>CM040743.1:7202645-8702645 GCA_022829145.1 Albula goreensis | reverse complement strand
CCAATTACCCCAATACCGCGCCAGGGGGACGAACAAAGGCACAGGTGAGAAGCTGGATGAGACCTCACTGTCAGAGCTGGCAAGGACACAATGATCCTCTATGGCGTGAGTTGGGAAAGCTTTTCGACTGTCACAGAAAATAATGCCGCAGCTGGGGATACGCTTTGAACAAGATTTTTTTTTTTTCATTTTTGTTTTTCCCTGGAAGCCCTTACCGAAGATTTCTCCCATCGGCAAGTCTGTGAGCTTAATTGCACCCCAACTTCTACCTTCTAGGCAGCCCAATTATCACTTTCAACAACCATGTGAGATTTTATTGGATCACTCTACTCTTTCGCTGCTATTTTTTTTTCAAATTTCAAAACATTATTTTGAACACAATGGATTTTTTAAGTTCTTTCCTTCTAAAAGACACAGACAGCCTCTTTAAAATTTTCAATTACAGCTGGACAATCATAGGTACAGGAGGGATGATTAAATCAAAATTATAATACAGTATTATAATACAGTACATTATAAAAATCCTTTTTGTCACAGCTGATTGTAGTTCCACTCCTACTGGGAGTTGTGAAACGTTGAATATGCCATAAAGCCTGTGGCCCTGTTTAGCTTCAAGAAGATGAAGCCATTGGAACCTGCCATAATCTTGTGGAACCTGAATAAACTAGTTCTAACATCATTTAAACCATAAAACCACCAAAACTCCTCTATTAACTAGGCTGAGAAACCTAGCCAAACAGGGAAGAAATTACACATTGGCATCAATGTTGTATATTTTCTCCTCCATGTCCTGTATATGTTTTATTTTAATTCTACACAATGGTCAACTTGTGTCAAGCATATGATTCATAACTTTTGTGTTATTGTGTTTTGCTTTTTTTTGATATTTCAACACAGAAGCAAAGGGGCCGCCACCAACCTCTCCTCTGACATTTGACCTCACCGGGGAAGGTCGTTCTGACGTCCTGTATGGGGTAAGGGCCTGTGTGGACACTGTGAAAGTGCGGTGTGATTCACTGGTCCCGGGGCACATGTAACTCATAGCACACAGATGGAGCTGAGCTGAAATATGTCTGGGCCGGTCCGGCCTCACAGGAAAAACAGAAGCGCTTCCCATCGCTGTGATTTACAGCCGGGTGAAAAGCATCATGGGACATTCGCCTAAAGGGCAAAGGGCCGATTCTATTATTACTCTTTTTTTTCTTCTTCAATCTCTGGATGGTCGACCAATCCCATTCCCCTAGTTTACAGTTCAATGACAGCTCATCTCCACTTCGATTACACGAAGCCCGCTGTGCCCTGTGTGCTCAATACCATTTGTGGGTGATCTAATGTGCCATCCAGTGCCTCTGGTTTTAGGGGCACCAAAGTTTAAATCTCAATGGAGCAAATCGATGAGGTGCATGACAAAAAGTAAACACTGCTTTATATGTTTGTAGGTCTATCAGTGGCATTATCTACAAACATTTTCTGTCCAGACAAAATCCATGATTTTACTACCCTACATTCTTTTGATTGGACCTGAAAAGGCAGTGTAATTATGCCTGATTGTAGCTCCGCCCATTCATAAACACCATTCATAAAACCTCATTCTTTCATCTCTGGTTGATGGTTTACTTCATGTGGAGAATATAACGACATGGTGACTACAAGCATTCCTGAGGACAAGCATATGCTAATATGCCACATCAAAATATCTGCCGACATCGGAAAACGGACCCCAAAACGTTCAAGTGTGTGACACAAACATCCAGGATCTTTGGATCCATACCCTCATCGTGTGAATCAGTTCCATCTTCGTTAATGTCTTACTCCAGAGGGGACGTCAGCCCACAAAACCTTCAATGGATCAACCAGTTCAACATGACAAAAGGAATGAAACCACCAAATACTAACCTTGACCACCAAAAATAATCTAATGTTCCATGATGCTTCTTTAAAGGTAATGTTTTAAAAACTTGTCTCTTCTTCCATCACCATGGTTCTTTTCATTTGTCACTACAGCTCTGAACTGGGCAAAAGGCAGAATTTATAGTCTGTCAGACTAACCAACTCTGCTCCATGTTAAAAATAGTCTTTAAATATTCAGAACCTTGTATGTATAATCATAATTATTTGATCAGTTAATCATCAAACATTAATGACAGTTACTCTAACTGCTTCCAGCTATCCACTGCTGCAGTTTTGGGTTCATTATAGAATATCTTAACATATAATTAAACAAAGATTCCAGCTTGCTTGATAACAAAAATGTTTTACCTCTTGCAAAGACGAGTAAAGATGATCGGATGATTCACCTACTCTAATAAAATAGCATTGTTTTGCATATTAAACTCATATATAGATCAACCCAGAGTTACTGGTATAGATAGCAACAGATTGTAATTGTCACCATTACTATTTTGCAGATCAAAGCAATGATCATCAAAACACATTTTCTAACTGTCTGCTGTCTATAGCAACCATCACTATGTGACATCATCAGATGGAGCAGCAGTGTTTTTGACTCTAAGTAGTACAGTTATTGTATGCTGAGACCACCAGCTAGCTGTGATCCTATGTGAGAAACCAAATAAAACACTGAGAATGAAACAGTCTGCACTGGTGATGAGTTAGTGTCCAGCATGTCTTCCGGTGTTGGCTGTAACTACGTTTGCTGAGCTGCAGCACAGTAAACTCAATATTAATGGCCCAGTGTCTTGGATTTGGCAGAACTTTCTCTCACATTAATATTGATAACCTTGATATGTTATTTGAGTCAGCAATAGGGTGGGGGGGCGCTATTTCTGGTTCTATTTTTAACAGGAGACATGGCTGTTTTAACCCGTGAACACTTCGGTGCTTGTACAGTCCGTGACCCAATCAGAGTGCTCCAGCACATTAAGTAAGTTCCATAACCATGCAAATTCGCTAAGAAAGGAGTACAGGTGATATTTTATTCATTTACATTTGAGTTAATCAAACGATGGCCGTATTTTCAGATCGACTTACATGATCTATATTTTTGTAAATTATCCACTTTGGCAACTGAATATTTAGAGAAGCAATTCAGGTGAAGTATCATGGGTATAATGGCAGTACCCTATCTGGGAATCAAACCAACAACCCCTTCAAGCTACCAGCTCAGCTCTCGAACCATTACGCTGCGCTGCCACCGATAGTTTGATGCCAACAATGGCAGCTGTAATCAGTCTGGAACCACAAAGAACCATTACACAGACAAATGTATTCCCCATACTTTGGACTTTCTGGAAATTTTTCTGCCTGCTGTATTGAACATACAGGTTTTCACAAGTGTCTATGTATCTCCAAGGACTTGGTCCCCATTGGACAGGAACACAGTAAATGCTGGTTTTTATGTTCACCTGAAATTCCACAACAGCTCAAAACCAAGGAAAAGGATGAGGTGACTTAACATGCATAATTAACAGTTTTAATTGGTTGATCAAAACCCAGCATCCACTGCAGCCCTCCAGGGTCATGAATGATGATCATGGCGCTAAGAGGTGGTCTGTGTATGAGAACAGGGCTGTTTTCATGGGCCATGCCCACGTTCCCCTGCACTTCCAAACTGCCATGGTGTGATAAGCAGCAGCCCTTTGGGCAGGCAAACTCACCTTCGGAGCGAGCCACCATCACTGACCTGGACCCCGTGTTCTGGTGGAGAGCCAGAATGTGCTACCTCTGACGAACAAAGCATGACCTCAATTCAGTTTGAAGTCCTGCTATTGATTTTGACACTGTTGCCAACTGACCCCTACACCCCCCCCCACAAACACACACACACACACACACACACATACATACATACATACACACTTAGAAAGACAGCTTGTCCCAGTTGCTGACATTCAATTTAACCCACACCCCCACTCCCAGACACAGATACACAAAAGTGACAATTTACTCTGCCCCCCTCCCCCCCAATACAATGAGTCTGTTACTGAGACCCGTTGTCCGTGGCTATAATTCTCCAAAAGTTGCAGAGCATTGCAGATCAGCAGGAGCCTATGCCAAAAATTGAAATTGATTGAGCTGCAGAATAGCAAAGGTGTCCCAGTCAGGAAAATGCGCAGGGCTGCGCTTTTGTCAGCGGCGGTAAGCACCCTTTTGTTCAAAAGCGGACGCGGGGCCACTGGGGGCCGATGCGGGAGGAGGGGAGGAGGGAGGGGGAGGTCACTGCCAATTAAGACACATGAGATTTATCAGCACTTTGATGGTCTTTGACATTTCGCCGGCGGTCTGTTGCAAAGTGATGCATTTCAATGCCACAGCTTTTGCTTATTGAGACGGAATAAAAGACTGTTGCAGCAACAGAGAGATTCATCATTCATGTACTGTATAATTTCAGAAGTGTGGGTAAAGAATCTGTCCTGGTAAACCCAATATCAACATCAATATCACTGTCAATATTTAGTCTCTTGTAATTTGGTGTAAATATAAGTTACATTTTAAATACATTTTCCCTTGTGGGATTCATCAAACTGAATGTTCATCTACCATACATACTATATATGTATCTACATACATACTAGTGCATGTGTGGTGTCCATGTTGCAGTTAGTAAGATTTCAATTTCATCTTTTTAACCTGCTAGTTCTGGACGCAAAAATCCATTTTTTTGGAGCGCTGTTCTCGCTTCGCGCGTGTCCCTGGTGATGCACTTAAACGGGTAAATAAAAGATCACGTGAGAACGAGGCGTTAGGGGTTACGGTCCCGAGCCTGAAGTGACAGCTCTGGAATTAGCTCGTAAGTCACTTTCTGTGGCTCCAAGCCCACCTCTGCTAAACGGACACTGAGGGTTTATAGACGGCTGGCCATTACAACGCTGCCATTCGGGCTCGACGGGAGTTAGCCTTTATTTCAGCTTTCAGCAAAGGGAAACATTAATCCCCCAGAGCTAATCGAAGACGAGCAGTAGCACTTCCGAAGCGTTGTGTCCAGTAGGTAAGTTACCCCAGAAACACAGTTTCAGTGACACACAGAGCAAGGAGGAAATGTCCTGCCCTGTTTGATACACCACACTCTCATAAACACCTGCTCTGACCTCTGCTGGAATGAGGTCATAGATCACATCCACTGTAATTGTCATGCTCTTAACTAACATACTAAGGGTTAGAATAAATGGCTTATAGCACCATTCTAAAACTATTGTGATTGAAGTGGAGAATACATGAACATGAACTGTAAAAAAATATACATACGAGGGTGAGTCAAAAAGCATTGCTACAAAATCATAGAAACCTGTATTAAACAAAAATATCAAAATGTGTAGCCATTGTTTCTCGACATATCCTCCATTTAGGTCTATACACTTCTGAAGGCACTGTTTCCACCTCTCTAACCCGCCCCAGAAGAATTCTTTAAATTCTCTTCGATTTAAACCATGTCAAAACAGCAGTTCTGGCATCATCGAGGGACTCATATCGTGTTCTTTTTGAATGTTCTTTGAGTTTTGTGAACAAAAAGAAGTCTGAAGGGGCAAGATCAGGGCTGTAGGGTGGATGGGGTAAGGTTTCCCAAAGAAATTCTCATAGGACAGCCCTTGCTACCCTCGAAGAATGAGCAGGTGCATTGTCATAATGGAAAAAAAAAACCTCAGCGCAACTTTCCTGGCCTTTTTCTCAGCAATGCAGTTTCAATTTTCTTTAAACATCTTCATAATAACCCCCAAATGATTTGGGAAGATTTCCACTTGACTTTTGTTAAAAATTTGATGTTAGCCCTGACCTCAACATTTTTTTTTCCATGGCACAAAAAGTATCCTTTTTTTCTGAAGGCACCCTAACAAGACTAAGACAAGTGTACTGCTGAGTGAACTTGTCTGCAGCCATCCACTGATCTCATAAACATGTTTAAACACGCTTTGTTTGGAATAAGCCTGTGCATGTATGAACTGGACCCCTAGTAGCAATACTTTTTGACTTACCCTCATACACTCTAACAAGGTGCGGCACCTTTTGTGTCTTTTTTTAAAAACCATCCCCTCAGACTAGATAGCAGGAGGTCAAACCCAAGACATTAGTTCAAGAAGAACGTTACACATGACAATCACAGAAGGACAACATTTTATTCACTGTATTTTTGACTCTACCAACTTCCAAAAGACAGAGAGAGACAGAGAGAGAGAGAGATAAACAGATAGATAGAGAGCGAGTCTAACAGAAACATTCCTCAAACTAAGAGCGCTCCAAAGGTTTCATTCCTCCCACTAGTACCCATGGCTTGTGATTCCAACATCCAGTTTCAGTAACTTCACTTTATTATGCTGAAAGATTTGTCCAACAGTGTTTTGTAGAAAATAAAAAAAAATACTGTCTTGTATTTTAATACTGCTGTCATGAGAAGGGCTCTCCTCAGCCCTGATTTAGCCCGCAGGCTGGGGGTTGGGTAACTTTCACCAGGGCTCATCAGCATATTTGCATGCCGGGTCCTGGGCTTGCACTGGCTGATTGTTGGTGTAGTTGTCTATCATCACATCACCTGGCCTACAAATCCCATCATGCCCTTCATGTCCTTGCGGTGGGAAGACTGCTTTGGATCCCAGTTCTTAGTTCCCCCACAGCTTTTGACTGTAGACATACATGACCACCATCCTCTTTCCCTGGGACAACTGGTCTGTGGTCTGTGAGGCTAGAATGGCCATGGGCGTAGGTGATCATGTAAGTGCCATGGAAGGCCAGCTAATTTTCCTGTTGCTCCGCCCCACACCACCTCACACGTCCTTCCATGAGTCCATTGGCTCAATTCCAGCATCCACTGGGGTCCTGGAGATCCGCAGGCCAGTTTATGGACTTTTCTGTAGTTTGTGTTAATACCAGTACACACACACACTCACACACACACAAATACACATCATTTCAAAACAGTGCTCCAGCAGATACTCTGCTCAACAGCTCTGAGGCTTCTGGCATCTTCTGAGTCACAGTTTTACCTTCAGAGGGAGGCTATCAAGAGCAACATGAAGTCTTGGCCTTTCCAACATGGGCCAGTAGTGCTCATGTGTTCCCGGCAAATCCCGCCCCCAGCAACACGAGTCCCACTCCAGGTTCCACAGTGGCAGTCTGAGTAACAGGCAGGGTCCGTTACCCTATAGGAGGAGACCACATGGGAGGAGCTTGATGGGTGTGGTCTGGTTGAGAGTGAAGAGGTCCCTGAGCAAGCGTTTCTGTGTGTGTGTGTATGTGTGTGTGGGCATGCGTGTGTGAGGCGAGGGAGAGGTGAGGGTGTAGGGGTCTGGAAGGTGGTGAGGGAGGGGGCAATAGGGGGTGTCAGGGCCCATTCTCATTGTAGTGGAGTGGGAGGGGGCGGTCCCTCTGGACGGGCATGTAGGGCCAGTTGTAGCTGGAGCCGGATAGCAGCATGTCGCGCAGCAGGGTCTCGATGGGCGTCTTCCCCACCAGCCGGACGAAGAAGAGCTGCTCGATGACAGGCGAGGAGACCACGCGCAAGGAGGGCAGGCGGAGCAGCAGGCGGCCGAAACGGCTGGGCTGACCGGGGTACTGGTTACGTACATACTCCTCCAGGGCACACTGGGACTTCTCCTGCACGCTCTCCACGTGGGCCATATCCGATAGGCCCATGGCATCTGCATGGGGGGGAGTGAACATTGATGTTTTATTAAACGTGCTGTAATACTATAACAGGAATACACCAGTGGCTATGAAGCGTTGTCTGCTTGTCAAATGATGGTGAAGTGCAAACTGCGACCTGAGATCCACCCCGACCCCCCATCCCCCGGCGATCACCGATGCGGGTCGTGCATTGAGACTGAGTCATCTTCAATAACAGACCGTGGCGCATGAAGAGCACACTAACACCCCATGCCCCCATGATCGTCACCCTTTCTCTCAGCGATTATGCCCTTGTGAACCCTCCACCGTATGGTAAACCCTGGCAGGATGCCGCTAACGGGCCAATAACTGCATCTTGTCGATTGCGCTAGCGCTGCACGCGGGGCCTTGCTTGTCCTCAGATGGCTATGGGGGCGGGCAGCAGTGATGTGGGATACGCATGGCAGGGTGGAAAAATCAGGGTGGAGGGGAGTTCACTAAGGCCCCAGGCTGCGTGAGGGGTTCACTGGGGCTCTGGACAGGGATCCTGAAGTAGGAGAGCACATTTGGGGGGGAGGGGATGTGAACCAGAGTGTGTCTGTACCTGTTAATTTGTGCTGCGAATCCCAGTGGGAGGTGAGCAAAAAATGCAGAATGATGGGCAATACAGGTTGGGGTGTGGTAGGGGGCTGGGTATAATAGGCGTATGGCAGGGGCTGGGGGTGGCGGTGAAAGGGGTTATGGGGCACTGTGACAGGGGTGAGGGGGGTACGAGGAGGGATGTAAGAGGGACGGGGTGGGGTGTGCAAATCAGATAGACGCCTCTGGCTACAGAGGTTATGTAGGTCAGCACCAGGCCAGCTTGAGTCCCATTTGCACATTTTTTTAACCATGCATTATTCACTCACAGTGATGATGGAGGGGAGCTGACTGGTAGCTCTCAATAATGGATGGAACACGTGAAAAAGCAAGGGATGACAAAAAGAGCTCAGGAGAGAGGTGTTGGCAGCAAGTTCCTGACAGGCTTAACGGAGAGTGAAAAATTGACATCTCCGAGAAGGGGGAAAAAAACATGGTACACACCCAAAAAATGCAGATCACTATCAGGACAGCTTTAAAATTCCAACCCCTAAGTCTATCTGTCCTAGATATCCAGGACGATTTGGCTGCCTTGCTTTAGAAGCTGTGTGTGATTTCACAGAGAAAACACTATGATTCATATCTCAAACAACATGGGAATGACCATTCAATTTCATTCAGTGCTAGAATTATTTTAAAACTTGTGTTGCTACATGAATTATTATACCCAACCAAAGACTCCACACACTGACCTAAATAAAATTCAATATTTCACCAAAGAGCTGTAAAGCTTTTGGGCAAGAGTTATGACTGCTAAGTAGGAGGTTGTTACCCTCAATCCCACTTAGAAATGATAAAATTTAAATTAAGATCCTCAGGTTTTCCTAATTAAACCTTGAAGTAGCAACACAGAGTCACTCACTGACTAGCCCTGACCACAGACAGCCAATCTCTGATAGAGCAGTTGGAAAACATACACTGATACTGCAGCATGGACTGCCGGCTAGCCTATTGGTGCCCTCAGATCTCTGAGGGTCCACTTGATTGGTCCAAAAGAAATTGCTTATGTGTTCAGTTATTACAGAATTTTCATTCTGTTAACACCAGTGTGGAGTCATGCCTAAATAAGATTGTGATTAGTCAGAAGTACTAACTGAAGACTAGTGGGTTGGCAAAGAACATCCCAGCAGCTGGGTAGTGTTACACCACCACAATGGAGGCTGCATAATTATGAATCTGTAAGGCTCACTGACTAGCCCCCCAACACTATGTGAATTTGATTCACCACCACATGGCGAAACACATTTGGTGTTTCTTTGGTTAAATGCTGTGATACTGACCGGAGGTGAAGAGCACGATGGATTTGAGGCAGGAGTACTCGGCCGAGTCCACTTGCAGGGCCTTCAGCTTCTCCACCTGCTCCTGGAAGACGCGGATGTGGTCCATGAAGGCCACCACGCGGTCAGCAGACATGGGCGAAGCGTGCAAGCCTGCTGCCGCCAGGAGGGGCGCCACGTGCAGGGGCATGGAGCACTGGGCAGCGTTAAGGACAAAGAGCTCGCTCCATGACATACGCAGTAGCGCCACCTGGGGACACGTAGGAGACACAACATTGTTGGTGCCAGTCTGCAACTGAGGTTGTCTCCACAGTGAAAGGATCGGTGTTAATTCAACATCTCACAATGTTTGTGTGATCCCAAAAAGGATAAAATGTACACTACCAGAGTAAATGTATTTCTACCAACCTTTACCTAACTTTATATCGGTCTTTTAACTCCTCATCCAGTAGATCAGTGTGACAGGACAGGGATGTTAAACAGACATGGATAGCTGTCTATAGCCAAGCAACTTACTTAGCCCGGAAAGATCAAGCTTTTTCTCCACCATATATTTTTATTAGCTAAAACACTTAGGGGTCAAGAAAAGGTATTTCAGCGACCAGCACTGATAATGGCTTTAATTCTGCAATGTATGTCTTGCCATCTTGTCTCTCTGTCTACTGATAAAGAACGCATAATGATGAAAAAGGTTAACCCTTTAAGTGCAAAATCCTCCAACCCAATCATTTGAATCATTCCTGAAACCCCTCTACCTCCCTGCTTTAAGCAGAGCAAAAACAGTGAAAGTCAGAGTGAAAATCCACTTTTGGGAAAAAAAGAAATATTTTCCACCAACAAGACGAGATATGTTAAGTAGATCACGTCACATGATCTCAAAATCTGACCAGTGTCTAAAGCGGCCACATCCCTGGTGTGGCCATCACTGCTGGAGTAAGTATTGTTTCCCAGATGGCGTGGAGGTAATGTTTGATACTGATCAAGGTCTGACCATGTATGGCTACAGGCCTCTGAAATCCCATTCCCCGCTCAGTCAGGGACTTGGCAAGCTCGGCCTCACCTGGTCCATTAGCTGGAGGTCGGGGAAGAAGGGGATGTTCTTGGCCCACTCCACGGCGCTGAAGAGCAGGCGGGCGGCTAGCTCGCAGATGTTCTCGATGCCCATCAGGTTGTTGGACTGCATGCACTGGGTGCCGTAGCGGGAGGTGGGGTAGGGCTCCGCCCTCAGGAGGAGGGAGATGAAACCTGACAGGTAGGGCTGTCCATTGTAAGGCTCGCTGCCATTCGTCAGGTACTGGCCAGGGCTGGACTGGGAGTTGGACATTCGCCCTCGCTGGACGGCTGAAAAGGAGAGAGGAAATGAGGCGTTAGAAGATGTATTTTGGTAGTTTTACAAAAGCATACACACACATCTGTGAACGTTTTTGCAGGTGATTGCAAAACAAATGATGCAAATTAAGAAATAAATATCAGCTATTACACTCAAATACATTTACATATAATTAATACAGTGCTATTATACTCCAACTTATTTAATTACACCCATGAGTAATACTTCATTTTTACTATTACTTTTGTTCTGTGTTATGTGTTAAACTTACATCAGATATGTACTTGTAGGCAAATAATGAGACAACAAGATGAAGCTTATTCTTGCCATCAAATATTTGTACCTTCTCAGGTTTTTAAGGCTAGTTGACCCCAGTAATACACAGTGATACCAGTGGTGCTCTGGTCCTGGCGTGCCAGATGATCTACTGGTTTTTGTTCTTACTTTAAACTCAGAAACCAATTCAGACCCAGGTGAGATGGGTTAACTATAAGAAATTTGGTTAGATAGGTGCTGAGGAAAACTGAAAATGACAAACCAATGATACCTGAACTGCAGATGAGAAAAAAATCTATGAGCTTCTGGGATTCTCCGACCCTGAGCAGTACTTCTATCCAATCAGGACTCAGGCTTATTCGTGCCATTTCCCCGCCCCTTTCCTGCCTTGAAGCAAGCTGCACAGTGGTCATTACACTGCTTAGGTCTGCGATCAAATAAACTGGTATTGATCGGACCACTTGATTAGGCAAATTGCCTATTTGTTTGACTGGACAAGACGGTGGCTCCTGTTTAACAGTTTGTTGAGGAAGCAGGAGACGTTTGTGATACCAGCAGACCTATAAAGACGGGACTTTGGGTGAATGCCATGCTTCCTTAGCCCTTACGCCACAAAATCTCAAAATGTACCAGCGGTTAACGTTAAGTACTTTATGTGGGATTTCATGAGCAAATTACTATCCTTTGGCCCTGATCCACAAGCTCAGCTCTCAACCAACTGAAATATGATTATACATTACAGTTATACAATTAATCAACCAATGGTGACAATGGTGGAGCATGATGGAGGGTACCATCTGCCCCACTGAGTGGGGCACTTAACCCAGATGGCACCTTAAATATTCAGCGAGCTATACAATGTAATCATTGACAGGCAACTATGGATAAGAAAGTCTGCAAACTAAATAGATATACAGATTATATTGATCTATAAAACATATCTTCATAGCTTCCATTAAAAAGAAATAAAATACAGTTTTGTTGCACTTATTGAGTTTTTTTAAATATAAAATGACAGTTGCCAAATAAATCCTCCTAAAATCATGCCCGTAATGCAGCTATCTGGCAACCCCCCCCCACTAACTGTCATATGACCATGAGTAAATATATATGCAGCCAAAGGAGACCTAATGTATGAGAGAGAAGAGGAAATATGTAGGCACAATATAAATGTGTAATGTGCTAAAGCACTCTATTGCAATAAATAATGAAGACCAGAGGCATGCTGGAACTGTTTTTCACACTTTAGGAATCACAAATGCCAGGACCAGGGGTGGTCTTAGTGTACTGGCCATTTTTCACTATGACCTATGTGGCAAACATCTGTTTCACACATTGGTCTTCAACCCTGTGCTTGGAGCACTATGGCACATGCTAGTCTTCTTTCCAACCAATCTCTTGTTTAATTAAGTTGGCTGAAAATACTGTTTTTGTGGTGTAGCACATTTTAACACTATGTAGCGTTTGGCACACCCCTAGCATTTGCTTTATCTATGAACTCTTCAATTTACACAAGTGGTTTGAGAGCCGAGTTTGCATTAGGTGCGAGTTCGATTCCTAGGAAGGGCACAGCTATACGTCCAGTGTTACAAATGATCGTGTATACAAATGCTTATTAAGTAAGATTAGAAAACACAAGCCATCAGTTTTAGTGTATAATATTATTCAAGACACATTCTGTTTTAGATAGTGAAGAAAAAAAAGCTATTCTTGTTTGACAGTCTCACTGCAGTGCTGGGAGTTGCAAAGCACTTTGATGAAGGAATGTCACTTTTAACTGAGGTCCAATACCTGGTGGGGTGCTACCGGCGTACCATTAAGCAAAGACTCTTGTCATGTTTCGGTAAAATATTCAGCTGTACAAATGGATAGCACATTAAAAAGGAGGTCATTCTATTTAAGAGTGCTTAAACATCTATTCTAAAGTAATTAATGATCACAATATTTGCAACATGTTCCTGACAAAACACAGAATGATGAAGCCAAACAGAAGAGGCAGACAGACTTAGTGAGGCCTCTCTGTGAAGGGGGGGCAGAGTTTTTCCACCTGCTGGCAGACGGTGGGGTCAATCTCCGTTGAGTCTGCAGGGCCGCGGCGGCACCTGCTTATCCAGGGCCTGCAGCTTGCATCAATCCTCAGGAGATGTAATTCCAGCGGAGAGCGAAACTATTTCATCTGCTCCGCATGCGGATGAGGCTCTTTCTGCGAGTGCCTTGCCTCCCCCCGGCCCCGGCCCAACCTTCCCCTGACCCCCACCTCTTGAGGTACTCCAGAAGCGAGGGGAGGAATCTGCCCTGGATTACAGAACGATGAGGGAGCTGGGAAGGGGGGAAGTGACCATGATGGATGGAGAGTAGGAGAGACAGAATAGGACTGGTCCAATTAGCCTAGCAGCTAAAGTCAGGAGGACCACTGTATACTTCTCCCCTTTGGCCACAGAGTCCAGCAAAGCCCAAGGCCTTCTCATTAGGGTGTAGGTGTTCAGGGTAGCAGGAACACCTTCTCTCCCCCATGGGAGACAGATGCATAAAACTATAAAATGAACACAGAACACAGGCCTTAACACAGGGCTTGCTCAGTGTATATAGAATATGCTTCCCTTAAACCAGAAGCAAGATTCAGCCTTGGAAACAAGGAGCTTTGACTCTTCAGCCAGCAAGAGACTTAAATGAATGTTGAGAGGCATCGGAGGCCAGCTGGCCTGCAGAACTGTCGTACTGTAGTCTGATGCCCTTGGTGTAGAGTTTTTCTTCCCTTAAGGATTTACTTGATGCATATTTTCCCCAATAATTTGGTGGAGAAAGTGAGTGTATAACCATGAGATGAATTCTTATAACCTATTCCTGAGGGGGTTCCATGTCCTCAATGAAAAGAGTTTGGCAACAGCACAACCTCCACAAAATTCAACCACTGCACTGACAACAACATGCCTGGAGTGTCACATTGTGGGTGGATATGGTGAAAATTAACAGAGCCTAACAGGTAAAAATCTACACTATCTCTACCCACTGACAGGAGGAGACTACATCCTGTACATCTAACTGAGGTACCTGAGCTGCCAGAACAGTCAGGTCTGACATGTGAGCTCACTGGCGCCACCCAATGGTCATGAATAGGAACTGTCATAGAGTGAATGAAAATCACTGTGATTCTTCTCAAAGTGATTCTACTATTCCTCTTTTCCACTTGATGTTAATGACAGAAACGTCTGTATGTCTGTGTCTGCGCTAGGGAGAGAAAAAAATATATATATAGACACACACACTGTTGAGGACACTTTCCTCAAGTCTATATGGTCCATATCCCATAATTCAACACTCCTCAAAAGGATCTTCATCCCCACATCTCTCCCATACATTCGATAGCGCCCATTCCATTCCATTCTTCTTCATCTGATGCTTTGGCCCTCTTGCCTACACCTCTAGAAAGCATCCTTACAGGAATGTAGAGTGAGCCGATCTCTTGGTAATGTTTTCATTACTCATTTCGCTTTAGAGAGATTTATTTAAAGACAGACAAAGAGAGGCAAACATATATGAAACCATCCCACTGAATGAGCAAAAATGTTTGCTTCAGCAATCAGTAAGTCACACCCACTTTTGAACAACAATTAATTGATATTGGAATTAGTCAAACCCTATCAAACTCCTGATTATTTGGGTTTGAATGACTGCTAACAAGGGCAAGTCATTTAACTGTAACTCAGATGTAGAACTGAACTTTTTTAGCTTTCACTTAGAGAATCAAACTGCTGAGGAAAGAAGAGGAGAAACAGTGTCTGCATAATCATAGGGATACAGAGGCATTCCAGAGCGGGATTCAAATGGCCCATTGTGACTGCGAAGCAAAGGGCCATTTCTAGCAACACCTCCATAGGGGATGCTCTAGGCTGGCTTATATGAGAACTGGGAGGCTGAGATAGGTGTGGGAAGGTGAAGAGGTGAAGGACAGCTCTGTGTCCAACTGCATGGCTGCATACTTTAAAATCAACATTGCCCAACACCTGTGTGTTACAGGACCGGCAGACTGGCTGAGCTGCCAGATTCGGTCCTCAGCCTCTAACACGGTCCACTCCATCATTACCATCTGGCCTCCCTCGACCCAGATCTCACGGTCCAGCGTGTCGTTTGGGGACGCGGCTGGTTGGGAGGGAGAGCCCGGATGTGCCGTGCGTGTCACCGGACATGTCCCTGGCATCTTTCGGCAAACGAGGAAGACATTCCATTTCGGTCAGCGGCAAGGAATACAAGCTGTTTCAGGACAGCGTCCCAGGCTTGTTAAAGCACCTGGCTACGGTCCAGATTCCCGCAGCGTGTCACCATTGGAAATGTGTCTCTCTGCGCAGCTTGTTGTGGTGTCAAACGCACAGACCACTGTGAGTGAGGCCTACTGTGAAGACAGCCCTGCAACACCCCACCGATAAACACACACACTCACACGCCCGCACGCACACACACACATACACACACACACACGTAATTCTTTCTCTGATAGCAGAGTACAGACCTAGTACAGATGGTGTCTTTTTGAATAGTTACTGGCTCTGTTGCACAGGTCATTAATTGGTGTTTAGCTGCAGGCATACAGGCCTCAGATGAAGCATACCTACCCTGTTCATAAAGCCATTGAGTAAATAAGGGGCTCTCCTTTTACAACTAGTTCCATGAACTTCTACATCACCAACTATCTGCTCCTGTTTTCTGAGTCTTTCTTCAAGTTAAATCAGGAAGTAAGTTTGGCTGGAAGTAAGTTTGGGCCTTATTGCCTGAGACATCTGTTCACCTTACTAAATTGTTCTTATTTATAGACCACACTGTTTGCAGTGAGATCCGGACATTTTTTAACACCTGACAGGAAACAGGAAGCTTAAAAGCAGAGCTTTTTCTGCAGGCACACTGGGTCACATATGTGTCTCCTCATCTAGACAAGCATGATTTTGGCCAGTGCAGAATATGTTTGTTGCTGGCAAGCTTATCGTTGGGTCATGAACGTGAGAACAAGGGAGGAATGTTTGCACAATTATTAGCTTTCCTGTCCTAGGTGACCTTTCTAGTGGGTAGAGTACAACCAACAGGACAGGAAAATAGTCAAATAGTTTGAAAAGTGTGGGGAGCAAAGTTGCAGGTTGCAAAAGGTTGGTCATGGCCTGTACTGCTAATTTGTCTTTGAACAAAGATGTTGATCTGGGTTCAGTTTTGCATTTTAAATTACAATGGGTAAGGCTAGGGCATGGCTGGGAAAAAGCTGATCCTAGATCAGACTCCAATTCAGCTTGAAACTGTTTGTGAGATATGGCCCTTGATCATAAAATCTCTTTTCTCAGGTTTATTGGCACTGTGAGAAAGCTGACAAACACTGCCACGATGTGGAACATGATGATAACGATAGGGTACATGATGCTTATACACCATAGTAAATGTTACTTTTTCCGAACTCTCAACCAAAACCCGAAATATAATCAGAAACCAGCTGTTCTGTGTTCCAATTTCCATTGTTTTCATTGAGATCAAAACGATATAAAAAAAAATCATAGCACTGAATGTGATGTTTTGAATGTTTACCTGACAACCAATAAGTGAATGTTTAAAATTACAAAGGTAGTCGAGGTTTCGTATTTATGTGTGTTAATATTTTCTGAATGCTGAGTTTTCAACGTTTTTAGATTGAATTAGGTTGCTTAATCGAGACATCGCAAAACTAATAGTTCTGAGTTGAGAATAAACTGTGGATAGAATCATGTACTCGTAAACGTACGACCTTTCCAATCCACTTCGCTGCTGTCGCTGTCTCGCGTCCCCTAACGGTGGCACGCGCAGTCCAGAGGGGATATGACTTATGCATAACTTGTGCTGGGAGAAAGAAAGCTGTTAGTGTACAGTATTCTCAAATGTATTTGATGTTGTCCGCTGTTGAAGGGGAGATGGCGCGGATAAATACTTTCAAAAACAAACGGAACCTGATTAATTATTCAAGTACTGTGTTTTTTTTCTTGGTAGGTGGGTGAGTACTATAGTATTGGGGAAGGCTATACTCGTTTTAGTCAACTGTATTTAAAATTCTTTCGCACCTCAAGCTTTTCGACTTTTTCCCCTATGAATCCAAGTATGTCATACTTACGTATGGCCGAATGGATTTAATTGAAAAAAAAAAAAAAAGATGTTAGAGGTATTTTAGACTCGAAATTTATTGATGAACTGTGTTATTTACCAGAGAAATACAACATGATACCGTACAAACTACAGAACATGACGGGTATGTTACAAATTAAAGGGAAGAATCAATTCCACAAATCTGTGGAAATCAAACCGTAAAAAAAAAACATTCAGAAGTGACATGATCATATTCGGTGGTTAATTTCATAGTATGAATGAAAGTAAGATATATAATTCAATCGCTACGCTAACAGAATTGTCATGAATGGAGCTTTAAAAATATGTTTATCAGTAGATGCAATTCGTTCATTAAAAAACTCTAAGGATTTAGAAAACCACATTTCTGTTGGAGCGCCTGAAATATGTTAGAAAACAAAGGGCAAAGCCACATCATTGAAATATCGGTGATCTACCCCCGAGTGTTAGTGCTGATGAAGCTGATGGGGAAGGAAAAAACACTTCAGTCTTACATGAGTATGTGGTGTAAATGGTGTTCCTTTAGCGTAGACAGAGGTTGACCACGTGTTCCCTCTCTCTTTTTTAAACGCACTGTTAGTCACAATTGATTTTGCTTCTACGATCTGACCATTTTGATATTGGCCTATGAAAGGTCAGCAGACACACGTGCATGGGGCGTTAACCCTGGGTTCAATCAATCTCTAAAAGGCCATACTGAATGAATTCGCCCGGGGAGTTTGGTGAATGTATACACAATTAGATAGTGTAGCTTCAACCGGGCTACGGCTTTGCCTGCAGATAACTGTCCCATTAGATACACATATACGAAAAATAAAGAATGCAACTGCAAGCGAGCGCGTGCTTCGAAGTTCATAAGCAGACAAATCTGCGATATGTGATACTTGCTTTTGTTTTTACAGAAGTGTTTAAACCAATTCCATCTTAATTCAAGGTGAAATAAAGCATACCTCATGAGTAATGTCAAGTTATAAGTGCTGTTGGTTAGTTGTTTGCAGAGATTTACCAACGTTAACTAAATGAATCCTCCAGTCAACTCGCGTGGACTACGTGACGTATAGTTAATATTGAGGCTTGTTTTAGTAGTGAAAGCAATGGCATATGCAGTTGAACATGTACATTATCAAACTACATCAGTGGTTCCTTCGGAAAGTGTTTGGGTATGTCCATGTACCTTATAGCCTCGTACCCTTTCTCTTGAAATTTTATGTTATTGTTCACCTTTGATGCAAGACCTCTATGTCTTAATAGGCCAAATCTCTGCTTTCACGGAGCTTCAGTAGGCCCGCAAGGCACCACGCGCTACAGACGGGAGTGCAAGGAGCGTTCATCGGAGGAAATTCTGACAAGGGTCACAGCCCAATGAGATGAACTACATTTTTATTACTTTTCTTCTCCCTTTTTTATATAAATGTGTTCCACTTACATACTTAAAATGTAGTCGTTTGTTATCAGTGAATACTAATGTTTCAACGCTGTGGCTTAAAAATTTAATATATAAAATGTAGGCAATAGTTGGTCAAATCCTGTCCAGAAAAAATGCACACTTCGCGTGCTGATTCATTCAATTTGCAACACGATCAATTTAAAAAAAAGAGGTGACGTGGCTTTAAGTCATACCTATATAAAAAAACAATGTCTTTGGAAATGTGAGAGATTTAAATTATATTGCGTTTAATGCCTATAGTTAGACTACTTTCTTTTCACTGAGTTGCCCTTTGTAGTTAATCGAGATTAAGTGCAGTATGAGTAAAAAACTTCAAATAGTCTGTTTACATCCCCTCATATCCATCACATAAACGAGCGTTTGGGGGATTTTCAGTGCCTTTGATTCGTTTGTGTTAAAATTGACACAAACAGTTGGATTAAACACGATGCGGCTGAATACTCACAACCTGATTGAAGCGTAAGCACTTTGTTCCACAGACACCATGCCATTGTCCATCTTTTACACTACTTGACCCGTTCTTAATCATACACAATACGATAAATGTAGCGCGCAGTTGCTGCGGCGAACCAGGGTGTTGGGGAGCAAACAGCATCATTAATGCAAACACAATAGAAGCCTTCTAGAGAAAGAATACAATGGCTGCGCTGTTATGAATCGAACAGATCCGACCGAGAGTGCATTTAGGGCTGCAATTAGCACCGCGCTATTTCTGTACTTCTCTTTTTTCTCTCGCCGAGAGCATGGAGGGGAAAAACAATCGTCCGTATCAACTTAGTGACTTGCCAAGGCAGCTGTGCGCTTAATCCCTAAACTTTACGCAGTGGGTTGTTAAGAGTCTGGACGCCAGGCAGTTAAAGCATCAACTCAAAAAACGCGTATACTTGCAGTTAACAATACTGTAAAGGCAAGCTGTGATGAGATTCTTTTGACACCCAAGAACAAAACCCACGCAACACCTTACCCTCTCTTCTCATGCCGACTTTTAGGCACTTCTTCAGGCGGCAGTACTGGCACTGGTTCCGATGGTGCTGGTCGATGGGACAGTCGCGGTTCCCTCTGCATGTGTAGCTCAGGTTCCGCCGCACTGAGCGCTTGAAGAAGCTCTTGCAGCCCTCGCAGGTGAACTGGCCGTAGTGCTTGCCGCTCGACTTGTCCCCGCAAACCATACAGTCCACATTGGGGATTTTGTCCCCGGAAAGAGCATCGTTCCCTGGTGTAGAACCAGAAGGAGTCCCCGGCGTTCCCCCTGACTCCTGACTGCACATCTGCAGCTGGGAGCCCGGATCTGCCGAAATGGTCTCTTGCCACTGGTTTACTACCATTGCCATGCTATCCTGAAGCACTTCGTTTTAAACAGGAGATATGCAGTACACCGTCTAATTCCGCTCCACTAGAAGGAGATAGAGCTCAGCCCAGCCGTTTCACGAAAAAACACTTAAGAGGGGCTCTTGTATTTTCATCCATAAGATACATAAGAAATGCACGTTTATCTGTCTACAGAGAACCTGTCTGTCTGTAACGCACACATTAACTGAACGGTTCTGCACACTACTTAAATGTCTGTATGTATTTTGTATGGTTGTAATACAAGAAAATCTGACCAAACATCGGTTGACGCGCAAATGTCGTTTAGGGAATCCCAGACAAGCACAAACACGTAACTGAAAGCAATGAAGTTTTCGCACAAGCTAAATCGATACCACAGTTCAGAGCGCCTTCAGCTATTTGTGTCCGCACAGTATGGATGAATGCAAAGTTTTGTTTTTTTTTTTTTCAAAGAAAAAAGTAAAAGGACAGCCGAGCTTAATATGGTCCAGTACGAAGGCTAATGTCTGATCATTTCGCTGAATTTGAAGTACATATTGTGATAACGCTGCACGCATTGATTAGTCATTCCTAATAATTTACTTTAATTAATTCTCTTTTTGCTTGATTCGCTAAAAAACGACATCTGTGAAGAGAAGTAACCGAATAGTTTCTCTCCAAACAAACCAAATTGACGCTTATTTTTCTACTTTTTTCTTAAAATCGCATTGTGGTATGTTTACTTATGCATGTCACGCAGTTACAACAAATTGGCTTATGGAAACTTGCTCTCGTACTCTATATTCTGGTAATACACAGTTCCATTAAATCCGCAAACAATTTTTCGGGAACGGTCACATGCAAAAAGACGACGACTTCAACAGCGGTGAACTGCTCCAGCAGCGTTTACATCAGAGTAGAAAATGTCCAGCGTCCATAACCATGCGAAATCCAATTTGCCGTAAAGCAAAAAAACATACATATATATTTTTAGATACTAGTAACTTTGGCAGTAGCTCCTACTTCACCCACTGGCTGTCGGTCCCATTTCTGAGACGCATAATTAAGACTCCGCTGAAAGTGACACTAAACAGCCATGCATACTCGTGGTCTGGAGGTCGCGTTCCTTATTAGGGCACTAATACCATAAAAGGCCAAGCTCCGCTTACTCGGTTCTCCGGGGTGCCAGCATTAGGACTATTCCAATTGGCCAGGGAAAGTCGAGGGAGTCAGAATTATCCAATCGGGCTGCAAGTCACTGCCCTCGCCTGCTCCTGATTGTTCAAGGGAATGTTGGCAAACGATTGGCGCTATCACAGAAGACTTCCCCGCATATGACGTGCGTTACTGTCAGTTTGTGTGCTGCATGGGATATGTGGTAGTACTATCCCACCCCAAGAGAGAAATGTGAGCAGAAAAAGCTCAATGATTGTATTGCTAATGGAACATATGTTGTCGCACTGCATTGCTATTGAAAAGTCACAATGAATTTATTTATTTCCTATATGTTACAAACGCTACGCCCAGTCTTAATCCGAGAGTTTTTACTGTATCATTGCAAACTCAGAGGGGGAATAATTCACTGTTTGCATTTTCTGTATTTTCACTGCAGTGAAAGTAGTACTTGCTGATTGATTGCAGAACCACTCATAACGTGACTTGCCGCGGCAATGATGCTGAAGGACACAAGTTTCACAAACAACAATTTTCCATTTTTCATTGCAGAACAACTGACAACTTTGTGCCCAATAGTGATCCCTTTTACCTCCGAGCGGCGTTATTTTGAAGTGGAGATTTAGTTCTTTTGGTATTTTAAAAGAGTTACAGATGTATCCCAAAAGGGCAGTGAGTATAGTTAATAACAGTGACGTTGTTTTGAAATGTCAGTGGTCTATACGTATGTGCCTTGGTTCTAAAGCTCTTAAAAGACAGAATGCAATTCATTAAACTGACGGGTGAGGTACTAGTAACAGCCCCGACTAAAACTTCCACAGGTTCAACTATTCTACTTCTCCATTTTTACAGAAGTAAAATACCTACATTTGGCATAAAAATAACCCAGCTGAGTTCATGCGTTTGAATCAGGGCTCGTATGGGCTACAGATCGAAGCAATTTTGTCCTGAGTTCTTATGGTGTCAGCCTGATCAGACATATAATTGCAAACATTCATATACAAACGCATAAACTGCTACTACTACTATTATTATTAACAATAAACAATACAATAATAATAATAATTACATTACTACTCCTGCTACTATTACTGCCACTGCTACAACAACAACTAGATCTTCTACTGGTACAACTACAAATAGTAAAAACAATCATAATAATAATCCTTACAAGAAGTGAAGATGTAGAAGCAGTAGTGCTATGACTTTTATTCAACAATACCTTCAAAAGTTTATACCTCCCACTTACCATGTTACTCAAGAGAAGTACATGATTTTAGAAGACTGTAATGGTATCGCTGCAGGATGTTCTCAATTGCAATAAAAACGTCAATTTGTTCATGAAAAATAAAGTTAGATGAGGCGGTCACATTGCACTGCAGTGGAGTATGGTTTAGACTTCGATAATTATATTGCGAGAAGAGCGAGCGTGCACTACAACGCATGAGACCGCAGCCAAGCTGCCATTCATTTGTCCTTATACGGGTACAGCTTGTGATCAATGAGGTAAGTCAAAGGTAAAATATAATTTCAAACTAAATTCGGATTAATTTGGAATTCAACAGCAGTTATGCTTTATATTACTGTAACCAAACGAACAGGGTAACAGGAAGTGGGAACAAGGAGGGAAAAAAACACAGAATCTAAATTCCAACCAAATTTGACCCCATGAGAGAAAAGGAGAAAATGAAGAGAACCAACTGAGCAGAAACACGGGTCGAGTGTAGTGCTTCAAGCGCTGCCGGCGAAAAGACTGCCCTTTCGCTCCGCGTAATTGTTGTCACATGTAACCCTACCTGTTTTCCGAGGCCATTTCAATTAGCCCCGTTGACTCACTATTAGAGTATCCCTCGGGCCAGTGCAGCCTGACCAATGGATTTCTTCTGCTGGACACGAGGTGATTAAGAGTAATTCTATCTGGGAACATGAAAGAGAGGTCTCACGAAGTAAACCCACTCATCACCCGCCCCCAAAAATGCAGGCCCGCAATAATTACAGATTAAATGAAAAAAAAAAAAAAAAAAACTGATGGGAAAAATGTGGACCCGTAAGATTATTCAGCCATTAACATTTATGCCTAACGAGGCTCTGGTTTGAGATAAGGAGCTGAATAAGCACACCATTGCTTACTTTTGTTAGTTTCTTCTCCTGTACAAAATAAATAAAGAAATAAACTACTTTCAGAACAAGGGCTGAATACATGTGGGACCTCCTAAAGACAGTTAACCTTAATTTCAATGTAAATGTTTGGAATATCTTCAGTTTCAATATAAATTAGTTGGGCTTACATTTTTGTTGCTTTTGAAAAGGTACACGTTTGTTGTACCTTTTTTTGTCCTTTTGGAGGGTACGTATGATACATTTACTTTGCTAGTAAATTTCATACTTTTTTTAACATAGCCAATTAACCTGCAGCAATTAATCATAAAAGGCTGAAAAACAGCCATTTCACAAATGGTTTACCCAATTAAGCTACTAATATAAACAATACAGATAGAGGGGCAGGATTAGGGCTTTGGTGAGGCTTAAAATCCAGAGTTAAACTCACAAGGAGCCTCGGTAAACCCTGAAAATGAAGGAAAATGAGGAAATGGAGGGTGAGCTGTAAGCCTGAGTTTGAGTCTTGATGAGTCCTGCTGATGGAAATGGGGGCTGACTTAACAGCTCCTCCTCAGGGGCGTCTGGGAGACCTGTCTCCTGAAAGTCCATGACATTGCGGAGGTGGCCATTCAAGATTAGAACCTGTTGTTCATGTTATGGTGCTTCATATTTGCATTTATGTCACATACTCCACAAATCTTGACTTATGTTTAATACAATTAAACCCACATTCATGCTTTAAGGTGTTGAGATTTCTGCTCCTGGTGAAAACTAGTTGAGTGACTTTAAGTGAGGTCACAGCCAGAAACCATAAACCTATGTGGACTGTGACTGACATGAAAAACTTTCCTAAGCTTTCCTTGCTCATTGGTGACCATTTTGTTCAGTGGGTTCAAACCTATTTTAATGGGACTTGTCTATCAGAAGGCAAGAGGTAAGGAGTGGTTTTGGCTTTTGTAGCTGGGACAACAAACTGCAAACTTATTGAGGTCAGCTGAAGGGTACAAAGAGGTAGCAAAACATCATCCGACATTTTTAAGGGGCACGGGGGTCTGGAGGGGGTCAGTGTAGGAGATCAAGGTCTGATGGAAACATGGCTAGAGTCTTGGCCTTTGGCCCCCATCCTTCAGTGATGCTCCACCCTTTCGGGAAATACATTGGATTCTCGTGGTGCCTGCCTGACATCAGGTCAAGGGTAGGAAACTGAGAAGCTAACACTCTCCCGTTGAGCTGAAATTCGAAAAGTAGACAGAGCAAGAGGCCAACAACAAATAGGCACAGTGTGGCACTGCTAACGCACCACAGCAAGTTAAAAAAGAACCTCCTTAAATGACCTTTAGGATGAGCAGAATACGGAACGCTGTGGTGTCATAAGGGGCAGGGAGCTCTGTGATGTCACTTAGGGAGCATTTATGAGGGGGATTCATTTCTTTTGACTTGTTACTGCATCACATTACGCAAGATGGCTGAACTTCACCCTGTAGATGTTTCCTTCTAGATGCATGTGTCACATCCCATCGCCAACATGCAGACAACCACATCCCCTCACACTACAGAACCTGACATCAGGTAATGTCATCATGATGGAAATGAAAGATGCAGCTGTCTGGAAAATCACAGAATTGTCTCTCTTAACCAAGCTTACCTGAACACAGAGAAGATCACCTGTAGTTTATTTTAGTCCATCAAATGTCCTTGTGGAATCTAGGGGTGAGTGTCAGGCACTCTACATAGAGTATATCAGTATGTAGATATGATATGTTGTTACATTTAGCTGGATTTAGTTTGAAATTGAGGTTTTAAATGAAATAATATGTAATCTCTGGTCATCGGTAGTAAATGATTTTGGAGTTTCAGGTTTCATCCAAGTGCTTCTTATTGGCTTACCTGCTTGAATGAAGTGACATTGTTGAATGTTCAGAGCTTCCAGAGTTTATGAATAAAGTATCAGTTCTGACAGTACCAGTACACGGTGGGCAATTTGGACAGATTTGTTGTCAAAAGCAGCATCCATTTAATTTAGGCATGGAAAGATGGCCCTTTTCACTGGTTTACTGGTCCAACTGCTTCCTGCACACAATGGAGGAGACCAATCCTGACATCACTATGCCCCTCTACTGAGCCATTGACTGAGCTAACATTGCTGTTTGAGATCAACAAGAAGGTGCCAAAAGTTGTATCTGCATCTTCCCAGAGAGGATATGTTTTGTCCCGGATCAGGGGGTGAGACAGGGGCCAGGGACCCCTGGAGCAGGGGTAAACACAGGCAGCTCAGAATGATCACATGACCCCATCGGTGGATTGTTCAACATGTAGGTGTAAGGGGGTGCGGAAGGGGCTACACATGTTTCCTGTTAGGCAGAATGGGGTTACAGGATCATAAGGAAGAGAAATGATCCAAACAGTGGTGGGTTATAGCAAGACATAAAATAAAGAAAAAAAATGAAAAACAAAGCAATGCTATTCCCACAGGAAATAGAAAGTCCTGATACCGAGAATACCATCTCGCCTGGCAAGACCACTGTCTGAGCAGCTCCAGGAAAAGAAGAAGTCCTGGTAATGGAAATGAAAGCGTAGGAGATGTACGTCCTTTTTGCCCTGTGACAGCTGACCAAAGCAACTGGCACAGGGAGTCTTTGAGTTAACTTTGGTTGGGGGATGGGTGGTTGGGGGGTGCAAGGGGCCACGCTGTACAAGCCCAGAAATGGTGGGCCCCTGGTTTGGCGGAAAATTTATGGGGGTTGTGACACGGTGAGGCCCACAATGCCACGATCCTTCCCCCAGGACTAAATACGGCCTCACTTCTGAAGGAGGCTCATAAATAACCGCACTGCGTATTCAGTGACCAAAACACGGAGCGGGCGGTAGGAGTGGGGCCCCTTCACTCCTCTGGTCTTTGCTGAGGTGATTGTTGTTAAATCCACTCAAGAATAGAGTGCCGGCACAGTCCGGGTGTCAGAGACTGGCAGCCATTTTGGGCATGTTTTATGTGTAAAATGCACACATGTACTACAGGAAGGCTTTCATTACGATGTTGAAGACGAAGATGACAGTGATGATGATGATGGTGAACATGATGATAGAAATTGCATACAGACCATTAAAATATGTAAAAATGGAAGATATGTGTGCGTGTGTGAAATAGAATAATACACAACAATAACCTTAATGTCCTAAAGAAAACTCAGAACTGTAATGCAACTTTGAAGGGCAGAATATCTGACACCAATTACAATTAATTATTCTTCAACCTCCTACATGTAGTAATTTCCTGTTGACTGAGGTGGAAAATTTGTTATTAATTTTACTTAAACCAATGCACTTGGACAATAATGTCTGTGCAGTTTTCATGTTTCATGGTTTGTGTCGAGATGCTTGCACTTTTTTTCTCTATGAAGCGCTCTGGATCTGACAGTTATTGCGCACGCTGTTTCCTCTGTCGGATTGGGGTTAATTAGGAGGTTAAACGTTGCAGTTCTTGGCATCTTTATCAGAGATTTATCTGTTCCAGTCCATGACCTTTCTCTGCTCGTGTCCGCATTTATTTCGCTATGTGTTTATTTGTGATGAGGAGAGGTCACTGCTTCCTCTATCCATTTTTTTCCCGTTGTTTGCATTTTACGGGATATCGTTTTTCACTCATTTTCTCGGTATTGTGACAGTAGCTGCTTGCTTATTGAGCTGCAGTGTCATGCTTCCCGTAGGTCTGCAGTACCTTCATGTTCTCTTCTAAATTGTGCTCTACCCAGGAGTTAAACCTGTGAGCACTGAGCTGCAAGTTCATCTCTGTAACCATTATACTGCACTCTTCAAAATGGTGGAATGGCTTACTTGAATTGGTGGGCTGTAAGTTTTCCTCTTACAGTGCGTTCACAAATATTATACTACTAAATGTGTCGATACAGTTTTTTAAACAAGACATACGTTATGCCTTTATAATCAAAAACAACTCTACAGACTCAAATAATCAGCCATATTCACTGTACTTTAATGTAATATACTCTATACTTTGACAGGAATTTGTGTTAAACTGTTAACCAAAAAGAGCACACATTTTTTTTCAACATCTGAATTACATCAAATGCATTATTTTCCCACAATGCTTTGCATGATGCTGAACAACATTGTTAAAAACATTCTTTTAAACCTGATGCAGTCTCTCATACACGCACGCACTCACACACAGACACATACCACACACTCAGACACAACTTAGCGGCTTGCCGTGAACGGGAAACAGCGGGCCCTGTCCTGGGACGTTATAGAGGGAATGCTATGTGCCCGACATCACCTGACATGTCTCCGAGGCCGGAGGGGGTGCTGAGGGGGTTGACCTTTGTCCTCGGGATCCAAAACCAGGGGGTCAGTTTGAGTAGCTCCTAAATGAGGGCTTCTGTTCGGCCACTGTTGGAATGTCATGCACATTAAAGAGAAAGAGAGAAGAGAGAGAGAGATTTTAAGGAAGGCTCATGGGTTTGTTCATGCATGACCTTATAACAGGGTAATATGGTGGTCTTCTCCATTGTTGTTTAAGCCTTCAGAATTGACCATAATACATAGTAATAGTGTGGGATTCATAATTGTTTAGATTACTGTCTTTGTGTTGAGAGACCTTGAGAGAACGGTTTCCAGAGTGACACACATTAAATACTTAACTCAGGGATTTTAAGAAAAATACAGATGAACAGCCAAATACACAATAGATGGGGAATGGTAAAATGTTACTATGCGAGAGAAACTGTTTTCATTGGTTGTAGGGGAAATAATATTCAGACTCATTTGCATTGTTGTTCCTCTAATTGGCCAAATGGGTGTAATGAAAAATGCGTGTCGCTGGTAACTATGTTACATGTCTGCACCAACTACTGACAGATTCACAGTTTGTCGCTTGTTTTTCATAGTTGTTCAAATTGTTTGAATATCTAATCTTCATCTTAATCATGCAAATATCGGACATAAGAAAATACAAAAAGTTTACTGATTATTGAAGCAAGGTAATTGACATTTTAGAAACAGAAAAAGGTGAATCAGACAAAATTCAAAAGGCACAGACTGTGCTTCTGGTAGTGTAATTGCAACATGAGGTTAGCATACCAGTAAGAGCCAATCAGGTGCCTGAATATCACAACCAAAACTCTTGAACGTCACATTGTGTTTTCTGTCATGTTCTTGGGGCAAAAGAGAGGCCCCAGTACGTCACGGGGGTTGCAAGGACGAAAAACATTTTTGCTGAGAACCTCTTGGTCACTCTGCACTGTGAGCCATGAGAGGGAAAATATAGACCTCACAGGCAGGGATTAATGGATTTAACTAGGCAGGGTCACCGCTGCCCCATCACAGCATGGCGTTTACAGCTGCCCTGTCTCCCCATCACGTGATTGGCTAATATATAACCCTGTCACAAATGGGGTGCCCCCCTGCCCCCCTTGTGACTCCCTGGTCCTTAGCATGGCTGCATGACTGCATGGGAAACCGTAACATGACTTGAGTCGTTTGTTTTTAACATGACGACATTTGGCGTGTTTGTTTTCTCATCGAAAGGCCACTTGCCTTGAGGATATAGGCCTACGTTGCTAACAGCAAACAATTTTTTGGAACTTTTGTTTTTTTTTTTTTTTCTTTTTCAAAGTCATTACTAAAACCTTTTGGCTATTTTCTTGAGGTTAATGGCTGATTGCAATAAAATAACAAACAGCAATCAACCTTTCACTCATTGACATAATTGGCATGTTCTGTCAAAGGTTGACATTGATGCCAAGTTGCCTGGAAAACATTTTTGATTCATTGGATGCTATAAAAAACAGGGAAAGGTTTTTGGTTGTATGGTGCCTAACAATGTATGCACCAAAAATGTGCTTTCTTACAGATCTGTGTAGAAACATTTGATAAATGAAGACACACTTTTCTTTGGTTTACAAACAAAGCAATCACTACAGGACTTCTTTAGTAAAACAAAATGTTGACGTTACTGCAGTAGAACTAGCGTTTTTTTAGGGTGGAGACATATCTCAATGTTGATACATCTTTCTGTAGGTTCCAAGAACAAATCTGAATAAAATAATACAATATAGGTGTGAGGAATTTGGCCACCTTATCCCACTCCCTCTCTCTTCTCTTTTAATTGGGTAAACAGAAACAAACAAAGTGACTATTAATATGCCATCAGGAAATCTATACACCTACCTTTTCAGACTGCCCTTTGGCTTCTGGAATGCTGACTCCTTTCTCTAACAGTTCTACACAGGATTTATTGATCTGCAGCCTGTTCTGATTAATGGTGCACTCTGATTGCTGTAAAAGCATGTTTACTGTCAGCCTTTCACCATCGCGACCGTGATGTCACAATGTTTACAGAAGCGTGTTTTATACAGCGCTTTGTTTTGACTGTGATAGACAATGTCTGTACCCATACTACAGCTCATTACGATTTAGTTTATTCATTGATCCATTAAGTTTCGCTGATAAGAATACTGTAAGCTGAAGTAGAAACAGCTGAGAGAAAGTAAGGACACAGTTCAATCACTTCACAATACTTTCAAAACAAAGTCTGCAGGGGATGACAGTAAATTATAACAACTGGACTATGGTAAAACCTTATTTTGGATATTTATAAACTAATGCAAATCAAAGGTTGTGAATCCACTGCATTAAAAATGAAGTGATGGACTGTATTATGTGTCCCAGTGGCGGACATGAATAATGTGCTCTCATGAAGGGGAGGAAGGCGCTCCATGGGTACTTTAAGATCCCCTTCAGCCTGTTGAAAAAATACTATAAATAAAAAAAAAACAAAAAAAAAACAGAAGCACTATGTTGTGATGTAACAGTTTGTGGAAAGCAGTAGTCTTTGGTGGGTAGTAGTACTCAAGGAGAATCCTATTAGAAGAAAGAAAAAAATGTTACATTTCTGGCATTAATACTAATATTATAACTATAATGTGAAGTTTTGGACTCGGGTCATTGTGCAACACTATTGTAAAAATACAGAATATGATTGAAAAATCTAAGCTGAAAAATCTCAAAATATGTCGTCTGCCATGTGAATGCGACTCAGGTAATGAATTAACGAGTTTGTGTCTGTCTTTCCAGTGGAGTGGTATTGCTTTAACCCACTCTTACTATGGTTTGTATTTATTGGTATTTCAAATGAATTGCATGAAAGATTATGAATTATGTTTCATAGCTAGTTCACACTTTGATGCTGATTTTCAACAGGAAGCATTAGTCACAAAGCAAAATTAAACCTAAGTGGTTTTACTGTAAAGGAACCATATGTGGGACAGTGTGACATTTATGTATTCATGATTGATGGGGCCTTTGAATTTCACAATCATTTTATTTAAAAAATGTACTGACATTTACTCCATTGTTGTTTCTGCAATTGTGGGCTCAGAGCCGAAAGATGGACCGTAATTCTCCCTCATCATTTCCAAATGTCATCTTTGTTTTCTTACTGGGAAAATGGAACATAACAGGAAATCCAGCAATAGACAATAAAAATTATTTTGACATCATCTGAGCATACAGTTCATATAACAATACACAATAAGTGGTAACCGATATCTATCTATATATATAAACTCATTAGCATTTTTTAAGTGATAAAGGTTTGCACTTTTACAATGTAAATATTGTATTTGAACATAGGCAGCACCAGTGAACAAGCTATCCCGGAAATGCAAAGGATAAAAACAAAAAGTTGCGGAATGACAACGGGCACATTTGGACTCTCGTAGAACAACTGCTCTGCAATTCTGTCTCAGTTACCGCAAGTCATCACTGTCAGTCATCATTGTCCTTCATGCTCAGCGGCAGAACGGTGAATACAGTCTCAGGGCTCTGCTCAGGCACGGGAGCTCCTGTCCTGGCGTGTCTCTGCTGTTCGTGTCTGAGCAGGCTGCCGTCAGGGCTCGGGGTAAGTGTCACCTGCTCGTGACGGTAACGTGCGCACACCTCCAAACGCTGGGACACAAGCTCCAGGCAGACGTTGCTATAGCGTACGTCCGCGGGCCCCACCCACATCCTGGTCTTCAGCGTTAGGATGCTAAAAAGCAAAACTGTCTTCAGCCTGCCACTCTCACGGCAACCCGATCTGACAACCACCATGCTCACAAAAAGTGAGTATCAGGTACGATAACATTTTTTTGGGACCACCACCGGATATGGGTGCACTGTGTTACCTCCACACCTGCATTCTGTGGGTAGCAGCTGTCTTTTTCACACCGCAATACTACTGAATTTTAATATTGTTATTATTATTTTCGTATGCATCAGCTCACCTTCTCTTGCCAATTGTACAAACAACAGAGACTGATAAAACTGAAACGCTGTCTGTGTTTGGCTCTTGGTTTGTGTTGTATGGGTTGTGCTCTCCCTGCATGCAGTGATTCTACCACTGAGGCCAACGGGCCATTAACAGTGTGGTGACTTCCCACCCGTTACTGATATGGGTTTCAGACCAACACAACTCGTGAAGTTAAAAAAGCGAACCAAGACTAGGGTAGTAAAATCTCAAGCGGTGGTCTTTAACCTGTTCACTCTCTCTCTCTCTCCCCTTCTCTCCCTCTATCTCACTCCCTTTCTTTCTCTATCTCTCCCCCAATAAACCCCTGACCACCAGTTGACCTTTTGCTGTCCCTCAACCACTCTCTTTCTCTACCTCCCTCTCTCCCTCCGAGGGCCGGCTGTCAGCCAATAGGAATCCGCAGCTGTGTGTAGAGGGAGGGGCAGAAGGTCATGATGTGGTTGTGGTGGTGGTGGTGGTGTTGGGGGGGAGTTATGGGCCTGGTAAAGTAATCGGCGGAGCGTCGACGTGGGGCGTCACGTCTCCCTTCAAAGGGTGCGGTGGCGTCCGGAGGGGCGGGGGTGGGGCGGAGAGCAGCCTCAATGGCCCCACTGTTGCAGGCCAAGCAGGGGTCAGCAGACCAGGGTTAATAAAGTGGTACCAGGTGTCGGCCTGAGTGCTCCAGAGGGCCCCCCCTTAAGTAGGCCCCCACTCCTCTCCAGCTGGGGTGGGGGGGATGGGGGCCAGGCTAAGCACAAGGAGAAAGTAGGGGCGGCCTCTGTGTCAGAACCCCACCTCTGCGGCGAAGTCATGGCATAGCTGTAACTATCTATCTGACTCTGTCATTTCCTACCGTCAGAATCCAAACTGCAAAAAACGCTCCAGTTTGAGAGGGAATGTAAAGCAACCCAAAATAAGAGGGGTGTGAGAGGTGAGAGAGAGAGGCGAGTGTGTGAGAGAGTGTGTGTCTGTGTTTGTGGGAGTGAGCGTTAGGTGCTGGGTCATGTGATAACAGCCAAAAAAATCTCTGACACAAACTGAAAGTTGCGGTAGGGGGTGTTGAGGAAGCCAGTGAAGTGCAGGATTGTGTCATGGAAAACATTTTTAGCCCGAGGTTCAACGTTCAACGTTCACCGCAAATCCTGTTACGAATAAAAGGGAATCCTGGTGCCTGCAGTGATGACGTCAGGGGAGGGAGGGGGCGGGGCCTGTGTAGAAGCTGACCCCTTGAATAGCTGTGAGGATCAGGGCCAGTGAATAGGGGCCATTGTGGTGCGGGTAAATGGCCTCTGACAGCGAGGGAAGAGCAAACAGAGGGGCTACGGCCAACATGCGGGTAATGACACAACCTTAGCGCAAAGCTGTAGGGGGTGCGGGGTACGGCTGTTTTGGGAGGAGGGGGTGTGTTCTCAAAGCTGTCATGTACAGGACACCCCCGTTTCGCCCAGCAGAGCAATGGGGGTCTCCTCTAATTAGCGCTAATTAACATCAACGACAAGCAAAGGGGCCATTAGTCCAGCTAATCCACGGTTTACCTTTCCCGCTTAGAATCCCACTGGCCAGTTCCCACCCAAATCCCAGAAGCCGCACAAAAGAGGGGATCCCAGCCCAAATGGCCCCTGTGTGGTGATTTGGGAGCCGGAGACCAGTGTAGGGTCCTGAGTCCCCCTCCTGTAGGTCAGTGGAAAATGGCCGATCAGTTACTGGCTTATAAGCTGTTAATTCTCCTGGAGTCAGAGTGATCATAGACTGGGGCCAGAGGTGGACAACTCTGGCTTCACAAAGTAGAAGTCCTACCATGTATTTGTTACCTTCATGCAATAAACCAGCTATTTCTAATCAGCACAGCTCTTCAACTAGATGAGCTAATTAGTGAAACCACCCGGTTTTAGTGAATGGGAAGACCAAATACATGGTAGGACTTCTACTTTCTGAAGCCAGAGATGTCCACCTCTGACTGGGGCCGGGTTGGTGGGTGGATGTGGAGAAGCTGATTCGCAAAAAGGGTCCACTCAGGGCTGGGACAGTAGGAAAGGTGGGGGGTGGGGTGGGCTGAGGGGGTTGTGCGATCGTGGCCAGAGAAGGGATGGGGGAATTCCGTGGGTGACCTCTGACCCCTCTCTCTCTCTCTGCCAAGTTGGCGAGATGTGAGATGTCCGCTTTGCTGGAATGGCAGAGGAAAACAGGCAGGGCGCGGACACGGTGGCCCCATGGAAGAGCCGTCTCAGCGTGGTGTCCAATCAAAAGGTCAAAAGGCCAAAAAGTGATAAAAAAAAACTAAAAAATGTTAGCTGCGTTATTATTATAACCCTTATTTTAATGGGAAGTCACACTGAGATTTAAATCCTCTATTACATAACAGGATAACTATCAAAATCAAAACAGGGTTCAACTGTGAATCAGAAGATGCGGTGCATTAGTATCTACAATCTTTTATTATTTTTTAAGGAGAGTGGCCAGGATACCCTCCCTACTTTCCCTTTCTCGTCATTCAGACTGTTAGAAGGCAGAGAGCAGGGTTTAGATGAGGAGGAATCAGAGCTAGAAAAGTTGGAGCAGGATCTTGAACCCTGGTCTTCCAAGCACCAAATGTGGTTAAAAAAGTTGCTCTGCCCACTGAACTATTCAGTCTCACCTATTACCTACAATCCTAAGCTGAATTGCTGAATAAATATTTACAATGGCACATGTTTGCGTAAGATAAATAGTGAGGTGGAATAATAGGATGGACTCATGGTTAAATGCGTTTTACAACCAAAAAGGGAAAGCAAATCAAAATTGATTAAGACGTGTAGGATATATCGAGTGAACGGCCGGTCTGCTCGGTATACAGTTCACACACAGGCGTTCACACATAAGGACCTATACCACAGGCTCGGGCCCTATGCCGCAACCCGATCCCCTGGCATGCAACCCAGAATTCTTTTCTTCTTTTGCCCTGATATTTGACCCCTGACCTTTTCAGCAGGCCCACAGAGGATGGAGTGTCCAGCGTCCTCTCTAACCCCACTTACAAGAAAAACCCTCCTGTTCTCTCCCCCGCCCTCCAAACACACAAACACACACTCACACTGACATGGACACACAAGCACGTGCACATACATGCACTCACACTCAAAAACAAGGTGTTCAGTTACTCAAGTTACTCCTGTCTTTATTCAAAGAGAGGAGCTAAAATTCCTTAAGATATATCTATCTATCTATATAATGTGCTTTTTGAATTATATATCATACACAGAGACTTTTTTTCTAAATTTACAGAAAAGTCAAGTATACAAGCAATTAAGTATGCAGACAAGCCGAGTATGCAAGTAGGATACAAGAACACACGTACAAACACACAAGCTATTTTGAAGTAATTTTGATGGCAACACTTTACTGAGTGTTTAAAGCGGCTGATGGCATAGCTAAAACCTATTATCCAAAGAGGTTCATTTAATTGATGAGTATTGCCAGTTTGTAAGGCTGTGATGTCATTAGTTTTATGAAACCAATTAGTTTTACTTTGGGAAGCTCACGGCAACTCCTGAGTTTGCAGTTCATTATAGAAATCTCTGAAAAAGCTGAAAAAAGCAAGGAAAAAATAAAATACATGCATAGTTAATAATTATAATGTGCTGTGAATACATATGTAAGATACACTGTTGAATGTCTTGTTTGGTTCTCGGGGCTCGGCATGACGTTTAGAGGGGTTGCTCACAGCAGTGGGCTGTCATCCTGCGGAAAATCGATTCACACAGAGCTGTCAGTTCCTTTGCGAGAGCTCCAGCGTGACTGATGCGGTGTAATCCGTTTCACTGTCTCCGCCAGCGCTGGAGACACGGCTGAATGGGACCGAACTCGGACGCTGCCGCTTCGACTTTCCGCACACGCTCGCGCCAGGATCCACGGATCAACCTTACATCTCAGAACATGCCAATCACACATTAATTTCAATTCACAAGTCAAAGTTTTATCATGAGTAGAAAGCAGGATCCGTAAATTTTTGCGTTGAATTATTTGTCATGTATTGCCAGTTGTTACTGCTGTTAAACTTCAGTTGCTGTTCAAAATTCAGTCCTCTACTCTCAAGCTGGCTTATATGTTCATTCATTTTGCTGGTACTACGTGTACAAATTATTATAAAGTTATTGAAACTTTCTTAAATGTAATTTCACATACATAGAACCTGTTAAATAATATGTTAATATTAACGCTATGCCCTACATGCAGTACATTACATTTTAAAGTGACATTCAAAACTCAAAGCATATTTTCATAAGAAATGCAATGTTTTTAATTTTGATATTGCATATTACTGTTTCTGTGTTGATCACTTTATTATTTGGCTTTTTACAATTTCAGATTAGGCAATGTCATGGTTTTAGAAAGACTACAGAGTTATAATATATTGATTAACACTTCAATCTGAAGCAGTTGATGGATTATGTAACACAGCATAACTGTTAAACACCCTGATCATTAACCCTGTTAACAGTCATTATGTATGCATGAGTCGCCTGGTGACATGGCATCCTTGTATGGTTTGTGGCAGTCTAGTGGTTCTCCCCCCTGGGACGCTGGGGGGGCAAAGGGGGTTGGAATTCCACTGCCCGTCCCACTGGGTAGCAGGTTTATGGAGCTGTCCTTCACCCCTCAACAGCCACCCTGGGTGTCCCCTAACAGGGGGGAGGAGGAGAGGTGGAGAGGGGGAGAAAGGGGCGGGTTGGGAAATGAGTGCGGAAAGAGACCGTCACTCTTAAACCTCCCACCACTGCTGGCACTCTCCCGTACTGTCAGCACCTACTGGCTACCGGCCAGCAATGACCCACCGCCTATATCCTACCACCTACCAACCGCCTATCACTCAACCCCGACCTACTGTAAGAGGCCATCAGTGATTCACTGTTAAAATATAAACTGCATGTCAAAATGTTTGTAAATTCCCATTGAGTAATCAAAAAAATAACATTTGTAATATTTGAAGGTGTAACTGTGAAAAAACTAACTTAAACCTTGTAAGTATCTTGGATTGAAAACTGTTTATTTTCTTGCAATCTTTTTTTTGTAAACCAGATTACATGTAACCAGTGACTACCCAACCCTCCGTATCATTTAACGCAGTAAAACTCTTCTACCTCTTTCATTACTAATTAGCACCCACTCAACTGCTACCGCCATGCCAACGCAACTCTGGTTATTTCTACTTCCCCGCTTAAATTAATTTTAAAAAAATCTATTTGAGCATTAACTTCAAGACAGTTCATTTATGATCTGAAATAAACTTAGGCAGCTGTCGTAGTGATTGGTTTGTTGTGGACACCCAGGCTGAAGGGGTTTTTTTTGTCTTTACGGAGAACAAATGGTGTTTCAGGGACTGAGTTATATTCTGGCCAGCTTTTGTCATTACATCACGTTTGTTTGAATGAGGGGTATTTATAAACATGGCCCTAAACCTCCGTGAACAGAGCCCAGCCGGTGTTACTGGATTCATCCAATCAACGGTGATTACAGACAGGAATCAGCAGCCTTAATGGAGACATTGTTTGGACAGAGGAGTTCATTGAGGGTTGGGGGGGTTGGGGGGGGCTCAGAGGGGAAATCACCGGGGGGGTGAGGGTGAGGGGTGGGTGGCTACAGAGCAGGACACCTGATCTGGCAGAAGAGCTCAGGGTTGGTCCTCCCAGGGCTTTTTAAGATGAAGTCACATTCACAGATCATAGTGTTCCTGTGAAGCTTCATCCCTGCTATGGAACCACCTGATTTTCAACCCTGGATGGGGGCAGGGGGCGGAGGGCATAAAATAATGAAGGAATAATAGCCCCTGTGGAGCATTATTTTTAGTGGCGGTGTAAATTTAACTGGCAAAACTGAGGTGTGACAGAAGCTGATTTGCAAAAGGGCAGATGGTGAAAACCTCCAAAAAACAGCCTCACATGGAAAATATATATTTCCTTCCAATGAAATAAAATCAATGAGTGTGAATCAAGAAGACATTAACTGGAAAAAAATGGAAACTTGGAAATTTGTCATCATTATTAGTTTATTTTATTTTAAAGGGGAGGGGGATGTTGGCTTGGGGGGTATGCTAAAATAGCTTGGACAGTGTTGAATGTCCAAAATGTTGACTCCAAGGCTGTGGGTGCAGAACCTCTGGCGGGCATGGAACTAGTTAAGGTGGGTAGTAAGACAACAAGCACCGCGCTTAAAACACTGACATTCTCACCTGTCAAATTAAACATAGCACCTCTTACATGCTGCTCTATTTTTATTGCAATATATGTTACATATATGTTCACATGCATTTCCTCCATATTGAAACACAGGCTAAGCTGCACTTTAATCATGGGTGGGTCATAGAGAATGCATTACCTCTTTAAATGGCTGGTTTGCTGGCTCAGGAAGTTTGGGGTCCACTCATCTGATGCAAGGTGGCGGATTATCTCAGATCTCAGGGGTCAGAGGTCAGAGGTCAGAGGGAGGGAGCTCCTGGAGGAACATCCTCGGGACTGTGAAGGAATCGGAGGGAAAGAGGGGTCAAAGAGCTGGGGAAAGCAAAAGTGTAAAAGCACCTCCCCCCTGTCCACGAGCCTGCCCCTCCCCCACACTCGGTCTTTTTCAGCAGAGCACAATGCTCCAGGCCAGGCACCCCCTAAAGCTCAGAGACAATGGCCACCCCGCCCCCCATCCACGCACCCACCTCACTAATGACACTGTAATACCCAGCTCTGACTTGACACTAAGAGCAGCTCCCGGTGCAAACGCTCTTATACACTCATACACACAAATGCTCTTACTCACATACTTATACACACAAACGCTCTTACTCACATACTCATACACACAAACGCTCTTACTCACATACTCATACACACAAACACTCTTACTCACATACTCATACACACAAACGCTCTTACTCACATACTTATACACACAAACACTCTTACTCACATACTTATACACACAAACACTCTTACTCACATACTCATACACACAAACGCTCTTACTCACATACTTATACACACAAACGCTCTTATTCACATACTTATACACACAAACGCTCTTACTCACATACTTATACACACAAACGCTCTTACTCACATACTCATACACACAAACGCTCTTACTCACATACTCATACACACAAACGCTCTTACTCACATACTCATACACACAAATGCTCTTACTCACATACTCATACACACAAACGCTCTTACTCACATACTCATACACACAAACGCTCTTATTCACATACTCATACACACAAATGCTCTTATTCACATACTCATACACACAAATGCTCTTACTCACATACTCATACACACAAATGCTCTTATTCACATACTCATACACACAAACGCTCTTACTCACATACTCATACACACAAATGCTCTTACTCACATACTCATACACACAAACGCTCTTATTCACATACTCATACATGTGTAAAAGGGCAACTCCGGAAAATGTCTGGAACTGGTTTTTCTGGACATTTTCAGGAGTTTATATGTGAAAACGGCTATAGACACACTTTTACACACACTAATACACACACAAACTTTTACACACACACACATGCGCGCGCGCGCGGGTGTGCACATGCTCTGTCTCCTCTCTCTGCAGCCACTTCCTCCAGCCATCGACAGTCCTCAGCTTATCAGCTGTGAAACACTAACACACATCTGGCTGGCCTTTGATGTTGATCTGCACACACAGGCACACACACACGAACCCGGACACACACACGAACATGGACAAACACACACACAGGCACACACACACAAACCCAGACACACGCACACACACACACAGGCACACACACGCACACACACACACAGGCACACACACGCACACACACACACACACACACACACACAGATACACACACACACAGGCACACACAAACACACACACAGACAGGCAACACATGCAGCCATCACATGTCACACTGCCAGATTAACCTCCATATATGCCTGTGTGATAAGGAGCGTATTCAGTAGGTTGCCCTACCGGATAACAGAGGCTGTTGACAGGTATCTGTCCTTGGATGAGGCATTAAACTTCAGAGGTCCTGACTCCAGTGGCTGTGACAGATCCTGCTGCTGTAAAGAGCTGGGAGTGTTATCCCTGGTGTCCCGGTTCAGTTCCCAGGAAAACTGCACATCTGCTCAGCCAATCACAATATCCTCCATAAGATCTTACTGCCTTTACAATCCCTCATGCACCCTGCCCAGTTTCATTAGCAAAAAGTGAATTCACTTTGGCAAAAGAGAAATGGATTTCTCCACTAGCCAGTCCGGTAAAAAGTAAAGTAAGACATTAGCCACTGGTATTGTTTTTGTGAAAGACCAAAAGAATGGTGGCAAATGGTGCCATTTATACAGACTTAGCTTACACCAAGGAAGGCAATGAGTGGTTATTTTCTACTGTGAGCAATTAGGTGTTCTGTGACCAGGACCACCTATTGAGGAGTAGAGCACCAGACGTGGTATTTAGCATAGCATAAATACGCGGCTCCTTCCTCATAACTCCATATGGTGCTGGGGGAGCAGAACTTTACATCTGGGATTGGCCAGCACACAGTCCACATGGGCGGGGTCACCATGGAGATGCCTCCCGCTCACCTTGGCCGCTGCCGCTCTGGCTGGAGCAGGGTCACTGGACACGCGGCTCTGCCCTTCCTCTTCCTCTTCCTCGGTGGGGTCTGTGCGCAGGAACGTGTCGGTCTGTTTGTGGCTCCCTGGGGGGAGGGCGAGAGAGGGCAGAGGGGGGAGAGGCCGGATGGTCGGAGTGCTGGACGTGGAGCGTCCATGTGAAAGGAGCCCCTGATGGACTGCAGTCAAACGGCGGCGTAGCATCACCCAGGAATATGAGTGCAAAAAAACGTGTGTGTGTGTGTGTGAGTGTGTGTGTCTGTGTGACTGTATGAGACTAACATTGCCTGTAAAGGGGGTCAGTGAAAGAGTGGGAATAGTACTTTTTAGAAATGTGAAGAGACTTGCAGCCCTGTCCTGGAAATGTGTCAGGGAAGAGTAGCATATGCTCCAATACTGGGGAAAGGGAGTGAGAGACCCTGCATGCTGTTTACTGTAAAGAGTGAGAAGGGAGACAGAGCAGCAGCACACACCACACACTCACACACACACACACACACACTCACACACACACACACACACACACACTCACACGCACACACACACACACTCACACACACACACACACACACACACTCACACACAGACACGCACAGATTCGCCCCAGAGGGACCAGAGATAGTCCAACACAAACAAAGCAGGGCCAAGCTCTCCAAGGGGCCATTAGTGGCTTAAAAGCTGCAGGGGGGAAGAAAGCAGAACACCCTTTCCCAGGTCAATGCCTCATTGAGCAACAGTTTGGTCAGTGGTGTGTTTTTTTTTTTTTTTGACTGGATATTTGAGGGTGGAGGGGGGTAAGAGAACCGCAAAAAAGTCTGTGGCTAGTGAAGGCGAAAACACCGCCATTTGTCAATCTTCCACAGATTTTTATCACTTAAGTGACTCTGCAGATGTCAGTCAGCACCGTGAAACGTGAAGTATTTATTGTCCTTTTTTAAGCACAAATCTTGGTAAGTGTTTGGCATGACAACAGCTGCATGGTGACCCTGAGCAACAAAAGTGTCACAATCAAAGCTCAGGCTTTTGGCTGCCCTGTCCTGCTCCACACTGGTTGCTTAACCAGACTCACAAAAAAACCTGCCAAATTGACAGTTTTCCTTTTTTTTCTCTCCCTCTTAAAAAAAAAAGCCTTGTTCCAAAGTGCTACTAAAACAAACTATAGCCACCTCCCCCTCCCCATTCCCATCTCCTCACGCACTGAAAGCAAAAGATCTGAGTTCAAAACAGGGCAAAAGCGCTCAGGTCGCAGGGAAACAATGAAGAGAGGACTCGGGGTTCAGGGGTCAAGCTGCCTGTTGTTGAGGTTCCTTCAGGCCGCGCAACATGGTGTAGCTGTTGTGCCCGTGCGATCGAGGATGCGTTTTTTTGTGTTGGAGGGCACGGGATCAACTGGGTCAAGCCACCCGATGGACAGACAATAGGTGCCGTTTTCTCCCTGCAAAGAGAATGCCCCTGGACTCGACTCGTTTTACTGAACATCTGCACCCTCACAGATTAGTTCTCCTTTCGTTAGACCCTTTTTCTTTTGTCCTCAGCTCTTCCCACTCGTTCACTCATCTGGGTTTCTATTGGTTCAGATGCACCTTTTCTGGGTTATGACCAGGATCCAAAATGAACTTTTTCATCAACTGGCCAAAGTGACTATGAATGAAAGAGCATCACAAGACAGTCAATGTACACAATTTTGCAATTTTATACCAGTCAAAAACTGACAGTTTGGCTCCTTGTTGATGTTAAACCGATTATGACACTGCCAGTTGTGGACTCACAGTTTGTGAGTCATAGTCACGTACATACTGCTGAGATCTGGACTATGTGGAAACTGGAACTGCCTGGAAAGTCTTTGGTTGATTACAAAATTAATCTGGGAAAATCCATATTTTCTCAAAAAAAAAAAAAAAAAAAAACTCTCCATTCCTCAGACTTGTGTTTTGTAGTCCTTAGCTGCTCCTACTAACTCACACACCTGGTTTTTGATTGGCTCAGGCATGCCCCTCTCTGGTTCTGCACCCACAGATCATGAGTCACGGTCAAGGATTCCAACGCCTTTGGTTGATTAAAACCTGTAAAATCCACTGCTGTGCTGAATCATCTGTGCCAGCTGTGTGGCAATCAGGACCCTATACTCCTTTCCAGCCCTCTCTTCCACATATGCACGCCAATGGTCAACCAGGTGGACCCCTACTGAGACTGTAAAATACCAACATAAAACCTCTTGGCAGAAGAAATGGTCGAGAGACAAGAAAGAGCAACAAAATGCAATGATTGCAAAAATTGCAAAATCCCCCTGTTCCGCTAACTTCCCTTCTCTTTGGCCTGTAGTTAAACCGTCCTGCTGTGATTTCAGGGTCGGGACCAACTCAATTCAAGGGCATTAATCAAAAATCTGTTTGTGAACTGTAAATGGCTGTAATGCTCCATCGGAGTCGTTGACAATTGATAAATCAATTAATATTACATTTCCTAAATCAAGTGAGTTTGATCCCACAACCCAACAAATTATTCAGCATTGTTTTAGGTGGGGACCTGGAGCCGATCATGCACCCTCCCGGCTCTCTCCCTCGCTGTCTGTCTCTGGAGGGGAAGGCAGAGCTTCAGCACAGAAAGAGAGAGGCTTATCAGAGTTCCATCTCTGGGAGAGGAGCGCGCTCCCGCTCCCCTGGTCAGCTCCAGGGGGCAGAGAATGTGAGGTATTTCAGCAGCAAGCCACAGCATGACACCATATGCAAAACCCGCACCAGGCACGCCGGTCCAGGGAGCCCCACGCAGTCAGTCACCGCTGCTGGGAAGGGCAGGGGCAGGGCTGGGCTTCTTTTGGGGCGGTGGAGGGTGGGTGGGAGCAGGGTTGCTATGCTACCATGAGGCCTCGGGGGTCATCTGTGGAGGAGCAAACCCAGGTGAGTCCTGACCCTGCTGGGGGAAACAGACATGTCACGGCCGCCCAGGTCAACATTGGAGGATGTTAAAGCCAACGCTGTACATTCTGTTCATAGCCATCATGTGGCGCTGACTCTGGAAATGACATTACCTTAGAGCATTTAACGCATGCTATGGAGTGTGTTACATTACAGTTACACTAGAGCGTTTATACCGAGCGACTCTTACATTTTACTGTGCAGCCGGACATTTCACTGCAGTAGATCAGGTTAAACATCTTGATCAGGGGTGCAATGGTAGTGTCTCACCTGGGGTTTGATTCTGCCCCCTGGGAGTAAGGAACCCAGTTCCCTGAACACTATGATACTGCGATGGACTATGACATTGCTCACACACCTTTACAACTAATGCATAGCCAACTTTCATTATTTGATTTGTTTTTGTATTGTACCATTTGCATGTCAGGGATCATTCCCCCAGCTTGATAGACGTTAGCTGGATCCGCTCTAAGTGTTGAAGCTGAAATCGGAGGTTAAGGAATTAATGTTTTGGAGTGACAGAGAGAGGCCGGCTCTTTTAGACAAGGCCTGGAAGGCATCTCCGCGGCGGAGCATTTTTCTGTCTGTCAACTGGCGGGTCTGCTGTCGGGTGGTTTCCATGGCAGCCATGCTGGAGGGCAGGGAGAGACCCCGTGGTTGTGACCCCTGGGGTACTGTACCAGACCAGTCCAAACATGACCAAATGGGAATGTTCAGGACACGCCCCCTATGCAACCACCTACCTGTACCCCTCCCAAATTTCCCACTCTGTCCTTCCTTACTTTGTATTTTTGTCCCTTTTTAAAATGTTTTCCTTTCCTCTAACTCTTTTTCTATTCTATTTTATTTTCTACACAAGTGGACTTTGCTCTCAATAATAATGATAATAATAATAATACAAGGAGAGTGCTTGAAAATTGGTCAACAAATTCTATTATGCATGAGAGAGCATTTTGTGTACATTACAATTCTTTAATACAAACCAGTATAGTAGATGCAATTATGCTCAGCCCCACTGCAATGAAAACAAGGGCAGTTTGAGATAATACATTTCTGTATTTATTGTTCAACTTTAATAGATAGCAGCTAGCAAAATCTTAGAGGGAATGTCTTGCAATTTAGCTCCTGATATTGCCCTTCAATATAACTAGCCCTTTGTAGCTGTGGTCATAATTACAATTTATGCATCAATTTTATGGATCAGGCTTGCACTAAGTATACAACACCTTTGACTGCGCTTTGGTGCAAATGCTTCGATTAGTTGTGTTCTCTGGTGGTCAGAGCGTCTCTTTGTCACCCATTGAAGATTTAATTATTTAATTGGAGACAGGGATTGTTTGGGACCGTGCATCAGATGTTGTTCCAGGTGTCAGTCAGCTGCCAGGTTTAAAGGAATCCCTTAAAAGCCCCAAAGGGCAAGAGGTCGACCCCATCTCTGCGGACGGAGGAGGGCTTTCACTGAGACCTGGCGCAGGGAGCGGGAGCAGCTGAGCTGGGCCATATGAAAAAGCAAACAGTATACAGCCAAACAAGATTGTTTCATGTTTATTGTTATACGGCACTAACTCTGACACAGAATGCATGACCAGCACTCTAAACAGACAGACAACACACACACACACAAAAAAAAAACACCAATGCGTAGAGCTACGTGCACTCTGTGCCTTACAAAGCAATATGTTGGTTTGGCCATATTTGTTCTCTTTTTCAGGGAGCAGGTGGAATTCAAATCAGTGTGTTATTTCAGAGTTGGGACACAATTTTCTTTTGTTTCTCTGGCAAGTGTGCGCTTAAGTAAGCCAGGATTCCTCTGGTTTCCAGTCTCTGACACAGTGTCTGGAAAACAAGCATTGATTTTTTTTTTTTTGTTGGCTGCCTGCAAGCTTTTTTAGTTCCTCGAGAATTGTGAGGGTGGATTTGATTGCCCCAGAAATGAATTTATGACGGAGGGGTTGTATGGCTCTGAATAGCGTCTTCAGATTGGAGTCCCTCCCACACAAGATTGTGATTAGTCAGAAGTAGTAACTGACTTTTGGTTTATTAGCAAAGACCATCCCCAAGCTGGATAGCTTTATGCCACTAGAGAGGCAGAAGATTGTTAGGCTCATAGTTATGATGTCATAGTTATGAGTACGAGAAGTGAGGCCAGGGTTCTTGCAGGTTACTGCAGCATAACTGTTGTCCCTTAATTGAATCCAGGCCCTAGAATTTTTTAAAGTATTGTCATTATGGTTAAAACACGAGCTCAGAATTTACAAAGAAGACTCAGCTGCATGTAGAACAGGATGTGCAAAGATACTAAGGGCCAGATTGGTCAAAGCCTTCAGCAAATGTAAACATTTTTGCACATGCAGTTTCAGTGACATGATTTGTGTTTGGAGCAAGCAAACTACCTTGACCAATCATATAATCTTTTTGCACTAGAAAAACTGCTTCGCAAGCAGTAATTGCTTCACTGAATCAGGCCCAAATTTTCACAATTCAATTCTGACGGCCTCTAGTGGCAAAATATTGTTACTACAGTGAATAAGTGAATGATGAATGAGTGCGTGGTTCAGTCAGTCACTCAGAAAGTGAGTCAGTGTGATTGAGTGGTACTGGAAATTTCTCTGGTTGCAGCTGGGAAAATGAATTAAATCACTGGTAATAGCTGTAACAAACACTGCATCTTATACTTAACACTTACATTTTTGCAGTTTATTGAGGAAAATGTAGGCATAACAGTCAATTTATACTGTAGACTCAGAGGTTATTCCAAGCTGGCAAAGAACCAAAATGAACAGTTTCCTAAAATTTGGGAAGCTGCTAAAACAGACAACAAAAAAGGTTACATGAAACAGCTAAACATGTCACAGATAAGGTTGAAGACAATGTACACAGCATAACTAATTCTTCAGCTTTTATGAAGTAGCCCCATGTGAAGTGACGTAATATGTACCGAGCGATAGAAACACAGAGTACCCTGCTGTAAAGACAACAACTGTGACCCGTCTGGGATTTGAGCCCACAACCCGCTGATAGCAAGTAAAGTTCCCTCACCTTTAAATCATACGGGCTGCCTGCTGGTGAAGGGGTCTCGGCCCGGGCTATTCCTGGCCCTCTGACGCAGGTGCTGGGGGCCTTTCCCACTGCCCAATGCGTTCCCATGGGAACCCCACTGAGACTCCCCCACCCCCATATCAGTTCCCCTAGCAACCTCACCCTCTGAGAAATGCCCTGGGGCACAGATATGCTGTATGTCAGCGCTGACCACAGTTAAGTCAAACTCAGATGATCTATGCCATGCAAAGGGGTATATCACTGACCCTTGGCCAGAAAATGGAGGCAACGGGCGCTCGGATACGAGAAATATTAGGAATCGGTGGTCTTACCTGGGAAACTCCAAGGGTTAATGGCAACTTTCATGGCAGGAGTTGAAACCTCAGATATAAACCACAAGACCACAGAACTGCATTACAACAGACAGCTGATCTGTGTTATAGAGGCAGCTGTTCTGTTATCTTGTGGTTTAAATCCCTTTAGGAAATTCCGGCAATGTTGTAGACCTCAAGTCGTGTGTTTCCCAAAAGCCTCTCTGAACCTCATAGTGCCTGTGCACGAGTAATAAAAACATTGGTTGTTCCTTGACCCTGTTCAAGTGCCATGAGTCTGGCTGAAAGGCTGCAAGTTGCTTAATTCTGATTGGCCCTTGACTTCATAATTAGTAGAAAGTGTTATTCCTCATTGATGAAAGAAGGGGAAGGGGAAGAGCCAAGGATCCAGATTGGATGTTTCATGGATGTTTCAAAACACATTGAGTTTAATGAACTGGTTGGGGAAAAAAATCAATGCAGCTGAGCCAAACCTGAAGCTCTTGTGGGCCACAGTGTATGGATGGTGTCATGCAAAGTGTGTGAACTCTTCAGCCAATGAAAAACTGAAACGAATCACCTGAAGGACAAAAATGCTAGCTGAGTCTGCCCAGACTTCTGCTCCAAGACTGCCCACCCCGGGGACTGGGGGCTGACATCTCTGGGCTAACACTGCAGCCTCTTCCTTTAGTAAAATAACATGTACTGCTGTTTTCTTTCCATCCTGACCGATCTTCCCCCCACGATGGTGGGACCCTTCCACATGCTGGAGCACAGCAGGCGGGCACCCCATTACCCATAACCCCCAGCGGCAACGCGCCAGTGATTTCCACTGATCCGGGGAGTCTGTGTCTCACCCACCATCGACACCATCTGCGTGTCAATGGAGCCCTGCGTGAGTCCGAGCCTGAACACCCTGTATCACACCTGGGGTCCCGGGGCTGCCGCCGCAGGGTTTACCTAGCAGGGCTCTGGGGCCGAGCCACAGAATGACCAGCCCGCGCCCTGACAGGTCAGGCTATCCGTGACAGGAGAACGCCCACGCGGTCAGCAGGCGAGGCCGGCACACACATGCCCCCGATAATCCTCTTCTGCCCCCCGTCCTTCCCCCCAAAGGCGTGACTCCAGCAGTGCATGCCCCCCTCGCCCCCACCACCCTCCCACCCACTCACTGCCACAAACAGGGGGTCTCTCCTAATAAGCACCTCAGGCAGTTCCCGACAGGATTACCGCATCACTGGTTTCCCCCCCTGACGATTCCGGAATGTTCCAGATACTCAACTTCCCATGTTTTTTTCCATCCTACTTTAAAAATAAAAAAAAAAATTAAAACACACTACATGAGTAGCTAATGCTTCCAAACATAATGCTTAATTGCTTAATTCATCAAATTGGAGTGTTTCAGTGTCAAGAGAAGGAAGACAGACTCTTGAATACTATGGAAACAGAGGTTCTCTGCTGCAGGCCTGGAGGTGAAGGGGGTCTGTGTATGCTGGTATGTGCTGCAACCACAGCTGAAATTACTCAATAGCAACAATCTATGAAGTGGTCTTAATGAGATACTTTAAATTTTGGGGAATGATTTTGCATATTAAAACAAAGGCTGTCAGAAATGACTACATCTGCCATGACGAACAAATGACTCAGTCAGTCAGATGTACTCATGCTATGATTCTCTGATTGTGCTGCATGACAAATGTTTCATTTAGAATAAGGTTACATTTTTAATTACTCATTGATAGAAAGGTGAAATAACAGTGAGGTCTTAAAGTGCGAAAGAGGGGACATCTGCTCACAGAAAATGAACTTTTTTATATAGGGAATAATTAAAAATTAAAATTCAAACGCAACTGGCAATGGCCCAAACTTTCTTTGTGCAAAAGTACATGCATGCTTTCTAAACGTATAAACCAGGAAGATGATGGGTTTGCCATGATGGAACCTGTAAATAAAAGTCTGCTTCTCTCACTCAGAGCTTAATGCTGCGGGAGCTGAGGGTAGGAGACCGCAAAGGATGAGGCTGATTCTGTCCAGACACCACTAACAAAATCCGACCCACACAGGCCTTTGGTAGCACACATATTTCATTATGTTGACACGGTGAAGCGACGCAGAGGACGAAAGCCCCAATGCCTGTTGCTGTTTAAACTCCATCTTTGCGCTCGGCAGCTGCGGCCTTTCTTCTCCATCCACCAAGCGGCGGCTCTGACTATGAAAGGTTTTTTTTTTTTTTGTATGGAAGGGTTTTTTTGGCACGCGCAAACAGCCCCGCGAACTCATCTTTTATGGGACTTGACCAGTACACCGCACAGTTCGGTACACCGACATATATTAAAAGTAACGATATTTATCGTAAGTGATATTTATATTGGGCTTAAAGGTAATTTTCATGTTTAATTCATCCATCCACAAAACAGCTACATCCTACTCCAATTTTATAACTAAATGTTTTTTTTGTTTTTTATTTATTTATTTATTTTTTTACAAATAATGTCTCGGGAATATTCTCAGCACTCTCTTTTAAATAACTCAATACATTTAATGGAATAAATACTACTTCTAGAAAACAAATTTAAAAATTACTCTCAGTAACTGTTATAAATTTTACATTTTCAATTAGTCGTTTTGCACGCGCTGTTATCCAAAACGATTTACAAAGTGCCTAAATGCTAGACAGAGCTCTGTCATGATACCTACTCGTTAGTGTCAAAACCGTCAAAGCAATTAAGCAGATGTACAACATAACGTTAAGTGCAGTAGGCCAAGAGGGAGTTTGGGGATTAAGCACTTTAAGTAGCTTCATGATGAAATACATACCGGCATATATGCCGTTGCGTATTACCTACTTAAAACATTGAACTCCCGACAGTTGCATTAGGTTCGATTTTCAGTGCTCACGCTGCAGAATAAATCTAAAGCATGTAAGTATGGCGCCCTCGTGTGGTTAAAAGAAGTGGCTCTTTAATCATTGAGGTATGAGATGAGTGAACTGTGGAACAGATGTGGATGCCGTGCAATAAAATCGCGTCTTATTTCTCATTAAACATCACGCGATGGTTGCTGGTTTATATTTAATTTTCATTTCACTTGAGATTTTTAACCAAATGCGCTAACATACTGTGTTCTATTAAACAGGAATGTTAACTGGTAACAATAGTTATGCTGTGGTGAAGGGGTGACCAAGGAGGTAATTAGACTGTCTGAAGAGATGGGTATAAAATAACTCCTAAACCTATATTATAATCCTAATAAGGCTAATAGGTGTGATATATGTACATCCATACATATTACATTGAAATACTCCACATACCTGCATAAACCCGTTATTATGGTTGCTTGTCCTGTTTAAAATGGGTATGTACAGCACAGTGCTGCCTGTCCATAAACACAACAACGAAGAACCAGTACACTGCTCGGACACACTGACTTTTACAAAAAGCCTAGGGTTGGTCATTGTCACATGCCTAGATAGGCCTCTCCAGAAAGCCCTGCCAGAATCCTCTGCTCCTGCGACCCTCTCGTAACAGCCTGTGCTCATGGTCAGACCTCCACATCCGTATCCCAGGCTCCTTCTAGCATCACACATGTCCGTCTCACGTCTATGTCTGCAGTCTCATTCTGGTGTGGTAAAACTCTACCCAGCCTCCAGGGGATGTGCTCTGTGTAACAAACCGACACTCAGTTACAACTCCTGGTGAATCCCACAATGCAGTGAGTGTGTGAAATGATGAACAGCCAAAGCCTAGACAAAATCCACCATCAGAAATCTCCAAGCACCAATTAGATTTAAGGAGGCCCAAGGACATAATCAAATTTGTTGTGCTTGGTCTTGTGGGTTCAAGTAAAATAGGATTCCTCTAGTCTAGACACCAAGACACTCAATTTTAAACACAGTATCTATAAAACAAGCACTGAAAGAACCTCAGGCCACCAATAAGCTGCCTACATGGTTATGATGTCATAAGTATGAGCCTGAGAAATAGTAACAACTGCCATTGCTGGCACTACCCACATGGCTACAAGAAGTTCTAGCCACAATCCCATACTCAGTTTCCAGCACTGAAATGGCACTGTGGACCAAACCTCATTGGAACAAAATAAGATAATCTGTAACCCGTCACTAAACCTGTTCAGTGGTGAAATGACAAAGACATCACTTTGAAAGGGTAATCATTGTTAAATAAATCAACCTTGGAGAACTGCTCACCATACCCTTTTTGATGTACCATAATCCCACTGAGACGTCTAATCCGTGCATGTTGGGGGGGGGGGTTAAGATGCAGTATTTTCTGGACAACTGATCTTAATTGACTGCTGACTGTTAAATATAAATATAAACATATATAAATATTTATGTGTTACGAGAGGGAAGTGCGACCCTCACACACCTACACACACTTTTGTTTTGGTTCTCTTGACGTGTGTGCTGCCATGTCAGCACACAGCTGCACCAAGAAGAATATGTAGAGATAAGATAAGTAAAATAATTATGTAACTGAGTGGGAAAAAAAAACTATAAAAAGAAATCCACCCTGGGTGCATTATATTTAGATTGCAACGCACAGCCACTTCCTGCGTAAACAAGTAAAGAAATATGGCAGTCATGGCAGAGGTACCATGGGGAGCTTTAACTCCCGGCCTTCCCAGGATGCAAAGCAGAGGCCCCAGGGACCTCAAAGAGTTCAAATGTGAGAAACCCTCCGCAGCGCAGCCGTTATTTACACACGGTCAAAGATGAGAAACCGATCAAAGGGGGGAAATGTGAAATGCCTCTGATTTCAGATTTATTGGTCTTCTGCGCGACCCTGTCGGTGTCGGCCTTCCAGTGCGTCAGTGAAACGGCATGGTGGAGAGGCCCATGGCCTGTTTTCATGGGTAAAAACAGAAAACCTTCCTGGAAGTCCTTTGAATTAAAAGCATCCGCATTTTAAATGACTGAAAGGGAAAAAATATGTAAACCGGTATAGGTATACAAACAAGAAATACACACATCACACCAACTAGTGCACAGCACTAGAGATGTAGTTTTTAAGGTGGAAACTATAGTAGAAGTAAACTATTCTAAACTATAACTACCAGACAAAGCAGCCACACTCAGGAATAGTATGTGCTTTGGCCTTTACCTCCCCAATAAACACTGGTAAGGCTGTATTAGCATATGATTTAACAATGTATGATTCTGAAAAATGTATTCATATATATTTATAAAATGTATTTATAAATTATATTCTGCTAACTGTAAACCATAAAAATATTCTGAAGAAAAATATGCATCTCATAAATGTAATAAATATATGTAAAAGCTAAATATGACTATGTAGGAGACCATGAGGCACAACTGTTTTATTTTTATTACTATAGTTTTATGCATTGGTCGTTGTTTCTAATCCATCGTTGTGCTGGGAGTTCCAGTAGCACAAGTACAGAGGGCTTCCCCCTGAATGACGAACGGAAAGAAAAACAAAAAACCCAGACGTGGCTTTGACTGGCAGATTGTAAAATATTCTCCATATTCAGTTGTAATTGTCATTGATGTATTTATTCACGGCTTTTTTTCCAATTGTCATTTACAAAACACACAAATTAAAGACAACATACAATAGTGTTCTGTCATTTATGCTTTTTTTGTTTGTTTGTTTTTCCTTGTTATTTTTTCCACATATTTATACTTTTACATACAAACACCTACGATTTCTACAGCACAGTACAATGATAACATGTTTAAGATTTCAGTCACATGTAAATCATGAAAAAAGTTCATCTGTAATTGACAGGACTCAAGGTAGATTTTTTGGGGGGAGGGGGGGCTCTTTTGAGTGAAGACCTGGGTGAGTGCCTTTCCTTTTTTTTTTTTTTTGGGGGTGTTTGGAAAGGGTTTCTTCATTGTAGGAAGGCAAATGACCATATTATGTCTATTATTGCTTTGATGGCCTGTACTTTGCACCCTTAACTGTTAATCAGCCTTCCAGGTGAGAGTCAAAGTTATTTGGCCCCATTACTAACCGATGGCAAAATGGTCGGTAACAATCTTCACATGTACAGAATGGTTTTTGTTTTTTCACGAAAAAGGACTCAAGGGTTATTTTAACGTTCAACGGACGGAGCCATCATTCCGCTCCACAGAGATTCATTACACAGTCATCACAAAAGGATCGATATCATATCATATTATATATCAAATATCATATCGACAGCAATATACATACACATATGTGCCAGTCTCAGTCTCTGAGCTCAGTGGGTGGACGACACACAAGATGTACTCCACACTTCAAATGGACAGATAAGTAGCATGCTGCACTAACCGCTAGGCCTGATCCCAGGCACACAAATGGCACTTTAAACATTTTAAAAGAGGGGGAAGGGGGTACTGTGAGTGAAATTGCAACCTGTCCATGTCCATTGTTGTTGTTTTTTTTTTTTTTTTTTGGAATGAAAAATCTGTGGTCACAGATTTGTGAGTTTTCATTAGGGCCCCTGAAGTCCTATGGGACTCGCTGGTCAATAAGACATTTCTTTTAATTTTCTTTTTTTAAAAAAGGCCTGATAACTGCTTCAGCGAAACACGAGGCTCCTTTCAACATGTTGAGAAACAGGAGAGACAAACATTGGTTAGGGTCACCCATTGGCCAGGTCTTTTCACGAAAAAGAGCTCTACCGCCCAGCCTGGGAGCCGGTAAAGGACCTCACACCATCACCTACAACTATTGCATTATTTTAATTATCATTTGCAGTATCATTAGATATGTCGTTGTTCTTTTCTTGCGTTGAGCTGTCCGTTTGGAAGGAAGGGAACGAGACCAGAAACAAAGAAGTAGAAAAATATTTGGCAAATTCACAACGACACACATCACACACGACACGCATACTGATTGTCACTACACCATCTGTGACAAGCTGGTTGGGAGGGCTGGCTGTCGCCATGGCAGCAAGCAGGCTAGTGATTAATTGTGCTCGAGTTTGAAGCCAACCAAGGTTATTAACACAGGGTTCAGACAGACTGAGCGATACCGGTACCAAACCAGAATAAAACGGAAGATAATTAGCTCAGGCTGGTACCTCTGCATGGATACATCACATTCTTAACCCTATTTTAATTACCCTTCTTGGAAAAAAGAACAGCATGACGCTGTATGCTACAGTGGAATGGCCTACACTGAAATGGAACTCGTTTTGCATTAGCGCAGCTACCCTCGCGCTCACTCCTTCACCAGTGCTCAAGGATAACACGCTCAATGGACTATATCATTGCCGAGTGTTGTTAAAATCCATCAGATTTCGCGCAGGACATCGGCTGATTCAGAGCCCTTTGGGTTGGTTGGCTGCAGATACATTTGCAGATCGTGCTTGCTAACGGTCACAATGGTCGTTTGTGCTTGTTTTACACTTGCCGCGTAGACCAGGGTTCAGAGAGCTTTGGCCACTTCGGTACATTTCCAATTTTGTGCGTGCTTCTGCCTTCCTGTCTTTAAGGACCGCTCAGGCGAAGGCTTTAAGGCCAGTACAAACCATAGTGTAAAATGCTCAGGCCGTCCAGCGTCTTTGTTTATTTTAAGTGCAGTTGAGACATATCAGACTGCGTTGGGCTGTTGCTTTGTTTTTCATTTGGAAAATATAAGATTTAAAATGCAATAAATACTTCACTTTATGTATTTGCACTTCCTAGTACAGTGGTGTCTGACTCTTGTCAGGTATCTCACAAGAAAATGGCAAAACCTTCTTAGTTTTTTTCTTGTTTGTTCTTTTCCTGAATGAATTGTACTCATATGCACATTAATTTCTGACGAGTAAATGCTTTGGAATTAGAGGAATATATTTTGAAGTAGCAGCTGGTAGTTGTGTATTATCAGCTCATCTGATTGGAGCAGACATACAGGGTGACTTAAGGCCTGCACAACACAAAATAACAGCTCTCTGCTTGTGCTCTATCCTATATCCAGGGCTGATATTCAGCACATTGTAAGTGGAATGAGGCACAAACAAGTACACACAAAACACAAATTTGGCATAACTTTGAGGTGGAAAATGGAGCCCATATGCCTAGCGGAATCTGCTAAAAAAATCCCCTGTGCCAACCATGGTAGTGACAACTAGCCCTTTCTCAACCCAGGAAACAAAAAGCCCCCCTAAACAAATTTCACTCTTCCTGTCACAAATTTAACAAAAAAAAAAACAATGAAGAAAGTAAAACATGTACATTGCTGTCTATATACATATGTGTATACATATATAATTTCGTAATAGCTGTTTCTGTTGGTCTGGGTGTGCTTTTAAATCAGGATATCATGACAGAGTCAAAGTAAGTGCAGGGTTCTGATTTGTTCGTTGGTAATTTGGCCGGTCTGTTTTGCTCATGCTGATTGGGCTTATGGTCCAACCTTCCAGCAAACTCTTTGGGGAACATTTCTCTCCATAGTTACGAAATTTCAGACCCAGTAACTACAGCCCAAAGGTTTGGTGTGTCTTGTAATTACCCTGCAGTCCTCGAGGTAAACACATGGGTGTGATTCTTTTGCCTGTATATAAAAATACTCCCGTGCAGTGATTAGTGAGAACAGCCGCTCTCAGAGAGCCCTGCACTTTCCTTCTCCATCTGACAGAACAGTTCTCAGATCTCATCACAACATTATAAAGTAAAAACATTTCACAACATTTTCCCCACTAAACAATGGCGATCAGATTTCAAACCTGCGTAACCATTATGAAAAACTTTAAAATCGTTATACATTTAATAATGCACACATTCATTGTACATACAAACAAGCATAACTCACACACTCACACACACAACCCACACACACTCACGGATACTCACATATTAACATATTCCAGACTCTGCAGTTTCTTGGCAAAAACATGAGAGACATAAGGACAAACCATATGCAATCACTGCATATCAATAAAATAGATCTGTTTTCTTTTAAAACATACATTTTACCCACCATCAATTAAGAAATAAATCAAAATATATACATATATCATATGTAAAACTATCTAAAAACTAATTGTCTTGCTACTGTGTTACAGGAACTAAAACAGAACATTTTATTTGTTAATTCTTTTCTGTTTTCATTATATTTATTTAAATTAGCTAAAGCGTTTTATTTTTTACACAGACTTTGTGTTTTCTTTTTGTTTTAAATTGATATTTATATATATAATTTTGTACACTATTTTCAAAAGAAAAAAAGTACATTGGCTGCATTTGTCTGAACCACTTTGTGCTTTATTGAGTGGTTGTCATCTGTTGCTTTTGTGCCTTTCACATTGGTTCTAAAACACAGCAAAGTAACGAGGGAAGGGGCTCACATCGTTCTTGGGGGGTGTGGCTTATGTGGGTGACAATCTCAGCAAAAAGTATCTAGTTTCTATCAAATCCATAACATACAGGATTTAAAATGTAATGTCCCCCATCTTATAGCTCGATACAACAAAAATGGCAGAAAAGAATGTCACATTCAATGGAACTTTGTGACATATGGGGCGGGGCTTACAGTAGGGGTGGGGTTTAGAAGGTAGGAGGGCTTCTAGAACTTCCATATGGGTCCCTATTCATGTGACTCCTACATAAGTGTGTGAGCTACATGTCATTAGCCATTCATGCTGTGCGTCAGACTTGCTAACATGCGAAATAAAAAAGGTACAAAAGAAACAACCTGAATATTTAATTCTTGCTCACATTTGCCATGGCTTACGTGGATGGGCAGTATTTTAGATAAGGAAACGCTTGTGTTCTGCTATATGCAAGTTATTTGCACTTGCTTTTACCTAAAGGGAATATTTTCTGTTTCAGGGAGGAAACAAAAACGAGCTCAGCTGCCTTGACTTGGGATGTGTTCATACAGCATGTGAAATCGCATCTTCTACAAGGAACAGAGTACCTGCAATAGCTTCCACTTCCAAGGCAGGAAGAAATATAGAACGGGAGAACCCACATTAAGACAGATAGCTTATCTCTCACAAAAGTGTGCCTTCAAAACATAATGTGAGTACTGTCTTGCAAGAATTGAAAAAAAAGAGCAAGACGAGAAGATGAACTGAAAAAAGGCAGTGGTCACAATCTCAATAAAGTCAGTGTAGGGATTCCTGTTGTCATCTTCTCTGTTTGTTATACTATTAAAGACAGAGAATGGAACGAGGTGAACTGACCAATGACTGTTCACCAGTAAGCTGAACTGACCAATGACTGTTCACCAGTAAGCTGAACTGACCAATTGCTGTCCACCCCAGTATCCACAACACAGGGAAGATTAGCTGCAATGCTCTATCTAAGGCTATCAAATGGCAGTTTTCAGAATGGACACCTAAGACGTCTACGGCTCCTTTGGAAATCAGAATAACTGTGAGGAGGTGGGCGAGGGCGGACAGCACTGGTTCAGCACATCAGATATCCCAGGCTCTTGGTCCAGACCCCACAGACAACTGTAATTTCCTGCTGTGCATCAACTCATGTTACCACCCGAAAGGTGGAAGCTTGTAAAGAATCAGTCGCCATGACTGAATAATTAAATCGCAACTATATAGGATAATCGTTACATTGCATATATCACCACTACATTGATATTCACTGTTGCGTTAAATTACACTAAATGCTATCGAATTGAAATTTCGGTGCAGTTGGCAAGATGTCTAGAAGCAGCAGACTCTACAGTGCTGACACCTCTGTGATCAGAGCTAGCTGTGTGTCATTAAGGAAATGGTCAGGCTAGGTAAGGAGAGTTACTTGCTTTACAGTGGAAGGCTAAACGTGGCTATCTGGAACCTGGTGGGCATGGGGAAGTGGTTGAATCACAAATGGATGCAGGTTCATTTATTTATTTTTTTGTTTGTTTGTAGCTTTCCCCACACAGGTTCTGAGTACAGAGCGCTTGTGCAGTGACACAGGGCCAAAATCCCCCACCCATTATCCACAAGGGACGATGAAAGTGTGGCGCTTTATCATTTTGTTTGTTTGTTAGTTTGTTTGTTTGTTTGATGATGGATGTTGGAATTGACATCTCAGTTTTCTTGGCTATGATAGACACTTTGCCCTTTCACATACATGGGGGAAATTGGACAGGCTCCATGGCAACTGGCGTAACTTATGAAAGCCCGTCTTGGCCCAGCAGAATTAAAAATGTAACAGATGGAACATGGACTGACTGTTTACAGAGAGAGAGAGGACTGCAAGAGTCAGGACTGTGTTGTCTGACTAAGTAAGGGACTTGAAAAATGAAAAAAGGAAAGAAACAAACGAAAGAATAATTCTTAAAAGAACTGTGCAACTGTTCATTGAATGCAGATTTTCAATGTTAAATGCAAAATAACATGAGAAGCGATCTCTATGTCATATCAATACCAGCTGGCCTAATTTGGGATGCGTGAGGGTTTTGAGGGTTATGAAGCCAACAGTAAAAGATAAAAACAAAACTTTTTCTACGGTAGTAACATATGATTTGTAAGCAGATAATTGTGTTTGGCATTTGTTTTTTGAGGGCAGAGTTCTTATGCATCAGCCCCCCTTGGTCACCTGGGATTATGGGGGCCAGGGGGTGCGGTATCCGGTCAGCTCTAGTCACAGTGTGGCCACTCAGGTTCCACTCTGCTGCCCTCTGCTGGTGGCTGCCTGCTACTGCAGCACCTGGCCCCGGGTCTCAGGCAGCTTGAGCGCCAAGAAGCTGCCGGCGGCCAGTGCCCCCGAGGCGAACAGGATGGGCACTGCCTTGGTGATGCCCACAAAGGACTGGAAGATGCTGATGCCCAGGACAGCCGCCAACTTGCAGAGGGCGTTCAAGAACCCAAACGCGGTGGTCCTGCATGGAATGAAAGGGAAGGGAAAGAGGTTTTTACTTCAGATGTTTACTTCCCAAACAGATCACTGAATTTCCATTAAGCTTTTCGGAAAACAACAAAAACTTTTTTTATTGCATTGCATCTGACAAGCACAGTCGGTATAATTCTATTTTTAAACATTACTTTGTATTTATCCTTTATGCACCAAAGATATATAGATGGAGGCCTTTATACAAAGTTTCACACAGAGAAGGCAGTGGTGAGTCAGAGTGTGAGAGAAATTCCAGCACTGTGTGACAAACAACATCAAGTACCCTCAGAGAACAGGCAGAAGCTATTGAATTTATTATGTCTGCATGATCTGATACAGAGAGAAAAGTAGCAGCAGTAACAAAATCTGTTGCATTAAATGGTTTGATTTATGGTGAAAGGCTCCTGTGCTAGAATGTTTTGACATAGATGATCCTAGCCGCACATAAAATCCCCAAATCTACCAAATAGTACCAGGTATGGATTGGTACGCCCCCTGCCATCCAGGAATACGTTGTGCTCACTGGTGGATGCACCTACACCCCCATCTGCTTAGCTGTTTGAGTAATTACGGTACATAGACGTCTCCATCAGAGTGACATGACAGTCCCCAGAAGCATAAATCTACAGTGAAGGCCCTGAGATCCAAAAGGAACACAGATGTGTACATGGTTTGAAATTAAAAGGCGAGTTTGCTGGAAATACCATTCAGCTGTACAGTATAATGTTCCTCTGAGGAGCTAACCGAATGCTAATGCTACACCCTCTCTACCAATCGGAATGGGGATTTTAACCAAGCTGTGATATATGACTTTAAATGGGCATGGAACCTTGCAGTATTAAACGGGAGTTTGAGGAACGTATGTTATAATGTGTGATGTTGAATGGGCACCGCTGACAGGGGGTTACCGTTTGTCAGAGGGGTACAGCTCCACTGTCAGCACGTCCAGGGCATTCCAGGAGGCGATGCTGATCCCGCCGAAAAGGCAGAGGAGGGCGATCATGGCCGACTCGCTGCTGCCGAAGGACAGGAAGAAACAGCTGACGCATGACATCACACTGGATCCCGCTGCAGAGAGAGGGAGGGAGGCAGGGAGGGGCGGAGAGACAGAGAGCGAGGAGAGAGGAAGGGAGAGAGAGAAGGACAAAGAGGAGAAACAGGAGACAAAAAAAGGGGAAAGAGATGGAAGGAGAGAAAGAAGAGAGGAGGGGAGGAAGAGGGGGGAAAACAAGGAACAATATAGGGCCATGAAGAAAAGGCAGGAGAAACAGCCGGCCAGGGAGATAAGTTGTTTGAAGAACTGGGAAAATGACTGACATAATAAATCCCTCCTGTGGTGAGCTCTCTCCAGTAAGGTAAACTGACAGACAGAGTGAACGTTACTAATTGCACCCCGGCAGAAGAGAAACACATTTAGTGACTCTCATCAGGCATGAAATGAGAAAAGCATGAATTAAACATTTTGGCCAGAGCGTGATTATTACTCAACTATCTCATGCATAAGCTGAGAAGATTTTGATAAAATGTGAGATAAATCAAGCATGAAATCTGAAACTTTATGAATCAATATTTCATAAAGTTTCAGATTTCCAATAAAAAGGCATAAATGATCCTTTAAAAAAGATGATCATAGATTATATGAGCCATGTGTCATCTTTTTCCACAAGCAATAATGCTGTCAGGTTCATTTTGTGTCAATACCCAGCTAACACAAAATGCTCATTGGTCAATACCCAGCTAACACAAAATGCTCATTGGTCAATACCTAGCTAACACAAAATGCTCATTGGTCAATACCCAGCTAACACAAAATGCTCATTGGTCAATACCCAGCTAACACAAAATTCTCATTAGTCAATATCACACTACAAAAAATACTTTCAGGACATTGGACAAGATTTTATTTTGGCTGCAAAATCACTTTCAATGTTCTTGTTCCCGAAACAGTCTTAGCAAGTTTTACTTTTCAAAATAAATTACATCCAAGTCACAGAAAATGGTTGCAGGAAAATAACATTCCGAAAGACAGGAAGGAAACTAAACAAGCTGAACTGTTTAGAATCGGGAGTGTTCTAGGCACAAAAAGCTGTTAGGTGAGGGTCAAAGGTCAGAGGGTCTCTTACCCAGCATTCTCAATCGTCCGATCTTGTCCATGAGCAGGGCGGACACGATGTTCCCGGGCAACACGGCCAATGTGCCCAGGAAGCTGACAAAGTAGATCATATAGGCGTTGTTGTCGTCACTGAAGTCCAGCATGCAGCCCTCTTTGTTGTGCAGGAAGGTACTATTTACCAGCTTGCTGTTAATGAACCTGTACTTGAAGAGATCTGGAGAATGGGGTGAGAGGTAGAGAGGGAGAGAGAAAGAGGAAAAATGTAATTGAGAGAAAGAAGGAGGGGAAAAACAGGAGAAAGAGGTGTGAAGGGAGGGTAAAAGCAAGAATAAAAGGGTGGTTTGATAAAGGGTGTGGAAAAAGACAATAAAGCAGTGAGATGGGGAAGGAGAGTGTGATGGGGTAGAGAAAAGGAGAGAGCCCCAGACAGTGCCAGACATTAATGCAGTGTAATCAGCTAATAGGGCCCTATGGCACAAAATATGTCATTAGCACATGGGTGCTGTTTCTTTCCAAGCAATGAGGCAACAATCATGATGATATTCAAACCACTGAAACAACAGGAACCACATTTTTAGAAAGCTTTACATTTTTAAATAAAGTACAATTAGATTACACTCAGTGTGAGCATTCTATTTAATTACATGAACAAAAGGTACTAACACAATCAACCAATGACAGCATCCAGTGAGCATTCGCAGGCTGCGCACTGAATTCCAGTAGCCGTTAATGTATGTTTTATCAGTCCTGAGTCTCATTAAAATGAGTGTGATTTATCCTATTATGCTGCTTAAACATTCAAATCTAGTTATAAATTAATGAACCTAAATAAGACAACATTATAACCAATGTGAAGAGGAAAGCCAATCTGGTTTCACAAGCAGTATGTCAGAGTTTTTCTCAGGCTGAATAGGATGTCGGTTCCTGATTCTTGAGATTGTGCCAAATGTCGATATAACCCCACACAGGCCTTCCATATTGGTGTGGCCCTCTCACCTGTGTTGTAGAAGAGGGTGGAGATGAAGGTGCAGTTTCTGAAGAAGGTGTTGCTGGTGGTGATGTCCTCGAAGTAGCACTCCTCAAACACAGAGTCCTCGAACACCATGGACTTCATCTTCAGATTGATGAACCTGCAGGGACAAGGAGACTCCACCCATTCAGGCACTGCCAACAACTTACGGTAAATATATTTTCAAATAAAAAGAGCATTATTTCACTTCCATTTAGTTTCCTTTCACAACTTAAAAAAACAAGGTTGAGCTAGCAACAATGCTACAAACAGAATATAAGGGATACACTTACACTATAAGAACAACATTCATCATAAGAACTGCACTTATCAAATGATATCTTTTAAAACACATTTGACAATATCTGAACGGTATTTCTGCGTATGAAACTGGCAATGAGTAATATACGCTGTACAATATACTCAGTCTGAGAGCCTTCATTTAAAAACCAACCATTAAACTGGATTTACTGGGCATTCAGTGTGGAGCCGGGGTCAAGGGGGCAGGGCCGATGGGCGGAGCTTACTTGTCGTTGAAGTACTGGCCTTGGCGGTGCACCTGGTTCTCCAGGGTGAAGTTGAAGGTGACATGCTCCACCCTCTCTTTGATGAAGACCTTGGTGCGCGAGGCGTACTCCTGCTTCTGAAGATATTTGATCATGTCCGGGAACCAGACCGTCAGCCCGTAGTAACTGAGAGGGAGGGAGGAAAGACAGAGAGAAGTTAGGAAAAGAGGAGAGGAATTTTGTTGATAAGAGGAAAACATGACAGAGGGGGGGCATCTCAAGTAAGTTATTACACAGACTCAATCTCTCCCTTTTTTTTCTCTCTCTCTCACCTGAAGGACATGGTGAACCACACCGCCATCATCATTAGCGTTGTGCGCCTGTACTCGGGGGAGAAGCAGGCCAGGAAGTTACTCCTCACCTGAGGGGGAAGGGGGGGGCAGTGTTAGGAATTCGTTAAGGATCTGGACTTCCTCAACCAATTTCTTGGTTGTGCGCTGCTGTTGTACACCTGAGAAAGGTATTTCACTTGGAACTGCTGCAGCAAATTCTGTCATCTCTGTACGTGGATTGCATATGAAACATTAACACAATTTTCTGAATAAACACCTCAGCAAAATGTCTTAGCATAGGCATTTCTCATATGCGCTTATGTAAAGTAAGGGGGGGGGAGCACCAAACTTACAAATTATTTGCTAATACATTGTATTGATTTGCTGGTGTATTACTTTTATACAAGCTTTATGCTCTGAAATAAGATTTCCTGACTGATGACAGTTGGTACCCTGTGGGCACAGGGCATGTTGTTGAGAGGAGCTAAAGCAGCATTAACCTGAGGCACCGTGGCCCACTTGAACAGCCCTGCCCCTGGTGGGATGTAGCCAATTAGCCTGAGTCCCGCTGTTTCAGGCTCTCCATCACTGTCGGCTAATGACATAACCTGGCCATGTCTGGGCCAGCGTTTTCCCCAGCCCTTTTGAGTCTGTACCTGACTTAATGAGTGAATACACTTTCTGTGACATGCCACTTACTAAAATGCAATCTGACATATATATATATCCAAAATATGGAATTAAAATGCTGCCATTTCTCAACATGTATGACCGGTGACTATCGATGGGAAACCTTGACATGTTTTCAATCTTTCATATCTGCTGACTTAATCTCTTTGAGTTGCAGAAAGTTCAATCCTATTACGAATAAAATATTTTGAAATGACAACAGTGACATTAAAGATGGTGGAATATGGTGGTGTGCCTGTTTGAAAAAAGAAAGCCCATATTTATAAAGGCTTTCAAAGTTAAGAGTGCTGATCCAGGATCAGTTATTACCTTTTACCTCATATTGGATGATATTAAGATATAGGCAGGGGAATTCTGATCCAAGATCAGCACTCTTTCTCTACAAAACACTTAACAAATACGGTAAAATTTCATGGCCTCCAGAACAAGAGTTGTCCCATTCGTCCTCTTAGGGAGGTCCAACACAGTAACAGAGCTGGTTTTGTTTCCCCCTCAGCGCTCCTCTGTAGTGCCCATTGACAGTGCTGGTAATGAGACAATGTTTTACAGTGCACGCTCCAAGAGCATGATGGTGCTCCTAAAAGTTTATACACTTTGCTTTTGGCAGCCTTCCCAGTTGAGTCGCAGGACACCGAGAGTCTATTAGAACAACAAAATCAGCGAAGTAGAGACCCCTTACAACAGCACCCACTGGGGAAGGGCCAGAAGACAAGCCGACAATGAACGGCAATTAGGCACCGAGGAGTCAGTTGCTTGACTCTATTGGGTTTGCCTTGTGGCAATTTCTATCTTAGTAGCGTCTAGAGAGTACCTTGAAGGGATCTCTGACTGAAAATCTTTGTGCTCATGGTTGGTTTGTTGAACAGGCTGTCTATCCGGTCAGAGCAGAATGTTTATTACAGCTAAAGATGTCCTGGAGTAATGGAAATATGACTTATGGAAACAAATACATCATGCTAAAAATGGCTTGAACTAATTGTTTCCCAACAAAATAATCGAGCAATACGACAGGTTGCTAAGCCCATTTACAATGGCATAATGCTTTTTAAATTGTCTACCTGCTTTTTTATTGTCTGTGCTGTTTGTTTTTATGCACATATGTCCCTGTTCCATTATCCGGGGCCGTTTTCCAGACAAAGGACTATGATGGGTCTACTACACATGGGTGAACATGTGAGCATCCCTGGAGCCCGAACAAGAGTGAGATCAGTACCCTTGGCTGGGGAACTGAATTTTTGGTTAATCAGGCTAATTTGTATTTGCTGTTGTGCTGAGTGGCTGCTGGGCTCTTCTAAGAAATCTCAGAGTAGAAGAGCTGATCAAAGATCAGATCAGCTTTTTATTTCATTATGGATAAGGATATATACAGAGGAGATCTGATCTTAGATAAGCACCTCTACTCTAGGACAGTTCATGAAATACGGTCCCAGGTTTAGTGTGACATGTGACTTCTCCCCCCCTGCCCACCACCACGACTGTACTGTTCTGACTCTGGGTCTTATGACATCACTTCCTGTATTAAAAAGTTCTTGTGCTCCTGCACCTCTTCCTGTTTCTGGGGGGGGGGGGGATTGGCATACCTGCTGGAAAAGGCTGAGCAGCTTCATCTTCCAGCGCTGGTGCCAGGCTGCAGAGTCTCCGCCCATGTCCACCAGCTCGTCCATCTGCTTCACCGTTTTAATGGTGGTGACCTGGGTGGGGCAGAGGCAGGCCAAGGGTTTGACCACAGGCCACCAAATGGGACTGCTAGTGAAAAGCAGCCCTCTGGCCAGTTTGAGCACAGAGCATCACATGACTGTCATGACTGTTTTTATTGCTGAATTATATTTAAATAAATTAATGAGGGATGCCTAATGTTTCTTTGTCTCTTTATGCCTAATGATGGACGCCTCATGTCTCCTAATCCCTTTATATCTAATGTCTCAAACCTTTGTCTCATCATTTTTACACTTTCATTTAAACCAGCAAAGATCCATTTTCTCTCTTCTCTGCTACACTTGTGTCAATTCTGACATTGGGTAATGTGGTCATAGCCTTAACTATGTGTGTTCAGTATTTCTCCGCTTAAGTAATGTGAAATGGACAGAGATAACTTAGGTACTATAAAGGGAAAATTACTTTCCTAACCCTCATGAATTATTTTTTGAATCTTTCCACAAACGTGACTGAATTAATGGTGAGGAGAAAGTATCTAATGACCAAATAACCTTGCCTTTGGAGATAATAAAGAAAAAAAATAATTTTGTGTGTGTTATCAAAAATGATGGCCATTTTCTCATTTTGTATTTCAGTCATACAAAAACCTGCAGGACAAAATTGAAATGAGATGAACTTCACTAATTTTACTACAATTAGAAATTGGTCGATAATGGACAGAAGCCAAAATTCTGTCATGAGAGCGATGCTTAGGTTCAGCACAGCTTCAACTGTTTTCCTCTACACCCCCATTCTTCACATTTTATCTTTATTATCGTTTTGAAATAAACAACTTAATTATAAACTTAAAATTATAATACAATAAATCATTTTTAACTGAAACAACTTAGCAACAGTATCTTACACATTAAAAATTAAAACATCTTTAAATATGTAAATTATGTAAGTGTTATTGAATAAATACTTCATATTAATATTTCCATCCCTCCCCTCAGGGTTGGTGGCTTGGTGGACTCACTGAGAAGACTCTTTCGGGGTAGCCCTTGGCCCTCATGTTGGTGTCGTGGACCTGCTTCAGTATCATCCAGCCCTCGTCATGCTTCCCGTTCTGTCCGCACGTGCAAAACGGCAATGGTGAGACGCATTGTATTACATTATATTATATTACAGGTATTTAGCACAAGCTCTTGCAGAGAGCCACATGGTGCATAAGTCAGGGACATAATGCTGAAAATCTGAGAGGGAAGTTAAGTCCCAAGTGCCTGAAATAAGAGCATCAGACAAGACCAGGATTCTGTCGAATATCCTGTGAAGATGACAACGAGCCCAGTGCAAATAAGACAATCAAGCGAGTATTAATAGAAAAAATCCAGCAGAATAAAAACAATCAGTAGTTACAAGAGAGAAGCTAAAGAGGGATGGGGAGAGGTTCAGACTGAAGAGGTGAGTTTTCAGTCTGCACCTGAAGGCGGTCAGTCTCTTCTGTTCTGACCTTCGTGGGAAGGTCATTCTGCCAAAGGTGGGCCAGAACAGACAGCAGATATGACCAGGGAGTGCATACAAGACACAATGAATGAATGAATGAATGAATTAATCAATCAATCAATCAATACAATTAGGGCATCTTGCATGCACACTAAGGTGGATGTCACCTTCTGCCAGTCCCTGATTTTTGCAGTCCCCTTTCAGGTAAAGATGACATCATATAATCTATAATACAATCTATTATGCGACATTACCCCTGGATTCAATCAAAACTGCCAAGTCATCTTAAAGTAAAATAGCAATTCTAAAGAAAACCTCATCCCTCTAAACTGCAATACACTGAGTCCAGGATCCAACCAGAAAATCAGATTTTAACAAATAAAAGACACTGAATTGCCCTACAAATATGTTTTTATTACTGAATCACAGTGCTTTTAAAGTTTTGGTTATAAAATAAAAAGATATCTTATGCAAAGAAGTAAGAATGCGTTTCCTGTACTGCAGCAAAATGGACAGAAAAGAGGACAGCAAGGTGACATAGCGAAGACAGAAAAGGGTGTAACGAGAGAGAAGCATCATAAAGTGACTCGAGGACTTGTTGGTGGCTGTGATTGGGTCCAAGGGTAACGCATCACAGTGAAAGGACACCGTGACCCAACGCCAGCCCAGCCCGCACCCCCCCCGTTAGGGCGAGCTCTTCAGCCAGATCCCTCCTCACACCGGGGAGAGAGGGAAGTTTACCGAGCTGATCAGCAAAGGAACACACTAATTAGAACGCTCTGAAGGCGAGGAAGACACTGCCAGGATGAATACAAGACACCCAATTAAGTTACATTAGTCTAGGTAATTAGGAGCTCAGACAGAGCATAAAGCCACAGCTATACCGAGGGGCCCTCAGGCCGAAGGCGGGAAAATATGGGCTTTAGTACAACGTGTCAGACTGAAAAGTAAAATTTGGGAATAAAAAAAAATGAATTATTAAATAAGCCTTAAGTGAAACATGTATTTTTAAGTGTCTGCTTGAAGCATCAGGCAGATCAGTTGGATGACTAGTACATGGATGGAACAGAAGGAGTGTAATATCCATGTTGAGGTGATGCTGGTGGACATGCCGTCAGGACAGTCAGTCAGTGGTGATGCTTCAGGAGCTGTAGTCTCGACTCCAGACTCACAGCATCTCATAGAGAACATCAGGGAAGCTTTGCTCAATTTTACAACCTGAGCTTCCAGCAATCTGATTGGCCTCGGAATATTTCTGCGGGTAGATTTGGATGGCTGTGGTGGTTTCTTATGTTACACACACACACACACACACACACACACACACAACCCTAAGAAATAACCATATGTCCAAAACATAATGACATGACAGGGACTGAACCCCCGTCTGAAAACACTATCACTACGATACCTTATCAAAGTGGCATTTGGAAATTCTTTGGCATTTCGGCTACTACTTGTGAGGTCACAGAAGACTGCATAAGTCAATACAACAAGCAGCCAGGGGGGCACATGAGTTTACTTTATAAGCTTTTTAAAGTGCACTGTTATATGGATAAAATATGTTTTATTAGCCTATTATTATAATACCATTCTGTAAAAATTGTAGTGGATAGGCAGAAAAATATTATTTTTCCCATTGTATTTGATCATATATATAGCATGCATAACGGTCCAAGACTGACACAGCATATTAGACATCAAAGTAAATATCAAATTTGCAATAAATATTCAAATAAGTTCAAACCAAAGCAATATGTAGTAAGTGCAGTGTTAATTGAAATGTATGCCAGTTATGAGCCGAGTATGTGAGGACACTAGCACTGTGTGATCAGCTGACCTCCAGGAAGAAGCGGGGGCTCTCAGGCATGGTGTTTAGAGCCGCAATGGCTGCCACGGAGGGGAAGGCGCACACCAGCACAAACACCCTCCAGCTGTGGAACTGGTAGGCTGAGCCCATCTGGAAACTCCAGCCTGTAGGAGGAAGGAAGGAGGAGAGGAAGAGAGAGAAGAGGTGATGAAGGGGGTGCTGGGCTTACCAAGGTGGAACTACGATGTTAAAATGCATTAAAATGCAGCTGCTGAGCAGTGACAGCATGACACGTTGTCATGAGACCACAAACTGGTGGCGGAACTACTGCACACCTTGTCTGAAATAGCCCGTCTGTTATTGCTGTGGAGAATCTTTTCTTTTCATTTGTTCAAACCTTTCAGTGAGTGACAGCTCATTTTTTTCTCCAGCCTTTATTATGGGGTTCATGAATCCTCACAAATGGATAAGTAAATTGAACAATAATTAGAAGCAAGGAGAGGAGGAGATATGAGAGCAGCTATATGTCACTGAAGTGGGGGGGGTGTGACAGTGAGGGGGCTTTTTGGGGTTGTTACCGTAGTGAGGGATAATAGCCCAGGCCATGGCGGCAGCATAGATGCCCCCGATCATCCAGAACATGCAGAGCCAGCTCAGGTGCTCGCCTCGCTTCTCCTGCGCCAGGAACTCAGAGTAGTACGAGAAGACGATGGGGATTGAGCCTCCGATCCTGACAGGAGGGACAGAGAGAGGGTACGATTGAGAGAGAGAGAGAGAGAGAGGAGGGGTAAAGGGGGATGGAAAGAGTGTTAGAGAAAGAGGGAGAGGGGAGAAAGAGACACAGAAAAGTGAGATGAAGGAAGAGAGACAGCAGGGGAACGGAGCAGTGGGTGAGAATGAAGACAGAGTGTGAGGGTGGGAGGGAAAAAGAGAAATAAAGACAGAAAGAGAAATATAGAGAGAGATAAAGAAAGAATGAGTGAGAGACAGAAAAAGGCTTCATATTCTGTATTTGTTTCTGCTTTGCCCACTGCAAACCCTCACCCCCCCAACCCCCCCCCCCCACCCCCACCCCTCTTCAGCTGACCCAGCATGTACCGCACCCACCTCCTGCTGAGTCATCTTCGCCGATTCATACATTTCTGAAGAGCTTTCCGAGGGCGCCGAGGGACGCTTTAACGCTGTGGATGTGTTTGGCATGGGGAATTAAAGGGAGGCAGGGGGAGAGGGCTGCTCCACTTGATAAGCTTAATTTTGTTTGGCACAGCCTCCGCTGGTGCAGCGCTCAGCCCTCGGAGCGAGCGCGGGCGTGCGCACACGCTCTAACCTCAGCGTTAGCGGTAGCATTAGGATTAACTAACTGACACCAATGCTGAGTGATGCTACGAAGAAACAGCGTTCCCAATCAAGTGCTATTACAAACAACAACCCAACTTCAACAGCAACACCAGTCTTTGAAGACTGGTGAAGACAGTCTTTTGAACAAATTACCACTGTTTATTGTATTTTAAGACCACTGCTGCGTGCTGTCTCTACTTTGCCTTTCGGTTTTATCTGCCTTTTACGGATTAAATATGCCTTTTGTACGGTACACTACAGTCTTTGTTCAGTTGTGATCATGTAGTGAAGGCTTTGTTTTCTTTGCATCACTCCTACACTACACAATCCATTGTATTTTTATCTCAGAAGCACTATCGAGCTGCAAAAAGGTGCAACACAAATTGTGTTTTTTTGACAGTTTGAAATATCTTTTGTGAGCACACAAGATAAAGCGGAAGAATATTTTTTCTATTATTATTGAAAAAATAATAATAGAAAAACTGTTATCTTTGACTGAGGGCAAAAGATTGGAACTGTTGGAACTGTTATCTTTGACTGAGGGCAAACTGTGTGAGGACTTTACACTTTGACATGGCACCAAACTTCCAGGCTTCACTAACAGGAAGGGGAAGGGGAGGCTCATACCCGACGCCAGACAGCAGGCGGCAGAACAGGAACGTGCTGTATCCCTGCACGAAGGAGGAGAAGAAGGCGAAGACACTGTTGATAGAGAGCGAGATGAGCAGGCACTGCCGACGGCCGATCCGGTCCGCCAGACCCCCCCACAGGAAGGCCCCCACCATCATGCCCAGGTAAACAATGAGACCTGGAGAAGAGCAGAGCAGAGGAGAGGAGAGGTCTGCCATCAGATTTCAGTTGAATAAAACTTCATTGTTAAAATAAAGTTTGCAGGGATTTGCAGCAGACAAGCACTTCAGAAAGGAGATAGCAGACAGTGTTATAAGCATACCACTGTCAAATATCATGGTACAAAAACATATTTGTTCACCCACTGTGAGCAATGTGCTCTGTGTGTGTCGACATTCAGCTGGTATGACGTCAATTGCCAAAAGGCACCCAATACAAAATCGATAAATGGTCGCAATGGAAAATCAGTAAATGACAAAAGAAGGAAAACTGAAATAGGATGCTTGCCCTAAAGTCACTTTACTGGTGGACTGCAACTGCTCATTCAATACATATAAAGTATGGATACAAATACACTTATAAAAAAAGTTTTCAATGTTTTATATACACACACACACACACACATATATGTGCATATATATCTTGAATGCACCCCTGGTTCTATTCCACCTCAGGTCATGTGATCTGAGTCGTGAGCCAGGCGTCCAGTAAGGGTGGTATGTAGGGATGGGGGTGGGGGTTGGGGGCAGGAGGCCTGGAGCTTCTGTCACTGCACTCACACACTGTCAGCCAGGCCAGATCTCACTGACAGGCTCTGTTGTGCCACGGACAGTCTCTATTCACAACGGGTGGCTCTTATCTCAGGCTTGGGTGCTGCTGGGTAATGAAAACGCATTAGTCATATGGATGGAGCACAATAGGAATGTCTCTGCCATAATTTACCCTGAGATAAGAGCGCATAGGCCCCAATGACTCACAAAGCTCTACTGCTGAGCTTTGAGAGTTATAGGTCTATACCACACTGGCCTATTGGCTGTGGCAGAACATCCATACTTAACATACATTTCTCTAAAATTCACTGATAAACATCTACGTTGTGTTTGACAACACACAACACAATACAATGTATTCCTAAAAATTCCCTCTTTGTCAAATGCATTTTTACATCCTCAGTTGAAATTATTTTCATCTAAATGACAGCTTTGCGTATCGTGTCTTCACTCTGCGGATTCCTGTTTTTTTACATGCTTCAGCTTTGAGGCCACAGCTTCCACTCACAGACTTCACTCTCTCACCATTTTGCCACTGCACTCAAAATAAGCATGGCAAGGGTGGCCATCTTTAATGTAGCCAGTCTTGCTGGCCCTCAGGAGGAGAGGGAATATCCCAGCATGCAGTATTCTCTGCCTTGCTGAATTCACTGAAAGCGTGATAAACAGGGATAAACTGAACTGAGTTTTTGTAACAGCACAGAGGATTCTTCTTCTTGTCATTCTGATGTATTGCATACTTGAGTTTGAGAGTCTCAAAGGTCATTATGATCTCTCAGTTTACAATGCCCCCCTGCCCACTGGGAGTCCCAGATTTGCTCAGGAAGCAGTGTTTTGTTGTTGGGCATCTCGTCTCTTAACTCAGTGAGAAGATAACTGTACACCAGAAGCATATATATATGGGCAGACAGATCTTCCAGTCCCCAGGCTGCTGAATATAATATGTCTGTAGAATGTGCATAACTTGAAAAGCCAGGTCACCCTCTTTCTCCCCTTCCCCTGTTGATCCACTGATAGTTCCATTAAGGTGGGGCTAGAAATTGTTCATTTTTTCACTTTATTTACTTGGTTACAGATTTTAAAAGAGAGACATTTATTTGAAAAGTATGAGCATTCATAAAAACATAAGACATTGTAGAATTTAAGTCATTTTAAGTCATTTTGCAGATACTTATAATTCAATGCAACTTACAGGAAGTGCATTAGTGCAATTACTTGAGTGTTGTAGTGTATAACCCATGCCTAGTACAAAACCACCACTGAGACATCAGAAAGGAGAAATCTACAAGTAGAAACATACAGGGGATGCCCCAAAAACCCAAAAGGGCTTATCAAGAGGTTCCCCATTGACTCAAATTGGCAAATGGAAGCCTATTACACTTGGGGTGACATCAAACAGGGACCCTCCCAGTGCTATGGCTGTGTGTGTGTCACAGGGCCCTGGCCCCTTGCGTGTTTCAGACAGAGAGGCTGGGGTAAGGGCCCACGGAGGTGGCAACCACCACGGTTACCTCTCACACACTGAACAATATAGGCCTCCGGGGATTAAAAAAAGTGAGGAATTTGCCAGAGCCGCAATGCAGCTTGACAGAGAGGCCCAGAAGGGAGAGAGACAGAGAGAGGGAGTGATAGAGTGAGAGGGAGAGAGACAGAGAGAGAGAGAGACAGAGTGAACCCCGGCCCTTTGCTTTACAAAAGAGCTGTCCATGGTGCTGAACCATATTCCTCTCCAGCACATTATCTGCCACCATCAGACTTCCTGCAGAAACTGGAGGTGCAGATCGGCAGAACATTATCAGATTTTTAATATTGGCAATCACATGATATGGATTTCTCACCATTTTTTCTATACATCACACATCATACTTTGGTACCACCTGCAATACAAGGTAGCTTATAGATACAGGAAAAATGTTGCATTTTTAAAAGAATACATTTAGACTATGTTTGTCCATCCCTGACTAAAATGAAAATGGTGGAGGTATAGGTTAATCGCCAGGTAGCACAGGGGTATAAACCATAAAAACAAAATATCTGTACCCGAAGTGCCAGGCGTGGTGCAAAAAAAACAGCGTTAACAGCACAGGCTTACGTTCCCCATTGATTCTCTGTTAAATTTGACACCAGCTGGGTTATTACGGTGACATATTTGTTGTGGTAATGCTACATCATGGTTATACAATGATGGCACTTTGCTCAGCAGTTTCTGTTTAGTTGCATGCAAAGCAAATAGAACAAACCGTGTTTAAGCTGGGGGCTTTCAAACACCAACAAACAAACCAACAATACAACATGTGTTTTTTCTGATGCCATGTTAGAAAAAATAAAACAGAAAACTAGAACACTGTGATCTTTTATTCATAATACATAATTCTACAAATTTGATCCTCAGCTATTATTTTAGCGTAACATTGCCTGTTACTGTAAACTGGGTGTTTTTGCACTTTGTGATGAGGAGACTGGAGTCAAGGCAGGCAGTCTAGGTTACGGCATTTTTTAAAAATAACACTACTTGACAGTCATTTACCACAATATTTCCATGAAGGGCCTCTCTTGGCAGCATCAGGTACTGAACACAGTACACAATCGTACATTCGAGCAACGTCCGGCCGCATATCCATCCGTGGTATTACTGTATTATTACAATATGTATTATTATATTATGTATACAGTATTGTACAGTATTAACCTACTTAACCCATATATGCTTTGCCAGATAAATTAGCTGAAATACAGTGCTGTATGTGTACAGTATCTTGGCAAATTAGTCAATACAGCTACACTACAGTATTCCATATAGCTTTGCAAAGTACGATAATATGGTGTTCGCATAACGTCCAAATCACATTATGTACTATTTCACAGAACATATCATGGATGTTAAGCGAAGCATACCTGTGCAAACATTGCACAAAAAGACCTTGAAACACTGAATAAATTAAAGGGTGAAAAAAAACACGACAGAGATGCGATCGGGATTGTGTGATAAAGGAGGGGGGTTGTTGAGGGGCTGTGAAGCCCTTCCTAGTCAGCACAGCCGAGGGGGTGGGGGTGAGGCTGCACGTCAGTGAGCTCCAGCGCAGTGACAGAGCACTGGGCCCCCCGAGGCTGTGCAAGAAGGGGGGAGGAATGGGGGAGTGGAGGGGCTATTTATAGAGCTCTTTTTCCCTCTCTGTTAGAGAGAGAGAGAGAGAGGGAGGGAGGAGAGAGGGGAAGAGAGAGGGGGAGAGAGAGGGCTCTCTGCGTCAGATTTGAGGAGGAAGGGCTCTCTCCCCCTCCTCTGCTCCGCCCCCACATTTGGCTGTCCCCCCCATCTGTCCAAACGGGAGCCATGCACAGACCATTATATTCACATTTCAGTCACTTACCAGATGCTTTTAATTCAATGCAGCTTACGCTAGTGCATTAATTCAGAAGTGCCAGGGCATCAAATCTGAGAACTATGTTCATTTGTTTTTTTTTTTTCTTTTCCATGGTTGGGGTAAAAGAGAAGGGGTGGATCGTGGGGGTGGTAAGGCATAATCTGAATATTTTCTGATTATTAATTATTAACATTAAAATATTCAAATATTACTAATAAAAAATGTCTTATTATAAAGGATGTATTTCATGTTGCCTGTTAGCAATGCATAACTCATCTCAGTGTTTCCTGGTTAAATACAAGATAAATAATATAAAATAATACAAAAAAAACTAGAAGAATAAGAGCTTCGAGTAGCAAAAACGAATATGACAGAGGTGGGTATTTTGGAGTGTGGTATTTCAGTTTGGAGATGTTTTCCAGGTGATCTGCCCGGGCCTCCATTGTCTGTGGTGATCTGGAGGAGAGATGAGGGCAGCTCAACATGCAGGACCACACGCAGCCCGTCCAATTTTCGTTGCCGATATCCGCCTGCCCAACTGAGCCAGTGACGTGAGGGGAAAGCGCCACTAGGCTTGACTCACCCCCCACCTCTCAAAACCTCACAGCAATAGAGCCCCACCCCATCTGAAGGCCGAGACTGTGGTGGGGCACGGTGAGAGCCCTCCCTTTGCAGGCACCAGCAATGTCACGACCCTGGCAGTGACCGACCGACCGACCTTAGAGCCGGCTACGGCCCGCCCGACGGCGCAGACGCGACGGTGTCACGACAGGTGATGTGTGAAAACGGCCCACAGACCGACGGTTCATCACATGATTCTCCTCCACCCCCCTCCCAAAAACACTCACTCACACGCACCCCCTCCACGTCACTGTCTCTGCTCTAACCGACACGCCTCAGCAGCTCTCTCTGCCTTCCTCCTCTCCCTTTCTCTCTCAGCCTCCCTGGTGAATACCCCTGCATCACTCTTCCTCATCCTTCATACTCCGCCAGCCCGCTTATTTTAGACAGTCTGACTCTAAGGGGAGATGTTATGGGCAGAATGTCTGAAATACACACATTCAACTTACACAGCACAGTACTGATGGAGTAAACACATAAAAGTATTTTCATTTTCAAAGAAATTCATGTGCTTCACAGTAGCAGCAGATACTTACCGGAAAACATATTCAGAGCTATTATATTCAGTATGACAGAAATGCAAGTGTTATTGTCATTTAAAATTATTGTAATTTCATTTTAAAATGATATGAAATTCCTATGAATTATACATGCTCTATGCGTATTCAGCTTTCGATGGATGTAAAATATGTGTTGCCAGCGCAGGGTTCTCCAGAATAAACGGGCAGCTAAATGAAATGTAAAATCCGTTCCTCTGATGTCTGCCTGATTTTTGCCTCCTCCTCTTTCTCCTTATATGGGATTCTGTTTAATGGTGAGTCAGAGCCCTGCAGACAGGCACGACAGAGGGGCAACCTTCATACACACACACACACACACACACACTCCCACAGGCATGCACATGCATGCACACACGCACACACAGAGGGACAACCTTCACACACACACACACACACTCACACACGCATGCACACACGCACGCACACAGAGGAACAACCTTCACACACACATATACACGCACATGCACGCACACACATACATAAACAATCACACACATGTACACACTTGGGCACACACACATAAACTAACAGTAGTACACATTCATACAAACACACACACACACACATGCACACACACACAACATTGGCACACAGATACCGGTGCAGATGAACACATGCATGCATGCACAGACACCCATGTACATGAGCAGACACACAAACACATGTGCAGACAAATGCGTGATCATATTCACAAGCAACGCTATATAACACCATGGCTGATTCAGTATTGTCTTGAATGTTTGATGAACACATTTCATTGCAATGGCACTGTCCACATTCAATACCAGGCCATGGTGCCCATCTGCATGGGAACAGTGCCTTCACAGAACCCCAGCTGATCTAGATCTAGATTTTTACAAAATTATGCAGAAAGACCTCATACCCAGTCTCTGATTCACAGTCTCTATGCAGTATAACAGTGCAGTTTTCCAAAATTAGCCTCACCTTGCCATGACATTGCAAAATAATGTTGCCAGGCTGTGGCCTCAACTCAACTCTCCTCCAAGTCCTGGGTAGAGAGTTAATAGTTACCTCCTACAGTCAGAGCAGAATGGCTCCACCCCTTAGTCTGACTCACAAACCCCTGAAAACCATTGGTGCTGATGATGGTGATGTCATAAAGGGAAATCACAACATGCTCCACTCACCATGAGCAGTTGTACTATTGTAGCTTTTTAGCGGGCATAAGATTACAGCTAAGACGAGTTCATGTCAGATCACAGAACTTTAAAAATAAATAAAGAATCAGTCTACCTGCAAACACTCTCCACCTATTCTCCCATCCCATGCCAAGGTGCAAGGATGGTCATCTGTTACAGCTCACCACAATAATGTTGAGCAATGGAAACACTCTGGATATCACAGTATCAAACTGTTGTTTATCAGCTTGTCCAATGAGCATTACAATAAAGTATACAATTGCAGTTTGTAATACAGTCTCTGCTGACTTGACTACAGCCTTAAGCCAATGACTGGTGATAAAGGCGACAGATATCATGTAACGTGTTTACGCACGGCCAGTATTTCACTGGAGTGTTTTTGTTTCAGGAAAGGGCATTTGCTCTGGGGTGGCCTCAAGCGGTACCCTCCCAATGGGACTAGACCACATGACCCTGTGGTTGTCTGTCTGGCTCCCAAAACCAGCTTTCCCAAGCCTCTGCTCTGCCCCCTGCACAAGTGGTACGGCCCCGTGGTGCAGGGCGGCAGAGGCGCGTTACGTAACTGGGCCGATGACATCACAGCCAGCCGAGCATGCAGAGGGGGGAGGGACTGGAGTCTGGCCCACCACTGAGACTGAGCTGGCACACGCACACACACACACACACACACACACACACACACACACACACCGCTGCTGGGGCCCACAGAAACATACCCTTTTACTGACACGCACACAACAAGGAAGGGCAGCATGCATACAGAAACATGCATGCATGCAATGATAAAAGAAACACATGAAGACACATGCAAACAGCCACATAAACATGCACACTCACACACACAGCTCAAATACTGAAAAAGGCATACAAAACATTATCTGTCCATACAAAAACACACACAGGTATACAGACACACACACATACACACAAATGTGCACAGACCCCATTTTGAGTCTAAATATTTGGAATTTGATTTCCACCTTGCAAATCTTGCAGCAGAAGAACAAAGACCGGGCACATATTGCAGTCCTCTTTCTAAGAGCTTTACCACACTGCTGCACTAATGAAGGTACCATAAGGCTGAGTAATTATGTGCAGAATGTTTGTACAAGTATTCAGTTAAAGAACATTTGTGTTTCTCAAAACAACATGTTATTTGTGAGTCAAATGTCTTGAGTTTTTTGCTGCACAGGAAGGACACAGGAAACAGAGTAAAGAGAGGGGGAGAGAGGTTAGTTATCCAGAATGAGAGAGAGGAGGACAGAGAGAAACAGAGGAAGAGAAACTCAGGAGGAGCACTTACCCAGCATGCCCTTGTTGGGCTCGGACAGGCACATGTCCTTCTCGGCGCTGGGCAGGACAAACCCCACCACGAAGATCTCCACGCCGTCGGCCATGAGCGCCAGGCCCAGCACGAAGTAGAGGGTCCACTGGAAGCGGCCGTGCCCACACTCCTGCAGGATGGTCTCGTACTGCTGCGCCAGCTCCTCCTGGTCCTTCCTCCGCTCGCCTGCCAGCTCCCCAAAGTCCCGGAACTGCTGCCCGCCCGCGGCCGCCACCCCTCCAGCCACGCCGCCCAGCTCCCCGTCAGCCTTTCCCGAGTCCGCACGTGGGATGCCCTGGTACTCGCCCTCGTAGATCTCGTCATCCTCGTCATGGCCCTCCGTGGAGTCGCTGTGGGCGCCCTCGTCGCCACGGTAATAGCCTCCGTCTTGGCCCTGCACTGGGTAGTCGTCGTCGTCGTCCTCCTCGAAGCGAGTGTAGGAGCGCTTGCTGTACTCGTCCGACATCCGGTCCACGCCCTTTCCCACCTTCTTGGCGGCCTGGCGCTTCACCTCCTTGGCGATGTCCTTGGCGCCCTTTATGAAGGCTGTCCTGTCTCTATAGCCGTCCTCCATTTCGGAAGCGGGGAAAGGGGGGGTTTGCGTCGGTTTTGGGGTGTGGGCGTGCCCTGAGGGGGCCTGCAGCGACGTGGGCTTGGGGAGGGGGGTGTGTGAAGCCGGGTTTGTCGGACAGAGCTTTCTCACTCTGCAGCTGCAGCTCTGGAGCTGTGTTCAATGGGACTATGTTCAGCCGCTGGCTTGGTTTCAGCACCCGTCCTGTTGGACAGCTCCCACACTGAGACTGTGAAGGAGAGAACAGAGACCACATGAGCATTTTCAGTGGGACTTGAACTGTTTTATATTACTGCGCTTAAAATACCTGCCCCCTCAAAATAAATATGCATATATATCCCTGATACCTCGAAGTTGTACAATTCTGAGGGGCCCATTACAAGCCCAGACGCAATTTCTACTCTACTTGGTTCAGATCGGTGAGATCTCGGTGAGATCTTGAATGGCAAACCATGCCCCAGGTTACTGTAGTAGCCTTAAAGGCAAGCTAGCATCTTCACTGGCTTTTGCTTGATTTAGAAGGCAGAGGTAACCAATCGCAGCCCCAAGGCCACAAAAGCAAGTCCTGGGCATGAAGCCAGACAGTTTACCAGGCCATCCTCCTAGCGACAGTGAAATATATGCCTACCTACGGCGAGTATTTGATTCCACCCCCACCTCCCCACCATCCACAGAGAGGCCTCCCCATCTGTCCCGAGCAGACAGATAAGCACACTGAACAGTGTGGATGTGCGAGCATGCCTGCTTGTACATAGCTCCTGAGGAGGAGTCTGGGAAATTGATGACCTTGTTAGCGCTCTCTCTTTAACTTCCCCCCTGAGGAATGAGCCACCCCACCATCCCCATCACCGCTGCCTCCTCCTGCTCGCCGCTGTCCCTGGCGCTGGGAATGATGGATGTCTCAACTCATTCTTTGGGGAAATGAACTCTGTTAGAGTCCTATATTACAGTGTACTGTACACTAGAGCAGGGGCATGAGCTGACCCTGTTTTTGGAAACTCGACATCGGGTCCGTGTGCATATGTGATGTTTCCCAGTACTCCCATGATGGGAATCTCAGAGAGCAGATGTTACGCATGCTTTAGTTTCTACCAGTTACTCCAGCTCAATTAGCTCAGCTTAGTTAACTACATACATCAAACGTTCATTAATAAAATAGAATACAGAAAAAAACATTAGGACATTAAGACTATCTACAGCTGCCATTCATGAGCTTATAAAGAAAAGTAGCACATCCTTCACCATCAGGTCAAGCGAATGACTGAGGTAATTAAAGAAGTGCAAACATTTGGTGTAAAATGAATTAATATAGAAACAGATACGACTTTTATTCACTCCCCTGATACACTGGAATGTGCTGAAGAGTTTGTGCCAGCAGGTGTGATGCAAATAGATATTTGCAAAATGTGAATTCACTCCTGCAGATCACTGAGATACAATGACATGAAGTGATAATTTTGTTTTAAATACTGAGGTATTTAGAGAAAAGAGGTATTTCTTTTAAAATGTCTAATAATCTGCAAGAACTTCACTGACGCATAAAAGGTATGAAGTATGTGTTATTTGTAGGTTGTTTTTGAGAGTGTTTAAGCATATGAGTGTGTACATGTGTAAGTGTTTCTGAGAGGGTCAGAGGCTGACCAGGATAAGAAAGAAAGGACTTCCTGCTCAACATGATCACAAACACCGGCCCCTATCCTCACCTCACCTCCTCTATAGAAGGAGAAAGTGTCACACCACGAGCTGCTCACAATGTTCAGCTCTGCTTTCCGACTGGGACCTTCCGGCCTTCAGACCTCAGACTGAGCAACGCTAGCAGATGTTTCATTAGATAGCACCGCGGCGAAGGTGTCCTTGTGCTCTTTTGTGCTTTATTTGATGTGTGCAAATATCCCATAGGACCACCTTTACGCTCTCCACAGTGCCCACAGTTCCAATGCAGCTGCTCCACTCCTAGGAATCTGTTAACTAGACTTCCCAGGCACTCTGGAGGTAATAACATTAATCTACTTCTAGTACTGAACATGCATAATTCAGACACAACATCAGAAAGTAATTCCCATGACGCCGATCCAGCAAGGACTCCTCTTCTTTGAAACGCTTCCTTAAACGGGGGGGAAGGGAGAGGCAGCCACCCCCACTCCCCCACATTGCAAGGTTAATCGGCTAGGCAGGAGCAAGCATTACCCCCCCTTCCCCCGGCGAGGGTGTGCCGCTATCACCCTCCGTTTCAATCCTTGTGTTTCGCTCCCCGGCAGTCGCAGCCTGGTTCATTGGCATTCAGTGAGCGCCGGTCAACCGCGGCGCGTCCCTTCTTTGGCTGTCTCCATAACGGCTCTGCTGACCAGTGCCAGACCTCCTGCAACCTCAAAGCTTTCCCCCCGCAGTCACCCGTGATCACAGGTTCAGACAAACATCGGACCCCGTCCCAGCTTCCCTACCCCACAGCTTCAGGATGATGAAGGAAAAAAAGACACCCTGCCCCACCTTATTTGTAAGATAATAATTTCCCTACATTCACTGACTGCTTAAGTAGTAGTAAAAGCAGGACTGCTGGTCCCCTGGAGCAGCATGGTCATCTTTTAAGGCGCTCAAAAACAAGGATGAAGGAGAACCCGATGCAACATGACCTTTCACCGCATGTGTACATGCAGGAATTAAGAAACCAAATTGCAAAAAATCTGCTCAGGAAGCGACCCAACCCGCACACCTGAGCACACTGCCCGTGCCAGAAAATGACCTGAACGTGCACTGTGGGATGATGAGGTAATCTGGATACGCAGGGGTGCATTGTGGGAAAGCGGAGCTGGAGGAAGACTGTGGAGGGACAGACCTATATTTCATGCTGCCCTTCATTTTGTGTTTCCCCTGCCTGTGCTCTCGCTCCCTCTCACTCTGGCAGAGATGCTGCCGCCGCCATGCAGAGCGCTGGTGATGGGAAAAGGCCGTATGTTTGCCAGAATTTTAGTTCTTTTTTTATGAACGTCTCCCAAAAAACACCCCCCTGCATCAAATTCTGTCATTTATTTCCAGAAAGGCTGCATGAAGCCAAGGCCCAATAAATTATGTTGTTCTGAAAATGAAGAATATCAAAAGAAATGGAGCTGCACTGAACTGAACACACTTAATGAAAGCCTGCAATGAATAAGATTATGATATTAATTATGTTCACTTCAGGCTGCTACACTGAAACCCTGTGCTTTCTTAGGAGTGCTGTCTAAATATGTACATAACAATCTGACTAGAACAATCTTGTGAAATTATGATACAAGTACATTGTCTAGCCTATGACAACTAACACATTACTGACCTTCATTATACAATGATACAAATATAAGTCACAGGTAGATTATTTCTACTCAGAAAATGATTTCCATTTTTTCTTATTTCTACTCAAGCACATTATTACATTGTCTTGTAAGATCTTATAATACATATCTGTAGTTTTGTAACTATCATTTGAATGTGAGGTTTAATACACAAAATGAAAAAAATGGCATGTTTCCCATTTTTGCTACATTACCCATAGCTCTACATTACCCAAACTGGGACAAGAAAAACATTTTTAAAAACATTCATCTGACCGCTCCTGTTCTGGATTCCTGGATGCAGGTCCACACTACTCAAGTGCTTTTGCCTACAGCTGGTGAATATGTGGCTATATCAGAGCCCTTAGAACAAGCACACTAGGATGTCATCAATACAGGGTGTGGAAGAACCAGACTGCATATATCAAATCTACAGTTCACATTCTGTGTAATCCTTCTCTGTTTTGTTCCTTCCCATTAACTTGATAAACTATGTGAATCCTCTGAGATTTGAATATTGTATGGCTCCCATAATTGAATATTCACATGATAAATCTCTGCTTTTCCCCCCAAAGCACTGTATAAAACCCCACTGCACACACTCACTCACATTTTCAGTCAAGGGAAAATTAATATCAATGAATTATGATTAGCTGCCATTTTACAGAGAGAAATTATGCTCTCCTCCATGAATATTAATTAGGAATAACAGAACATTTTTTTCCACATTTTCTGTTAACTGGAAAACATTAAAATATTAATAAATTATTCCTTTTATTAACAGCCTCTAACCCAACCCTACCTCCATAATCCTGATGTAAATATTATAATTGGGGTGGCCACTCCTGGTGCTGGACACATACAGTGTGCACAGATTTTTTGTTTTCACCCTAATATCAACAGCCATTTCAGATCCAAGAAACCAGATGAGGCAAGTTTCCGTGTTAACTGACTGAGTGCATGCTGGGCAAAAACAAAAACAGGCCTACACTATAGGTCTCCAAGACCAGGACTAACCACCTCATCATTAAGAGGGTAAATATTTAGGAGAAATATTTCCCATCAACCACAGTTCTGAGGGAGATGTACATGCATGTTCTCACTCAATTACAACATGGACCTGAAGCTACTTGAGCCACTTAAATATTAAATAAACTCAGACAGTCGAGTGACAGGACCTTAAGTTGGTTTCAGCTCTGCTATTTATTCTACCATCTGAGTGGGTGGCTCCAATTCATTCAAGCATCGAATGACCATTTATAAATAAACGTCTCTCAGTGCAGAACTTCATTACCTGTTTGGCAGGCTGTGACTGGAGAGACATTCCTCAGTGTGATATCTGGGCCCTCTGTAAAAACATACACAGCTACAGCATAGTGTTGAGATTCACACCCTCATCCTAAATGGGGGTTTCCTCAGCCATTCCAATCAAGGACTCAGCCCCACCCATATAACTCATTAGTCCCTTCTGCACAAGTCCTTAGCCCCTACGCCAGAGGTTCACAGACCCTCTGAGACTGGTCCTCAGCCTCTCTCATGAAGTCCTCCACCCCCTACATAAACTTCATTAGTTCCTCCCATAAATGTTAGCCCTTTTGGCCATTCACATAGATACACCAGCAACACCAACCTCCAGTGCTCTGCAGTAATTGTAGTAAGCTATAACTTGAACCTACCTCTAGTACTGTGGTAAGATCAGACTATAGAACAATGGGTTAGAGCATAGCTTTTTCCTCATTGGAGCATTATCACCATGGAAATGAGCTCAGCTCGGGTAATTGGCCAATGCAAACCAGTGCAAAGAGGAAGAAAAAAATGCATTGGGAGACTCCTCACTTTAAATATAGACATGACATAACCTATGGGTCTGTTATGTAACCAATGACTATCGATGCTGGAGGCTGTGCACACAGGCCTGAGAAACAATGAGGAGGGGACATCAGTCCCTGGAAACCAAGAAACGGAAGCCATTTCATTATCAAACACGTCTTGCATGACCGCTGACAAGTCACTCACAATAGCCCACAGTTGACCAGCCTAGGGCTATCACAAATTGCCTTGTGCTTCAGGAGTTTTTGTGGAGGGAAAAGAACAAAAAACCTCTACATTTATGCTGGTTAAGGGGCCTAAAAGCAGCAGCCTCCACTCTTTCCACACTGCTGGTATGCCAAGACCTTGAAATCGCACTCTCGTATGAAGGCTCCACAGGCCACAATACCTTAGCCTTTATGCAGTTTGGGAAAACTTACTAAAGCATGATTCTCCAACACTTAAAAAGGTTATGAAGCCTAACTCCAAAAAAAGACACAGAAATGAACAGCTCAATAAACATAATCATACTGCAGCATTCTCGATAAAGTCAGGGTGAGTCATGTCCAGTTCAGTTATATTGCTGGCTTTGGATTGGAGTGGATCTGAGTGTTTGACTGCACTCTGTCTCACAGGCTGCTTCAGACCTGACAGCTGTTGGGAACAGTCCGCTCCCTCGCTTCGGAAGTGTTGAGCTACATGTCTGTCACGGCAACGGACCGTGACTGACAGCAGGAGAGTGTGAGCGTGGCTCAGCGACGTGCTAGCAGGGCTGTAGGAAGTGCCGGCATCAGTCACCTTCCCATTTCCACCCCACAGTGTGGCTGTATGGCAGTGATTTCCAGTGCAGGGCGTGTCTTCAACCAGGGGAGGCCAACATGGATCTGGAGAGGTTCAGGACCTACTGCTTTCAGCTGAGGTTCAGGACTTGATGGATTAAAACAGCTGGTTACACAGTTACCTCACCGGGGTTTGTGGGTTTGAATTAGCTGCTGATGAAAACTAAAACCTGCACACCTTTAAGGTCTCTAGGTGCTGAGGTGGAGACCCTTATTTCAGCCATATCTACAATGACCAATTATCTGATGACAGTACACTGCTGAGGTATCATGCTTTGGAACTTTGAAATTCAGTATCACAGATACTTTTAACGTGTAGAAATGTACTTGCAGGTGTTTGATCTGCTGTATAGCAAAGATTAACACATTAAAGAGAATTCGCAAAGAAGCCTACCTCCTGAGTGAAATCACACAAAAAAAAGGTGTTTGAGTTACACAGAGACCTGTTCACCACATAAGTCTTTCATCATAAATGGCAGTTTGATTCAAACTGAAGTCAGTGATTGGCAGTACTCAGCAGCTACATCCATGGCAAACACAATGCCTCACGAGCAGACCTTACTTTGGCTCATTTTCACCATCTAGTGGTATAACACTGGTACTGCTGCTCACTGCTGAGGGAGCCTCTCAGCCAGCGAGCAAGCATAGGGGTGAATGGGCGGAGGAGAGACACGGCTGTCTCCAGAGCCGTCTGCCTCGAGCCCCTGCCAAAATAATCACCTGCCTCTCAGCTCTCATTGTTTTTCTAATCACAGCCTACAGCAGCTGCCAGACAGCTCCTCTTACCCTTCTGTCTGTCTGCCTTTCGCACTCCTTTTTCTTTATCTTTCTGTCTCTCACTCTAATTCCCTCCATCTCCTTACCTTCCTCCCTCTCTCATTATCTCTCTCTCTCTCTGTTTCTCTTCGGCTCTCAGTGTTCCCCCTCCCACTAATTCTGTCTCTCTCACTTTCTTGTTCTGTGTCTCTCACTCTCCCTCACGCTTGGATCTGTTTGCCGTTTGACTCGGTGGCAGAGCATTAATTGTGTGTGTTTAGCCTTCCTCTTCCCCACACTAATAGCCAGCTCCCCCTCATGAAACAAAGACATTAAAGTGGGGACGTGTCAGCGCGGGTGAGTGATGTTGAAAACAGTGAAGTGCCGAGTGAGGCGCTGAGACTAGTGGTGGGAAGACAGTGAGGCCTTGCTGCTGCTCATATTTCACAGGGGGACAGAAGAGCCTCTTCTTCACTGGATCGTTTCAAATACAGCTCACCAATAATACTGAGTGATTCAGCAATACTGGAAGGGAAGGATCACATCCAGTTTTAAGTTGGTGTTAGTGGACAACAGGGGCAGAGGGAAGGCCATCATCACAAAGAGACCCATAACAGAAGAGTTTTACTTTTCAACTGCATCAAGATAGCCAATTCCCATAGGCTTAGTGGAAGTGACCTCAACAAACACCTGCAAATTGGCAACGCCGGCTTTTGTGCACGTGCCAGAACATTCCCTTCATGTTCGGCACCAACAGCGATGACAGTCAAGAATTGCTAGGTATCGGTGAATACCATGACATCTCTGGAAAAGGGCCACTGCGTCTGGAAGCCATTCATGTGGTCAGCATGGAGACTGTCAGAAGACTTCAACTTGGAGTTCTCTGCCATAGAGCCCTACCCTTTTGCAGTGCATATGCACAACCTTAAAGTTGTGCCAGAGATTGTGCTCCCAGGAAAATGGTGGGGAGTGTGTGGTGGGGGGGGGGGGGTGGTTGGGTTGCAGGGAGGGGAGGGGGGGCTCCGTTGATCATGACCAGTGATGACAGAATGGCCTTTCATTTCTGCGGAGAGGAGGGAGCAGGTGTTCTTGGTTGCCTGGGTGATTGGGAGTCCAAAAGAGGCAGAGCCCGTTAGTGACTATGACAGAGGCTGATTGGCCAAAGTGGCAGGTTTGAGTTCAGTCCAGAGGAGCGATGACATGATTACAGCACAGGGTCTGAGCCTATCGGAGGCAAGTATCCATGACAACAATCAGAGGAACAAAGCCGTATGACAGAACACCACCTGGGTAAGGAGACCTGTTTCATTGCCTGTTCTATTCAATTAAATCTGCTCTCATCTTTCAGGCAAATAAGTATGACTATGACAATGAGCCCGACTAGTGTCTCACTCAGACCTGTGATTCTAACTCTGACCAAACATAAGATTTTTGCTTTTTGTTCCTCAAATCTCTGCCATGATCTCCATCAGAGATTGAGTGTCTGGAGTCTAGACAAGATTACATCTATCTGGAAGACAACGTTATCTGCAGCAACTTGAAAACTGATGTGAGAGGCGGACGTTCTGAAAGCTTGAGGACATGGGGAAAGCTTTTGGCATCGTGAGGGACCCTGCAGGATCCAATTTCTGGTGGGGTAGAGATGCTTCATTAACTAAGAAATCAGCATTGTGGGTAATGAACACAAACATGAATTTCTTTGGTTGAATCCAGCTGTATGAATGGTATGTTAAATGATATATGTAATGAAAGTATATTAAATTGCAACCCACTTATAATCCACAGTGCAACCATTGCCATGTGTCTGATATTGAATAATGACCCCGACCCAAAATCATCTAAGGAGGGCAGTGGAGGTTCATTACTGTGATTGGCAGATATTCATCACACCCTTTTGGTTTCCTACACTATTGCCTGCATATGAAGTATAGCCCAATCCCATTCCATTTTTTGCATCCCAAAATGGTGTTAAAAGGAAAAAAGAATCTGGGTTTAAGAAAAAATACAATATTGTATGCACTGAACTGTACCAGTGTGATTAGGGTATGCTTACCAGAAAAACATCTGACAACATAACCCATGATGGTCCCTTAGGTCTAATTATCACATTGGGATTTTGCATCAGCAATTTCAAAGTGTGACTTGTTTCTCCGCCAAGGCTTAAAATGCTTTTTTAGTGACATGATGGCATTTGTTCCAAACTGCCGTGGACCATGCGTAGGTTATTAGCTAATAAGTATTTATTGCTGTCTTGATGTCTTGTCTCCTGGTCTGAGCAGACTGTTTGCTGAGCTTTGGTGATTTCTTTATTCCATGGGTGTGCATGTGTTTTCTTCCTCTCAAACAGATTTGGTCTGCGTTATCAGATGACAACCAGGCTGGGGGGATGCAGGCTGTCAACGAAAGAATTTCGCTGCCTTTTCCAATCTGTTTCGCAAAGGTGCAAATTGAGATAAGGCCTCCCTTAGCAACAGGCTATGAACAGGCATACGCTAGCAACAGCGCCAGGCAGCTGAGTTTCTCATCGATCGTTTGCATTATGCAAATGCTTAATTGCTTTTCAGCATTTAATACTATAAGTAATTATACGAGAAAATAATAAGATTCACTATTGGTAAATTACTTTATGCAAATGTAATAAAATGACATGCTTGCAAAGACAAGGAAGAGGTCTATACAAAATAACAGCCTGTGCTTCTCTGTGTCATCTACTCTTTCATAACAAGGCCCGATGTTAACATGGTTTATTTAGGGTTACATAATTGTTTATACTCATAAAATGCTCCTGTGGAGCCATTTATGGGTATTTTATGGAATGTTAATATAAAATTGGCAATTTGCAAAATTAAGTCATATCACCTCCACCGCTGAGCAATTACTGTACTCCTGCATCCAGCAGGCTAACACCTGGGGTATACAATGAAGGCCAATCCATTTTTGGATTTAAACACCAGGTTAGGTTATGCTCTTAATTATGCAACACAAACATTTGTATGACTCTTACATTTATGATGAAGTCACGGACGTCAGCTGTAGACTTCCTGTTTCCATAGGATTGAATGGGCTCCTTGGCCCTTTGCCGGGTATGACATCACACATGGACCTGATGACTTAATTAGGAGCCCCCTGCTGATTTCCACGGTCAGATCGTGAGAGAGCACATGTTTTTTCCTTGACAGCATCGATCAATGAAAGCGTTCTTTTTCTGGACTAGCGCTAGCCATAATAGCATCAGGCAGCGCTTTCTCTAAAGCAGCTGTCAGCGGCAGTAATCTGTAGTGGTAGAGCAGAGATAAGCTGATATAATTCTGTTATTTATTTGTCGTGAGGCCTCTGCGGGGGTGAGGCCGAGGGGGGTTGGGGGGTGGGAAGTCCATAAACTGGCTAATCGGTGTGATTAATCCCAATTCAGCTCGTTGTTCTTACGGCCGCAGAGGCGAAAGGCAGCTCAGAGGGGATGAGTAAAGGAGTAAAAGAAACGGGGTTGATTTAAAGGGATTTACAGGAACTGGGCAGATGGAGGAGAGCGAGACCAGCCAGCGGCACGTCATGGATCTCAGGGGATTCCTTCCAAAAAATAAAAGGAACGAGAGGGAGAGGGAGGCTGGGGAACAGATTGGACAATTAGCCCGCAGCTGAGAGCTCCATCGCCCTGGCGGCCATTCCGAGACGCACGCGCCACACCCGCCAAACGCCCCCGAGACGAAATCAACCGCGAACGGGTCACGTCCTGTGAAACGAAACATTATGCCGTTCAGCTTAGCACATATTCCGATGCCTTTCAATCCACACCTCACCACCACATTGCACTGTGGGATGCAGGCTGACTTGTCTCGCTTGGTTCGAACCCCGGATGGGTGCTTTTTCTCCCTGTCACATTCATCCCTGAGCTGTGCTGACACCGCGCCCGTTCCAGCTCAGCCCACCGCCATTGCTGGCATCTGCAGTGTCAGACTGCAGTCCTAAAACAAACATGGTTTCAGCTGGTCATTGGTGTGTTTCAGCACACCAAAAGTCACTGATTGGTTAAAGAGTCAACACACATAGTTTCCTAGAGATATACTGGCTGTTGACTGAAAGAAAACTACTCAAAAATATGCATGCATTGCGGCTCTCAAAGACTTGGGTTTGACATCCCTAAGCTACATGATCATGGTGCTTTTGTCAGTTCTACCAGTATTGACTGAAGAGGCACATATAGAGAGGAGGAAGGAGGCAGCTGCCATCACTGTTTTAGACTAAGAGTCTTTCCAGAAAATCTTCAGGCAGTCCACCATACACAGGCAGGCACCAACATTCACAGTGATGTCATTCATTGCAGCTTAATTTACAAGCAGTGCAATGGCAAACCAGCCTGGGTCCAGCTGTACAGTGGGACTAGATGTGCGAAGCCAGCTTGGCTATGGATATACAATGGGGATGGTGCAATGAGTCAGTCTAGCTCCAGCTCTGCCAGTGGGAAGGGGATACGGTAATCCAACCCAGCCCTGCAGCTCCACGCTGGAAAGGAGGACAACATGCCAGGATCTGAGCTCCACAGTGGGATAGCAGCATGAGCCCGTTCCAGCAGTACACTAGCAAAGAGTTAAAGTGAGGCAGCCCAGTTCTGGCTGAATAACAGAAAAGTGTCAAAATGAACCATCCAAGTTGCAGCTCTACAGAAGATGGTGGCAATGCAAGCGAGTAACACCCCGTTATCTGTATTGCTGAGCACTCCCTTCAGCTTCTCCAGCAATCCCATCATTCCCTCGAAAGCCTGAACCTGGCCCATCAGTGCTGGGCTCCCCATTACAGCCTTTCTCTTGTTCAAAACATGCAGTAAAAACCAATAAAATCCAGTGTAACTGTACAAGTAAAGCTCGCCGCAGGAATCACGCTAATACACAAACACGCACACTCTTTCTCTCACACACACACATGTGAACCTGACCACATATGCAACCAGTTGACAGGTTTTTTAAAAAATGTATTTTCTTCATCAGTGGGCCGGAGTGGGCGGTTGGTGACTAATCCCTGCAAAGCCCACTTCAAACATACCCAGCGTGGGAGGCCACAGGGAGTGGGGCCGAGCTACGCACTGGAAAATGTCACTATCTTATCCTCTACTTCCAGTGAAAAAAGTACACAGCTCCCTTTGTTTAGTGTCACTTTGACAGAAAATTATTAAACACTGTCTCAATCAGAACAAAATGTTCAAATTAGAAATCTTGCATTTATTTATAAAATGCTAATACTGTAATAAATAGAACAGTATTTCTCTCACAGTTTCATTCAGATGTTGGGTACTCAGTAACTCAGGACATCCATGACAATGTGGCTGCATTAAAACGGGTATTATTTATTTAAAATGTTTCATTTTAACGACAGAAAGGCATGGTAGTAAAATCAGAAATTCGGGGTCTAATAAGCAGTATACAAGCAGTATATAGCAGAAATATAAGCACTAAGCAACAACAACAAACCAGACCACATGGCTCGTTAAAACCAGGGTCCATAATTGTAAAGTACCTCCAAGTAGGAATGCACACCCAGGTTCAGTTTTACCTTTTATCTTACAGCCTACAAGAAGCTTGTTATGGATAGGATCTGGACAGAGGAGACCACAGGAAACCTGATCCCAGATCAGCCCTCCTAATCTAATAAATACTGGCCTTGGGCCTATATATATATATATATATATATATATATATATATATATATATATATATACACACACACACACACACACTCATAGCTCAGGTTGAGCACATATATATATACATACACACACACACACACTCATAGCTCAGGTTGAGCACCTTGATCGAGCAATGTCCCTATTGGGAGTCAGCCAAGCCCAGTTCCCTAACTATTATAATGCACTGGCGGTCTAATAGAGACAGAAATAGAAGGAATCACCGGATTATGTAGAGACCTCTAGGGACCTAAAAAAATGTGAAACTCAGACTGTAAAGGGCCGGTTTTACATCTTCATAACCACTCCTGTTTGAATCCTCCACAGCGGGGATGTCAAACTGAAAACTTGTAGAACTGCAGTGTGGGCAGGTTTCTGTGGCTTCCTTTACAGAAATCAGCAGCCAAATTGGGTGCTGGAAGCAAGATTTGTGGACTGCAAGATAATCAGTGACTTAAATTAGGCACTTAAGTACTGAAACATACCCAAAACCAGCAGACCCATGCGGCCTCCAGGCCTGAAGCCTGGCACCACTCCTCCATTAAATTATGTGAGGAGCAGTGGGCCCCTCCCCATTTCTTAGCCTTACAGGGGCAGACATGCACGGGAGGGATCTGGCCCCTAACAAAAGACCAAACAGGGCCTGACAGAAAAAAACTTCTGTTCTCATTGAAAGCAACTCTAAAATGAAATGTGAAATTTTCTGTTTTAAAGCCCAACTATGTTTTGCATGTTTTTTTTCAGTATATTTTTTTCATATCAATGTACTTAACAGAAACAAATGGTTTCTTGTTATTTTTTTTAAATGAACAGACTTACCAGTCAGATTTTGTGGGACTCTCTTGGAGGAATATACAGAATTACCAACAACTCTAAATTGCAGTAGATATACCACTACCAATATTTACTGTAACTGCTACAGTCTACTGTGTGCAAAAGCCCAGGTAAATTGGTTTTATAAGAGGATTTCCATTAAGACTGTCTGAGATACTCCTCTGAATCTCAGTCCCACACTGAATTTATATCTACACAATTATATGAAAGGAGGCTCCACTCTTGCTATTGCATATCAGACCTCTGTTATTTGTTATATCTTTTTGGGCTTTACCAATTACGTTTGAGTAAATTCAGTATGACGTGCTCTCAGTCATGTCTCCCATTTCTTTCTTATCTGGTGCTTTCAGCTGGCATCGCTAAGCAACCGTTCTTCGGCAAACTAGCATCTGCTCTCACATGTGCCATAGCAGGAGTTTCTGGTGGGACTGATACAAATGCATACATTTGGCTGAGCCAGTCTGGTTCCAGTTCTAGACTAGTACCTGGGAATAACGAGGCAGCATGTTGCCAAATCTACACTGGTGGTACAACAGGCCAGGCTGGTTCCAGCTCCTCCACGGGAAAGGGGTATAATGAACCAGTCTGGTTCCAGCTCTACATAGGGAACACAGAGTAATGAGCTAGGCTGGTTCCAGCTCTGGAGTGGAAAAGGGGTATAATTATATGCCCTGTGAGTATTCCAGTGAGCTTTATGTTATGATGAGTCAAATATCCAGGGGCTTTGAGGAGCCTGATCGTATCAAGTCTTCTAGTGTGTCCATCAGTCCTCCCTAGCCAGAAGAGCATGAAGTTTACCCCTACAAAGTAATGACTGGCACAGGTCAACTAAGGGGAAGCGGAATGAAAATAACTGGCAGCTGACAGCAGGCGCCTCTGAGGGGATTATGGGTGTATTCTCCCAATCTGACTGGGAGAAATACGAGGGTTAAAAATCGGTTACAAAATAAAAAGTCGGCATGATCAAGAAATCTCACAGACACTTCTGAGGAGCCAGTGCAGCTTCAGGCAGGTGTGTGTGTGTGGGCAACCAGGGAGCACAGAACGGTGAAGGATGGCCCCCACTGCGACTTGGGGTCACCCTAATGACAAATCACTCCCGTTCCTACGCGGCCCGTTTAAGCACACACTTTCAGCGGCCCGCGCCGATCTGCATTATTCAACAAATGCCCATCACGGCCCCCATTACTTTCACCGCACGGCAGTCGCACCGTTAGGGCTTCCAGGGAGCGGGCGCAAGGTTAGCATTTTAATGAGGACGACTGAAGGAAAAAAAGACATACCGTGCTACAAAAGGACACCTCGTTTCACCTACGCACGCAAGGAGCAGGAATAAGGATGTACTTTTTCACAGATGGTGATTATCTCTGTAATTTGGAGGGGCGCTGTGAATTTAATCAGGACCAGCTTGATTCAAGAACAATGACTTGATGATTCATCAGCCAATTTGCTGGCTTCATCGTCACTACCACTTATGTATACTGGAAGGGAAGGTAAGTTCCCTCAGGTACAGAGAGAAAAACAACCTTGAGACATGGTAGAGTAAGGCAAAAACCTCCTATCACTTCAACACTAATGAGAGAGGGGTAACTGCGGCTGTATTTGCATTGGTTTTTTACCCCCCCGGTTATGTAAAATGTAGCTTTACATTTCAAAGACTTCGGTGGCTGTTCTATAAGAACGCAGCAGCGTAGGAATCACATTAAGGAAGTGAGTATCACATTGATGCAAACCAAGGCCGTCCCCCTGCCCCAGGACTCATCAGCGTGTTAAACACACCTACACAATGCCAACGTATAACTCAAAAATTAGAGAGGAAAAGGGAGGATAAAGCACACTGAGCAAGAGAGAGAGAGAAAGAGAAAACGAGAGAGAGACAGCAACAGTATTAGAGGGAGACAGATGAGACAGACAGAGAGAGAAAAGGAGAGACGGAGACAGCATTACCAGAAGACAGATGTAAGGAGAGGGATGGGCCTAATTGTTTTGCAGCTCAGAGATACAATATTTCAATACAGGAGACAGAAAACCTTTCAGTTTGTCACCCTCCTCAGAGCAGAAAACTGTGCTTGCTGATGCAGGGATCTCACTGCCAGTTCTCTGACAGCTTTATTTCGCCCTTTGGGTGGAAGACTGAGTGTGTTCCAGGCATCGCCAAGCCTTCACTCTCACACTAAATGCCCTGGACACTGATTTCATACTGAAGCTTGATTTCTTTATTTAGCAAGTGCTTTTGTGTTTACAGCAAAAGCCTCGGGAGGGTCACTGTGTTCCTTACCGGTTCTTAAATATCTGCAATAAAAACGGAACAGACATATTACTCCACTGTGGTCTTACTATAAAGACTTCCACGTGTACTAATAATAATTTCAGAAAGAAGAAAGGAGAACAAGTCAAAGATACCTGGCTTTTCATCAAGTAAATAGTCAGAATGTTCAATTGCAAATCTAAGCTGCCAACACCTCTGATACAGTGTGCTGCAAAAGGGATCTGGTTATTGTAATGTGGCAGGTCCCAGGGTTTAACATTAGATACCACAAGAAACCACATTTCACCAGAAAAGGTCTGGCAAAATTCCACATTTCACCACAAGAATTGCCATTTAAGCACAGAAAATCTGCAGCAAAATGATAAGAAGGAGAGACTGCGATCCTGAGCTGCAGCTGTGATTGGGTACTGAAGTGCTCCCTCTCTTCACTGTGTTTACTTCTTTTAAGGCTTCTCTCTGTCCCAGTTTCTCATTAGGCTGCTCCCTGCCACAAAAAAAAATTGACTTCCTGTCTTTTCCTGAAGCAAGTGTAGATTTGCGTCCGACTAAGATGGATGTTAATATGCTTGAAACTAATTGCTGTTCCCTGCCTTAGGCGACGGGCTGAGAACCGAAGCTTTCACCATCTGACCTGTGGCTAGCTAAGTAGGCTAGCAAAGCAAAAGCCAAGCAATAACCTGAAGCGTCCTGGTGGAAAGTACAGACAATCACACTCCACATCACATTCAAACCTGCACTGCAAGAGCCTGTAACATGTAACCAAACGTCTTCTCCCGGCTTACTTTCTCATGCCATCGAGTAACTTCCTAAATTCCTGCTAATCTCACGACACCCATTTCATAAAGTCCTGGGCTCCTAGCAAATCCTAACCCCACCCCCCTTCCCCCAGTTTGTGATGCTGAGAACCCATCCTCAAGGATTTGCTGGGATTTGAAACGAGGAATATCACATAATCTGAGTCAAATCAGACATGTATGCAGCAGATCCACACAACAGTATCTCCTGATAAGGATGAAACAAAAACACACTGATGGTGAACACATTTTGCCTGGGGTGAGAACACACACACGGCCTCCTTCATTTTTCAAGAGGACTTCTCACCTCTTGCCAGATCAGAGCCATCTTTGTCAGTGGGGAGAGGGGAAATACTCTGGAAAGGAACAATATTAGGTCCTGCAGTAGTGGAGGTGGAGATATGGCTTCCAAGCTACTGGAACCAGAGTGCTAGGGTGTCTAAATATTGATCTGAAGATTAATAGTCTGGAAACCATTTCGGTTGTACACAAAACTTTTCCATCTGCCAGATTATATACACATTGTATTTTCACTTGACTTGTTTCCTAACAAGGCGTAAACAACAGATACAGCACGTGCTGTGAAAGTTTAAGTAAATTGCCATTTTGTGTGCATGTATAATAATTAAAATATGTTAAATTATAACTGCAGGCAACAAACTGCAGCAATCTTGTAAAATTTGTGTAAAAATACTGACAGCACTTAAGAATAAAAAACCGCAGGCATTTCTCTTGAGGGAGGAGAAGTGAAGAGCTCCATCCAGCTTCCCTGCCCACTGAGCAGTCAGTTGTCTCCGTGGTGACATCTTACCTACAGGAGGCAGCCATCAAAGGAGAGGAGGATCCACTAGTTTGGTGGGGGCACAAAACTCACTTCTCTTTGATGGCAAAACTCACCAGAAGGTGCAATGCAAGCTTGTTTGTACTATAAGCACATCCTTTGAATAAAACAAGCTTTCTGAAATGGCAAGGAAAGTTGCTGCTCCTTTGCCATCTTACCTCAGACCTGAGGAATATGTCATTCTGTTGTTTTTCTCCAGAAGCTCATTATGGGGGAAAAGGGCAAAGCAGTGTGCAACTGCCTAACATAATACAATACAATTGTTTTTTCAGGTTCTACATTTTGACCAAGGTGCACCATTCAAAAGAAACACCGCCAGTGAAAACATGACATTTTCCATGAAGTAAAAATAATTACTATATAATGAGTTTTGTATCGTTCTTGTAACAGTTTCCTTATGTTTCCTTTTAAATGCTCTTATTTTGGAAAAAAAGAACACCATTTCAAAAAAAAGAACACCAATTTCAAAAATGAATGCTGCAATAACCAGCAAATGGGAACATTTCAATATTGGCCTCATCCTACGAGACATCCTCATCTTTCAGGACTGGGGTGAGGTATCATAGCATACAAACAGTGACATTATACATCTCATTAACATTTATGAAGGGGTCTGGCCACGGACAATGACGCTAGCAATGGATTCCTTGACCCTCAGCCATGCCCCAATGAATACTGATACATAACACAGCATCGGAAATTCAAAGATAGGAAGTAAAGAGGATACGGAAGGAACGTAGGAGTTGACCATCTGGTCACTACAAAGAATCTGTGACGTGACTGACCCCCAGCCATGTCTTGTAATGAGCGTTTTTTTTTTTTAATGAAATAGAGCTTTGGAAACTCCTTGAACTAAGCTGAACCCCCTGAAGAAGGAAGAAAAGGGTCCAGGGAAATGAATGCAAAAGCCGACCATCTGGCAACCATGGAGAATCTGTGGCGTGATGTCACTTGGCCACACGCTCCATGGGGACCGGAGAGTCGGAACGTGGCAGTGTATCTCTCAGTGGCAAGAGGCTGAGGAGATAACAGGGGCAGGCAGCGACAAAAACACACACACACACACACACACACACACAAAACTCGGCTGAGAGAGGACAGCTCTTCACCCAAAGGATCACTATGCATGCAATGGACAACTAATCCTTTATTTCATTTTACTTGTTCATGTATGCATTTTTCACCTAGTCAGGGATGAGTTTTCACCACAGACCTTCAGGTGACATCACTGGCTTTAGAGGCATGCCAGTGAGACCTTATATTGAAGACTCATGATTAAATAACTAAAAGGAAAGGACTCGTTTGCACTGGCCAAAAACAGCAATTTGTATGTGGCTTTTCTGAGAACAACATTAGTTTTATTAGCATTTTCTGTGACATTTACGCTGCTGTGGATATATTTCACCAGGTACTTGATGGGTCATTCCAATTCGATAAAAACATGAGTGCACACGTCTCTCCCACTTCTCTGCTCAAGGTGGGGGACCAGAGGCAGAACAGCATCTGGCCTAAAAACTACATGCCTCCATTTACACTTCAAAAACAAAACTAATTTTCACCAGATTTCTCCTATATCTAGCATGAAGGGTGAGGTATTTTAGCCAACTTTTGCTAGTGTAAACAAACCTTAACTGTTACTCACCAGAGCTGACAGCACCCCCGCAAATAGAGTACATAAATGCATGTTGCTTTGATATTAAACACACTCTCATTGAAAGCATACTGAATAACTTGAATAAAACAACTGATGAACACCAATGTAAATATAAAATAATTATGATAATATAGCACAAATATATGGCCAGTACAACGATACGATAAAATACTGTAAAGGCTAACCACTGAAGAACACTCAGAGGAGTGACAAATATGTCCAAAGATGAATTATTATAATTCAGATCGATCCGTGTGCTGTTTGTGAAGTGCGAGGCCGCACCGTGAGATGCTGAGTGATTTGGATACCTTCCCAACTGGAACTAAACGGCCATCGTAGCTGACGGGCCTTAAGTGACAGGGGCGCCAATGTTTTCACAGTGTCTCCGTCGCTGCGGCAACAGCAGCAGCAGTGAGAGAGGCTGGCTGCACGCTAGGAACAGCTCCCGCCCACTGACATGGCACCAGGTACCGCACTCTAACATGACGGCAACCCAATACACCTACCTCACCTCCTGCACCCCAACACCTCAAACTCTCCCAGAGCACAAAGGGGTTAAACATAAACTGAGTATATATAAGTTAAAAAAAGCTATATGTTCGTACTTTACCATCCCACTGGGGGTGCACCGCGCAACAATGTGCTGCACTTCAAATACAGAAAGTACTCAGAATTGCCCTTCAATATTTCAAAGTTCAACTGTTTGCATCTTGCTTGATTGGCTGCTGCAAGTTATGCACATTGCAATTACTTGAATGTACAGACTATTATACCTCTGTTAGCCATGATGCTAATGGAGAGCTCTTTTTGATGCTGAGACTCCAGCTTCACGCTTCCAGAAAAATGAGACACCATTGTGAAAATGGACAAAATCCTATATATCATGCAGCCGATGCCACCCGTAACCCCTGCTGGCTCCCTCGGGTTCATTATCTATAAATGCCTCCAATAGTCATCTACAGCCATTATAACCATGCCCTGTATCAATAGAGACACCCCCAACACTGTTTCATCGACTGAACCACATTGACAACGGAGGCAGCCACAATCTTCATTCTCTTGTTCAATCATACTCTCTGTCCAAGCGCTCTCCCTCTTTGCTCTCTCTCCCTCTCGTCTTTCTGTGCTCTGTCTCTAAGCTGTCTCTCTCCATGCTCTTCCGCTTTACGCACCTCACTCACTGTTAACTGCCTCACTTTCTCTGAGCTGTCTCTCTCTCTCTCTCTCTCTCTATCCTCTCCATCTCCCTCCCTCTCTCTCTCTCCCACTCTCTCTCTCTGACTTCTGCACATCCTGCCTGTATCACCAGGGCAGGGTGAAGAGATGGCTAATCAGCTGCGATAACAGGTGGAAAATGAGAAAGCAGCCGCTGCTCGTCCGTCTCCAATCAATGAGGCCGGCCGACCTGCCACTCAACACCCTCCCAACCCCTCCTTAAGCATCCTGCGTCTCACAAGAATACTCAAGGTCTCACTCAAGAGCACTGCGGTGAGGGACAGAGAAGGAACCGCAAGGTTGGCCATGTGCAAAATGTGAAAATCCCCACTTTTATAAAAGTTCTAATCACTTCTGTTAAAATAATTTCATTCCCTGCAGATATATGAGTATTTTTCTCTGTCTGCACATCATACAAAACCCTTTGTGTCCCTGCACAGATGTATAAATATTTATGCTAGTTTCTGTGGATTTACATACATTTGAGTCCCTGAAAATGTCTATGCAAAGGTGACAGTCCCTTTAGATGAGTAATGTGGGATGGGAACAGGTAAGTGACCGCTTCAGTACCCATAAAGGCATTCATTGTACAAACACTATATCTACAGTTTATTATAATTCAATTGGCATAATGATGAGTCAAAAGTAGCTTCGAAAATCAGGTCAGAGCATAATTCTGATCCATTTCACTGGACCATAGTTACAGACTTCGTCATTCTTGTCATCTATAAATATACTGCAACGACCCTGTTTCTGCGGACAGCTGCATCAGCATAGCAGAAGCTGTGTCAAGTCCACTTTCTATGTGCACTACTGCAGTAGAAGGGTAGTAAGACGACATCTTGCTAGATGAGATACATGCCCTGTTAACAATAAAGAAGCTTGCTAACAGGCTATCAACAGTCAAAGTTAATGTCAATTGACCAAGATTTCCCTTTTTCTGTTCGATCCTGCACTCTTTTGCATAGTGAGCACAGATGCACTATGGGATATTTCACTAGTGATCGGCCAACAGGCTGTCTAGCATTATTGCTTTTCCTCAATCTTTGCCCAATACTAAGATACAACTACAAGCTAATTACGAATGGTTTATGGCATATGGATTTGGTTTTTTTCCCAACATTTCCAACAAGAACAACAGGTCTTCTAGATACATTTCCCTTTTCTTCTCAAATGGTACAAGTTATAACATATGGATGGCAGTCACTTAGTCCAAACAAAAAATCCATGCTAAGCTTTTAGATTTTCTGCATATTTATACTGTTGCTACACTGTTGGATTTTGGTGGATGCATACTTTTACATAATGTTATTGAAGTGTGGGTTTTCAGCAAGAATGCAAGCAGTGTAGTAAGTCTTGGCATGAAAACATATGGAAACACACAGATTATGCCATATTTCTGATGGCACAACCAACTACTAAATCAACTAATTTAGTTTTTATGCAGCACACTCAGCAACACGCTTAGAACCTTCTGGATCTCCTTTTCAGGAGGCAACACTGTTGTGCTGGGAGCTTGACGGTGCGATGGAAACCAGAGGTGAAATCACTACACTTTGTGGGAACCAGAGCTATCCGACCACCCCTCTCTGGCACATGATGCTCAACTGCAACAGATCCATATCACTTTCAGCAGCCGACCTGGGCCTGAGGCTCTCATATCAGGAAACAGCTGGGGTCTTCCCTTAGGGATTCTCATGAACAGTTAGTCCTGGCTCAGCCGCAACTCCTTGCTCCTTCCCCAGGTCTCGCCAACCACAGGGAGGAGGGGGAGGTGGTGTGGGGGTGTGGCCTGGAGGGGCGGGGGGGGTCACTAATATATGCAAGGCATTGAATTGGGAGTGAGTGACCACCAGCACTGTGCAAAAAGATGTCACCATTTTGCCGTTAAGGTAATAATCTTGTGTAATTAACTGTTTATTTTGGTTATGCCTCTCTGCTGTACAATTTTGGCCCCAGAACAGTACTTGAGCACGATGGTATTCCAAATATTTGTGCTTGAGGATATTACAAACAACTGCCACTAAATGCAGCATGAATTAAATGAATTGTCAAGTCACCATACCACATTTGCTAGTGATGGAACATATACTCAATTTATGGAAATATGGAAGTTCAACAAAGATGCAAGAGCAGGAAATTTCCCTCAGGTAAAATAATGTTTAGTAATGGAGCTGATGTTTTCTTTTTGGTGACCAAAAGCTCTGTGCACTTGCTGAAAATAAGGATTACTGGTTTACTGGATAAACAATAAAAAAGGAAGTAGCACATGACAACAGACCATGGAAACCCTTTCCTTCAGGGCATTTCATTACATGCTAATCATTCATCAGCAAATTCTGACTTTGTTTTTCCACAGAATAGAATTCTACTGACACGAAATGAAATATGTCGATATAGAAAACATATGACCCTCAACGTGCCAATTGTGGTTCCAACCACCTCAGATTATGACGTCAAAATGCGCAGGCTTATTCAAAATCACCAGCGCAATATGTGGATATAATAGCAGTAACCAAGAAAATGCAGCATATAAAATGTCAAACTACTTTTAAACAATTAAAAGATTTACCAAACGATGTAGCATAATACAGAGCGCGTCTTTATTTCCACTAGCCTTCTGAAAATTGCATTCTGTTTTCCACATTTGCAAAAAAAAAAAAAAAAAAAAAACGGCTGTAGCCTACTGTATGTGACATGTTTGCAAATGACAAGGTCGTTGTCGCAGAACGAACTCGACGCTGCTGAGGGGCGAAACAACATCATTCAGTCTTGTTCTGCGATAACTGAAGCCCTCTCCACTGCAAGAGGTCCACGGTTCTGAGTCCTGTGTCCGCGTGACTCCGCGCAAGGTCATCTTGTCAACTGAAGAATCAAACAGCCAACTGACAAGGAAATACATACTATATAAATATGATTTCGGATCTATTACCTCTGACCATAAGTTGCTTGTCAGCATCCAATCACTATTCCATTAAAAACGAGATAACATTTCACACCCATCCCCCACCCGTCACTCTCACGCGGTGCCAAGGCAAGGGACCAAAGGAAGGTTTTCGAGCGATTTATGATGTTCATACGCTCCAAAAATGACTCCATTTTCGCAAGAAAGCCATCCATTTCATTTGGGCTCCGAAAACAGCAAAATGTTGGCCGCCCATTACCAGAACTGAGTGTCTACCCTTCTCTGGTATATTGACCACTATATCAGTACTTAAACCAGATTTATTGAAAAGAAAACGGTGGCTTGAGTAAATAAGTACATTGATTAATCAGACAATACATTCACATACAATTCCAACACAAAACATAAACATTCCTAGAACTGACAAATTATTTATTCTATAGTCTTAGACGTCGTGGAACAAAAATAGCACCTGCGTTATTACGCAAGAATGACTCGTTTGCAGTGGTATCCATGTACTATACGCTGATTTTCAAAGACGCCCATTTGGTTGGTAAATAAGAAGTTGGTGTAAATGTCAAGCGCCATTCATGCCTTTTCTTGTTCCAAACTCGGCCATTTATGTCCCAGTTCTGGAAACTCTATTTAATCCCTAATACTTGACTTCTACAAAAATGTTTGTTGAAACAGAATACATTCTGAAACACAGGTAAGTGCATCCCTTACGGAAGTAGACGTTTTCTGGAAGACACCAGGGACTTTGGTTGTGTGCAAAATGGCTACATGGAGAGAGCTTCGTTATTACAGCTTGTGCCGTTATTGCCAGTCGGATTATTATATAATTACACAGTCCGCCGTTAGTTTTCTTGACAATAAAAGAAAGGCGTCGCTCTTACCTGCTCTTGAAAGGTCGCTTTTAGTTGTTTTTAGGAGCCCGGCGTCGAAGATGTCTTAGGGAGGCGTGTGCTCTACGAGTCCGGCTTATGAAGGATGCTGCTTTTGCCAGCGCGCGGCTCTGGCTGAACACAAGTCGAGTGAATAGGAAGGATGCGCGATGAGAGAGGTAGCACACTGCATTGCCTTCCCCACGGAGCCCCCCTCTCCCCCTCCTCTTCTTCTTTCGCTCGTCGGCAGGAACACACCACTCAAGCACCCAGGAGAGGGGTCGTCACAACGTTCCTTGGAAGCGCAGTGTCGAAATATTGTCGTTATTAGCCCTATGACGAATATGGTTTTCGTGTTTCTCAAAACGGCGCGTGGATTTTTTTTTCTGGCTCTCACCAAATCACGAATCCCTCACCCCTACCATTCCTCCGCCACTTAGTAGCTTCCATTTAACAGTTGTAAGATGACTGAATAATTTTTGACTGCGAAGCAAATGCGTCAGAATATTAGATACGTATGTGCCTGCGTGAGTATCAACAGAGATAAAATGAAATGCTCTTTTCGACGCCCTGAGCCAATACAGGTATTGGGCTCATTTAAATCCGCAGTTGATCCCTTGTTACAATTATCGTACCCTTAAACGCTCCTATTATTTCAGGTAATTTAAATAAAAATAGTATACAAATTTGCCAGCGGGTATTTAAAAGGGCTTCCGCCCTGTTGCTGACCAGACACACCCTGACACGTCCTATTTTCGTGCACCTGGTGAGAAGTGACAGGACTAGGACCTGGTGTAAATATAGCTCTTGTTATTTGGACGTCTACATGTCATGTCAGAGTTGCCTTTAGAACGCTTTCATTTGCGGTGGCACTCCATTTGCTGACAGTGAAAACGTGCAGATCAGATATTGGATCCAGTATAGTATTCTGAGATCAAAAGTGACTTGGTTGCAATATTTAAATATTGTAGACCACATACATTTCAAGAATGTGGCGGAAAAAATGTTTTATTTGCTTATATTTCCTATTTTATTTCCTTAATTGTATAATTTGACAATATTATACATATTTCACAAAAAAATATTTGGTTTTTGACTATATTTGACAAAGCTGCTTACACACCAAGTTAATACCTGCAAAGAAATTATCTATCAACCTAATCTGATTTATTAAATGTGTCAGGAATAATATATTATATATAAATCAAGCTTAGGATGATCAACTATTTCCCTTTTTCTCATAAATATTCACAAAGCATTGTTGGAGAACCCTGCATAAAACTACATAATTGATTCATATTATTGATTTACCTCCCTGAAAGTGAATGATTACCCATTTCTTTGCAGTGAGACAATATATGAAAACCTGGGTTTGTTAGTCAAATCTTTAGTCATAGAATTGCAATAGGAATTTCTGTGCATGCACAGTTACACATATACATATGAGCCACGTTACGAAGCTACACATTTCTCTGCACATGCCACAGCAGGGTGTCTTCATAAGCAGTAATGCCATTCAAGTGGAGGAATCTCCCTGAGCAGAATTACAAACACCAATCCCATATTTCTCTCCATCACACACAGACACAGTCACACGCCCACCTGCCCCTGTCGCCATGCCAACCACAGGCTCCTCCCATGTGTGTGATGTCATTGGGCCAGATGATGAAGTAGCCGTTGGGGGTACAGGGGAAGGGGAAAGACAGGGAGAGTCAGGGAGACAGAGAAGGAAAGAGAGAAAGAGAGAGGAAAAGAGAGGGAGACATAAAGAGAGATAGAAAAGGGGAGAGAAGGTGATGTGATGAGCTGGATTGTGCGGTTTGGGTTGGGTTGGGTTGGGTTTGGTCGAGTTGGGCCCAGGCCATATCATCCTGACTGGGGTTTGTGCTGCGACTCGTGCGCAGTGGGCACGCACAGCACCCGGGGTGACGTTAATCGACCAAGGCAGCCTCCCTCGTCTCCCTCGTCTCCCTTCACTGCCGCCCCGAGTCCCAGGCGGAGAACCCCTCCTCCGGCACAGCCCAGGATTGGCTTTCTAGAGTGTGGGCGGCTTTGAGTCGCATGGGTGACAGGCAACAGGCCAAGCCAGACACAGCACAAAGATGGCTGCCTCCCAGAAAAGATACACCACCTCCGCTGTGTTGCTTGTCTAACCAATCCATAGGGTTGAAAGGTGAGGCAGGACAGTCATAATTTTATATAGACAGAAGAATAAACAAATTGTTGTTAATCGTTTTTGAGTTGCTATCACGACCTCTTCTGACAACCGGAAAGCATATCACTTTGACTGTAAACTCTGATAAGAAGCGGTGGTACCGAGGCAGAAAATAAGCCAATTTAACAGGAGCAAAAGGGTCCTCTTGGCCCTTGCCAAAACAGGGGAGGCCAATGCTCCTGTCACCACCCTGTCTTGTTGTAACCACACTGCATAAACAAGCAGGCTGGAAGGATGTCTGTGAGGAAAAAAATTAAGATGCATTGCGCAGTGTATCTCAGCAGCTGGGCTTCATGGTCTACAGTCACCCCTCCTTAATTTCTACCAAATTTCCCCGGGAAAGATGATTCACCTCTTTCACTCGTCACTGTCCTCTGGAATATGGTTCCTTACAGACACTTATTTTAAATGATGATGATCTGAACAGTAAGATTGGCAGTTACCCTTCCCTTACCAAATACCAAATGCCTGTGTTCCTTTTTAAAATCATGAATTGGATATATCGGCTGTCACATATTACACATCTATCCAGGGCGAGTATCTTTGGGGAATTTATGCTTGTGCATATGAAAATCTCAGCATATTCTGGAATAGAGACAGACATAACAAATCTGAGATAAAAATACATTTGCAAGTCTTTCATTAAAGAGCATTGTGCAACCAACGCAAAATTCGCAGGGTAAGGGCAGTGTAGCCGGATAGCAAATGAGCTGGCATTGTAATTTAGCGAATGAAGGTTTGATTCTCAGCTTGGGGACTGCCACTGTAGCCTTGAGTAAGGTACTTCAACTACATTGCTGCAGTAGTAAATATCCAGTTGGATAAATGGGAGCATGTAAAAATGTCAGCTGCAATTAAAACACCTTGAAAATCTCCACACAGCGCTGAATCAGGATCAGGTGTCCCCTGACCATATCCCACCCATATCAATTATAAGCTATTGAGCACAGCTGATCCCAGGTCAGTAATGCCACTCTGAATACAGGCTTTGGCGTCCAGATTCAAATTGCAATACAGCTGTAATACTGGGTCAGCCTAATTCCCAAGAAAGTCTGTTCAATGATACTGCATCATGGAGCAGGGGTTTATAGGACCCTCTCACAAATATCAAGGCGATGCAGAAAGCAAATATGGTCCTTTTTTTTCCCCCCACTGCAACCTGCCGTAAGCCGCATGCACAGGTAAACTCAGAGACTCCAGATGGAGGTATCGCCTGAGAGGAAACTAACAGATGGGTCAGAGCTGCACAGAAACAGAAAAGCAAGACCACAAAATCTTTAGCCTTTGACCTTTTCTCAATGACAATCCCAGTAAAACGCCATACACTTGCTGCCGCAGCAAATTAAGAGGGCCTTTTCTTTAACATTTTCTCAAGTTTCGCATTAAATATTTTATATTGGTTTTAAGTACATGCTTCTGAGCTGTGAATATAGGTTTTCAAAGGAGTTTTATTGCAGATGAGTGATATTGAAAACATGGATTGTGACAAACCCACACTAGATGTGGTTAGCCAGCTCTCTGCTGTGTATATTTTTTTCAAATTGGATGAAATTACCAATCTTTGCAAAAATAGCGGCTAACGCCTTTACACGTTTAGTGAAATGTGCACAATATATTTTTTTGCCTTCAGGTGTTTCCACCTTAACTTAAAATGATCAGCCATGTACTGGAACTGAATGGCGAGGACTTTATTGTATGGCTATCAGCAACGTAATAGGCAGTTAATTATTAAAGTGCACACCATCAAAAAATGTTTTCCATAAGTGGCTGATATTTGAGTCTGTTTGGAGTCATGCCCAACGTCTTGCTTATTATCTCTTACAAATGGCCTCGGCTTCATCCTTAAGGAACACTCTACTACTTAAGCAACACGTTCTCGCTCACTAGGGAGTAATTCTTTAACACAGAAACTCTGCCATTGCCAAAACATCCTCTTCATTAAGCCGTGCAGGAAACTTTATAGCGGTGCTTTTCAAACCGGGTCCTGGGGACCCGCTGCGTGCGCTGCTCTCTGTTCCAGCTCAACTCCCACTAAATTAGGTCGGACTTGAACCATTAACTGAATACTGATCTCCTATAGCTCACCGTTCAGGAGCTTCAGAAATGTTTTGCTAAAAGTAGCAAGCTTGCGGTTTTGAGGCCCTGGCACAAATGTTATTCAAAATTATTCACTTTGCATATTTCTCCTTAACTACCAGCGCTTGAAAGAAATCTGGAGCAGCTGTCTCATTTCAGAAACTATAATTGTACCATTACTTACTCTACGCCCCATTGAATAGATAATTACTCTTAATAAATAAACCTGAATACCTGTCTGTACAGGCAATTTGTTTAATGGTCTCAAATGGACAGAATATGAAGAGAATATAAAATATATTTTTTTTTCCTTCTGTGCCTCTGTTAAGACTATGTAACACCACTAAATAACTCCTTTGCAAGATGGACTCATTCATGGCAAGGCTTTAGTCTTTGAGTTTGCATATATCATCACATCATCCACAGGCAGAATCATCCAATCTGCAGCGTGCCATTGGATGATGGGTGTATGAATCAAACACAGCTCACACCAACATACAAATGCGAACGCCTTAATTCTGCTTAACAAAATACCTCCCAGACACTAAAGGTGTAAGCATTAAGGACTGCACTGGCACTCCTGGCCACTCTAAACTTTAACAGGCCATTCCATTTTAGCACTTCCCCTTCCCTTCAAATGGGAGTGGGTCCTCCCATTTTTTCCATGTATCAACTTGCTATCCATTCTGATCAAGAGGATGTGAGAGAGAGCAGGTAATGTAGCCAATCGATCAAAATGGAATTTATCGTCATCACCACCCATAGCAACAGAAAATTTTGGAGAGAGCAGGCACAGAGAGCAATTATTGAGATTGTGGAATATTCTACATGTTGGAAGGGATGATGTGTATATCCTCTGCCAGAGGGGGGGAAAAACAAGGCAATTTAAGACACTATGATCTCTCCTCCACTGCCAAACATAGAATTAAATCTGAGTGTCCACCATCTTACTTCTGGGTTAAAAAAAAAAAAAAGTCTGCCTGCTCGACTGCAACGATCAATTAATCGATTGAAAGAAAATTAATCGCCAACTATTTTGATAATCGATTGTTTAAACGTTTAAACTTTGAAGCTGCTTTTCTTGGTCTTACGTTATAGTAAATTGAATATTTTGGGGTTTTTGAAAGACATTTAAAGACGTCATCTTGTGCTCTAGGAAACTGTGATGGGCATTTTTCTGATGTTTCATAAACCACACGATTAATTGAGGAAATAATTGGCAGATTAATCAATAATGAAAATAGTTGTTAGTTGCAGCCCTAAACTGACTGGAATGCAACTGGGACTCCATTCTGGACCATGAGGCTTGCCACTGCAGCCAGGACTACAGCTTTAGCTAGAAGCACTATCTGTACATCTACATACATAGATAACTATATGCACTGCAGTTAGTGTTAGTGAAGGAAGTTCCCTCTCCTTTTGTATTAAAACCTTTATTCTTAGTCCAAGCTCTGTACAATGGCAAAAAATGAACAAAAAAACAATACAAAGCTGTGACACCTCCATAATCCAAAACGAAACCATCCGTAAAAATGAAAATGTAAAGAAAGACAAAGAGAAGGGGAAGAATTTTTAGGTCTAAGGGGGCATTGGTCCTCTCATCGGGCCCCTTGGTGGAGCAGGGGGCCTTGGGGGCATGGGAGGCCCTCTCTGGAAGCCGAAGGGGGGTGGGCGAGGTGGGCCACCGCCATAGCCTGGGGGTGGCATAGGTGGGGGTCCCCTCATCCCTGGGTGCATCGGCGGGCCTGCGGGCACAGAGACCAGGTCAGTTCACTCAGATAAAATTCAACTTCACAAAATATGGCGCAGCTCTATTTCTGCACTGGCTTTTGGTGTGTAGTGGGTGTTCTAATGTAGGGGAAAAAGTAATTTATGCATGTACGCCTACCACTATGCAAACAGAGCATATGTTTTCTCATATTAAAAGAATGTAGCTGCCAATGCACCGGCAGAGGAGCACTTACCCATGGGTGGGCCGAAGGGTCCTCGGGGCGGCATGCCCATGTGGGGGGGTCCGTGTGGGGGCATGCCTGGGGGTGGGGGTGCCCGGTGCTGGTTGGAACCAGGCGGCCCTGGAGGGGGGGGCACCATCCCTGGGGGGCCGGGTGGGGGCATGGGCATCTGTGGCATTCCTGTGTGCCACACAGAGCAGAGAACATGAAGACAGTTCAGCCACAGAGAGCAGGGCCAAACAAACTGCATCATCACGCAAAAATATACGATCAGCAAAAAGGAATATGTTTAGATGTTTTAGTCTAGTCTTTAATCTAGTACAAGCACTGGCCTGAAGGCCCGCTGCATTAACAGTGCTGGAGACTCACCCGGGGGCATGCCAGCAGGGGGAAACGGCGGTGGCCCTGGTGGGGGTGCCCCTGCCGCACCCTGGGGGCCGGGGGTCCCGGGCGCGGGGGGCATGGGCATTCCGGGTGGCATCCCAGGTGGCATGGAGCCAGGGGGTGGCACTGGGGGGAATGCGCCGGGCGGGGGCAGGCCTGCAGAGACACCAATCGAAAATTGACAGGTCACAGAGGGGGACAGACATGGTCAGGGGCAGTCTGTTTGGTCTCAAAAGCACTAGTGGGCTTTTGCCCTGCTATCCCACTGCAGCCCCTGACAACATCCGCCTTATACCTACTATGGCATTATCCATTATGAGTTCAAAAGCAAAACTGATCCCAGATCAGCACTCCTGCTCTGAGACACTTTATGAACAGGGACCCTGTTCTCAGGCTGATGCAGTCAGTTAGGCAGTAGTAGTAATAATGAATATTTTACTGGCCTGTGACTGACACAAGAATCTAAGCTCAGTACAAGTGATACAGTGACCACAGGGCATAGATAAGGTCTATAGAGGACAAAGAAAAGCAGACAGGGAAGGAGGTGTGCAAAAGGAAATGAAAGGAGTCAAAGACAAAGGTATAGCGCACAAGAAGAGAAGGCTGAAAGACAGCACGCAGTAAAGAAGATAAGACAGCCAGAGAGTAAACAGAGGAATACATTAAATTCACTGAACAGTAAGTGCACATGCATGGTGCTTTGACAGGGAACACGAGGAAGGCCAGGGTCACATGGAGCAGCAGACTCAGAAACAGGGGAGAGCTGCTCCTTTTCAGGCGGCCTGCTATACATGCAGGCTCCTCTTTTCACCAGTTACCATGGTACTGTAGGCTAATTAAACGTTTCTTGTGTAAACATTCCAAATTGTTCGATTTAAACTAAACTGACGACCACAGAGAGCACTACAAACGCTTAGCTAACGCCAAGGAATGATGACGATAGCATACAGAAAAAGAGGCTCTCAGAAAAAGTATCAACGTAACTGACAGTTAGGCAAGTTCACCACTTGAATTATTGTAAGAAGATTAAATAAAAGCGAACACATACCTATATTTTCTGGGATAACTCCTACATTCTCAGTGAACTCAATGCAGGTGAAAAACTGTTCGAAAACGTTCGTGAACGTTCACCTTTGTTTGCTTTTTTTGAACGCACCTCAGCTGTATACATCAGTGCCAGTTTATTCAACTTACAGTAAAATTAAAAATCCATACAGCAAGACATAAATTGCATTCTGCCATCATTCTTATGTTTATTAATGCACTTTGCTAAACTATCAGACCACACAATGGACTGGACTGATTAAATAAGTTGATATAAATCCCGAAACAGACTCGGCTTTCTTTGCCACTCCTATCCTAGGCACCATATCCCACAATACATTGTTCAGTTCAATAAGGGGTGCTTAAACTCTCTCCATAATACCACATTACAGGTACCCAAGGTGTCCCTGACACCAAGGTGGGTAGAAGGGCTGCTCTAGCATACGGAGTGGTGGAGGTCACAACACAAGAACTCACCTGGCATGGGGATACCCGTCCCGAGAGAGGTGATGACGGGGGCCGGGGCAGTTGGGGGCGGCGGGGCATCTGCGAAGAGCTGGTGGGGCCGGTCGGCCTGCGACAGCGGGTTCTGGGCGGCCAGGAGTCGCTCGGCGGCTGAGCCGTGCCGCTCACCCTTGGAGTCCTTCTTGAAGGCGTAGGAGACGGTGATGGGTCGGTTGCAGAGGTACTGGCCGTTCATGGCCTCGATGGCGGCGTCCGAGGCGTCGAAGCTGGCGAAGTTGATGAAGGCGTAGCCCTTGGAGTTGCCCGTGTCCGGGTCGCGCATGATCTTGGGCGTCTGGAGGATGACGCCGAAGGCGCTGAACGTGTCGTACAGCAGCTTCTCGTCGATCTCCGGGTCCAGGTTGCCGATGAAGATGTTGGCACCCACGTCCAGGTTCTTGTTGTGCGCCGAGGCCTTGTTGACACGGATGGGCTTACCATAGAGCTTTATCATGTTCATGATCTTTATGGCGTAGTCTGCGTCCTCCTCGCTGAGGAACTCCACAAAGCCATAGCCTGTGTGATAAAGGAGATAAGAAATGCGTCCATCAAATATCAATTGTGCTGTGATGGAAAACAACTGTTCAGTTAAGTGTGAGAAGTGGAACAGCTCTTCATACGAGTATGTGTGACATCCACCACCCTTCAGAGACTTTCAGAAAATCTTTATGAAAACCAAAGTTTTATGGTTAATCAGAAAAGCCAGGACTGTGTACAAATGCCTAAAAGACAATTTATGAATCCCAAGCATACTGGTGTAAATTCATGACATAAACAGACCTGTTTCAAAACGGGACTGGATAACGTTCAAGGACCAAAAGCTGAGTATTTGATGAATGTGACGTTGTTTAATGCACTATAATTTGTTTGAGAGTATACACACACCTTGATGCTGCCCGGTAACCCTGTCCTTGGGCATGTGCGTGTTCACCACCGGCCCGGCCTGAAGGAAAAGCTCCCATAGGAGCGGCTCCGAAACCTTTTCATCCAGGCCACCCACGTACACCGTGGCATCTGCGAGAGGAATAAAGCCAATCAGTCACACGAAAACAATATTCACTCACTCAATTACTCTCATCTCGTTATCATACCGGCAGTGCTGCAAGCTGATTTGTTGTAAGGAACCAGCGGCTAGTACGAGCAACCTAAGTTTAACTCTGAATACACTATCAATAAGTATCTTAAATAATACACTATTTAAGATACCGATTACCTCATCACAGCTTAGATTAGTTCATCTGAAGCGTTTTCATTAAAACTATTCACACATTACTATGTTGTAGCTAGCTGATCATAATAACTATATAACTTCATAAATTATTACACGTAAACATATGCAATTTGCCCTCCTAACTACATAGATTCCAGGCCCACTGATAAACGCACATTTAACCTCGCAAAACCCTTTATTTTAGCTAGCCACTTAGCAAAGAAACACATTCGCTAGGAGCTAACTTTGCTAGCGTTGTTTTACAAAGGTGAAACAAGCAGTGCTTAAGGACCCTATAGTCCGAACAAAACTTCTACATTGTAGTTAGCCCGTAGTTAATGTGCAGTTTACTATAAGCGTATCTAATTATCCATTCAAAAACGAGATCTTACCTTGGTTTCGTTCAGAAATTGGTCCTGCCGCCATGATAGCCCCGGCGTGCTAACGTCGTTCGGCGGAAGTGTTCGAATTTTTCTTCGGTGGATTACAGCCGAGTTCCACACGACTCGCTTTTGCAGTGTCGCCGCCTACTGTTGTGGAGAGTGAAGGACACTACCAGGTACAATTACGAAGAATCAAATCACCCACCATCATATCCTCAGAGGCATGACGTTATTTAACCTCTGTAGAAAATTGCACCTGGTTAACTGGTCAATGTCTGAGCGTTCAACACCTCCTCTTACGGATCATAATTTTAACAGTTTGTAGACTATGCATGCATTCATGCTTAGCCAGGGAGACATTGAGACCCATGCCACGGACAGCTTTCTGCATTATTTTTGCCATCCTTCTCCCTCCTCTGACAATTGTAGCTCTACACCTGAGTAGATGCACATGTGCAACAGATGCTGCAAAGTATGAGACAATAAATATAATGTAAAATTATACATGTAGAATAAATATGTTGTTCTTGATTATTACTGTGTTTCTGCATTTTCAAGTTTGCAGTATGTTTTGCAATGAAACTGCATATGCTTTAAAAAGGGACATGCGGTCAGTGTTATTGCAAGTAACATGTGCAAACGGTGAATATGACCACTTCTCCTAATCAGTGCAACCATTTACATTCTTAACACAGTTTCCTTTTACTAAATACCATTAAGTATGGAACTGTGGGCGACACAGCATTTGTTAAAAATTATTTTTGATAAAATAATTTACAGAATACTTTGGATTAATCTGCTTCTTGGGTGAGATTAGGTGTGGAAGTGTTGCACTGTAGATACAACACACTCCACTTGATTTAGTGCAGTATGGGGATCTGTCCCCTCACTGCAGTGATAATGTCACTCATTGGCTGGAAGGGGTTGGCTATGGTCATGTGACAATTTTCCCACCCATCCTGCGTTGTTCTTCTCTCCTTTTCCACATCCCTACCCCCATTCTTTTCCCTGCGGTGAACACTGAATATATCTGCAAACTCTTCCAATTCACACTCTTTGCAACACTGCCCTTATAAGGAAGAATTTTAAAGTACTACCAAAATCCTCTCTGATTTGTCTGAGCCATTCTTGAGGTGGTTTCTCTTTTTCTTCCTTCATTGCTTCTCACTGACACGTGGTTATCATTAAAGATTCCAAACCATTTTTGAAAGGATAAAATGTTAAGCCCAGTGCCATGATTAAATTCCCACCAAAATTGACTGGGCACTGATTAGGCACACAATCCTTTGCAATCTCTGACCAATTACATTTTCATGGGTCATTGACTTACCTGATAAATACCTAAATAAAAGACCTGTAGCCACAGGTGATAAAATCTATACATGTAACCTTTTTCACAGAAACATTACTTGCAATGTGATGTTCGAAACCCCACCTCTTTCCACATGTGTTAGGGTTCATTGGAACTGTTTTTGTCATCACAAAGAAATCCTGTGGGTTCTATTATGAAAATATATTTTGTGAGGCAGAAACGCTGCACAAATGTACCTTGTGTGTTTAGTAGCAAGCTTTTTATCTGGCTCTTCAAATCACAGGGCATACATTAAACTAACCCCAGGAGGAAAAATGCATCATCCACAGACAGGTTATGGAGAGCAAAGCTGACATGATGGAAAGACTCTACCTCCACCTCAAGTTTCTTTATCCAGTGTCTACTGAATGTGTGCTGTCAGAAATACAATCAGTGAGTGAGAGGATGTGTTATTATAGATTAAATGCAACCAAGGGTTTGAGAGTGAATATTTAATTTGAAAATATTTTTATTACAGAAAAAACAATTGGTTCAAGACATTTGACAATGTGTTTTGGATTTAAAAAAAAATTAGAAAGGAAATAAAGCCAGCACCACCTAGTGTTAATAATGATAACCAGAATAATTTTGCGGAAAAAAAGAACCCTTGTCACAGGAGGTACTTCTCTTAGGGTGCTCGAGGCCAGTTTTCAGCTTGTCCAAGAAGCAATTGTGCCCCCTAGTGTACAAATGAAGTACTTGGAAATAGTAAAATCAATTAGCTGTTTTTCACAAACGTATCAGAACTCTGAATCAAAGCTTTACAACAAAACCACAAAACAACTGATCCAGTGAACAAATGAGTTTACAAATATTGTGTTATGTTCTAGGCTAATGTGTTTCCAGTTATTATTCCTAACTATCAAAAAAGGAGAGGCCATATGTAAAGTAATTGAGAGTCAGTCATGACAACTTCCACATGGACAGACTTCACAGCAATGTAGTCAAACATGGCCATGCTCCAAATCAAACATCATCAAATATAAATGCCTCAAGTTATCTTTTGACTGTGTTGAACTTGACTCTACTTACAGCAGCAGAGTAAAGGAATAGTACTTCAAATATATGGCAGGCTGTAAGAGGTTAGTGTCTGACTCCACTTTCACTTTTCTGACCAGACAGTCATTATAGCCAGATAGTCAAATTAGAGTGTGCAACACATGACATTAATTCAATATGTTGAAATGCCGATGATAATTGTTCTACAGGAAGGTTATTGATAGGACTGGTCCTTTATCATGAGGGCAGTCACATTATGGCAACAACATCCGTTCAACCAAATCACAAACACAGGGACACAGAACACATCCAAACCCATAAACATTAACTAAATAAACAATCAGCTGGTTTTAGAAGTTTCAGTTTCAATTTCTGTTTAGTCCATGATGATTAAATGTTATGACAACACAAATATTAATTATATCATATATATTCAGTCTTGAATGGTACAAGAAAAAAAGCTATTGAAAAATATATTCTTGCATGAGCCGTTCAATTTCTTCAAGAAACTTTGAATTTCATGTCTGTAGGTTTTCTTGTGCAGACAAATCCTCAATTCACGAAAGGTTTGCCACATCCTTGTGTGAAAACAATGTAAACCATTTCATCTTTAATTCAATTCCTGTCAGAGTTATGAAAAGGTAAGACTTAAATTTAAGGACTCAAACGTTCTCATATCCTAAAATTCAGCAGCATGGAGCCAGGGATTTAAACTTCCAAAACTACCTTATCCATGACCAGCATTGCTGCCTGCACAGTAAAATTGTACTGTATAAGGTATGGTATAATTGTAGTTTATCATCAATGTTTGAGGTATCTATGTCCGTGTCTGTCACGAAGTTGAGCAGAAGGGAAAAAAATCACTAGCAACCATAACTTCCGTGAAAAGGTGGGACTGGGACAAGATCTTGGCTCATGGGTGTAAATTTCCTGTTTAAAGCTGCACTGATTAAGATAGCGGGAATGAAACTTACTTGTCAGGCAAGATTGCAAAATGCCAACATCATGCTTGGGACTTCACATCTGAGTTCGATTAGCCTATATGTCACATGCTACTACTCACCTTTTCATTCGTAAGGCACCGTCTGTTGAAGCATAGTATCAATAGTGTATCATTTCGTTATCATATACAGTAACAAAGAAATTAAAACGGCAAAGCCATTAAGTGTTTCGTTTTCTCAGACTGATGATGGAAGAGCCAATATAACAGCGACTCAAATCTAGCTGTACCGGTTTCGGAACGAGTTTTGGCATCGAGGTACCTCTAAATAGGCGTGTTGCTTCAAGCGGTCGTGAAACTGCTTTTTCCCTCCACCTTGAAGTTTGCAGGTTGAGTCAAGACCGGGTTGTTTATATTGTGTCGTACAGTCTGAATGGGACCATTCGTTGTCATTTTTCAAAAGTATTATTTGATAAAAAAAGGACATATACAGGATATCTCACGGCATTTTAGCACGGGACAACGGTATGCATATTCAAAAATTGTTTTTGGTATGAGGATGTGACAGTTGGGGACCATGACAGGTGACGGCATGGATTTACTACGGAGAATTTTCTCGGCCATCGGCTTTGATTGTCTGAGGCGTGCGCCGTCTTCTATGCCGAGGTGCGTTAATATGGCAATTACAAAGTATACTTCGCATTAGCCAATTGTATGTTGCTTACTTGATTTTGAGTACAACTCGTAATTCTCAACATATGGGCGATATTTCCCGGAGGAGTGAGTTTACTTCTGGAAGATTTTTGAGTTAGATCTCTCTTTAGATAAGTTAGATATCTAAAGTTTATCCACGCTACTGCATGCTGTTAACTAATTATAACATATAATTCAATCCAGGGTCATGCGAAATTTCAGTTTCAATATCTGTCAAAACCTATAATAAGCAGAGTGCAGAACCGTAACAATCACTACAGTGGAAATGCGGTCAGTGTGCTGTACCTGAATTTTGCGCGCAACAGCAAGTTTCGATAAGTGACCTGAAAGCATTTCGCGTGGGACTACTCGTGGCTGAACTTACTGACAAATGTTTTCCATTGAATGTAATATGTTCTGACCACATATGTTCTAGTTCTGAACCTGAGTCTGAATCTTGTCTGTAACCGCCAGTATAGCTGACTCTAGTATGAGTGAGACACAGTTCTGCGAATTATATTGATTGTTATTATTGCATGGCATGCGTCAGTTTGTACTATGATAAATTGTGTATACAGCCTTGTACAAACTATCGGTGGAGCATAATGACACTAGATATTAAAACATTTTACTACCCTTTACTGAAAGGATTGAAGGCAATTCTTTGAGAAACGGATGCACTCATTCTTAATCAGCAAATTACTCATTTTCAGTTAGCAAATTACTTCTCCCCGTGCCTATTAACTTTTCAGTTTTACTGTCCATATAAAACTATTGAAGTAATGGTTTATTATTTGCAGGTATATTTTAAGTATCTGGCTCTGATCAGTAGCTTGACTGGCTTGCAACATTGCTCTGTGAGTCAGCACTGGCGGGTGCAACAGGAAATTACCAAGGAGTGCAGATATGCATCTACTGTACGCTGGAGCGACACAAAACAATGAAAACAAACCAGGGCCGCGTGCTTTCCGTTGATTGTTATCAAAAGCAAGGATTTCTTACATTCTTTCCGTCGATCCGCGGGTTAAAACAATGGATCCCTGTATTTTCCTGCAAACAACATGAAAATGAATATTTTTAAACCGATAAGAGGCATACGTGTGAATTAAGAGGTAATATGGGGATACTAGAAGGTATAACCTGTATTTCCTGAGGTATATAACCATTATGTAAAAAACTCCAAAACAATGTTCAAATAGGATGCTGTCACGTGGGTCTCCAGTCCTATCTGAATGGGTGGGGAGAGAGCACTGATTCAGCTAATCAATGTACAGTTTGAAGACTATGCTCAGCTGATTGATTGAAATAGTTGTTGCAATGCTAGGCTAGAGCAAAAGCCTGCATCCACCCGAGCCCTTCTGTTTGGAGACCAAAATATTCTCTAATTTCAGAGCATTATGTAGGTTTAGAGACTTTCGTGTTCTGTGATGAGTTGCTTAGCTTCAGATGAGTTCAGAGACAGTTGGGCTCTGCTCAAGGTTTATATCTTTTAGGAAGATTTGCCTTGTCGCTATCTCCCCAGGTTTGCTCTGTTCAATGCAAACTGCTCTGTGACAATGCCTCTGTAAAACGTGATATAGAAATGAAAAGTAATTGAAGTTAATTGGGTACGACGCTCACCTGTGTCACTTCCTTGTTCCAGCACCCGGGTGAAGGCAGGCGTTGCCCAGGCAACTTCCGCAGAGGGCGGGTCCCAGAGCTGCGGGTCATCACTGGGGCCAGAGCAGCCGCATTGCCAGTGCTGCATCGCCTTCGACGTGCGGCTAAAGCGGCTGGCCTGCGGGCATCAGTACTGCGACCCCTGCACCGACCGCATCGTCAACCAGGCCTTCCAGGACATCGAGGGCCTGTCCGACTACCCCTGCCCCATGTGCCAGTCCATCCGCCGGCTGGGCGGCGAGGTGCCCAACCCCACCCGGCCCCGCTCGCACTCGGGCGTCTCCTGCAGCGACGTCCCCCGCGCCGGGACCCCCCAGGAGAGCCTGCGGGATCAGGTCATCAGAGGAGGAGGAGGAGGAGGAGGAGGAGGAGCCGCCCAAAGACTGAACACTACCATAGGGGGCCAGGGCAGGTGTGACAGCCAGGTGTAGGGCTGTCCTGAATGGTGAATATCAAAATGCCTTTAATGACGAGAACAGGCCGTCAGGCTCAGGTCCGACATTAGCCTGCAGTGGAGAGAGTATCCAGCACTGCATCAGGCCTAGACTTGAACAGACCAAGGGTCTGTGCCTCAGTCAGGGAGGGCGGCCTCCTTAGATCCTGGAGTACAGTGGAGAGATGAGGGACCAGGACAAGCATGAGACCTGGTCTTTACCCTGACGCTCTTTCTGCCTTACCCTCTTTGAGGAGGTTGGTCTTTAACTGAGATCTCTGCTGTGGTGCTGGGGACTGTGCTGGGTCGTACACAGCTGCAGTATTTCCAAGATCTCAGGATTTTACCTGCATGGGGTGGTGGGGGGTGGGTATTCCATGGGACGCATACCACCCTGTTTGTCCCGAAGATGGCAGCCTCCATCTTGTTGCTTTAATGTATTATTTTAACTGGATCAGAATGGAATCTGAGTCAAATATGAGGAGACTTTCCCCATGCTGCATCAGAGCAGATCCTAAACCGTTTTGACCTTTCCACCACCCTCAGTCTGTCTGGATCCTGAAAAACTTTCAGGATACTTTCCATACTTCATCACAGTGGATTCTTAGTGAGTTTCATTATTTTTCCTCACCAGAGTGGAGCCTGAATCAAGTGTGATTCCTTCATATGTTAAAAAACTGAATGATCTAAACAGAGTATTATATAAGTAAGATAAAGTGAAACTGTAAAATACTCAGGGAAATGTCAGCTCTTTAAGATAAAAAATCTGATTAAGCTGAAAATGGACTTTCAGTGTCATTTGTATTTTTTTCCCCTTTTGATTTGGCAAAGTGAATTTTGTCAGATAAACCCATACAGGTGCGTTTGTAAGAGGACTGATTGCCTTATGGCTCACAAACACAGGTCTGGGGAACAGGTAGATGTATCATGTCTGTGTCTAAGAATGTCCAGTCATGCCCTGCTGAGCTAACAATACAGGAGTCCTTAATGCTACCAGCCTGGTCATGTCTGAAATTCACCAAGATGCATCACCCTTGATGTCAATTGAACACGCTTCTTAAGGGAACGACCAAACCTAGTTCGCTTGACTGTTTTTAATTCAAGTTAAAAATTCATTTCATTCAGAGCTTTGTTTGAAAGCTCTTGACTGTTTTCATTGCAGTGCACCAAATTGTGAAGCCCTGCATTGGACCCATTCAGTTTTGACTGGAACCGATTGCTTGAAAAGGGCGCTGAACTGCTTGTAGTGTTATATGCAATGAAGGGACATGTTTGCCTCTCTTTCAGCACCCTCAATCTCCTCCAGACAGTTGCTTGTGAATAGTTTCCAAAGGGTGTAGTGTCTTTCACAGACAAACTCAATACTCTTTCAGTATATTCTGTCTATTCTGCAGATAAATAGAGAGCACACCGAGCACACAAGGGAAAGCAAATGGCGGAACAGAAGAGTCTGGCATGCAGGATATCTGCATTCTCCCTCACACTTTTGTACTCCCCGCTGAACATTGACTGCTGGCAAACGGAGTGAGGTTCGAGCGTGAATGCAGTGCTAGAGTGAGAAACGAGGACAGCTCTGGTTCTCAGCCAGTACGGCAGCCAGCGGAATTCATTCAACGAATTCAACTGAATGCAAATTCAAGTCTGAATAAATTCATGATGGTCTGAAACTAACTGAATGCTAACTGAAGTTATTTAAAAGGGTACTAGAGGGTGTGGATGTCTCAGTATGAAAATGACGATAAAGATTGTAAATGCTTTATCAAACGATTGGGAGTTTTATTGATTGAACTCCGGTGTGGGTATGTAATAAAACAACTGCAGCCTGTAACCCTTTAGTTCATGTAAAACTTAGGGGGAGTTTCGTGACATGGGCCTTAGCAAACTAGATGACTACCAAAGTTTACAGTATTACTGAATGTGTGAACCTCAAGTCTCATTACTGACTGGTTATGATCACTATAGATTCAAATGTCTCTTCAAAGCAAAGTTTGAAATCTCAGGGAAATTGTTTGCACACCAAGGCCAGTGGAAACTATGACCAACAGTGGGCACATCCAAACTTGTGGTTCAACAGTGCAAAAATGTCATTACTGTATAAAATGTTGTATAAACGGCAACGTCAATATGACAATAAACACAATACATACAAACACAAGACTTCATAGCACTTCATTCTGAGCTGTGTGTATCCTTTCGTAATGGGTGAAATATAATTTCCATTGTGGCAACTCTCTTCTAAAATTCTTTTAGAATTGAGAACGCATGGGGTGGAAGCGTTGTTGGTATCAGAAGAAGGACTGACAAGATATTCCGATGTTGCTGTAAATCCTTTAATATCAGTCCAAAAATCTGTTATATGTGGTTCCTCATGATGGGGGAGGCCATTTGTACTGTACTATTTTATATATATTGTGAACTTTTATAGTCACTGTACACAGTCAGAAATGCATGTAATTTAGGTGTTAATATAAAATAAATGTTTTCAAAACAGGTGGATGAGATAAATTTAGTCTACATACTCTGCTATAGGATTGCATAAGAGTTTATATGTATAAAAACAATGTTTTAAATAAACAATTTAAAACCTATTGAAAAGATTGGTGGACAAAAGTAGAATCATTATCATTATAAAGTAAGTTAAATGAAAACATAGTCTGGCCATCTGGTAAATTACATTTACATTGGTAGAAATCAAAGATTAATTTGTAAAAGTGCAAATGGGAAAATGGTTGGACTCAGCTGTGGGACCTGAATGAATCCTATCATCGGGTGTAGAGTTACACTGCCATGTTGCGCTGGTGAAAAATGGGCCTGTCATTTTCATTTATATTTTCAGGGATCAAATTCTCTATCCAAAGCTGTGATGAAGGTTGGTCCTTATTACTGTTTGTTGATTTGAAGCAAACAATAAAAACCAATATCTTTAAGGTTGACTGGCTAGTATAACGTACTGTGAATCAAAGTTCCTTTTTCAGTAACCAGCAAATGTATTTCCCTGAATGATACTGTACATTAGACCTGAATTTGGACCTAGAGGCTAATAACGGTCAATTCATTCACTTAACAGTGCACAGCATTTACAAGAACCGCTCATAAAGAACAATGAAATGGTTTGTAAACAATTTCAGGGAATCACAGAACAGAAAGGATTCCTGTAAGAGGGAACCTCAGTCTCTTCACTGTCTATTGATATTAAAAGGATGTTAAGGCTATTCTAGTGATGAAGTCAAACTGTTGCTAAGTGAGTATCAGAGTTAATTTTTTGCATTGCTGGAGGCTTAAGAAAAAGACTACCAGCTGAATTTCTAAGATTCCTAGTGATCTGTCCATGCTTGCTTCTTATTAGTCAGCACTATTTTCCTCAGTGCTACAGCCTTGTAAGATTTCTTACACAATTCATAGAAATGATTTTTAAAACTGGGTTATCCATATCAGAGAATAACCCTTACAATAACAACACAATGGTAAATAATGGCACTGGATTTGGTAGCTGGACAAAATACTCAGTTGGTGCGATTAAATATGGATAAAGACAGCTCATATACAGTCATACCAAACAAAATCATTGCAAGGACTAAGGCCAGATATTTGTCTCTTCACACACACACACACACACACACACACACACACACACACACACACACACACACACACACACACACACACACACACACACATCACAAGCCTTTACCATTGAATGTCAGAACATGCTTATTCACTTTACTGACTACATTAAAAGTGGAATTACTGCCTTTTTTATTTTTACAGTTATTATATTATATTATATCTATTGTAATATTTTTCATATGCAGTATGAACACCTTTCAAGGTAAATCCTAATTAAACTTCCATGTAAATTGTCAATGAATGTAGGCATGATTTCTCTGTAGTCTTGACATTTAATATGATATGAGGATGGACTACAAGTTTATGAATATTCATGATATGAACACTCCAGATAAACAAGTTGCTTTGCTGGCTCAAATTCAGTTAGATTGATACAAGTCTCAACTATGTCTTGGGAAGGGTGTGCTGCTCCATTTTTGTTCCAGATTAACAATTATGTGGAAAATGTCTCCCCCCTATGTTCACTTTGGGAACTGCCACTCTATTCAATCTCACCTGAGGGCAAATTAAAGATGCAGCTGACGGTTTGGATTGGATTCAACCTGACAGATCCAGGAGGGAAGATTAATCTGAACAGACTGGGCTTAAAATAAGATCCTGGTTTAGGGGTGTGGTCAACATCTGCCTTTACAAATGTACCATATTAGTTCACTACACACATGCTCAGAGCTTATTTTCCAAATTTATGTAACACTGTACAACTGTGAAGTTTCTAAGCACAACTGGCAAGGTGTGATGATGTTTTCAGATCTTGTGAGTATGAAATTTGCCGAAAAGAAAGCAATAAAAAACATTTTGAGATTGGAAAAAATGTAATGTGCCATTGTCAAAGCTGTTATGAGTTATAGTTATTAATCAATATTCTATGTCTCAAAATATAACATGCTTGAGTTATGTATTTTGGAATTAACTTCATTCATTTTGTGAATTTCATGGTTTTTCAAAAATAATATCATAAATGATATGTCAACTGATCTATGCAACATTGGGCAATGTTTTACTCCTAAAAATGGGTGTAGTGCTACATGGAGATTTTGTATTCTTGTTTGTATGAACTGACGTTTACAAAAGCAGTTGACATAAAACGGGCATGTGCGATTATAAAAATGGCCACTAGAGTGTAGTATAGTCCTATTTTAGTACAGCGAAGTATAGACTTTAGCCTGAGTAGGATCGCTGCAACCATTTGGGAATGTAGTCAATGTACTGTCCGACAGTGGGATATGGCTTACACCTGTTATATATTAGTTATCATTCAAGCTGATGTCTGAACCTTTAACAGTTGTTTATATTTCCATCTGCTGTCTTTTATGGCTTTATTTGTGTTATAAATTCTGTCAGCACTGTGGTGCAGATGATAAATATCAGTCTGTATGCCAGTACCTTGTTCTGTTGGTCCGTCTGCCATGTCACTCGGACTTGAACTCTCATTTCACCACAAGATTGCCTTTCTTCAAATGCTCTCTCTTACTAAAAAATGTTCAAGGGAAAAATATTAAGATGTTCTTGCATCGAGGCATGCGTTTTCAGATGACCTGCATACCTCTCACTACAGACAGAACAACAAGCCACAGCCATGAAATGTTTTTTTAATGAGGCATTCACTCTGTTTATACACAAGTACAATACGTTTTAAAGCACTGCTATATAAATAGCACATGGAGAGGCCTACATGTGCAAAACAAAGCAGAAGAATATGGCCTCCAGGAAGAAGCGGTCGGAGAGCTCAGCTGCCATGCATTCCTGTCGCCCCCGCCATCTCCCCTGCTCCCGCTTGTTTCCTCTGGCTGCATCTGCTACCGACTATTCTCAGACTTCTCGTCCAGCGGGTCAAGAGGCCGCAGCATGTTTGGATGGTGTTGGATTCCTAGAAATGCCCCTACCCTTCTAGGACACCCCAGAAACAACACCCCCCCACCTTTCAGAATTACCGTTCTGCTTTGTGAACAGCTCTGAAACCACACAAGGCAAGATGTTTGTTGATATTTTTCTAATCTAAGATCTAAGACAAATCTGAAACCCAATACACGATGTCTGTTATTACAAAAAGCAAGAATTAAAATCATGTTCATCAGTACACTTACTGGATATTTAAGACTTAATCGTTGCCTGAAACAGCACCTCTCACTGCTCTGTGTTAGATATACATGCAAAATGTATATCTAACAAACACCAGGTATGTAGTTAGGCTGCAGAGCCATTCTCTTGTCATATGGGAGTCAATCACAGTGTTTGTTGAGTGGCCTCTCTAGAGGCTGGTTGAATGAAGTCCATCAGGGTGCAGAACTGCATTCTGGACATGGCGTATGGAGGGGGTGGCTGGCAGTGTTCCTGGCTGCTGCATAATTAATGAGAGAGCTGGTTGGGGTGAGTCACCCCTCCCCATCTTGGCATCACGAAAAGTCTTGAACTTTAAAAAAAATATATATGTGATTAGTCATGTTTCACAAAATGGACTTGGATATCCTGTGCTTTCATGTAGGAAGGTTTAATAGATTTACTATGGGTGATCTGCCAGCCAGCAGCTGTCAGACCCAGCGTCTCCATCTGTGGAGTCTGAAGCATGATAGCATGATAGTAGAAGGAAACCCCGGCTCCAGCCATTTGGGTACGTGCTCTAGGGTTACAGCAGCACTGTTAGGTATAACCAGGGCACCCATAATTAGATCCACTATAATTAGATATCTATAATTAGAACCAGTGTCATTACCGCACTGTAACTTCATCAGCATTGGAGCACTACTCCCTGCTGGCCCAGCCACAGAGGGTCAAAGGTGACTGTAATTTGACAGATCCGGACTCTTAGTTTATCTTAGCTGGAGTGGTGGGGGTGGTCAGTCGGTGGTGGTGTTTCAGGGGATTGTGGTCATGTGCTTATTAGTCACTGATCTGAAAATTCTCAAAGGAACAGAACATACTGTAGCAACCATGGCAACAGGTGCATTCTAGCTTCCATACTTTTCAGAGCCCCTGAGAGCTGAGTTCGGAAGGATGTTGTTCGTGAACAGAGGTGGACAAGTCAACAGCCAGGTAAATGAGCTGATTAGTGAACTCACCTGGTTTTAGTGAATGGGCAGAAAAAATGCATGGTAGGACTTTAATTTTATGAAGCCGGAGTTGTTCATCTCTGTTCATGACTCACACCACTTCTTGGTTTCTAACCCTCCCCCCACCCTCCCATGTTTTACAGGTGATTTTCGAACCACCGCTGTGATTCTCCACTTTCACCTGCCACCAGTGAGTATATGTGGCTGGTTATAAAAGAGAGAGATATAAGCTTACAGTGAGGTGTGTCTGGCACCTGACGCTGTTTGTCCTGTTTAGCCTCATGGGGAGTGATGGGTGTACCAGGCTCAAACCTCCACCTTACAGGCAGCAAAACACCCAGTCTAAACGTGATGCACAGTGGGCAGGTTAGCTCACAGCAGCCTTGCCAAGCTCAGTGCCATGTGGGGTTGAGTGTATGCTGCACTTCAGCACAGAGTGACATGCACATGGTTGAAAGAATAATTGCTCCAGAGGCCAGCACACACATGGCCCTCTGTGGCACTGAGTTTGACGCCACTAGCACACTGTGCACACCATCTGAGATAACACAGTGGAAATGATGGAGGCAAAATGGATTTGTGTTTCAAAAAGCAGATGCAAGTTTTATTTGGGTACTGATCTACAGTACGGTTTTTCATATAAAGGCATACACACGATGGGAATTTTTTCACAACAATGCCATTGTGCAAGGTCACTTTTAAAAAGATATTTGTCATGAGTACATGGATTTCTGAATAGGAGAAGGAACATTCTTTCATGACATTTTTAGGCAGATGTGGTAGAGATATAAAACATGCATTCTTGTTTGTCGTTGTGATCAATCTCATTGAAATGAGTTCCATTGAATGTGCTATAGACTGGGGCCTTTCTGTGGCTCATAGGGTAAAAGCACATTCTCTTATTGCAGCTGGGAGCCCTCACAGCTGCGGCTATGAGTCGCAGCTGCACCATCTTTGGATAAGGTCACAAGTTTATGCTGTTGTGGCTACAACTGGCAGATTCTTTTTATCTCAACAAAGAAAAAAAAGTTGAGGTAATCTGATTAAACATCACATTCATGGTGTGAAAAATAGCATTGCTTGCTGCCACATGAACCAGAGGAAGTCACATGTGTGCAGCTGTTCCTTCCTGAGACTGTGGTGGAGGCTGACAGCTCAGCTCGGTCCTGTTCAGCAGCTTTTCAATGCTTATGGTCTGCATTCACAACTGAGAGAGTTCAGCATGTCTGCAGGCTTTGCAATTGTAGCTGCCCAACACTGACCAATCTGATTCAACCAATAATGACATTCTATGGACCCCCTAATTCATTGAATGAGGTTATATAGTGCTACGTATTGCAGAGTGAAGGCCTTCATCCACACCAGCCATTCCTGAACAAGGCCAGAGATCTTTGTGTTGAGGAGGTAGGGGGAAGAACAGCATGCACCACCCCAGGACAAGTGTGTGCTTGGCAGTGGAGAGGGGAGGGGGGTCACAAAATGTTGCTTTTTTGCAGGGGAGAAACAAAATATTCAAATTTTTTTGCCTGATTTCCAAAACCGGCTGAACTGCTTCCTCTGTGGGCAGCTTTGACATACTTAGGGCCTCCACCAGTTGCAAAACATGCCCTTGGTTCTCAAGCAAACAAGGTCACTTCAGTACAAGAGCAACAACTTGTCAGTGTCAAGTTATGCAATTCATGGACCACCCTAAGAAATGACCTGTGACCGCAACGAGTACCCGATCACCACCTCACTCATTTCATACAATGTAATTACCCTGGCTGCTATCAGGGTGTAACATGAATAACACACATGTCCTAAATGTATGAAAACAAACACTGCATGAGTTCACCTCAAAGGAGAAAGTATGGATTTTGGGTGGGGTTTGGCAGGGTCAGGGGATAACCCACCACTTACTGAGCTAGTAAGTATTATGTTCTTCCTAAATTTGCAGAAATGCATTCACAGGTCTGCAGTCCCTGTGCTGTTTCTATATACAGTGGCGTACAGTGGAAATAAACGTGTTGTTAAGGCATAAACATAATGCAGGACATTTTCATAAACAAGTCTCCACAAAGAACTGCACACTGTGTACAACTGAAACTATTGCGCAAGAGCAAGTGGGAGGTGTTCCCACCTAAGTGACAAAAGAGAACCAGACACCAACGCAATTGTGCAATCAGCTTGTTTACCAATGGCAGCGCCGTATTTTTTGCGCTGCGACAGAACACAAGGGACCTCAAAGCTCTGCACGGTTATCAACAATAACTGTGGAATATTTCCGCTGCAGAGGCTGGCAAAACCAGACTTTGCAGAGCTCTTCATTCTAAACCACTACAGGTTTGCAGGTTGATAACAATGTCTACAACACTCAACAGCATCCACATCAGTTGTTAAACATATCACTTTCACTTTACATATACCATATAGTCATATATGTTTGCACATGTATACACATTAATGCATGCACAAAGAATACACACTCCAGTTCCACAATCAGGGAATTCAGATTATCAACTGATATTTTATGTCTGATTGAATTATGATGAGTGCAGGAGGTATTATGAATATTATGGCAGGGTATTGTCTGTTACAGCAGAATCTTATAATGCACGTTCACACTTTAAATTTACCGATGTAAGTAGAACCTCCTTCCTGACTGAGTGACAAAACTGCACTCGCGCAAGACGAAAAGAAGGAAGTCCCACCACATGGTTATGTCGTTTGTTTGGTGTGATGTGCAGTACAGAACATTAAGTACTCATTTATAACCGCCGCTTATATAGCTAGACGTGATACTATACACTCACACTGTGGATACATGACAAGTGTCACTGCCCCTCGCATAGACAGAAGAAACTGTTTAAAAATGTATTGTGGCTAACAAGACCAATAGGGAGGATTACATATTGCTCCGTTAGATCCGATTTTAAAAATTGAATCCACTAATTATAAAATTATTAGACCTGTATTGAGAAAAACTAACAATGAAATTAATAGCTATACAGGTATACTTTCTGTATCAATCTGGCATGATTTTTCATGTACGAATGGAAAACAAAAAGCAAAGGAGGAAAGAACATAATTTGAAGAACTGAGCGTTTTCGCCTACTCTGCATTTTGTGTTCCGGAAGCCATGTGCAGTTCTCCTAAGAATACCAGTCAGTTTATATTTATAATAGTAGTTAGTGATGAAATGCAGAAACACTCTGGATTTGTGACATTTCTTCTTTTTCAAACAGCAACTTTGCTGTCAAGAATTCTTTTCTTGTACTTCTGTGTACGATTTCACCTCATTTACCTGAGGTGTTCGTTTCTTTCGCAGTCCGCATGGTGGCGGTCTACCATTTAGATGAAACCATGTTTAATGGAAAGACACGATGTTACTGAGTTGGATTGTCCTTTAGCAGAACTGTTTCCTTTGTCGTTGAGGTTACTCAACATCAGTGCCTTGTTTTGCAAAGTGGCAGTATGTTATAGCATTATGCTTCCTCAAGCACTCTCAATTATTTTGCAAGAAATATTGAAATTACGACATCATTTTTGATATTGAAACAATGGCTTATGTCATACGCATGCTAATATTATAAGTTTTCTTTATTTCTGCATGTACGTAGTGGTAACAGACGCATGCAGTGTTTTAAAATGTACTATTATTGTTGCTTATGATTGACGATAGTACGCCAAATAACGATCCGGAATTTTTACCCCAACTGACTGTTTGTTTATTAAGAGATGTAGGTACATGTTCGTTTGTTTGTTCATCAGGAGATGTAGGTATAAGTACTTGAAGAATGATTAACAAAACCACAAAAAGCTCCAGGCAGGGATAGGCTAACCAGTAACACCTGTTGGTGTTGCTGCACAAGGCTGTTTGTTTTTGTGAGTGTGGTTGAATCAGTGAAGCTGTAACATGTGCCGGGAATTGGTTTTCATAACCAGTTCATGGGCACTATCAGTGGAGGGTTTCTATGGGAACTGGGGCAGCGTTCGACACCAGGGCACATGCATTGATAATGGGTGTTTCAGTGACACGGGGCTCTTGGACGGAGCCTCATGTAACTCAATCACCTGTATCATGCTCGTGTCCATTCAGTGGCTGCCAATCTGATTTGTTTGATTTTGCCTGTTTGAAATTTCACACCGCTATGTGGCACATTAGCCAATGCTAGCAATATTTCTAAGACTTTGGCCTGCGGTTACTTGGAACATTGTTGTTGTGTACAGTATCATTAACTGGTGAATACGTTTGTTTATCTGTTCTGATTTTCTCCCTTGTGCTTAGGTATTTTGGAGTGATAATAGTTACCTTCATGCACACCATGGTTCTTCACCTTCCTCTTCCCAGGGGCCAGAACATATGTATTTTCAGAAATGGTGCATACAGGAAAAAAATATCCTAATCCTTTTTTTTTTTTTTTTTTTTACAAAACAATGTATGAACACAATTGCATTTGTACTGTGTGCAAACCAAATGCATGCATTTTAAAATATACCCTGCTTTTTGTCTTTATTTTTTTCATGCAATTGGAGGTTTGCTGACACCGTGCAGATATAGACCTGAATGGAGTCAAAATGATGATGCATCTAAATGTTTTTCTTCTCGGGGATCTAAGGGCCAGGGGTTCAGCATTGGTAGACTGCATTTGGCATCAGGGCCACCAGCTGGCATGCCCTGATGGGTACATACCTGTTCTGATTGGCTGTTAACACTGACATCCTGCTCACCAGCCACCCGTCTTATCCAGAGTAGCAGAGGGGCATGGAGGTTGGTAGCACTTGCCTGCAGAGCAGGGCTGGCATGCAGGGTAGATTTCAGTCATGCCAGCTGGCGCTGCTGACTAATACTACCGCAGCAGGGTACAGTTTCACCTCGGCGTGAAAGGAATCCCCTCATAAAACACCACCATTAAGGTCACTTCCTTTCATCGGTCTATATAAGTCCTGACTGGATTTTGGTTTAAATGCTATAGTGAACAGCGTACGAGTCACAGCCAGAACGTGCCAGCCAGAAGCCTTTTTTTCTGGAGACTGGATAGTGCTTTTAAAACAGTCAATCCATGCTTTGTCATTTTAGGACCTGTTGTCTATGATTTTGGCTATGTGGATAGGCCTGCTCTGTACTACAAAAACAGTAGTTAGAACAAAGGTGAGGTTCTGTGAGCTCCTGAGCTAGATTAGGCGTTCTCCTTCTCTGGGTGTGCCCTGCTTAAAACTGCAAAACAACTCCAGAAGAGGAAGAAGTGCTCCCAGTATGTCTTCAGTTTTTTATAGAGCACATCATATCACCATGTGACAAGCCAACTCATACAGGTCTTTTCTTCCACTGGAAGTTTTCCCCTCTAGAAATATGGTTACTTCATTGTAATCAATAGCATTAAAATTAATTTTGGTTGACCTTTCCCAGCCTCTCTCCCTCTGCTTATCTTCCCTTTACCAAGGATGAAGTACTAGCAACCAGTCCCAGATGTGATGTACTTCAGTCACAAACAAAGCAAGCAAATAATCGCTTTCTCAAGTCAAATGCACTGACGCAACGTGTAACCCAGTTCCTACCACCTGTTAGCCCTGTTGCTTTCTGATCTGTCGGTCTCATCACCATGCAGCAGATAGACAGGTAGTTAGCCTCATCTCTTCCCCGCCCTGGCTAAGTCTCCTTGTCCCCTGGCACCAGAAAGGCCGGATCAGCTAATCGGACACCTGCACCGTCACACCACGTCACCAGCCTCTCACAGCCTCCCGGAGTCACAATCTCTCCGGTGTCACACGTCTGGCCAGGCCTTCTGTCCAAATGAGATAAAACGAAGAGGGGGAGGAGGAGGCAGGAGGATTTGGCTACGACTTTTCCCCTTAATCCCAGCCTGCCACAGCATAAGGGCTGGATTACAAAAACAGAGAGTGAAGGAGCATGGTTCAGCCAGATGGATGGCAGGCAGGTCACCTGACTCACCTGTGCACTCTTCCCCCGGGCACATGTCCGGGAGAAAGGGAGAAAGGACGAGATTGCAAAAAGATCTGTGATCCTCCTTTCAGGGCCAGAGGGATGCACAGATCGGGCGAAAGGATGATCCTGATCCAGAAATAAAGAAAATCGCTGCACACGTAGGGTTTACGGCATGGCTGACGTCTGGAGTCCCAGGTGGTGTTGGGTCTTTTTGTCTGAGGAGTTCTGCAGCCGCACCGGCTCCATTGTTTAAGATTACTTTTTGGCATTTTTCCCACTTTATTTGATGGTTGTGGTCGGGAGATGGATGGCGGATGCGGGGGGGGGAGGGCATGTGGCGGGGGCATGTGACCAAATTTGGGCCTGGGCTGCTGTGGTAGGGCCTCAGCCCTATGTGTTGAGCGCTCTACCGGTTGAGCTACCGAGGCACCCCCACCTGCTCTGTTGTTAATCAGGCTTGTGTTTGTGTGTTTACCAGAGTAGGGCAGAACATATGGAGCCTGCCAGACTGCCATCAAAACTCAAAACATTGTTGGGGGGTTGGTGTTAGAAGCAAACCTTGTTGTTGTTTGTGCAAACCTATAATAGGGTGAAGTTTGAAAGTCATTAATTGACAGTCATGTCTTCACCAAGTTTTGCTGTCATGGATGGTACTTTCACCCATCATCAAGTTGTACAGCACGGATACCCACAATTCCAAGAGGTACATCCTTGCAGTCTGCTTCTCCAAAAACCAAAACATAAAGGAAATTACTTCAACAGACTGATCTGAAAATAATGGTCCAGCATTTCAGACTGAATATCTTGGCCTCATAGGTTTTCTACATGCCCCCAAAAAGCCAGTCACGGTCTGTGCCAGCATTCTCACCACCTGCAGAATTACGTGCCTCACCATATCTTCCCATCTGTCCTTTTTAACTTCACTCGTTCATAGAAGATGCATATTCACCGTACATTTATCCACGCCTTCTTTTATTCTACTTTATTCTTACTGTGATCCGTAGAGGGATGCGTGTAACAGGTGTGTGGTTTAATGTCACTGTAATGAAAGTCAGTGGAAGGTGCCAGCCCATGTGCCACCTCAGTGCTGACCTCAGTGTTTCCCACAAGCCCCCAGTGCATTCTGACTCACAGTCTGTAAGCTACTGTCCCATGCCAACGCACTTACAAAAGCAGTTTATTGGGCTCGGAGAAGGGTTGCCAACGCTCCCGGAATTCCTGGAATTGTCTTGGATATAAAACCCCTGCCCAGGAAAACATTAATTTCTTCCCTGGACACGAAATGTCCTGGATTTTGATCAATTCTGACTCTAAGCATTGGGCTTAATGTAGCCTACTTAATAAGATTTTTGCAAGATGGATGTGGACACTCTGTCCTGGAGTGACTGTCATTGTATTGAGTATCTGCCGGTTTTGGTTGTCAGAACTGTTTCAGGTCTGTTTTCCTCTTTGCTGAAAACAGCATCTTTAATTTCTGATTTGGTTCAGTGTACTTTGTGCTGCGAGCCTCACGGGACTCACACTTCCTGCCTGACGGAGCGGGTAGGCGGCCATTAAAGCAACTTCCTGTGGGACAGAGTGTGCTCGTTTGGGGGGAGTCCACCCACTGACATCCTTTGTTTGTTCATTTTACCGCTTTCACTTCCTCTTCCCCCCACCCCTTCTGTCATGGATTGGGTTATTCAAGTCTATTCCTCGTTGAATAAACTCAATCTGCAAACAGTTTCAAGGGCTTTGCTCAGCCCCCTGGAGAGTGAGGCACGGTAGCCGAATCCGGAGTAAGTCTCAATACACTGGTCATGCTCCAAGAAATAATAACTGCAACACGGCAGTGAAATGGAGGCATACGGGCTTCACAACCAATCAACAGCAAGAGATGTTTTACCACCCATGTTACCAAAAACAAAATCTTCAGGACAGCTACTTTTGAGGAAGGTGGCTTCAAAATATACCTCCAAGTGAAAATTTCTCACTGAAGGCCAAAAAAAAGCACAAACACAAGGTTAAATGTACTAATGCTGGACTGAAAAAAGGCCAAGGTCAGAGTGTGTGTGTTCTGTGTCAACATCACCTGTCTCCCCAGGGCTGCAGTTGCATGTCCATTCTGACCCCCCCCCCCAGGCAAAATGCTCTTTGCTGTGGAGCACCTGTTACCGACTCCCCCCAGGTTATCAATAGCCTGTCGTTTATCAAACCTGCCTGAGTGCTGCCTTAGAGTTAAACGTCTGATGGCCCCAAAGCTAGTGTTTCTTCGAGAGGAGTTCTCAACGCCTTAAGGATATCAAACAGGACTGTTTTTCTGAACGTAGTCTGCATGAACTGGAAAAACAGCTTTTTCACCAGTGTTCATTTTACCTCCTTTGTCATTTAGCTTCTGGTACCTGTTTTTCATCTCACCCTCCACGCTCTGCCAGAATAAACGCATAAGCAGGCTGTGAATGCGGTCAGCAGCATTTCGCCTGGCTTGCCTGGGTGACTTGCTGAAGCGCCAGGTTTGGGAGAGCTCCGCAGCCCATAATTAACCTTGCTGCTAATTGTACTACGGGAGACAGTGTACAGTAACAAGGGTGCACTGGGTAACAAGAGGACGTATCATCTTTAACTACAGAGTGTGATGGGAGCGTCCAATGTGCTGCACAGCTGAAATCAAATAGACTGTGCAAGGCTGGTTTTGTTACTGATATACAGTCTATAGTATAGTGGCTCTCAGCAGGAGAGTGGACAGTGGACAGAAGTAAACCTGTATGTAAGAGAGGTGGTCATCATAGCCTAACACTCACACAAGCTCACTACCATAAGTCCGCAGCAGATAGGGAAAGTGGTGTACTGAAAGCACAAAAAAAGTGAAGTGAGCAGTGCAGAGCGCTCGATCACAGAAGTGTTAAAAAATAGGACAGAGAGGGAATTTCGTTTTGCGGGGGAGTCAAAGTGGAGGCAGGGGGGATGAACGGCACATTCCGTTCCCCGGGTCTGGCTGTGTTTGCTCAGCTTCACTCCTCGCATGTCGGTGCTAGCCTGCCAGGTCCTGGCAGCGGCACCGTTGTGTACATTCCACCGCTGCACACAGCTGTGTCGCCCCCATCGCTGCGCCAGGCGTCTTAAAGGGGAAGCAAATGGCCGTTGCATTCACACAACACAGGAGAAAGGGACCACATGAGCTTTTAGCACTAAATGACCAACGTTCAGCTTGTTAGAGTTCAGACAGGAGATGCAGAACCAGGGCTCATGGATGCCATTTTCTTAAAATGCCACGGAGAGGGAGAGGAAGGTGAAAAGTTTGGTTCCGTCAGTGAGCACACAATGTTCCGTCCAGTGCTAGCTTCTGTGTTTGGCCCAGCTTGCACTGTTCCCCTCCCACAATTCTGCTTCAGTATCTCCTGAGGAAAAATTTGATTTCTTCATTTTATGGCATCCTTATTTTGGCCTTTGACTGAGGCCAGATTTTAACACTTGTATTTATTTAACCTTTATCTAACCAGTGTCCCTGTAAATAGAAAATCGTTTTTTCGTATTCGAGGGAGACCTGGCCAAGGAAACAGCTTTAAAGTAAATACAGGCTGTGAGAATCAATGCAAATGAGGCACAGTAGCAGCACCAGGGAAACAGGTCAGCCTGCATGATTTTGGGTGGTGTCCAGCACACTCCCAAACAAAGAAAACAACAAATATAAAGAATAATTTAAAAGGCAGATATATTAAGAAAGATGAGCATGTGTTTATTCCTCCTGTGATATTCTTTTCCACTCCTAGTACTGAATGGTGAGGCCAGCTGTGAAAGGAGATGTTCAGCCCACATACCACTGGTTATCAGCTTCGTTTTTTTGTACTGTTATCGCTCGGCACTTGATTACTTAGTTGACTCACTTCACCTGGACCGTTAAGTCTGAAGAGTTTTGGAATGTCAGGTGAAAACAGAAACCAACATACGCTGCGGCCACCAAGGCCCCCTTACACTATACCCATACCAATTTGAGATTCAAAGTTACTATTACAGTACATAGATTGAATGTGTGACGTTGATGGTAAGCTCAACTGGAATGTGTTGGCCTAGTTTCTCCACATTTCAGATTGGCAAGATGATAAATCACAGGAAAATAAACTTTAAAAACTTTCATTTCGTGAAGTAAAAAAAGTAACACTTGGCAACTTATTACCTTAAAATTAAAATCATTGATTGGATCCAGGTCATTGACCATAATTATGATTGATTGTGTCTGTCATGTTTATGAAGTGCAATCTGATCTCTGTTAGTATTATATGTGAAAATCAATGCCCACCTCTATTTTAACATGCATGCCCAGAATATGGGTCAATGTCTCCCCCTTTTTAACAGCTCATTCTGAGCTGTATTATTAGATTTCTGCCTACAGCACCAGCACATATCAGACCGGTCAACCATGAGACAGAGGATAGGTCACTGGTGGAAAGCAGACCGACATTTAAGATAAATTTGACATCGGTGTAAAAATTCCCACACAATCTACAAACCACTTGTGGCCACATGACTTCTCCATAATCAGAAAGAACTAAGAAATGTGTGGAAACATAGTTTGCGACAAGGTGTCTTTTTCCAAGTACTGTAATGCAAACTGTAAGGCAGTGGGGTTTGTAGACCGTGAGAATCGCACGGTTTGTTTCACCTTGGTTACATCATTTCATTTTGTATTTAAGCAGGAGATTCCCCTGTGAAGCTGTGACTAGGAGACAGAGTATTTCTTGTCAGGCTGAGTAAGGGTGTGTGCATGTGCTGCCCGAGTGACTGGAGCGTGAACAGTCTTCCCAGCCAATCAGGAAGCGAGTGATCACACTGGCTCCACCAATCAGGGCTGCTCAAGGGCTGCGAGATGGGACGCTCAATAATGAATGGGTTGCTACTGTATTATACAGGCAGCCAAGACAGAAAAAGTCATGAGAGCGACTGTGGGTAGGAAAGTGTGACAGATTTTGTGCCAGCGTTACAGAGGAAACCACAAATTAGGTCAGAGGTCGGAACATCTTAATATAGAAGAACCATTGTCTGATGGTCTTCAAGGCTCCCGCTTTCAAACAGAGGCTGATGTGAGACAGTTGTGCTGTGAAAAGAGGAGGGGGGAAATTTGGAAGCTTGTTGGTAGAAGGCACTTCAGACATGAAAATATTGTATATAAAATTGATTATTATTCCTGCGACACAGCTAGCAGTCTTCTCACAGTCCACAATTACAGAGTATGAGTGAGGTATTACTTTTATCCATGACCAGAGGATTCCTCTGTTAGGTATTTCCCAAAGACAAGCTGACGTCCAAAAACCTAAAGAGAATGCAGTTTACTGAAAAGTTCTCAATAATATTGTAATGGACACACAGTCCACTTGTAATGGCAGTTCTTTCTCTAGTTCTTTCCTGGCCATTGCCCCTGTGACAGGTAAAGTTTGGGGTGGGATCCGATAATGGGGTCAGACACACATTTTCTACATGTGTCAGTGAGTTTTTTTTTCACCCAAATTAGATTTGAGTGAGGATGAAGCGTAAATGCAGTGTAAATATGAAGTCATGAGTGGGCACACATCTCACCTTATCTAACTGTGTTATCAGTCTACACTATCTTTAGAACAAATGAGTGTTTGCATTATACACACTCTTTAGAACTAGGTCCCTTATTAACATTGCGTTGTGACCCTGGAGACTTAAGTTTCATGGACGCCAAGGTCGTCTCTGTCATTTATGCAACGCATTATAAAACACAAACCCTACCGCACCTCGGGAAGGCGGGCCTCCTGGTACCCATCCGTGTTACCTGATCTGGACAGGGCCTGTCTCCCTGACAGCTCAAATATTGGACCTTTCTCTGTTTTTCTGTACTTGTGTCTGTTTAACTAATGGGGCAAACAGATAGCGGCCCACATTCTGTTGTTGACCCAGCAAACGGTCACTTCAGAGGAATTTTGATCTTCAGTCTCTGCCCAAAGCACCTTCGCTACCACGAAGCAGTAGAATTCCACCTCTGAATTTGAATGATTACTCAAATAAAGCAGTGTTCTTGATTAATAAAGTGGAATGAAAATATTTACTTACATGGATTGTAATAAAAATATTTTTTATGATGTTGCCAGTTAGCTACGCAAAAGTCTTTAACGGCTATGGCATGTTTTGAAGGGAGCTATCAGCTTTAAATTTGAAACTAAATATTTATTGCACTTCAATTTTTACAAAATCTAGTCAACAGCTCGTGATTCTAACTGTTATTGGAACAGTTTCTTATCTTTGTGTAGACTACTGATAATTGGGTTGTAAAACTGGCTGGAATCTAAACAGTGGAGCTGCCTGCCCAGCAGTGAATGGATTTTTAAAATTTATATATTTTTTTAATCTCACTCTTGAATTTAGATAAACAAACAATGCAAGGTTGAAAAATCACGTGGTCTGTTACTATAAACCTCTGAAATTTGAGATGGCTGTTAATCTTCTTGGAAAGATGACTGAAACCAGAAAATCAAGAATATGGAATCAAGTTGTCAAGTCGAACAAGTCTATGTAAAACGGTGACGTGAAAATGTGAACGTGAGAAATAAAGTCGTTTGGGAGCACAAAATTGCTGCCACCGTGCAGCAGAAGGGCCCTGAGGCCTGGGGATGGGCTGGGGAGGGGAGACAAGCCGGCCTAATGGCTTTTCCGCAGCTAAGGGACGCCTTCCTCCCTTCCCGTGCGCACTCGTTGAGGCTCTCACGCGTGTGTGCGCGATCCTATCCAGAGCCTCATTAAGTCGAGCCTCTCCTCAGGTCAGTAACGGCACGTTCCCGGCCTCACAGCTGCCTGGATCTTGTCTGTAAGCTGAGGAGAGCTGGGGAGTGGAGGGGAGGGACGGAGGCTTGCCAACTCTGCTCTGACTTCAGCTCAGAGGCAGGAAAACCCAGTGAGAAAGAGAAAGGGAAACAGGAAGGGAGGGGTGTTGGTGTGTGGGTGGGGGGCGGGGGTGCGTTGCTGAGCATGCACTGTCTGAATGGCTGCCCTCGTGAACACGGGTCTCAGCCAATCACAGAGTGAGTGATCACAGGCCCCCAGCCAATCAGGGCTCCCGCTTTGGTAGTGCGTGCAGTCAGGATGCCTGATGATGCTGCTTGTATTAAATGGAAAGAAAGGTCGTATTCATTAAGCAGCTGGGATTTTCTGTGGTGCAACAGAGGAAATATGAAACAGTTAGTATTAGATGTGTATTGACTCACTCTACTGTTGTAACACACTGAGAGATAGTGTGAAGCACTTCATTAAAGTGTTCCCAATTTACTGCAAATGAGAAAATACTTCAACCTGCTGTTTTTAAACGGCTCCACAATTAAAAAAAACTCCTTTGGTTAGTAGTTGGATGTGTAACATATGTACTAACTCTTAATTTTGAGATGAAAGTAAGAGATTAAATAAAATATTGAACAGTTGAAATAAAATATTTTGTGAAAGCTTTTCTCATTGTCAGTAATGACTTACAGGTCACTGCAACTTGCTGTTCAACAATGTTTCCACAAGAATATATTTACATATTCACACTCTCATAATTCTTAAATGTGACAGATATGTCTGCCAACATAAATGCCATCCCCTCCCAGTAAGTGAAAAAAATGTAGAGAATGCTCACCATCTACATTTTCACCACTGAATCTTCCTGCCAGCTTTTCATACCAACATCTGCAGCTTGGGTTACAGTAAGAATCAAGGACACCAGAGAGAAAAGCAAGGAGACTTCAATTGACTGTTCACTAAATGCCAGCTCACAAACATATTTGTATTCTTATTTTCAAAGAAAGACAAAGGAATTGTGCCTTGTGTTGTGTTCTCTCAGGGCAATCAGGGCAATATCTCTACCCCTGGACATAAGGTAAGGCCTTCTTGAATGTCACCTGGCTGATCAGTGAGTCTTCACCTGGAGGGGGAGGGGGGGGGAGGGGGTTCATTTTCATTTAAAGTTTAACATTTGTGGTATACAATTTATATTTTACAAAAAATGTGAAGGTCATAAATGGACCCATTATATAATAACATGATGATTTAAATATGCCCCCATAAACGTTTTTGCAACCTGTAGTGGGTGCTAGATGAATGTCAAACAGTTCATAGAGGCTGGGTTCTTCAGCCTCATTTTAGGGGGCCTTTACATGATAATAGTCGTCTCTGTTCCCGCCTGTGTGGAGAGGACAGCGAGGACCCAAAGCATCGCATACCAGAGCCTTATTGAGCTAAGGAGGCTGGTCAATACTTTAAACAAAACTGCCCTTGTTTGGACAACAGATGCCTGGGGTTTTTCTCCTCATGATCGAGACTTCAGCGGACCAGATTCACATCTACCCCATTGTATTTCCAAGACCTTCCCTGTTTAACGCAGCCATCCTACAGTTTATGCTGTTAATCCAATACCAGGCCTGGAAAGAGACTTACTGTGTGTGATATTTATGTGCGTCAAATCATAATTATGGCAAGACTGTGTAGTTTTCCTGGAGAAAACAAGTTTTTCCCAGTCTTAAATATTGTTGTTATTATAAATATAATATGGCAAATGTTTGTTAAAGTGGGCAAATGCAGTGTGTTTTCAGCAAAAATGCAATACTTCATCACATGACATCCATTTCTAGAAACTTTGCCATTTCCCCAAATCCTAAGCACTGCAATCAAATACAGCACCAACGATCAACACAGGTTAAAAAGTCATCAAGCCGGAATGTGAAAGAGCTAATAGTCAGCATGCGTGCCAAAATAGCTCAAGGATACTCTTGTCTTAACCACAACTTCCTCTTTCTCTGTCGACTCAGCACGCCGCTGACTGGTTGCCGTGGTGCAGGCACTCGCGATCCTATTGGCCGAGGCCAGTTTTCACACGCGCAGCCACACTATCAGTGCATGCACCTCTGTGCTCTGCCCAGATGAGTTGAACCTCGATGGCTGGTGGCAAAACCGTGAGTCATTTCCATCTTGAGAAAGGTTTTCGTGAGCGTGAAGTGATGTCATCTCCACTGACACCCCACAATACCATTATTACTGAAAAGCACCTGACAATCATGAGATTGCGTTCTTATTCCTTCCCAAATTGCTAAAAACACATTCATGATTAGACCTTCTCTTCCTGTCAGATTACCCAGTTATTTTTCACCTAAATGTAGATTCTTTATGGTCAGGTGGCCAATCCTTTTCATATATCTTCTCTCCTTACTGTCCAATCACCTAATCCGAAGCCTGGATGTAAAGGTTGTGTCCTGTAAGCCAGGGATTCCTAAGCTTCTTGACCACTTTCTGACCACCCTCAATTAAAATGTCAGCAAACATGTTCAGTTTAAATTCCTAAATCCCCATAGGTTTTACGTGGACATCTGTACCCTGTGCTAACCATCTAAAAAATGTTAATGAACATTATCCAAGGCTCCTGAAAAAAACCATGACAACATGCAGTACAGTGGTTAGTGTTAAATTAGCCGATAAAGCTCTTATAGACTTTTAAACTCTGTATTTCAAGTAACTCAATTAACTTCATCTCAATTACAAACACGTGTACTGCATATATACTTAAATTAAAACTTGTGTGTTTGTACTGTGTGGTAAGGAGAGAACCAGAGGTTCAGGAAAGCAGAAGGGTCCATCTCTGGACAGGAATTCCCCTTATTCCAAACTCCCCTCACTCCTCAGACAAGACCCAAACCCCCCCAGGTCAGTTCAGAGTGACCCTCAGTAAATGAGCTCGTGCAGATGCCTCCTAATTGAGAGCTCACTGGGGTTGATTATGACCGCCCCTCCCCCCTCCATTAACCCAGATTAGCGCCAGGCTAATGCGCCTTTGCCTCAGAGCAGAGCATAGTTAGCACGTGTGAGAAATGTCAGCCAGGAGGGAAAAAGAAAACTACCCGGAGACAGCTACCTGGAGTTTTCTCACCTCAGCCCAGACAAGGTGGACCATAGTGACTCAGGGGCAACAAACAAAGGCCTCGACAAGGTGGGTGGAGAGGAGTGCCTGCAAAGGGCACGCCTAAATTTCCGATTTAAGATGCAACTGGTTCGTTTATGAAAACAAGAGCAATGTCAGGAATCCTGCACATGATCAGGGCATGTCCACCAATCACGGCCTGCATGCACACTTCCCTCCATCCAATCAGAATGAACAAAACATGTCTCAATAGCTGAGTAATGAGATAATGCCCTTGATGCAATACATACTACCTCTTTTATCATTCCCATCAAAAAAACATGCAAGAACTTGAACATTCATTCTTATTCGTAGAAATAAATTCTCATAACTATATTTGATATATTTTATTTCAGTTTTAGTTTGAGTAATAGTACTTTAATGGACCAGTGGAACATTCTGGGGCTTGCTGTTGAGTCTGATGCCCTGACAGGCTTTTTGATGAGTAAAGCATGTTAAATTTTTTACAAATATTGAGCAGTCAACAGAACAAAGGCAAGAAGGATTTAAACACACAATTCTGTGATCAATTAGCTAACTCTGTATTTATGATAATTTGTGCTGAACATAGTTTATGTGCGATCAATGCATTTACTTGTGAAGCACCCAGTGTCTTCAATTTGGGGTCAAGGGTTGCATTCAATTTTTTTAAAGTCGGCACTTCCCACAATCTCGTGGACATGCCTGTTTTGATAAACAAATTAACTACGACATCCTTGCATTTTTTGTACTCGCCAGTGTTCGTCTTCCAGGCTTTGGGCTGTTGAAAGCATGTTGCTAAGGTTTGAACGTGTACTTTGAGCACTATTTTCATCCTCACCGCTCTTGTTACATCTCTCCCGATCTTTAGCCATGTGCATTAGTAAACCTCTCTGTGTTGACTCAGCTGGGGTACCTTAAGGTTTTTCCCCTTCATCTCCACACTGTAAAGTTTGTCTTTATGAAAGACAATGTACTTTTTCGGTTTCAATATTATACTTGAAAAACTTCCATACTGGGCTCTGCTGTTTCATACCAGCCATTGTAGGCCTATCTCTTTTGGGAAGGTGTTTGATGGAAACTGAAAAGTATCTAAACTCACGCAGGTCTGAGACAGGAGTTTCCAATGTCTTAGAGGGTGTAGTGTATTAACAAAGAAAACTAAAAACATTTCATGTTATTTATTATTTTATTTCACCTAGTTTTTTTAGATAGTATTGAAAGTTTCGTTTAGTTTTATTTTTTCATTGTTTTTTTTTAGTTTTTCGTTCTTGTTTTATTAATTATTTTATTTTAGTTTACAAATATTTTTCATCTGATAGTTTTCATCTCAGTTTTAGTTTTAGTATATGATAATAACCTTGCCATGAAGCAGGTCACACACAGAGGCATGTCTGTCCGTGATGGAAAGATGGGGACTTTCTATGGGGACCAGTTGCATTGTATAGAAGTGCTAGCTCATGCGGAGGTAGCGCTAACTGTTCCTGTGGATCCCGTTCATAGTTAGTACAGGCTAATTACCTAGACATAATCCCATGCAAATATCAAAGTTATAGGCCCCTGCTTCGAGTCTCTGATGTTGGCAACTTCCATTCTTTCTAAAGAAAACCTTTCCATTTAAATGTATGAAGGACTGATCTTTGATGTGACTTTGAGAGTCTTTGACTTTGCTGCCAGAGCGATCCCCAAATTTCCATCAGCGCAGCAGTGCAGCGATCTGCTGCCTTTAAGGAACAGGAGACTGAATTCAGTCAGAGTGCTGTGAGAATGTGGCTCAAGGCCAGCGGTTTTCAACCCTCCATACAAGGCAGTGAAACAGGCTGTGCAAACTAACCAAAGAGGCTGGAACTCCAGCGGGTTTTACACGCCCACGCACACAGCTGTGCAGGGGAAGCGGGAGCACGGGATCAACAAGTGGTCGAGCATGTGAACATCCAGCCTCAACCAATCAGAGTGGCCGTGATAAGAACCCTGGGCCAATCAGATGGAGAGAGCGCCTCGTGTTCACAGAAGATGTAGTAGGAACAGGGAAAGGATGGGAGAGAAAGGTAAGACATTCTGTCACGCCCCATCCTGAGTAAAAAGGAGGGGGGGATATTTCACCCAGTGTTAGGTGTCTTTGCACTGACTGCAATTTGGGGCTGTTATGTTGCATTTATGTACTTGTTGCTCCATGGATTGATGTCACAATCCTGATTCAGACATTGCCATGCCATCCCCACCCTGAGGTTCTGCAATGCCCAGCTTTCCTCTGGCCAATCAGCACAGACCTCCGCCAGCGCATCTTTCTCAGGCCCACAGCTTGTGCTGAGCGTGCCCAAACCGAATGCCTTGAACCGGAAATAGCTTGGCTTTCGACCCATAAACCTAATCATCGCTGACACTACAGTGACTGATTGCTGCACAGACGCCATACAAGCGGCCAAGAGATGGCGTGCTCGTAAATCCCAACATGCTCACGGTAATGGGTATGAGAGCTGTGCCTGTGAACCCATCCTGTCAGTACGCTATAGTGGTCCACACCCCAAACTGCAAAAAATCTCATCTCATATATACCACACATTTTGGTTCAGGGAATATTAATGAAGGAAGCCTAATCAGAAGATTAGAAGATTTAAATGGTTTTAATTGTCTCTTAGCTTTCAGAGTTACATATATTTAATGTGAATACAGAGTTGGAACATCAGTGAACGTAAGACACGTATGAACCCAGCATGGATATCCATTCACTGTGAACTTCGTCAAAACAAGCCTCAGAATTTCTGTTTCCACACGCAAACATGCTCAACAGGTGCTGGAAATATCGGGGCCAGTGTGCTGGAAAGAAATAGAAGAAACCTGCACACTGCTCTGACAGCTCCCAGATTGTGGTTTAATGTAAACAACACAGCTTTTACATTTTAGTTTGATTTTGATCACACAATGTTACAAAAACTGGTTATGTACATTAAAACACTATTTTGTAGCATTTACAGCTGTGTGTGGACACCTCACTGTTTCCTGCCATTTGCACATAATATGCCTTACTACTGTCAAATGGCACCTACATATACATGCATATATGTGTACAATATATAAAGGAAGGTGGTTAATGTGTTAAATGCCTCTATGTTCCTGAATTAAAGATACTGCTGGAACACGCACGTCAAACTCTGGTCAGGAGACTGATTCATCCAAACCAGCATCCAAACTCCTATTTATGTCTCAGAAGTAGCAGAAAAAGTGTTTTACTTTGACCTTGTTTTCGCCAGCTCTCGGCATTACGTGTCACTGAGCTGCTGCAGAAACCGCGTACTAGAACTGAAGCAAGCCAAATGGAACTCTGCGTGCGCGCCAAGGGTTTGTTTTTTTACAGGCTAACTGTAACACGATCCTCTCCACCTTGACATCCTGAAATTTCATTGGCGGCAAGAAGTTGAAAACACATGCCCTCACCTTGGCTACAGGTTACATAACAAAAACCAGGATAACCGCTTTTCCTTGCATGTAGTTCACTCATGCCGGACCTCCTGTGGTAAACAACATATAGGGCTGTTTTGCTGACTTCCCAACAGTTTGCCTGACAGATTTCACATACTGTAGAGATGCTTTAGGCAATTCAGAACTGGTAAAAGCCTTTATTTACTCAGCAGCAAACAGTCCTGATGTCTCAAAACCAACCACATGAATTTCTTGGTGAAAGATGGTTGTTGATGCACAAAAAAAATTATTTAGGATGTTTGGATATACTAACAAATTCTTTAAAACCCTGCATGCACTAAAATATTCTTTTACAGCATACACTCACAAAATATTTAAGAAGTTAGATGCCCTCTAACATTTCTAAAGAAGCTCCATGCTAACTCATTGGTATTTGCAGGGCACTGCATAGCAACAGAAGTTTTTAAAGTCTAAAACCCATCTATAATTATGAATCAGAATAAATCTGCCTCATCTTATCTGAGAAGGGCATGTGTAGGAGCAGGCTTTTGTTCCGCTCCGCCATTAAAACACATGACTCAGCTAATGGTGCTTTTTAATTGACACATCCATCAGTTGAATCAGGCAATTTAATTGAATTTGTCTGCACTCACATGGGTGTGTGTGGGTAAGGTGGGACACCACTGATTTGGAAGCTGAGGGAAGGACTGTAACAACAGCATCACGACACAGATGAGACACAGCATGTGAAACAAACTGTAAGCTTCAGTTTTTAGACCCAGGAAAAGGACAGTCACACTGTCATTATTATGCAACCCAATCTGGTATGGGGTTGGCGGGTGGAAGGTCAGGGGTTACATTCTTGTTACGCTGCTATAGAGTTTTGAACTTTCATTACAATGCAGCCATTATCAGACCCTCTAATCAGTCTTGTCGTTACAAGCCCATCTCCCAAGCCCATTATGTAACCATTATCCCAACCTATTACCTATTACCTGCCCAAATACTGCAGTACTGCTAATTTATTACCTGTAAACAAATTTGAAAGCCACTTGGGACAGATGAAAGTCAGAGCATGGATATAAACTTTTAGTCTTTCCAACTGTACTGCACTGGGCTATGCATGCCGGTAGCCGGCTCCGCAAACAGAGACACTTGGACATGGCTCGGTGACGGCCGCTGGACCAGGTCCCGGCGACACAGTGACAGGGCTTGGAGACAGGTCCAAGAAACTGACGCCATGGGAACGGAATGCTGATGGCATGCCACAGTCCCATGCCAGACCGTGATTGGGCCTCGCCGACAGCATGGCCAGAGGGGGCGGGGCTGACCCCTCCCCAGTTGGAACTGTCCCTGTTGTTTGTCTGAGTTGCTGTGGACTGCTGCTGGGGGACAGAGGGGTGCCAATGGGGAGGAAGGGGTGGGTGATAAGGACAAATTTAGTGGGCAGGGGGCAATCTACAGTGATCTAACCACGTCAACAGCTGCATGGTGAGTAAACAACAGTGTCATGTTTCTTGCATGTTTAGTGAAAGATCACAGACCTGGTTTATCTTTCAATAACTCTAGATTTACTCTCCAATTTCTCAAAAATTCCATTCATCTTTTTGGTTTGGTATCCCCTGACATTAGTCAACAACACAAAGTCTACCTTAATCATTCCTGTATAAAAGTGAGATATGTCATCAAGAACCTATCAATGTCTGGCCTAATTAGAATTTTCAATGATCTTTGGAGATGGCAGATTTTTATTTTATTTGCATACTTATTTGCATATGTATGTATTCCATGGGAGCCTCTTTTTGTTCTGAATTTTGGACCCTTACACACCTCGTTCAGATTTTCATGCCCTCATGGCCTCTCACCTTGTTTGCCCCCATCTCCCTCCGTCATTAGAGCTATTTCTGCTCCACTGCCACATGCCAAAGCATGAACCCTCTCTGGAACTGAAATACAGTTTAATCTATAACAGCCAGGACATGCATAATTAATATGCCCAAATCAACACCTCTGTAGTGATGTTATTGGATGTGGCAGAGAATGCAGAAGCCAAAAAACATGGTAGAGGATCACTTTTTATTTACACTAGTGCAGTGACTGATAAAGACAAATTATTTACTGTGGAAAGTTAATAAAATAAAATCTGTCTCAATTTTTAAGACATTCTTCCAGTGTGTCTAACAGGCACACTGTAAATAGAACATATCAAGCAATATATGGATGCTTTTATGGCGACCTCTTAAATTCAATTGACTCAACAGACACAAACCACAAATTTTCACTATAATGGAATTTGGAGTTTGTTGTCATTTAAGTCCACTGTGACTGAAGATCTTAATGCAGGGGGCTGTATACATTTCATGTAAACAGTGTGCATGATTTGTTAAATCAAGCAGGTACTTACATGTATCTGGTAAGTGAGAATATTCATCTTTGGCCTCCCTTGGACCGGGTGGGGTCCGGCTATATATTTGGAAACCTCATTAGCAAACTTCACTGGAGACAGGAGGACCGGAGGGAGGGAATGTACCTAAATGAATTTCCGCTCTCCACAGTGGCTTAGGGCCTAAGAATAGAGGCTCTGCGAGACGAGGAGAAGCATTAAAGGGAGATCTGACACTAAGCTTCCAAAAGGAGAGATAGCGTGCCACCCTTAGTGCTGTTTGCCTTTAGCTCCTGCATAAGCAAACAGACCATGAGGGGAAAAGACTAGATTTATAATTTGGGGTGTTTGCCTTGATCCTTCCGCACCAAGCTTAACTTTCCATTGTCATTAGTGCTTCATTAGTGCTTGTTTAGTATATTTCTGAATGCTATTAGTGCATCAGTTGAAATTATGATTGTTATACAAGGTGGAGAGGCAGCACACAGCATTGAGGAGGGCTCTGAGCTCATGCTCAGATCTCTGTGGGATCTGTAACCCTGGATGAGACAGACACACACCCCATCCACACTAGTGAAAGCCAACCTGACCAGATGTTGTAAGAAGGAAATATTGTATTACTACTGCAGGAGGGCAATGTCAGCACTTAGCAACAGCCCTGTTTCCCTTAGAGACACGGAAGCTCAGCCTTAGAGAGGAGGTCATGTTAAAAGTAGCTCATTGGAAACAGGTGTCCCTATATAATTAATGTTGATATGCTATACTCTGTCCAATGAATATTGACTGTGAATGTATTGAATGTGCACACACGTGCATGCTTTTTATGTATTGGTTGACATAGAAATGTAGCCACCAATTACAGAACACTCTCAGTTTATCTTAGATGCATTGACTTTAGCATGCATATGAACAGAAATATGACTGTGTAAACAAGTTCCAAAATCCATGACCATTTTCAGTTCTGGGAAGCACTTTCTGTGAAAGAGGCAGGGAGTGAGAAGGTTTGGGAGAATGTTTGGAAGAAACAGCTTTTCACACCGGGGAGAAAAACCTTCCCCCATGTACATCTGACACACGTATCATTATGTCCGGATTGTGAGAAGAGCTCTGGACGTCAGCGTATTTACAATGGGCGTTCTCGCTTTCCATAACACATGAGAGACAGATTCCTCTTACCTAACACCATGGGGTTAGCGGCCCAGCCATGTGCTGCGATTGTGATGAAAACAGAGCTAATTATATAAACATATAGTATTGCGTAGCCGCTATAAATTTGTTGGCATGATCCCTGTGCCCTGCCAAAGGATGCTCACTCAGTCACAGTACTGCCCACTTCATTCTCCATTTCGATTGGCTGTTTGTGTAAATCCAGGCTGCCTTTTCTGGATGTATTGATGGTAGGGCAGCAAAACTGTAAATATCAACCAACCCTCTGAGACGAACCACCAACCAAACACCCACCCACCCACCCCCTGAGTGACCTACACTCCCTGTGAAACATTCCCCCAACCCCCTACCCAACAAAAACACCCCCTTTCACATCACCCCTGATCCATCCTCACAATAGCAGGTTGTTCCATCTCTATCTTTAATCGTGCGCCATGCAACCTCTACCTGACGCCATAGTTTTGCACACCCCTTTCCTGTACAGTGATTCCTGATTCTGGTTATTTATTTTTCCTGTAATAAATTGATTTATTTTTGCCCTTCCTTGTTTTGGTCTGTTTGCTCAGCGTGGTAACCGTGCCAGTCGGTTTCTCTCTGGATCGTAATGATCCAAATGAGACGTACTCACACCTATAGATAAGATTGTGTGACTAGCGCTCGTCTGTTGAGAAATTGGTTAAAATTGAGACCGTTGCCCACTATGACAGCATGGTGATTCATTTTTGGAACGCCTCCTAGTACATTGATCACCACACCTCTGTCACAACCCCAACCCCAGCAATCCCCCCCCCATAACCACAGTGCATTCAACCCCCTGGTACATTCACCCACCCCATGTTCCATCCCCACAAGGTACCGAGCACAATCTTGTGACTTATTTACCTGAAATTCATTGAGTTATTTTTTGCGTTTCCTTGTTTGTCGTTTGTTAGCTCTTTGTCTTAATCATGCCAGTCGGCTCCTCTCTGGGACATGTTCTCTTTGTTTCTTTTTACCCTGTTTAGGCATTTCAGCTCCTCACACCTCAAGCTTAAGCTCAGAGTGGACTGGATCCAATCAATATGGGTTCTTACAGTGACATACAAGTGAAAGCATATTTTTCACTTCAAAAATACAGTATGGCAAAGTGGTATCTCATACAATTAATACCTGTTAAAGAAAGATTTAGTGTATGTTTTGATCAATTATGTTCAATTGTACAATAAAGGCGGCAGTAGATGTGATTTGAAACCAGGATACTGACTCCTGAGCACAGGAATAACACAATAATCTTGTGTTATTAACCATTTTAAACTTTAAAGATGGACGGAAGAACAGACTCATCAATTAATTACCTCCTCAGTTCAGGTCCTTAATCATCAACGCAATGCGATGTTCGTTAATCATGAATGTTTAGTGGTGTAATAAAATGCAACATCAAAGGTCCGGGCGCCCAATCGTTTCCGATGATCCAACTGGCACAGAATGTTAATCGGAAATGATCTGCGCTGTGCTCACCTTTACCTGTCAGTACAGGTGAGTGATCACTACCCTGACTACAATGAGGACACTCAACTACTCAGAATTTCTGTTGTCTCACACATTCCAGGAGCTTCATACCTGTGTGCAGGTAACATTTGTCCCATTTTCGCTTACCTCACACCTATACGCAAGATTTGGTCACAAGATTGGATCATTACAGTATGATAAATTATTACAAAATGGAGACTGTAACAGGAATATGTTTGTATTGTTTGTATCAGCACATGGATGTCCACTGGTCCAACATGGTAACTTTATTTCTATCTAATAAAGATAGTATAGGTAATAATTGAAGTACATGGCTAGTAAGTAAAATTGAATAAGAATCTGTAAAAAATGAGTAAATAAGAGGCTGAATAACACTTTTGGTAACATACTTGGTTCCTCATGTCACTGAATATGAGGATGCTAAATTCCAGAGGAATTAGTCAGCGTTTAGTGACATAACCCGTTGGGTTCTCCCCGACTCCATTTCGACATTTCCATTTGGTTAGCACCACCTCGGGCTATGTGAAATACACCACAAACGTACCACAGAGGTACTTGTCACGGAACCACTACACATGGTGTGACTCATGTTCCTAGGGGATTACAGTGTCTCTCCGTCACCGCAGTGATTTCACCATGGAGACTGGAACGGAGTCAAGTGCTCTTGTAGTAATGTCATTTTCTGTGGATATGGGCAATTATCAATCTGTATAACTTGACAAATTCATTAATTACATTGTGGGATTACACCATGCTTTTCTGAAAAAAGTGTCATCTATCATTCCACTTGACACATAATACACATAGGCACATACCAATAACAGGACATTAAATTGACCTCTTACTGTGTATAGGAGAGAGTCAATTGGACCCTTTATACTGGTACTCTCAAAGACAAACAAGTTACAAAATCAAAAATTAATTATTACCAAAAATGACTAATTGGATATTTCAACTCAGTCACTGAATAATCAATGCATTATTATGTTAAGTTTAACGTTAATCAAACCAAGATTCAACATCGCCTGTAAAAAATGCAGGCTAGACAGGATTAAAACTATATACCGTTGTTGTATTGTGGACAAGCTTGTTAACGGTGTTTGGGGTTCTGCTTAGCAACATGTTTTCTAGGCCGCACCCCTGTGTGGCGTAGGAAGAGATTAGCTGGCACCTCCGTCAGAGACAAACCCAAAGCAGGTAGAGGCATGTAGCAGACTGGATCAGATGCAGAGAATTAACTCTTACTTTCAGGAATCAGTTACATTCTGTGCCCCTGAGCCACAATCCTTACCAGAATCAAAGCACACCAAAGAAGGAGACAGTTCCAGTCAAAAACAAATTGTTTGCGCAACTCAGAGATGAGTGCTGTAGGAACAAGAACAGAGATGAGCACATGAAATAAAGGTGAACTTGTTGTCACATGCTCTTCGTAAAGAAAAACTATTTTGGGATCCATGGAAAACACTCCAGTTTATTGACTTTATACGTCACTGGATGCCCCATGTCAGATTGGGTCGCGCTTTATTGGAAGGGTTTTGCTGGACCTCATGAAATGTTCCATGACTCATAAATGCGGATGAACTTATTGCTTTAGCAGATAACAGCCTTCTTGGAACTGTGACCCACTGGATGTCTATGAGTGCAGTGACATTGGGAAGGGTCATCTAGTCAGGCTGCACAAACGAGGGGTCTGGAATAGGGGTGTGATTGTGCCTCTATACCAGTCCCATTGGCTGAAGATGACAGTACGGAGGCTAAATCCCACCCCTCTGACCTCCGCTGACTGCCCCATCCCCATCTCCACCCCCGACCCAGCTTCCTCCAAACATCCAAACATCTTTGTTGTTGTGACCATAGTACAGTTTGGAAAGAGACAGGGGGTTCAGTATTTGGCAGGAAGTGATGGGCTTGATGCCAGTAGTACGTAGCACACATTTCCTGGCACCCCTTGAGAAAGCATGTTCCCCCTTCAGTGACCAGAGCTGCTATATATACTGCAGGCATGACCACAGTGGGGAGGGCTCCAGCAATGTACTACAGGCTCATAAGGACGGGGAAGTCATGGGTTCGAAAAACAAAAAAACAAAAAAATTTTTACATGCAGCAAGAACATCTTGGCATAAAATAAGAGTGCCCAACCAAGTCTTAAAGTATTTAAATGACAGTTACAGGATACACACAATCGCTGTGCAAATGCTACAGCTTTTTTTTCTTTTACCTCCATCCCATACTCCACCTGCTTTCTGCTGATATTATCTCCATCTGTAGTTTAATTTAATCATGTAATTTCTCTGCTTTCTCAGCAGAAAGTAGCCTAAAAAGCAAACTATTGCCAAAAAGAATAGACTTTTCTGTCAATAAATGTTTAAACCGAACATGCGAGTTTTCCATCTGTGTCGCAGAAAATTAATACATGCATGTGGTACATTACATTGACTGTAAATTCATGCCTTGCTAAATTATGTTAATCAAGATAAGGCAGTACAGAGCACCTTTGCAAAGATTAAGCTTTACACATTTAAACCAGTTACATCTTTCAAACGCATTAAAGCTTTACCACTTAGAACTGTCTTTCAAAGCACTCTCTGAGCAAACCAAGCTTATTCTTCAGCCTAGTCCAGCCATTCACTGAGCTATACATGACGGTTCAGCCTCTGTCCTGGGACAAAATGGCTGCTGAAGAAAGAGTCTTATACTGTCATAACTCCAAACCTAAAAAGCAGAGTTCAAAGAGCCGGAAGTATTACCGCCTCTTTTTGTAAAAATCCAGCAAGCGATCAGTCACTCCTTGGTTAGAACTCTCTTCTAAGACCGTGCCAGCAACGGATAAGAAATGTGCACTCTAATGGGAATGCATGTAGACAAATCTATCACCACTATTTCCTGTTCCCTGGAATTCAGTGGTCAGCCTGTGGTTACTTACAGGGCAAAATCTGCATGATAACAGGATCATGGCAAAAAGGTCACATCGGTGTATCTTGTGCACTAGAGATGAGAAGCTTGCTTTAAAGTGGAGTGCTGGCCCCAAAAGGGTTTTTGTGAATAACTTACAGAAAAAGAAATAAGCAGCACATCCCAAAATAAATTTTAAAAAGCAGCACATTACTTTATTCAGTTTATTTACAGGTCAATAAATGAAGCAATTTGGCACAAATTTCATATTCATGTGACAGAGGTGTTTGAGTTGAAAAAAATACTAATGTCTCTCTTGTGTCTATTGCCCTAAAAATAATGTGACAATAAATAACATTGGTACATATTCACAATAAAATGTTTATTGAAAGTCCGTTGAGCATGTCTGAATGTGTTTAGATACTGGATGGGGCTTGTGAAACATGTTGGAGTTGTACTGGTAATGAGCATGACCATAAACTATCGCCATCATAAAGAGTTATCAGTAGCACACTCCCAGAAAGACTCCCACTAAAAACGGAACTCCATGCTTCCTCAATGTGTATATCCTCATTGCTGATATTGTTGTCTCCTTTATGACACAACTGTGACAACAATCGTCATCTCAAAACCAAGAAAGGAATACTCAAACAAACCCATGGCAACTGGAGCGCTAGGCAGGTTTTATTTTGTAAGCCTCTTAATGTTTGTATTTGAGAAAAGAGTATTGAATAACAACAAAATATGTAAGCAGAAAAATACACGCATAAAACACAGATGCCTTTTTCCTGCCATTACGGGACTGTTGAAAGCCATCTTTTCTAGTTCCCCAATAAGTACGTACTGCTCGGTCTCTATCAGGATAGTATTGACAATAGCTTGATTGTGTGAACTTTGAGCCATACCAAGAGCATGCAAGAGCAAACCTTTTCCATTTTGCATTTTCAAGCAGCCTATGAGACTCTTGAAAATATTTACCCTCACTGTGTTTCAAAACCAACTGGAAAAGACTGGAGAACTGCAATAGCCCAAACTCTGTCACATTGCAAATTTTTAATCAAGGCCAGCCATATAAGGAAACCTTTAATCATGAAATTCCTTAGCTGCCTTTGATTGTTAAAGTGACTACATTGATATTGACAGATAAAGAGCTTGGATCTGCCCATAAACTCACTCGGCTGCTAAAAACTTTACTTGAGTAATTTCACTGCTTATGGGATGGCACCACATCACCATGTGACAAGTTGGTCATGTGGTCCTGCTGTCCTCTGATGGGTAAATCTAAACAGCATCAGCATCAAACAGCTTGTCCAAATCAAAGCTGACGACACATTGCGACAAATGGTGCTACAGCAGAATCAACATCTCTCAGGAGCAAAACACTCCAATAACAACCCAGCTGTAATGGTATGTTCCCTAGGTAAGTTTGCTTTTGTATTGTGATTGCCACATGACCCTGGAAAGGGCAGGGCAGGGTTTATATTGTAAAATGTGATATTATGAATGTTTGCAGCAGTGCCCTACAGACACCCATGCCATTTGACCCTGCACTTACAGAATTGGGTCCATTATTTGCTAAATTATTCCTGCTGGTTTCCATGCAGTAGAAAACTTTTACATTGTCTTCTATATTGTTTAACTGTTGAACTCATTGCGGCTGCTTTGATTGGCTGAAATGAAAACCAGCACGCATGGGACCACCTGTGGCACTGAGTTTGAGATCACTGCTGTAAACAGGAACAGATAAGCACTCCCCCCCTTCAAACCACTGTGCAACACTATCACAAGCTAAACTGGTGAACAACAAGAAACACAGAAGGACGTTATTGCCGCTTAATCCTTCTGGAACCACCTGCTGACAGAGCCCCTGCTACAAAGAGGGGAGAGGGCCACTTGCACAATCACTTTGCTGGTCAGGTGCTCTGGAAGTTTCCAGAGGGGCGCTGTCAGTCACGCTCGACGGCTGAGTGCATATGGAGCGTCAACCAGGAACCGCGCCAAGAGAAGTAATAAATTTCCAGGGGGTTGGGCCGCACGTCCACACTTGGAGAGATAAACAAAACCACCCTTATCGCTTCCCCTGCAGGACCTGGGAGGACGTGTGCAAGGTCCCGCGGCCCACTGGAGAGCATGTGCTGTACGCACTGACAGACTGGTGTTTAGACCCACAACTCTGCAAACATGGGTCACTGCAAGGGCAAGGAGAAAAGCTCATCCAACACATGTAACATGCAGATGGGCCATGCCCTGAAATCAATCAAATAAAACATTTTTACTTTGGTACCAATAAAAAGCTTGAAATCAATTTGGTCAGAGGAGAAATTTCCCGTATCCCTTATGCCTGTTAAATTTGACATAAAAGGCTGAAAATATCAAAATATATACCCTTGAAAATATACTTATGAATGGTTATTAAGTGAAACGTAACACTGTCATTTTTCCTGCTGAGCTAGTTATGTCTTTTAAGCAATTCAAAGGGAAAAACTTCTTCAAGTGTGTGCAAAAGAAAGGACTGGGTAACTGAAAGAATGGCTGTACATGTTTTATTAATAAAATGTGTAATTATAAAGTAAAAATATGTGTAGTTATCTAAATGACCAATTTTGTTTCATCATACCAAGCATGTTTGCAATGTGGCAATTTCATTGGGGTGACCAGGAAAACCTTAGTTGTGGTGCTCAGGACCAGTCTTGACACATTAAACAACAGGAACAATTGTAAGCCTTGATGTATTAAAATAACTATTCTGGTCATCAAACATTGTTATTTATAAAGGTCAGCAGAACATTGACATTTTACTGTGATATTTCATAAATACTTTTTTTGACAAACCTGAGCTTATTCTGCAGGCCCAGCACCATGTTAGATTAGTACTCCTTGGTTTTTTTGCCCAAACTCTGACGACACAATGTTTTTCAAGAATGTCTGCACAAAATTGTAATGAATCAATGTTGATTGATGGCCGTCTTATAATTCTTGTGTTTCCTGTAATTCTCGTGTCCCCTGTGCCCAAACAATATGAAACCTCACGTGCTTCAACCTTTAAGGCCGATAAGAAAGTGACTCACATGACCTTTGCTATTGGACAGCTGAATTAAAATGGTTGAGCACAACAATACATGTTGTGCCCAAGCTGTGCTTACTTGCAGTCCTTATCACATAAATGTTTTGAATGTAAGTGACCCACTTTGTTGTGTGTGCATTGCATCTGCGTTCTATATTGGTTATGTTTTCTGTCTTACCCATACCAAGCAGGCCCTTGTGATTGTTTTGAACAGTAACAAAACAGATGTGAGTCTTTTCAAAAAGGTTTAGGTCGTCAGATCTGGAAGCGTACCAACATTCACATTGTTCTCATAGATTATCAAAACCTCTGATACTGCTCATCCTCTACATTTTTATCCAATCTGTTTTGAAGACAAAACCCAACCTATTTCATGTCATTCTTGTTTATTTGCTCAGCTGAACACCACAATGTAATCCTCTCCTCAGGGCAAAACTGCGTTGGTTTAAACTTTTCTTTCAAGAGCACAGTGGCTTCTGAACTGGTGAAGGAGCTGCCAGACTGTCCCACATCATTAGTGCTGGGCATGTACCACCTTACCTTAAGAGAGAGAAACCACACACACACAAACACACAAACACACACACACACACACACACACACACACAAACACACACACACACACACAACACACACACACACACACACACACAACACACACACACACACACACACACACACAAACACACAAACACACACACACACACACACACACACACACACAAACACACACACACACACACACACACACACACACACACACACACACACACACACACACACACACACACACACACACACACACACACACACATATCTGCAATAATAACCTAATGGAACCCACCATTGTTTTCATCATATTTGTACTACCTCCAGCTCATACTCTCTGGTGCAGAGTAAACAATTTTTTTTCTGCCTGTGCTTGGGTTACCTTTTGCATATATTTTGTATCAAGAACTTGACATGCGCTCATTTAGAAAAAAGGTCTTTGAAGGTTCTTATTCTTCTTAGATATATAAATATCCAAAGGGTTCTACATAGAACCTTACTCTGAAGGTTATGCAAAGACAGAGTTAAGTGATGTCAGCTTTTACAAAGCACAAAGGATTCCCCAGGGTACTGAATGAAGAACAATTAAGGGTGCTAGGTATGAATAAACCTTTTTTTTACAAGACTGCATGTCAAGAGTTTAAGATGACATCAGAAAGAAATACACATTTGAAGCTGAAACTGAAGCAGTTATAAATTTGTTGAATGTTTATTCAACTCAGCAAACCTTCAGTTCAATGTCCTTTTATATTGGAACAGGAGCAAAAGAATTCTGATGGAATGGAAATGGAATGGAATGGTGAAAATGTAGCTGGTGAAAGCCATAACCCTTCAGGCACATCACTGGGAATGCCATACAAAGATGTCAAAATAAAAATTAAGTTTTATTTGGCAAAAGCTGTAAGCTTGAACATTCCCAATATCTATCAGGGACTGAAGTTAGGTATGACCAAATCACAATTCTGATAGCCAATGATCATTCACTCAACACATTCAATATGTTTCCATTAAGACTTAGCGCCTCTTAATTTACTCACATGTAAAATGAATGACCATTATGTATTCCATTGCGCCACACGTTTTGGGGGAAAGTTGGAATGTCAAAATACAATCTACCAATTCACACCTACAGTCCTGAAAAGATAATACTTCACTCGAGTAAACTGTTGGTTCATGAATCACTGCACAGCTGAGGTTACAAAAGGCACCAGACTAGCTCCCATCAGCATCAACCACTGGGCATAGGGGTGATGTAACAAACAGAAAATATCCAATTCAGGACTCCTTTACATTGGTGACAGTCACCGAAAATATCTGACTTTGCCTCCTAGACATCTTGTGAGATGATTGTTTGTAGTGCAAACTGATTAGAAGGACATATATCCAGGATGTCACATTCCACACAACCTCCAGAGGTTGCATAAGGATAAACAAAGGTTACTCCACCCTCCAGCAAAGCGGTGTAAATGAAATCTATCACCATATAGTACATTCACTCCATTACAGCTTCCGCCGTGAAATGGACCTCTTTTTCCAGCGAGTCGAGGAACATCCCCACTCAAGTGGAAACCAGAGGTGGACAACGTGGGCCAGATCTGTTTCTGATTTCCATGCCTGCCTCCAATTATTCAATTATTCAAAATTCCAATCAATTATGTGATCCAGCATTTTACCTAAACTTCTTACGCCAACGGATGACAGCCAAAGACAGCTCTCATGTCCACATATTAAATGGGGTTTTCCTCATGGCCCACAAGTAAATCGGATCAGCTAGGCTAATTGGACCCGGATAATTGGTAGAAACCAAAACATGCATACACACTGGATGCCCCAGAGCACTAATCTGCCCACCCTAATATAAATGTACAGAAAAATCATCCCTAATGTCAATTTCAAGACAGCCACAAACCAACAAACCAGTATTCAGTGTAAATTATCCCTGTGCGCCAGAGTGTAACTTCATGAAAATGCTGCTATCCCCTCCTGGGACCACTTCTATACACAGTAATTGCTAGTTGGTTTGGCTTAATTGCTGGCCTTAAAAATCGATCCAAGCATTGCACTTGGACCTTTACCCTTTAGGATGTGGCACATCACCCAAACACTTTCAAACAGAGAGACTGAATAAGTCACAGAAAGTCAGGACACAGAAAGGTAACTTTAAATATTTTATTTGTCTTATAGAAAACTAACCCATAGGGTCTCATACAAAATACTTTTCATTTAATACAAGTACAAAATATAGAGGCTGAATTGCATACTGCTTATTCTCTCGATTCATCTCAAAAACAGCAAAACCAAAAAAAAAAAAAAAAACACAAACTTTCTGGACCCCATTTTAGGCGTCTGAATAATGAAATGCAGTCATGAGGGGAAAACCTCACATCAATAATTACAATAGTGATGGTACAGAATAACAGTAACCATGTAAGGTGCATTTCCTGGTTTCCCCAAGAATACATCAGAAGCATTGAACCCAACTTGTCCCTGGTTTGGCACACCATTTTGGCTAGCATAGGCCTTCAGTAGGCTTCCATTTTACAAATCAATAGCCCTTGTAGATAGACAATTTTAAGCTTAAAATACACAGTGGTCTTGGGCTGAAGCCTAAGATGGATGCTCCAACATACCAGAAACCGGGTTTACATCTCGGAAGACTAGACTCAAAAAAAAAACAAACAAAAAACAAACACAGAATAATTCCTGTAGGCAGTTACACAGCAATTTGCATCAGTAGAAAGTGCATTCTTAAAGGAACAATTCTTACATTATTTATACTGAATCTGCATGATCAACCCTCATTGATAATTTCGACATGAAGAAACAAAATGCATGCAGAAATACTCTTGCACAACCAAAATACGTGTTATAGCTTCTTTCCGTATAAATGAAGTCCCGTTAACAGGCTGCTTTCATGAAAGGAATCAATGAAAGACAAAAAAATGGTTCCCACGATTTCCCCTATCCCATTGAAATAAAGGATATTGGATGGAATGGCTAAACCCTAGAATGGACGGAAAGACCAAGAAAACAACCTGTTGACAGGGAGCCTGGGGCTTGGAGATAAGTGCTGGACCCCAAACGCTCACATGGAGTGTCTAACATGCGTGGTCAACTGAACATACACACCACCCCTAGGATCATAGTTGGCCCTACAGAACTTGGGATGTACTTGAGACCAGAACTAGAGTCTTAGAAGGAGCAGCTTTGGAGTTGAACAAGATAACAGGCACACCCCCAGTTCCACAAACTTTGTGGTGGGAGTCGAAACCTGCAAAGAGAGCACCAGTCTTGGAAACAAAGTTCAGCTTATGTAGCGAGATAGAAAGATGGCTGACAGCGTAGGCCAAAAGCTCAGACTTTTTGATTCTCGCCTCGTTCTCAATTCTTTGCCTTCTCTTCCACTCAGGAGGGGGGGGAGGCTGGAAACTTCAAATCAACCGTGTTACCACCACCCCCAACCTCCCCCACACTTCCACTTCTCCTTCTCACTGACGTTCTTCACTCTCTTCAGTGGCTGGCCGCTCTCCCGACTCCCCCTCTTTCCTCCGTAAGTGCATAAGTAGAAATGGGCTAGAGACCCAGAAAACCTGCCACCGCTCAACAAACTTGCAGCATGCGGGTGTTGCCATTCAGCTCCTCATCAACCTGGAGAGACAAGGACGGAAATTCACATTAAGTTAGGAAATCCAACAGGCAAACCCTGATACAATCACTGTCACTGACATCAATATAGGCTGACTCATTTATTTATAAGTGGGGGGTGTGATTGGGGTTTACTACACCACTCTCATCACTACTAGATGCCCACTGTATAAATAGGTTAAGATGGAAACAGAATGGTTTCTGGCATGACACCAACTCACTACTAACCTACATATATATCATTTCACACTCTTAAGGACAAGTCTCTCACCTCAGTGTACGCAGGGGGTGGGAACTGGAACACAGGCGATGCAGGGGTAGGGGAATGCATGAATATGGGGCTGTCGCCGCCATCGTAGTCGTCCAGCAGTGGCGTGAAGGGCGTGTCCAGCCTGCAGTCGCGGGTGATGTCGCAGTAGCTGGGCGGGGCGGAGGGCATGCGCAGGGACACCCAGCTGTTGGAGGCCTGGCTGCCATCCTGGCTGCTCATGCTGTTGGTCCGGCTGCTGAGGCCGCCCTTGCCGATGACCAGGGGCAGCTCAGGATCAGTTTGTCACTGCCAGGGATGTGCATGTAGATCTAAGACGAGCACAGAGGGAGGAATGTTAAAAAGACCATTCTCATATTATATATACTAATGAAGTATAACCTCCTGTTTAAGAGGGGGTTTGAACTACATCACAGCAGGTTCATGGAAGTTGTACTCACCATGAGGGCGTACTCAACGCGGATGATGTTGCAGCCCAGGATGGAGGGCTTGATCTTGGGCACACGGATGGTCTTCCCCTGCCAGACATCACCCATGCCGGAGATGATGTGGTTTCCGCGCACGGAGGAAAGCTTCTGGCGGAAAACCTTGGTGCGTCCGTTGGCCTGGTAGGTGTGCTTGGCTACGATGGCTGCCTTGGGCACCACGATGCGGGAGCAGGTGTTCTCAAACTTGGCATCGATGCAGATCTCCTCGCCCTCGCAGAAACCCTTGCGGTCAATCTTGGCGTTCAGGGACACCTGGCCATCAGGGATGAACATGCAGGTCACCTTCTTCTCCTTCATTCCTGCGGCAGGAGACTGCAGAGACAGAGAATGCACATCATTAACCAGAATCAACAGGATTGAACAACAATACCAATGTATGCCAATAAATTGTTCAATTGGCCTCATACATCTTTCCTTCATTTGATAGACACTGCTGGGGTGACTTATTTGGCCCTCTGGCCTAGACTTCTATCATTTAAATCCTCCCTCGCCACTCTTTATCCCCTGTGAGCTGTGCAAGGAATACTCAAGTTGAGCAGGATGTGGCTCAAGTAGCTGAGGACAGCTGCAGGGCTAAATCCCGATAACGCTATCAGAAACAAGCAAGCATGCGCAGTGCTGTCACCAAGTCTCACCATGAGGTCTGGGGTGTTCACGTCCAGGGGCTCCTCCACCTCAAAGGTCTTCTTGCACTCCATCACTGGATGGGCAGGCCTTTCCAGGGAGGCCTTCACATAGTACTGAACATAGCCAAACTTGCCCTTGTAGGAGGATACCAGCTGCCTGTTATCGCACCAGAGGAAGAGACATTTCCAATTAGTCACATGTTTATAACAAAACAATGTTGTCTTCAATTCCATTCACATCAGGTACAGATGAGACGAAGAGATACTCACCCTTGCTGTGGCAGCTCAAAGCCAAAGGTGTATTCGTATGTGTTGCCAGGTCTCAGGATCACTGACCCATCTGTGTCTGTTCATTGAAAGAGAAAGAGGGGTTTACATTTCCAATTCAATGCATGTGCCTTGTGCTTCAAGAAATATGATGTATGCTCCATATCTAACTAGTCTATTATCGTTGAGCTGTAATAGGTGGGAACAGAGCCAATGTTTTAACACACAAGTGCATCCTCTGCACACAAACACCACTGATGCATCCGTATCAACTGACTCTGCGCTATAGACTCTACATGTTCATGTTGTTCTTGAACTTCCTGTTCAACACAGCATCCACTTACAGTGGACGTAGTACCCTAGAGAGACATGCATTTCCATTCGCTGCTTATTTTGCGACAACCATTACATTGCATTGCAAGACATAAGTGATATATCATTCGCACCGAATTCACCCTATAGATCTTCGTACATCTAAGCCTGACAACTGACTCGTTCAGCCACGGATACGTACAATTAACTAAGGGCTAAGTACAGTCCTAACTCTGGTACCTCCACTAAAACATCTTTGAAGACTTACCAGCAGGCTGGTCATCCAGTCGGAGGGTTTCTTCGTATTTAAGGTATTCCATTTCCTCGCGGCAACGCTGTTTCCCTTTAGCATACTCCACTTTGGCGCAACCAACTCCGACCACTTTCATTGCAGAAACCCTGGTAACCTCGTTCACTTCCACCACGATCCTCCCGGCTACTTTATCTCCACTGGAGTAGTACTCCTTGCTAGGATCGCTGAAAATAATCTCGAATGTCTTCACTTTCTTTGTCATAGCAACCATGATTGCGGTGTGTTTAAGTATCCAAGTCAAAGAAAATATTAACTGGGTTAAGCTGAAGCCAAAAAGCTAACACCTGATGTCACGAAAGGACGTTTTGCAGTTAAATGTCAATGTTCTAGCACATTTGACTTTCTGTTACCTTCGACTATAGAGCAGAGCAAATGCTTGCTGTACTATTAGTGTGTATCCACAATCATCTATCCTCACCAACAACTTTTGACGCTGACGGCACAAAGGGGAAGTCTCAGTATATATACGGCTGGCTCGACCAGTGATTCATCTCGCTTGTTGATCAGTTTCAGCCGAGCATGTGGACGAGGGATGCACAGCATGGCTCACCGCGTGCACACTTCTCCCATTGGCTGACTTGCGTTGTTTGTGTAGCTGTTAGCCAATCAGCGCACAGGAACGGCGCGTGGACACCGCATGGCTTGAAAACATGAAGCGAGTGCACAGCTACTGCCATGGAAAGGAGGGGGAGTCAGAGGCGGGGCGTGGGCTCGACCTGTGTGCCCAGACAAGCCCGAGACAGCCATGACGACCAATCAGCAGACAAAATATCCCCCCAAAAAACGCAGAAAAGTATATGTACATGTACCACTGTTTTCTCCTGACGAAAACAGCACACTGTGTACTGAATTCCCCTCCGGTCTGGGGTGGGGCTAAATGTACTGTATCGAGCAAAACGTGGGGTTTCACATCACGGATATTTCCGGGGAAAACCTCACATGAGATCAAGAATATGTTTTACACACTGATCTGTAATTCCTTCAGTTTGCTCCAAGCACACTCTTCTCATATTTAAAACTATCTCAGACATAAAACAAGTTTACTCATTTCCCCTAGGATCTCATGTGTATCCTTTATTTCACCAGAGCATACAGGTTGAAAAAATGAGAAAATAATTTAATTCTATTACTCACACTTCTTGAGTAAAGTGGTCTCTTCTAGGAAATAAATCACTCATTTATCAACTTTTTCTCTGTGGCATGGACCAGCTTAAACATAAAAACTTAGCGGGACCCCTATATTTTGCTCTTGAACATCTGTGGTCTGAACGATTATACTTCATTGTAATTTCCTCCCCTTTTCAAATATTAATAACTTGTAATCAGTGGAAGAGTGATGTTAATTGATTTCCAGGTGTGTGCTGTCCCTCGGTCCATTCTAGAGGTGAGTGCTTGCAAGTAAAAAGAACTCCCACATTTCTGTCAGACATGTCTTGACAAATATATCCAATCTTGGACATAAATTAAAGTGGGCTGACTAACTTGTGTATGCAAGTACTGAATGGAAAACTGTGATGGTAGCAGTACCTTTCAACTGCCTCTGACCATTGATATGGCACAACTGCTAATCATGCTTCCAGGGTTTTCAAAACCTTCTCAACACTCCCTAAAATGTCCTGCCTGACTGACTGTGGACACTAGCCCGCCTCAACAAAATTGTTAGCTTTGGATACTTTCATCCAACACCCACCACAGGACCCCCAAAAAAATCAGTAGTCATCTCACTGATACACACATTTTACATGTGTAAAATATGACATCATAGGGTCACAGATCTATGCATAGTGTAGATGCTTTATACTGAGTAAATTTATATTGATTAAATGTAAAGGGAAAAAAACACTGGGATCTGTCAGTTAAGTACCCCTCTGATACACCAGAAAAGTGCCTTCCAAACCATGAACATGATGTAATGCCAAGTTTCATTAGGGATTCGGTGAAATCTGTTCATTTTTAAGCAAAAATGACATACTGTACCTGTCCTGTACTATACCTTCACTTTTCTAATGGATAAATAATAATGTAACAATGTATGTAAAATGGTGAATTCACTTACAATTCACCCAGTGCATTTTATGGCATCTTAATATCACATTTGTGCCTCTGTAATATCAGTAATGTAGGTCACTTTGTGAAGATCCATTTGATGGCTGTGAGTGGGGGAGAGGAATTTCATGGGGGCAGTGACTCATCGATGGAGTGAAATGAGGATAATGAAGTGGATGCTGAGAAATGTATTTGTCATTGAACTTTAACCAATCTTTGTTATAAAATGAGTAGCAACAACGTATTGGTTGGAGACCCTTTAACATCTGCCTACAGAGCTATTGTAATATGGCCAATGCAACCCTGGAAAATACATTGGTTTGTGTGTGATACAAAATGTGCTGACATTTATTTAATTTTTCAAAATAATTTCTTGCACAGTTTTATTTTTAAAAATGTTAACATAACACTGGTGCGCAGCACTAAAGCAAAAATTTTGAGTTTTCACTTTCACTGTAGTTAAAACATAACACACTAATAACAGTGCGGTGTGATCAACATCCTCGGCGTTAGGACGCCCTCTACTGGTTATTTATGATCTGCGTGGTATTTTCAACGTCTTATTTTGCCAAGAGCAAAACTCTGGGACTGACCACAGCCCACACTGGTAAACAGGTTATAAAAAAAGCACTGATGGATATTTCCACTCTGTGTGGGAGGCCAGTCAGTTGTGAAACTCAGTATCCACTACATAATGTTCACAGCTTGAGGACACTCAAGTGTGCAAGCATGACCTTGCTTTGTTTTTGCAAAGGTGATGATGACCCAATTTATTAAAACTGAATATTTTTTTTTTTTTTTTTGTGTACATTGCAGTGAGAGGAAAAGCTACAAATGGTCAAATGGTTGCTTCATAGGAATGAGAACATTTTGCTGAATACTGTTTAAAGCAAGAATTTAAGTTTTGCTCTTCACTAAAGGTAGGACTTATATTTTTTAAACATCCCTCCAATAATAAAAATAACTTAGTTATTATAAAATTATTTGTATCCCAATAAGTAAAAAATAACATATAGCTGGTTCCTATTTATTTATTTACATTTGTGGTGTTCAGCTGGGTGCACTTTTTGTTTTCTCAATCGATATTGGTTATAAATAGAACCTGAAGATATCATGCCTGTAATTTTTGCTCAAATGTATACATACATGAATAAATCTTCATAAATAACTGAGTATTACATGTTTCTGAATTTGTCTATGAATGACCTAGTGACCCTCCGTGTCTGTTTTTTTCTCTTCCTAAATTGAAGTTTTTATGCCCCCTGGTGGCAAAACAATTATATTTCCTCGCAATCTGTGCACGTGCAGAAGTGTTGCCCTGCCAAGTAATAAAAGAGGACAATGTGGGTGAGGGGATATGTCACTACAAAAGTACATATCTCGCTGTGTGAATAAGCATATTTCAAACATTAACAGCTTTGCTGTCTTCAAATGTCGCCATTCCTTATTGGAGATTTTACCAAGCTTTTACTAAGTTCATATTTATTAGAAAGCAAAAATAAATGCCTGCGGTCCTTTTCTTCAGCATATCACGTTTGATCGGATATAACTGTCGACCGAGAGCGATGCGGGAGGGGGTGGGGGTGGGGGTCGCTCTCCTGGGGCGTACTGTACAGTCAGCATTGTGTTTGCGAGCGCCCAGAGGTGTGGAATGCAGGCCATTCTGATGCATCTGCACTTTTGAGTGAATTCTAAATTTGGGTCCTCTCAGCACTGCTTTGCTGCCAGTTTCAACAAATGTTAATTCATACAAATCAACTAAGAAAGAGAGAAAAGGGTGTAGGGTGTGTAGGTTGGGTAAATAAGAAGATGCTCACTGCATGAGTCCCAACAGAGAGGGCTTTGTCCTTTTGCCATGTTTTGAGATTTTTTTTTTTTTGTAATAAAAGAGAGAATCTTATTATATATGTTCTCTAATGGATTTGTTTTTTATGTTGCTTTGGGATTTCATGATTTTGCCTTTACTTTTAAAATGTATTTTGCATTTTGCTCTTATGTATCTGTTTACAGGTTTCTGTGTTTTGTGTTGTGTACACACTGTCCATTGGTTGCACGTGTACTTCTCACAGACCCCTTTCCTTTTTTCTGTAAAGGAGGTGTGTGTGTTCAACATTTACTTACATCTTCGGTCTGCAGGATTCCTCTCCATTGAAAATGCGCCCTTCACGTGACTGGCAGGGCTGGCCTTTTTGTTGAATATTTTGTGAGTAGCAGGGGATTTTGAGGACAGGATTTTACCATATTAATGTTCAGAATTCACCGACTACCCTTTTTTCTCAAGACGTACATAGATAAAACCCACATGGGCAACTGACAGCGTTCTAAAGTCGAGCCAAAGTTGGTAAATAAAATAATTTGAGGAGCGTTACACCGAGTGGCGGCTCCCTTTAAGAGGGGCACCGTACATGCCTCAGCGAGCATCGCTTAGGCGCCTTTGTTTTTTTGTGGCAGCGGAGGCGGGGCCCACCGGCCAAGCACAGCAAAGGCTATTCAGAGAGCAGGGAGCTATTGTGGGAGAGATTTGGGAAAAGCGAGAAACCCCTTGTCCGGGGCGCCACAGATCGCCATGCACCGCTGAAGAGTTGGAGTATGCCAGTAGAAGACTTTGGCAAATACGGGGATATTTATCAGTTCCTGCAGCATCATCACTTAACCGTGGAGTTCACAGACTGATTCAGAGTTGGGGGAAACTCACCTGACGGGCTGCTCATCTTTACATTTTTATTCTTTTAAAGAAAAGATAAATGCATGCAGCATGTGCACGCCGAAGAAGCACGTTGTTAATTAGAGTCGTTTAAGGTACGTCCAAAACTTTATTTAATGATAAACTTAATTTTCTTTCCCCCGCCATCATAAACGCGGGTTTTACAGGTGTGGGGATGTCGACAAGCGCTTGAGGTGCTTGAAGAGTTCGCATATAACCTCATGCAGAACTGTAAATGGCGTGATACGGGATAGTTTTGTAATTTATTACTGAGAATCCAGGATGTTTTTTACTTCTTCCGTCTAAGTTTGTAGTTTCAGAGTACAGTTGTACAGTTGTTGCACTCTTTATGCGCATTCTATTCTCTTTCTTGTGGCTCAACAGATTAGCTATACTATGTCGCTAGGAGACCGTAACCGTGGAAACTGTTTAAGGTCCTGGAGTTATTCATTAGCTCATGTTTGTCCTGAAAGAAAAGGGCAACCAACAGAAAACATTTCACACACTGTACTCCCATTAATGAACAATGCATTAAAATAAGTTTTATGAACTGAATTTGAGCGCAACTAGGCAGGTGTACAGTTCCAAGAACCAAGAACATTTATAAGGCTTGTTAATTTAACTTTTATACAAATAAAATATTATTTAATAAGCACTGGATGCTTTCAACAATATTTTAGTCTAAATAACTTGTTGTTAAACTGTTGGAAACCCATATGGCTGTAAAAATGATTACTTATAATAGAATCACAGTAGGCCCCCAAAAATTGTTGTGCCTTCATGTGCCATTTGAGGGTTAAGAATTGCCTAGAAGGGTTTTTTCCCCATTGTTAATAGTCTGTATTGTAAGTACTCATTAGTAAAGTTAAAACATGATCATTCTACACCAGAATTGTATTTTTTTTACTGCCGTTGACCTGCTGTAACACTGGGCAGTAGAATGTCATTTTATGATGGTTTCTGGATTCTGTTTTCTGTAGCTTGGGTTCTTCAGCACTAAGTCATCATTTATATTGTGTGGTTTATCTCCTCCTTCTCAGGGATCCATTACTGAATTCCGCCCACCCCCTCCCCCACCTGTGTCCACAAGGAATCCCGGCACAAGAGTCCAGATGTTTGGGGATGGTGTGCCCTGCTGGTCTCCATGGGTCAGGCAGGTGTGGGATGTAGTGCACTGTTGTACGATCTCCTCCCAATATTGCACTCGTCCCGGCCTCCCGGACCCTTGGATAACCCACCCGTCTGCAGGGGCCCACGGAGAGGAGAAGAGTGCTGGCTCAGGGAGAGCCAGGACTGGAGGAAACATGCGCTGTGGGGAAGTAAAGCGATCTCTACAACCTGCTTCATCCCCTTAGGGCCCTGTAAGGGCACTGATGCACTCTGCCCAGGTGTGTAGCCAGGGTACACACTCGTATTTGGAGTACACCCACCAAAACTTCAGGGGATCCAGCCATATTCCCATAAGTACATAGGGGCTTTGAGTTACAGGATACTCACCATGTCATTTACACTTGAATGACTGGTTCCATTTGTGGTAATACTACAGTGTTCCCTCTGGATATCTGGGAGTGAAGTGCAGTATGATGTATACAAAGAGTCAGCCACAGATGGTAGTGCTAACCCATGATTGTTGAGTCTTGATTGTTTTTCTCTTCACGGGAGCTGTGATGCTTGCAGGTATAAATGAGTGAGCTCAAATGTCACATGGCACAGTGACATCACTCACTGGTGCCTGTTGGTTAGAGGCAGTTGGCTGGGAGGAAAGGGCAGAGGGGGACATGTTGTGGCATAGCCATATGTATGTGTGTGTTTTTGGCACCTGTGAGAGCTCCAAAAGACAGATGAGGGTCAGATTTAGTTGCTGCAAAGTGTAAAATGAGCTGATTGGCTCTAGTTTGGTTCCGGTGTTTGATTGTTTGATGATCTTTCCCATGGCTGCATAATGCATGGTTTATTAGGGTGTTACAGAGTCACTGTTGCTCAATGTGAATCCATTACACCAAATGGAAATAGATGTTTGCCAATACTTTGAGTGATTGTATAGAAGGCTTGTACTTCTAAAGTCATATCTGCTGATCATCAGATATTAATATATCCAATAAAACACTGCTGTGTGTCCATGTGCCATGTCCACCTTTTATTTAACTCATGTGAAATGGTTTAAAAAACATTACAACTTATGTAGCAAGGGATTCATGAAACATACACATCTGTTTATTTTAGTGGGCTGGATTTGTTATAATTAGGGTGAGCTACACCACCATTCTTTCTCTATGGATTTGCTCTGGATTTAACAATACAGTTAAAAAATCAGAACAATTGCTTTGGATTGCTTAGATTCATTAAGGATCGGAAACGATTTTGAAATAGCCTTTGTATTTGCATATTGAGACCTATTGGAGGTTGGTGCGTCATGGTGTGTGACCACTGATATCTCCCCCATCACATCTGCAACAGGGCGGAATGCTCCTGCCATGCAGTGAGAAGGTAGCAGGGCCCACCATGTGAGAAAAGGTGTTAAAAACAGTACAGGAACTGTCAGTTTTCGGTGTTCCCGTGAAGGGAGACCAGGTACGCCAGTGTGCCTCTGCGCTGCCCTGGAGGTGGGTCGCTGGGCGGACTCGGCGAGCTGGTAGATAACCATAAGCCCCCCCAGTTCCGCCAGCCCTCCCTGCTGTCCCTGGGTGACCTCTGGCTGGCAGCCTGCCCGTGCTGTGGGGAGCAGGAGCTGTTGATGAGCCCTGTCTGCAGCTGTGGGGGTGTGATGCGGGAGGGAGGGGGTAGGGGGAGGGGTGACAGCTCTGCCTCTGCTCCCGCCCTGCCCTGCCCTCACCTCCCTAAGCAGTCTTCCGTAGAGATGGAAGATAGGAGTGCCCTCCACCCTCGCCCCCTCCCTGCCCTGCCCCTGCCCTTGCTCTCAGCTTCAGTGACCCTGAAAACCTCCTGGTGAAGACCAGACCGAAGAAGCGGCATTTTGCTTTAAAACTGTGCGGCCATTTGCTTCCTCTGCTGGTCCAGAGCATGTACTGTCCAGATCCACTAACCTTTATACCACATGGATGTGCACCAATCCGCATTATTGCCTACTTCCAGCCAGGATATAGCCTGATGTTATGAATATCAGAGTTTTGTAGGACATGTGTCTCTCCACTCCAAACTCATGACCATAGTCAGCTGATGGTTGAAGCTCCATATGACTTGTTCTCGTGGCGAGTTCATTTACAGACCGAGCAACGCTAGAGCCCTTATTCAAAAAGTTTTGGTATTCCAGCAAACATGACAGTCACTTGGATACAGTTTTCATTTGAACAACTCAGAGCTAAAATGTGAAAGGCAGATTCTATGTGCATTCACATGACTTCCTGACAAACCAGTTTTTTTCCCTTTTTTCTTTGCTAAAAAACAGCTTCATGCAGTTTTTGACAGGATACTCTTTCTTCAGCTGTACTTACTAGCATCAGAACTCAAGGGAAAATTAAGTACTTTTAAGCATATACCAACAGTTTTTTGTCACCTGTTTGGAATATAACTAATTATATTAAATAACTAGAATGTAAGTATTGTTCTGATACCACACAGAAAAGTCCAAGTGGAAACCAAGACCATATGGTCAGCATGCGTTATTACATGTATGGCCTACGGGCAGTAATGATCCAGTAGACTTAGATGCAGACACCTACATAGTCCTACTAATCTTGTTGTTTTTGAATTCATTTGTGTCCACATCACTGAAGTTCTTGTGATCACCCAAAAGGAAAAAAAAACAGGTTTTTCATCCAGACTTTGGGGATTGTCGTTTCCATCTATCAGCAGGACTTGATATTCTCACCAGGAGGACAGACTCACCAGCCTCGCCATATTACAAACTGCAGATCGGGACACAGTCACACTGTGGTTAACGGTTCTTTTATTTCATATTTAATTATCTGCTGATGACTAACAAGCCTGTAGAGTATATTCAAGAATGCATGTACACCCAAATTTATAGATATTTTTTTTTTTTTTAAAAAAAAGGACACAAATACACACAAACTAAGGGGGGCATTGGGTATATTTATCTCTCTGTGCTTTTACAAAAAATATTTCAGAGCACACATCTTTGGCGTTTCTTGACTTTGCTTACAATACAACTTTCACATAACATCACAGTTTGGATTAACACAATTCCAATGGCTGGCACGTTCCAATCGCTTTGGAGTAATGTAATTGAACAGATGTCCCAGTTTCATTACACCTGCTCTCCAATTCAGCGTTCTTTCAGATACCTACTTTGTACTGCATACTTTATTTACTTACTTTGGACATCTGAAGTGACAAAGAAAACCTGATAGGAAAGGTTAGCACCTTCTTTAAGGAATGAAAACACAGTGTCCCTTGAACGTGCAGCCCTGCCTGTACCTTCAAGACAGATGGACACACACACCTACACATACACAATGCACATGAACAGACATGACACACACGCACACACACATTCTCACAGAGTGACACAGGGATGGAGACTGTAGTACTTGCCTAGCAGCTACATAGCCTCTTATAGGCCAGTTTGAGTAGAGCTTATTCTTGGCTCTTTGGTTTTGCTCCTCTGTCTCCTCTGCTCAGTCTGAAGGGGACAGAGGTGGTGTACAGGAGTGTATCCTCTCCATCAGAAACACACACTCTCGCCAGTCCCCGCACATGCACACACCCGCAGCATGCACAAATACAGATGCCGACCTCACACAGACACACAAAACACTTACCTTATATGTACTTTCACTTACACACTCACACAAACATGTAGTGTTGCCAACTTGCAAAAAGTCACTAAATGGCCCTTCAGAAGTGTTGTTTTCTCGATGCTGGACAATAGGGGTATGGCAAATGTTCCTGTAGCTTTCATTTTGTATGTTGTCTTAGTTTTGGGGCACACTGGTATCATAAATGCATACAAAATGCATAATTTAAAAAAATTACTAGGTAAAAGGACAAAAAATGTAGTGACTTCTGTGTGTATAACATTAAAGTCTTAATCTGGAAAGACACACACACACACACACACACAAACGCACACGCCTAACTGACAGACACATGCTTTGGCAGAATCCCAGGCGATGGCTCCTCGGAGCATGCCCTCTCCCCTGGTCAGGCCCCTCCCCTCTCTTTACACCCGTAGGTCCATCATGGTCGCCTTCCTACGGAAGGCGTCAAAGTCGTCTGGAACAGTGTCTGCAGGGACAGCACGGAAACACAGCTTCATTCCTCCTGCTCTACTGTACTCTGTTTCTCCGCTCAAACAAACAAATCATTACTTTGTTAAGGTCCCTGTGCTCAAACAAGATCTCTGCTCTCTTACCATCCATGTACTAAGTTACTATCTTTACTCTCTAAGTGTGTCTGTGTCTCTGGATTCAAACTGATCGTTCTCAGTGTCCCTGGCCTCAAGCAGATAGTTTTGTGCACATAATGGCAACTACATATCTAATGTATCAATATGTAAATTATAACATTACATATTACATTACAGTCATTTAGCTGATGCTTTTATCCAAAGCGACTTACACTTGATTAGGCTAACCCAGGGCAATGTGGGGTTAAGGGCCTTGCTCAAGGGCCCAACAGCAATGGTGTTCTTGCTGTGGCTAGACTGGGGCTTGAACCACCAACCTCAGGGGTTATATCAATATGTTATAACAAAAAAATATAACATAAAAAGCACTAATGGGAATAACGCATATCCGTCTACCAAAGGAACAACGAAGAAATTCCTGAGATTTACAGTAGTAGGTATAATTTGCAAAATTAATTTATCTTTAAAGGTAGGTAGGGTCTGTTAGAGACGTACCGTTGCAGCGGTAGCGCAGGTTGGACCATATAATCTGCTCCTGGGAGAAGCAGAAGACGCCCAGTCGGCCGCCCCTCATGGAGGTGTCAATCACCACACCCGAATCTGCAACTAATCCCGTGCCCTCGTACAATTTTACCCTGCAGCACAATGTGAAGAGCAGCCAATGAGAGGGTGAAGGTGATAGTGGGGGGCGTGAGTGGGGCAAAGCAAAAGAGAGCCACTGGGTGCTGCCTCTCTGTCTGCCATCTTGTCTCCCTGTTTGTCTCGTGGTAAAGGCACCGACGGCAGATGATGAGACACAACAGCAGAGCAGCTCAGAGCACAGAGAGGAAAGAGACGAGGCAGGGGTCGTTTCCCGGGCTCTTCTCAAGGGCTTCCTGGTGGCACAGGAAGTGGGGGGTCCCTCCTCTCTCGGTCGCTGAGAGAACCCCACTGGCACTACAAGGATGTGGCTGCTTCAGCTCATACAGAACTTGTAGGAGCCTCTTCTTTCTTCTCATGCCCCTGAAGTATGTGTGCTGGTGTCTGCTCTTTCTCTCCACAATAATAAAGTGACTGTGTGTGTGTGTGTGTGTGTGTGTGTGCTGGTGTTTTCTTCAGGGCTATTAAGAGGCCTTACATGAGTGAGTCCTACAGTCCCCATAACTCCCGTACCCCTCTTCTCCTCAATGACACTCTTTCACACACTTCCTCCCTTTTGTTATCCTCGTCTCCCCTCCCCCCTCTCATACCCCCATCCCATCATCCCTTGGGACCAGTCTGTTTGATGAGTGTCCTCAATCACGGGGCTGCTAAGCAACCCCCGCGCTAAAGACGCGCGAGCTTCCGCCAGCGTGAGACCTTCTGTACCCCAAGCCCCCTCTGATCTCCTCAATCTGCCCCCCCCACCCCCCCTCCTCCTCCTCTCTCCCTCTCTCTTTCCATCTCTCTCCCTCAACCTCACTCTTTGCCTCCCTTGCATTCCTTCCACTCTGTTGTAGCGTCCTCTGGATCTGCATATGAACGGGCGCCCAACGAATTCCTGCCAAAGATTTGGTCGGCATGGAGACAGGGACAATAAGCGGCCGGGTCGGGGCGGGTGGGGTTGGGGGTGGGGGGGGGGGAGTAGGGAGTTCGGCCTCTGTGAAGTCTCAGAGATTCAGGAAAAATCGGGGGGATAAAGCTCCACCCAGCCCCCCTCGCCCTAACCCTTCTCCCCCCTTCACTCCCACTCACCCTGAATCCCTTCAGCCCAATGGAGAGTTTAGTGCCCCCTAGTGGCCACTTGACACCATCACAGGCCTCGACTGAAAGAATACGGACGTACCTCTGTATAATTTTATACATGCATGGTACAGGACAGCCAGTACATTCTGTAGGCATTAGGCCTTAACCTCTAATCCCCATGTATCGCTGTTACTGTAGAAAGGCTTAACTGTTAAACAGTACCGATAGCACAGAGGATTAGCAGCAAGTAATCACCTGATTTGTAGATTTGCAATAAAAGCCAGTTCATAATGGTAAGCAGATGCAAACAAGAGAACGATGTTTGCTCTAAAATTGGTTGGGGAAAAATACAATAAAAATGAAAGTAATTAAAGTGAAATTAAACAGGCATTCAATAGTCTACTGCTCCATAAGTAAATGAAACCAGCTGCATAAATCATGCAGGAGTAAGAATGTTGGGGATTTGTTGGATAACTAACTAAATTTTTGGTACCTAAAAAATTCCTGGAAAGTTAGGGTAACTTCCCCCACATGCAAGTTTGTCTGGTTAGCTGTATTTGAACATTATTTACTCTCATAGAATGTGAAAAAATTGTCATAAAATGATAGAATTTGGAAGCGCCAAACTGTTATATTGTAAACAACATGGGAAATCTAACCAGAACATTCCGTGGGACATTTGAAGCATTTTATGCACTACAAAAATAAAACTGGGTATTTATTACCAGTATTATTTTGCTGGTTCTATTATATATTCCTTTCTTTTAAAACATCTTACCAAGTACATTTTTGTTCTTTTTTTTTGTTCATTTTGACAGTTTATGCTAATCTTATTTATGTTTATGATGAGCTTATTTTTGTCAGATAGTGTGTATTTGGTAAGTTGCATTTTTGACGGGCTGGGGCCTCACCTGATGTAGCCCACCTGGGGCCTGTGGCTGAGGTGCCAGCGGTAGGAGGTCTTGTCCTTCCAGCCCACATTTCGGGGGTCCTTCCACAGGAGCTTGACCTCGCCCGCCGTGTCGCCCGTGTTCCATAGGGCATTTCTCAGGAACTCACCGGGCCCCGTGCGGGACTTCACCGCCTGAGCAAGGGGTGGGAGAACAAACACTCATCATTTCATTTATTTGCATATTTATTAGTTGCGACCAGCAGCTCTATAGCTTGCTCTGTCGGTTGGTCGGTCGGTTGGTCCACAAAATTTTTTTACCACCCTTTGGCGGCACAGTTTTCTCCCTAGGAGGCTGAAATTTGACATGGAGGTCAAGTGTGTGTGTGTGTGTGTGTGTGTTTCTGTTTATGCCAATTGGTTAAAAGGGGGCATGGCAGTGGGAGTGGCCTGGTTGCAGCTATTGCAAATTTGTTTACATATATAGGGTTCAAATCCTGGCTGACATGCTCTCCCAAATCAAACCCAAATTAGACTTGTCTAATGTCTGTAATAGCTATTATAAGGATTGCTATTACAAATGTTTGGGGTATTTATAACTGACCCAGTGACAGAGTTTGGGTCATGGTGCCGCTCACCTTCAGCTGCAGGCCGGGCTGAGCCACAGCGCGGAAGGGGATGGACTGCCAGTAAGCCTGCTCTGTCTGCTTCCACATCACCACGTAGAAGCTGGACGAGTCCTGGTAGCCGAAGATGAAGCCCACATAGTCGTCGTCCGTTACTGTGTTGATGTGGAAGGTTCCCTCGAAGTCCACCCCGTTAAAGGCCGTGTAGCCTGGGGGAGGGGGGGGGGAGAGTGCAGAGAGAGGAGAGGAGTAGAAAGGAAGATTGCAGGAATAAGGGACACATTTGTTGAGGGAACAATCTTGGTTCCTGCTGATTCCACTGGCCTAATCACTAATAAGCATCCTCACTGCATCTCCCCATGCCCAAACACACTGATCTCAGGAGAGTGCATGTTTGTCAGGAGATGTGTGAAAGGCTGGCTGAATGAGGCACGGTCACATGACTGGTAAGCACAGCTAAAGATCAGGCAGCTGTCCGTCATAGAGAGATGGGAGGAGCTAACTCACCCACGGCCAGACCAGGATCACTGTTCATCGTTTGGACTATCTCCATGCCCTGCAGCAAAGAAACACAACATTACAGCTCTCATAGTTACAACTAGTGCTTCATTGGAATGGAAATGTAATGCTCAAAGAAAACGCAAAACGTTTCAAAATCAGTGTTTAAGAGATGATTACAAACACAGGTCAATGAACAAATTTGAAGGAGGTGCACTAGAGGCGACGGGCTCTGGTTGAGGTCACACTCAGTGGCTGGCCGTTCACGGTCATGCGTCGGTCACCTGGTTGAGCACCACCCAGTTGGGGTCGATCTGGGCGTCGCCCTCCGGGTCCAGGATGATGGTCTGATAGGCCCTGAAGTCGGTCAGCGTGACCTCGGCGCTCTCCGGACACACGTCCAGCAGGTCCATCACCGTGTCGTTGTCGAAGTCGTCCTCGCACACGTCACCCACACCGTTTCCTACACGTGGAGGCAGACAGGGGGCGGTGCTGACTTGCAGAGAATTACGGTCAAATGCAAGGGGTGGACACAGTAGTGACAGCTGGTGAACTCAAAACAGGGAACAAGTTCAACCTGTTCCCATTTATTTTCCTTGATTAACAATTAAATAATTAATTCACGAAGTAATCTACACCAATTAATTTAAACAAAGTACATGGTTTCACGTTTAATTTTGTAATAGTAACCTAATAGTTTTCTTTACTTTCACGTGCAGTATTTGTTATTCTTACATGTTATTGTAGGATAACTTTTTTACAGTTGCTGGTAGATTAAAAATATCAATGGATTTTACATTACAGTTAGAAACACACCATCCCTCCAGCCCCAGAGTCGCCCACCCTCTGAAATAACCCACAACAGGCAGCACAGTTGTGTGGAAATAAGCCTACACTAGGGTGTTGTGATAGTGGCCTGAGGTGAAGCCAATGAACCAATGAATCAATCAATGCTGGTCCAAGGTGAAGCCAATGAACCAATGAATGAATCTCATCCAGTCCAGTATTTCTACAGCCTATGGTTTAAAAGACAATTTGTCTCCCAAGGGTACAATAAAGGTTTGGGTTGGTGACATAATGCAACACGATACAATTTAGCAGGAAATATAGATAGTGGTCAATTACAGTGTATGTGAAAATTACAGAAAATGCCTACAGAAGATATGTACGCTCAAGTGCATCAGGCAGCTTAATTATAATGTAATTAGGGAAATGTCACTTTCATTAAGATTTACATTCAGGGTTTAGATCAGTGGGCATGGAGAGGGGATGGGGGGGCGACGTTACCGTTCGTGTCTTTCTGATTAGGGTTGATTGGGGGTGGGGCTTCTTTACCGTTCATGTCTTTCTGATTAGGGTTGATTGGGGGTGGGGCGACTTTACCGTTCGTGTCTTTCTGATTGGGGCTGATTGGGGGTGGGGCGACTTTACCGTTCGCGTCTTTCTGATTGGGGTTGACGATGAGCCTGCAGTTATCCGGGCCCGGGCCCACAAAATCTGGGATCCCGTCGTTGTCATCGTCATCATCACAGTCATCGCCAATTCCGTCGTTGTCAGAGTCCAGCTGGGAGCTGTTGGGGACGTCCGGGCAGTTGTCACGGGAATCCTGGTGGCCGTCTCCATCCCTGGACAGAGGGGGTGTGAGGGGGCGGTAGAGGAAGTAGAAAAGCCATGTTGAAAGAGCGTGTATGTGTGTGTGCTGGTACAGTGTGTGGTACTGTGGCTGGTATAGCTGTGTGTGCACCCATGTATATCCATTTATGAGTGTAACAGGATATCTGTGTGTGTGTGTATGTTTGTGTGCACGAGTATACCTGTGTGTGTGTGAGCATGTGTGTGTGTCTGTGTGTATACGACTATGTGTGTTTGTGTGTGTGTGTGTATGAGTTTATATTTAAGTGCATGGTTACAGATTGTGTATGGTTGCGGCACAGGTCTGTGTGGAGTGGTGGAGATCAGACTCACATATCTCTGTTGGTGTCACACAGGTCACCCACGAGATCATTATCAATGTCTGTCTGCAGGAGAAGAAAAACAGTTTGTTTAAAAATGTGTACTGTACACAGCAGAACAATTCAAAATTAAATGAAAATGAAATTATTCAAATTCTGAATTTCGGAGCATACCCTATTTGTTACTCTTATATTTATTTATTTTTTTTAATGGAAAAAAAATCAGATCTAGTAATTCTCCATCACGAATGCAAATGGCAAGATTTACCTTGTCTCCACTCTCATACTATGTGGGGACTAGTATATACAGCGCCCTCTAGTGAACACTTTCTAATTTTCTGTCTCTCCAATCAACTTGATGACTGTGATAACAGCTGGGTGTTTTCTGGCCTATCAATCACTGCTTAACAACACAGTCCATAGTAGGAAATATAATAATGGGGATTAATAATAACAATTAAACTGGTAATGATAAAAACTACTGAAAAAAAAAAAACAAACTCAGTGTAGAACTATACAATCGAACTTCCATTTTTCCCCTTTCACCAGCTCTCTCCCCTCCCCCATTCTCTTCCCACCTCCCTCTTCCTGTCCTCCCCTCTCACCTGCATGGGGTTGCTGACTTCAGGACAGCTGTCACAGGCATCTCCCACGCCGTCCCCGTCCCGGTCGGTCTGCATGGGGTTGGGGACTTTGGGACAGTTGTCCAACACGTTCGGAATGCCTGCATCAAGAAACAGAGACGTGTTCCTCCTTCCACTACAGGAGCAGCAGCTAAAATTATCATCACTAATAAAGTAAAACATCAAGCGGCCACATTACAGATTACAGGAGGGGGTCTAGGTTCAGAGACGTTAGCTGTTAGCTGCGGTCGAGTTACCGTCTCCATCGATGTCGTTGTCACAGGCGTCTCCTTCCCCGTTGCTGTCTGTGTCTTTCTGGTCGCTGTTGGGGACGTTGGGGCAGTTGTCGCAGGCATCGCCGAAGGAGTCTGTGTCAGAATTCTGCTGGTCCTTGTTGGGGACTAGCCGACAGTTATCCTGGACAAGAAAGCCAATTACAATTTAAGTAATAAAGAATAAAATTCAGACCTCTAAGCAGCTACTGCACTTCCACTGTCTGTGTTAATATCATGTGACTTGCTTCTCTGTATTTTCATTGATGGATGATGGATATACACAAAATTATGAAATTTAAACACAGAAAAATGGGCAGAATAGACCACCTTTTTGGAGATGGACAGACAAACCTCCACATTCTTGATCCCGTCGCCATCTGCATCTTCGTCACACTGGTCTCCGATGCCATCTTGGTCGGCATCCTCCTGTCCTGAGTTGGGTGTGTTAACACAGTTATCCTGCGAGAGGAACACAAACACATCAGAGACTATGAGACTGTTAAACAGCTGTATGGTAAGTGTGTCAGTATACTATGCACAGCATTGTGTTAACTTAGGGTGTGTCAGTATATTACACACTAACAATGACAGCAGTGTGGTACCTCGAAGTGTGTCAGTGTAGGAGTGACATGTAGTGTAGTGTGTGTAGTGTCTGTACTGCTGTGTGCTGTCTGTACTGCTGTGTAATGTGTTGTCTGTACTGATGCAGTGTTAGTGCTGTGTATGTCCTTCGGGGCTGCAGGGAGGACACTGACCGGTTTGCAGTGCTTGTCGTTGTCAATGCAGGGGAGAGACAGGTCGGGGTATCCGTCAATGTCAGTGTCCGGACCGCAGGTGTTCCCGTTACCGGCCCAGCCCACGTTACACTGAGGGATGAGGGGGTGAGAGAGGGAGAGAAATCATGGGAATAAATTACATAATTTCTAAAATAATCAGGTCCACATGTAGCAAAACAATGTGTCGTATGGTGCAGTATGGTGCTGGAGTGAACTAATAAAAATAGTAATAGTTTTTGTAAAAAATAAAAAAGGTGATGATTAATATTTATTATTTATGGTGTGCTGGTGATGCACGTTTATCAAATGAATAGTTCTATCAGTGACGCTGATAGCTGAGTCTGCTCAGCTGCTCAGCCCGTGCATCACTGCAGTTAAGCCTGAATGTGAAGGAGTCCTGTCTGCACTCACTCTGCAGGACACATCCCCGTTGCGCTCCATGATGCAGTGGGCATTGACATCGCAGGGGTTAAAGGACAGAGTGGCGCAGGACCGTCGCGGGAGGCAGCCGACCGTCTGGTTACCCACGAAACCCACCTTACACTGCCCACACTTGTAGGAGCCCTGGAGGAGCAAGAGAGAATGACATTATACAATGACAGTCTCAAGCTGAGAATAAGCAGGGTACCCTGCAATGCATTATGGGACTAAAGGGTGTGGGGGAGGGACAGAGGAGTGGGGGCACACTCACCACAGTGTTGATGCACACAGAATTAGGAACACAAGCGCCCTCCACACACTCATCCACATCTGTACACACCTGCAGGAGAGAGACAACAGGAAGTGACATCATCAATCGGAGACAAAGGCTGGATCGTCAGAGAGGTGCAGGACTGGGGTCCAGATGGGGCTCTGCTGTTGTGCATTGTGTGAAATCTCTTAAGTAAATATCAAGCTGTGTAAATGAGCATGAAAAGTGCAGGAGCTTTGGAAATGAATGTACTGTGCATAGTCAGTACAGATTCTATCGTCCACCCCCTATTCAGCTCTATTCCCAATCATGGATAAATTCATTTAGGTCCCTATTATGGGGTGCACTTACAGTGCTTACATCCCTCAGCAGTCTCTTTGGCTGGGTGTTTGCTCTTTCTAGAACACCCCCCCTTTCTGGGTTTGGTGTGTTCCTCCTACCTGTTTGTGGGTTTTGGCATACTCCACCCCAACCCCGCTGAGGGGGGGTCCAAAGAGCCCGGGTGGGCAAGGCTCACAGGTGAACCCCTTGGGTATATTCACACATGCGACGGGGCTGAAGCAGGGCTGGGCCAGGGAGCACTGTGGAGGGAGAGAGAGAGTGGGTGAGTGAGAGTGTGTGGTTTATCAAAGCAAAACAAGACATAACACGAAAGCAAAACATGAAAGCACCAGTTATTCAGACTACCCAAAAAATATTGACAAAACAATACATTTTCCATCATGACAGCTGGGAGTGAGCGATGAGGGAGAAAGAGGGGAAGGAATTTGAAGGAGGGCAGGAAGAAACAAGAGAGGGAAAGAATGGAAAGAAAGAAAAGGTGTGACCTATTGCAAGTTTTCAGTCAGTCAGTGTCCATTGTGGGGGTGGGAGACAGAAACTGGCAGGGAATCGTGTGAACCAGGTCAGTGTTCTGACAGCCTGCAGCGCTTAATTTTGGCGAGTGGACAGTCTGACAGGCCAGGCAGCGAAACGCCTGGCAGTGGTGGCAGTCACCTCGTCGATGTCTTCACAGTGCGTGCCGTTCCCTGTCATGCCCTCGGGACAGGGCCCACAGCGGTACCCTGGGTAGTCAAATGTCTCCATGCAGGGCACCCCCTTATAACAGGGGCTGGGCATGCAGCGGGACCGCGGCTCATGGAACCCTGTGGGAAACAGCACCGTCCCCTTTCATTACATCACTCATGTGCGACACCTACTAAAGTGGAAAACCCCTGCTTCAGGAAGCAGAACTTATTATTACATTACATTACATTACATAATGCCATGTGTCTTTTCCTCCCATGACAGTAAACCAGCTGATTCTGATTAGCACAGCTAGGGAGGTTAATTAGCGACACCTGCTGGTTTAATGAATGCATTGAGCAGATACATGATCATTATTTCTACTCTCTGCAGCTTGTGTTGACCACCTTTGCTGAATGGCCCTCAATGTAAAGATACACAAGTTATGTGAACAGACGTAACCTAACATTCTCATTTTGTGCAGAGTTTTTTTTTTTTTTTTTTAACAGATGTCTGATCATGTTTTAAAGCAGGGCAAGTCAGCACTAATAATGACATTGCTTTCAGTAATGATGGATTGTTCTCTTAATCGTTAAGGAAACCAGCAGTCAGAAGCAGCACCCAGATGTCTTTGCACTGTAGCCTGCCCAGTACAAAAATTAAAGCAGGCAGCCCAGGCAGCTGTCTGCAGGTGTCTATGGCCGTGACTGACGGAGATCACATGGTTACTCACCGCACACCTGGCACTCCAGTATGGTGTTTCTGATCAGGGACATTTCCTTCACCTGTACAGAAAGACAAATCATGCTTTTAAAATCATTTTCCATGTCTCTCATCGCCCTTCACCTCCCTAACACCCCCTTTCTGATCCATGTCTTTCTTCTCTGGCTCTCCTGGTTTAAATAGTTTGAAATGCCCTTGTGAAAAGTATCCAGGAATTGTTCATGGAATATCAGTAAAAAATGAACAGTCAGACCTGGGGTTTGGGTCAGGAGCAGGGCTAGCCATGCTGACTGCACAGCTGTGGGCCCCACCCTTCTTTCCTCACCTGCTCTCTGATATCCTGCCTCAGCTCCCCCAGGATCTGGTTGAAGATGATTAGCTGACCAATCAGGGCCTTCGTGTGGTCACCTGACACAGAGGCACAAAAGAGAACATGATGCCCACACAGAGACAGCCACAACAGGCCAATGACTGCCAAGACTTGGGAATGAAATAAAGGAACAAAACTACTGGCATTTTTGGGCATGAACAGAAACTATTTACCTGATTTTCATTTTTAAAAACACTCTATCCGTGTATACAGCGGGACATTTTACTTGAGCAATTTGGGTAAAGTAACTTGCCTAAGGGTACAAGCCCAGTCTCCTAACCATGATCCTACACTGCAACCCCATGCATGCAAAACACAGTACTCATGAATAAGAGCAGAATGCTGTGCGTATCATGGTAAATTAAAGAGTGACCCCGCTTGATAGAAGTTACTGTGAACAATTGCAAATTAGAGACCACAAAACCAGCTTCAGTTTTATTATATTTTATTTCTAACTGTCTTACATAATGCAAATACCATGGAAAATATGCACCTCTTCCAAACTACAGATTTGGAGTTTTTTTCCAGTTAACATCATGGGAGCATTTGAAGCTCCTGAAGCTGTGAAACACAGTGCTATGCTGCAGTGAGACGCCGTCTGACAAACATTGTTTCAGAAAGCAATATTCAATCATGTTTACATTTTTCACTTGAGTATGGCGTGGCCATGAACTAGTTAGTGCATGTGAGTAAAGCCGTAGCATTAATCTTCATTAAGGAGTGGACAACTCCCAGCCTGGAGGGCTGCTGTGCATGCAGGTTTTAGTTCATTAGCCTGACTCATTTTGCTAAGCATCTGCAGACAGCAAAGGTGGTTCACTCACAGGCTTGTGAAGAAAACTGGATAAACTGTTAGACTGCATAAAATGGTAGGCCTGGATAAATCATTAAGAGCTGACATTAAATCCAAAACCAGATATGGCCCTCCTAGCCTGTCTCTGAATGACAGTAATAAGGGCTGCTACAGAGGGCTGCAGAAGGCTTGCAGGGAAGATAGGGGTTTCCCGCAACATGCTAAGAGAAGAAGCTACAGAGCCTGGCTCAAGCAGAAGGTATGCACTCACCCAGAATGGAGTTCACGTCACCATTCACTGTAAAAAAAAAAACAAAACAAAAAACCAGCATGGTCACCACTATCATTCCCAGTGTCTGTTAAATAGTGTTCAAAAGGATTTAAATATGTTTGAATTGAGTTCTTCAGAGCTTTGGAAAATTTGATGGGCTCTGCATTTTACATACATAAAGACAAGCATGACCTAAAACACAGCAAAAAGGTCATTTTACTAAATCTCACACAAAGAAGATGTGCAGAATCTGATATAACACAGCGGAGCCTTGCTGGGTGTTGTTTTGACAGTGTGCAGATGGTTTTCTGAACAAAACTGACCTTATCCCGGTTCTTTGTATTTAGTTGTAAAGAACAAATGAGATACATCAGATATATATAACATTCAATTCTACCTGTTTTGTTCTTAATTGAACCTCACTAGTACAATTGATTCGCTTTCTGAATAATTTATAACAAGATTTGTTGTGATCTGTTGTTGATTTATATGTACTGTCAGTGTTCCCTAAATGTGCAATTATGTACTATGACCACTAGATGGAGGTAGAGAGAAACAATCAATGGTGCTTTGGAAGCACTTTCAGCAGGTGCTGAAAGAGCCACAGTGAAGCATATATAAAATGATATGGGCACATATGATAAGTGCCATATAAAGTGTTTTATCCGCAGTAAGACCAGTTGTGGCGCATTACAGAAGCTTTATAAAGAAGACGTCACTGTATTGCGCTGGGTATCTGTGCTAAGGGATACCTCTGTCATAACTGAGGCAACTCAACAAAAAAAACTAGATGACACAAACTTAAATTGCCTATTAAAGTGAACTCTGAAGCTAATCATCTTAAGCAAAATTGGTGTGACAGTGTCATGTTCTATTAGACTGTATATCTGAGCTGTATTTAGCTGGATACCTCAATGGTATTATTTTGGATACCTTACTGTTTAATTGATCTATACACCTGTGTTTAATTGCGCTGGTACCTGTATTGTGAGAGTCTCCCTGGAAAGGACAGTTGGTCAGAATTCCAGCCTGAGCTACTGACCCTCCAAGAGCCATCTTCAGAGAGTCCACTGAGCCCTGAAACAGCGGGGACAGAGCGACACGCTTTTAGACACTGAGATCTTAGATCCCATTCAGAACACACAAACAAAAAGCATTATACTCTATTAAACAAACACACACACTGAGCTACTGCCCTGCCCATTCTACAAACACAGTGTTACACTCCATTCATTAAACACACGCAGTGCTGCACACAACTGAGCAGTATGCCCCTTTCAACAGCACAGCATGGCATCCTTCACACACACATACACACACAGCCTTACACTCCACAAAAAAACTGCTGTTGAACTCCCCTTGCCAGGTGAATTTAAACCAGCAAATATTCCATTCTGAACAGGGCAGGCAGGTCAACCGGGAGCAGACAGGTCAACTGGGAGCACAGCCAATGAATATTCATGAGCCCATGTCAATTTTCTACTGATGAATATTCATGAGGGTTAGGTTAAATCACAGGTACAAAACTTTCACTTGAAAAACAGTGCAGGGGCCCCCAGCCCTGCTCATGGAGCTCCACACTAGCTTTTGTTTCATGCTAGTCACCCAGTGCTTAAATGATAAATAAACCGCTCAGTCACACAGTTAACAGGCCTTGTCTGGTTTCCTGGGTCTGCTTTGGTGGCTGTTTTTCAGGTGGAAACAAAAACCAGAACACCCTGAGGGTTTTTTCCAGGCCCAGGGTAAGGGGCCTTCAGGAAAGCCCAGGAACATACCATCCACTGTAAACTGCAGAGAATATAGAGACTCTAGAACCTTGTTACAAAAAAACAGTGTTTTTCTTTAGCTAAATTTATATAAAGCTAGACAGCAATCTACAGACAACAGTGAGTGTAAACATCACAGCTCAAGTGCCTTTCACACTCAGCCAAGAGGATGGTGAAAAAGGCAACTGGTTATAAACACACAACATTCAAAAGAAATATTCTGTTTATCTATGCTGTTTTGTTTAAAATTACACTGCATTTAGCCGGCCCATTTATCCAGGATGACTCAGAAATTTACATTTACACTTTTTTCATCCCATCCATTTATACAGCTGGATATTCACTGAAGCAACTTAAATGAAGCATCTTGCTGACTGAACCTACGTCCTCTGAGTTATAAGATCATTTTTCTTATCATTATATTACACTGCCACCCACAAATGAGCTAATTTGGCTGCAGCTGCAATGCAAATGTCTCTGGTTTTACTGTGAGAGTCACAGAGGAGTCATTACCATAGCCCAGATAATGCCCAGCTGTCTGAAGGTGCTGAGGTGCACCTGGATGAGCCTGGCCTACCTGGGCTTCAAGCACAGCGACAGTGACACAGGTTATGACCGTACTACAGAGCAGCGTTCTCTTTATGGCTCTTCATGCAAAGCAACAGCTATCGAGTCACATTGTGTCAAACAACACTGGCCCTGTTTGATAGCTGCACGCACATTCAGGAGCTGCGTTCAACAATCTCACGTTGCCGGCTGAAAGGATTTCCATAGCCACTGACCACAATGCATATAACCGCGTAGAGGAACAAAGCTGACAGTGTTCACAGTTAAGATACCGGTGCTGTGTAACCGCTGTGTGAGTTTCCTGTGTGTGGAGATGAGCATTACACACACTTGTGCTTTTCTGAAGTGCACCCTGAGTTCTCTTCTGAAAAAATAAATGGTGATTTTTACTCATTCTGACAGCTGAACAGGATACTGTAAATACTACAGTTTACAAATTGGTGCTTGTAATGTAAACCAAAAGGCTTTTTTGGGCCAGTTGGATGCCCTTCCCAACAAAATTAGATTTTTGGGCGTTTTAAAAGTCAGAAGGAGCTCCAGAAGTAAGTTCCAGAAGCAGCACAACAGAGTGCAATGATGAATGAACAAATCAATCAATCAATCAATCAATCATCCAACGAATCAATCAATAACATTGTATTTTATTGATTGCACTTCTGAAACTGACATTGCCACAGTTAGTTTTGTGGAATCAAATGCAGAGAATATGAATCAGAATTGAAATTAGAAAATCAATAAGAAATGCAACGAACCTGCTCAACTGGAGCAAAAAAAAAAACAGAAAAGACACTGGAAAAGGAAACGAGTGGCAGACACAGCGGCAGTCACCTGTAACCTGGCGTAGGCCTTGTAGCCATTACGGACATCAACAGCCTCTGGGTCAGATGGGAACTGGACCAATGAGGGGAGGCCATGGCTGGAGTCGGCCAATCGGCAGTTGATGTAGAGCTCCAGGTTGAGGGTGTCCCGGCGGAGCCCGCCCACCCGAAGGATGAGGGTTTGGGACTGCCCGTCGGCCAGGTTCACATTCTGGAGACTGACAGTGTGGAGCTTCCCGTCACTCCGAACGTAGCGCACCAGAGCTGTAAGGCATTACATCATTAAAACTACAGTTCAGGCATTCAGCAGGCTCTCTTAGCCAGGGTTACTTACACAGCATGCATTTTTACACACTATCCATGTATATAACTAGATACTACCTAAAAAAAAACAGAGCACAGAAAATTAATATTCATGAGCTGTGTCAATTTGCTGCTGATGAATATTCATGAGGGTTAGGTAAATCACAGGTACATAGCTTTCAGTTAAGTCACTGAAGAAACTGAAGTTCAGCGATAAAAGGGCTGTCTATTGTAAGGTCTATCTCATCCTTCCTGTTGGTGAGGGTCCTTTTTCCCTCCTTTTTAGACAACTGCCCTTTTGCCTATATCCCCATTCCTGTTTCAATTTTTCTGCAGTTACTTTCTCCAGCCCTCCCAACTTCACCTCCACAGTTATATTCAGGCAATTAAACAGGCGCTTTTATCCACAATGACTCAAACAGCCTGTATTTTTACATGCTGTCCATTCATTGCTGGATATTTACTGAAGCAATACAATGTCATACATGGGAATCAAACCTGCAACCTCTTAAGACTTTAGCAGGGTGACGAGCTGGGGCACACTGCACTGAACTTATCGAAAGGCCCTGGACTCATGGTTCAAACCCCAGGGGTAGAGGGTGTAAGAGAAATGCCCCGCCCCCCCATGGTACCTTTGTTGATCTTGCCCATGACAGCCAGCTCCAGGTACTTCCTGTTGTCCTGCTTGTCGTAGAAGCCCAGCAGCATGCCGCCCAGCTTGGTGGGAGGCGGAAGGTGGAGACGATGTAGATGTCGCTGGCCGTGTTCAGAGACGCTGTCACCTTCTCCACCACGGACACGCTCTGCTTGGAGTCCAGCGCCAGCATGTCAATGACTGGGAAAGGAGAGGAGGGACAGAGATAGAGAGAGAGAAAGAAAGAGGGTGCAGTGAAAGACAATATGAGAAAAAACATAAAAATACACATAAAACACACATTGGAACACAACAGTCATCAAAAGCCTGATATTGACTTTGAACGGAGATATAATGACAATGGATCATAAATTATAAACACAGTGGTCTGTGCGTGTGTGGACATGCATATGTGTGCATGTGTGAGCGTGTGTGTGTGGGTGGTTGTGTGTGTGTGTGTGTGTGTGTTTGTGTGCTCTTTTCAATGTCAGAACATGCATCCTCTGGCGTCCCAATGAGCAGACATGCACATGTGAATTATGCATAAGCATAAGGGACCCAGCTTGGGAAGCTGCTCACCCACGCGCTCTCTGGTTTATATCCTCTGGCCCACACTGAGACACTCGCCTGTCTGTGTCCCACACCTTGCTACAGCTGCAGCTCAACCCATTGGGAGTCCAGTCACTGATTCCTGACCTCTCAGCCATTTTGCAATGTTATTCTACGTCATTGCTCTGGGCCACCCCAAGACCATTTCCGCTAATTTAAAAGTTTTTCATGGTGCTAGTACAAAAATATGAGCATGGCAAAAATATACATCTCATTAGCGACATTCAAAAACCCTGAATGTCACACTTTAATTATTTGGATTTATTTTGCATACGTTAAAAGTTACAGCTGTATGTACTGTGTCTCATAACTCAACAAAAATGAGGTTGGATTAAAATCCCATGTGACTACATTAAAATGCTGTGCTCATAAATTCAGACATCTACCATAATTTTGGATGCTCCTGAGAAATAAAAAAAACATGCAAGATTTTGCTGCAACACGGACAACATGTACAACATAAATAGAAAGGGGATTCTCATGGAGTACCTTTTGGAATGAGCATAAAAGTGAGTACTCTATCCCCTTTCCATTTTGGCTTTCATTGCACGTTTTTGATCTGTTTCTGTGTAAAGTGTTTTATTGTGTAATACCCGAGGCACACCTTGAGAAAGGAATTTCCCAACCTAAGATCAACAGAGAACTATGACTACGACCACAAACAGTGCCAATATACGATGTTAATGATAAACACCTAGCTTACCACAAGAAACGTATCTCTCTGATTTGCATGTAAGCGTTCCTCCTTCCATTGTAAATTACAGTTTTATGGCTGCTCCACTTTCCAAAGTTAAACTGTGCTCCTAAAACAGCGGTACTGCTAGGCCCTGGATATAAACTCATAATCTTCCACTCAGGACCCTGGATCCCTCTGTACTGAATCCACACAGCAGTCCACATCAATCAGAGATGACGGCCCACTGTCTCCTCTTTAGTTTAGCCTCACAGTGCTAAACATTGCCGTCCCTGCTAAAATGTTCACAATTCACTGTGCTGTGGCTATATATTAATTATCATGTCACACCAATTAAGCAATCTGAGTTTGGATATGACAGAAAGCGTGCACGTGCGTGTGTCTGTGAGAGAGAGAGAGAGAGAGAGAGAGAGAGAGAGCACTGAAGAACAAAGCACAGAGACTCAGACTGGAACCTGTATCTCCATCACACGCTGCACAGTACCACAGCTGCTTACAACCCAGCATTACAGAAAACTGACACTAAAGAGGTCTTCATAGGTAATGAAGACGTGCTCATTTTGTATTAAGTATATACTCTTACATCATGTACAGTAATGTTTGTTGTTTTGTGGTGATGGAGTATGTTTTCCTTCCCAGGGAATCACAAATGAAAATACCATGACGCAGCTTCTATACTGCATGCTCCATAGCTGTGCTCTGCTTCCTCATTGGGGGAATGACCTCTCACTGCTGCCACAACGACGGAATCCTCACCTCAGGCTGAAAGCCCACCTCTCCAGACCGTACCTCGCTCCCTAAGAGCGGACTAACTCTCCCGCTCTGTCCCTAATGAGAAACTGGCCCTCTCTCTCTCTCCACTGGCATTATCGATGCTTGTTTGTTGCGGCAATTCACAGATTGATTATTTTAAGGCATCTTAATATAAATATAACATAAATGCTTTGTATAACCTAAATCACCACTTCTCCATATTGGCTACTTAAAAAAAGATGTTCCACTCAGCCAAGAGGAAAAGGAATAGGGAGACACATTATGGCTTTATTCACATGCTTCAGTTTTTGCTCATGACTTGTTTCCAGTTCAAACAATTTTTTTTACTGGAAGGAATGGAGGCAGAGAACATTGTTCATGACCGCAGGAGGAACGTTACGCTGGGGGCTGCGCTCCAGCAGGATTGTAACCCACACCCGGGGCCGCGGAGCTGCGCTCTAACCACTAAAACACATGTGATTGGAGGAGGCAGCGCAGCGCGGTGTTCCTGGAGAGCCGGAGCTCGGTCTGTGGGCCCCATGGTTAGGTGAGCGGGAGGTCCCCTGATTGATTCTCCACTGTTTCTGCCTCCCTCTTTTTCCCCTTCGCCGCTGCATGCATTCAGCCGGTCTGGCCCTGCCCCCCACCTCCAGCTGTCTCTCCTTACCCTTCACCTACACCCCCCTCGACCACACACACCCCACTACCCCCAAAATCACAGCCAACGTCAATCAGCTCCGTCTGAAACCAGGTCTCACAAATCACCCCCATTCACCTTCTCTCCTCCATTAGTCCCCTCTCTGTTCTTTTCCCTCTCAGGTTTGATTTTCCCCCTTTTCATGGACCCTTTCATGCTATTTCAAACCTTTTCTTGCTCTCCTTTTCTATCAATGTGTTCCCCTCTCCACTCACCTCTGTTCCTCCTCTTCTAACTCACTTTGACTCCCTTGTTTCCTTCCTCTTTCCTCAATTGTACCCGTCTCATTTTCTCATTTTCCCTTTTCCCATTTTTCCTTAAAAACTTGTTCACCTCTTCTCCTCACCCCAACTCCCCTCTCTCTCTCGCCCTCTCTCCTTCCCATCCGTCTCCCCTCATATCTTTACTTCCTAACTCACCCTCTCCCTCTCTCCCTCTTTCTCTCCTTCCCATCAGTCTCCCCTCACATCTTTACTTCCTCTCTCTCTCTCTTCACTGTTATTCACTCTGACACATGGCAGAAAATCAAAGCCCAGTGGGACCCAGAGGGAAAGAATAACATGACGATGGCTCCATGCTGTGTCCTGGCCCATGATAACAAGGTTTTCTCCCTCTTTCCCTGTCTCTTTCTCTCTCTTCCTCTCTCATTCCTTGTCTCCCGCTCTCTCTCTCACATTGCCTCTCTCTCTCTCTCTTTCCCCCTCTGACTGTCTGTCTGTCTTGTCTTTCTTTCCACCTCTCTCTCCCCCTCTCAAATTCAAATTCAGATTGCTTTATTGGCATGAAATACATTCATAGATACTGCCAAAGTGAAGAAGAAGTAATTTAAGGGCAAATATAAATGAATCTGAAAACTGCATTTAGTTAATTAAAGTTGATCACTTAACTCCCTGCCTGTTGCTTGCGTTTATCTCTGATGCTCCAAACCCGGGCAAGTTTGAACAAAGCCGGCTGGCTCGTGACCAGGATGGTGGTGAGGAGAGCAGGGGATGGATAAAGAGATAGAGGCAGAGGGAGGAGATGCGTTTTTCCATGAGCCTTGAGATCACATTAGACGTCAGCCAAAGTACGAAAGGGGAGGGGGTGCGGGGTGGACGGAGATAGCCATGGTCCTCAACAACAGCCTTGAAGTGGAGGACATAGAGGACGTGGCATTAAAAGACTGGGAAAAGAAAGAGATAGAAATATGTTTCCCCTGCTCCACTCCTGTCATCTAACCACTCTCTTTTTCTCCTTCACTTCCTCTTTCCCTCTTTCCCCTCACTTTTCCCTGAAGAAGCTTCCATCACCTTATCTGTCCACTTGAACACTGACCCGGCCAGCCAGACTAAACTTCCGCAACAGGGAACATAGCACATCCAGTTGCAGAATGGATTTTGGTTTAGTTTCAGGGACAGATCAGAAAAGCAGTAGCTGTTCTTCAAACCCGCAAATGTACCTAAGAGTCTTTGAAATGTGACCTAATTAAATTTGGGTTGAGGATCTGAGGAGAAAATCCCCTTGAGCTCCTCCTCTGGCCTCCGCGCAACCCTGTTTCGACATCACTGAGAGAACGGTGCGGTCATAGTTTTGGCAGCGGCTGCACGTTGGATTAGGTGCTGGGAGATAGAAAACAAACTCATGGCAAGGCAAGCTAGAGGTGATCCATAAGACTGCCATAACCCCCCATTGCTGTGATGCATTAGCCAGCTTCAAGCAACACTATGCAATTATCTGCCTTGATTAGAGCATGTGTTTACTGTGATTAAAATGTGATTACATGCTACATTCTGACTACATCTCCCACAGCTCTTTTCTAATGAAACAATATGTGCTGTAAATGTTTTGCTTGCGTGAAACATTCTCACAGGTGGCCAAAGCATCTTGGGCTTGGTTTCCATAGCAACACCCCCCACACTACCACTACCACAGTGGATTTTTTTTTCCTTCAGGACTGACACATCGTCAGGGGCTTCTGTAGGAGCAGGGTTTTGGGGGGTGAACTGAGGAGCTGTGTCTTGGACAGCATTTGAATCACAAAGTGAGGTACAACAGATGTGAACTCACCCAGTTTATTACAAACTGCACGAGAGGGTCACAAGATGTGATGAAATGAGAGATGTAACGGAATGTAATGTAGGAATGCGCATTGCAAGGCAGAGGAGAAAAACATTTCTGGGCACAAAAGAAATACCTCTGACATATGGAAATATAACTCAAAACCAGCTGCGAGTATATTATTAATCAGAGCCCACAAAATCCAAATTGGATTGTTAGTGGTCATACATAATACAGCGACAGAAATGACTGGGTTTGTTTTTTTAAAAATGGATACAAGTTCAGTCGCAGCAACCACTGGTCATCTCTGGAGTATTCATTTTTGATGGACTTGCGAACAACCGTAATTTACATGTTTCACGGCCAACACAGTTGTCAGTTCTCGATAAACTATCATAACTCAAATTACAACGCGCTTGTGGATAAGACTTTCTCTAACTTTCATCAGCGTTTGTCTGCTGATAGAAAAACAAAAAACTAGTGGCCCCTGGGTGGCGAGCAGGCTACGTCGCCTTTATGAGCCAAAGTCTTTTGCATCTCTTTTCATAGTGTGCACTTAAGCGCTTTTCACTGTGAACTCAACCATACAAAGGGTGCAGTAATTGCGGTGCATTTACCATTCATTCATGCTCGAAGTAAAAGATAGCCAGGACAACAAACCGAATAAAAGGCAACCCGTTTTAAACTTACCGCATGAGAAACTGAGTTTTAATGTGTCAGTAGAAATAACAGCACAATGTCAAGCAATCTACAACTTTTAATACAAACTGAAATTACTTCATGTTGTACGCCTTTTTTCAAAAAGAACGCCACATTGCAAAGCGTTTCAGCAACCTACCTTGCATCTCCGAAGAGTCACAGACACAGAAAAGTAGTGAAGCGGAGACAAAAAGTAAAGCTGGCATTGTCGATTTTGCACCCATGTTCCTCGAAAACGGTGCAGGGATGTCAGCAAAAATCCCACCAAATACCAAGACACAAAAGAAGAAAAACACCTGTCGCGAGTCCCCTGGTGCCGGTGTAAACTAAAAATCGTATCAATTCGTTATTAGATTCCTTCGCGGCACGCTGACCTCGCGGTCAGGCGGAGAGGTGACTCGTTCTGAAGAATGCGCGCTGAGTGAGAGTATCAGTGAGGGAGTTTCTCAGTCTCTTGTGATCCTCGCCGCGCGGGGTGTCACACACATTTCAACCATATCACCACCAAATAAAATTCAAGTCCTGAGGCAAGTTGCTGATATGCGTCAGTCAGTGGCAAATGGTACACGTCCCTGCCCGCGTTATTTGCATCTCCCTTTCACGATTCAACAGACAGCTGTTGAACAGCGATGTTGTTGCCAGGTCCAGAGGCTCCCGAAAACTGTTGCGACGCGGAAGAGAACAGCCCACCAACTAAATAAAACACTGGCCAGTCATATTCGGGTATTACTAGGTATCTCTTGTCTTTTTGAACGCACTCGATTTTGCGTTACGAGTGAAAGACATTTTCAGCATAATTCTTACATCAGTATTGCCCGTGAATGTGAGGGAATTTGGCGAATGGAGTTATGATAATGCCCCTCCTTCAATAAATACAAAGAATAAATTAAAATATATACTGGTAATGATATTGCATTAGACTATGCCTTTACACATATCAACGTGTCCTGAAGTGAGATTTTGGTTAATGAAAAGCTCACAGAAATATCTTTTTTTCATATTTAGAAATGAAATAAATAGAGGGAAATAACGCTTCTCATGAATGAATGGTCTCAGCCCAACACCTCGAATGAGCTGGCTGCAGGCTCAGTGTTGTCATGTTTAGGCTAGTTGCTAATGAGCCTGGGAGTTCCCTCCCCGCAGATACGTCAATGGAAAATGGGAGCCAATGTTATTAAAAGTCAATGCCTTATACCTTGACAGTAAGGTTTCATAGAATTGCATTTGGTGTCATCAGTTGCTATAATGCATAAATATCACTTTCATCAAAATTGATTGTTTCCCCCCACTCCTACCAATACGTCTGTTCAAGCTGAGGGGGAGCTTTTGCGTCATCTGTTACAAAAATGACAAACTGATTGAACACTAAAGTAAGAAAGTTATCCAAAATCCGAACACCTTCCTGTGATCATAAATTGTTTACATTCATAAACTGGCATAAAATTAAGCATTTCCACAAGAATGTGCAAACGTTCCAAAATGGTCCCCAAGGACAGAAGTATCTAATCCTCCCTCATATTATTTGGCAATTCAAGAAATAATTGTTTATTGTGGATTATTGACAGTGATCGCCCTAGCAACAACGTTTATTGAGAACATGTTACCACGTTTATTTCTCATTTTTCTTGTTGGGTGATGAAGCTGTCAGAGCCTCGGTTAAATGAAACATTTCTCCTGTCACTCTCACAATCATTGGCAGGCGCGTTCATCGTGTTCACCTACCTTTTTTTTTATAAACAAACCAGGCAGTCATTTGACTCACCGCAGCGTTTTATTTGAAAAGTATGCAAACCCAACAAGACCGTATCAAAAGCTTCATTTCCATTCATTTCGTCGTTGAAAGGCATCAGTTTACAGTCCTGGTTATAACGCGAAGTACTTGTTTTGGCAAGTATTGAGGCTTACCCTGGGCACTCTGCTTTTGTATGAAAACGTTTGTGCATTTTTTGTGCATATTTTAGAGGAATATTATGAACAAAACTCCAAACTTAATCTCCAAATAAGAATGCATAACACTGTCTTCATTCGCTTAAATAAACCAGACACCGCATTAGTGACACCCCTAATTCATCGTTTAACATAGCTCAGACTTTTTTTCTAGATCGTATGGAAAATTGGGACAGACTTTATTTGCGGGTAGGAATTTTCTTCCAAGCTCATTTTGGGGCCAATAAACCATAGACCCTGGGGACAACAGGGGGGCAAAGGTCTGACTTAATTTCATGGGGAGGGGGGTGGTGAGCTTCCAAACTGAAAGCACCATGCAAGGGACTGTCACCAACACACAAGCAACCACACACACAAATGAAACAAAACAATAACTGCGACTGAACAGGAGCCAAAAGTGAGCATTCTTTGTCGGTGGTGTAATGGACAGCCAGGGGTCTCCAGAGTTCAGATGCGGAAGGAAGCAGGCGGCAGGGGGAGATCACGCAAGGCTTCTCTCAGTCAGATGGTGCAGAAAAAAAAAAAAAAAAAAGAAAACCTTCCTCTCCTTCACCCCTCTACTGAAGGAACAGACGGAACCCCGCCGATCTTCAAGGACCGTGCTACTCCCACAGGCCTGCAGGGCCTTAAGGACCCACAGGCTCATCTCCAAAATCTGATCCATCAAGACAAGCCCCCAATCCCCCGCCCCCAAAAAATCATCTCTAAAACAAACTCCAAATACCGTTTAAATCTCTGTCCAAGCCCCATCTTTTCCTGGTTTCAGCTCCAGCCTCCATCCCAGATTGGCAGCCTGCCTGAGTTCACTGAAAATCCTATCCCAGAATTCCCTTTCTTCTCCCTGTCATTCCCGCAAGGCATCCCGTTAAATTCCTATCTTGCCTCCCAGATTGCGGGCAACTTTTCTTAATGGATTACATTTGCATGCATTTATATACGGTCTAAGGGGGAAGCTCATCGCCACAACCGCCTCCACCGATGTGTGACATCCACCTGGGTGTTGCACGGCAGACATTTTGTGCCAGAACACTCAGCACATACCAGCTGTGGTGGAGTAGACGGTAATGATTAAGCCAGTTTAAAAGGGGAGGGGGTGATTAGGTGGCCAGATTTTGGAGGCCGGGGGTCAGGAATTCGGCCAGGGCACTGGGGAACCCCTGGGCATAGAAAACAAACAAAGCGTGACAGACAAAATTAACCACACCAAATACTGAGATCCCAAAGCTATGTCTTTTTAATCATCTTCTTATCAAGGAAAAAAAAAATAAAGCATTTACATTTTGGTTTACACTTCCAATCACCCTGGAAACCTGGAGAGGCGCAGGCGGGGTGAGGAAGCCAAAAAAAAAAGAAAACGCACACATGGTGACTCCATTGGGACTCGCCAGTTTTAGCATTTTAGTGAACCGCCTGCCCCATCCCCCGCCCCCGGCCCCCATCTCAACAATGGTGTTAAAGTCACAGCTGGAACCTCCTGTGGTCCACGGAATCAGATTAAGGTTAAGTTCTTCCCCACCACAAACTCTCTCACACTAGAGAATCTACACCAGGATAACTTCATGAGACAAATGTTGGGCCAGCTTTGGTAGCACTGTTAATGGTAGATGAAGTCCACAGACCCAAGAATAGAAGTATATTTACACTATCTTTGGACTTCATCTCCCATCATTCCCTTTGTGATAAGTTGTGATTCTGGTAAAACTCACTCCTGAGGTCACCAATCTCTGCTGTAAGGAGAGTCGCTCTAAACCCCCAAAATGTTTACTTAAAGGTAACCTAAAAACCAAACCTTGGGTGTGTGTGTGTTTGGTGGGCTGGACCAAATGTTCATCTAATACCCGTCTATGGGCCACCTACTTGGTGAGTGCTTGGTATGCCCAAATAAACATATCTCAAATACACATAATCACTCTAGGGAGCGTGCAAGAAATGTGAGGCTCAAGCAAAACAAAACTGATTGGCAATAGTAAGACCATGCATTAGTGGTACTCCAGGAAGTGGCACAAAGTCCCTGCATTATCACACATTCAGACAAATAAGTGCCCAAATGCACACATTTACAGAAAACAAAACTCCTCCTCCTGAATAATGACAAGATGTGAAACAGCTGGAACACTGTCCCCAGAGAAGTGTTTCCGTTTCCTAGGAAACAACTTCAAGCATGTACACAGAATGGTCTTGCAATGAGGAAAATCCAGTCTGGAGAAAAGGATATAAAATAAAATTACATTGAGTCCCTAAAGCCATGTGTAGGTATCACTTTGCATAATCTTACAGTACAGAACACACTGGAGTTGTGTGTGGGGGGTGAGAAAATAGCTTTTACCATGTATGTAGATCAGGGGAACGCACTTTTGGGAGCATGTCAGATCAGAGAAGCTTGTGTTAGTGGCTGCCAGGCCAGCATTGACAAACTACAGACTTTCCCCCCCACATTCAAATTATTGACATATGAGAAAAACGCAAGATTTCAGTGAAGTGCTCTGACTGTTGGAGACAGACTGCAATTAAAGAGAAATGGAAACATTTGGTTTCAAACAGAATGTCACTGCTATTATGACGTGTTCCACAGATGTCAAAACATTAACGTGAATTATGGTCCCACTTCTAAATGCACATACCTCCTAATTTTACTGAATGGTGCCTTTGACCTGTTGTTGGACAACAGCAGTGAATTTTTTTTTTTTCTGTCTTTGGCCCGGCACACATTGTTTTAGCAGGTTGGGAATTGTGAGAGGGTAATTCTAGCATTACTTTGTGACACCAATAAAACTGTTATCCTCTCCAAGCTGCAGTCTGAAAACTTGGACTACACTCAAGACACTGTGCCTTCACAGGTGTGAAAGTCCACAATTTTTTGAGTGGACTGGGCAAATAAGCTTCAATAAACCTTATTGTAATTGTTGTGGAGGGTTAGAGACAGGAAATACAATTTCCATATTTTATTTTGGCAGCAGCTCAAACACCAGCTGAGCAATGCCGGCTGCGGCGTTTCACTGCTCTGGTGTTTCTCGTTGAGAGCCACACTTCGCCGTCGCAAGCGCTGGCTGCGGAGTGCACGCGAGGGACAAGGAGGAAGCCTGGAGATTCAGTCCCACTGCTGAAAATTTCATGGACAGAAACGGGCAGGAAATGGTGGATCAAGTTGCAGTGCAGTTGAGGGGTACGCTAATGAGCAAAGAGCTGGGACTGAGAGAAACACTGCAAGCCACTCCAGAGCCCATGGACTACAGCGCTAAGATTCAAGAGTGAGTTTGCAACATGCTGAAAGGGACTCCTTGCCACCTCAGGAAAGCCAATTTATTTGCATGAGGACAGCACTTCAGTGTTTAAAGTCTGAACTATCTAGTGCTAATGGAGGTACGACTGCAGGAAGACTGTGGCCCTTGTTAAACCACACTGGACACAAGAGCAGTGACATCCCCATAAATACCCTGGTCTGGTAAAATTTGGTCACAAAAGAGCTTGTTTATCTATTCTCAGCAGACAAAAGCACTTCCACAAATCAGGGGTTTGCTACAATTTCTGCTAAAAAAAAAAAAGCAACAGCAGACCATAACAACTTAAGAATTTCCAAACCGAGAGCAAAAAACTAAACCAAAAACTAAAAACTAAACCCAAAAGGCCTTTTGGGAATGCAGCATTTGACAGCTTGCCTTCGAGCTAAACCCTTTTTCTTTTCGCGTGGTGCATATTTATTTTCTCAATTATTCCCCCCCCCCCCAACAATGTGATTCTAGGGAGGGGCACTTGGGGCAGGGAGTTTGGAGGGTGGAATTTTGGCAAGCTCAGAAAAAACAGAACTGAAAGAATTCAAGTCCCTGTAAAAGATGTTTCAGCAGTTTTTCCTTTAATGACCTGAAATCAAGTCAAAATTCCATTCGCCTGAGGGAAACCTGACAGAACACTGAACAATGTGGAACAGATAAAAAAAAAAAAACAAAAAAAAGAAAATTGAGAAAGATTTTGTATGCAAAACTTAGTCCATTTCCTGTCCCCAGAGCACTTGTGACAGTGGCTTGTGTCACTTGAGTGGAACGTTCACCTGCATGATGGGAGAAAAAAAAATTACAGCACCAACAAAAGTGACAACCAGTGAAGCCCGTCGACCAGCGCCTCGGTTGTTAAATTGGTAATCAAAGATTATCGCGCAATGGACTGACTTTAAAAAAAATCTTAAAATCTCAAAATGGTCTTTACAGTACATCCTTAAATGCACAACAAAACCTACTTCTGACTAGGTCTGAAGCCATACAAGAAGGTATAAAACTGTCATCAATAGTGTTCTGATGTTGTATAAAGGGTCCTATGCTGAAGATACTTTATTACACATTTCACTCCTCCGTTTGTCACGTGGCTTTTTTCTTGCCTGAAACATAGCTTTTTACATTCAGGGCCTAAGCATGTGCACCTACTCAAGCCATCCCTGACATTATCAAGCAACTGTTTTACCCAAAAGAGACAATGGCAATCCCCCATGGGTGTGACCTTACAATCCTGCCTACAGACACCAGCCTGGGCATCAGAACAGTATCAATCTATTTTCTTTTTCTCATATTTAATTGTATGACTTCAGCCATGGCGGAGAATAGGTTTTGCTCTCCTTAAATTCAGGTTCCGTCTGACATGAGAGAAAAGCCTCCAATCCCTCAGACCTCCTCCTCGCTCTCCCTCCTTCCCCCCCCATGGTCCTCAATGGCTGCGGTGATTTTTTGTTTGTTCTTCTCACCCCTCATCCCCCTCTCCCCTCACTCCTCGTCGTCGTCGTCGTCATCCCGGTGGCCGTGCCCCGGGGAGCTCTCTAGCGCCTCCTGTGTCTGCACGCGCTGGATGGAGACGATGCCCGTGAGGATGGCGTAGCCCAGCATGGCACCCAGGGCCACCAGCACGGACAGCACCTGGTTGCGCCTCTTGTTGGGCTCGTTGTCGAAGTCGCTCCCCTCCGGCTGGCAAGACATCTTCCGGGAGGGGGCCTCTGCAAAAAGCCACAGGGTCCTCAGTTAGGGCTCGGAGGTGGACAGGGAGATGGGGGGGGGAGGCTTACAATCACAGCAACTTTAATTTCATCTCCGTAAAAGGGAAACTGGTTTAGGAATTAAAAAGGCCATAAAAAGGTGATTTAAACATTCTCTTCTAGAACATTGTGTTATAGGACTCCCCAACCCTGGTGATGGAGGACCACATGGTCTGCAGGTTTATTTTCTCCATAAAAATAAGAAAAAAAAAAAAATTAAATCGGAAACCAATTCAGACCCAAGAAATGAGCCAAAGCACCATTAACTGGTGAACTAAATCAGCTCTCCATGACTAGGGCTGGGGGGAAACCATTTCAGCCCTATTGGTTCCAGCAGCGCTGTCTTTCTCCAGCAGCTCGCTGTAACACAGGGATATGCGATGAGCGGTGGGACGGGACAGGGATGCACACTGAGGGACGGTCACGCACCACGCCCCTCCGCAGGGAAGTACAGGGTCAGGATGTTAGTGCAGAAGAGCCGCAGATTGTCCAGGGAGGTTAAGTGTTGCTGCAGCTTCCCATTAGGCAGCTTGACCTTCACCAGTGGGGCCAGGTAGCCGAAAACATAGGCGTCCAGAGAGGAGGGGCTGTGAGAGAAGGACACAGACACACGTGGACACCGATACACAACGGTCCCATCATCATCTTCAACTGCAATTGACCCATATTTTAAAACAGGCTCCTAAAAAAAGATTTTAAGACTTTCTTGTGTGCTTATCTTAATTTTAATCTCCCGGCAAATGGCCCTGAGATACTCAGTGAAGAGCGGTATGTAAGGCTTTGCAGCACTGCGCTACATTCCACTGTACCCAAGACCAAACAGTAGGGAGCAAAACCCATAGGCATCATAATATGTCCACGCTACGTCCAACAAATATGTCCACTTAGTACAGACTGTGTGTGTGGTCAAATGTGGTGTGTTCTGATCCTTGATTGGGTGGGTGGGTATGTACACGCACTCATGTGTGTGTGTGTGTGAGCATAATGTGACACCGCTTGACTCTACTTACGAATCTCCAAAGAAGAACTTGTGTGGGCCAAGGCGCTGAGAGAGGAGGCTCAAACACTCTAATGCATCACGATAGAGCTGGAGGGAGAGAGAGAGAGAGAGAGACACAAACACAAACACACACAAAATCAGACAAACATACACACATAGATGCCAAGGCACACACACACAGGAACGCAAAAAGTCTTTTCAGAAAAACAATCGATCATACCTCATTTATATGTCCATATAAATTACATTTGAGTTAGCTCAAAACCTTTAAAAACTCCTAGAGCAACAGCACCGTGTGTATATGTTAACATTAAATACCAATATCCCAATATACAGGTATGCAACATGGACATGTATGCATTTACATTAAATTCCAAAGCAATTTTGACGCTAAAGAGTCTGAATAATTACAGCACAGCTGATGATGTCATAGGCACTGTCACAACAGCCCAGAATTCCTTGGTGAAAGTGAAAGATATAGCTGAAACTCTATCCAAGTCCCATGGCTCCAGATGTAAACATGGCCTGTTTAAGTTATGGGCGTAGCATGGAGTGACAGACTAGGCCGTAAGTTAGGGTTCTGCACGTGTGAGAAATATTTGAACTCAGAGGTGACGGTACAGCCGTATTCAAAACATGACCTCATTCCACTGCAGCCAGTATTTCACCGAGGCCCCCAGCACAGGACTATGCCCCCTTCCCCTGTAAATTGTGACCCTCATTCCAGAACCCCACCAAAAACACATTTTCCCCAACGCAGCCATTAACTTTAGAACTTAGCGGCGGTCAGCGTTGCTCCCAGGGCGCCTGCATTTGACCTCATTCCAACTCTTGGGTGAAAATGGCGGTCGGAGGAAGTTGCAGTCCCTCCAGCTCCATAAATCATTAAATCACCATGGCTGCCGGGCAACACTGGCCAATAGGGTGTGGTCTGGCACTAGAGCCGTCACCCTCCAATAGTGCACAGAGCAGGAGCCCTACGCTATTTCAAATACTTGCCCCAGGAGCTTTGCACATCATGGTGATTGCATACATATTTAGCAAAAGTAGTTTTTTTTTCTGCTATCATGATTCCTCTATTAGTTATGCTATTTAGCTCTTAGTGTGTGCATGAGCCTACGTGCACATGCAAGTGTGCCTCTTCCCTCCCAGTCCCTTCTCTCAGGGCTCCTCCGTGTCTGGCTGCATCGAGCAGCTGGCGAAGGCGGAGTCGGGCGTCTTTTCCTCACCTCCTTCTCGACTTCGTCACTGGCCTCCAAACCAGCGTCACCCCGGACCAGCCGCAGCCGGTCCAGCTGCTGGCTGTGCATGCGGTTGGGCAGGAAGAAGTTGAGCGGGAAGGGGATGTTCTCGGCGTACCAGCGCCGTGTCACGTCCACGTAGTTCTTGGAGTCCAGCCAAAAGGTATAGATCTGGGTGAGGGGGCATGGGAGTGAGAAGGGAGTTGAGTGGCTCAGATATGACATATTCATAAAAAGCACACCTCTCCCCTTGAAAACCCATTGAATCCTGCAATTTCAGACTCCAGTACTGGAGGGACAACATTTTTTTTGTACATATCAGCACTTAAAAAGATTAATTTCAGTAACTGGTTGACTTAAGTGTCCACAAAGGCATACATTGGCAGGTGATTGAAAAGAAACAACAGTAACATGCAGGCTCTGCGCCCTTCCAAGTCTCAAGTTTGACAGCCCTGGTCTAGATGAAGACTGCTCAGTCCTTGCCTTCCACCTCCAGGTCCAGGGAGTCTGAAGGGTTCTGCTCCGTCCACCTGGCTCATATAACCATCATCTGAACTCATCCTGCACCGTTCTCCTCTCCAGGGCCAGCCCGCTGGACAGAAGCCCCGCAGAACTGGAGCCAGCCAGCCACAAACGAGAACAGCAAATGGCCTGACCCAGCCGCAGCAAAAGCTAAGCGTATGAACTCCAAAGCCTCGTCAGATAATCTGCACTCAGAAGCTTATTTTCTGGCTAGTTTTTCTGGACGGTTTTGGACCAACAGTGCTGAGGTGATGCTGGAGCAAGCCAGGCATGTAAGGGTGACGGCATCCAAAGCCAAGTTTACAACTCAGAACTAGGGCTATCACAATTATGACACTTGAGTTAGCCAAATTACCACAGTGAATGACATTACTGTCCAGGGGTGTGGGGCAAAATATTTCACTAACTAATCATCATAAATAGCCTCCTCACACTTCCTTAACTCCCCCCCTTTCTGCTAGCAGCAGTCAGGCAGCTAAGCACAAAGTGTATGGCACAGCTCCTGGCAAGAGGGAGAGAGGCGTGTGAATGAGAGACAGCAGACTTTAGGAGAAGATGCATAGGCTAAAGCAGCCAAAATTCAGTTTGCTCCTTATTCTGTAATTGTAAAATATGCAATACATGATTTGTGGTGAATCTGCAGAAGAAGTCACATGTTCATGGCTGCCTACAGCTGAGTGAATGGGAGAGGGCTGCTGCAGGAAGCTAAACACTTTGGGCGAGTTTGGGAGGGAAAATGGGGGTGGAACATAAATGGTTATGTGGAAATGGAAATTTTTATTGTGTGGATTTTCATAACCATCAGCACGGTGATTATTACATCAGGGTGGCCATCACAGCCCTTGACAGCTTGAGACCAAGAGCAGCGTTTCCTGGCCGAGGAGCCGAAAGCCCTGCTCAGCCTGCATGTAGCAAACCAGAGGGAGATAGGGAGAGATTTCCCCTCAGGGCACGGAAGAGTCGGCTTCTGGTGAGCTCTGCCAATGAATTCCGACCTCGACCCACAGGGAACGGTTGAGTTACGCAACAAAGTAATGGACTGATTACATCCTCAGAAATAGCCTCTACTTCAGTTTTTTCAATCCTTCAACAAAAAGAACCTCATCAACTAACTGACACGGCACTCTGTCTTTCTTAACAGTTTTGAATTGTAGCTGGATGGTTGATTGCGCCAGTGTAAGGCCAACAAGCAGGGCCTTCCCCCAAGAGGCAACGGTCACAGGGCAGGTAGTCAGAGTGAGGAGACTCGTTCTGCTTTCACAAAAGCGTTCAGGAATCTGCAGGGTTTCCTCCTCGCTGGTCCCGCCCATCTGGCTGGGGCTAAAAGAGGGGCCGTAACCTTTGATTTTGCTTTTTATGAGCACCGCTTAAATACTGGCAATAATTACCTGGAGCCTGCTCACTTTCTAATGAGGCTCTGAAATATAGCCAGGCTGGGAGGTGGAGACAAATTGCAAAAGGAGGTTAGGGTGGAAGACTCTTGCCAGCTAAGCCATAATAAGGCTTTCTTTTGTGAAGTCTGTTAGATTCTTTCTCTTGGCGAAAGTCACCCCCCCCCAGTAGGACTCCTAGATCCCCTTTTTATCACTTCTGTTCCCTCCAACATTACCTTCCCGAGTTTCATCTCCTCTGCAGCTCGCATTTACCACATGTTCTTATCCACAGAGACGTATAAAGTTTACATTTTTAAAAAGTGCCTGTTTATACAGCTGGATATTTATTGCAGAAGCCTTGGGTTAAGTACAAACTGCAACCTCTGGGTTATAAGTCTTGCTCCTGAACTATTATACTATACATCCACCTGCTTGACAATACTCGTAAATCTTGCTGTTAATCCTTTGTTTCATCCTCTGTCCAGTCCTTAACCCAATGCCCTACTTCCTTCCCACTTTTCTTCCGACCTCTCTCTCTTCATCTGACCATTCCTCCGGTCGCTCTCCCAACCCAACCCTACCGTTGCCATGACTTACCAATGCGGGCAACAGTTTCTCCTCCAGCAGTGAGATGAAGGCGAGGGTATCCGCCCCTTCCTTTGCTGATAGGTCATAGTCGGCGTTATATTTCTAAAAGACAGGAAAGGCAGCCAATCAGCAAATCAGCATCCACTTCTCAACAAATCACCTTGAAGTATCTTAGCTCGAGCCCCGCGTGCATCAGTCATACTTCTTAAGTGTTCCTCAGAGGGTACTGTTTGGCCTGCAATAAGTCAATGAGGAAAAAAACAATACAAAATAGAAGAATAAAGATTGCAGGTAATGAATTATGCTAATGAGGATGAAAGTATGGTACATCAAGTTGAGCCGATGGGAAAATTAAAATCACTTTGAATAGATTTGTTTCTTATAAAAGTGAGCTATCAATTCTCAATGGGCACTTTCACATGTAACAACAGGAGGGTTTAATGCATCATGGCAGTAAACAGTCTCCATCTTTAAAGGTCAACAGCTCTTTCATTCAGCTGTGCCTTGTGCTGTCTCGGTTAGGCTGGCCCACTGGCTGTTTCCATCTTCCCCAAAACCACACCAAAAAAAAAAACATAGTAAATAAAATACGAAGGAAAAGGTCAAAACTAAGTGGAGACCATTATGCTCTAACCGAGCGCAACAGATTCCAGCTGCCAGCTCAACTTCCAGGTCCACTCTCCTTCCAACAAGGTTGAAAAACCTGTGTGTCAAGGACCAACAGGGGCAAGGCACAGAGTCGTGTACTTGTGGCGGGAAACGCTGGCCGCAGATCGGGGGTAGTGTCCTCGCATCCTCTACGATGTCTGTCCGTGGGGGGAAAATGAAAGGAGCCGCTCGGATTTCAGGCCAGAGAGGGGGTACTGACTTCCAGTAATCTGCAGAGAGCGGTAATGAGGCTTCTATGACGTCATCGAGGCCGGGTGCCGGGGCCTGGAGCTGCAGGATGTGCTGTGCTTTTCCAGCACACAAGGAACGACTTTCCCCACGAAGATACGAACTCGAAATCAAGCAGAAATGCTGGGATTTTTTTTTTTTTTTTTGAATCGGTTTCCCTCTTTTAACTGCAAATGCCAGTCAATTCTACTGCTGCATGTGTGAGCTGGGTGATGACCACATGTTTTAATGCAAAGTGCGTGATTTCCACTGGTTCCGCTGCGGTCAGTGGTATGTCCCTTCATGGCTTCTCTCTATGCTAAGACACCACCCACCCTGGTGTCACCATAGCTATCTCTCTCAGACATTTATACCTTAGCACAGTAAAGCTTAAGGTAACATTTTTGCTTTCAGTCAAAACAAACTGCAAGGGGACAATGCCTGCAGCTAAGTCAAACTTATATGAAAGCTTTAAAATGAGGGTCGACACACTGCAAAAAAAACACCCAAAAAAAAAAGATGGTGTCAAGTGTCAAAATCAACTATTTTGACAGCTCACAAATATGAACTACTAAACTGCAAAAGAAATCAAATGAAATATACCTAACCCATACATACACGTAATGTATACAGAAAATTGTCCTCTTGATACCGTTGTCTGATTTCAAAGGCGTAATTCACATAACAATAACTGAGGAGTACAGGCATACCTGTTTTCATGCATGACAGCTAAATATGTACGGTTTCAAAAACAGTTTTATGATTACTGTTTTATGATTATTTATGCCACTCTTTTGGCTATGCCCCCCTTAAAAAAGACATTGCAATCAAGAGGATGAAGTCTAAACATGGATCTTTCTTTCTCCTGGATAAATACAGAGCAAATAAATAATCTTATGTGTACATAAGGGAAAGAATGAGAAAATTCACTGCTGTCAAAAACGAATTTGTCCGGTAGCCGTGTTCCAAAGCCTGGGGCTCAGCAGACAGTAGTCCTTTTGACTGCAGCTCGGGGTCCAAACAGGGAGCAGTAGACTCCCTCCGGTCACACATCTGGGCCGGTCCTGGGATACGACCCGATCCGGCTGCCCCTCTCAGCGGGCAAGCTTCCTCCCCAGCTCCCGCCCCTCCAGGGGATACACTCATGACCCATTAAACTGGTTCTGAAGGGCCGTTTTTTGTTGTTTTTTTTCCTCTCTTGGGCTGAGGCCTCGTCTGTCCAAACCCTGCAGGGGTTTTGCAGCCGCTGTCAGAGGACATGGCAGGTTTCAGCCTGAGAAAGACTCTGCGCAAACTTAAAAGAATTTGGAAACACTTTCCCTGGAAAACACCAGCCGCCCCCTCCCTCCCCCCTTCCCCCGCAAGGCCCAAAACCCTCACCCCCCACAGGTCCCTCTTCCCAAACTTGGCTTATTCATCATGCAAACGTTTTGCCTTTAGCTCACGTTTGACGCACTTGATTGCCGTCCAAGGCAGCGATTACGCCCTGTCATGGTCTGTACTGCCAAAGCCTGTGCCTGGCCTCTGGGCGGAGTCACTGTGTTAACTATCTGAGCTGATTGGTTCCATGTGGGCATCAGTACTGAGGCATATATTTTTTTTTTTTGGGGGGGGGGTGTTGGGTGGGGGTGAGTGTTTTGGGCAGAACACAATTTCTTCTCAGCCCTAATGTATTGTGAGGCAGAACGAAAGAAAAAAAAAAAAAAAAAAAAAAAGGGAAAATCCACTTCAGAGTTGGTAAAGTCCACCAGGGTGGGTCGCCATTCCTCATGGTCCGTTGAGTGTTTCCCTCCATTGTGGGTCTCTGTGCGCGTTCCAATGCCAGCCTCTTATGAGACCGCATGTTAACACTGCACCGCTGCTTCACGGTCCATTGACTTTCCTTTCATTGTGGCTCCACGTGAGCATTCCCAAAAAGCCAGTCCCTTGTGAGACCGCATTTTAACGCCACCTCACTCGTGGTCTGTGGTGCAAGACTGTGGGTATACTGAACTGGATGTAAACTTAGTTATATGGACCTTGACCCTCATAAATGACATGGCTATGAAACCGTGAGCTGAAATCCATATTAAATCCATCATATAGCTCTACCATAATCCAACTCATTTGGATAATACAGTCCCTACTCCCTATATGCAAAGCAATGAACTGCATAGCTGAGTGAGTATCCAGAGCAACTATTAGTCCTAAATTCAAATCGACGGCATGATTAAAGTTTTTAACTGAGAAATTAACTCAAGTGTTTTTGAAACTCAAACAACACATTTCACTGTCTGCTAAATCCGTTATGCCAAACTCAGGAAGGTTGTGCAAACTGTAGTCTAGAATCTATTAAAACACTTGCTTTTAATTTGCCAATTGAGTTAAGAGCAAAAGCAACCAGCTGGCAGAAAAATGCAGTCACACTCATTTATATTAGAAGCTGACGCACTGCTCATTCTGTTTAGCAATGGGAGATGAGATATTGCTTGTGCGAGCCAGGCCTTGCCCTGCGTCTTCCCTCCTCCCCTCTCAATCTTTGTTGTTTCACTGATCCGAATTAACTACCAATCAACTTTATCAGTTTATCTGTCATATTTATTTCACTTCCCTGTATCCTACAGATCAGGCAAAGGAAGAAAGGAAAAACTTTCAGTTTCCCCGAAAACAGCCTTCATCGGTTCATATGGATTTTGCGTTCATCAAAGGAACTATTGATTTAGGCAACTCTAACCCCGTTTGATCTTACGAAAGGACAGAGAATATAATCACAAAGCGACTGGAGAGTGAGTGACTCCACACAGTCAGAGGGGAAAAGGATGCCCAGACACCGCAGACGAGGGTCTGTGAACGAGCCCCAGGGTGTCCTCAGCAGAATGAAAACACTATTTTAAGAGCATTCTGCTCATATTAAAGGCCCTTTTGACTCATTCTGGCAGTTTTAAGCTGCGCATCACATCCTGTTGTGAGAAAACGGCGCTGCAGAGTGATCCATGTCTGAAACATGTGGTGAAAGTATCAGTATTTCGGCTGCAAAGGCCGTCTGACTTCCTCCTGAAGCCGTCTTCCATGTTTCCAGGTTTTTTTTTTTCTTCCATTTGTTACAGATGTGATGAATCTGTCCGGTCTGTAAAGTTTCTGAGCGAATGAGAGGACACACGTTTCCCGTCTACTCCCATGAACTCAAACGTCATCACTCTTGCACTTAGTCATTTAGATATTACGTATTTTTTTTGTTACTTTTCTTCCAATAACAATTTTTGTGTTACAAATATGCACAAATTCGTTATACAACGTTGTTGTGATTACCGTTTTAATGATTATGATCAGTATTATTAGATTTTTTTATCATATAATTATTACTATTACCACAAAGACAAAAAAAGTTTTGATTTTTTAATTACATTTATAGCTTTCCCCCCACCCCAAACTCAAGCGAAAGGTTTAGCCTCAAGAAGCAACCGTCTCCTGCTGTCTCTAGAGGACGTGGCCGTGGTCTTATTCACATGACACAAGCTTTCCCAACTATCCAAACTGTACATGGACCAGTAAAAAAAAAAAAAAAAAAAAAACTTACCCAGAAACCCTGCCATTCCTTGGCGAGGCTGAGCCGATTGTTGCCTCACCACTGCACACCGCTGGCCATGGATGGTACTGGCACAGCAGGTACTCAAACACCCAGCCCTAGGGCTCAATGTCCCTGTCTGAGCCACCCAGAGGACCCATGCTTCTACCTCTTAATCAATGTTTAGTCTTAGCAACGCACATAGAGCTGGACAACTGACTGACAGTGTTCTCACTCAACAACAGAGCACAGTGGTGTGGAGAATGCAGCCGCTTCCCACAAGCATGCTGGGAAGCAGTCTAGCCTCCATCCCCCACAGCCCTATCTACCAAACAGGGACTCCTGAAATCTCCCCACAACAACAAATCACACAGAGCAGCGTGCATTACCCGGCATCTGATGCCAAACCTCATGCTGCACCATAGTTGAAATATCTACCTTTTCATTATTATCTATTAATCTTTATTAATTATTAATATTAAATTCATAATCATTGCACACCTCCCAATGTGGTCTGAAAACCCACCTCTTCAGACTAACCATTGTACCCCCATGTGGCACTTGTTGTACCCATTCGTGACACTTAACACCTGGATGTTGTATTATGTTTATTACTGGCAACATGGACTTTATTTTTAGCTTTAAACTGCTGTAACAATGTTTAAATGACGCACTTTCTTTCCTGTATTGTTGTTACGCTGATGGCATGCACTTCTCGGCCATCGCTTTGGATAAAAGCGTCTGCAAAATGAATAGATGTAAATTAAAAATAAAAACTCCGTGTTGCACACATCCTTGGCTTTACTCTGGGGTCTGTGAGAGAGTTTCGGGAGGCAGATCTCCCCCATGGGAACGGTAACGGCGTTCTGCTCCACTCTGTTTCTGCCCTGCTGTCCTCCGGCTCCAGGCCACAGACGCTCAACCAAAACCACAACCACAGCCGGCTGCACCCCATCCTCTCGTGTTCTTCAGCCACGTCTCGTTAGGCAGACCCAGACCGGTCTGTGTGTGTGTGTGTGTGTGTGTGTGTGCGTGCGTACGCACGTGTGTGTGTGTGTGGGTGTGTGCGTGCACACGTGTGTGTGTGTGTGGTGTGTGCGTGCACGCACATGTGTGTGCGTGTGCGCGTGTGTGTGTGTGCACGTGTGTGTGTGTTGCTTGAGAACTTCATACACATCAGTATGGAAAGCCTTCATTTGTTTCGGTTTCTGCGCCTTTGCCGTGATGTTTTCCAGTGAGCTCTTGGTGACCACCTTCTCCCCGGGTTAGGGAGCCATTATCCAGCCCCCTCCCCACACTCTTCCCAATTAGTTCAGGGTTTTCTGGTTTTGATTCCCTCCAGAAAGGCACATATTGTTCAGCATTTTCTAGTAATTGCAAAAATGCACTATAATATAACAAACACATTTAGATTTTTTTTTTTCTTGGAAGTACAAATACATTTTAAACAAATCTCCTATGGTAGTTGGCATGATCTGAAAGGGTGGATGACGGACTTTCAATACAAACTTTCAGTTCAGAGACTTTTAAGAGATCATTCTTGCCATGTGATGACATGAATCTGGATTGTAGTGCCCTTAGAGACGGGCTCAAAGAGAGGGCCCGAGCCTATGGCCTATGGTCTTGGGGTGAGAAGGAAGGGAGGAGGAAGAAAAGAGGAGGAAAGAAAAGAGAGGGCCAAGAGGGAGAAGGGACAGGGTGGGAAAGGGAATGGGTTAAAGGGGTGAGGGGTGTAGGGAGAGGAAAAAGGAGAGGAGAGAGGGAAGAGTGGAGAGGGGGGAGAGGAGAGGAGTGAGGGACACAGACAGCCAGTCACCTGTTTCCTGAGGTGTATGATGATCTTGCTGGGCTGGGAGAGACTCCCCTCCTCTCTGGTCTTCAGCGCTGGCAGAGAGCCTGCAGGAAGGAGGGAGGGGTGAGAGACACCGCCGTTAGGACACCCGCCGAAAAGGGACACTCAAAAGACGGCACAGCCCATTGGCGGCCAGCGACGTGTGACCGTTCCGCCTCGGTGGAGAGCGAATGAGGTGAGAGCAGCTTAAAAGGGGAGAGGTCAGGGAGCGGCGCGGGAAAGACCCGGGGCTATCCAGGGAGGAAGTCACATGACCCCTACACTGTGTTCCGCTCAGGCGGACAAAAAAGGAGCCGCAGCGCTGTAAAGACATCTCTTTCACCTCCTGGACATCTCTCTGTCACAGAGCCGCAAACCTGTTCCCACCCAAACCACACCTCCCCCGCTTCCTGCGGACTCCTTCCCAAATCTGAATCTTTAATGAACCTTGCCCCCTGATTGGCTCGTTCCAATAAAGGGTACGCCACGGGCACCGGCTTGGCCCTGATGTCCAGCCCCTCAAGTCTCTGCCTGGGTCAGTGGCCCACTGTGGCTACAGCCCAACTGGCTCAGAGGCGAGTGTATCAGAGGAGCACGCAGGCTTCAGTGCAATGTGCCCAGCTGAGGGACACCTTTCCCTTCAGCCGGTTTAAAAAAAGGCTAAACTGGACTTGAATGCATTGAGCTGTCAATGATGTTTTTTTCTGCATTATAGTCGCTTCAGCTGACTGACTAAAAGTGAATACTGGATAGGAAATGATAGACCAAAGGTGTGGCGATGCTTGCAACTTACCTGTCGGGCTTCTCCAAGGGTTGGCGATCTTGTGGACTTTGAGCGGTGCGCCCGCAAACTTGGCATAGGCCTAGGAGACACAACACAGAGATAGGTTAACAAATCCACTCAGACCTATGAACTATGACCTATGGCCCTGTCTCCAGGGGTGCACTGGGTCACACTGCTCTTCAGAGGGCATACACAATGCTGGACCTTAATATTCTACCCAGTTTGCATCACATGGTACTCCACATAAAAAATTCCACTATCAGAAATTAAATGCAGGTTTCTCTTTGCAAAGCTTTTTTTTCCAGAGGCTTTTTAAATTGCTTTATATTATATTTGTATGGTTTTAATTACATATATAAGGCTATACCCTACGAGCTTGAAACCTACTGGGAATAATGCAGCTTTTATACATGCACTCATTAATTACAACAGAGTACTGTACCAGCAGAAAACTGAAAATACAGCCTACTGCTTTCAATTTGTTGTTAAATATGGTGTTTGTTTTCATGCTGATTTGACTTCCAGACGCTGTGCCTCCCTGTCTGTCGTTCTCACAATGTCCCTGCAGCTTTCCTCACAGAGCTGTGGAAAAATGAACTTTCTATAAACAGCGCTGACCTGCTTCCATCCGGACCGCTTTGCACGCGTTTAGAATTTTTAAGAGGCGGACATACAGCAAGTCTCGGTTGCCCGGGGCAACTGACAGCCCTTTCATCTGGCGTCCCGCTGTGTCATTCATTGCGCCCGAGAGGCTAAACACACTCCTGCCGACTCATTAGAGGCATCATGACTGGATCCACCGGTGCCAGGACAGTCTGCTGGCATGCCAAGTGAACATTAGCACCTCAGGAACGACTGAGGAGAAAGTGCATGGCGGGTGCGTTAAAACAGCGAGGGACCGCTAACAGCTACACATTAGGCAGAGATGGGAGAAACAGCTACGGGCTGAGACAGGTATGCATGTAAACATGTAAGGAAACAGACAAAGTCGGTGCATACATGTATACATGTTCACTCATAAACACACACACGTACATACACATACAGACATCAGAAATATTGCACGCTCACACATTCAAACCTATGTCACTTTGGCCACTGGTTGGCAGCGTTTAACATCACATGCATGCATGTAATGTATCAGTATTACTGTTGCTAAGAGCAGCCGGACTGCACGGCACTGCCCTGCACTTGCAAAGCCAACTGTTCTTATCAACATCCATTGCAATACTTCAGAAATACACAAGGGTTTAGCAGGGAGATGTAGCCAAACTTAATCCGCCATGTTAATGAGCAGTTTTATTAAACCTTCTGCAAGGCAGACATTAAACTCTTTTCCCAAAAATGTATCCGGCAATTCCTAATGGGCAGGCATGACTGTTTGCAGACAGGAGAGAATACTGTCACAGAAAAAGACGGTCATTTCTCCATGACCATATCCACAAGTCCCCATTTTATTTGTGCTGTTTTACATGACATTTTCTGCATTTAGCAGTGCCCTACTCCAGCCAGTCTTATACAGGTTTGTTTTTACACACTACCCATTTATAATGGATGGACGTATTTACCTAAGCAATCATTGTGAGGTGCCAAGCTCAAGGGCATGAGAGCAATGCCCTTCATGGGACCTTATTCTGCAATCTCTGACCAACAAGCCCAGCTCCCAAACCATTACATAGACCAGGGCCAATAATTATAACGTCTCAGAGTAGGAGTGATGACCTAGGATCAGGTTTGTATGTTTAAATCCTTATCAATTATCAGCGAAAGGGCAAAGCTGATCCTGGATCAGCCGTCCTAATCTAAAATGCATTATAAATATTCAGGCCCAGATGTTCAATGGGTTAAGTTCAGCTGTATGGCTGGGGGGTGCAGAATGGAGCCTAAGTTGTCTGCCTCAAGCACAGCCAGAGTTTTCCAACCAGTCAGGAAACCGCCGTTAAAAACATCAAATGCTGACATCATGCCCGCGGCTTCACTGGCAAATTCCACAGAGATTTTCGAACTGTCGGTCGTAAAGTGAAAGGACGAGACGAACCCAAAATAAATCACTCACATTTTCGGGATCCATGAAAAAAAAAAACCTCTAGCTGTGTAAGTAGGAGCTACCATATTACGAGGAGCTACAGTTTCAGCGCAAGGGGAGACGCAGGTGTCACTGCGGCTTGGAAAATCGCGCGAAAGAGCGGCCAAAAACAGATTAAAAACATGAGTGCTAAAAACTAGACCCCAGTGTTCCCTGGGCCTCTGACTTTGCCGTAGCATGGGCACCAGTCCACTTTCTGAGTACGCAAACTGTATCTGGGGTAGCACGGAATGTAAAAAAATTGGCAATGGCTAAGGCTAACTCAGCCTTACACCAACACCTTGAAAAGTGTCCATCCGCCAAAAAACAATGTGGAATTAGTTCACTCAACCCTGAAATTCAAATTAGGGGCGGCTGCTAGAAAGACTTTTCAAAACTATTATCATCAAATATTGATTGAATATACAGTTTTACATGTAAACAAGGCCCATCTTTTAAAATGTATGGAATTAAAATACTCTTAAAACAAGAACCGTATTCACATACACTAAATGTCATGTATGTAATACAGGCAAAGAGTCCTTCCAGATTAAAACCATTGAGGGGTGAAGATATCCTCATAAGCAAACTGAACCAAACGAAAATGCTACATGCAAATGGAACATGCCCGCAAGCGCTGGTCTGAAGTCAGTTCACAATTTTCAAGGCGGGGATTCTGGTAGAGTCAACTGGTCTAGGATCAGTAGTTAGGATTAACACCTTTTCCAATGGATCTCTGATTGGCACTTCACCAAGGAAGCAATCAGCCGGTAACCACTGACCAGATGCCCATTTTATGATTAATCATTTATAAATCATGCGTTGATTTTTTTGGAGCTACCTGCAAGCTTTCTGGTGCCGGGAGGGTAAATTTGATTGGCTTGGAAAAGATTGCCTGTACAGTTCTAACATGAGAACCACCAAGAAAGTTTTAAGATCAGAATAGCTCTGAGCTCTAATTGATTTTCACAGACTCCAGGTCTGCATCAGTTAGAAATGTCCATTTGTTTAATGGCAGATCTCCTTAGTGGGGTTGTATTTTGATACTACAGAGAACATACTTTGTCTTTACTTGACAAATGGGGCTACATAGAAGGCAGTTTTAGTAGTCTGCAGCTTAACCATCTCAGACCAGGTCTGAGTCAGGAATATCACCTTTCACAAAAATGAATAAATAAAACAGTCTGCATGTCTCTGGATTACTAAATGACCATGGCACAAAAGGACAAAAAAATACAAAAAAAGATAATATCCTTCCACAAAAAACAGCTTCTCTCAATCATGCACGTGGATTCTACATATTAGTGGTGTACAACAAGACCTCCACCACATAATTGCTAACATGCTCCACTAATTTTGTTTCTTTTTGGGATGGGGGGTTGTGGACATGCATGAACCACCACCCACTGACATATACAGTGAAATATAAATCCAAAAGCAATAAAAAGAATGCTGGCAGAGCAGTTCCACTGAGACATAATAGGGAGGAGGCCATGAGTGGTTTCTGCTTTTGGTATTCCTAAACTCTGGCAGCAAAGAATAGGTTTAGTGAAGTGTTAACATGCAGGCACAGTGCAACAGTATCAGTTCAACCAGTGGAAAGAATGAGAGACTCAAAGCCTGACATGCGAGAGTGCATACATAGAAAATACACACGTGCCTGAATGTATGCATGTATATGCGCGTACACACACACACACACATGCATGCACACACTCCCATAATCACAGACATACTCACTCATAATCTTCTGCATACCCACACACGTAATAAGAGATACATATATACACACAAATGTGTACTAATGCACACACATGCACAACCGCATACATATGTTCACATACATGTACACAAGCACACACAATCAACCACACAGTCTCACACACAGATGTCCACACACACACACACACACACACACAATCAACACACACACACACTCAATCACTGATATAAGGATTTGAAAACACGCACAGAAAAATCAGCCTCACACACACACACACACACACACACACACACACACACAGTGAGCCATCACACTGGCGGATGGTGCTGGAAAAATTCCTGCCGAAAATCCTGAATGAAGCGGCTGGTTTGTGTGGTGAGCATAAATCATGTCCTGTCTGAGTCGAACCGGCAGATAGTGTAACAGGGCTCCTGGAGCGCGGCTCTCCCCCTGGCCGCCATGTAGCTTTAGTAACAGTAGACCCATCTGAATGGGAACCATTAATGAAAATCAAAGTGCTGCGTTTTTCCTACCGCTGAAACACCAAATAAAAGAGGGTTTCCACGCTGGATTTTCCAGACATTGGCTATTTCAATCGTTTTTCCAGAAGTACCAAAATGAAGAAGAGGAGGGAGAAAAACTCAACTGGTCCTGTCTTTGTTGTGTCAGCTGAAATCCACTTGAAATATGGTCAGGACCACTTCAGCATCCAGGTAGAGCTTTCTGCCCTTGTAAATCATGAAACAGGAAGTGAACGTGTGCCAGTTACACGATTCAGATGAACAGCCCATTGACTGCATGTTATTTCAGGGGAGTCCAACTCCAGACTAAACTGTCAATGCTATAAACCATTCCCCAAACAAATGACTGCACACATTTACACAAAAAAGGATGACATTGGAAAAAAGAAAAAGATTTGATTTGAAACAGTATTTTCAAAAGCATTGTAAAATGGTTCAATTTGGCATCAGCAGTGGATTGTGTTTGGTTTTCATTTGGCCATTATTGATTAGCTTACCAGGCTACCTTAACCAGATAGATTTATAGCTACTACATTTCCTACATTGCTCTGAATTATGCAGCTGGGTATTTCACAGAAGCCATCCCATCCAGGTTAAATATCTTGCTGAAAGGTACAATGGCAGCTTCCCACATGAGATTTCAACTGGGAAAACGTTAGTTAAACTTCAAGTTCTCAAACCTCTATGTCAAACTTTTTCTCTGTTAATTCAGAGGCAGGTTTGCAGAAAGCGGGCAGCTTGTACTAGACCAACCGAGCCCATATCTACACGACTAGAACAACTTGCACGAAACAGAGCAGGTCAAAACAATTCACAGCTCTGAGAAAACCAAAATAACATGCCACTCCCAAACACTGATGCATGACAGGGACACCCGTCACAGCTCTGCAGCTTTTTCCCCCTGTGGCATTTCAAATCTGATAGTAAAACTTTGAGTAATAAAAGTACAAGATAAAAAGTCTGGCGACAGAACCCTCTTAATATTCAGACAGAAGGAGCCACTGTAATGCTGAGATTGTTGTCTGTTCTGTAATGCCTGCTGGGCCTCAAAAACCACGTCTACACAAACCCCAGTTTGGGTCTGTGTTCGGCGTTTCCATGGCAGCAGGGACAGAGGGATGGATTTCCCTCATCCGTATGGACACGCGGCAAAACGCAGTGAGAGCGCCGGCAGTAGTCGCCTCAGGAAGTAAGTCAGTCAGACTGTTGTTCTTTCAGTTGCTCAGTGACAAGGGGGACACAAGAAACCCTTTTTTCCCCCCCTCTCTCTCAGTTTTAAGAAACCTCCTGTGGCTAATCTACTGCTTTTCTTAGCTCCGTACACATTGGGTGGTAGTAACATCCTGTTTAGACAGCTTTCCTAAACAGAGGGACAGTCCAGTCCTTCCGCTTCGGGGCTGACCAGTGTAGAAATGAGTGAACAGAGGGCCACAGAATGGAGTCCACACCCCCTGTGGCCTCTGGATTACTAAACCACCCCCCCCACCCCACACAAATTTTTTTACAACAATTCAAGATACCATTTCCCTTTCTCACAGCAAACTCATTTTCACAAAAGGAAGAAATACACACCATGTATGTATGTTACGTAATACTAGCATTCATTTCCAACAGTAAATCTTGGGTAGGGGTTACAGAACTTTGGACTTAAAGGCCACCGTACAAGAAGTTTATGAGTTTCTTCAGGCAGTTATCATGAGCATAGACAAAAGTAAATAAATGAATAGCCTAATTTAATAAACAATCTAAAATTAGAAGATTAATAATTTTGTGGGAAAACAAATCCAATGGAGTCTTAAGTCTTAAAAAACCCAGAAGCATTTCAATAAAAACAGCCCCTGTTTTTTTGTGTTAATTGACCATTAGAACTGCTGGATTTTTCAAATATTTTAATGTTCACGGCAAAATCAACTGATATGGCTTAATCACACCCTGTGTTGTTTGAAATGATACATTGAGGCACACTATCATTACCTGGGGAAAGCTCATCTTGTACAGGACAAAATACTTCCATTTGCACCGTGCTTTGTAACAATGGTCAAAATCCATTTTTAAAAATGTTTATATCAAATTACCTTCACTGACATAACCAAAAAATTTTTTTTTCCTGAAGTAATTCTCAACCTCACATACATGTAGTTCAGCCAGACCACCTCTGTAACATCTGCCAGACAGTCGATGTCGGTCAGCCATTTCTGTTTTGTCCATAAATGTTGATCAACTATCTTCCTGACTGACTAAAAAAGTGGTCTACCTACCCGTTTGTTCCCAATGAGATTAAACATCCTTTTTCAGGACAGACAGAGAAAAACATCTGGAGTTTTAGTCATGGGATTCGCCACAATCCTCTTGCCATCGGCTCCCAGATGCATGTTGTTGATATAGTGTAATCAGTTACAGAGGTAGCTAACTAGCTCTGCTAAAATCCAGTTTACTGACTTCTAAAGTTAAGGCTAAACAATGCAGGTTGCCATGGATGCAGCCATCTTGTAACACACACTGACACAGACACAGAGAGGTGTCATTAATGATGGAGAAGTGTTGGCCAATCAGAAGAGTACATTAAAGCTCTTTATCCATAAAAGCCTCAGTGGCTTTAAAATGGAGAATCATAAGACAGATACATTGAGAGCTCATATAGCATGCCCAAATCATTGCGTAAATTACCTTTTAAATTTTGTATTATGATGTAATTCAACATAATCAACAAATGATCTGATTCAGATATTACAACCAAGAACCAAACTAGCAAAACAATTCTTTACATCAGTTGAAGCCTAGATTAGAACCATTCCATACATAGGTATTGAACATTTATAGATAAAACATGCAGCTATTTAAAAGTAGAAAGAACTTTAGATTGACTTAATGTTGTGTCCTGGTAGTACAGAAGTGTAAGTCAAGGTGAAAGGCCTAAATCAATTTAATTTTTTTTTCTTTTTAACAACTACATTAATGAGATCTGCATTATCTCACAAAATCCATAATTCCACTAACATTAACCTATAAAATATTCTGAATAGTAGCTCTTACGAATAAATAAAGCTAGGCAATTTATCTAAACCGGCCGGAGGTTCTCTGTTGTCCTGGAGGAATTACCAACTCTACTACAGAAAGCCTGTTCTCCCCTTCAGATGATCTGCAAAGCTGATGATGCTTGTGGCACAAAATGGCTGCCACTGTCCTTTGTACAATCCAGACTGGTGTTGTACTGGAGGTTGTGAAATTGTTCCATCAAACTCTCAGTGTTACGTGCATTTAGTTGTGATATCAAATTAAGTATATCATCTTTACTAATTTGCAAGGCATTATCCAAAGTAGAGCTTGGAATCTTTGGTGCTGTGTATTCAATTTATGGAAAGAGGGAACACATGTATTTTCACCCAATTGACCAACCTTCTCCAACCAAAACATGCACACATATACCACTAGATATAACCTATATCGTACATCTGTGATCCAGATTAACCATAGATATATATATATTTTCATTATTTATTTGCTAAATAATTAATATTTGCTTATTTTTCAATCTTCGACCGATCACTTCCACAATGCCACTTCTTATCGATGAATCATCGCAACACTGTAAGGTCATACCTGGATTGTAACGGACCAGTTTTATATCACTGTTGTAAACTCAATTATCAATAAACCAACAATATTTACTGCTTTGGGGGGAGCTTTTTCTGTACCCTCCCATCTAAACCACCATTCAAGCCTCTTAAATATGATTTGCACGTTCTAAAATACGCTATTAACAATTTTCTGACCCACATGATTTCCACCCAGTAATGTTTAGCGGTGCATTTTCAACACTAAATATTTCATTTAATATAATGCAATTGTCTTTGTTTACTTTGCCTCTTTTGAACGCACTTTTCGTGTACTTTTTCAGATTTTGTACACGACACCTAGGATAGTTACCTATGGTAGCTAGGGTCTGCCTCCCTGAACACAGTACCTGTAATCTGGTTATTGGTTAATCTCTTCAGAGAACATCAAATTCATGATTTCTCTGAATTTCTCAGAGTTACGCGGTTGCCTTTTCATGTCACAATTCTGTTTGGGGGTGAGGATAAATTTGACAACAGGCAATATTAGGTTGCACATATAGTTTAACTACTGGTTGCCTACCTGGCTAGCTCTGTCGGTTAACTAGATAAACCTGACAGCGTGGTGCAAGACATCCAAGTTCAATTGCCAATGATGACAATTGATGCAATGATGAATAAACTGGAAAAATTAGCGTCATAACCTTTGCTATCTTATGTTAGCCATAAACTAGCTATGACTAATTTAATAACAAACTAGGTTGTTAGTTAACAAGTATTTTGACAAACGTCACTGACACATGTGCATTCAATGACCGGCTTCAATCAACGAGATTACCAAGGCAAAGCGCACGGTACATCCTAACTATCCTAAACAGTAGCTAGCTAGCTCAATGGAAGAGTGGAGCAGGCTGTATGCATACAAGTACGAGGCAGGTCACCCACTATATGTCATATTTCTCGAAAGAAATCAGCATTTCTTCGACAATCTCTCATGAAACATTTACTGTACAATGTCAACTACTCATTCGATTTTGTACTTTCTTACCAGAACGGTCAAAGAATCTGTATCTATAGACGGTAAACCCCAATCGCCTTTCCAGCAGTACAACTCCAAGGGGGCAGCCATCTTAATTTGACTGACTAACCTTTAACTCGGAAGTGCTTGCTAAAAGTGTTGCTACTGACAACAAATTGTGCTTCGTCTAGTAAACCAGGTTCATGGGACAGCATAATATAATATAATATAATATAATATAATATAATATAATATAATATAATATAATATAATATAATATAATATAATATAATATAATATAATATAATACCAGCATTGGTTACATTTAACCTATATCAGGCAACAACCTATCAGGTGAAATATATAGCTAAAATGTCAATGTTTCCATGTTTTAACGAATATCTCTTTCTTCACTGTATAGTCACTGTACAGCCGCGGCACAGGCAGAATGACTGGGATGTTTATTGGTAGTTTAATTATGCCATTACGCTCACAATACCCCAGTAAATTCGTCCAATAAATGCAATAAGTGAACAATAAGACCCATCCACAAGCAATAAATATATACAAGCGGCCTGTCATCTCAGTCACCCAAAATAACAATAATTATAGGCAGTTTTTAGCACAGTTTATAGCATGAATTTAAAAACAATCCTGGCCTTCCCAAGAGACAAGCCACTCATTCCAAAAATCTAGGTAATTAGTGTCACAGTTTGAAAGTCTTCATGTTGCATTTGATAGTTTAATGACATAAAGGCTAACACATGTTATTATTTAACAATGTTTCCTGTATTGAAAGATTTACAGCTTTGCACTGAACGTTCTGGAAAGTTTTATTTTGTGAGTGAGATCATATTTTAGCAGCTAATTCATCCTTTTCCTTCACTGTTGTTCTTGTCTCTCCGGTTGTCAGAATCATTCCCTTGGAGACATGAACCATCTGTGTCTGATGTTATTTACACTATTTATTTATGTATTGCAGAGCATCTTGGATGTGAACAAAAGGAAAAACATGCATATCTTAAATTGTCCTTTTGTCCTTGAGTTCAGTTTAGATTCAGTTTATATTTTTTTCTATCATCCTTCAAAGGGATCTGGAAATATTTCCCCTCAATTCAAAGAAGGACTAACATACATTCATTGTTAAGGACAAAAAGATGTTAAATGAGACCCATTGATTATCCATGAAGTGTTTTGTTTTGGCTATGTCATATCTGAGAGTAATATCCATTTCACTGTGAGATCTCATATCAATGACCAATGATTCAATAAGCATTTTTCTTCAACTTTGACTTAGAAATAAATACAGATGTTCATTTGGCAGGTTAATTTTGTGGACTGCCAAAATCACCAAACTGTTTGCGAAGAATATAGCAATTAAATAGTAACTTGCAGTTCATTTTTAATTGTACTACTGTGTCAAAGACCATAATTCCAACAGCAATTGGCAGCAATATTGGTCCAATCTGTTGCCAGGTGGGAAAAGTTTACAGAAAATGAACCCAGAAAACTGACTGCAGTGCACAGAACGGCCTCCACTGGAATGCCAAGCTGGACCATAGAAAGTGCCTAGCTGTTTCATTACTCATTTGAAGGCCAAGAAAGCATCATTCATGCCAAACCAGCATGCACAAGATGTGACATCATCATTCCTGGCTGAGTGAAGAGGACAGTGCTCAAGGACTGCAGGGGCAGTTTTTTTAAAAAGGTTTTGGCGAGTATCAGACACTCCCTGTCTTGGTCTCTGCGACAGTGGCTCATACAACCATCTCTTTCTCCCTGTCTCCTGGGAAGATTCAACATGAGGTCATGATAAAAAAAGGTTTTTTTATGAGTTTGGCGCATATGTTTGTCTGCCCATGTAAGCTGTGTATCATTATGTGTCAGACACTGAATAAATATTTACATATGCCAAATGTCTATTATTATCAAAATAGTAATAAACACATGACTGCCCTCTTTTGGTCAGACAAGATTGTTGAATATTTTTGTGTAAAAAAAAAGGTACATTCAGGTTGCAGGGAGTGAAGCAAAACAGTGAAGAATGCATTACAATATATAACTCATATTTAAGAAGGATGTTCCATTAGCTCAGTACAGAACTTGACATTCTTGTATATACAATACATTGTTTATAGAAATTAATAATGCTGCATGCAAATTTTGAATATGGTAATTTGCACTGGGTTTTGTATTGAAGAACACCACGTATTACTAACAACTGTCTTTTGACTGATCTTTTATTTTTAAGTACTCTGACCAAGACTTATGCAATCTATACAGTTATGACTTATTATTTTATTTCATAAATACAAGCTCATAAATATTTCAGAATTCAGAATCATGCAATGTAGGCAATTTTGTTAACAATGACATTGATCCATTTGGATTTGTCATTGTTATTTTTGTATTTATTTGTTTATTTATTAATTCATTTGTTGTGCATTCTGTTTTGGGCACAGCAGCATTGAAACCTTACTAAACGGTTCAGGAAATCGGTTCTGTTTTAGAACACCACAGGGGGGCACTAAAACGAAAGAACACGAAATCAATATTTTCACATGAAGTTCTTTTTTTTTTTAAAGAACTTTAAAGATTATCCCATGAGTTGCAGCAAGATTTTTCGCGGTATCTCAGATACTGATACTCATTATGTTTTGAAATACCCATAAGAATATAATGAATAAGTCATTTTCTATGACTTAAGTTTTTACCTCGTATAGATTTCTATGCAAAAACACAGGTTTTACAATTTATATGCACAAATAATAAAAATGCTGCATTAGCTGGTCATTTCATCATTTCGGTGGTGACAAAGAAATGGTACTTTTTGACTTTGGCCAGTGATGGAAATTTGACTGAAATAACAGCTACGTTTTTGTCAATGTGCTGTGAAATGCGAGTGGATGTCAGGCTGGCTCTGGTGATTGAACAGGATAAGCGCTTGGAAGTCCTTGCTTTCACAGCCGGAGGAGCGTTCTGTCATTCCTGACAGCTACACATCCTCACTCATACACACCCAATGAGAAAATATTGCCACATAAAACAGATAAAAGACCGTAGAAAAACTGAATCATTCATATTTGATGTTGTGCAACCATAAAGACGAATGAATTGATATATGAAGAAAATAATATCCATCATAATTTATGCATATAAAACAAATATCTTCACTAACTTTTTTTTATTGGAAACAAGGACTGCAATACAACAGGTAAGATGTTATTGTATGTCCAATAAATAAATAAATGCATTTACAAACCTCAAAATCTCTCCTGATTCATGGAGTGACTTAGGCAAAATTTTAAGTTAAAGTAACAGGTTTTAGTCATTCACGTTCTTTTTCCATGTAATTGTAAACTAACAATTCACTGATTTACATATTACTACATAATTCATGAATGAGAGATTAGATGTTAATCACTGGTATTCAGGTCCCGCGCTTTACCAACAGAAACCTTTTTCACTTTGTGTCTTTGATATACACATTTAAGTGATATATTTATCTCTTTCTTTTGGAAAAATATAATGTATGATATTTGTTGTGTATGGATGCACACATTTATAACTGGTTATAACTGATATACTGTATATCATGCGATATACACGATCATTCGATTTTACACGTATTGCAGTTTGTTTCTTGCGTGTGTATTTGAATATATTTCAGATTTTTGGTCATTTAAATCTTTCTTTTCTTTACCAGAATCGATATAAGTTTATGTATGGGACCCCATTCCGCCTGCTACTTAATTCAAAAGCATGTGGTAACGGAATTGATCTTAAAACTGTAGGGAAATCACTTTCAGGTATTTTAATACGTTATTCAAGAAGTGCTTTTATATTCAAGAGGTTTATAAATTGGAATTTGGAAAAATAACTGTACATTTCATATGATTAAACGTGGTGACTAACAGGAGTATGAGCTTAAGATGTGGTTTCCACTCCGTAAATCACAGGTTTATGCAAATAAAAAGAACATGGTTTGACAAATGAGTCATCGTGCTTAATTAGTGATGGCGTAACCATCTTACTACTCTTTTTTCAATTAGGCGAAGCTCCGCCCGATGTGATGCACGAGCCCGGCTACACCTGCTCAGATAATTCGCCAATAAAAGAAGCACTCCCGCCTCGCATATTCCATAAACATCCCAAACTTGATTGGCCATAAGATCACGCAACTTGTGGCACTGTTTGGATTCGTGTAAGGGTCCATATTTCAAAAAGGACCATTCTATTAATCTAATAAGAATATCAGCAAACTCAAAATGGTGTTGAAGCCTGCTCATTTTTTGAGGATTACTGTTTGCGTCATAATATTTGCCATTTCAGGTAAGACCGCATTTATTTTATCACCAAATTTAAAGGGATCTGGCCTCATGAATAATTTGGGAGTGCGATCAAAATGTCTATCAGAATTCGGCTTTGAGGAATTGACCTCGTTCACTGCAGAGGTTTCTCTGCCTTTCAACACATAAGTAAGCATTACTGTTCTTTAATAACATTTGCCAATTCTATTTGCAAGGTAAGGCAGTCCTTGTGGGTAAGGTAATATATGTAAAAATTTAATGTAAATAAACAAATGTATGCATATGGACAAAACTTGATTTTTGTATTTTTATTTTATCTTATCATCTTTTTATTGACAGTTGAAATTGCACCACATTAGTGCTTCAATAATGTAACTAATGATTATCTGCTAAAAAAAAAAGGGAAAAGGGCAATTGCATAACAAATGTGGATTAAAATATACCTCAGGCTATTGAATCCCCCATTTTCAAATGAAAATGAATACTTCTAAATATTTATGCATTTAAAGAGATTTTGCAACATTTTGTGGAAGGATGAAACTATTGCATTAGAATTTGCTCATGTAATTAATGTGTAATTACTCAGATGCAAGTGTCATTACAAAAGAGAAGAGAAGAAAGGAGAAGCTGTGTAAAGTAAGGGTGGGGATGATGTTGTCAAGGGTTGGTCCAATGTAAGCAGTGTCTGAATCTGTGACATTGTCTGATTGGTTTAGGTGGGTCAGCTTCAGCCATTTTAGTATATGTACAGTAAACATGGCTCCACCGTTATCATGCTGTTGCTTTACTTAAACAATTTTTCTTGTGGTCAGAAATGTCTGTTTTGGGCATATCCTTTTTAATACATGCATTCATTAGCCAGAATGCCTTTAAGTTAAAAACTGATCAGGGAGTTTATCATAGCAATCAAATCACATGCCTGTGAACTCACTTCCTGAACAGTTTGAGTTTATTCCTTAACAGTTTTAAAATTTAAAAAATTGACTTTCCCAAAATGTTTTCATTTGTAAGTGCAAGTGTCTTGAGTGGAACATTCTGGTTACTACAAACAATTAATTTAACCTGGAATTTAAAAGACTGTGCAGGTGTGGATGCCGATCAGGTAACAATATTCTCAGAGCCTGCCTATCATTTAATTCAATGTGACCATGGAATGTTGTGTTAAAGAAGGAGCGGGACCGGGAACTGAGACCTCATAAATCCTCCTCACAATCTGATTAAGAATCAGTCTTAAGAGAATCATTGCAATACAGTTTGTTTGCTTTACCTTGGTCAAACTGACATGCTGTCACATGCCAGAGACATGTGACAGTGTAGTTGTGCTACAGCACTTAATCAGTGTACCTAAAACTAATTGCAAAATGTAATGGTAGGAAAAACAGGCGTTGGTTTTTTTTTTATTGCAAATATGAATACTTCCAGTTCATTTAAAAGAGTGTAATTGCTTGTTCAGGTGATTTCCAGCTAATCTTGCACAGGGCATTAACCTTAATGCAGGCTTGTCCTCTTGAAAGAACTAGGCAGTTACAACTCTAACAGGGAAACCATGAATTTGCAAAAACCAGGATTAACAGGCATGTTGAGGAATGCTGAGCCAATCTGAAGAGACATATGCTCCAAATGATCAGTTAGCCAGGAGTGAATGGAAATGCGCAGAAAGTTGTGTTTTGAATCACATTAAAGTTCAATGCGAGATGGGAAGAGGAGGAACTAAATCCCTCCTGAGGTGCAGGAAAAAGGAGAGTTGTTTCACTGTCAGCAAAATCAAACAGGGAGCCACTCTCTCCCCTCTGAAAGGGCAGCTCTGTGCCAACAAAGTTGTCCAATAAAGTTAGGTCTTTTATTGAATGTGTACCTATGTCTTCACAGCGGAATTAGTAATCGCCCAGGTGTCATCCGAGAAACCCACCTCTGCTTATAGGCTTTGTTTAAAGATCACCAACCGGATTTACAATGACTCCCTCAAAAACCATAACTCTGAGGACTACAAGAAGCTGAGCAGAGAGGTGACACAACTGGTAAGACTCTCTCATTACAAACCCACTGACCTGAATCAGAGGGGTATATGCAGTAACAACCTTTGGCCAGTATGAGGTACTGATGAGTCAAATGGGAGTAGGTCTGCAGTGTTCAAACTGCTGGCAATTCCTATTTCACTTTATAAAGTGTCTGAGTTGAGAGGTGTGATAATATTTTTAAAAAGTGGCAAAATTAAGATGTTTCCCCATCTCAGAGTGTCAAGAGTGTCAACCAGTTACAATCAATGTGAATCACCTGATCATTTCTACCACATTCCCAATCACATTCAAGCCACACCAGAGTTCCGGTGTACTGTGGGAAGACTGTAAACTGGTAAAAATGAGCTTTCATTACCTTTTTTTAGATGAACAATGTCTATGCCTGTGAAACATGCAGCACCAAAGACACGTACAAGGGAATATTCGTTCTTAACTTCAGGTAGGCTTGTTCAAATCCTCCAAAACAATGTAGGCTAAATATTAAATAATGAAATGATATTTTCTTATGTATTTTTGTTATAAAATCCATTATGTTAAATGAAATTATACACTGTTGATGTGTAGTCCAGCATTAACTCTTTGAGTGCTTTAGAAGGTGACAGAGCTACAAAGAAAATCCATCCAAAGATTATCCTGCCATTGACCATTCAATCATCCACAGTAGTGATTTCCACTACCCTCTATCAGATGGATACAAGAACTCATCTTCTGCTCTGTTGTCTGGATCAACAGAAATTGAACCTCTTACATGTTTTTAATTTCTATTTCTAGACATGGTTCTGTAATTGCAAACCTGACAATAGAATTCCAGACATTTTTCATCAATGCCATGGTGGTCAAGAGTCTGTTTGTGATGGATGCTGAAAGGCCTGGAATCACTGACCTCGAACTGGACCTGGACTACACAGAAGGTAGAGATTGCCTTATATTCTACTTTATTGACTGAGTGGAGGCTCTAAAGCTGATATTTCTTCACTGTTTAGTGAAACTTTGAAAGCTCTTGACGACCACAAAAACAATGGAATGAGTCTTGCTTAACCTCCAGTGGCCATTTGATGTGTTCACTCAAGTCCTTATTTCTACAAATTAATTTAGTGTCAATTTTCTCAACACAGATCAAGTGACTCCAGAACAGGTGCCTTTACCACTAACCACCACCCCAATGACAACAACGACGACAAGTACAACACATCCAACCACAGCTAGAAAGACAAGTGTAACCATAACCACAACTGCAAGTGCAACTACAAGCACAACTTCAAGTACAACAACTCAGTCTTTACCACCTGCAACTAATTTTGATCTGAACACTTCACCCAGCAACATCATAAAGGATACAACTTCTTCTCTAGCAATGCACACTAGTGACCCCATCTATGACACAACTGATCTCCTGCTGAGCTCCACAACTGATGGAAGTACTGACTCAGCTCATTCTCCATCATTACACACTACTGATCCCACCCATGGGGTGACTGATTCCCTAAAGAGATTTACAGATGATAACCAATCTAACGCTCCTTCAATTCAGACTAGTGACCCGATATATGTTACTACCAATTCCCTAAACAGCTTTGTAACCAAAGGAGAGAATGATCCAGCTAACTCTCCTTCAGTTCAGACAAGTGACCTAGTCCATGTTACTACAAATTCCCTAAACAGCTTTACGACCGAAGGAGGGAATGATCCAACTAACTCTCCTTCAATTCAGACTAGTGACCCGATACATGTTACTACCAATTCCCTAAACAGCTTAACAACTGAAAGAGGGAACGATCCAACCAAATCTCCAATTCGCACTCGCAATCCCATCCATGGTACAAGCAATTCCCCTGAGCACCACACTACTGATATGGGAGACATCACCCCTAAAGATTCATCAGCAAGCACAGGTGATTCTAAACATGTGCCAACTGGTCCCCCAGAGACCTCTACTGCTCATGGCGCTGATACCCCCACTAGGTCCCCTCCTTTGCACAGCACCCCCAAACATTCCACTGGCAAGACAGCTGTTCCACACCCTCACAGAACAACAAGGCATTCTGGGACAGCCATTCCTACAAACAAAACCAGCAAGCCTCAGATTACTGGGACCACTGAAGAATCAGAAGGAGAAGTGACAGGCCACACTCCTGCTCCCACCAAAAGCACCACCACCAGAAAACAGTTGGAGACAGACCATGCTAAGGTTGACACCACCACTGCTGCGGATGGGGATGGAGGGGTCCCTGGCTGGGGTATTGCCATCTTGGTTTTGGTGGCCCTCATTCTGCTGCTCCTTATCATCATCCTGATCATACTGGTAGGTCCCACTTTGATGTTGTCATAGAAGGGGCTGATGGGGGTTGGAGTTCCACAACAGAATGGAAAATGGTTCTGCTCAACCTGTTTCCTGTGGACTTCTTTTCCTAGCAGCACTACAGAATTTTTTCTCTTAAATGTTGGCTTGTGCAAAGGTACAAGGTCTAATATATAGTGATAGGATGATGAGGGTCATGAACCACAATAAGCTGCCAATCACTGAAGTTGTGAACAAATAAAAAGGTTTTAATTTGAACAGCAGCACACAATGATTGGCTGAAACCAGTGAGTTGCTGATGGTATATCGTAGCTCCACCCATTTTTGCGTATCATGAAATCTCATTCACCCATCACTTAAGTTGTATTCAGAGGTTGTATGGGCTATGCAATAGTTTTCTGCCTGTTTCCTCTAACTGTGACCATTTGGTCCTATGTGCTTGTCATAGCTGGTACGCTGGTGTTGTGGAAAGGAAGAGACTGGCTTCAGGACTGTATCTGAGAACCCCAGCCCATATGAGAATACCAACCCCAAACCAGACCTCCCAGTATACCCCCAGCAGCCACCATACAACAAGCTCTATGTAAGTATCCTATCACATATAGCATACACTGTACAAATATCTGGAACAATACACTTGCACTCATACTGGTCTCTACATTATTCTTGGGTAAGCTCTATTTTTCTTTTAAAAAAAAGGCTGCTATAATTACACAGGCAATTTTCAAAGACAGACATAAAATATATTTTAATTCAGTACATATTGTATGTGAAAAATATATCATTTATTGGTATTTGTAGAACATATATGAAATATAAATTTAGACAAACTTCGGCTAAACTTAGGCTAACTTCTCCCTGCCTGCCGTCACCGCAGCCAACATTTTTTTGTCAATGGACATTGCAAGACGCATTGCTTTGATCCAATTAACGCTATCAGTGTGAGAACAAAGCAGCAATTTAGTTCAGGAACTCAATGTAAATCAAAGGCAATTCTGCCATCCATGGCAGCTGGTTCCTGTGAGCAACAATAAAGAAAGGAACAATTTCGAGGTCAATCGCAGCAAAACCACAGCTGATACGGACTCCATTGAGTTTGTTAATACAAATATTTGATATGCGGTAGTAATGGGCAGAGCAGCTGCTGGGTGCCCAGTGCCAGTCAGTGATAATGCTATACATGTAGGCCTTGGAGAAACTCCAGACTTATCAATAACATTATAACAATAAAAAACTCCAATCACTGAGGTGACAAAAACAAACATGGAAAACAAAAATAAATACTTGTCAAAAATGTCAAAAGGACTCAGCACCAAAACGGGTACAAAAAAATTGTCAATAGAAATAACTTGACCATTTTCGTTAAAACTGATACATTGTCGGGAAATAACTTATATGTTATAATATGTTATGCGAATATGACTTTACATGTCTGTGCATCCTAATTAGACTATTTTAGTATTTCCAGATTTCTCTAAATAGTTGTTATGATACATAAGTTTTCCCAAGACTCTTCACAGACCTCCTCAGATGTTTGTGATAGGAACAGTATAGTCTTAAAACCAGGCTGCTGTAATGCTATCTCAGTAATGTTAATGAGGAGACTGCCATAGCCACACTGTTGTGGGGTTTAGGCTAAGCGGCAAAACACAAAAAAGACCTTCTGCCCTACAGAAGCAATGCCCAAAGTAGATACTGAACCATGACTGCAACTCTGAACATTTTATGACTGTCTTTGTTAATTGAGTGGATGAAATTTTATTCAATAATTGATCTATTTATGTATGTATGTTTTGCATATGTTGGGGACAACACAATTACACACTGACAATGTAACTCTACGTGATGAATGGCGCATACGTTGTCTAGCTAAGGCTAATTTCCTGTCCCTATGCCTGCTGTACAGGACAACAGCACTGAGAAACCAAAGAAAAACCGGACTGGGATGTATGTGGTAAACCCCTGAGGACTGCACACAGAACGATGTACCTCACGGTACGTACTCTGACACAATACACTCCACATACACCAACTGCACACTCATTGGAGTCTGATACAACATTGTTGTGCTTTACAACCCTAAAAGAACTCTATCTACCATCTGCACAATAGGAGTTTTCCATGTCTACTTCAGTCCAGTACACTCATGTTTAATGAGCTTTCAAGGAGGCAATGCTAAGAGAGACATGACAAAAGCTCAGAACCTGAATTAAAAGTTGAAACTATGAGGCACACAGGGTAATGCTAAGTACACCCATAGTACAAAGCTGTAATCCACATACCAGGAAACAGAGGAAAGCAAACACGAGTGTTTAGTGTAGCTTTTAGCTGTTGTTAATGCCTCATACTCCCTGCTTATTGTAATTCATTGTAAAGCTAATGCCTCCCTTATCAGAAGCTCATAAACAATACTGTTCTCGGTGGGAAAGAGTGACTGGCTGATCTCTGGGAGTTTGTTTTGCTGCACCACCTTCAGTGGCCACAGGGCAATAGTTTTTATTTATAGCTGGGGATTTGAGGTTTGGCTAAAAATATTGTACCTGTGCAGGGGACAGCCAGAATGTGTCAAATGTGCAACCCTAACTTCCTGCCATGATTCTCAGGTATATTTTTTCTCCTCCTTAAAATAACCCATGATTTTTTTTCTTAGGTTCCAATGACTAGAAGAAACAGGATACACCCATGACGAGCTCTGACGAGAAAGAGACCTCACTGACACACACACACACACACACACACACACACACACACACACACACACACACACACACACACACACACACACACACACACACACACACACACACACACAGACGCATAAAACTTTAAAATCCCCCTTTCAATGGTATAGCAGTCATGTCTTTTTCAAAAGGATAGTTCACCCAAGGTACATGTTTCCATGTTGTATCATATACCTGGAAAGAAATCTTCAGACCAGTAGTGACAGTGTCAACCTTTTTAACTAAGTTTTAAATTTGGTTTTATTTAATGTAGTCACAATAAAGACACATTTACTTAAAAAGACTTTAGAGATTCGTTCTCAAGATAAAAAGTGAGTTTTTGAAACATACATTTTTCTTTCAGCTTAAGATAAACTCAGCGTAAAAACTTTAATAGTGTCTAAAAGTGCCTTTATGGAAAACGTCCTCCTGAACCATTTAGTCAAGATCACAACATAGTACAGTTCAGGGGTGTACTTAACCTGTGATTCCTGTTCAGCTGTAAATATGTACATTCAGTTATTAACTTTTACAATATTGATAGATAAACACTTTTAACACGCTGGCTGTGCAGCTACTCCCTACTACATTCAACAAAAAAAGGATCATTCAGTACTTTCCAAGTTCAAGCGCAACCCAACATCCATGGAAATAAGCTTCAGATGTCTCACTGATGGAGTTTTGTATGCTAAGAGATCATGTAAAAGTCATTTTATGGACAGAATGAATGATGAGCACATCACACAGGCATTTTCATAGTTCTCATACCTGATTAGATACAGCATATCTATACAAACAACTAATGTAAATATGTCTTGCAAAGAATATACAGTGTTTTATATTTGTGTACTAGGATCCATTTATTTATAAAATTGTGAAATGTATACCTGAAGATAATTGAGAATAAAAGTGATGTATGACAATGACTTGGTGTTCATTCATCTGACTGTGTGCAAGGTCAACAAACCGCTCCAGAGTTCATCGATTATATTAGTTTCAGTGTAAACAATCATGTTTATAATTATCTTCGCACACCCAACTGACAACTGATACTGTAAAGTCATCCATTGATATTATAACCAAATGCAGTTTCATAAAAAATATGATCCATGTCTGTGTTTGAATATTTCTGATGAGTGTCTCATTCCGCTATAACATGTTGTAATGGAGCATACAGCTCTGCATTCCTGAGGGATGTATGTTATAATGCACAATAGAGAAAACACAAGGAACACTGAAGACACAGAATAAACACACACACACGAACACACACAAGCACATTTAATCTGCAGGTGTGAGAATAATCTTAAATTCAAATGATTAACTGCAAATTAAAAACCTAAACATACACTCTGCTTTTACTCAGTTGTCTGACAGAGTCTATTTTTGAGCCAGGTTCTAAATTTGTTATTTTACTCTATTGTGAATGCAATTTAAAAAAGAAGACAAACATCATTAATTCATAGAAACTTTCCTCTCTTCATTAATCATCAATGTGGCCATTTAATTTTAAAGCCCACTCCAGGTGAAATGACTTCCTGATTTTACTGAAAGGAATACCCATTAATTAGAAGCGGTGAGCACTGATGCATGACTTGGAAAAACCGTTGGCAAAATAATGTCCATTCAAGCACACCAACCTTATCCAAATCTTCTGAGCTAACATCCTGTGACAGTTTCTCCCACAGATCAACAAGTGACATCACTATGTAAGTTCATGTAGATCCTACCACTTCATGGCATCACAATCATTAATCTCTAGGATACAGGGTTACCTCTGGTCAGCAATGCTGTTTATTTATTTATGTATTTATCTATTTATTTATTTATTTATTTATTTATTTATTAAGGTGTTTTACAGTAGGATTATATAGATGACACATTGAGAAGGCAGAGAGAAAAGGTAATGCTCTTTTTGTTCTGATGGGTGATGGGTTTATTGGTTTTTGAGGTATAGATACTTGGGGTAACCTTTAGACCAGTAGGTATGACACAGCAATGTTGTCTTTAGTCACACCTTGAAGTGGTGACATTACGACAAAACTTTGAGTGGACTCAGCCATTTGTCACAAAGATTCTAACTGTGAACAAGGGTTACCTCAGGTCAGCCAGGTTCAGGTAAGTCACACCTTGAACAAGTCATACCACAATATGACTTTTCATGGGCCAGAGCAGTGGGCTGCTTCTAGTATGGGCCCTTCTACTCAATGACATTACACTCTACTCTCAGAGTCATCCAAACTGTGCATCAGTGTTACCTCGGGGATAGACTCGGTAATCTTCACCTCAGTCACATTGTTGTTACTCACACATTAAAGGAAGTTACATAACTATAACTAGATTTACCCATGTGATTTAGCCTGACCAAGGTCACAAAGCAGCATACTGGACCATAACACAGTAGCATATCTTTCCAGGTCCAAAGCTGGCTCAACTGCTTCTTAGTTCATCCAAGAATTGCATAGCTCCTTTTGAAACTATTTTATGGAGAAAATTAAATACATTTGGAAGCAACCACAAACATGTGTGTTGCACAGACATTGGTGCTGTATAAGAGATGCTGCAGTTTCTGTCTGCAGCTGCATCCTCAAAACGAAGGCGAGGCAAGTGCTTTCCTCCTCCCCTGTCAACCTTGGGTTGATCCAAAGGGAAACAGCCTCGGAACTGACAACCGAGCACAACCAAGGACAGGAGGATTCTGTGTGCTGCGGTATCCATGGCAACGCGTGTGCGCACACCCTTAGGTGCGGTGGACAGGCGAAAGGGCTTGAGGTCTTGATAAAGGCATGATGCATCATTAAAGCAAACAGGCAGCTCTTCGCTAAAATGGCCGCTCCTTGCGCGAAAAGGCCCTTTCCACGCGGATCTGCGCCAGGGTGGAACTCCGCAAGCACTGCACCCTTATCGGAACCTGGGGGCGTTAAAAACGCATTACTCAATTCACACAACAAACCCACATTAAAAAGCAAATTATGTAAGCACACCCGTTACGTCGTCAGTGCCACGCCAGTTCTGTGAGTATGAAACACTATGTCCCACCCATGACTCCAGCTGCCTGGCCATGCAGATGCCTGCGTTTCACCACACAGCCAATTTAACACTGTTTCAAAATCAACACAATTTCGGTGTACAGGTGAGACTTGCTAAAAAAAGTGTCAAAATAATAGTTTTGATTGTATTAAGACGCAACATAAAATTTTGGTCTAATGTGATTTAAAAAAAAATTCTCTTAAATTAACACCTGGAATTTAACACTTATACACCAAGAAATGAACTAATCCACATTTTCTGTGCCCCTGAAAGTAAAGCCCTCGCTTCCTCCCAATTCCCCCCAAAAGAACGTTGAATAATCAGAACAAATAATGTTTCCATCCTGTAAGCCAATCAAAATGACTTTTTTTGGGGTGGGGGGCGAGAGGTGGGGGGCATAATTTATCGCAGTAGATTTTTTCATTGATTTTTCCCACTAAACAGCTGCACATTGTGCCGATCAGACGTAATTCACCTTGTAGTCTTTTGGGCATTGGAGCAGGCGCCGTGGAGCGAGGCCTGCATGTCTGTGCAATGGGCTCATTTGCATAAGGTACTGCTAGGCACTAACATGTTGGAAGATGTTTGATATGCACACATTCTGAATTCGCTTTGTTTGTATCTGTATGTATACTAACAAATAGAGTGATATTATTGCAGAAAAACTAGCAGAGACCGCATAAATTAATTGAATGAAATGAATTCAGCTGTAACTGTACATCTCCTAGTATGAGCAAGGAGAACTGTATAAAAAAATTGTTGAATGCAAATCATTTTATGAGTAGTATAGGTGAAAGTGCCCCATGCCCCACAGATATAGAATAGACCACATTTTTTTGATTTTTTATATCAGACTGAAAGAATTCAGAGGGGAAAATGTATGTTATAACTTTTACCTTAAAGCAGTACTCTGTTAAAAAACTGAAAATAGATAGACTGAAAATTTCCACAGTGTAAATGGCTGTATCCAAAAACTAAGGTTGTTTCATTAATACTGCTGACCCAGTGCAGTGCTCCTGTCCAATCTATAGAATAACAAGGGGGTGTGAGGAATTGGTTATAATGGAACATTTCTTAGTTTTGGCTTGAAAAATGCCATTAGGTTTTACTACAGTGCCCAACATGCAATTTGCAATCTCATTTTCAACATTTGTAACAAAGGAGTATGGCTGTTATCAGTATGGCCGTAAAAATTTCAAACAGAGTTATTCTTTCTCACTGATAACATCTCCAATGGGTGGCTATTGGTATTATTTAATTACCATCCAACCACAATATGATTAATCCAGTGGACATTAAGAAGGGAGGGCAGCACAAATGAAGCAAGCAAACAAAAGTTGCTTGAAGGTCTAGTACAATGCAAGGCGTAACCAAACAACACTGAAGTGAAGTACGTAGAATGGAACGCCATCAGGCCTCGTGGTTCGGAAAAGCTTTACGCTCTTGCGTAAACACACCAAACAAAGGATCCGACACCGGCTCACGAGGAAAGAGGATCGGAGTGGTCAGATAAGTCGGACTTGATTGTCAGATTCGATTAATGGCAAACGCATTACAGCTACAGTGAGAATCTCACTGCTTCCTCTAAACATGTAAGCCAATACTGATATTATAAACGTATACCTGAACATGTGCAACAAGGGTGTTTGAATTTAAAAACACGTTGTTGCTAAAAAAAAAAAAAAGTCCCTCAAATGTCACCAGCTGTATTATATTTTAGTAGACCAATGGTTTGTTCGTAATCATTTGCTAACATTTCCTGGAAGCTTGCCTCTTGTTCAGTAATAAGAGGAAATGTGGTGCCACAAGATTTGCTATCCATTTAATCAGGGATATGAAGTGAATATGGTTGTCCGACAAGAACAGGAAAAGCAGAATCTTCCCAAGTTATTTATTGTAAATTCATACATTGAGACCGTCGTAGTTTCAGCATGTATTCATTTTTTGTCAACGTTAAGTGTACATAGATATCACTGCAAATGACTACACTGAGATTCTGGTGTCATTGTGTGTCAATTGGTACTTAAGTGTATCCATTTAGTCATTTATCACCAATTTTCACTTTAAGTTTATTGGTATTCCAGATTTAATATTAATGCATAATTTCCATTTTGTTTTTATTTCTGCTGTTCAATATTTACTTTTACTCAGTGTTGACTGCATACTTCCAAGAACAAAATGAGCTCATTGAGCCATTTGCCAGTCACTCTATTTTTAAATACAATACATTTCTGTGTGCTGCAGTAAACCTTACTTTTATTATAGATAACAACCAATAATCAAGCCATCAGTGAAAGCCAGAGCCAGCACCAGCATGCGTGGGACTGAAAGACCTGACTGCAGGGCTCACATTCTGTTTTTAGAAGAAGCGCTCTGCAGCAGGGGCCATCCGTAGGCCCAGGACTTACACACTTCTACCAGTCAAACCCACTTCTTACTCAGGCACAGCCAAGCCACAGGGTGAACGTCTGTACATAGCTGGTGTGACTGGATTTGGACCCCCAGCTGCAGGGCTCTGAGCTGGGCCTAACTGGTGTTGTTACCCCCTGGGGGCCTGGCCCTCTGCTCCCTGACACTGCAGGGTGGGGGCGTGGCTCTGTGAGTCATCCCCATGTGTGGGGAAGCCTGTGATCACGTGCACATGACTGACTGAGTGACAGGAGAAATGAATGGCACCTGAAGGAGCCCTGGTAATTAGTCAGCGTTACCATGGTGCAAGATATAAGCATCAGAGGGGAAGGGACACTCTGTTCATTGGATCTGCTGGAATGTATCAAGAATTGGTTGCTGAGAAGCTGAAATGGCAAATGACAAAACACGATATGTTACTGCGGTGCCATGTCTTGTTTTTCTTCTGGCATCATGAGTGCAGCATGTTCTCTCTTTGCTGCATGTTACAGTTCCCTTTGCTGGCTTTGAAACTTCATGTACAGCCTTGCTTTTGTTACATTTGATGTCTTCAGTAGCGACGTGAGAGTCATGGACGAATCGTTCGAAAACAAACAACTCTTTTTAGTGAACGGTTCGTATCGTTTCATCAGCACAACTGAGTCGTTCTTTTTCTTCTGCTCCTACCAGTTTCTGTACGGCAATCACACTCAAATCTGTCGGGACTTGGATGTAGCATTTTGTAACATTGCGCTCAGCGATGTAATGAGGCTACCCAGCCATCAACAAAGAGCACTACGGGTCAGTACGCCAAACAAAACAGGCCGCAGTAACATACAGGCTATTGCATTACAAAATGTAACGTTTTATGTTAAATTAAACACAATGAAATGCATAATGTTTTGTGTAATCATGGTAATTGTAAATATGTAAAACACAGGCTATACTAATGTAATGTCTATGAACGTTTTTATTATTTAAACATGAAACTGAGGGAACATTAGCACAGAAGCTATAAGATAAAACTATATCCCAAAAACTCCATGCATCTTTGTTGGTTTTGAAGCGATGAATAATCAATGCACCTTAAAGCTGTTGCATGATGACTTTTACACGCTTCAGTCTCTGGTGCACATGGTCAATAGGCGCTGGGGCCAGTGAGGGATTCTCCAGGCTCTGGGTGACTGACTCGGTGACTTGAGTGCTCAAAAACCCAACTCTCTTCAGTGAGTGACTCATACAAACTCAGTAAAAAGAGTCGAACCTCCCATCACTAGTCTGGAGGGTATTTGAGTTTAATATGCAATTTGTAATCTTTTTATTTTTTCTGATAGCTTTCAGTCTCTCTTCACTTCAGACAAGGGTGTTGCCTAATTACCAAAACAACTTCAAATCTTTATTCTGGCGTGAACCTATTCACAGTAACTACTGTATTTTCTCCTTCTATCTGAAACTGCAACTAATTAATTTGTCATTAAATCAATGTATCGATAATAGAAATGCGTCACAACTTATATTTATTTGTTTCCTGGAACATCCAAGGTATTAACTCACCTGAAAGTAAGACACAACTCTTAACTGCATTGTTAAGGTAAAAGTGTATGCTTGCCTGTGAATGAGATAGAGTTCCCACCAAGCCTACACAGACCATTTCCTCATTCATTTTCAGAACCATAGCTAATTCATGGATTGTAAACATATTCTTTAAATCCAAAGGTGAGCCAGGCAAGACTTAAATGTATCTACTTAAAGCATTTACATCAAAAAGGGAAACAGCTTGATAACATATCAACCACTTGCTGTTTTTCTTAAGCTGTTGATCTTGTACAAAAAATATCACAATGCAATTGTTATCATAGCTACAATCTATAGTATGGCTATCTGAACAAGTAGTCTTGATTATATATCACATAGAAGAAAGGGCAGAAAAAATAGATTGGTTTTTTGCGTTGTTTATCAGTAAGCCATTTCATTGAAGGGCTGTCATTATTCATCCATCGGAGAAACGCCTGTATGTAAATTGGGTGTGTCAGGATGCAAAAATAGGAAGGTAACGCACACCTGCGCATGCACACAGATACATATACACCAGTACAGTGCACACCTGGAGGGACGTGTGAGAAGCAAAATATGGTGGGCCTGAACTCTGAACCCCTAGATATTTACCGTGCTGTGATGTATGGCCTCTAAAGTGAATCGAAATGAACTTCCTGTTCCAGTGCCCATTCATTGTACTTGCTTTGCAAATTAACGCAAATTAACGAGATATTCTGATGTGACAGCCCAGTGCGGATGATTTCCACACATGCCACGTGTGTTAGTTACACTGTGTTCCTGGGATACTCCCACTGTGCCATTAGAAATACTCAGCTGTGCTATTCTAAACGTACCATGCTACATGGATGTATATGTATGAATGATTTCTATATTTATTTTCCAATAATGTGGCAGAACTACATATTAGGTATTACATATCTGTTTAAATTACAGAGGATTTTTTTGTTGTTGTTGTGCACATAAATCGTGGCTCTCAGTCTGTATTTATAAAATCAAGTGCTAGTTACCCAAAAACTTTTAATCACTTATTGAAGTCTGTAAGAGATGATATTAGGAATATGGGGACATCCTGCCTGTCAAATCTTTTTTTGTGTGTTGAAGACACTGAAAGAATGTTTTTTTCATTTATGAACATGTCAATAAAAATACATGCTCATTTTCATCGTACTGTATTTCGAACAAGCTAAAAGTATACACAGCTCATTTTTGTAAGGGAAATCTTAGGTGAGGTATTGTTCCTATTTTTTCAAAATAAGACGGAAAGGGTTATTACAGACAGATGGTCACCAATGTGTGCCTGCTTGGGGTGGTTGCATGACATCTCTGATAAGCCAAAATAGCAACATTTAAATGACTGTAGTACATTAACTTAGTAGATGTCCTTAAGTGACTTGCAATGCATATATCTGTCATACATCTAATGGCCCTAACTATAGGCCAACCCCAAACCTTGACACGGTCATTGCAAATGCATAATAGAAAATAAGTGACACTAACTCCCAATATCACAAAAGTAATTACTGCCAGGGTTTGCTTATGACAGTGTTTGGTTATGGGAGCAGAAGCAGAGGTTCTTCAGTCTGTATCAGAAAACCATCACTCAAAAACTCTTGTGGCCATACCTAATGCTGGCTTTTAAACTGGCTGAATTTAGTTTGGAAATAAAATTACATTCTCTGCTCTGCCCTCTTGTGGCCGTTACTTGCAGTTTCACTCGTATTACTCCGCTTATTTGCCCATTTCAGATAGGGCAGATTGTGCATATTGACACAAACCTGAGATTAAAGGAGCCATTCTATGTCACAATAACAAACATTTTACACTACAGACGTCTTGCAAATAAACCTACTTAAACAATAAGTTGAATAAGATTGGCATATCGGGGTTGAAAGTGAGCTATCAAGATCTCAGAAGTAAAAGGTCCTCTATATGAAAAGCAAAACAAGAAAATACACTTGTTGGTACAATCCACTGCTAGACACAGCTGTGAATGGAAATACAATACCATTTTCTCCACATACATTTCATTAAAGCATCCTTGTAAAAATATACAGGTCACACACACACACACACACACACACACACACACACACACACACACACACACACACACACACACACACAAAGAAACACAATGCCTGAAGAAAATGCATTTCCTTTTTTCAAAATCCCATATTTTATTCAACTCTGCCATCTAGTGGAGACATTACATTATGAGCCCATGCATGCAATTACATCATCATAACATCTATGCATTTTTACAGTGAAACAGAGATGTGATAAGAAACTAGAGTGCAACAGTGGAGAAGGAAAACGGGGGCTTCAAGGGACATTTCATGGCATTCAGTTCTTGATAAATGTAATGTAGAATTTTACAAAGTTTTTTTTATATATAAATCTGTCACATTTATACATTCATTTCACATGACTCTCTTGCACAGAGCATTCTGCAGGAACTGCAAGCCATGACACACACTGTTTTTACATTATAAAAGAAAAGGATACATGCAACTGCCACAAAAATATACTCATTTAAAAATATATAGTTTTAAACCACAAGCTAATTATATACTACATGGGGACATGAGGTATATGTATGTTAATTGTTTAATCCAGTCAAATGTTCAAAACCTGTAATGAATAAGGCAGCAGTCCTTTCCTTTCCAGTCAAGGTTATCTGAGTCACGATATAATAATTTGATTTGTATTATACATAGTGCAGTCTGTATATTTTTGTTTTCGTTAATGTTTGTAATTAATTGATAACACATGTTTTATAGGTGTTACCAGTTAAAAGCACCATGATGGTATTTGGCTGGCCTTTCTGAACTGTGGTATCTACAATGAGGGTAAAAAACCGCATCATACAGAGGTAAAATATCAAGCAGATTTGCCTTCTGAAGGGTATAACCTTTTTTGTGAAGGTCAGTGATGTCACACATGCCACTGGTTATCTTCAGAAACGACAGATTTAATAGGAATGATCTTTAAGACATGTTGCTCCCTGCTGTATTTTCACTAAATTATACATTACATTTTTTGACAGACCTTTTAACTGTAAATCTATACTGTTCAATTTTCAGTGCTTTTTTTTATCCAGAATACCATGAATTGCCCCTGGAGGTAAGAGACTAATCAGAAAACACAAAGGCCAAAGCAGAGCACTTACAGCACATAAATGGGCACTAGTGAGGGTCAGTTCCCCAGTGCCTCCACTGCATGGTATTCCTCCTCTAATTCAGTCCCAACTTCCGTTTCCATGGTCCAGTGAGTCACTGGGCATGCGTGGAATTGATCATCTACATTCCTAGCCACCACTGGCTAACTGGGTACTGACCCCACCCCCAAAACAAAACACACCCTCCACTGATGGCTAATGAAAAACTGCTGTGCCGAAGGGGGGGTGGAGCCCTTCAGGGCTGGTCGGCCTCTTCCACCGGCTCCACCTGTGGCTCGCTGGGGGGTGAGGCAGGTCGGGGGGACGGGGCCTGGACCACCACCTCAGGTGGAGCCTGGGGCGGAGCCTGGGGCGGGGCCTGGGGCGAGGCCTGGGGAGGAGCCTGGACAACAACCTGGGGTGGGGCCTGGGAGGAGCTTGCACCTGGATCCGGGGGGTGGAGCTAGCCTGGCTACCAGCAGTCACCTGAAAGAGTGGGAAAAGGTGGGGATAGACAAAGAGGAAAACAGAGAGGAAACACAGGAGAGGAGGGGAATGAAAGAGAAAGAGAAGATACAGGGCAAGACAGGGAAAGTATAAAAGAGAGAATTTGAACAGAGAGAGAGAGCGAGAGAGAGAGAGAAAGATTGATCAGTTATGGTTGACATTATAAAGACAGAACATTCAAATTGTTTTCTTTAAACCTGTTTAAACACACATTTGGCAAAACAAATACGGATATAAAATAGTCCAAATATAACATAACATACAGTTATGTTGATATAAAAAAACAGATGGCACAGCCAAGCTAAAGCTAAACAGAACAGGACTTAAGCAACCTCTCCGGCCCTGAGCACCATTAGAACAGTCGTTTTAGGGGAGCTCAGGACATGCCCCTAAAACGCACTCCCACTGGGGTGGGGCTGCACCTGGGGTTCAGCAGGAGGTGGGGGGGGCTCCGCGGGCTGGGTTTGGGGTCTGGACACCAGCTGGCTGCCCATAGCCAACTGACCACGAGAGAGAGTGGAGAAACAGGAGACAGAGTGCAGCAGTGACAAGCAGAGGGAGAGAAAAGTGATACAGAACATGAAAGAGAGAGACAAGTGAAGACAAAGAGAAAGATAGAGACAGAAAAACAAGGGGGTGTTCAGAGAAGAGTGAGGGAAGGTGGGGAAAGAGAGAGCAAGAAAGAGACAGATGGGAAATTGAAAGTGTGAGACAGAGGGAGAGAGAGAAAGAGAGAGAGAGAGAGAGAGAGAGAGGAAGAGCTTAGTGATTAGTTACACTTGTAATACCACAAGTTGGGGAGGTACTTCACTCTAAAAGACCTACACATTTTACCTTCCAACAAACTGTGATCCTTGAACATAAACTATGGTGAGGGCTACCCAATTAAAGTGTAAATACACAGCAATGAAGCCTCTATCAAACTAGCATTCCCAACATCTGTCACTTGCTCATGTACAGCAAATTGACACTACAGCTGCCTGCTAATGGCAGCCATTTTGTCTTCTATTAACAGCTGATTCTCATCTCGACTGACTTCCCTCAAAAATCTGCTGGTAGATCGCTGGAGTGCCGATTTGTAAAACAATGGTGGAGCGACAGCTGTGTTGATGGTATGGTGCTAGTTTGAAGACTGCATGCCTGCTGGCTGAATAAGAGCTGGAAGCAGAGCCAGTAAACTCCTCCATTTGACTGCCACATCCTCCTGTGCATACAAGAGTTGTACACTAGCATTGAAACCCTAAAATGAAGACATACATTCAGCTTAAACCCCAACGCTCCCATTAACAAAATGAAGTCCCTACAGCTCAGAGTCACTGTAATCTACTTCCTCTGTGTGTTCTGCGTGAGGCAGATAGGTTTTGGGGTCATGCACTAACCTGGAGGGCGCCGTTGGCCAGCACGCTGAGGCCATAGAGCATGGCAGTGATACAGATAAGCAGCTCCAGCACAAGGAACAGCACCAGGGTACCCACGATCCCGTCGATCAGGCGCTGCGTGACAGAGAAGGAGCCGCACACTGCGTTCAGCTTGAGGACTGTTACATGCCGTGAATGGCGTATCTCATTTACACTGGCGAAAATGAGAGGGAACGTCATACAAGACGTGATGCACACCTCACAAAGTACCCTGGGTGGCTTGTGCAATGATACCTTGATAAGAGCTCATTGTGTTGTACTGTATTCATAGTATAAGCTTTTAGGGTTACGTTTCAAACTCCTGTCTTACTGAAAACATAACATGGGAGACAGGCCCATAATATTTCTAAAACGATATTAAATTGAACATTTTTCTAAACTGACTGATGTGAGGCAGGCTTCTGGGACATTATTCATAAAGGATGCCTGGGAGAGGTGCTGATTCAGCGATTCTCCTGCTCATATACTGGCCTTATTGATTCTGAGCTGAAAGGGAACACTGATCCCAGACCAGTGCTCCCCCAATGGAACCCCTTTTAAAAGTGGGTCTCTGGTCTTTATCTTGCGTCTTCGCATTGCAAGTCTCTCTGGACAAGACCATCTGTTGGTAAAGTCTGCCGCTATAGCTCATACTGGTCAGGTGAAAGCACATGGGTTTCCCTGCGCTAACTTGCTGTGGAGAGGAGCGGTTGTACAGGACGCGATGACGTAACGCTCACCACGGTGGCGTTCTCCAGCCTCCTGCAGTGCTCGCAGTGGTAGGAGTCCTGCTGGTAGGGAAGGTGCTTGGAGAGAAGCCCCAGAGCCGCCGTGGCGAACGCCGCGCTCACCAGGTTCAACACCAGAGTAGCCTTCACCTGCGTGGGAACGTGAGAGAGAAGCAGGGCGTGAGGACACCAGCCACCAGCCTGCCACAGCATTATGGGAAAAAAAACTATCTACGCCCTTTGCCCCAAGACCATGTTTCTGAGGTACCCAGTGTGGTTCAGAGGGCAACATAAAACCCATTTTATTCTCTGTCTTGGATGTCCGTTGGTCCCTCTGCCACAAGGTGATGTTCTAAGAAGCCGGACACTTTCATTCTCCCCCATCAGTATTCCCGCTAACTTGTTTTTTTTTTTCCATACGTGCTTTAATGGGTTGATTATAATTGTAATGCATTAGGTTCAATCGATTGTTATCACTGCTCCTTTTCCGCCGTCCCTCCAGCCAAATTGCTGCAGCTACTGCAATGCAGGGCTGCGCAGCTCCTTCCTGCCCGCTGGTGTTATAGTAAATAATACATCAGCACAACCCACAGGATTCTCAGCCAGTCTACACCAACGCGGCCCAGGCCTGATCTGAGTCACCGGGCACATCGCTGCTATGGCTTCACCAGAGCAGAGGGCATTATCCATTATGCATACTATGGATGGTATGATGTTTTGTCATTGATGAGCCGTAACTGATATATCCAATTAAGCCCCTCTGCTGGGGCTCATTGCACAAATACTTTTGAAAATTTTTTTTTCCTGAAAGATTTCCAATTTCAGCTGTATATTTGTTCCGCCAATTTACTGTAGATAGAGACTAACAATATTATCAAACCCAGAATCAGTACTTGTAGGCACATTTACATATATTTCACTTCCTATACAGAAACATGTCAGGCTAAGGTATTTTTCTCCTTACTGCTGAGCAACTGTATCAGAGAGTCTCATTTATATCCAGCTACACCAATATGGTGCATTTTCTGTGCTGATCCATCACATTATACTATCATATTACACATACAATATGAAATACAGCAATTTAAAATTATATCAATGTTTTGCCATTATTTCACAAAAAATACTGACATCGAGTTTATCACTGTGTCAATCAGATAGCATCAGTTGACAGGCAGAACTAACTGGTGATACACTGGTGACTTGGTTCGTGTACGACACACAGACAGACAAATAAGGAGAAAACATTACTGTCCCCAGTGGATAAATCTGTAATTTAACACTGACAAAATTAAAAACTGGTCATACAGAATACTGCCTGGTGACAGGCAGACTCACCCAGAAGAGTGACGGCTTCCTCCCAGCGTGGACGAAGGCAGAGCCAGACAGCACGAGCTGCAGGGGTCAACATACGTCACACACACACACACACACACACACACACACACACACACACACACACACACACACACACACACACACACACACACACACACACACACACACACACACACATGTCAATCAAGCCCAATGTACAATGGGCAAACAATGCATGTGAATTATAGGGTAGCCACATTATTCTGCAGACAGAACATATGTATTATATATGATGGTTTCTAAGCTCCCCATTCAGCCCAGTGCAGCACACATTTGACTGACCTGTACCACCACCACAAATAGGACTTTCACATCCCCTGTAAAGTGGATCTCTTGACCAATCAGAGTTGCGCTCATACAAAGTGTTAGAGCAGCAATGATGATCTGAACACCCTGAAATGAGCAGGACACAGAGAACGGGTAAAAAAAAAAACACTGCCAAGTCAATGAGAAAGTGTTCATCTGCCTGTCTGAAAAGAGAGCAGGTAGAATGAGTCATTTGGAGAATGTGCTAACAGACTCTTGTACTGTATTATCACAATGTTATTTATTTGCTTAGAAAATAATCTGACCTCAACCAGGGTTACCTGAATGACTTTACATTTGATAAATGTAACTTCATTAAAACTAATTATGTAGTGCAGCATAAACAATTTGCCATTTGCCTCGGGGAATTTTTGGTTTTAGATCCTAAAACGGGTTTTGAGTCAATATATCAATGGGATTTGAGTCAATATATGAGTGTAAGTCCACCCCATAGCTACTTCTGTCACATCAACTTCCCTAAACGGCTGATTTTCATTAAAAAACTCACCCCCAAGGTTTTGGGCTCCCCCCGCAGGAACGCTTTCACCTGCTTTGGGCTGAGAGCGCTCTCTGGTGGCGTGGGATCCTCGCTGTCGATGCCCATACTTTCGGTGTGACGATGAGGCTGGACTCAGCAAAGTCAGAAGAACTGCGGAACTGAAGGGTGGAGATGGGGGGGTCGGAGTTTTGGCAGATAGACCGGGGAAAAAGAGATTAAAGGGAGCGGAAATGATTGTGAAATTATTTTGAAGCAAATATGTAAACATTTGGACAAAACACACAGTGACGAGAGAATGCTGATGGGATAGTTTGAAACAGACCCGAGATAGACGGCAAGGGGAAAGAAATATGCATACATGACAATTCATTTGCAAGCCACTGTGTCTAGCATGTATATAACTGTAGAAGAAAGTACAGTATGTCGTAATCATGTGAAACATGCGGTGGATTGTTTCATTGTAGGGCGTAGACAAAAAGCTGTCAGGACATACAGGAGGTGACCTCTAAAATGCGTGCTTTTACTAGCGCATTCTTCTTAAGGTCGCAGTGTAACAACCAAAACAGTTTTGCAATTATACATGAGTGATGCGCGAACAACGTATGTGTGCTCCATGGCAATTTGTTGGTATCAAGAACCTTTGTGAGGCCGTGGTGATTTTGGTACCCGGCAAAAGCGCAGCACCTTGACCGCATTACGATTTGGGCACGTTTCCAACTCACCCAATGCACCATCACTCCCGAACATGTCTCTAACACAACCCTTTACTAGGACTGTGGGTGGAAACTCGTGCAGCTATGTTGGACACAGTCTGTGAGTTCCCGCCGGCTAAATTTAACTGAAACCAAAAAACGCCATTGCAGTAAGTCCACAATGACAAAATTCAGTTCAGGATATTCTAGGTGGTCGGAGTCGAAAGGGTAAATGAAGTTCTATGTGCTCTGTCATGCCTCAGAAGTGATTTTTTTTGCACAAAGCAAGCCACAAAAAGGTGTATTCGCTCTTACCTCTCAAGTTTGTTCAAATCAATGAGTCCTGTCCCTTTTTTCTTTTTTTAGATTGAAAGGCAAGATGTGATCCGCTATTCCTACGGCAGCTGCGGGGGAAACTAGTGGAGAGTTAATGGGCGGATGCTGTAGGTGGGTGAACGTTTGTCTGCAATGCTGGAAAATGCTATTTGTGCCATGCGGCACTGCTACATCGTGCAACTGAATACTGCACGTTAAATTCTTATTTAAGAAGAAAACAGTGTTTTGAAACGACAAGACACGGTTTATCTAAAAATTCAGGCTACTGACAGAAGCACCATTTTACCGGTAAAATATGTCCAGTACTTTTACACAAGTTTTGACATTCTTTTGCGGAGAAATGTATCCTAATAGCCTGCATAATTGTGAGGAAACGCCTGAAGACAAACTGATTAATAAAGTAAACTGATTGTTCAATATTTTATTTTCCATGCGACGGACTAATCAATCGGCTCCGCACCCAAAATACATGCATGTATGTCTTTTCGAGCCCATCTGTGCCCATTTCGCACCTCGCTTACATTTGTGTGCGAAAAGACAGTGATACAACAGCTATGTAATATTATTTGGACATTTTAAAGTAGAACATTTAAACAGGCGTAATACAACCACAAACCCCATATTTATAAAAAGGCTAGTTTAATATGCAAATAAATTTATTTTGGTCTACACCTGCGTTTGAAATGTAAGCAGAAAAACATTATGCACAAAACGTCAAAATAAAAATTCGATACCGATTAGATACGGGTCCCAGATGATGTAATGTAATTATTGATATGGTGAGTTTAAGTTTCACTGATTCACGTCTGCTGCAGATCAGAATCCCGGTGCGTCCCGTTCCTCAGCCGTCTCCGCGTGCACGCAGTACGTCTGTGCGGCTGCGTCAGGTTATCAGATTCGCCCATCCCATAGAGTTGCTGGGTATTCAGTTTGGGCTAACGGTCACATGATCAAGCACGAGACCGTTTCTGCTCCGTGAAAGTCCGCATCAGTCTAAGTTCTGTACATTGAGAAAATGTTCTGCCATTTATTAAAAAAATGTATACTAAACTGACGTAGTTAGAACACAGACTTATTTATTAACATCAAGGCCCATAATCACTCAGTTCCAGTGCAGGGGCACTGAACGCAGATCAGATTTCCCCTGTCACTGTCATAACCTTATCTATTATAGGCTAAAAAGGTTAAACAAATCCTCAGCCAGGACTGCAGGACCCCAAAAACTTAATAAACTGAAGTGTAGACCTCCTTTCCTCCCTTGCTGCATGTAGCTCAGTTGGAGTGCCATTTCTACTCAAGGAGAGACATGAGGTTGAACTGATAATTGTCTGAGCAGGTGGGCATTCTGTAACTCAGAGGTATAAGTAATTGGTAATAAGGCTAAAAAGTGTGTGCACATTTATATTTAGGCACTCAGCAGAAGTCCATATCCTGAGAGACTTACTAAAGATCACACAGTAAGTCAGCATGTCAGACATGATGCCAAGTTGTGCCACAACCAATAAAACTAACTATTAACTTACAACACAGAATACAATTAAATGTCACAGTAGTTGCTAGGGGTTAGAACAGGTGCATACATTTGATTTTATACTTAGAGGTAGATAAGAGCACTGGGTTAGATGGGTCAAGATATAGTTTAAACAGATGTGTTATCAGCTTGTGGGAGAAAGCGGGCAAAGACTCTGCTGCCCATATTGTAACAGGAAGTTCATTCTACCATTGCGGGGCCAGAATACGAGACGAGATAATGAAGAGAAGGAAGGAACATTTGGGAAGGAACAGCCAGGCGACCACACGTCCCTTTTCATTTTGGTGAACGCATTTCCTTTACCTGTGACTACACCAACTGACGACCCCAACCCGCCTCCCAGACTGAGCGCTTAGGTGTCAATGTGGAGAATGACTGGAGGCAGGGGTCATCCTCCAGAGATGACAGAGCCAGGTCAGCCTGCCTCAGCCCTGGGAAGCCGTTCTGATTTTTCAGAATCGTACTCAGTAATCGCACATTTTAGTCTCCACACCAGGTTTCTTTGGTCTGAAATGGCTCCTTAGGAGGAGTTAGCCAACCTGATGAGAGGATACAGGGGACTCCACAACCCAGTTTAAACCCTAATTAGTTGGCTAACTGAACAGCTAACGAACACACCCATGTTCCAAAATAAAATATTCTTGTGTAACCTGTCAGTGAATGTGCCTCCATTACAATAAATAAAATTCTTCAAAAAGGACACATACCAACTGTATATAAGTGCATCTTTAATATTAGTGATTAGTATTTAGTAAAATGACAAGAACAAAAAAAAAATCACACTGAATAAATGTTGAAAGAGTTTCCCTAAGGGAAGAAAGTCTATGCACTCCTTTTCTAATATAGGAAAAATGACATTCCATGATGCTGGCACTTTAATTCACTCACCTGTCCAAACTACAGCGGAGACAAGAGAAACTAAAGGGCAGGTACCAATTAAAGTTCACATTCTGTGAACAAAAGGATTTAAAATCCACTTCAACTCAACTGGTTTAAAACACCCAACATTCAGGGTTGCCAAATTATGGTAAAATAACCCTATATTTATGGTATTTTTGGAAGTCCAGGTTGGAGATTTAAGGGACAAGGTGTCAGGGTGTTTCATGGCAATAAGGTGCTTTGTTTGCAATTTTAAAACATTTCAAGAATTGTTTATGGTAGAGTTATAAACAGATCTGGTAACCCTGCAGTCTTTACAATAATTGCACAAATAAGGAGTAAAGAAAAGGCAGGCAATGTGAAAATATCACACTGGCCAATAGCATTCCCAGACATCATAAGGCACAGGAGGATCAAAATGGGAGATAGCCTAAAGAGAAAGTTACGACAGCAGTGCAAGGAGGTTGCCATGTGCTCAGCTCTTTTAAACTCCCAAGTGTTCTGGCAGGGCAGGGCGTCTCAGTCATCGTATGGTGGGGGGTTGCTGGGGCCGTCATCAGCATCCAGGAGACCGACGTCGCTTCCGTAGAGGGAGTCCGCATCCCCAGTGTTTGCCATGGGCTTCTCAATCACCACAACCGTCTGGAAGGAAGACAAATGACGTGGACTGATTCTCAGGAATTTTCCAGAAATCGTCTTAGCGCCGGTCAAATTTGGAAACAGGAACAATTCAGAAATATTTTGGGCCTGTGCAGGCTTTCTGATGGTCCTCTCATCTGGTACCACTCTGTCAGCTGCTTTCAGCGGAACAATGGCACACAAACTGACAGGATAGCCGAGGCCTCAGCAACCACACCATGACCATACCAACCATTATTTCACAGGGTTTTCAGGTACAGCAAATATTTAAAAATTAAGTAAAAATGGGTGGAAGACAGAAGAGTTCCCTAGCAGTCGTCTGTGAGGAACTCCAGGAAGACAAACTAACAAGTCTTTCTTAAACTAGACAGAGAGGAAAAAGGCTTAAGGACTATTGAGAAGCTACTACCCACACTCAGCAGAAATACAGTTTTCCTAGGGTCGGAAAAGGTCTAATATATCCATTAAAGAAAGCTGGAAAATTGAAATGAAAATGTGGAGCACTTAAGAGGGCAGGGATTTTCAGGAGGGATTCTGAAATGAGGTAGGGTCAGGGGTCAGGGGGTCAGGGTAGAGAGAGGAGGAGAAAGGAGGCGGCCGGAGGCCATGTTTCCACTGGAGGGTCCTACCGGCTGGTTTGCAGCTTCGATGGCCTTGCCGGCAAAGATGGCTCCAGTGAGAGCGACGGAGAACTCCAGCACGGCCAGGACCAGCAGTATCCCCATCATGCCATCTGACGCGGACTGAAATGGAGGAAAGCAGCATCAAGGGTGGAGTCCATGTCTGAGCCGTCCAGCCCACCCTGCCGCCTGGGCGTGAGATGTTATTCACTCATAATGCGTCTCACCGGAAGAGCAGGATGTAAAACTGGCAAGAACAGGCTCTTAAAAAAACACAAACATGTGGCAGAAAAGAGCAGGAGCAGGGTGCTACACCTACTTGGTATTTCCAGAATAAAACCGTGCAATCCCAGTAGTATTCGTTGTCACCATATGAGTTATAATCTCGCGACTCCCTTTCGCAGCCACTACTGGTCAGCCTCCCACTGATGAAGTACAGGCAGTAGATGACCACCCCAGCAACGGCGAGGAGGACGCAGACTATATTAAGGGCTTGGGTCCCTTTGATCTGTTGGGACGAGAGGTGGGTCGTTCAGGACAGATAACTGCCAAAATGCAGGCCCTAGAATCGTTGATTACTGGGGGCCCACTTTACATTTTTAACTGATATTTCACATAATTAGAGAACTATTAGTCAGGAGGAAAGCCTGACTGAACACAGTGGGTCTGTCCATCACAGCCCAATGGGTACAATGAGACAGATTGAGGGGGGTTAAAGGGGCAGTCTGACCTTTGACTTGTCAGTTCCTTTGTGTGCGATGACAGAGAAGATTCCAGACAGGACAAACTGGAAGGAGAATAATGTGTCAGAAAGGAGCAAGTAGTTGATATGAGCACTATACCATGAATGGGTCAGGATGAGCGCACAATATGGAAATTAAACTAAAAATTTCACATCACAGCATGCAGTGCTATACTGAAACTGACAAAATTGAATCTGACACAGAAAATACAAAAAAAAAAAAAAAAAAATTCAAGAACCTCTGCGCCAGTACCACTGATGATGTTCTTTGAGGTGACATGGTTCCAACATTTATATTTCATGAGTATGTGCATTATTTTAGCCATTTAGAGAATAGTGGGGAACATCTTGCAATACATATTTTGAACCACACGATGGCGCATCTGACATGGAACTCACCAGTGTTCCACTCCACAGTGGGGCGCCCCACAAGTACCTCTGGTCCACCATGAAAATGACACCCACCAGCATGGTCATCAGCCCAGTACAGATCTGTACAACCTGAGAGGGAAACACCACATATCCACTGATGAATAAATAGTTATACAAATGTTTTCATGCGCCAGGATAGACTCAAGCACATAGCTGTTCTAAGTCGCTCTGGATACGAGTGTCCGAAAAATGCTAGCAATATAATGTAATGTAACTGTCCACTCCACAGATTTAGGCCCAAGTATTCCACCTTAATGTGATTCCAACCGTTAGCAAAGCTAACCATAACGTTACGTAACATAGACATTTAAAAGACACTCATTAAAGAGACTTTCAAAAGTTCATACAAAAAGTCATTGGAAACAAGTAGAGATACTCTGGAGTTATCGGAGCTGATGTCATTACACCAAAGAGGTGTGTAGTGAGAAATATATTCAACCTAGAACAGCCGTCCTGTCATCACTGTGACTTGTCTGTCCTCTAGTTTACATAATGTTCTAGAAGGACAAGTGTAAACTGTATCTAGTTTAGTGTAGGAAGTAAAGCTTAATGAACTTTGTGCCGGACACAGCTACCATGTTCAATAAATCTTTGCATTCTGACTAAAATAAACCAATCATAAACACAGTTCTCTAAAACAAAATCCTGTGATTGGTTATAGTCAGGAAGTTCCACCCATTCTGAGTCTCTCAGTCATCACTATACGAGGGTGCAGTCATTGCTTGCCTTGCTGGACTGGTCTCTTTTCAAGATCAGTTACAGCATGCTCTTTCAACCGCCCTTGCTTTTAGTCAACATCATTTACTTTAACTCCTCTCCTTTAACCAAACTTTTTTAAGCCAAATTGTAGAAACAGAAAATATAAACCTTAGCTAACTAGTATTATGAAAGTGTCTCCTGAAGACATTTGGAGATTACAGGTTCAGGTAGAAAACATAAAAGCTAAGGTTTCCAATAGCTCTTTCATTGCAGCTATTCAACTAAACAACAAACCGAACAAATGCGTGTGGTGTGAAAGTCTGGGCACAGGCTCGGGCCCTTTTTTTCCAGTGGGTAGCTGGCCAGTCACATCTTGAGTGCATTAAGAAAACAGGCAGGGAGTATGCAGTTCTACTGGAGTCATCACACAGGGGGTCTGAAATTGGTTGCAGGGCAGAAAGATTTGGACATGTTATCTATTCAGGCTTAGCAAATGCAGGCTGGGGGTGGGGGGTGAGTTCCATCAGTACAACAATGGGACAGACGTAAATACTAAGCAAACGGTAAATTCTGAACTCATATCAGGAAGTGTATTTCTTTTTATATGGAGTAGCCAATGCTTAGAATGGCTTGCCAAGTCAAGCAGGAGAGGCAGAGACCCTTTATGGTGTTTAAGTTGCTGGATAATCTGTTAGACTGTAGGTGAATTAAACATGTAGTTTGGCTGGGTGGTCTGTTCTCATCATTATGTGTTTTGACCAATACTCTGCCCATTATAAGGAGTGAAGTGACAGGACAGCATTGTTAGCCTTAGTGGTGTTCTTCTGGCCAGACAACAAATCAAGCAACAGCCATCCTCATATGACACTGCAGACGAACAGGTTGAGCAATCAATTTATTTTGATTTTATTTTATCTGGTATTTCATACCATGTCGGCACCTGAGGCCATTTCATGGCAAGATCATGGTGAAATATTGATCGATCTATAAATAAAAAGCAACAGATAAAAACGGGATAAAACACATATAAAGGTATGATTAAACGGATAAGACTGCCTTAATAAAGCAAATCTATATGAAACACTTCAAATGTACTTGTAAAAAAGTTCTTCATTTTTTCCAGGAAACGCCTTACTAAAACAACCTTTGCCCAATAGCATTTAATCAGAACAGAATATATGCTTAAGAGTCAGAGGCGTCCTGCAAGATGATGGTTTTTCCAGAACAATCAAAAGCAGTCAGGTGTTGAATCTGCTTGGTATGTGCACAATAACTTTTTCTCAGTGTTTCAGAGACACACGGATAAAATTATTACTGCAGTCTGAGGGCTCACATTGGCATACGGGAATCGGCTTAGCAGTTTATCAAGGTGAGGCCATGGAACCTGAAACAGCCCAACTCCACACCTTAACTTCCTCATCGTCTAGCGGCCTTGTCTAAACGACCCAGCTAGGTTTAATCCATATCCAAGAAACCAGCTCTTCATGTTATTGGATGAACCAGGCTAATAATTAACATACATTCTCCCTCCTAGATTAAACAAAGAAAAAAAGGAAACAAATGATACCTAGATTATCAAGTGTCAGAATTCAATGTGCACCAACAGACACCCCTACGCCATTCAGCAGCAAATTGTATTTACAAATTTATTTACACAGTTTTGAGTGTGTGTGTGTGTGTGTGGCTACTTTCATAGAACTTCAAATGAAGCTACCTACTATTATATCCACGATTCATGAGACTTTCCAAAACACATAAGGAATGGAGGCCCTGAAAGTGAACACAAGTGATTACCGAAAAGGTGAACACATTACAAACAGATGTTTAGTACTCACTCCCAGTGGTTTCGGCTGACCCTTGAGAAACACCTTGGTCATTGGGGGCACCGGATTCGATGGTTCAACGGTCTCACTTTTAGTCTGTGTGATAGGGGTCATCGGCATTTTGATCTCCTCTCCCGACTGAAAGACTTGGGTAACGACGACGAGGCCATTGGTTTTAGTAACAGTGACAGACATCTTGTCGATAGCAAACACTCTGAAATACAGAAAGAAAAGCGAACATTTTTGAAAGCCCAAACATAACCTGTATAAATACATATTAAAGACAATGTGTATTCATGATATAGACTGTAGTCAAAGAAATTAATACATATACAAGCATGGCGACGGAAACAATTGCACACGGAAAATTTCAACAATAGGTAAAGTTAGCTGCCCATGTAACACGACGCACCATTTTTGCAAGTGCGCACATTGTTTATGGATACGGGTTATTGTTAGGAAGGGCAGAATACGAGCATTTGTCATTTTTGTCACTTGTTTGTAAGGCTACAATAAGCAGGTATTAGAACAGCATATATTTAACCTTCGAAAGACTGCCGCACAGATGAAGACATTTCTTGTGATTGTGAAATAAAACAGTAACTTCCTTGATCCTTCGAATACTTACCCCAGCTCAGCTTCGAATTCCCGTCTATCCGATCAAAACCACTGCTGCGTCGAATGACTAATAACGAAGCAGAGGCGTTATGTACTGGATAGTGTAAATATTCGCTCTCTTTCTGTAATAAAAAGGTAATGGAATCTTTATGATTGTCAATGTGTGCTGAGCATTAACCCTAAAAATCCGTCAACAATTTACGGGAACTTCCTCCTCCTTTTCCTCCTCCCCTTCTCAAACATAATCAAAAAAGCAGCTACGTACAAAACGCGGAGCAGAAATTAACCCCTATATAGACAAGCCGAGGAGTCATCCTTTGTTTTTACTGTAGATTACAATTGTTGAATAAAATCCTTACCAAATACATCACACATTCCCAGCGGATGCTTGGTTTCTTTGGAATTCGGTTCTAAAATCGATTGATTGTATTTTTTTCTGAGCGGTACTGATTGATCAGCTAAACATGCAGTTTATCAAACTATTCGGAATGTAATCTGTATCCGGTAGGCCGAGGTTAACAACCAAGGGACAGCATCGTTTGTTTTCGTAAACAAAGAGGCTTTACGTTTACTAAATTGTTTCACAGAGCAAGTACATTGGTATGTTACAGCAGAATGAGAGATCTTTCCAGCAAATAAACATCAACTTTACTGAACAGAATTTGACCAAGTTAGTGGTAACCTCGGCACAAACTGGTGAACTGGGTCCAAGACTGAGAAGTGTGTTCTGTACCAGTGCTAGCCAGACTGTGGGTCAGGCATAGGCGGCAGGTGTGTTTTGCGACTTCCTCCTTTAGAACTAAAGAAAGCTGGCAAACTTAAATATAGTGGCGCAGTTTGAAACGATCTTAAAGCTCATGAGAGCTAACATGCCTTTTTCTTCTTTTACTCTGTTCTCCCATTGATGTCACTTAACAATCTCTTACAAGTAGCCTACACGGGGGCCAGATATGCTTTAACATGAAACATTTTAGCTAGTCTATGTGCCACAAAATTCTCTTGCGGCCTTGTGTGTCCCATCAACATGACGTCACCTTTTTCTTAAAGTACCAGTGCAAATATAGCACGGCTTCTTCTGCCACCTGACACTCTCATGCAAGTTACTGCTGCTATCAGGTACATTACGTTGTCATGCTGAATACTCACCCAAAAGCGCAGTATCATATTATGAAAACTACTGCTGTGCACTACAGAGAATCCCACAGATGATTTTCTTGATTTACACCAGTGTTCTGTGGAGATGAGCAGCCAGTCAGAGCTGTTTGAATTTCCTCTTTATCAACATTAATGGTTTTACAACTCCAGCCCTGGAGGGCCGCTGTGTTTGCAGCATTATGAGCATGGGAAACTGGAGTCTGACACCCGATGACGGGATAAAAACTACATTGTGTTTTTGTGCCATAAAAAAAGCATCCCTGCCAGCAAGTTCAAAAGGATAGGGGGACTCTGCAGCTCACACATAGTGTTGTACCATTGGCAGAATAACGTTCGTCATAGTGCTAATAACAAAGACAGCTGAAAATGAGAACTTCTGTACATTGTGTTCCAAAGTGCTCCCTATTGAGAGTAAAGTTTTGTTGGGAATTATTGTTGATAATGCCAGGCCCATTGTTGACTGACCTACTTGCAAAACTGAAGTGGTGTTCATATATCCTCATGGTAATCTGAAACTGATATTTCACACATTAGACATTCAAAATATCTTGTCAGAATTTGGCAGCCATCCTCACTTGTTATAATACAATAACAACTTAATTTACAGGAGTAAATGTCAAATTATTTCCCCTTGTAGACCTTTGCTCCTAATAACCGCATGTCCCCTAGTTATTAAAGTATCTATATTTTCTGAGTTTTGGGGAAAAAAAAACACCACACCCCTCAAAATCAGCACAATAAGATCCATTTCCCCACAAAAGCCCAAATTCTCCCAGGCTGCACAATCATGGGATCATTTTGACCTTTGGCCTTCAGAAGATAAAATAATATTTGCTTCTCTGTTTCCCACTATATTTCAAAATCACTTACTGCCAGCTTTACTGCAGATACTCCTCTACAATCAGTTCTTTTACGTGTACATAAAAGCAGAAAGATGTCTACATGTTACTTCGAGGCATATCTGATAACGATGGCCAATACAGTGGTAAGTATAGGAAAATAATTATATATTTTCATTGTTTAAATGTCTCATGTTCTACTTATTAAATTAATGTTTGGTGAGGAATTTTCTTCAGTTTTACACTACCATGGCTCTTTCTGTTCTTTCATTCATTCTTTCTTCAGCCACATCAGCGATGCAACAACACCAAATCCAAACACTTTCTTCCCATTTTACTTTGATGTTTATTTTCAGGTCAGGTAGACATTGTATAAAAATAAAGATGAAACAGCTTCTCAATATAAAAGTTGTTAAAAGGGAGAAATTATCAACAGGAAGTACCAGCAGACAAAGTACCATATGTAGAACTTGAAGGAAAAAAAGTGAGAGATTCGATCTCTTTTACCTTTTCATGACCAGAATAGTGTACCCATATGATTGCTGAAATAATTTCTTATTATATCTGTGTGGGAATAGTTGTCTAAACAAATATTTCTTCATCTACACATGTAAAAAATAAAAAATACAATTTTGGCAATCTCACAGTATGTAAAGTGATTTACAGTAAAATCAGATCCAGTTAGGTTGATGAAAACACATTTTATAAACACAGAGAAACAAATGATTTTCACATAATGCCATCATACTTCCTAAAACAAACTCTGTTGACCTTACTTATGAGTTGCTTGTTCTATGGGTATTATAATATTAACAGTAAATAAATAAAACATAAAGCCAAGAAGCTAAAAAAAAAAAAGAACTACAACCACGAGAATAATTGGCGATGCAAACAATCATTATTAAAAAAATAAATAAGACTGAAAAAATAAAATCTAGTGGAATATGTCTCTATTTGTTGGTAGGATGCAGCACAGAAGACGCTAGAAACGAAGCGGTGCAAACCCAGGGAGTATGACAGAGTAGAACATAAAAGGCTAAGTTGCTTTGTCTTCATTGACCAGTACCCACTCCACTGCCTGCAAACTGGGTGCAAACTGAGCAGTTTTTTTGGTAATGAGAGGCAGTTAGGCAGGGATGGAAAGAACACTCCCAAAGCATTGTGGTATGAGCTATTCCAGGTCTTACAAGAAGTTAGTGTGCTGACTGGAAGCAATCAAATGGGAAACCTACTTAATTAATATGCACGTGAACCATTCTGGAGAATGGCACTAGTGTCCTATAAAATTATTCTTCAGAAAATGTACCTCTTTCTTGATCACACACAGACATTACTATTTCATTTAAAAATGTGACTTTTTCATTTTTGAGCAAAATTGCTCAACTGGGAAAAATCCAACTCATTCCAGCTGGGAATCAGTGAAACTGAGGGTTCACTGTAAATGTAGTCCACAACAATCCTTCCTCTACATAATTCTGTAGTTCTTCGAAAAGTGGGAAAAGCACTGAGCTGCTCTCTGAAGCCACCAAAAGATGGCTCCCACTCAGTACACAAGGATTGGTCTAGTAAGATCTGGAATGGTCTACGTATCAGGAGCGGTCCCTACATCCCAGAGTTAGGATGCTGTCTGTCAACATACATTCTGAAAATCGGCGTCTTGGCTCTTTCCATCGTTCAGGAAATTTTCAAAAGCAGTCTATGGTCACGTTACAAACATTTACAAACATACAAATGCAAACACACACTCCACACACACATACGCACATGTTCACACATATACACAAAATAAACTATATCTTCCCCCCCAGTGGAGTCCAGAAGCACAGTTTTTCTCAGTTAGTTTAGTCTGTTCACAGAAGTCATTTACTGCTGTGAAACAAACACAAAAGTCTGTGACTGATTCACAGTAAACAGATTCACCAGGCATTAGCACAGTCCATCCACTTATGTTTCCGTGAGTCAAAGCAAGGGGGGAGGGGTGGGTACATTTAGAAACGTCTGTGTACAGTTCAGTATTTAAGAATGCAGTGGGACTGGTGCTGCGGCCTAGATGGGGGTGTTGGGCAGGTGCCCGTTGGACCCTCTTGGCGAGCCGTTCTTCACAGAAGGTGCTTTGCCATGCCCCAGCCCGTTCTGCACTAGCCCGTTCTGTGCCAGGCCTTTGCGTTTGTTGCCGGTGGCGGCAGCAGTCGGTGAGGGGCTCCGGGTGAGGGCGTCTTGCTCCCTCAGACTTCCCGCCTCAGAGTCCCTCCTGGGACAGACCTGGGGGCCGCTCTTACCCCGGCACTTCTGCCTGAGGGCGTAGAGCGCCCCCATCAGGATCACGCACAGCGCCACTGCAAGCATCAGTGACACGGCCACCAGTTCCTGGAAGTAGCTCTTCCCCTCCGCTGGCTCCAGCTTCTCCACATCCTGATCGAGTCTGGGTCGGTTGACCCCTGTAAACTTCCTGTCCGTGTTGAAGGTGATGGTAGCATCTGGCCTTCTCCAGAACAAAGTGGGCTTTGGCGCCTCAGTCTTCGGCCCTGGCCCCGCCCCCTTTGCCGTGGATTGGCTGGAAGGGCGGGTGGGGGTGGCGGCAGGAGTGGTGAGGGCAGCCCCGTCCCTGGCCCCAGCCCCCCCTGTGCTTGCTCCACCGCTGTTCTGCTTGACCGTGTAGACGGCGAGGGTCTGCTGGTATCCGCTCTCGGTGGAGAAACACAGGTAGTGGCCCAGCGTGACAGGCGTGGCCAGGAAGCGGAGGCTGCCGTCGGACCGCTGTAGGTACAGCTCCGGCGAGATGCGGCTGTTGGGCCGCTCCCAGTGCACTGACGCAAGTTTGGAGGCCTCGGGGCAGCGCAGCGTCACCACCTCATTCAGGGACACCAGCACCTGCTCGCCCGGAGGGCAGGACTCTGCCGAAGACAGGCGACAGCCATTAACCTGCAGTATCCACTGAGTCACAAATTGGCTGATCATATGTACCTATAATTTACTCACTGATCTACAGTCATCCACATGCGTTAGACCCTACAGGACAACTGCCAGGAACATAAATTTGCCCCAATTAGAAGTAAAATCCTCCAGCCAAACCAAGGGACCTCACCCTTAGGTATCTGCCTGTCTGGTGTTTAAAAGTATTGTAAGTGTTTGTGTTCAGTGCAGTAGCACTTAAGAGTTTTATTTATTTTGATAAGTGCTAAATGTAGACTGGGGATTTGTTCCAAGGATTCACCCAGAATAAAACAACAGAAATAAAAGAACAGGAACTGCAAAACTGATGGTAGTGTCCTTAGACAAAGTCTAACTCATTTAATTTGCAGGTGTTGATTTCTCTCTCCCTGGACCACCTCTTTCAGCCAAAGTATACCTGACCTTGTCTCTTGTAATAGAGGTATTTTCCCGCTGAGGTCACTCCTCTTTATTCTCCTCTCTCATGTAATGTCCTGTAGCATCTGCCATATCTTTAAACTACACCACACCTTTCCACAGAAAGTCCAGGAAAACAGGACAGCAAAAAAATATGTGCAGAATATATGTAATGCACTAATATTACCAATAACGGTAATATTAGAGAAAGACTGTAACACCTTAAATAAGTTTTAATCAATATGTTTGTAGGTGCTCAGCAGGAGGTAACTGCAGGCACCTCAGCTTTTCAGCTTTACGGTCAGGTGACACACACCTGTGGGAGGCTTGTGTTGTCCAACCTTGGCTCTTGGAGTTATAGTGGTGACTTTACACATCTCCACAACGTTCGCACCATCCACATCTTGGCCCCTGAGAGGAACACAAGGAAAGAGTGGAATCAAGCTTACATACAAACAGAATAAAATAAATCTGTATTGATGATACTAACCAGGTATTCCAATGGAGAGAGAAGACTGGGAAATTATGTAATGAAATATTCAGAGATACACATGGAAATTTAACACAAGCCTTCGTGTCTGGATTTTATGAGCAGGTCACAAAAATTAACTCCACTGTTTAACGAAAGGTTCTCCTTAGTTCTCTCGATGCCTGTCTGTTGTGAGTCATTTCAGAGTGTGCACACCAGGTGGCGCCACCCAGAGCAGCATTGACTTGACACAGACACAGTCACACTCACGCGTCTGCTGGGATGCTGGTCACGTCTGCGCAGGCTTTACGGTTGGGGTCCCAGGCGCAGAAAGGGTCGCGGGACAGCACGCACTCTGCGCAGCTCCAGTAGTATGAGCAGTTGGACATGGGTACCCCAAGGACTCCGTCTGAGGTTCCCACAAACACCATTCCCTGCGGAGTCACACCAGTACCCACCAATCAGCATCCAGACTAGGCCAGCTCAGCACCCACGCCTACCGCTCCACGTGGAGACGAGAAGAAGGGAAAGATCACCGGCAGAGGTCCAGAGGGATAATCTGGATTAATGCCAGCAATTTCCTTCAGAGACTACTGGGCAAGAGCTGGGACATCCTGTTCAGCAACACAGACCACCTCCACAGTATTTCCAATGCAAAAATTAGAGGTTTTCAAGGACCCTCTATGGACCAATTACTGCTTGAGTGTTTTCATGATAACGCAAAGTTTCACAGCAGTTGTCTTATTATTATGTCAGACTGCTTTTAGAGACGCCTCTTCATTTATTCTGTCTCCTCAAAAGATACGAGCCCATTTTTATCAGTGCTGCACGTGCTCAGTTCACTCCCTAATTCTGACCCCTGCATGGGTGGCGATCTTCGCCATCTGTGTCTCCAAGGAGACGTCAGTCACATGACCCTCGCCTTGCCCTCACATGTGACACGGGCCATTATGAGCATGGATTAACAGTCTGTGACACAGGAAGGTGCTTTCGGAGCCTTCTGTCACATATCCAATGAGAGTTTTCTTTTCTATGTTCTGCTCAGGTCAAATTATATTGATGAAGAAACACTGCAAATGTTTGTCTGTTTGACTGTCTCTGCACTTGTGCATTTTTGATGCATGTCAACCTTCAGACAAAACAAGACAACATAAGCATCAAAAATGCACAACAAGTGCAGAGACAGTCAAAATAATTTGTCTGAAGGTTGACATGCTGCTTTTCATGGCCAGGTCTCTCTTGTAAAAGAGATTTTAATCTCAATGGGACAAACCTGGTGAAATAAAGGTTAAATAAAAATAAATTAATAATAAAATGTATGACAGACCATGTAAAAGTGTTAATGGTTAACTAGCTGCAAATTTCACAAACTTATTTTTGTCAGATTATACTGTCTGTTGGCACTTGAGCATTTGAGGTATGGGATTTCCATGAAATTTCAGGGGGAATTTCATGACAGAGGAGGTGCACTGGAGAAAAGAGGCTGAGGGGAGAAGAGCGTAGTGAGAGAGAGAAGGATGGAGAGAAGGAGAGAAGGCTCCTGTACCTTACTGATGGAGAGGAGGAGATTTTTTACGGCCTGAGGCTGCTGGAAGACTTGCACCTCCTCGATGATGTGTGGACCCTGGTCCAGGAGCACCACTTTGTGAAGGAACCCGGACTCTGCGGTGAGACAACAGTCCGTGGACAGTCAGCAGAAAATAAATCAAAATGCAAACTTGGTATTCCAAAGAGCAAAAGCCATCCAGCTAGAGCTTGGTGATACAGCCATAATGACATATAAAAGATTTTTGAGCATGCAGCCTTCGGCTTTTTTCCTTCTTTTTCTCTCCAGTCATACTTGATCAGGTAGCACTGCTCCAGAATTCACCTGTCTCTCTTTGATATTGATATGACAGCCAATCTGCAACAGGGCCATGCAGCTTCCATCTGATAAACATGAGTCGCAATAAAGGTATACAGCAAAACATGTAATCAATGTAGGTAAATTAACCAACATTGACAACTGACACCAGTGATTTTTTTTTCTCCCCTGGAAGAATTTCACACAGTGTCATACCTCTGAAGTTCTGGTACTGCATCCAGTTTGATTTAATTGAAAAAAGAAGAAGGAAAATAAACCCAATGGCACATCTGAGAGTCGTTACTGCATTCCAAAAATATTACTCATTACTAGTATGGCTATATTTCCCAGTCCTGCGATCAGCTATGTGGTTTTTTTGGTGTAAGAGTTTCGCTCATACCAGCGAGCAGGAGAAGCACAGTGTAGTCCTTCCCATTGGCTCCCCGGGTCCTCTGGGCCGTGATCTTGCTGTAACTCTGGTCAGGTGACACCAGGGCCACGACTTTGCCAATGGGGAGCACACTCTCGTCCGCCAAGAAGTTCTCCTTCACAAACCGCAAGTCACTGTCGGATGCGTTATGCAGCCCGCACTGTTCGGAGAGGGGGTGGTGGACAGGGGTTACTCAGCCATTACTAATCAAGTCATCGACCTGATTATACACCAAAGTCACAGACTGCTTTAATAAGGCATGACAAGTCGACCAGTGATTGTGCAGGTTCTCCAAAACGGAGGTAACCAAGACAGCGTGACTAATTGATTGTCGATCTTGCAAGGAAACAAGGGTCATGGGAAATTAAGTGTCACTAATCGGTTACCCCACTAGCGCAGTACAGAGAATAGACCAATCAAGTGTAACTAATCCCAAAATTCAAGGACATGCTTCAAACAACAGATAGTACATGAAAAGGTTATCTTTACACAAGTTCTCTCTTACATTCAGTTTTACTACTTGAACACTAAGCCCTGGAACACACAGAAACTGCAAACCTGCTTTTATCCAAGAATCTTCCCTCAGGACTTTTTTTCCCACTGAAGCTAACAGAGTTTCAGTCAATGTGACTTCATAGCACTCAGTCCAGAACATTAATTTAATTGAATTAACTGAATTGACTGCCTAACTCTGGTGACAAATCCAACAACAGGTTTAACATGAAATGGAAAAAAAAAATAATTTTATTGACTCTGAATGACTCACCTCTCCAGGGTTTGCGACCTTCTCCTGAACCCGAGTGCTCCAGCGCAGGGTGTCCCGGTTCAGCACCTTGTAGTTCCCAGAGAAAATCTTTTTGATGTCTCCAAGCCGGAACGCACATACAGCAGACTTCCCTGAATTTACAGACCTGGAGAGGCAGGCAGACAGACACATTTATAAGACTGTCACCAAACAAAGGAAGCTTTAAGTCTGACAAAGAGCTACTTTTTGTTATGCAAGTATTCAGCTAGTATACTGTGAAAACATGTCTTAAAAATATTATCCTCTTAACTTGTTGGGGTTCCATAAAAAGAGAAGCCCTACTAGCTTTGCTCTTCAATATAGCTGTGGGTATTTCAGTCCAAATTATGAGATAAAGGAAATTCACAGAACTGCTTGACACAAAACTGCCATTTGAAAAAAACCCAACCCAACTGAAATCTTCAGTCCTTTGATACTGTGTTGTGAGGAGATCTGTAGGTCAGTAGAGTAGGGCGGGTTCAGCGCACTCGCTCACCACTGCGATGTGAAGATGCCGTAAAACAGGGTTTCATCATCACTAGCGCCATCTGGTGGTGGGAGGGTGACGATGTCCTGCAGGACGTTGTAGGGGAGCTCCTTCTCCGCCTGGCACAGGAGCTGCGCTTTAGAGAAAGTGGTCCAGCGCCTCTGCAGGGTACGCTGTCCGCCTATGTCGCTCTAAGCGAAAAACACACACCCGATTCAGAAAACATCCAAAATTCAGCGAGAATACTGTCTGCCGATATTACTTTCACAATAAAAAACAACCCCTCTATGACTCAGCTCACACCCTACACATCCTCTGCCACTCTCTGCCCATAATGATAATTGTTTCCTCTTTTCTTATTTCACCCTGACACTAAATGTACTGCTACTGTTGTACAGCTATGCTGTTGATTGTCTTGTTGGTCCTATGGCAAGACATATTAGTAATATTATCCTGGACAAGAGCTTCTTAAGAATGAAGGAATAATAATCAAACAAGGATGCCTTACCGTGCAGACCTGGGCGATGCGGGAGACGGTGAACTTTTCGATGAAGTCGTACTCCCTGCCCTCCTCGCTGAAGAAGAAGTAGACCTTCTCCTCGCTGGGGATGAAGGTGGAGCTGATGAAAGTGGGGTCTGGGTCGAGGAAGTGAGGGTGACAAGAAACACAGCCATGTAATTTCTGTCTCCTAACCTGCCCCTGCAACCATACTCAAAAGGGGCCCCAGGTTTTGGGTGAGGGGGTTAAACAGGGCCTTCACTTCTGGGACAAATTTATGGGCAGAACTGGATGGTAGACCATCATAGGCTAAATGAGCACTTTCACACCTATCTGCATCGACAGTAACATGTTTGTCATTTGGAGATGTCAGTGGAGAGAAAAATATAAATATCACACTTAAAAATACTACACCTAAGTGATGCTGTCCTGGATTATTTTATAAAATTTGGATCTGCAAACACAGTCAGATCAGTCACTCCCCTCTGGGCTGGGTGACTGATCAGATGTTGTAGAGGTGCTCACCTTCCAGCCAGCCCAGCGTGTCGTCCAGCTTCAGGTCGATATGGTTGCCCTCGCTGAGGTAACGGGAAATGACAGGCCGGTTCCCTCTGTAGTCCGCCACGGTTCCCGTGTACAGCTCCCCGTCTGAGGGGACACAAACGTTTAAAACAGGAAACGCCCAAAACCGTGACCAGCTTTTGAACATATCGCTGGTATACCTTAGCATATTCAAACAGGAGGAGAGCTTAGATGAAACAAACTACAATCGCACAGCTGAAAATGCTTGTATGATGAGCATACATCCACCATGGGAGACAAACTGTGTGTGCAGTCTTCAGCTTCCACGCCTTTCATTTTTTAATTTGTGATGGTGAGTGCACCATCCTATCACCACCAAGGGGGGTAGGAAGTGAGTGTGCAGTTTCACTAATGGCCACTGATGGACTGGGTGGACACATGAACAGAGCAGGATGTTACAAGTCACACACTAACCCCCCTCAAACAGCACCCCCACCTCCCCCCGCCCTCTGCAGGGAGTCGCGCTCACCGACGATGATGGCGGTGTTCCTCTGGTAAGGGTCGTACGGACAGCGCCCCCTGCCTTCATCCGGTTTCCCGCTTGGGCCGAAAACAAGGTTGAAAGTCTGGGAGTCCTGAAAATTGATAAAGAGAAGGTCATGGTCACCTGGCTTGGAAAGGTGAGGGAAAAACAGCCAAACTAAAGGCCTCCCGGTGATGCAGACATGGCCAGCTCTGTCCCCGGAGGATCTGTGTGTATGAGGGTTTCTGCTTCCACTATGCGAAATTAAACTGGGTCAACTACCTGTATACACAGGTGCCAGTTCACTCATTGATCAGATATAATTAAACCTTTCATATAGACACAAAGGACAGTCGCCAGTTATCAATGTCAAGCTTATTAATTAATTTAACTGAGATAGAAGATTACACAAATCAACAGGATAACTTTATAATGAAGAGCACAAGATGGCACAAAATGCAGTCACAAATGTGGCCCTCCTTGCCCTAAGGCCCAGGGGGAGCACAATGAGGTCACAGAACCCCCCTCTGAGATTATCGTGACGCCCTCTGCGTCTGCACCCTCGCACACAAAAGCATGAACACATCGGTCTCCCCACATGACCTGCACAGTGGTGCCACGGCAACGGTCTCCTGGGGGAACCGTGGTTGACGGAGCGCACAGACATCGCATAAATTGTTAAGTGCTCATGCACACGGATTAACCTGCTGTGAAATGGTTGTGAGGACACCTTAAGATCCAGGCATAGAGAAACTTCAAATGAATGCAATATATGCGCTTTTTATGTACATTCTGAGAGAGTTCCACCACTTGGGTGCGAGTGAGTGGGTGACAGAGAGCCATCCTCCCAAAAGGCCTTGTTGGCCTGGCCTGTCGCAACCTTAGGCCCTTTTAAAGCATATTTGTTGAATGGTTTGTTGCAGACCACTATTTGGCAGTTGGCAGGTGGGTCTTACAATGTAGGTGCAGCGAGGGCTGAAGGCGAATGTCCCACAGGTGTACATGTGAGTGGAGTTCAGGAACTGCAGCACCCGAATGAAGTTTGGGCAGTCCGTCTGGGAGGAAGCAAAAAAAGAAAATGGCATTAAGATCGAGAAGCCAACCCAGAAATACACGGAATCCCACAGCTGTGTAGTGCAGTCGTATGAGGGTTAGATTATAAGGCTGAGATTAGAATTTAGGCTCAATTCCTAATCTGGGTACTCAGCACGGCACCACACTTGAATGGCTTCCACAAATATCCATCTGTATCAATGGTAAGTGAATAAAAAGGTAAATTGTTCTACATAAGGTCATTTGCTAAATTTTATGTGATTCTGCAGTTTAATGCAACCACAAATGATGCTACAGACCAACCATGTTACTCATATTAATTGAGGGGTTTGAATAGGAAGAAGAGGTAATGGAGGAAACACCTAGTCACCTACAAAGACACAGACTAAGAACCTGCAGCTGCTCAGCAGTGGAGGACCAGCTGGTTGTGCTTGCCGTATTTGCATCTGCCATACCTTTGAGGAAACAGGTTAGGCTCATCCAATCAAACAGCTAATAAAGTCAATTACCTCATTACACGGCACGTGTGTGAGGGACGCTGAGAGCGGATTGGCTGTTCAAGGCCGAGGCAGGGCAGCCTTCTGCTACACGATTTCACCTGCTGTGTGTTATAGGGATTAGCACTGCTGTGGCCAGTGGGATAATTTAGGTGATGTGTCTCTGTGAGACAGAGTGCTGTAAAGGCAGGCTGCTGATCTGCACTCTCATCAGACCATGCAGATCAAATAAATAATACAATTATTTTATTATTGGTGGTTAGGGAGCTGGGCTTGGGACTTGCAGGTTGCGCAAGGTTGCACATTCCATTCCCAAACAGGGCACTATCACCTGAGCAAGGTGTTTCACCTGGATTACTTCACTGACATTTCCTATAAGTTTAGCAAATATGTAAACTGTAAATAAATGGATAAAAATATAAAGCTGTGTGTAAAAAATGTAAAACTGCAAGTGGCTCAGGACAAGAGAATGTGAATGTCTAAAATGCAGTTGCATGTGACATTCTGACTAAACTGAGCGAGTTATGAATATACCGCTGGAGAGTGGTCTCCCAGACCCAGACACCACTCTTCCCTGAGCGTTACATACCTTTACTTTGCCCTTCATCGAGCAGTCATCCAGGTCTTTGGTAGTTGGGAACCAGTCCAGCTGCAGAGTAGAGAAGAGGGATAAGAGAAAGGTCATGACTACCGGGCCAAAGAGGCTGCACCACGTTGGCTCTTACTGTCTTAACCTTCCCATGCGGTATGTTTCTTTTTAAACATTGTACATGTAATGCTGCAGCATACAGGTAGTAATGTCAGAGCAGGGGGATCATTCTCCTATCTTGTAGTGTTTTTGTGGTTTCCTTTCAAACAGCAGCTACTTTACCCCGTGTCCAAAAAGTGCACTATATACTCCACACTATTGTGTACACACTGTGTACTGTTCAAGAAAGTGCATATTTTCACTTGTTAGTGTACGAGAATGAACTTGATAGTATTTTACGATCCAGAAATGCATCACCAGCGTTGATGGTGATGCTTCTGTGTCTGCCATTTTGTTTGATATTTTCAGTTGCAGGAAGCACCTCCCTTTCCGTTTCGTGTTGCATTCTGGGAGAATAGTGTCCATGCAATCCACACTTCAGAGCGCCATCAATGGTAGGTTGTATACTTGTACTATCTAGTGCATAGTCTGTGAAAAAATTAAGCACAATATGTGCTACGTGCTGAAAAAATGGCCGTTGTGCGCTTTTGGGACACAGAATTAGACCTTGAAAACATGGTGTGTGGCCTCTTTAGCCAATCAGGGCCTTAATTAATCACTCAGGTGCTGAAACACTAAAGCCAAGCCATCCATGACTGGAGTCTGACACCCCTTTTGCAAGAGCATATGGTGAGGAGTTAAGCGTTTTGGGAGAGGCCTTTCAAAGCACATGTGAAGCAGCGGCGGGCGGTGGTGGGGTGAACTCAACAGCCGTTCAGCTGAACAGGGCACTGTTGAGAAGTAAATTTCAAATGTCATCTTTCAACCGGTTGTGGTTTTGGGAAGTTGGACAAATGCAGAAGTCCCTCATCAGTCAGGCACGTGCTAAAAAATGCACATTTCATTTTTTTTGAACAATGAAATATTTTTCTAATTTGAATTCAGCTTCAGGCTCACAGGGAAGTTCTCATGGTTTAGAGACTGACCAACCCTTTAGCAGAGCAGCGATTAAACTGAATCCAAATGCCCTTGGTATCATCACAAATGGGAATTACTGTTTCTATTCAGCCAAGGCAAGGCAGATACGTTCTGCATTTGAATGCAAAGCCCCGTCTTCAACCAGACATGCCTGACTCTTTATGACCCCCCAGGACTGAAGCAAAAAGCCCAATGTGACCCCCACCTGCTTATCTGAGGTTAAAAAGAGAGGTGACAACAAGACACGCCCCCCCTCAAGACACACCCACCTTCCTCTTCAACTCCATGACACCTGGCTGACTGACGTCTAATGAGATCACGGCGTCTCGCGCTCCCACAAATAGCGTTTCCCCGTCGTGGCTTAGCAACAATGTCGTCGTGTTCCCGATGGTGGGACTGTCGAAGCGGGAGAGCAGTCTACCTGAGCTCCCTGGAGAAAAAAAAACACACAAAAACAGCACGCTTAACAAAAACACCTCAGCAGAGCATGTAAGGAACTGGCCCCTGACCTTTCACCCTCACCCCTTACCAACCTACGGCTTAATTGCAAAATCATGCTAACTTATAATAGGTGTGTCAGTTAAATCCAACCATCTAACAGTCACTGCATTTAATGTTGTGAGCTCAAGGGATGTTTTTGTTTCCATGTCTTGATCTGTATCCACTCTACAGCTTTCCGGAAGGCTCTCTGAACCACTTCTATGATCCGGGAAGAACAAAAATGTGGGGTTTCTATATTTTTGATTCCCCCTGGAAAACATATTTCGCTTTGTGATAATGCAATTGCAAGAAAAATAAGTGTAATAAAAATTACTAAACACATTTTGATTGATTTTGATCAGAGATCAGATTTTGATAGTTTTGTTCTTTGACCTAGCATTATGTCAGCTGTAACTACAGCATAGTCCAGACAACAAACCGATCCCCTTTAGGTCTGCAGGGGTGCAGTGTTCCTCTCCCTTCAGCAGATGGCAGACATGATGCTGAATACTTGCAAGAAAAGAGTTACGTGCTGTCTTTTTTTTTTTGCTTCAGGAATAGAGGGAAACATTGTTTTCACACTAAATTTCCCCTGTGCTTGTGCTTCCCCATTTTTCCTACAATGAGGTACAGAACAAATCTAGTTACTACCCTCAGTATTATAGTTTTAAATGAGATCACGCTTGGATTTCCTCACAAGTAGCTCAACTGTGTGTTTATTCAAGAGACATTCAGCAGACAGCTAAACCCCCCCCCCCCCCACCCCCGAGGGTGACCAGATTGTACAATTTTCCCTGAGACACACAGTTATTAAATTTTTTTTTCCAGACTGCGTAGAAGACTAAACACTAAAACTCCCACACAGGCAAGGGAAACTTCCACAGTGAAAAAAAAAAACACAACTGCAGTGCTTCACATCTGTGTTTCAGTCACTCAAGTAGCGTGACTCTAAAATGAAAAGAAAACACAAAATACTGTCAAATCACTGGGCAGTGGGTGAACAGGGGTGAACAGCTGGCCACTACAAAATGTGAAACATGAAATATGTGTTTCAAGAAATGTAATATTTCAGCACAGAGCTGTGCTATAAATGGCTGAATATTTGAATAGCAGAAGCCTACCTTTTTATTCTTCAAGCTGAGCATGAAACCCAAGTTATTTCTGTAAAAATACTGGGATGAGAGATGCTTTCGTCCTGACTTTCAGGAGGGAGAATGAATAGTATCTATGAATTCCCTGTTTTACCCAGTGTTTCTAGAAACTCCTTCATGAATATTGATGAGCACAATTTTGCTTATTGGCAAGTATTGATTTGAGCAACTGAGTTGTGGTCTTGGGGTCATTTTTTTTTTTTTTAAATACACGTTTAAGACTTCTTATCAAATATGAACTAGGGGATAATGTAACTGGGCCACTGGAGAGTAAAACCATTTGGCCACTCCGATGATTCTGTCACCAAATCCTGCCTAGTTTCTGGCAATATTTATACACAAAAATCACCACCTGTATAGACCATTTTACTTAATATCTTTCAGTGAATATATATGAGTAATTAATTACATATATGAGTAATTAATTACTGCTCACATAGAAGTAACAGGTGACATTTTTCCTTCTGGACAACCTCTTACATCAACCCATGACATTCTGGCCCTTTACTACCAACTTTTGAGGGAAAACCTGGATCCTTTTTTCCAACTGGAAAACCTGACAGATATCCAGTCAGCCAGACAGCATAAAGCAAACCTAGCCTTACACAAGAATGATAAGAATCAGTGCCTGGCATGATGACTTTTTTGGTGGAGCTGCCCCCCTTCACGGTCCTGCAGGCATTAAAAAGTGACTGACCACAATTCGGTCCCATGTTCCCCCTTGGCAGCCGCCCGCTGGCTGCACAGTTCCATGCAGTTTTCGGGGTTGACCCGTTGATCGATTGGATCGCTTTCACACAGACGGCCTTTGCACACCGCACTGCACACGGTGGCCTCAAGACTGTGGCTGTTCACCCTCAGGCGCTATTGCCGTTTCCCCTACCTCGGTTTCGTTGTGCTGCATCAAGTTTCCGGCAGAATGCACCAGGCTGTCATGCACATCTGCACCCCCCGCCCAGGTTATTTTCTACTTATTTGCTGTTTCCGCCCAAGAACAGGAAAACGGGCTTGAACAGAGAATGCTGAGGCGCCCTAACGGAAAGGTGAACACAGAATACCATATACCGCTTTTATGTAGGTCAAAGGACTCTTTACCCACTGAAACCACTGCTGTTTACTTAAGTTAACCTAAGGCCATGTTCTCCAAATACCTGATCTTGGTCACTTTCAGAGTTTTTGGACGATACAAAATCTAACACAGGGGTGTCAAATTCCACACTTCAAAGCCCAAAGTGTCTGTTTGTTTCCTTCAATCAGAATCCAGTGAAGGCCATGTAAAAAAGACAATAATTAATTACTGGTTCTGAAATGTAGCAAAAAATTCCTTCAGATTCTCAGTCTTGCTGCCAGCAATCTGATTGGTGTCTTCAGATTCCAGAACATGCATTCTGTGATTGGCTGTAGTAGTTATCATTTCACATAAAAACCCCTCCCCCTTACTTGTGCCACCATACTCCCTCTTAGCACTACAAGCACAGCAATAACTTTGTGCTTTGTGAATGCGGAGATTTCAGAGGATACTTTTGAGTCTAAAATTGCCCAGGTGTGGGGTTCATTTCGTCCCTGGTTTAAAGCCACTACCACACCCCTATTTTTTAAATCTGTTGTTTCTAACTGGGAAATGTTCCTTCCTTTCATTGGTGTCACAACTACAGGACATTGAGATCAATCAGTAGTATGTGGCCACTAATTTTTCAGCAAAGGACATGACCAAAGTTGGGCTTTTATACCAAACAGAGGTGACAAGTCAGTCTCATAGTCATGAGAGCTACAAGCCTAGCTAACTATAGCCGAGCAGACACTCAAACATCCTGGACACCCTGATTTAACACAGAAACACAGAAACACCACTCAGAGATAACAAAGACCTTGTTGAAATAAAATCCAGTCATGCTTTACAAGTATACACCTGTTTTTCCTACTCAGGTTTTACACTAATCAGCCAGTTAACAGGTCTGCTGTTGCTCTGTGTGACCCAACAGTACAAGGGCCTACTTTAAAAAAGAAGCCACCAATAAAGGCTTTCAGAGATTAGTCCAGATTAACAGGATTATTAGTCTTAAAATGCAGGCAGGGATACCAAAAGTAAATAACACACCTGACTGCTTGCCAGGGTTCTCCCAGTAGAGATACTCTGTGAACCGCTTCCAATACCATTTTCAATCTCGCTCCATCCTGGGAAACATTACATTACATTACTGTCATTTAGCTGACGCTTTTATTCAAAGCGACTTACAGTTGATTAGACTAACCAAGGGCCAATCTCCCCTGGGAACAATGTGGGGTTAAGGGGCTTGCTCAGGGGCCCAACAGCAATGGTGTTTTTGCTGTGGCTGGAAACTTGTAGTTTCCTGCTTTAGTTGCTGCAGGAAATGCTCTTTTAGGTTATGGTTTAGAATGCTGTTCACAACACCAAAAAAAATAGATTTGATTTTCTGATGAAATAGGTAAGGCTTAAACTCCGATGTGAGGCTCATAACTTCTTTGTCCACCTTTTGGGGGTGAGTTTTGCTGATAAACCACTGACTGGCCGATTACTTGTTCTGACCAAAAAAAAAAACCCAACCAACCAAATCCACCTTAAGAGATCTGCTGGCACCATAGCACCAATTACAATGCTAGAGGCATAGCCCAAATAACTAAGTGAAATGATCCAGAAACTAGCAGAGACCATGTTGAGACTATAAAGTAGATACACTCTGTTGCAATCTGACTTCCGGTTCAACACTCCTGGCTCAAGCTCTCCTATCAGTTCCTCCAAGACACGGGACCTCAGTGCCAGCCCCACTGACCGGACATTTAGCACTACACTCTGCCGTTATACTCATCTGGTGCCGGGCAGAAGCAGATGGGCTCCCCCGCTGAGCTGGATTCTGTCTGAGGTTCCTTCCTTCTGTACATGGAGTTCTTCCTTGCCACCGTCACACTACGCTCCATCACTGGGGGTTTTAGGCCTGGGCTTTGATTTAAGCTGCCTTGTGATAATCATGTAAAATGAAAGTGAACGTAATTGAAACCATACAATTATTGGTTGTTAAATACATGCTACTGGTTAACGGTATTTAATGGCTAGCTAACATGTGCTGTGAATGCTTGCTTTTTGTACGGAATAAATTAGAACAATCTGCATAATGTTCTGCACACATTTGCTCAGGAAGCTACAAACCCTGGTGGTCACTTATGCAGTGTATATTGCATTAACACTCCCCTCTGTGAATTTTTTAGAAACATACGGGAGCATAGGGGTACTTTACGAGAAGGCTGAAATGCAGATTAACTGGGCTCCTAGTTCTTTGACTGGTTGGTTAGTGCGAGTGTGTGTGCATGTATGAGAGAGAGAGAGAGAAAGACATCATGGGCAGACATAGCAACCGTCTTGCACATTTGCATCAGTGCCCGAGGGCGTCTATACTGTTTTGTTGAAAAGAAAGCCAAGCACGGGATGTACTGATTACCATCCAAATGAGCAATTTCACAAACACAACTGTGACCAAGCAACGTCTGTCAACTTTGACAATAATGACTTCTGTTATCTGACATTATACTTGAGGAGGAAATACAGGCTGAACTTGTTGCTTACATTGAGTGAGGGACAGAGGAGAGAATACACACGCAGTAGTGCTCCTCTGCATCCGGCAATTACTCTCTCTGACAAAGCACTATAATTTCACCAATTTATGGGGGAGAAAAAACAATGTCAACAGTGTAGTCAACACGAACACTGACGACATCTCAGTCGAGGAGTATGAAGAGAACCACAAACAAAACTAAAAATAAACAAAAACTAAACTGAATCAAACAAAGAAAAAGATGCCATCAGCTAGAAGAACTGCTCTCAATAAGCTATGTAAAATGTGTTAACAAGCTAATGTTATTCAGACACACCGAGGAGGAAATAAGGGTAAAATGTGACATCACTGTTTTTCCAGTCTGATTTTAGAGGAGACATCGCCCCTTGGCTCTTGATCACGGACTGGGTCCTGTCAAGGTCATTGTTGTTCCCCCTAAACCTTTTTTTTCCCTTCACTAAAGCCTTCAGCATACAGTGCCTCATTGTTCAAACAAGAAGAAGAAAACCCAACATGAGATGAAGGGCTGTCCATTTTAACGAGCAGAGTAAATAAACCTTTTGTTTCCTTTTCGCCCCCAACCCCACCCTACCCCTCTCTTTCGGTTGGTTGATCACGGGCCTCTCTTCTGATTGGCTGCTAAGGGAAACTGCTCAGCACAAAGGTCAACCCAAAAACCTCATTCTGCTTCATTCGAGTCCCACCTTCACTAGCGCAAGAGCTCTAAAAAAAGGGTCAGATGAACAATAACTTCTCAAAAAATGCTTTGCCTTAATGCATTACGACCACTCTGATTGCTTTCAGCCCTGAGGCCACTTTGATTGAGACTTCACCTGTCACTGGAGAAACTGCTTGAATGGAGTCTAAAGCAGTGACCAGCCCCCTAACTGGAGGACCCCCTCTTGTGTGGTTACCCAGCCGAACTCAGCCTTTGCTGATGGCGCTCAAACACTACCCAGGGGTCACGTGATGGCAGCAGTCCCTAAAGCGGCCCTCTGCTTATGCCTGTGTGATCGGAAGGCTTGGTCTGGCTCAGGCACGCAACTCTTGCATAACCCGGGGGAAGGCATCGCAAGTAGGGGTTACTCTGGGATAACAAGGCAAAGGGCAAGGGGAGCAGGGATCTGAAATAGACGCCCTGCAATGACTGCTTCACCCACGTGCATAGCCAGAGCTTGATTCCACAAAAAAGTTTTATGAATGCACATGCTCAAATTTAAAAAGTGGCTGATCAGACAGCCGGCTAAAAGTATTACGAAGATGGTTTCGAAAGCACCCGCCGCTGCAATTTCACACCTCTGTACAACACCTGGTGTTACACAGTGGTGTGATTTTTGTTTTATTCCAGTAGAACGCTCCAGAACTACACCATACATTTACACAAAAGGTCCAAAGAGGCTATATTGTGCAAAATGTACATTTTGACTAAATCCTCAGATTACTTTAAAAGTTGTGTGAAAGCGCAGAGCATGTGCTGCTTCCCGCAAAGCTGCTCTAAGCATGCAAAGTTAACAACAATGCAGAGGGAGCACAGGAGAACTCTTGTGAGCTTCCCTGGTCACAAGTCCAAGTTACGGAGTAAAGGAGGGTTTTTCTTTTCCAGTTCTTTCCATGAACTCCTGCATCCGCTCACTCTGAGTCCATTTCCTGAGCATTTCTTCTGGTAAAATCAGGGAGTGGGCCTCTGATATTCTTGTCTCCTAAACTAGGGATTTCCTTGCATGAGGCATGCAGAAAAAGAGGATGGTGGGATGGTGGCGTTACATAATGACACCGATATAAAGACCAGCTTATAAACCCCACAGGATCCTGTCCCACTTCTGCCACTCTCCCTCATCCCCCGCTACCCCCTGCCGAGAGGGCCTTGTCACCGGTCCGCCGAAAATGCCCCGTCAGGTAGCCCGCGCCTTCCAGTAATCCCAGGAGGAGGTGACTCAGCCCCCTGCCAGCTGCTGTCCCAGGACGCAGCACAATACCTGCCACTCAGGTACGGATTACAGTTACAGTGACATACAGCCATGGGTGAGTGAACCTGCTAATGGGTAAAGGACATCACATACTTACTGGTATTAACCAATAAAACGTTGTTGTTTTCTATAGCAAATGTTGTTACTGGTTCATTTCAGTGTGTCAGTTGACAGCAGATGATGGCTCCACCCATTTTTTGATGAGCTTATGCTCTTCCAATAAAATGATTTCAATGAAAAGAATCTGCTAAGAAACAAAAATGTAAATATATGTAAATGTTTGTACTAACCCTATGAGTTGAGCGAGCAGAAAAAGTTGAATGTGGATAAGAGAGATCATGTATGTGAGAGGATACAGGTCTATGGGTGAACAGTGGACCCTGTGGATTTCCTCAGACCATTTGGGATTTAATGAAACTGTTTCTCAAGAAAAACAAGACACAAAACTTGCGCTGCATTGGTTTGATTGAATCCAGGCTTGGCTGTGTTAACGTGGATCAGTCTTGCCTCTGATTTTGGCACTTTTTACAGCTTCCCATCATTTTAGTACATCCAGTAACATTCCTACGGTACAATGTGGTTCACTGAAGTAAACCTCTCTCGCAAAAGTCTCTCACACAGTTTTACTGGACCATTGAGAATCAATGTTGGTGGAAAATTGCAAGTTTTTTTATTATTATTTATAGGTATAAATATTTCATTACAATACAGTATGCTGAGGTGCAGAAAATTCATGAAACCTACAACCCTAAAACATCAGTCCTTGCACTGTTGTACACTACTTTCAAACCACTTGGCAATTCAAGGACTCCATGTATAATCAAAGCTGTAATCAATTAAACCCAGCAGACAAAAGAGCTGGGCTTTTTTCGGAAGTCAAACTTGTGATACGATCTTATCAGCCAGACATAGCACTTCTGAAGGCTAAAGGCCTGTATTTCGGCTGAGTGGGAATACACTGTTCTGGGTCGGTGTCTCTGAGCTCTGCCCAGGTTACGTGCTAGCGCAACCACTCCCAAATACTGTCCATGTCTTCGAACAGTTGCAGCTTTTGCAGGGCCTCCCGGAACAGGCAGATATAGAGGGGTGGATAGGGAAGTAAACTGAACACTGCAGTTACGTTCTGGCTATATGTACTTCCTCAGAAAATAGATGAAAGTTCCAGCTAGACAATAAAAAATGGACTCAGTTTTGATGCAGTATTTTCTGATGCAACTTATTTGTGGAGTTATGTATGTACTGGTCATCAAATGCCTTAAAAAAATGGCCTTAAAATTCATGCCTCACTGCCTTTGGCTTTAAGTTCAATGAAAGTTTAATAGGAAATGTTATGCAATGCTATCCGCTTTCGAAATATAATCTCTTAACTACGACCCCAGCCTGTCTTGGGCCTCACAAACCCCCATCTCTCAGTCAGTAACAAGCAGAGCAAGGAAAGCCCTGAACATGATGAAAGCTAAGCTGCCAAAACTGAGAAAACTACAAAGGCTCAAGCTAATTTCAACGGTCTGTGGCTTCTCGACTAAAGCAGAGCATGATGGTTTATGGTCACAGTGAAAATTTTACATATCACTTGCTCACATGCATGGCCCTCCTTCAAAAAAATACAAATAATAACTAAATAAACAAATAAATAAGTAAATAATTAAATGAAGTATGTGACATGCAGCTCGTCATTCCCCATCCCAGAGGACAAGGTCTCAGTTAATGCCTTCTTCCACTCCATATTTTTATTCTTATTTACTTTTCACAAAGTAAAGCAAAACAAAGGGCCAGTTGCAAAATAAAGACCTTTATCCAGGGTGACTTAGCTCAGCTTAAACATTTACATGGCTTAAAAGTAAGCCTACAGCACACAGCTCACATTTATACAAACAATCTGGTAATAAAGACAGACATTTGCTATAGCAATGTCAGCTTTCAGGTGCCCTGCGTCAAAACTCCAAGTTATGATGCTTGTATGGGATTCGGACATAAAGTTTTGTTCTCAACCGATGACTGCCTGTTACTCAGACTCATTCTACAGGCTCTTTTAAAAAAAAACTACCCATAATTCAGTGGGTCTTTGGTTCAAAGGTCACCTCTAAAGTCAGAAAAAGAGCATCCACGTGCTCCAGTCTCCCGACAGGAAATTAGTTAAAAATGTTTAAATATTTTGCGGCCCCAGAGTCACAAAACAGGATTAAAACTTAAATTGAATCAATTGTGTTGCTTTATGCTACATTAAGCCCCAATGATTTAAAGCATGTTTTGAGGTATTAACCGCTGATTAATACAACATACAGCACTAATATTACACTAACAATACATTTTTCAGATGGATATGTAGCTCCATCTCCATCTTTATAAATTGGGACCTCAAATGATTTCTAAACCAATTTCCAAATATTTAATGCATCTTTAACATAAACTGCTCCTGGAATTAATCTTTTCCAAAATACTTGAAAACCTGAAATTTATCCTTCAGCATCAAAAATAAGGCAGAAATGTTTAGTACCCACATCCCCCCAAATAGCTTTCTGGTTTACATTCTGTTTGCAGAAAATACCTTTTCCACGATATATTGATAAACTGAATGAACCACACAATGCAAAATATAGACATTGCTTGAGGTGTTTGGACAGTAAAAATGAACAAAAATGCAAAAAAAAAAAAAAAAACAGGAACAGAAAACAGGAAAGAGGAACCAAATCCATGGTAATGGGGTTGACGCAACCTATGCAACATTCTGTTGCATGAGCCATTAAGTCGCTGTAACCTGCTCCAGATCTGGAGATGTGTCTAGTGCAAATCCCTGGATGGGACAGGTCCAAACTCACTGCCCCCCCCCCCCACCCCCGTCAACAAGAGTCTGCGGCCCAAAGTTCCCCCAGGACGGCACCAGCAGCTAATATCAGCTGTAATCATGCTCATCAAATGGTGGGAAGGGTGGTGGGGGGGAGGGTTGCTAGGCTGCTGACCTCAATTAGGTGGAGTAATCCTCCCAGTCTGGCTGAAGAGAGGAGTGCCTGGCAATGGGGTCCCAAGGCCGCAGTGGGGAGCCAGGTACGGTTTGGGAAAACTGCACTGGCAAGAGCAGTTGGCCCCATTCTGGAATAACCCTGAGCGCCATGGGCCAAGATCCCTAAGAAAGCCTTGTGTTACACACACTAACAGTCAGCAGCGCTCAGAAATGTCACGTTGTGTTCTTCGCTGTCTAACTGCATGTATTCATGTTCACGTTATTTTCACAAATTATACACATTTCAAGAATTTATATATATTATGGGTGGAAGGATAGATGAAAGTCAGTGCTTGCCACTGAAAACAAAGGACTGGAACAAAAACAGCTGAGATGAAGCACAGTAAAGTCTCACGAATGTCATGTGAGCTGTTTGAGATGCACTACCAGCCAAGCGTTCAATATCAGGGCTGCACAGCCATCCATGCTATTTCATTTGCTGAGGAAGGTTCCAGCACATAGCGTATAACCATAGAAATATCAAATGCAACTGACTGGGTTTGGGGCAGGCAATCCCCAAATTCCACAAGATTCCCAAAATTGCTGTGTTGGTTTTATGTAATGAATAAATGATGAAAGTCTACGGCTTCACATCAAAATAAATCACAACAGGCCGGAGGTCCTGAGGACAAGCCCATCGCTACTTGCAAAAGAAATTTTGTGATACAACATGGCAACACTGTCACTGCACTACATGCGATACAACTCTGTTGCTGCATTAAGTTGTTGTTGTTAACCTGTTGCTCTTCTTGTCACAGCACTAAGTTGTTGTTTTTTAACTTGTTGCTCTTCTGCTGTTATTTTCAGTGGTAAAAAGAATGCTCATTAGAAATAGAATGTTGGATGCATGTGTGCCGGTTTGGAACAGTGTTAAAGCCACTTTTGCTCCAAGCATTTCATGGCTTTTTTTTTAACGGACCCAGAAAGTTACATCCGCTCTTAGCCAGAAAAACTTAAATGTGTATGTCTAACAAGGCAATAAACAAAAAAAAAAAAAAAAACAGTCACAGACCCAAGAAAGTCAATCGACCAGATGAATACAGCTCTACAGATAACTGAATGTATGTGGGAAAATGGCTGTCCTTACGGTTAATTTAAAGTCATTTATGTATATAGCCACACAGCACTGGCATCTTAATTCAGTTGCAGATTTGACAGTTAGCTCCATGCTGTCACAGTAACAGTTTATCATGCTGACTACAGCTACATTACCATTGAATTTGTTTCAAGTTTGACCAGTTTAACAACCAAATTGACTACTCACTAGAAAGCAAGTACATTTTCCTATACATATCAGAATGGAAATTAAGTTTATTATATAACAATGATTCCCCTCTTTTCATTTTATATCCAGTGAGTGTTTTTTTCTACATGAGGTGAATTTTCCCCTTCACTGTAACATTATTTTCCTCATTTATACAGCACGTTCAATGACTCTCATTAACAGACAAAAACACTTTTTCCCTGTTTTTGTACCGCATGGAAAACATGGATCAATACATCCTGAGGTAGGCAGACGAGGAACTGCATTCCAAAACTACCTCCCAGTAAAGTATACCCAAATTGTTCAGCCATGTGATTCATTTTACAGTGGAACATGTTGTATCAACATGCGATCAAGCATGCTACCTGCAGGCACATAGACTCCCGTTGTTTTTGCACACAGATGCAAATTAAGCCAGCTGTTTATCACACACGAGGGAGGGTTTGCTAAACCGAGATGAGTTAGTAGCTGCGGATCTAGCAACCTTGCTCACACCAGAGACGGGCTGCTGGAAAGAGAGAGAACAAGAAGCCCGAAAAAAACGACAAGCGTGACAGCTAACCGCATGCCTCCCTCCCTGACGCAAGGCAGCGTTTCAGAGTCCTCTGTGTCGCTTCTGAGCGCAGACACAGGGGGAAATTCACATGGTACTTTCTCTTCCTTTGTTTCTGATACCAGATGAACAGCTATTGCCACCGCTTCTTCCTTGCTGCTAAGCCAGTTTCCATCCAGACAGAAATAGAACAGCTCAGTGCAGCAGCGCAGCTTCACCACAGGCTACACTGAAATAGCGTTTCTGAAGTGCAGACAAACAGACAGACAGACAGAGAGACAGACAGGCTGTCCAATGCTAAGTTTCAGACTACTTCTCAAAATGCCAAATTTAATTAAAAGTATCAGATATCCTGCATTTATAACTTCACTTACACAGGCATATGCATGAAAATTTTATATTTTGTATCTTACACAACATACTGCCACAAAAGCCTCATTGTCGAAGTCAAAACACACAAACGCAAAACACACGTCCAACAGGAAAGAACTAGTATATGATTCTATGATGTACTTTAATTCATTGAGTTTTTATTTACACCGCTGAGATTCCATGAAAATAACCTACGCCATTAACTCCCTTTAACTGTATTGTTTTTACCATTTCATTGCCATAGTAAGCGGCCGCTTCTGCTTCACCAGAATTTCCTTTTCTCTGTAGAAGAAGTGCGGTTCACCATTCATCCACCCACACGCCACTCTGACAAGCACCATCACATGTAAACAACTTATCATCACTTCTCAAATAGAGCTGCCCAGCACAGGCAAAATTACACCCGTTTAATTCAGCGGCTTGCAGTCAATTCTTTCCAATTGCATCCAAGATTTGATAAGAGCATCTATCTGCAATAAATTGTTATTCCAATTTCATCTGTAGCAGTGTAACATGTGAGACTCAAAACAGGCAATGATACTAAGTTGAAAAGACCATTTTTCTTGTTCATCATAACTTTTCGCTTGACCCACTTTACAAGGCACTGCATTTTCCGTCAATCATTTTGTTTTAAAAAATTATAACATAGCCTACCAGAGAGGATGGGTTCTTTCCTATTCATCGTATCTACCCACTATTATTTTGTTTGGTAATTACATTGTTCTGACCCACAATGCAGCTCCTATCTTATGGTTTTGAAAATTTAATGATGTTGTATTGTCATGCTACATTTTGTAACACTGCCACTGAAAAACAATGTCTTGGCTCTCCATACGGTTTAAGCTATTGTTCGTTTTAATGAAAACCTTCTGCATTAAATTAGATTGTCAGACTTGAATGTCAACGTGTATGCAGTTTAAATGCTGTTGTCTTGTCTTGATGGCCTCTGGATATTAACTGGGCAGCTCTTCAGTTGAGCACATGATGTCTAAACAGTCCTGGGAAAAACAAAGTTGTCAGTGGTCTACTGTTTCTCATCTCCTCAACAGACGCAGAGTTTTGAGTTACTGTCATCGATGACTTCATGTTTCAGTGCATCACAGTCACAAGATTTTGACGGTGAATCTCTTGCAAAATCCATCTAACCGTAATTACAAGGACTTCTGAAATGACAAAAAAAGATTTATTTTGTATTTGACTCATAATATGCAAACTCTAACCTTGCATCCAAAATGCCAACTGACAGCAGTTGAAATGCATGTTAGAGTCACACTGTCCCTCAGTCTTCACTTCGACAGTTATTACCGCTGATGCAATTTACAAATGGATGCCTGACCATGATAAACCAGTTATGAGCTTAAAAAATGAGTTTCACTTTAAATATGAGTAACAATCCATGATACAAAATGCAATGGCTAAGCCAACTAATAATTTACTTTACAGGGTTTATCGTTCCTGAGGGTGGGGCAATGGGACCTGTCCTTTGAAAGAGAACTAGACCTCCAATTTAATCCTAACATTATCTTTTTGCTTCAAAGAAAGTTTTATGCAGCAAACTAACCAATGATTCGTGGTCAACAATCAACTGCATTGTTGTCACATTACAGTAGTACATTAGACTCACATTAGGACATTGTGCGTTACTGTCTGCCCAAAGACAAATCCCTCAAAGCCAGTCAATATTAGTGGGTTCACTGGACAGACAAAGCCAGTTCTGTTCTGATGGGCTTTCAGTTGCTTCTTCAGCCAACATCTGGAGCACATTTTCACTGAAATTACATTTTTTTTTAAATTTGAACTAAATTCAAGCATGCATATGACTGGTTGTTAAATTGTATGTAAATTTTGAAGATTTCCTTTTCCAGAAGAGAAACATAAAGACTCTTTTCAAGAATGTAGCTGAAACTACTGGATTCGGTAATGCTGTCCATTCGAACAGCACCATCAAAATAAGTGTCCTCCCAACTACCAGTACTTGTGTAAGCAGTGGGCCAATATCCCCAAATTTTATTTTTTAATAAAATGTCTATTAAATGTTTTCTTCCTGCCTGCGCAGCGTAAGTCACATAATACATAAGCTTAGTGTCACAGAAGCGGAGGGAAACCCAGTCACTGGCATGAAGGGTATTATGGATGGACTCACCGCTGGGGAAGGACACTCGGGGGACCAGTCGCGCCTGGCAGGCTGGCAGGATCACAATGGCGACCCATGCTAACATCCAGAGAGCCATGCTGACCACGAGCAGGAGAGAGACAGACAGAGAGACAGAGAGAGAGACACGGGATACAGGAAGGACTCTCTAACAGGTGCAGGACAGTGGTGTTGTCGTCAGGGGGGGCCTTCGTGTCGGTCAGAGCACGGCAGGGGGCGTCGGCTTGCTATCGGCCACGTCTGGCGGCTGGCTGGTGTGAGGAGAAGACGAGCGCGTGAAGAGGACACCAAGATGGCACTTCCCCTGGTCCCTGGCCCCTGAAGTCATTGCATCTGTAGGGGGTGGTGGTGAAGGGGGAGGGAATGAAAAAGGCTTAACACTTTCCTCACTTCAGTATTAAGAGACCTCAAAAAGCAAAGCATGATGGGAATGAGTCACCATTCTTGGCCATTTGTGGATATTGCATTTTGAAGCACTTCCTGGACCAATAGTTCCCTAAAACCTCCAGGCACGGAATGCTTTGAGTCAAGTCGCAAAAAATTAAAAGTTATTAATTAAAAAAAAAAAACTTTAATAAAGACAGAATTAACATGAAAAAAAAACAGAAAAAATAAGGTTATACAAACATGCCTCATTTGCAGTCATAGCTTTTTTTTTTTTTTTTTTTTTTTAAATAAACCATTGATGGTCAAATATAGCCACCCAAAACCAACCATCTGTACAGCAAAAGGGTACTGCAACTTTATACAGGCTTCCAGATGACCACAGACTCAGTCTGCTGCCTTTACTTCAGAGGTGTCAAACTCAAGGTCTGGAGGGTCACAGTGTCTGCAGGTTTCTGTGGTTTCTCTTTAATCAGCAGCCAGCTCAGGCCCTGAACACAAGGTGTGCTGACTCTCTCATCAGGGCAGGCCTGAGAGAGGCCAGAGAGGCTGATCTGAGTGAGGAACTCTCTCCAACTACACACTACATCCCCTGATTTCACATTTTTAAACTGCATATTTGTACTGGGACACCTTGCTCAAGGTTGTAGCAGCAGTGTTCTACCTACGGTAAAAGGACCTGCAACCTCTGAGCTATGAGCCCACTTCCCTTAACCATTAAACTACATTTCCACAATTACTCAACATGTGATTTCAATTAGGAACTTAGACGAGCAGAAACACAACAAAAATTCAGCTGGCATTTCAGCCCTCAAAGACTGGAATCTGTCAGCCCGATGATAAACTGTCACAGTCACTGTTGTTTACTGTGACCATTATAACATAACAAGATTACAATCTAGTAGACTGGAAGATTAACACAGATGTGTTCACCTGTGTGTGCGTGTCACCTTTGCATACAGAATAAGCACTAACGATGAGCCCTACTGATGACTCATATAATGTCTGGTCAGGAAGGGCCACTCATATACACCAAATGAAGGCACATCCTCTCACAAGAGTTTGCAAGAATGCAGCCCCCCAAGGCCATTTCTTGCAAATCCCATTCTTACTTCACCACATTTAAAATAAGCAGATGGGCAGAAGTTGCAAGTCTGCTGGTCTCTGTCTGAGTCAGACCGAAGACCCCCCGCCCCAGAAGAAACATCCGGTAATCCTGCAACATGCGAATTTCCTACTTTAGTTATTCACGTTTCCTCATCTCTGTCATCCATACGGGCAAATTATGCAGGTGAAAAAGACTTGCCCTTAAAGTTACCTTCTGTTGCCAGTAGGGGGCCAACAAGCTCATTTCCATTTCTTATAACCCCACATAATTACCTATTCATTCAATAACGATATAAATAATGATACAAATAAATTAGATAATATTTTGATCATGATTGATAGGCCATGAAAAAATTCAATGGAACATTTTATGTCATTGTAATTTGGTTTATCAGGACATAGCCTTTACAATTTGATAGCAGAATATGAAAAAAAATACAGCAACTGATATCGTGGTACAAAGTGAATTTCCTTAGTATAACTTCGGGGCAATGACATAATGATGTAAAAACCTTCACCACATCAACACAAAGACCAATGCTGGGCAACAGTAAAAATATATATACTCCATATACTCTGAGCACACTGAAAGGCTTGACTCAGTGTGCTTTTTTAACGCTGTGGACATTGAGTGGATGACAGGGACAGTCACACAGGCTGAGGTATCCTATCAGACACAGAGGGACATCCACACATGATTTTCATGCCATCCTGGGTCTTTATGGCTAAGCCCAGGTGCATGCATGTGACCGATGCCAAATACAATAACCCTATACGACAAGACATGTCTCTGTGGAGACAACATGGATGGTCAGACATTACTTGCATGTGCATACACAAACCACACACACACACACACACACACACACACACACACACACACACACACACACACACACACACACACACACACACACACACACACACACACACACACACACACACACAAATGAAAGGTCTTCTCAGCAGAGAAGACAACATCTCTCCCACAATGGAAAATGTACCACACGTAACACACACACACACCCGTCAAGAAAACTGTGAAGGTGCACAGCACATCTCGCAGGTGTGAAAAACAGTAACCTGACAACAGATAAGGTGTTTCTGTGAGTCCCCCCTTCCCCATTCAATTACTGTCTTTTCAGAACCTTCCTGAAGAAAAAACATGAAACTACAACAGCAGCACTGTGATGCTTCCAAGCAGAATCTGAGTAAACTTAAGTAAATTCATTTTTTTCATGTCAAACTAATGCTGTTGATGAGACTCATTTACATTTTGATTTGCTCTATTCCCCAAAACAAAAACAAAAAAAAAATGTTTACAATCATGTGGGTCTGGCTCAACAGTAGAGCTCAACTTACGTTGCCTAACACACACACACACATTTATATCACAGCCATACAGTGTACAGACTGCCACAGAAGTCTTCCACTCAACACCTTTCTACTCTTACACACTAATCCCATGAAGGGCTTTCGGGAAAGACAGCAGAACTGAGTTGGCGCTGACTGAACTGAGCCTTTTGCTCCAATCACAACAAAGCATTGGGGCCCACCCTCTCTCTGACCTCTCACCAGCGGCCTTGGCCAAGGCAGACATAATGGGTTTAACTGTCAATGGCATCTGTGAGCTGGGACACAGGGTACAGGACTGACTTCCCCTTTAAAAATATCTTGCTTCATTTTTCTATCCGATGCTCTCTTGACAGACCTTCCTAAGTCCAGTGACCAAGGTTAAGTATTTACCTTAGCCTCGGAGCTGGCCATGCAGTGCGCCTCTTTTTTTAGGCTCCCCAGACAATCCAAGCCCCAAAATGGTACCAGAGAAAAGTCTCTGCTCGTCGCAAAGTGTGTTATTCCAGAGCAGGTTTGGTATTCCTGTATTACTCCTGTGACACGGTCCTCTGCCTTTCTGAGCTGGGTCAAGGAAGTGTGCACTTTTTCAGAATCAATTGCACAAACACACACACACACACACACACACACTCATGCGCGCACACACACACATATACACACACACACAAACAGCTTACACATACATTCAACATAGCATTCTAGTACCATATAATCATAAACTGATTTTCATCTGAAATCCAGGGCACATTTGTACCGGGCACTATCAGAAACCATCTCTGTAGAACCTGTTTGCCAAGATGTCAGCAAGTGAAGTCTTAGCTACTGCCATCTTTAGGATTACCCCACCTGCCCGCTTCACGCTTGTGAACTAACACACCTGCTAGGCGAGACATTTCTAGCGTGATGCTATGGAACCTTCCTATTCATGCTAGCTTACCTTGTTGCAGTTGTGAAAGATGAAAAGATAGACATTCCACCAATCAGTGGAAAGTTCTCAACCTCAAGCTCATCAGCCTGCTGTTTCTGTCTTTATCACATTACATTACATTACATTACGGGCATTTGTTAGACGCTCTTATCTCCTTATCTCACACTTCCTCTTATTGTGCTATGGGTGACGTGGGGGGAGGAAAAAAAAACCCTCAAATTTAGGATAAATACAGAGGAAGACCAATGAAGGTTTCTGTGTGGCTCCCATGAGGTTGTATTGTATCACTGTATTTTGTGGCCAATGGTTTATTTAATCTGTATTGTTGATTATACCTAATTAATACATTTTCACTTGTCTGGACTCTCATTCATTTAAAGGGGATGAGTTTCATTACAGGGTGGGAGACAGATATTTTGAGACTGGTATGTTGTATTGGGCAAGTTTTCTGTGACAAAATTTCTGCTGAACATATCAATTTAACATTTGAAATATTAAAAAATTCACTGTAAAGTTTAAGTCATCTACTGTCTCACTTCCGTCGATACCAAAATGTAGCCACCCTTCCAGCGCAATGAAAAGAGTATATTCAAAACCTTGACAAGCCCCTATATTTGCATGCCAATGATGTGGCGTGTCATATCACAAGCTTCTTCACCTGACACCCTCAGCTGATGCCATTGTGAACAGGTAGGGAGTGTTTATCTGATAACGGCCTGCGTGAAGTACACGGCTCACGCAAGAGACAATGAGGGCAGAGTTTTTCACAGACCAACTGGACTGGAATAATCTTGAGGAGCAGATTACAATGTGATCCCACAGCAGAGCAGACTGTGGGGGAGGTTGGCAGTGGGGGGCAGTGGTTGACAGGAACTGTCACAAAAAAAAAAAAAAGTACCTGAAAGCTGAGATCCCACCCCTACCACCATTATGACTCACTGGGGCCAGATCCAACTTGCCACCGGTGTTTACTACTTCCTTCTGTTGATTATAAATGCCACTGCTCATTATAATATATGGTTCAAATACAGATATTGGCTGAGGTTCAAAGTTAACTGCAGTCCTTGCCCACCTGCAGAAATTGCACTACCAATTAGAACATGTTTTTTCAGTCAGCAGCGATTCAAAGACCTGGCTATGTCTCATGTTGAGTGGTTCAGTCATTACACAGACCAGCTGGTGCCATGGTACCTGAAACACTCCCCCCTCACCACCTAGCCCTGCCTGGGGGTTCAAGACAAAAAATTCATTTTTCCACAATTAATAATTGAGGAGAAACATGAAATCTAATTAGGGACCGTCACATGCACATGTGTGCCATGTATGTATTTCGCAGGCATCTTCCTCAAGAGAGAGTGCATTGATGCGGAAAGCACAATGCAGAAACAAAACACTGTTTGCGACTGGCACGGCACATATTGCTGAACAATAGCTACTGGAACTTGTCCGCCCTCATTTTTGTAACCAAATAAAAAACCACGGTCCTTGTACAAACCATCCAATACAAACAGGGTAGAAAATGCACAATTCTACCCCAATAAAAAGGAAGCATAAGTAAGCCAAACAGGAAGTATTACTCTAAGTTAGAAAGATGTCATATGGGCCCACACCATTGGTGGACAGGAGACTGTAAATATATGAAGTCCTTAACATCCCTGCTCATGGCACTTTGAAGGTTTGTGCATGATTTTTGACACCTAGGTTATATGTTTTTTTTTTTTTTTTTTATTTACCAGCCAAAAGATGGATACTGGAGTTGTCTGCGATGCTGCTCAAATGGAGTACTGTCACTAAATAGCATGTTCTTCATTAACCAAAAGGCTAAGCTCAAGTAGAGGGGCACAAGGCCTAGCCTCTCCGCTAAGAACCAAATTACATCAATCAAAACAAACAATACAAATACAGCAGTCTGTCAATGCTCATTCTGGCTCCATCAAAACCAAAGTTTTAAAACCAAATAAATGTTCAGTCCTTCTCTTTCTTACTGTAGTGCAAAGCGACAAAGTAATACGTACTTCTGCACAGAAAATCAGTGTACAACAAAATAAAGGACTGAACTCGATGCTATTTGAACAGAATGAACTTTGAACACTACCTGCACTTAGAATTGTGGTCAGCGAAGAAAACACTAACCTGCAGATGCTCAGTGTAAAAATGTATAGGTGGAACATTTCAAAATCACAACTCTGTGGTTCTGCTCTGCCATGTGTTTTGTCACCATCTGTTTTGCAAGAATGGCTCTTGACCCTGTTCTCCTGGGATCAGGGTATAACCGTCTTCTGCAAATTTAAACAAATAGCCATGTCCAGTGCTTTTTGGAAATTGACTAGCAAAATGCACAAGAAATACATAGCGGTAGACTGGTTGATTGTTGAATACAGTACATAGCTATGGACAGTTACCTCTCCATCTAGGAGCTTAAGAGCCTGGATTCATATACAGTATTTGTAGTTGAAAAAATAATAGCAAAAAATATTCAGTATTTGCAGGAAGCTTTCCTCCAGTAGACACAAGCTATTCAACAGCTCATGCCAAACCTAACCAACACGAGCAAACTGACCCGTTATCTCCGGCCATATGCAAGGCACACCCAAACATGCGCCAGTGCCAGTCTCTACCATTCTCATCAACAGACTGTCCACTTACAATACCAAATGTGGAAGAAAGTCAGTTGGTCTCCATGGAGAATCCTCTCCCACTGTACATTTTTTACATGATCCATTTACACAGCTGGACTTAGGGTACTGAAACAATTCAGGTACAGTGCGTTGCTCAGGGGCACAATGAAAAAAACAACAACAGCATTATCCACACACTCTAACAGATGTGACACTGAGGAAACTGAACCTGTAATCTCTGAGCTGCAAGGCCAGCTCCCTTATCATTAGCCTGCACTGTTACCTCTCTTTCTACACGCTAAGCTAAAGGAAACGCAGTGTTTAAGCGAAGCAGGCATCACCAGAGCCAAACAGGCTAACGAACTACGGGGAGCCGCCTGAGATATTCCCCTCTGGTGGAGAGGCAGTCAAGGCAGAGGCCTGCCGCGTGTTCCTCCGAAAGGGGCGAGGAGGCGAGGATGCACCCTGACGCATGATGCAGAGTGGCGTATAGTCCAGGTCAAGAGTAACCAGACAGAGCCTTAAGCAACTTATTCTGAATCCAAAACGATGATTGATTCACCTCAATATGGACCTGTCAGCCCTACCCTGGTCCCAAATTTGCAGTGTGCACAGAAATAGGGCTATACACGGGGATGCTAATATTCTAATAATAACAACAACAATGTGGAACATAATGGTACCACAAAAAGAGAAAGTATAATAGCCCAAAAAAATCCAAAAACATTTATTCCATTTTTTGTACTGTTGTAAAAAACCTATACAGACTGCGATATGGTCACTGCGCACCACAATAATAAATGCTCTGAGCGTAGGACGACAGGCATGTGCACACTAACCACGAGGGCATTTATGGACTTACTGAAGAAAAGAGAGGTCTGTTCTCTGAGAAAATTATCTGCAAGTTACCTTCCAAGGATCATTACAACATGGGTATCTGGAGATTAAAATTAATAATGAGATTAAAGAAAAGGTCAATATTACGCACCTCTACAGAAAGCATTTAGCTGGGCGTATACAGCACAATGGAACAACTGTACTTTCAAAGCTGAAATACAGGTGTTCTGTACACCAGGCCAAACCACTGGGTTTCACTCACATAAAACCCCTCTGGGATTTTTAATAAAGAAACTGAGATACAGGTAAACCTCATACTGACATGGATCTGGCTAAAATGATGCTTGCTAGAAAGGCGGAGAGGGGGTTGATTTAGCAGTCTGGAGGCAAAAGACGCTCTTAAACGTCAAATGCTTTGCCATTTCACACCTTGCCTCAAAGCTTGCTTAAAGGCAGAAGCCCCAAACCATTAAAAGTGCAACTCTCCTCAATTCAAGCAGCATGCATTTCTCCACAGGGCTTTACTACTTAAAACCCCCAAAACAGTTGAAAAAATGCAGGCATGTACCAATACAGTACAGATTATATGGCTGAGCAGGGAAAACAGGCACAAATCTCCCCTGTATAAGACTGTATTACCCCAAGAATGTCAGCACAAACAGGGTCTGAACACTACAATAGGAAAAAGGTTAGGAGGTTGTGCTAAGAAAACAATGGCCTGTTTATGGAAGATGCCAAGGAAACAACAGGCTAAAGAAGGGTTTAGGGGAAAACAATTCCATCAGGTGTCAACATGTCACTAGGCAGTTCATAAAACGAAACATAATTAAAAATGCAATATTGAACATCTCTTTGTCTCTGCTGTGGGCAGATGTGACAATGAGAAAGAGAAGGGGGAATCTGGAGAACATAGATTCTCTAGGGATAACTCCTGCTCAGGCTTTTATCCCAGCACTAGGCCCCTGTGGCGTTGTCATGACAACGGCAGATCTGGCTGCATGGCCCTGAGGACTCCCAGACCTGCCAAAGGTTTATTACCTCTGTGCGCGTGCTCCTGTGTGTGTGCGCTGCCACTGACAATCCAATTTACAATCTCAGCTGAAACAGCTCGCTCTAATTGGAAAATATCACACAAGTGCGCGAACGCAATTAGCTTGGCTCCTGTGGCACCGTTCTTAGTTTAGTCCACTGTGGGAAAGAGAAGAGCTCCAGGCACCTCATGATCATCACATAAAAGAAAAAGAGCTTAAACACGTAAGTATGTGGTGAAGGGGACAGCGAGGAGACTGAGTCGATGCATGTCTGCACCGCTATGGCTTGTCTCAAGACTCCCTGCAAGACCAGACAAAACTACAGGGGCTGAACGGTGGTGTTCTATTTCAGGAGACGTGCATCTCTTCCTTTTCGAGGGCGGGCACATTGAGAAAGGCTCGCTGCCCTTTTGATCCAAGTCTATCAAAAAATCTCAGACTGAATGGGAAACACTCCCCGCTTCTTAACATCATGGACTAACCCTAAGTTACGACCCATGCCAGTGATGTCCGTATGTTTTTCGTATGACATGCTTTCCCCCTTCCAGCCAAGAATGATTAAGTATGTACAAAAGCTGTATGTTACGCCGTGTTCTGTCCTTGTTATTCTCAGAAGCAACGAACAGTGAAACGCGGCAGCTCTTTCTGCATAAAAGTCTTTTAAACAATCACAAACAGAAAAAACATGACAAGCGAAAACCGGGAGTGGTTACACTCAATAGACGTACAGTATGACCTAAGTAAGGGAAATTGTTACATATATAATAAAAATGTAAACATTCCTTTTTCAAAACACTTTCAGGACAAGCTATCCTAACGTGTAAGGACTAAATGCTGTCAAGGAGAAATATGCAGTCAAATTCAAAAAAGAATTTTCTATCGTTGTTGTTGTTGTTGTTGAGTAGTAATAAATTAGATCTTTCTGAAAGTGGTGTCGCTTTGATGCTACTTGTAAATTACAATGCCCCTTTTTGGTTCTCTCCCTTTCAGTCGCCGTTCTCCATTTCGTGGAATATAGTAACACAACAAAACCAAAGGATGTGCTACTTGACCCTGCCACACTGCAAAATCAAGCTATGGGATTGCATAACAAAAATATTGCTCCCCCTCCAAGAAAAATTGAAAACATCGGTTACATTCTACAGCCCAAACATTCCAATGTTACCACGAGCTAGGGGTGGCACGTGTTTTTCTGAGGCTCAGCTCAATCTGATTCGGATCACTCTTGGACACCCCACCCGAAACATTTTCAATGCTCTATTGAAAAAGCACTAACTATAACTTAATGTCATCAGTCACCTTTCTTACTATATCTACAGTGACAATGAATCACCTTAACTGTTAAGTTGCACGAGTGTTAACTGCACACGGCTACATCACCTGCACCGTTGCTTACACCTTTAACTAACGTTCGAGGTACTTTCGGATAACATACACAGCAGTTTATCTTTCAGCAGCCGCGATATTTCATTTTTCAAGTAAGCTTTTTGTTATATCTTACCTCTCCGTAAAAAGCGCACCACTGGTTTTTACACAGTTCGAATTCTTCCATTTCTCCCAGCTGGTGTCTCGCACCCCCGCACGAACGTCGTTCCCAGATTCAGGTTAGATTTGTTAGCTTTCTGACACACGAGTCAAGCTTACGATACCTTGTGTTTAGTGACGAACAAGCCTCGAGCATTAAACACCGAATACTACCGAACTCCAGTCTCCCTCTTCCCCTCCTTATCTCCTAGCCGCCCTACGCCAACAAAAGCAGACCGAGTTATCAGTGTTGTGCTGGAGCGCTTTATCCAGTCCAAGCCCCGTGCAACGTTCACGGTTAAAACAAAACAGCCTAACGTAGAACCGTGCCTGCCATCTAGTGGTGTGAACAGGGCACGCATACAATCACACAGCGATTACAGAATTAAACAAAAAAAGGTTCCATTACAAATAAACAAGAATGGCCAAAGGCTTTTCGTGTCCTCTAAGGAAGCAAGAAGCAATTAATTACAATTTTAAAAGTAAGAACGAGACAAAAAAGATCCAGACCAACATTAACCATCACTTACATGTCATGTGATTTCTTTGGGCGAAGAACAGGTGGAAAGTAGGGTGGGTTTTTTGCTGAATGTACAAGAATTATACCAGTTAAACTAACTAAGCCGAGGAATTCCCTCGAGCGCACAAGGACCACGCCAACAATGATGGAACGCCGCCAAATCTGTTCTTACATTGAGAGGAATAGTTCAAGCGGCAGCAAATCATGAGCCCTGAAGTTGCAATACTCAATTGTAATGGTTTTTGAATAAGAAAGAACAAAACCTTGTGGATTGAATTTGAAAAAGCTCAGCCTACATGCAATCATGCCATTTCTTAGTCCAATTAAAAGGACAACCTTCTATCAGTGTAGAATTGTGAGTGGTTTTGATGTACAACCACTCAATCTTTGTTAACTTTGGCAAGAGCAATAAAATAAATGATGGGGTCATGCAACATAATAGAGAAATAATTGCAAATGAAATTAAAACATATTGATTATTAGGATGAATGGTTAATTCCACTGGGAACAACAGGCAATGATGAAGAAAACTTGCTCAGCATCAACACAGAACCTTCTGTGACAGAGTCACGACCAAGAACGGAACAGTGTAGGAATGCAATAAATGGTAACAATATCAACAACTCCAAAAAGCTCTTGCTGTCAGATGTACAGTCAAAGTGTGATATTAGGACATAGGTCATATTAGCACACAATAAATCACACTCCCAAATCAAGTGCTTTTTATTTATTCATTCAATGTGACTGTTAATATTTCATCACAAGTCTTCATCAGAGAGTCTGTCTGATGAAGGCCTAAAGGTTGAAGTATGAAGCAGAAATGCAATGCAACTATGAGGGATAGATTTTCATTTTCAGCTTTTCATAATTAAATACTAATTTAAAACATTAATATGAATCTTTGGCTGAGCTGTCCACAAATGGTCCTTAATCACTGCAATCAGCATGTTGTCCATGAAACTTGAGTTATGACACTTAGCGGGTGCTGATGGTAAAGGTGTTATCCAGAACTAGGGCCAAAAACTGACTTAACCACAACATGTGGCAATGAAGCTCTTCTCCCCAGTGCACAGTTGGTAAAAGGCTGCAGATCTTGCTACGTCACCTATGAGTTAAGCAATCCGTCTGTAATAAATGCAGCTCATGCAGGGTCCAGGGTTCAGTATCCTTTCCCTGTTAACCAGCAGGCGAACACAGGGTAGGTGGCAGGGCGGACTACTATTCTCCACTGAAAGACTGATTAAGAAGAAAGTGCATCAGGCTTGACAGCTTGCAAACCCTTCCCATATCCAAATCAGACAATCATGATTCTGGAGGATATTTCCACAGCAACATACAAATAACAATACTACTGATTATTATTATTATTTGACAAGGACAACCAGTTCACTGTCTCACTATAATGCAAGTGTAGGCACAGTGTGTACCGAATATAGGCATATTTCTTCTAAAAAAGAAAAACTCAATTTTTATCATGCATACCCAAGGACGTTATTAAACACAGCTGTACTGAGTAAGAATAACCTTCAACCTGTAATAACAAAAACAATTTTCAGAGTTTTAATTGTAATAATTATACATGCCACACAAAATAATCTACAAAACACCTAATCCACACAATGTAACATTTCCATGTAATATAACAAATTGCAAGACTAGCTAGGCAGTTAAATCCTCTCATTTACTGCTACGATGATATGTAACACAATAAACACATATTCTGGCTGCATGCACTGTTAATAGCACACTTATAATGAAAAAGTTCGAAATGTGATAACTGCTCTGACTTAACTGTGAGTCAAGCAGAAGACTGAAAAATGCATTCTACCTGTTTGCGCGCTGGTCCAACATGAGCACTCTACCAGCGAGAGGATGGTTTATTCCATAGTGACCAAAGAGACCTCGGCTCCTGAAGACTTGTGCATTTTCCTCGACACCACGACTGCGTAACCTGAACTGAGTATCTCACGCTCACCGTGGCTGGTCAAGGAAACGGTCAGCGGGTACGGTTTTAAAGCTTCATCTCGCTAATTTGTTGGTCATAAGCCTAAACCAATTTGCCGCCATAGCCGCTATCTTACTCAGCCAGATGGGCGTTGTTCAATCGTAGGTTGCATCTCACTCGAAATTCTCATCACCCAAATTAAAACTGTTTGCTTAGTTTCAACGTTTTTAATCAGCTTTTTGAAAGGATGAGAAATACACTTGTATGCAGAACTACCATGTATCGGTGTGAACTACTTTAGGCTATCCTATAGCCTAAGCTACTAATCTTTCACTGACTTATTCTAATGGGAACGGTGTCGCTCGGTCATTGCTCTGCTTGCAGTCTAGTTCTTTCCTGCCTCCCAATCTTAAGCCTACTTTATGCTATCTGTTCATTCAACCATACTCCATGCAGTTTAGGCCTATCGTGTTCCACCTTGGCAAAACTCCATTTTCCAACATTCTACATCAATTAGTTTGTAACCTGCAATAACAATACCCCGCCTCGACAGATAGATGGTTGTGTTTCTTAATTGCTGTGGCAAGACCCTAAGCAAAGCTGTGATTCATTTTGACTAGCGTGTCATTCTCCCTTTCACAACAGTTTGTCACGCTTTCTCAGTGAGTAGCTACAGCTAGGTCACGACACAGCAGAGAAAGGCGTAGGTAAGACCGCTAAAGAAAGAAAAGCAGATTTGCAGATTACAGATGACCTCGAAACAGCCCTTTGGTAAATAGAAAGATAGCCATATGTATCTTCTGAGGTGCGTGGCTGGTCGTCGAACGCTGGCAGCAGAAAGCAGATGCCACAAGCAGAACCATGTCAACAGGACGCTGCCGTTGAGGCTGTTGATGATTGATGTAGTTAAAATCGCTGCACACGAATTTAGGCAGAGCGACTTACATACGTGACTTCCTTTCCCCCCTGACTGTAGATTTTAACAGTTGGATATGTAACTGAACCTATCGTACTGCCGTTGCCAAACATGGGATTTGATCTCCTGAACTGGTTTGGCCAGCTCCTCAAACCAACTGACTAAAGTCTTGGAGGGTCTTTGGCTGTCAACATGCTGAGCCTCACATACCCCAAACAAACGTTGCCGTGTTGTGTCTCTAGCTCAATTCGTTGTAGTTTCTGCTACAGGAAAAATAATCATTTCGACTTCATACGTGAGTCTACACTGGGCGAAAGGTCGGGAGATGTCCTGGAGAAGTTTCCCATCAGTCGCAGGGCCATACTGACTTTCTCTCACACACACCCGCCCGGCCAATATAGCAAATCCAGTCCGCCTGACCTGCATGCCTTTGGACCATATGCAAAATGTAAAAAGGAAACTGTAAATTAAACATAACACTGTAGTTTTGCCAGTTATGCTAAGAAAAAAGATGGAGTTTGAGATGCCAAATTGCCATTTATAGATCCGGGTCATTCTTAAATGTATCATAAAACAATATTTCAGATTCAGTTATGTTTTTGCCGACAGGAAACCTTCCAGTGGCCTCTTGCTTACCTTCTTTGGGTGTTTGTTTGTTTGTTTTTGAGGCCTTGGATGGAAAATATGGCCTCAGCCATTTCCGGACCCTTTGCTACTGCTAAATGTCATGTGTGACATATTCAGTATGCTGGATGTGCAAATGGTTGCAACCACAGAGATAAAAGGAGTAAAATGAGGGGGCGTGAAGCCATCATTGCCCACGCAATTCAGCAACCACAGTTTGTGGTTTGGTTGGTCTTTCTTCACCGGACGATGAGCAGGCCCACCCTGAAGGCTAACACCTTCAGCCGAGGTCTATTCTGGGAGAAATCTCGCCAACGGTGAAATGGGCCAGCTTACAAGAAACCATAAAATTAGTTTGCAGTAAAGTTAATCACTTCTCAAAGTGTGCGCACCTTGCTCTGGCACTCTGTCGCTAGAATACTTTAAGATGAATATCCCCTGTTTTGAAAAGAGTACACTGAAATACAGTGTTGGGGAGTAGTGAACTACATGTAATTAAATTCGTAGTTTAACTAAATTTTGCAGTAGCTTGCTGGTAGTTTAATTACCTTTTTTTGTGTAGTTAACTACTGAGACTACAAACAATTTTAGGCCATAAAAAGAAAGGAATGATTTTTTATTTTACCATTGCTTCTCTACAGAAATAGAAATCCCCTTTGACCAGCCCCACCCCCTTTTTCTTTCACCCTGACCTCTGCGAAGGCATGTCCAGTCAATGCGTTCGTCCACCACCACAACCGCGTTCCTCACCTTTGTGTAGTGCATGTGCAAAAGTAAGACATTGTTGCATGCTATTTTAGATGTTACCTGGCTAATGTAGTAATCCTGCTTGGTGTGATACCCCCACCTGGACTCTAGTTTCTGGAAGGGAGGTGTTTGACTGATGGACATTAAATATAAAACCAAAGCTGATATTCCTTGCTCTTTCCTATGAATAGTGGGGTATTTTATTTTTTCTGGTTTATGTATGACCTGTGGACAGTTGGGCACTTTTTGCAATAAACTCAACTGAGTGGCAGTTTTTGCTTTTTTGTATTATAAAATATATAAAATAAAGTATTTATTGTTATAATTTCGCACATAGTTGCTCATGTACATTGTCAATTTGATCATTTTTTTCAGTAGCTTCAACTACTTTTTCTAAGTAGCTTTAGTTAACCAAACTAGATTTCTCCCTAGGGTACCTTTGCTGTAGTTCAGCTTTCAGTGAGATGTAATTCGTAGCTTGCAAAGCTATGTTTTCAAAGTAGCTTCCCCAACACTGCTGAAATAAATTATAAACTAATGTTATGAAGCCACGATTCTCCACCCATATTTTTTTTTTTACCCCTATCAGCAAAGCACTTTAAATGTGACATTTTACCATTACATTTAGCGCTTGATCAAACCTGGGCAAACGTATGTATTTGGCTTATTACACGTTCATTTATTTAGTATATCGTTTAATAAAGAACCACGGTCACCACTAATATGCATGGTTTGGTTGCCCGACCATTTAACACATAATAGGAAAAGCAAGACATACATTCAGGTCAACGGGACTTACAGCAAATAGATTCCAAGCGGTAGACACTGCTGAACTAAAGGATCGGTAAATGGTAAGATGCCTGTTTTTCAGCCTACAGGTTGCAGTGCATTGTAACTGGTCTTTCCGATGGCGTTAGTTATATGATTTTGAAGTAGGTGGTTTATTTCCGATATGAGCGCTGCTATTTGCGTTGCCTATCCACCAACGACACATGCACCAGAAACTACAGTTTATTTATAGGATCCTTAACAAGTAAATTTGTAACATATAGTACCTTATTCACACGCAAATGGCATACCTATAATTTAGAAACGTTGAAAGGATGGTGAAACTTAATTTAAAAAACATTGCATAATGTAGACATATTTTACACTGAATATGAGTTTTTAGTCGAATTACTGTATTTTTTGGTAGAGTCCCTCAAAATTGCTCATCAAATAGACTTCATTAACTAAATATAAAAAAAAAAAAAAAACACGTGTCGTTTAATTTTCGTGACAACGATGGTCACAATTACCATGGTGATAAAAATCATGACAGTCCGTATCATAAGAATAATTACACTCTTACATCAGTAGTAGCCTCTTCCATGCCCACAGATACAAGTACTGATAAACCTGATAGTACTATCAAATGTAGCCAATAAATCACTGCATTTTCTCTATTTTTTCTGACCGAAGAATATCCGTCCAGTTTCTATCTATTGTCAAGAATATGAAGTTCATAAAGGATGTCTGGGCTCGAAGGACATACGAATGGCGAAGGTGGCACTCAGTGTGAAGCAACTCCTGACGCTCTTTTTCATCCTAGATCTTCGGCCTCCAGCTCTACATCCAACTTTCAATTTCACCACACCTTTGGATACATACATTGTAAGAACGCATTTGAAACTATATTTAGCCATACACAAACGATTTCAACGTTTGCTCTTTTTGCCATAAGAATAGCTTTCACATACAGGCTGTATACGTAGCGACAGTTAAGCTCAACATTTCCTGTGTAGACTTACAGAGTTGACGCGGTGACCTGGCAGAGCACTCAATAGCCTATTCTCACACCTTGATGTTCAAAGAGATTGCTTCATGGGGTGGGGATGAATGTCTTAATCAGACAGATTCACAATATGCGCGCCGCTTTACTGCTACTGTCCTTCTTTTATGCTTTGAAAGGTAAGTTTGACATTGGTAAGCTAAGTAATTATTTGACATCTGTTTCTGTGTCACACCAGTAACATGCTAATTTACTATATTTGTTAGAGTGGCGACTTCTTGCAATTTGTAAGTTTCCAAGAGATTGAAATAACATTATTTTCATTTTTGGCCGGGGAGTTAAATGAAACTTTATTAGAGGAATTCATGCAGATTTTTGAGAAAAAAAAACTTTCTGTTAAAATATTGCACTAGGGCTATATTCAACTACACATATAAACTCGACAAAATGTTAATCCTAGAATGGGGATGGGGAAGCTGTTAAGCTTTTTGATACAGGAACTTAAAAAATATATTACAAATTTCCAGGAAAAAAACATTATTCAACCAGAGAGTAGACTCACATTTTACACCTTATGCAACAAAATATTGACTAATGTAATAACCATGTCATGTAATGTAATATAAGACTAATGTAGACCCAGAAGAGCATTGTCTCGTTGATTACATATTTCGTGTAAATGTGAGAAAGACAAGTCTATAATATTATTACTAACTATGAATCTTTTTTTAACATATCCTTTGGTGTCAATCTTTAAAAAATATTTTTAAATGTCACAAATTGTAGCCTGCATATGCACATTTTCAACACTATTTTAATGGTCATGGTCATTTCATGATCAAACGATGTTAAATGGTTTTTATATTAATTTACAGCGCAGCAAACACCTGTGCCCCAATTCCCGGAGTCTGTGGCGGCTGAGGTTGGTGATAATGTCACTTTACGGTGCAATGTTGACGGAATATCTACATACTGCTACACCGTTGTTTGGACGAGAGTACACCCCAGGACTGGGAAGATGACTACCTGTAAGAACAAAAATCCTGGCTCCAGTTCCAGAGATACTGCTAAAGTATGTTATTTTGAAATCCACAACGCGGCAGCTGAAGACTCTGGGATTTACTATTGTCAAGCAGTGCATGGACAATTAATCTACACTGGCAACGGGTCAACGGTAGTGGTGAGAGAAGGTAACACAATGGAATAGCCTTCCCAGGAGAGAACACTGAAACACAATTTGCGTATTTTTATGTCAGTACAGCATTCTAGAGAATGTTGTACCAAACCGTTTTTGATAAGCGTATGTATGTCAATATAAATTTACCCGCCTAAACATGTTTTAATGAGCGCTGTGTTGGGACCAGATATTTCTGTGGAAGCCGAATTAATCTTTTAATGTTTTGCTTACTGACCCAAGTGCGTCTTCCAGTCAGTCCGACGGTGATTTAGCCTGTTGTTCTGCAATCGAATATCTTAAAAGAGGTCTTTACAAAATGTAATCGGCAAATGGTAACAGTTTAGGTTACATGACCAAGAAAGTAGTTAATTATATTGCTCAAAACGGAAAACCAATTATATTCCTTTTGGGTACTTCAGCATGTATAAAATGTCTGTCTTAACTGATATTATCAAGAGGGAATGGTGAAAAAACACCCTAGTGTACCAATAATGAGATTATTGAGCACGTAGATCATACAAAAGTGCAGTCTGACTAAGAGTGTAGGCAATCTAAATGGCATGCAAATAGCTACTACCCAACCATGTTTGTCAACGTACGATTGTTTGTATATTACTGATCATCATAGGCTCAGTAATTACATTATCCGTTCACCAGCACACATTCATGCTGTAATCACATTCTTCTTTCCTGTATCCATTGCAAGTAAACAGAACCGCAATGCCAGTACTCGAAATTCTTTGGTCGTCGGACAACAGAGACAGGTCACTCGTCCGTCTCATGTGTTTGGCCTCCGATGTCTTCCCGCTTCAAGTCCGTATTTACTGGGTCATAGACGGGGAAGAGGAAAGTGGGATGACCGAATCCATTGGGATTAAAGATGGTGATGAGATGATAGAGTCTGCTCAAAACCAGGTACTGGTCCCCGTGGAGAACTGGGAGAGAGGAGTTCTGTACACCTGCGTCGTGGAGATGAATGGGAGGAATATTTCCAAAAGCGTGCAAAATCAAAGTAAGTCTCAGACTTTAGTCTTTTGTAGACCTATGCTATTGTATTTTGGATAAAATGAATACATTCCAAATGACGTTTGCTCGTCTCAATTTAAAACAGATCAGCTTATGTATTCAAAAGACTTATGTCTGTTTTAACTGAATTGCATACACCATGACACAGAGGGCTGAATTCAGCCATGCATCTACTGTCATTTTCCATATTCGCACTGGCAATGAGTCATGTGGAAAATGAACTGAAGCACAGATCTAGATTTGATCCTGTGTGCGTTTGACTGTGTTCTAGCCCAAGTCAGAGAAGCATTAACTTAAGACATATGCTGAATACACCTTCTGATGTGTGCCCTTCACCTGCGTTGCAGATGGCAGTGACATGTGCCAGATACTCCTCTATGGAGCCATCAGTGGAGCGGTCATCACCATCATTGTGGCGATCTCGATCGCGGTGTGCTTACATAGGGGTAACAATAAAAATGATCATTTCCCACCCTCTGCATCTTCTCTGTTATTCATTATATTGTGAGGTCAGGCAGGGCATACTATATGTTATGTGCTAACCATCACATCCTAGATTTGACATATATTTAAAATAAACTAGGACGAATGCCATTTAAATGTGGGTCGAAATACTGATTCACTGGTTTTGTATTCATTTCTATTCAAGCAAAGTGTGGATCACACTAAATCCTTTCATCTAAGCACATTTGACTAAAAGGTAATACTTGCTTCATTGTTATGGAGGAAATTTGTTATGGTTTATTCTACCAAAAATTGTCCACCTGCCACTTTGAAGTTTAACGATAGTTAATTTTATAGAAATACACAGGATGTGAAATACATGTCTGACTTCAATAATTTGGAATTAAGGTGCACTTTTTAACATCTTTGTTTTTCAGGGTATCGTATGGAATCTAATGGAAATGCATGGTTTGTATTTCATTTTTAATATACATTTGATTTTGAATTGTTGCATCTAACCACGTAGACAAGGCCAAAGAGCAGAGAGGTTATGGGACAATGCATGACATAGATGTGCTCTGTAATTTCAGGGAGCAGAGAAGAGCTACAGACACAGTGCAGAGACCACAACGGCCTGGTAAGTGTGCTTTATTAATGCTGTTTATCGCCATAAAGTCATCATGCTCATAATTACTGCAGCTTCCTGGCTTGACAAGTTTTGCGCTAACAATGCTCTGAAATTCTGGAACCATGGATATTTATAGTATGCAGTGAAATAAAGAATATTGCAGTCACAATGGAATACACATTCATCAATATCAGTATGGGAAATTTTTGAGGGGCTGCACATTTTAAATTGGTACTAGAGGGTATTTTGGCACAACATGTCACACAGAGCACATGTTTAAAAGCTTCAAAAATTGCAGTCAAAGATACATAAGTCTGCCCGCCCGCCGCATCTCTCTGAAAGCTTTGAGACATTATGAGCTACGAGTGAGATCGGTTTTCAATGTGCTAGTCTTGAATCTCAAGGTGTCTGAATTTTGAAGTTTTGGTGAAGTTCTGACTGAATTGGCTGGAGCTTGACATATGGGCAGTAAAATAACCCGAATGTAAAACAGGCTCGCTGAATCCCATTTAAATGCGAACACTTCTTTCATTGTGTACCAAAAGAAGATAGCATCTAATTCAAGGCTGTAGAAAGGCAGCCCGTTCATTCAAGACTTCTTTCCTTTTGGAAGTCTAAGTGGCAGTAAGAGTATGAGCCAGAACATCAAAAACGCATATGGAAGTATTATTTTTATGAGATCAGTCTGCTTGTAGAAAGAAACCTATTTGTGAAAATAGCCTAACATAACTGCAAAATTCACAGGGAGGCAAGGGAGTGGGTCAAGAGCAGTGGTGAACTCATCCATTCCGGTATGTATGCATCATATGTTAATTTTTTTTTGGCATTACTGTTACTTTATTGTAAAAGCTTATTGATATGATCGCAAGCTGGAAATACATTTTTTGCAATGCCCTTAGCAATGTGGGGCTCTGTGAAACTGCCATAAAGTTATGTGATACAGGCTTAATGTTTTTCTGTTAATATTGCAGGAGGTGCATTACGCCACCTTAGAAGAAGCGAGTTTAGGAAGACACACAAATGCTGTTTTACAGTGAAAAAAGGAGGACATCAAATGCAAAGGAGGGGTGCAAAGGTCTTGAGGTTTCATGTCCAAATAAGGCAAACATACACCACAGCGCCCACACCACTCCGAGGTGCTGATTACATCAGGATGTTAATTTGTTTAATTACAAAGGACATGTAGTAAATTGTCGTCTCTGGCCGCAAGCTCCATGTTAAACATGTGAATGTTTCTGTGCAGCTAGTGCTTGTGCACTTCCTGTCATTACTGTCCCCCAGAATAAGACACGGTGATAACTGTTTGTCCAAGCTCCTGCAAGTGGATATTTTTGGCAAAGTGATGGGTATTAGATCTTATTGCTATCAGGTACAGAAATGACACACAGTTTTGGTGTAACCATGGATTCTTTAGGCAACACCAGATAACTAGCTCCTGTGTTTCTGCAGTGAGTTCGTTGAATCTTTGACATGCATGATTGTACAGACACATTGGATACTCAGCTGTGTTCTTTTTTTCCTATTTTTTGATACTGTTTGAATCCAAGCCATGGGTTCTGTATATGTCATGCACCATCTCTTTGTAAGGTGTGTTACTTAGAAACAGATTGGGCTATGGCTTGACTGAGGTAGTTACTGGATTTAATATTTTGTATAATTCTTTTTTGATAAAGTTATCTTAATTTATCTAAAATGTATTTTAAGCCTTCATTGTACTGCTTTGATACAATGTGGACACAAGTCTCCACTTGTATTACAGCTAAACCAAAGAGCAAATAAAACAATATTACTGTTTATCAAATTTCACTCTGTTATCTATTTTGCTGCTTAAAGTTGTATTTATGAAGAAAATGTGTGCCATCATCTTCATGAAATTAGTTTTGAAACATTTCTGTGAGTTTAAGAATTGACATGGCTAATTCTCAGGATGTTTAGAGTCTTCTCATCATTGTGTAATATAATCACTATGTTGTGATTACCAGTCAGAGTAGTTGTGAAATATATAGTTCCATATTGATAAATTATATTTAGTGATACTAAATATTAGTTATACTGCAGACTTTAATAGTCTGGCCACTCGACTTCCTGTATTCCGTCAGTAATACAAAAAAAGTGGGTACCAGCTCCCTCTAGTGGATGGAATAATAAACATACACAAAACAAAAATGTGACCGTGATGCCGGGCATGGGCCAAGCCAAAGTGAGTAATAGAATACTGCCCTCTACGGGAAGCATGTGGAAACATTGTATTGAAACATTTTGTGAAGGTGCCAGTAATAAAACGAAATTGAAACCAAAATTAAATGCAGATATACTGAAATACTGCATAATCTGTTTCATAAGTAACCCTCCTCAATAACAAAGAGTGCAAGTTATCCTCTATCATAAAAAAAAGAGTCCTTAACTTTCCAGAAGTGAAGAAATGATGATGTAATGGAGAATATTATTTAACATATTACTGTCCATGAAAATTTTGCTTTTTGAACCACGGAGCTACATTAGTTAACCTAACATGGTGGAGTTAAGGTGTTCATGTGTAAAATAAAATCTCAGGCTTTCCCATTCCAGGTCACCTTGATGATTTGAAAGCTTGACTGCTGTGCTGCACAAAAGTAGATCTAGCAAGGGATAAGAGCATATTTTCCTTTTTAAAGCTTTATTCTTGTGTAGTTCTTTATTCAAAAGCATTGAAAAACTCCTGCCTTGTTGCCAAATCAAAACAGTGACAGTCCATGGCTTGGCCTCTAGTAATTGCTACATTTCTTAAAAGCTCACGAGGCATTTACTCATAACTCAATGTAGGTTTGCCCTCCAGTTCAAGGTTTCTATTTCTACTGATTTGTAGAAAACAGATGCTCTGTAACATGGTCCTTCACAGAAACAGGTGCAAATCATTCGGTGTGAATTAGCAAAAAAGGAACTGTGGCAACCGGAAGTGACTGACATATAATAACCAAGAAACAATGACACACAGTAAGCAGAACCATCAATGTTGCATACCCACCAGAAACCACTAGAAGCAGTCAAAAAAACACCTATTGGACTTCAGTAAGTGAAACCAAGGTTCTTACCATCACAATTCAAGCAATAAAGCTATTTCAATTTCCCTCAATGAGCCTTTCACCTCTTCCAGGCTGCCAGTAGGCACCACCCAAAACAAGAGTCACAGCTGCACATTATTGTTATTCCAATTACAGGGAGCCAATCAAATGTGTCCTGGCTATGTGATGCAAGATGTGGGAGGCGGCCAGTTTCTGGGGCTTGCTATCCCCCAGTCCAGTTTGGATTCTAGGGCAGTTGGTACACACACTCGGTGCCGGGGTAAGGGGGGAGGTTGAGCTGGTACTTCCTCTCCAGGGCAGGGGGTACAAAGCGACCCCCCAGGAAGTGGTACCGGCCACGGAAATGCACCGCTGACTTCTTGGGGGCGGTGAGGGAGATGAGGAGGTCGGGTTGAATGCCGTCCGAGCTCCCCTTCTCAACGTCCCAACCTGTGAGGAGAGACAACCAACGCATGAAAACTGTTTACATCAATTGCAGAATGCATACTAAAGACATTAGAACTAAACACACTCTAACCACAGTCCTCATTTCTGGTCCTGTAGAGTTTTTGTTTTCAACTGAGACTGCACAATCTGATCCTAGAGACCCAACGAGGTGGGTTAATTTTGTGATCAACCGTTTTAATTGGTCATTAAAAGTGCCGAGTAACAATTTTCCAGGTAGAGTGACATACTTTGCGGGATATATTACGAACATGGCATAGCTAGCTATCTTGTTTGCAAAGTTTTTTTTTTTTAGCAATTGAGGGTGTTGATCTGCCAACTACTTCCATCAGCTCCGAAGTCATAACTCTCTGCATCAATTTATAATAACGTTTTTGAGTAAATTAGCTTTTGCTGTAGCATGCCTTTCAGAACTCATGGCAGATGATGGAAAGCTACTTGAAGGTTGAGTGTTGCCCAGCTGTTTGATTTTTTTTACAGGCCTGCCAGCCTTTGAGAAGATCTCCCCTTGGACAGTGCCTGTCCACAGCTCAGACAGGCTACCCTTGTGGGTAACTGTACCCACCTGAGGGGATGTCCACGCTGGCAATGGGCACAGTGGCCTTTTTGAGGGTGGCCAGGATGGTGCCGAAGGGCTCTCTCACTGCACCCTGGAAGCTGAATCCAAAGATGGCGTCCACCACCAGGTTATAGGCCTCATCGATCACCGCCGCCTGGCGGGACAGAAAACATGGGGTCCCCTTACAACATCTTACCTCCACATGTACAAGCATGCACACACAAAAACACATACACTCAAATATGCATGCCCACTGGCACACACAGATACAAGCAAAATCATGCATGAACGTTTTGGCAGTCACCTTCTATAAATATTACAGCAAATAACTGTGGAGCTGACTGTATATAGATTTACGTGTATGCACACACATGCTAATACACAAACACAAGGCCACACACAAACAAACATGAACATAAGAACATGAACAGATATATGTCCATTCATACATGATAACATACACACACACAAGGCCTGATTCTAGGCTAGTGTCCATGCGGTTTCTGAAGGGGGTGGGGGTTAGGTGTACCTCAGTGGGCATCTCTGCGAGGAAGGGGATCTCCATCTTCTCACACTGGGCAGTCAGGTTCTGGAACAGGGGCTTGTTGGGCCGTTTTGGGTACACAATGGTGGGCTCATAACCCTGCCAAGAACAGCCCACACAGACACGGCCATTAATGATGATGTCACAACTGGGTTCCACCACCTCATTTCCCATGGCCATACTAACTAATAGTATCACCTGCATGCAATTCTTTAAATTCTGGTGTTGACTACCACTGCGATAATGTATGTGGATACAGTGAGTTGTCAATCACTGTTTTCATTGAGAGCTGAAATGTCTATTGTCACAGAGATCAGCCAATGGAATGGAGGGCCAGTCATGGTGAGAGTGTAGTTCAGTAAGCAGTCACCATAAAAGAAGCCCAAGGCAACTGGACTCTCTGCGGTCAGCTGCAGAACTCACAAAAAGTTTGAGGTGCCGGGCACAGACCAAGCCGTCCCCTCCGTTGTTGCCCGGCCCACAAACCACCAGCACAGAGGGCGTGGCCTTGACCAAGGAGTCCAGAGGATAGGCCTGGGACGGTACGGGGCAAAAGGCACAGAATTAAACTCTTAATTACAGCAGCAAAGAAAGTATTATACATGCCGTGTGCTACATGTGTTATAGAATCACCCTGTACATATACACATATAGGAGAAGAGCTGTCAAGTCACCCACCAATATATCCACACTGTACAGGACACAAGTCCCAGAATCACTCGTAAGGATAACATGTGCACTGATATAGTGGGTTAAAATGCAGTGGTAATCACAGTGCATGGACAGCATGTGCTCTGATATACTCTGTTAAATTTCAGTGGTAATCACACAGTGTATGGATAGCATGTGCTCTGATATCTGATATACTCTGTTTAAATGCAATGGAACTAAAGGGCAGTGGCTGTGGAGCTCTGCTGGTGCACAGCACAGTGAACAGAAGCATGCCTGACCTTGGCCACGGCAGTGGCACAGCTCAGTCCTGCCAGCTCCATCAGCTGGTCCACGCTGAAGCAATACTCAGAGAAGAGCTCCTCATCAATGCGCTGGGCCTCCTCCTGCCTACAAACACACACACACACATACACACACAAAAACACACACACACACACACACACACAAACACGACAGAGACACAAACACACAGTTGTGTTTTTATGCATAAACAGAGAAAACAAACATACACACATATGTCAATAAACACAAACACAAATTCATGCACGCGCACAAACCCACACACACACACAAACACACATGCACAGTCACACACAAACCCACAAACACACAAAAACACCATAAATACACATACATGCAGGTACAAGAAAAGGACAGTGATTCATAACATTACAATCGTCTCATTATCTATCTGGGTTGTAGTCCAACACAATTTAAATAGCTTAAAATTTTCATACCATTTTACTACTGTTTTACATTTGAGTATAACTGCAATGTCCCACATGATATTTGGACTTGACAACTGCAGCCCTACACGTCCAGCTTCTCAACAATTACACTACATTGCTGCAATGTTCAGGCAAGACATAAAATCACACCACATACATTACACTGATTTAGCAGATGCTCTTAGATGTGGTAAGGGAAATACATTAGTGCATACTGCAGACTTTCAAAGGACTGAAGAAAATGCACACAGCATGCTAAAAGGAAATGACAGTGCAAGAGCAGCTACAGAAATTACCACAGTTTACACACATACAATCTAAAAGCAACACCTAACAACGCTTACACACACAGCTTACATTTTAAAATATTATCCGTTTATATAACTGGATACTTTTCTGATGGGTGGAATGGCAGTGCCTTTTGTGGAATTAAACCTGTAGCCACTGTGTTACAAGTCCAGTTCTGTAACACTAAACTGGTGTTATTCTGGACTCGGTAAAGTTCACAGGGAAGGGCCATGTGCAAAATAACATTGGATTTAAGCTAATATTTTACTGGGTCAAATAAGTCCACATACTGACCACACAAGTTAGACACACAGGGTCATAATGCCTTATGGTCTGTCATCAATAATGGCAGGAACTCACCCAAGGTATTTTATTGGCTGGGCCATGATGGAAGACTGATGTCTTTTGCAGTCCTTGACTAAGACGTTACTCCCACTGACCAGTGGACACGCCCCTCTGTGACAGACAACTCCACCCCCTCGTGATGTCACCAGGAACCCAATCCCCAGAAGAGCCCGCAGCCCCAACATTCAGATTTTGTGTCCTGAAAATCACCAACTCAGTTAATCTGTGTGAAGCTGCCAATGTACAGAACATGGTGTTCCACCCAAGGCAGGTTTGAACAAGTGAACCCAGTCATCTCTCACAATTAAATGCACACTCCAGCCAGTCATATTTCTGATTTTACTAATAATGAGTAATACTCATGAAACAGAAGCTGGAAGAGGTGACGTAAGAGTTCAGGGGACTTCTTAGAGAAGTAAGGCTCACTTGTTTGCTCAGTAACTTTACAAACACTCCTAAATTGTTTTAAGAGAGAAAGAAAGAGAGCCTAAATACTCATATTTTCACTGACATGTTTGTTTTCAGACTTGGATCACAACACCATTAAAACAACAAGATGTGCTATATCATTAGCAACCAAAATCCATGGGCTTCAAACACAGTGTATGTCAACACAGGGCTTCAACAGTTGCTTCTGCCATCTGAGAGCAACATATTTCAGAAAGTATAATATTTTCAAATATCTTTGTGTTGTGTTAAAATACTATTTGTGTTAGTCTGCCCACAAACCATGCTCCAGAGCTGTTATTTTCAATAGGCATGGACTTGTTCATGTTTTGTGACTGTATGTGATCTTCTGTTAACACCAAACAGGTCAGGGATATCATCATTTGAACTGTGTGCCAAATATGATTATATGACAATATACAGCAGATCCAAACTTCCCAATGCGACACGAGAGAAAAGTCATTTAAATATTCATTAAATCACATTGTTAGATCGTAAGCCAGACAATAATACAACTACATTCTTGGCAACATACTAACTGGTTGCAGCTGTCTACTCTGCAAATGGTATATAGTCACAACAAGCGAAAGAGTTCAGGGATTCCAAACCTCGGTCTTGGAGTGCTCCTAAGTATGCAGTTTCGTTCAAGTCTCTCATTTAATTGAGCGCGTTTGAGTTCCGTAATTTTGTGCCGAAACAGATTTTTTAAAACAACGCAGCTTTGGCTTATTATCGATTGCGTTGTCTTTGAAGGCGTCAGTTAACACAAATTAATTTCGATAATGAGACCGGTGTTCACACTTGCAGCATTCAAGACTTAACAGATTTGGGCTGCATGTCGGTCAAGAAAACGGGAAGTGTTCATTCCCTGTAACACATTTCGGTCTCCTGCCATAATGCAACATTACGAAGTCAACCCCCCGCCCTGCCCCAAATTAGAAATCAAATGTCAAATTAAAACAATCGTCAACGTACAATTCAGGAAAGAAATTAAAGTTGGGACAAAAAATGCAATACGCAGTGATTCCCAAGTACCACATCTGGCAACTCCTTAACCAGTTCACCAACGAGGTCTTCGTGGACCACAAGAACCAGTTGGTCTTGTACAAATGCTAAATATGCTAACTGCCCAGAATTTAGCCATTTAACGTTAACTAAATTTCAGGTGCATTAGCTTGTGGTTCATTTGTGTTTAAGTTTTGTAACTTCATAACGTTGCAATCATTTTAAGTGTAACTGCACGCCAAAAGCACTAAATAAGCTCACTGAACATAAATTCAGTACTTGGCTAGTATGAAGCTGTTTTACTTGCTAGCGTGTCCTATTGGGACTTACCAGATATCAGCGCTTTAGTGGCATTAACATTACGTTAGTGAAAAATAATTATTTATTACCATGCAACAAAACAAGTCTAACCAGCACAAAATAGCTCGAACTTTAAATAAATTAAAACCTTTCTGGACAACTTCTCAATGCAACTGCTGGCAAGAAGCTAGCTAGTTGTAGCGAAGTACTTCCAGGTTTAGGGGGCAGAGTTCTGTATTTGGAAGCGTCAGTGATAGGGGCTTTCTCTGGCTGCGCCGTATTGCTATCGCCACCTAAAAAACTAGCTAACGTTAGGAAAACTCCGACCACACAGCTCTGAAATTATGACATCAAAGAAGCTGGAAAAATTACTAAATAGGCAATATATTGGCTGTAAAATAACGTATCTGTACCAGAACTGACAGATTCACTCTCCAGACAGTGACGTAACAAATTATTGGTGCTGAGACAGGAAGTAAAATGGCTCCGCCAGTCACTGAGGTTCTTGAGATGCTCTTGAGATTAACCAGTAAACAACTCAACTTAACCCTCTTGTGCTTTTTATGATTAATTAAGAACAAAGTTGAAATTGCCGTTGTTTTATTGTTGGCTATGATGAATGAGGTCATATTCGTATTCAAAATACACTATTTAAATTCATATTCTTTGTTTTCATTATTTTTACATTTTCGTAAACATCATTATCAAGAGTCAATATTGTTCGCCCAGAACCACCCATTTGTTTCTTGCGCATGAATATTGTTTCTTTTAATTAAAGTACAAATATTCAAATGCCCTAACTCTCATCCTCCCAACACACACACACACACACACACACACACACACACACACACACACACACACACACACACACACACACACACACACACACACACAGAAAGAGAGAGGAACATTTGTTCAAATAATAATTTATTGCAACAAACTCAAATACTAATTTCAAGTAAAAAGGTGAAGAGATTTACACATATACACTAATAATAATTAATATTTTGAACAATTAGAAGCAAAGAAAGAAATTATAGATTCTATGTCTGTAGAAAAAGGCATATGAAGATACATGGATCAGATCAAGGACAGAAATGCTTAAATGGAGGTGATGTATTTGATAAAAGAGTATCTGGTACAAGGGTATATAAGAGAGGGTATAACACAGCTGATAAAAAAAGTGGTCTAAAGTGTGTGCGAAAGCTGAGATGGCACGTGTTCCTGACAGAGAAGGAAACTACATGCAGGGTGGGTATGCGTCACAGTTGGCATGGTAGCGGTAATGGCAGGCACAGTACTGAGCTCAGGCCCAGTCACGAGGCCCGTGCAGAACTTGCATCAGTTCATCCTCCCTGCTGCCTGGCTCCGGTTCAAACTTGTGGCTCCACCTGAAAGTGAAAGGGATCCATGTTTTCACTAACTTCCCCCAAGAGGCATTCAACCAATCAGTCTGGACTGCTCTATTTTCCCTTGAGGCTGACACTATGGTGACATGCTCATATAGCTGTCATTGGACATTAATGAGCCTCTGGTACCATGGTGTAGTTAGAAATTCTGGGCTCTGTACACAGGCAGGCTCTGAGGGCCCCTTCACTCCTTATAAAAAAAAAAAATTGCTACATTTATGTGGGCCCCTTCAAACCCTTGGACCCTGTATACTTAGTACCGTTTCCCCCCTGGTGCTATGCCCCTGTCTGGTACTATACTTGTTTAGCTGTCACACTGTGATAATGTGCTTAACTGTGATATTGTACTAGTTTATCTCTAATACTGTTCCAGTTTTTTGACACTATGCTAGCTCAGCAGTGATACTGTACTAGTGTAGCTCTGGTAATGTGCTCACCTTGCTATGGTGGGCAGTGTGAGGAACAGACTCTCTGTCCGGAATCCTGGCATTTTGAATCCAAATTTCATTCCCTTGTCATGCATTAGGTTGAACTCAATGTACCTGAAAGCAGAAAGAAAGTTACTGGCACCCCTGCAGCAAACAGAATATACATCTATTCTCTACAAGTATCACTGTAACACAACTGACAAAACAAAATAATTGCAAAGGAGAAATTTTAAAAATCACTTTACAAATGACTGCAGTCACGTGGGCCAAGCTAGCTAGCTCAGTTACCTTCACTCAGTTTTTACCCCTATCTTCAAGGAGCTAATGTCATTTTTAGTTACCAAGGTAGATGGATTAGGATGAACCTTTGTTAACTGGGTAGGTAGCTGGATGGTTTAACCAACTTTTAGGGTATCACACAGCTTCCCAAGTTACCATCTTGGTTATCTAATTTTCCTAAGTTTGTTCTTGGCCATATACTTATCTACAATGAGTATTTGTGAGGAAGTAAATAAGTAAATAAATGGAAGGGGCATTCATAAGACTAGCAAGAAATGACCAAAACTCTCCCTCTCATACTTGGGGGATATTCATTCATATTTCAGCTGTCATTAGGGTACTTTCATATTATTTGGACCTGTGTAAATGTGGGTACCTGGAATTTCGCTGTTGCTTCCATGCCATCTCTTGGTCAGTGAAGGTGTCATGAACATGGGCCTTGAGAACTGGCAGGTAGGCAGGGAGGATGGCCTCTCCACAGGACTGAACAAAGCTGAAACATTCCTCCTCCAATGCCAGGTTGTCAAAAAAGATCCCTCCGACTCCTCGAGTTTCACCTCGGTGTGGGATGTGGAAGTACTCATCACACCTGTAACGATGATTTACACCATAATTACCTTAGTCATCTTCTGAACTTGGAAAAACAAATGTACAGTACTTCTGAGTATTCTCCCATGTGAAAGACTAACTGTACTATAATTACCTGAGTGCTGTGTCACAGAGTAAATAGCACTGTCTTGACGTTCTTCAGTGACTTTAAGAGACAACTGTAAGACACTGCTTCTACTACCAACTGCAAAACTTGGGTCAGTTACAATCTGTTACACTTGAACTCACTTGTATTCTCACATAGTTCTACCTAGCGACTAGGGTGAAACACCCATGAAAATGAATGTATAATAATTATCCTAGTACTCTTCCCCTAGTACTGGCAGTGTTACCCCACTAAACATTTATTTCATGAATATTTAAAAAATACAAATCTTAAAAATACAAGTATTTAGTCACCCACACCTCTTCTTGAAGTGCTGGTAGTAGCTTTTGTCATGCTTGTCACATGCTTGTCTCAGAGTCCGGTGGAAATGGGTCACATCCTTTTCCACCAGATAGGAAGGAGTGAGGTCCAACACACCTCCATACCATCCCACCTCAGACCCTAAGGAAGGGAGGGATCTGATTGGTCTGATGCAGAGGCATAAATCATGTGGGCTTCAACTAATTTATCAATAGGACACCATATTGTGACTATACCTTCCTGAAAATTACATTGGAAAATGTACATTTTCGAAAAACTTCTATGGACATTAACGGTCACCAAAAGCAATCAAGAGCCCAGAACAACCAAAGGTTATTTTTAAGCAATTAGAAATTCTATTTGGAGAATTAAACAATTTCCTTTGTGCCAGCTGTTACTGTTGTGCTCCCCGTTTGGTCTGTGATGTCCCTGGTCTGTTGACACATACACACTGATTCAGTTTTTGTGTATTTTTTGAATGAACATCCATTTTAGAACATGGAGTAGAACATGGCGAAGCATGTTATTTGTGTCTTGTACATGAAATGGTCTAAATGACAGCTGTTTCTTATGTTCTGTGCTTTAGCCCTACTTGTACATGTATATGACTGTATGGAAAAAAGAACAAACCCATGGCACAGAGTTTGAGCCCATTGGACTACTCTGAATGTGTTTCTTCCCACCTTGTGTGTGCACATGGTAAATATGTGTGCATCTCCTCACCATTGGCCAGCTTCATCACAATGAGACGCAGGTTGAAATGGTACGTGGGAATGTGAGGACTCCTGGCATGAATGACAGAGCTCACAGTGACCGCCAGTAAGGTGTGATCCTCTGCGAAAGCTGCGGTATCACATGACACTGAGTGAGTTTAACCTGTTTCCACAGCACATCAAGCCACACCACATTCTCGTCACATCAAAGAAGCAATTCATGCTAACAGTCACACTCATTGTGATGGTATTTTCATGAGTTGCTGCTACTGTTTGACTGAAGCCAATAGTGTGGAGGAGTAATACAGGCCATTAGTGCAATGGAATTTTGTTATCCTGGGGAGAGGGACTTACTCTTGCTTTCTGCCAGGCTGGTGGCTATTTTGGCTGACTTGTGCAGCTGCTTTAACCCAGCCATTGGGACCTTCCCTGTTACTATGGAGATATCCACATTCGCTTTTTCAAACACGTTCCCTTCGACCAGCACCGCGGTGACCCCTCCACCTCCTGCAGGGACATGTAGGCAGTTTCAGGACTTGTGTGTCACTTCATTTTTAAAACATTGATGTCATTCCCCTTTTGTCATCTCTCCATCCTTTTGACTTCAACTTTTACTCCTCCTTGGCATGCCCTCCAAAACACTCAGATCATTTTAGTATGTTGATAGCTTGCGTAGCTGCCAGTGTTTTTGACTCACATAAAAATGGAAACATGATACAATCTTTTGCTAATTGCACTGGCTCATCATTCAATTACATATCCAGCAAAAACTCCCGATAGCCATATTTCTTTTATTTCACTGAGCTACTCCAGTCCTACACCCCTGCAAGAGCCCTATGTTCTTCTGGCATCTTGCAATACCATTTTTCAAAATAATACTGGCCCAGAAAGAAATTGTAAAAAAAAAAAAAAAAAAAAAACCCCAGTTATAAGCACTAAAATACAGCAAGATTTTCATATGTGCACTGAATTACTGACATTAGCCCTCTGATATTCACTTTACCTTCTGTATTCTTCCAGGGGTCCATTTTAAACTCGGCTCCATCTATCTTCTGAAGTTCCTGACAGACCTTCTGCTGAACCTGGGCAAAAAACGTCAAGGCCCGATCTGCATAGTCGCAAGTCCTGGAGCTGAAGTCAGAGGGAATGTAGCTTTCAAAGAAAGACGTGATCTGCTTGTCGCTCAACATCTTCGCCCACTGTTCGCTTTCAACTGATCGTGTCCGGTATGTGCCCCTCCATTTATCTTCTTTGGAAGATAATCGGCCCCCCAATTTGGCCTCCCTTAAAAGGGGTTTTCCTGGTGGACCTTATAAGGACTGCTTATTTCTTCATCGACATCGCATGATCTATACTGTCGACTCCCTTTGCATGACAACAAGGCACACCACTACGTAAATACAAGAGAAATCCATATGTGGCAAGAGGAAGTGTGACTGTTGCCATGATATTGTTTTCATAATTTATATAATTTGTCTAGACCAATGTCGTAATTGAGAGTTCATTTAAGTTGCATTTGTTATTTATAAATTATTTCAGTTAGTACAAGTAATACTACTATTATTTTATAAGTCAGCAAAGTTACGTGCTTTCGCGTGAGTAAGAATCAAGCAACACCGGCAAACAAGCAGCTAGCAAGAACATCTTATATGCACTGGTGAATAGTTGCATGCTGGTCACAACAGACTGTAATTTTATGTGAACGGTTATAAGGACTTGAAGACTATTCTCTTTTGTTGCATGCAGCCAACAATTTATTTTGTTTTTGTTTGTATTTTACGTTGGTAAAATGTTATTCCACATGCTGCTCATGCCATTGTTTTATGTTAAGCTAACATTTTTCGCCAATACTGCGTGTTTGGAGAGAAGCCTTCAAACAAACCAGTAGCAAGAAAGCCACTTGTGTCTGCCTGTCATTCGAGGGAATTACTGGAAGTCATGCCAAAAAACTAAAACTAAAAAAAAGGAAACTGAAAACCAACATTAGCTGAGCCACTAAGCTTTGCACAGGTCTTGGACTGGATTACTGGCAGAAACCGTAGACTGAGCCCCGAGGCTTGATGTAGACATGACGTGCGAATTCAGGGAAACCCCTGCAGTAAGTATACCATCTGTCAGCGGCCCTTCCACTCTGAGCCCTTGTAATGTCAAAGCACTGAATCCAAGTAGGTGCTGGCTGTGTTGGTACTTCGGATGAGAGTTTAAACCTGGGTCCTGACTCGCAGGATGTAATCCATGCCCTCACTGATTACCCTGAAAGTTTCAGCAAAAAAAAAAAAAAAAATTAATCAGACTCAGTTAACCAAACTTGTTTAAAAAATATTTTGCTTGTAAATGCTGTCATGTGTAAAAAGTAGTGTGATAACACATTCTATGTATGTAAAATAGTGTAAACTTACACGTCATGAATCAAATTTTAAACGTTAGGTCGAGTGATTTCTCAAACATGTGTTGGTTTATTCTGAGAACGTGTGCATTATCAGTGTCCTTGACAGACACTCAGTGTGATGTATGGTCAGGTTTTTTTTTTTTTTTTTTTAAAAACTGTTTACGAACCTAGTTCTAAAGAAGGCCTGTTCGGAATTCAGTGGAAAGTGTAATGAACAAGGTATTGCACAACCCACTGTCCGGGAAGTGAGAACTGAAAATCATTTCTCTGAATCCAGTGTTTTTAAATGAAAGTGGAACCCAAGTGTAACATCACCACTCCCTGGCAAACGCAAGTGACTCTTGCATAATCAAAACTTTACTGTAAAGTAATTAAATTAAATAATAATAAAGGTTTTAATTATCAATTAAATCGTGAAACTGAAATATACACTCACAACTGCATCGATTTAAAAAAAGGATTATTAGAATGTTAACACTACGAAAAATAAAAAAATACAGAGTCAAAGCTACAGACCTGGTCCACTACCTTAAAAGACAGTACATGTCTGCAAGACTTACTCAAAAAAATGAATGGATCACAAAGTGAATGAATGAGTGAAATGTAAAATTACCAAAGCCAATTGCTTGTTTCTGAGTAACGACAGAGAAATCACCCATAATAGCCAAAAAAGGAGAAAAAGCAAAAAAACAAGGTTTAATCTCAATTTCAAGCATGGCCAGTGGTTTTTCATAGAAGTTCTCCCCCTAGTGGAGAAAGTGTACACATTGTCTTCTTTATTTCCTCAGTAACGAACCTGAGCAGTTTCTGAGTATATATATTAATGCGACACAGACAATGCTAACACCTACTAATAATTCTCAATGGATATAAAGTATTTTCATACTGGGCAGTATTTAACTACCATGGAGGACACAGAGGCTATCTCCTAAGTATTTTATTTGTGTTTCTAAAAAATGCAGAGTGAAGGTGTCGATCAGAGAAACAGAACAGTCTACTTGTGAAAACTTTCAGCAAACTCTCTTTTCTTTACTACACATATTAGTGGTTACTCTACTGTGGTTTTGGCCATGTCCATTGTTTTTCCTCAGACTCATGACTCTGGTATTTTCCACCCTGCTTAAAGCCCAGGGTTAGAACACTCTGCCTAATTTCATGAAGCTTATTGGAGTTGTGGAGAAAAATGAATAAAATAATAAAGACCAAAGACACATTTATTTTTTTTTTTAGGTCAACTTGTCTATTTAATATATAAAATACGGTAAAACATACGCAAAAAGGGGGAGGTTTCAAGGGACAAATGGATACTTTGGTACAATAACAAACACTTTTTTTTTGTAAAAGCAGTATAGAATTTTAATAACATATCAGTGCATACTTTGTTTATGAAAATATACACAAATTGTATATCATTCTCCAAAAACAACAGAAAAACATCTTAAATTTTCTTTACAACAAAAACTCAAAGCAGACTAGCCGAACACAATATATTAGCTATAATTTTTCTTCTTTTAAACTTTTTCTTCAGCTACATTTTTCTTGAGGTTTGTATTATCTTATTCGTAATGCATTTTTAAAAAAATGTATGTCATATGATTATTACTTCTTTGCGTGTTTAAATCCCATGCATTTATATTACTGAAGTCTTATTTGTGATTTCTGGTCAGAAATAAATTAAAAGTGTGTTTACCCCCACTTTTTAAAATGGATTTTTTAAGTGTCTGACTACAGATTGCAGCATAGAACTGGTACTTTTTTTTATTATACTCTTTTCCCACTTTCCTCCATTGCTTTATATTTACTAATATTACGATAATCGCTTTTTAAAAAATAAACCGTGCAATTTTAGCAACACCCCTTAGAAGAAAAAAGAAAACAAAACCAAAAAGAAAACAAAAAATATATTTATATATAATATTTATATAATAAAATAAAACCAAAAAGTGAAATAAAATACAATGGCTACTCTACACAAAACGGCAGAAAAAGTAATTGCTTCTCTGTAATAATAATAATTGTGATGATAACAATAAACAGACCATAGAACTGTCACCAGCACAAATTAACACTATAAAATGAGTGAGATTCTAAAAACATCATTATACACTGGAAATAGGGGTGCAGTTTTTTCCTTTCTGTAAGATTGTCTCTTGGTTAGGTTATATCGTCTCTTAGCGCAGCTGTGAACCCCAGAGCCACACTGAAGCTTTGCCCAAGGATGACTCACGGATGCTGGTGGGTATGAACGACACAGGCTGACCGCACGTTTATACAGACAGCGTGCACCCAGAATCACGTTTACCCGGCGCCACTGAAAACAGCCACACAGCTAGCCACGGCAAAAATGAAACACAGGCAAAGGAGCGAGGTGAGGGCCGATTCGCTTCGTGAGCCCTCTTCAAATGCATTTAAGTCTGCTAAGACACCCAGAAGAGGCCCTGAAATGAAGAAAGAGTAATAGAGGACACAGGGAGGCGGCCACAGTAATGCTGCCCCATGGCCTCGTCTGAGCATTACTGTCACCTGCCTCTCCCTGAAACCCTTTTCACTGGTACTGTGTACAGCCGGTAAATTGCTAGTAAGTGGTAAATTGTGGTAAGCTGTGGTAAGCTATGGTAAGAGGTAAGAGTGGGGTGCTGTGTGTGAGTAAATCACTGGGCAGAGACCAGAGGAATGACAGGAGAGGGCGGAGAAGGTCATAGCCTAGCTGTGGCGATCCACAGTGATCCCTGTCCTTCTTAACAGGCGTTGAAAGGCGCAAGAGAAAGCGTTGTCATTCTAATGAGTGACCTCCTGTCATAAAATCTCATATCAGCTTTAAGGGCCCCACTCAATAAAGAGTCAATGAAAAGAGAGTGAGAGAGAGAGGTCCAAAAGAAAAAAGAGGATAAAACAATACCGCATCAAATTTAAAATATGAACTCATTAAATATAATCTGACAACTCCAAATCTAATTATGAATAATTTCCAAAGGTCTTTTTAAATTCACATTTTTTGAAAGTTGGGGGGCAAGGTGTCCCACAGCCTATGAAAAAGAAAGGAGTGGGGCATGGGATGTGGGCGTGACCAGATATCAAGATGACAGAAGCTTGAGTCTGCAGCAACAACCTACAGTATGGCTTTGAATCTGTTCAATCCACACTAAACAGCTTCAGACCGCATTCACAAGCCTTCCCTCTCTGTACGGTAAGACCTACAACAGCAAGGGAACAAACTTTAGGGCCTGTTCAATGTAATTGTACTCAATTTATCACCAATCACTAATGAGGTATCCTTTTTCAATATATAAATGACAATGATAAAAGAAATGGCAAGCTGGCCATTCTGTAACTTTACTGTATATAACACTTAATTTGAACATTAAGTCAAAAACCTTACCACGTGAGACGTAAGATTTGTGGCTAAATAGAACAAAGACAGCATCACATCAATCTATCATAAGGACATCAAATACATGCTTACTACCTGTCCAAATGCGTGGCAAGAGTTTTGATTCAAATCTGGCCTCTGCTGAGAGGAGGGAAAGTCACACTATCTCTGGCTGTGTACCCGCGCAAAACTGCACTTTTTTTAAAAGCATCTGAATAATTTATTCACTATTCTATTGTGCCTACGGGAGCACAGCTGAGACACGTGAAAAAAAGGTGGATCCTGGCTTCTCTCATCCTCTTAAGCCATAGACCAGGGCTGGCAGCTCTGATTCAGAGAAGGGGTGACCGTGTATCCAGGTTTTTGCTTCCACCAGTTGAACAGATTCAATTAACTAATTTGCTGGACTCACTATTTTTTTTTTATATGAGGACACAATTTTTAACTGTCATTCATGAGCTGAATTTAGCTAAAACATCAGATCATACGAATGACTGCTCTGATTGAGTAATTAACAGTACACACTGGCGTGAAAATCCACAGACCAATACAGTCCTGCTGCCCACACCTGCCACAGACGTGTATGGCTGGCTAGGCCAGAGCCGGCTGTTGGTTTGGCCACAGGAAGTGGGATTACGAGCCTGGTTGAGACGGTGCCCCTTTCTGGAACTTCAAATATGTTAAAGTCAGTTGCTGTGCCTGTGAGAGTCAATAGCCAAAATGGAGGAAAAGATGACTGGGGAGGGCCGCGTGAGCGTGAAAAATCCCCTCATGTGAAACTATGGTGTCGCACTCCCCCTGCTAACATGAGCGTAGCATGTATAGCATGGGTTGGGGGCTGTGGTATCATGCATGGCTGAATCAGGGATGTTTCTACAGAGGCCAAGCGCTGATACCAGTCGCTCCTATTCTGACAAAAATAAAAAAAGGGGCAAAAAATACAAACAAAAAAAAAAAACCTGGCTTTTTCAAGAGAGGGGTGCCGGCCGGAATTTAAAGTGCACTCCATCAAAGGTAAATGATTTCAGATCGCTAAAACAGTCGTTTCATTTCCCCTGCTATTGCCGTTGCTGCTTCTCCAGCATCCTAGCTTGCAACATATTACATTTACATATACATAAATATATAGACAGATCCACTGAGAATCAACACGCTGTTATGTTTTCAGGGATATCCAGCAAAATATATGTGAATATATTTATATACACAGTCCCGATGGTTTATCATCTCTGCCATGTTACACGTAATCTCCTCTTTAAAAACAAGTAATTTCACTGCCGTATGAAGCCATATAAATATACACACAGTTCCACTGCTTTTCTTTCTGCTATTGGAGAACCCCTTCAATTATATGGAGCTAAGGTTAGCTGTACAGGAACATCGAAAAACATTGTGTATATACAAGTTTTTTTTTTCTCTTTACAAAACAACACACCAAATCTCCTAAGGTTCAAACGTGTTTGTTATTTTCATAGGAAAAAAAAAAACAAAAATAAACCCTCTTAATTTAATCGACTGTTTTCACTGATTTCAGCAGCCTGAAGAGCTCAAACAAACTAAAATGACCCATTCCAAATGGAACAGATGAATTAAAAGCAAAATTTTAGACATCTGATTTTCTCTTTTAACCACCTCGCAGATAGTGAATATTTCAGAGTTGTCATGCTTGTGAAAATACAGATCCCCAAGAGGACCAAAATTCCCTGAAAATGAAGAAAGAAACAACCTCATTATTAACCAGAGGGGAAAAAATAATCAAATGACACCTGGATGCAGATTTCTTCACAAGAGAAAAAAAGTTCACAATCCTGCACGTATAAAACTTGAACCAGCATTTTTTTTTTTTTTTTTTTACCTCAGATCTACTCTGCGTTCCTTTTGGCCTTCTGGGGAATGGAACACTTGGCATTTAGGAGTGCAAAATACTCGTCTCAGGAACAGCTTTTGGCAGGTTTCGATCTACTCCAAATGCATTCTGGGTAAACTCAGGTCATGCAGCTACGCTCAGGTCTACTTGAGATTCTGGTTCTGATGAGACAGTAGTAGTCCAGCTTGTGTTGCCCTCCTCTGAAAGAACATCCGCACCTTCAGTAGTGAGGCCAGGACTGGTCACATTTATGAAACTGTGTGTCTGTGTGCGGTAGAAAACACTAAACAGCTGACATTTTCAGAGATGGTAGGTGTGCCTTTGTTAAAAGTTCTACAATATATGCACAAAATACATTTATGAAAGTGGCAATAACTAAAATTTGCAGCATACTTTGCATTGTTCAGTGTGGGGTGATGTGGATCCACTGGGCAGATGGAAACTTGAGGACCCAGTGTGGCCAAAGCTGGTGGCTTTCTGAAAAAGGGATGCGGTGTCCAGCTCCAATGCAGAGGGATTCTCTGGCTTTTCCAAATCGTCTCTCTCTGTGACCTTCGACCCCGTGACCCCGTGTCCCAATGCTTGTGGACTGCACATGCTCACTGAGGAAATCCAGCTGGCAAAGGGCGAAGCCTCATGAGATCAGGCCCTTCTGGTGCTGAAGAGCCAACCTCAGGCTGAAGGCTAAGCGCGGTGTGAACGGCAGCGCTAATGCAGACGCAATGAGCGGCCAGCCTTCCTGTTTGGGCAGGGTCTGTTTGCGCAAGTCTGGAGAGTCTGTGAGTCTTCACAATAAAGATCTGACTGAAATCCCAGCAAGAACAAAAAAAGGTTACAAGCCAAACGTATGTGAGGGTGCTGAGAAGGCCACACCCCCCTAAACACACACAAACACAAACACGCGCACGCACACACACACTAACACTCACACACAGCTCCAAGTCCTGTGTGCATGAGCGAGTGTTACTTGAAAAAGAAAAACAAAAAAAAAACAAAAAAACAAAATGATTAACTCAGGCAGGTTTAGGATTTCCCAAGCCCCACCCTCTCCCTACTTTCCTCCAATCAAAACCCTTCAAACCTACCCCACCCATCACTTTTCACTCCCCCACCTTTAAAAGTGGATCCCTGGTTTGGTGGCTCTGCCTTTGAGTGTTAGCACGGAGTGGGTTGGAGAGAGTGGGTGGGGGAAAGGGCGGGGTGTGACATAAGGGGAAGGGGGGTGTGGCCCAAGGATTGGGTGGTAGTGACAGAAGGGTGGGGACTGTTAGAGCTGGGGGAGTGGGTGGGAGGGGCGTTCTCGCAAAGATTTTTCTCCCAATCCCCCTCCTTCCCCTCCTCCATTCGCCCGCCCCTCTCCCTCTCTATGTGGCCCAAGTGTCCAGTCTCATGCGCTTGACGTTGGCGGCCTCCTGCTCGGCCTCCGCGGACGGCCTGAGGAGGGCCATAGCGGGGCCGAAGTCGGGTGGCCGAGGCTGGGCCTGGGCCTGGGCCTGCTGGGGCTGGCCGCCGTCGTCGCGGTCGCTCCCCTCGTACGAGCTGCCGTTGCTGCTGAGGCTGTCGACGGGCGAACGGCCCTGGGTGGGCTCCAGCCGCAGGGCCCCTGGGAACTGGCCCCCGGGGGCCACGGTCAGCACGCTGGCGGAGGAGGCAGACGAGGTGCAGGGCGTGCTCCGGTCGCGGTTGGGTGACACGGGCTCAGACTTGATGCTCACGTTGGGGTTGGTGTTGACGGTCAGCGTGGCACCATGAGGTATGTGAGCTACAGGCCTGTCAGGAACAGGAGGGGGAGATAAGAGAGATGAGCGAGAGACACAGAAAGACAGAGAGAGAGAGAGAGAGAGAGAGAGAGACAGCCACAGAGAGAGATAAGTGATGCACTGACAGAGAGACAGATTGAATTTTGAATTTGGAAGATACAATGAGAGATGTACAGAGAGACAGAAACATTGAGAGAGAAAGAGAAGCAAAGGGAGAGGAAAAGACATATGAAAACGACAGACGAAGAGAGACAGAGAGAGAAAGAGAAACAGAGAGAGCACAGGGATGAGGGCGTGGCTCACTGCAGGTCTGAGCCAATGACACGTCCCCTCAAGAGACAACCCATAATGAGCACACCGCCACATTCCATGAGGGGTAAAAACAGCCTGTCACACAGCGCTCAGCTTCATTCCACAGAAAAGGCGTTAGTCGTGATGACGCTGTACCCCGTTTCCCACTCTTGATCACACAGCTCTGATCTTCCACAGACACCCACACCCAACCCCACACCCAACCCCACACCCCCCACCCCATCCCATCCCATCCCCCACCCAACCCAACCCCACCCTCCACCTCACACCCCACCCCATCCCCCCACACCCCTCACACCCACACCTAACCCCAGCCCTCACACCCAACCCCCCAATCCCCACCCAACCCCACCCAACCCCACCCCACCCCACCCCCCACACCCTCCACCCCCCACAGCTCCAGATGGATCCTGGGACACACTTCAATGAGGACTCTGCGCACCAGAGCAGGCATGAAATGGTCAGTCAGTTATGGAAGTGATTCTCTTTTTTTTCTTTGGATGAGGGTGCTAATGGGAGACTTGTTGCCATGGGGACGGACAGGTGTCAAGCTGACAGTAGCTGGAAGCGCATGGGATCATGGGATGGGAATACAGGAGAGTAATACACTCATACGGTACCGGTTCAGCCACTCCTCCCTGCCCAAGAGCAAGTTTGACTGCGAGGTCATGCTGTCAGGGGGCGAGAAAAAGAAATGAGGCATTCAACACCGGAGAGAAAGACAGAGAGAGAGAGAGAGCAGAGAAAGAGAGAGCTGAGAGAGAAAGAGAGAGAAAGAGAGAGAGGAGAGAAAGACAGAGAGAGAGAGCAGAGAAAGAGAGAGCAGAGAGAGAAAGAGAGAGAGGAGAGAAAGAGACAGAGAAAGAAAAAAGAGTGAAGGCAAAAAGTTTAAATAAAAAGGGAAGGAAAAGAGAGTGAGAGAGAGAAAGAACGAAAAGAACCCCCTGTAACTACTTCCTAGGGACCAGATCAGGACCACAGGAGCTGAAGGTCAGCCCCCGACTCTCTCCACTTCACTAAATTACTAAAGTCTGGTTGCACTAACAGCTGAGTCGTCTCTCTCCACTGATCTACCTGTAGCCTTGTACAGGGGCAGTGCTGCTGTAGGTTACACGCAGCTCTGTGTGGAACGAGACGCACAAATGGACGCACACAAAGGGACACCGACACTGCTGCGGGTCACCACCAAGCCGGACACCAACGCAAAACGGGCGGTCCGTTTGGTGAGACCGGAAAACACGGACGCAGACAGACACTGCCACAGAGACGATTCGAGTGGTCTTCCTTCTCTCCTGCCCTCTCCTCCTCTCTGGGATACGTTTCAAAATCTACAGTTATCTGTATACCGACCCCTTTGTTATTAGGTGCTGCAGTCCCTATTCTTATATTGATAGTACGTTTTATTTTAATATTTAATTCCACATCCATCAGGGCTCTTTCAAGCCACAGCAGGCCACATGACTTCAGACGACCTGTGAATACAGCATGCACTGGGGTATGTGCTACAGGTCGGAAACCCAAGTAGCGGGCCAACAGACAACTTTCTGAGAGCTCCAAATGCTCAGCCTATACATGAGAAAGTGGTCCTTACAAAACTGGGACCGATTGGCCCTTACATACAGTAGACACCCGCGATACACTCGCTTGACGCACGACGAAGAACGACATGGAGCAGAGACTTGGCCTGTGTTTCCTCGTGTTAGATTAAGTCTGCGATGAGAAGAGGCCAGCGCTGTCGGCGGTGTGTCTACCCATGGTGACCTGCATTATGCGCTGTGAGAAGGCTACTCTGCAACCTGGATTCTCAAAACAGTAGTGCTCCCCTATCAAAAACAGGACACATGCAGCTATAGAACACAGGGTAAGACTTCCTGGCCTTAAACTTCATCACACCTACACCTATAACACACACACACACACCTGACCTTACAGTGTACCAAATCTACATCTGAAATACACTAACTCATAATCTTAGATTACACAAATCCTATACCTGAAACTCACTTATACCTGACTTTTAAATGTACTACGCCTTTGCCTGTAACACCTGTATACACTCACTCTGAATTTCAGAAGGGTCAACGTGGCTGAAGTAATGTTTTCCTCAAGCCAGCTGAGTCAAATAATTAAGGCCTTGGACCATGCTGAGTTGGCACAGAGGGATATAGGGTTTTAATTATGGGCTGGAACGAATGCCAGGGCCCACACTGGCCCTCCTCTGACAGGACTGTCCTAGACGCACCTGAACTGATCTGACATGGCCTGACCTTTCAGTGCTGCACAGTAGTAGCTGTTTCCAGTGATTCTAATGGGCTACTGGAGATAACGAATAACAACGCGCCCAACCAGACCGAGGTGAGGAGTGTAGTGTTTGAAGTGCGCTGTGGTACAGAAAGCCGTGCTTCAGAAGACACAGGATACGTTTTATTGGGGGAATCCTTGACTTAATGTGAGAAGTGCCATGGAAACACTTTAGAACTTCCCTATTCTTCTCTTTCAACTTCTCCATTAATATAAACCTTTTAATGAAGCGAACAATCTTGCCTATGTTCCACTGGAAAAAGGCCTCCGTTTCAGGGTGTCATGGGTGAGCTCTCCAGCTATGTTATATCTATATTATATATTATGGACATCCAGTTCAGCTTGGTTGCCTTGTAACAGGGTCCTGGATTTATTTTACAGTTTTTCCCCACATTCACTCAAATGTGTTTTTTCCAGGATTTCCCTCCTGGAAAATGTCCACAGTGTAGCATGTGGCAATAAAATAGTAATTTAAGATTTTTTGTAAAATGGATTTCGGTGGGAGGGTCAACTCCCATTTGGAAACGCACAGAGAAAAAAAAATGACAAGACAAGAAGCGTGACACCACAAGGTGCGACAGGGATTCACCTCAGGTTGGCAGCGATACTGGAGATGCAGTTAGACACCTCCACGCTCTGTTTGTCCGCGCCCCACATGCTGTGGAACAAAAGAGAACACACACATGCCGTTACGCTGGCCCACTGAGCGCGCACTGTAGCTATGGCGCTTCGCCTTGTACCTGCACCACCCACCTGTCCTGTCCTCCATAGACAAGCCCCGGGTACTGGGAACCAGTATCCTGTATGTGTGAGGCACAGGAGGAAGCCGGGCCTGAATTTAGGTCATCAGCACCACCTTAGAGACTGCACTAACACAGCTCTGTGTTATGAGAAAGTGGGAAAATGTCTCCACCTAGTGGTGGTAAAAAGCAACACAGGCTGTGGGGCCGCAAATGCAGAGGGGCATAGACGTGGTAATGCTAACCTCTTAACATTCAGGCAAAATCTGGCAAAAGCTCCATGTAGACATATTTCAGTCCAATGATAATGAGAATTTGTTTTAATATTTTTTTTCAGTGTGAAAAAAAAAAAACAAAATCAGGTGGGTTGAATGGAAATGTGTTGTGGTTTAATGTGTTTAACTGATGTTGGGTGATCCCATCCAAAACAAAAGAGACCCAAAAGAAAAGGCTTCCATGTGGGTCACATGGAGGCTGGTGCACACAGTATGATTTCACTTTCAGAGTGTAGTGGCTGGGGTATCGCATGGCTGCAAGGTTGGCGATTAGAACTGCAGTACAGGAGGACTGCTGCAAGGGGCCGCTGTGCTGTGAGATGGGGTGGTGGACTTACACCAAGTTGCTGAGCGATGCCAGGCTGAGTTGCTGTTGCTGTTGCTGCTGCTGCTGTTGCTGCTGTTGCTGTTGTGGCTGTTGCTGGGAAACAGACTGCTGCTGCTGCTGTTGCCATGACACGTTGCCTAGTGACAAGGCAGCCGGCGATGTAAAAGCCTGAAGAGCCGTTATATCCGCACTTGTCAACTGATAGTCTGGAGGATTAAAAGAAGAAGAAAGAAAAAAAACATTTGATATTTATTCCTTCTATGAATATTCAAGTTCCATCTCCTTTATATAATACGTTTAATACATATTCAGTCATTTTAGTGCTGGAAAAAATGAAAGTGAATATGTACATGTTGAATTGCAATAATGAATAGACTACAGATACAGAAGTACACAAGAAAAGAAAGGAGGGACAGGAAGAGAAGGCAGATGAAAGAGGGAACCATCTTAGGGCAAGCAATTCAGATAGTCAGGAAGTGGAAACAAGGTTGCATATGCAAATTAGCCATGACCAAATTCTATAGCTTCCAAAAGTATACTGTCATTCTGTGCATTGACATAGCACATTGAAAAATAATTAAATGGGAAATAGTGGGCACAGGAAATTACTGACTGTATCTTGCGTATATTAGAGGCATTGCATATCTTGTAGCAAAAGGTTTGTGGCACCCGCAGGTTGACTACCTGAGGTACCGTTGCCACTGGCTACAGTTCCAACTTGTCTTTAGTTGAGGGCTACCATGGCAGCGGACAATGCTTAAGAATACTCTGAATACTGAAACTTGGTGCCTCAAACGGAACATCTTACAATTTCCTGCACTTAGAGCAGTGGTTTATTTGTACTACAGTGCCTTCAGAGTATAACATGATGTACTGTTTCACTGTGCTGTAGCTGACAATCTGCAGCTAACTGATGGACACCCAGCTGCAGGGCCAGATGGGCCAGATGGAAAGGTTAGAAAATTATGCTAATAAATCAGCAATTAATAAGAGCAGGCAAGACCCGCAAGTATTGCCTTGCATTGTTGTATGTAATACAGTCATTTAATTCAGCAAGCTAACAAGCAAATATGCTTGTCTTGTGATGGTAAAAACTTTCATTCAGACATATAATCTGGAAAGTCAATGGGTTTCACAACAGCGTTTAATTTTCAGTCTGATTTTCTAAAAATGTCAGTGATTGACTAGAGACCTCTCTGTGCTAAGTCTAAGTCAAAATTAATACACTTTTGAACCTGATAATGTGATCACCGATTCCCTAGACACACTCAGCTATGTATTCTCAAGTCTTTGCACTATCTTCAGTGCCATTTCACTGAAGCAGAAACTTTCCAATTTGTTGCACTTTCTACATTCTCATGAGGGGCATAACCCAGGATAACAGAATGTAAGTGAACATTTTGTGCTGTGTTTATTTCCTGAAAAATGAACAGAAGGGCAATTTAATTAGAGCAGCCAGGCTTTATGTCCAACACGCATGTCAAAAAAACAATAACAAATTATTGTTATATTTGGCTAAACTGTGCCCTCCTGTGGCGAAATTCGCAAAGCAGGGCGTAATACAGCATAGCCGAGGCTAAGGTTTATACCTCTGAGCTGTACTCAAATGTAATGCACTAATGGTCTGCTAGCAGCAGAACTGTGGCCCTGCAGCCAATTGCAGGCTTCCGCCACTCTTCTGCTACTGCGTCGCCCTGGGGGGGCGGGTCACGCCCCAGATGGCACAAAAACGTGCCCCAGAGCGACGTCCCAGTGCGTGAGCCCGGCCAAGATCAGGAAGTTCCAGGGGTCAGGGACCCGAGGGGCGTCCTCAGCGCTGACTCAGAAATGCCCTGGACCAAAGATGGAGCTCTGGGGTGCACTGGGAGGTCACGGGGTGACAGGGGGGGGGGGTCACCATGATGCCAGCGCTGGACTAGGGTGAGGGCATGTGATCGTGTCCCCACTCTTACCGGGCCCTTTATGCACCATCGGTTGCATACGAGGTCAGCCACAGTACCAACAATGCAGCACCAGCTCAGCCTGAAGAAAATCAGCTTCTACATGCTGTCTAATAACCTTTTCCACACTGACCAAAGGAAAGATTTTTTTAGCTTGTGGCGCATGACCCGATGCTTTGCTTTGCTCAGCTGTGGGCCTCACCTGTGTTGTAGGCGGTCGGCATGGCGGAGAAGGGCAGTCCCTGTGTCAGGAGGCTGGGTGTCGCCACGGAGACCACCGGCGTGGTGAGAGTCTGCGCCACCTGAGCGCCGCCCAACCGCTGAGGATTCTGGGAGAAAAGAGAGAGCGAGAGAGACAGAGAGGGGGTTAAGAGAGGAGAGGCAGAGGAGGGCCAGTGATCTCAGAGGTCTCACAGCAGCTCATCAGTCACAAACACACGACAGTAACACACCACCGGCTACATTCTGCACAGTCTTGTGAGAATGGCTTTGTGATTGTCTAACGCTTACTTAATGGCCATGCCAATACACAGTGGACGTGCACAATTTTTCAAAGCACTCAGGACCCATAGACTCATGTCAATGCAACAAAAAAAAACATTACAAACATGGGAATGCTTTCAACTGACAGGGTTTCCCTGAGTGAGTTTTCAGTCATGCTTTATCTCCCATTTCTTCACAGACACAGAGATCCATGAGAATGAAACAATGACCAGAGAGCATACCTTGGCTGTGTTGTGTAAGTGCTCACCACAAATGCCATTTCAGCGCTCTAGATTAGCGCTCTACATTACCGCTCTAGATTAGCATGTTCCCTGAAAGGGCGCGCATGTGGGCTGTCCATGGCAGACGTGCCTGGACGCAGCGGTGCAGAGCGAGGGTGTGGGGAGACTCGGAGAGGACGCATTATTTTCGTATTGCACTGCCACGTTGCAGCGTTTCATTATTCATGCTCCCGCATCTCCCCTGTGCTGGAGCGGTGACCCAGCGGGGTGTGGGCGGGAGGCCTGGCGTAGCGGAGCCGTAGCTGGGGAACGAGCCGCTGCGTGTGGGCCTGGGCCGGGGCGAGCTGCCTCACCGTGGGAGGCCCTTTGGAGCACCTGACTCCTCACCCGCTCTTTCTGAACAAGCTCTGTTAAAAACCGATCCACTCACTGAACCAAATGGCTGTAAAACACAAACTAATCAAATATGTTACATGAGAAATAGTATTAGATAACAATCGATTAGCAACATGTAATGCATGGTTCCTACTCATCTTACCATGTTGTTTCATCTTGTTAACTGTGAACCAAGTTCTTAAAATTACAAACTGCACAAATGCAATGTTTGCAAAATACAAACTAAATGAATATGACACAAAAAGCAGCTCTAAACTAAAATCCATATCAATCAATGGTCAACAAGAAATACAGGATATTGTGACAACAGATATTTTCTGTCTCAATTTCATTACTTAGATTACCATGTGACCTCAGTGTAGGATTCATGTGTGTAGAATTGTAATTATTAAGTTGTTACATCACCCCTCACCCCCCAATTTGTGGCTGTTATATCTAATCCTACCCCCATCCAGAACCCTGTCCTTAATCTCTGCCCTAATTCAGACCCTACACCAGTATCAAAAGATTAATTGCAGGTACACACCTGATCTATATAGCACTTATGAAACACACACTTGCAGTTACACGGTACGCAGTCGGTCTAACCATGGACCAAACCTGGCTGTAACTCTGAAATACAAAACTGAAATTGTGTATGTGTGTTTCAGTGTTAATAGACAACTGGGACAGAGCAATGCTGCTACCCAAATGGAGCATTAAGGCACTGTAAGTGCGCGTGGATGTTCCAAAAACTGGCACGCCTGACGACCTCACGGTGGCGGGGCGGGGGAGTTAAGATGCCAAAAAACACACGCCTGCATTATACATCATAAAGAATGCTTCCAGTCCACCCGAACGAGATGAACCTGCCGCAACATGCTGGCACACACGCACACACACACATACGCACAAACACATACAAATGATAGCCTAGCAAAGGGCCTGGAGGACAGGAGAGACTGATGGGGTCACAGCCCACATCGCTAATGACGCTCTTCAGGACCTCCTCCACCAAAGGCTGGGCTGGGCTGGGCTGCCCCGAGGGCGGTAAAGCCTGCACCCCTGTCGCCCTGGTGTTACAGAGAGCTGCTGCAGCGCTTACACCATCCACGGCTATCTCACATGTCGGCTGAGCGATAAGGAACAGTTCTCTGAGGCAAACGTGCTAGTAATTCACTGTTTTTTTTCTGTATTACGAATATCAAGAGCAAGTTGCATATTGGGAAGTTCACTTGGATTCCTGATTGGCTTCACCACTGATATCTGCGTCAGCGAGTCGCACACGTACATGTGCGCGTTTGCGTTCCGTGGTGTCAAAACCGTGCGCGAATGGCTGGTGAATGAACCTACATGGTGGTCATGGTGACACACACACAAAAGTCAGCAGAAAGATATTCACCTCACTCACCAACTCCAGCTCCTCGTCAGTCTGTGCATGTGGGAGGGGTGGGGGCAGACAGGGAGGGCAGGGAGTGAGGGGTGGGTTTTGGTTACACCAAACCAGTCTCTCATCACAAAGACCCAATCCCAACCCTCTCTTTTTGGAGCTATCACACTGGCTTCTGGGTTCAATCAAAACTGCACAGTCACATTAAGCGAAAGTGACATTCAATTAAAATAATAAACAGAAACCTTTCCAGCTTAATCAGTCATATTGTAACAGTGGGCTTGCTGTAATGTCTTGGCAGTTTGGACCTGGAGTTGAATCCAGGGTCACTTCATTATAATATGGTGCCAGATTTTACTCAGATTTTTTTTTTTGATTAAATACCATTTTCCATTAAGGAAAGAGCTTTTCATTACGATATCATGGAGTTGTTCGAATTGAATCCAGGAATTTGTTTCAATCTCTCAATATCTCAACCTCAGGACCTGCTGCAGCTGATCTTTAGAGTAGTGGCATACTCTCCTGTGACAGATCATTGACGGAACAAAAATGTAGAACTGGCATCTTGCTGCTTTTGATGTTAAGACCATAAAAACATGTAGGGTAACAGGATACCCACCCTACACCAACGTTCAGAAAACTGTGCAGGAGTGAGTTGATTGTGTGATTTTTTAAAAAAGTTTCTGCACTGATAATTTATGGCATCAGTAGGTAAATTATATATTAAAATACATAGATGTATATATATATATATATATATATATATATATATATATATATATATATATATATATATATATATATATATATGTTCATTTCTGCTCAAGTAGTCTTGATTTAACAGAAAAACATATTTTCTTTTCCTTTACATTGTTTAGTATTGCTTATACAGTTATGAAAATATGTGTAAGATAAATGTTGCTTAGAATGAGAAACAGAGAACTTGACCAAAACAACACCCATAATAAATCAAAAAGTATGTATGTAAAATTACCACATTTAAAGCTTTATGTTTGTAAATTGACTGGACAAAAAAAAACACAAAACATAAGAGACCAAAGAATAATATTTTGGTTGGAGTTGACAAAATACCAATCTCCACAGAGCTATGGCTTGATGCTCACAACCAAAGAATCAGAGCTGGCTGTAATTACTAAACAAAGGCATTCTTGGCTCCTTTGTTCTTCTTGGATTTAGGTGCCATGTTGTTACTGATGAAATGAGAAAGTGCTGACGCTGTGTTTGTGGACTCGGGTCCAAACGGGCCGGCGCCGCTCACCAGCTGCATCAGGCTCTTGCCGCTCTGCGAGGTGATGACCCTCAGCTCCGGCTTGCGGCTGCTCACCATCTGAGGGCTGGGCGGGGGCGGAGACTTGGCCGGAACTACTTTCCCCAGGCTGTTGCCATTGGAGACGGAGAGCAGGCCCGGAGAGGCCCTGGCACTGATGTACCCGTTTGCTGAAAATAATTTTGACAAATAAAAAAAAAAAAAAAAAAACATGAATTTTCTGACAAGGTATATTTTCAAACAATAATGTACCCAATCACTGAAATTAATTACAGCAGAAAAAAATATATGAGAAATCCATGATTTTTCATACACACTTTCTGACTAGTACAATTGTGAATACATTACACACACACATACACACACACACACGTACATGCATGCATACACACACACACGCACTCACACACAAATACGCATGCACACATTCGCTTACAAACACACGGACACATGTACTCACTCACTCACTCACTCACTCACTCACTCACTCACACATACTCCATTATGGCTGTGTTGAAAGCTCCACAGTTTTGTTTTATTTCATGATGGCGGCTCGCTGCCTTGGCTCTCCACAGCAGTGAGAGCTCTTCTGCAGCACGGAATGGGCTCTGTGTTTCACTGCCTCCTGCTCAGGCCTCATACACGCTGACAGGCCCTTTGATAACATGTATTATTAGACGGTGAGTCAAGCCTGGGATATGGTTCCCCTCTGCTTGGCTTGGTTAACCAGGGCCTTCCCTGGACATTTCCCAGTATTTGGTAAGAGAGCTCCCGCCAGTCCAAACTTGCCACTGGAGGCCCGGCCCGGGAGGCGGTCATGCCTCTCTAAGGGGGCCACAGCAGGGCACTAACAAAATACAGGCCTGAAAATGACCATGCTAACACGGATAAGAGCATGTGAGATGAAATCACTACGACACAAAAGAAATGGTTGAGAGAGGGAGCAAGGAGACATGGGGATAAGTGGAGATACATGGATAGAGGATTCAAAGGAGAGACAAATTAAAGAAAGAGAGCGAGACAGAGAGAGAGCGAGAGAGAAAGAGAGAGAGATTTGGCTGGGAGGCAAGAGGCACAGCTGAATGTTTAGATAATAACTGGCCAGCATGATTGACAGACACACCTGACTAGCCCCACCCTCCATCTCAATGCTGGCTGGACAAACAGACAGACAGACAGAGAACAGAGAGACAGACACACAGGCTCCCTCCGCTGGGGAGCACATAAGCTCATGCTAATTAACGAGCTGTCTGAGAGGAATACAGACAACACGCTGCAACGAACGTACCACAAACTACTGAACTATACATACTCAAGTCAAATTTTATCACAAGCGTTTACTAAAAAAAGTGTCAGCATTACCTCCCTACGGAGAAATCTTTTGTAAGGTATGAATTATGATTCAAAGTGAGACAGGTTTCAGACAATAAAATTAAAGGGTGAAGTCGTACCCTTTTGTCTTGTTTACATTTGACATCACAGCCGGCAGCTGTCCCAGATGATGCCCCCTGTCTGGTCTTGGAAAAACCGCAAAGGTTTGTTGTTGTTTTTTTTTCATTACTCAGCATTTGATTGATTAAATAAGTGGCAGAGCATGTAGTTAAATCACCCCACCTGGTTTCCTTGGGTCTAAATGCTGTTTTTGTTGGCAGCGCTGAAAATGAAAGGACCCTGTGGCGCTACAGGTACAGGGATGAAGAAGGCCACTCTCTGGCTGATTTTACACCATAAGATTTCTCAAGCTGGATTTGGTCACCTGGGGCTGGATACAATTTCACAGCAATAACTCCACTCTGCGTTACGACCCTGACAAGCGTGGCTGGGGACCAGGTTCCCCCAGCTCATGGTCTATGGCGCGATGGCTCTAAAATGGTGCTAGCATGGCAGGGTCATCGGTGCCCTGCTCCCTCTCCCTCCCTCCCTCCCTCCCTCTCTCAGGCGGATCCCAGCCCCATTACCGCCTGGCCTGGCATGGGAATGCCAGGAATGGCAGGGTGACGTCAATGGTGACATTCCCGGGGCAAAGGCCTCTACGCGACAGCTGAGGGACGGACGGGGAGGGACCGGAGCGATGAGGGAGGGGAGGAGAGAGGGCTGCTTCCAAAACTATCATCAAAGGTATCGTCATGCCCACTGTAGGCCACTACACTCTGATGGAGTACTTTACTGCAGTGGTGATCTCAACCCTCCAGAGAGGCTTTCACTCATTACACAAGTCCATGTGCAGGTCTTTATCATCTGTGTCATACAGAGAGACCTTGTGTCTCCATTTTGGCATGAATCATAAACAGAATGTTTGCCTCATCGGTTGTGTATTGTCCGTGTTTTCATGGCTCTGTGGCTAAGCTTACCCAACACAGTTTTCTTTCAATTACCTAAAAAGTTGTCTTATTTTGCCATTTTTGTTTGTGATGCCATTATTAAAGAGCTGAATGTTGCTTTCTCCACCAGCTTGGAAAGCCCAATTATAACTGTAGGCCTTTTAAAAACTCCTCCACAGAAATCTACTCCGTTGCATTAACGGTCAAGTAGTTAACTGCCACGTGCGGAACTGTGGGGAACTCATTTCCTCCCCTAGAAGAAACAATAAAGTGATATCTGAATCTCAGATCTCAAGTGCGGGACGCTTCGTAAACTGATCGGACTCATATTTCAGACCTCTCTTGGCCGGCTTCAGCAGGTCGATAGCGAGCAGCCTGTAACCTTACCAAAGGGAACTCCTTCACTGGTACAGCCCTGTACTGATATGCTAACAGCCTACAGCTGTGGTTAGCCAACAGCGCTGTGTGACAGCAGAAATGTGCCATCCCGCCACCGTGCACCTGTTTGACTCCCTCCCACCCAAAACGGGGGCAGAGGGCAAACCGGCCCTTAAATCTCCGAGGATGGGCTTCAAAAAAATCACCTTGACATGTTCTGATAGTTTCATTCTTACATTGAAGAGTTACAAGAAGAACAGCAGCTGTGGGCTTGTCAAGAGGCGTTTGCAAAAACAAACAAATCATTGGCTTCGTAAGATAAGCCTTTCTGTCAGCATTTCACAGCCATGTGAATAATTAATGATTAATAAAAATATAATGTCACTAAAACATTTCTGAAGTAATTTAATAATAAAACGGTTTGCCGGCTTCCTGAAAAGCTGTCTTTTTGGGAGACATTTTAAAAAATAATACACCACAATACTGCACACAAGTACCTGTGTATGTGTGTACATGTGTAAGGTTTTGTGGTGGGTGAATTAACCTGCATATGCATGCTTGTGCAACACAAACAAGTGATTATTCCCTGTGCATATTAGTACTTTCCATTCTTCTGTCCAATTTTGAGACAAGCCAACTGGTATTACTTGAGCAAGAGCTGAATCATTCACCATCATTTAAACTGAATATCATATTGAAAAATCCAATACATTTCAGTACATTTCTTTGGCTTGGACTCAAAGAACACTTGTCCTAAACTCTGACAAAAGAAATGATTCACAATATTCTTTACAAGTGCTCTCTGACAAGTCTGCAAAGACGGAAAAAAAGTAGCACTTTAAATTTAAGTCAATTCTATGAACAACCGTGGACTGAATCAAGGTCTAAATCCTGTGTTTGAATGTGACCCCCCTAGGCCGGGAGAATGATGTTGTTTGGATCGGGTCATGTAAACGGCCCATAGAAGGGACACACACGGGGTTGGAGCTTCTAAAAAACACCTCTCGGGTCTTTTATTTTCTCTGAGAAGAAGCCCAGGTGCCTTTTAAGGAGAGGCAGAGGAATAGCTGGTAGGGGTGGGGGGGTTGGGGGCAGGGGAGATATGAGGCGACAGCTGAGGGGGAAGATGAAGCGGGGGGAAGGGGGGATTTCGGGAGGGGGTAAGAGGAGGTGTTAGTCCGGGCCATTCATGTCTATCCCAGATTCTCTCCCTCTCTCCGGCCCTCCTGGGGGGGGGGGGTTCAGTCCCACCTGTTCACTCCCAACAGCTGAGGCAGTCAGTACTGGAGCTCAGCTCGTAAACAGCTCAGAGGAGAGGGAAGGGGGTGGGGTGGGGTGGGACAGAGATACACAGAAAGACAGAGACGCACACAAAATGTTCCCCCCAACCCCCCAAAACCACAGCTCCCCACAAGCCCAAAAGATCATAAACGTCACGTGTGGAGGGAACCTTTGAAGGTGTTTTTCCTTCAGGTGAGCACGGGATTACTGTACTCTTCACGCTACGATGATCAACGATCTGAATTCACAACAGAAAAACGGGAGACAAAGCTCCAGCAGCAGCTTGTGTGGCTTAGCATGCAGTAGCCATTTTGAGCCCATCTGAGCCTTGTGTCCATTTGGCCCCTTGTCCCTATGCAAAACGGAGTCTGCAGTGGGCTGGCTGCGTGTTTTCGCCATGGTCTCTCTTTTGTTTTGTTTTGAGATGGCAGTTTTAACCAGTCACTCGTATGCGGGCCGCAAGGAGTGGGGATGGGGGTGGGGTTGGGGGTGGGGGTTGTTTGTTGATCTGAGAACGCAAACCGTGCCTCTCCAACAAAAAAAAAAAAGGAGGAGGAGGAGGAAACGAAGAAAAAAAGAGATTGTTTTTGTTATGGTCTCCCTAAAGAAAACATCGTGCCGTTCAGAAATAGGTCGCGCCATTCCGCTGCTGCACAGTTTCGACAGCACTCCTTTTCACATTCTTCACAGAGCAAGCCGCCGCTGACTGCCAGCTTACCTCACTAATGTGTGTGCCAACGGCCTCGGTTCAGCTCTGAGGACTGCGGTGTGGCCCGGAGCTAAGGGCATTGATGCAGATGGGCATCAATTAAGCCACGTGCCATTAATTTGAGGACGTTTCATTAATCGCCTGACCTGCAGACCCAGGGCACTTCCTCATCTCAAAGCAGAATACAAACGTGCTCCGTGAATGAGACGCTCTCATGGAGCTCTACAAACCCCGCAGTGCTACGATCCTCTGGTCATTGAGGGTTACAGAGTCAGAGTGTTTTAGGGTCAGTCAGGGCAACAGACCACCTGATTACATTCGCTGCCGTCTAAGCAGAGCCACAATGACTTCCCTCTATGACAGACAGAGTCAAGCGGTTAAAAGAGAGTTGGGTAAAACTACTCGGTCACATACGTCCAGGAACATTACTTTTTGACATTTTGAGCAGTTGCCAAAATTCAAATACCATCAATTTACACAGCTGGATATTTACTGAAGCAATTTCCATACAATAATGCTAGAGGGTACAGCGGAAACGTCTGCAACATTTGGGGACTGAACCTGAAACCTCTGAGTTACAATCCCATCACCATAACCATTATACCACACTGCCAAAGCCAGAGGGCTCCAGGGACTAGCACTCTAAATATCTGTGACGCAAACCTGGTTGAAGATGTCGCAGGTTTTACAGGTGTGAGGCAGTGACTAGCTTACACTATCTAAGTTCTGCAGAGGCCACTGGGCACATTCAGCCTGCGATGAAGGAAGGAGATACACTCATTGACTCCTGGAATCCCTAAATCGTCTGAGGTCCCCCGTCGCCATGGAAGCATGGTTGTCATGGTTACTGGCACTCACCTACTGGACTTGGGCATGCCCCGTTCGAGTTGTTCAGATCTCCTCCTAAAAGTGCACCTATGACAGAAAACGTGAATCCTCATCATTCATGATTATTCATGATTATACATGAATACACACGATTAGATGCAGTGGACATACTACTACTATGAATTGACAATGATTGTAATTATAATAATTATCATTTTAATTACATTTTCATTTGAATAATACTCCTCTCAGACAAATATATATACCCAAATACAATACAATTCAAGGCACAAAATGCAACATGACAATGATAAAACCCAGACAGATGGGACAGTGCCTCGAGGTCCCTATGTTGAATGTTAAATCTCCAGCCTCAGTCCTGAGGTAACCTACTGCACGCTGGCTTTCATTCCAGCTATAATTGCGATTCCTCAAGTATAACAAGCTTTTCATTTTTTTAATGAGGCGCATTTAACTTCTAATGAGAGATGATTTACCCGTAGTGCCACTGAAACAGATATTCATCTCACAAAGAATGAATATTCCATATTACATTTTAATCAGCTAGATTATGGTTCGGCATTCTCTGTAATGTCCCCAGGCAATCACAGGTGCATGTTAACTCCAAGCACACTGACACAGCGCAGAAATCAGTGCTGAATGCAAAAAGAGCGGACACCTGGCCTTTGAATCATATCCCTTTCTGATTTCATGGTTGTGGAGTTTATAGACATGGCATGGTACCATGGTAATGAGTCAAACCCACATCTGAGACAGAATTATCGAACATGAACACGTTTGGATGGAACAAACATTTTTTGGAACCTTTGTATATTTATCACAGTGGTCCCATGAGGATCAAAACGGGCGATGTGTCCACGCTTCAGAAAAGTTACTTAAAGTACAAGATGCAGGATAGACGGAGGACATATTTGGAGCAAACAGATATAACAATAAGTAGGGATACTGGCCAGTTTTGCCCATGTCTTACATTCTACCATTAGAGGAGAAGACAAGGTCAGTAAAGTAAGAACATGTAAACATGTAGCTAACTGAAGTGTTCGTAAACAGGATTAGGCAAATAAAGGAAATTGTTGCAAGGCATGAGAAGCTCAAAGAGATTCTTGGTTTGGTTCCCCACTGGATTGCCATGACAATTTGGTCATCTTTCTCACCTGCGCTGGCTGGTCGCTGTGGTAACCCTGGAGACACTGTGTTCCTTTGGAGCGCTGGTTGCTGTGGCGACAGGAGGCGGGGATCTGAGAGGGATGATGTCACAAAGGAGGTGGTTACCAGGGCGCTGCCAGGGTTGCTGAAAGGTAGTGCACTCTGATTGGATACGGGAACCGTGACAGGCATGGAGAAAGTAGGGGCTGGGACTGCCGACTGAGGGGAAAAAAAGAGGAGAAACCAGAGGAGACAACAGTGTTAGATGTACACTTGAATCAGTCTGACAATCCATCTTGGAGTGTCTCTTCTTTGCACTTCCTGAACACACACAAGGCAGGCCTGTTTGCTCAGAATTTCAAGCAGTTCGGTGTTAGACTCCCATAAAAAAAAGACCACACCAGGTAAAATAAATTCTGTCCACATACGTGCACATAGGCCCAAATTTCTGCTTTAAATTCATGATACACCTGCACAGAACATCAGAGGAGAATACTGGGCTGAGAACCCACGCTAACCAATAATATGTAACAAGATCATGTAGTGATGCTACACTGATTTATATCAAATCAAACAACAATGAAAGACTACAAGTGAAAACTTGTGATACAGTTATCTTTCAAATAAAAAAAAAATCGAAAAACCCGGAGGACGTGGAAAGATGAAAAAGCCAGGGCATTTTCTACACACTGTCAGATAGGCAGCCTGGCATATGTTCTCCATTGATAGTGTTTTTTCTAATTATAGTTCCCCTCTGGTTGGGAGGGATGGGGTGGTCCCAGAAGCACAGCCACTCTCTCCAGTAACAGCTAATTTACACAGAAGAGAGAAAAAAAGCTACTCATCTTTATGAATCAGACTGGGGGGTCCCTGATCACTCGACACTCTTTCTACTGTAAGTTTTCTTCAGCTCCGTCACTCATGGTCTCACAATGTCTTTGAAATGTCCCCTTTTTTTAGGGAGGGGGAGGGAGGGGGTTGTCCTTTCTTCTACGTGCAGTTGATGAACTGGAATTCGTGTGTTAAGTGCGGCCATCCACACCATGACAATTCCCCATTTCCACCTGCCCACACCCCTTTGAGCTGGTTCTTATTTTAATCGAAAGCAAGTGATTTTCGTAATATCGCCCGATTATTACGCGCCAGAACGGGCCGTGACACTGATTGCCTTTCTGTGGGCCGGCAGCCTAACGTGGGATCGTAGGGGAACCCAGCGAGAAACGAGAGCGAGTTAATTCGCACCACGATTGGCTGGTTGGGGAGGCTGGTGGGAGGCAGGTGTTTTTTGAAGGTGCTGAGCGGGACCTGATTCAGCTCCACTGCGTCGGAGTCGCGGAGCTTGCATTTTCACTAATGGCCGATTCATCACGATCCAAAGCCTGACGGGAAAAAAAAACAAAAAAAAAACTTGCGCTCGTATGGCAACCCATTTCACCTCGTTCCTTTGCAAATAAAAAACTGGGGCTCTATATTTAGAATGTGGGACAGACGAGGCCTCTTGTGTCCCAAATGAGACCCACTTTACAGAAGTTGGTTTTTTTAAACTGCTGTTTCACCCCTTTTTGACTCTTTCTTCTCACCTTTTGGACAAAAGGCTTTGGAGATGCCAATTACAGAATGCAGCGCTTTGTAAAACATAAGTAGTGATCTATGATCTGCTGAACTGTTTCCCCAAGACTCAGAGTCTCTACGTTGCCTTTTTTTTTTTTTTTTTTTTTACATTATGGTAATTTTTTACTGTATTTTTTCCTCCCTCAATGGCAGAGCCTTGGAATTCCAATCAATCTTCATTTTTTTCCTTATTACAAAGAATGTTTCATTTTTCCAGTCTCACTCCAACATTTGCAGACCCAAATTTATGTCTGCAGTGGCTGCTTTAGATTGTAATTGGCTTAGACACAGGCTATTGATTGTTAACACGGGATTGTTTCTTTGTAGACCATCGGGATAATCACACAAGACATATACTGGCTGAAGGGGATGTTTTTCACAAGAGCTCATTTCCTAAGTACAGCATTGCCTGGAAATTAGAATATCAAAGAGGAATGAGCTGTTTATCTAGTCAGAGAACAAGAGCTGTCTGAAGATCACAAGCACTTGAACTAACCACAATGATAAACATGTTCACTTTGGGTTTAAATAGAGAGGATTTCACAACTGCAGAAATTATAGACCAAATCGAATGATTGATCATTTTATAGCCATCCTGTCAGAGAATGCTTTTTCACACTCCTGTCAATCAGGTCTCTTCCAGTAGGCAAATACGACTGTCCAAATCTCTGACTGTTGTCCTTTAGGTAGCACTGATTGGTTAGGTCTAATAAAATGGTAGAAGAATTTATTCTGGAAGTTGTTAAAACAATTGCTGTTGGCACTGTCGACTTCAAGGCCCGTATTTATAGTCATCACTGTGATATAACCTTGAATTTGGAACTTTTAATTCAATTTCTATTACTCTCGGCATCTACTTAGTGTCGGCACCCGCCACTCACTCCTTAGCATAAATGCAGATGTGGACCACACCAAAGAGAAAACAACAGGTCATCAACATGCCATCGTGTGACATGCTACACAAAGCTCTGGGATACATTTTTCATTAATTCAGTTAGAATAAATTCAGCTCAAACATATTCAGCACATCATTAATTTAAATCTGTTTAAAGTGACAGGATTCAGGGAATTATGGGATCTCTCAGTGGGTTTCAGTGACAGTCAGGCTCTCAGAATGACCTCATAATAGGCTTAAGGACTGGACCAATAGGGAATTTGTGCAGCGAGCAGCTTTTGTTTGATCAATTAAGATATCAAAACAGTTTTGCTGTGCTTCAGCAGAATCAATGCTTGCACCATCACAGCTCAAAGCTAAGATCTTTGGCAAGCTGAAGTTCTCCATAAAGAGAGAAGTGAGTGGATGGACTGGCTATGTTTCAGTTCTGTAAGACCCTGATTTTACTATCAAATCATTTCTCTCTGTCAAAACAAGGCTATAACATGTGTATTCATGACACGTGTAATCGTATGCAGATTTATAAAGACTTGCAGACACAGTCACAGGCATGAAAAATTGCTCTAGAAAGATTAACCCTCGAATCCTAAGTCAGAGACACAAGAAAAATATCCAAAAAGGCAGCATTATAGATAGATAGATAGATAGATAGATAGATAGATAGATAGATAGATAGATAGATAGATGGCCAGGAAAAGTCCTTTACTTTTGAAAGCACTTTTGCTGCTCTAAACTCTCCCTCCTCCATTTAACTGATAACCCATAAACCTCTCTTCTACATTGTGACTAACATTAGCAAATTCTTAAATTCTGTCAATGGATGCTCTCTATTGGTCTGTGCTTTATGGATCTGAGGTATGTGATCATGTGACCTGTCAGCTGGGACGCTATCCGTCCCTGTTCATTGTCTCTCCTGTCACACCTTCAACTCATGGACAGTGTAGTGATCAACCCTAGGCCAGTCTGGGGTTTGTGGCTTAGGGGGTCATGGGTTATAGAACAGCAGGCCAGGCAGCAAAGCAGAGGGAGTAGTGACAGGTTTGGGGGGCAGGGGACAAGCAGCACAAACAGCACTTCAGTCTCAAGCAGGATGACCTCATGGGCGCTTGGTTTTATGGCTGTCCTTGGGTATGGCGCTATGGGGCATTACTGAGGGGGAGGGGATAGAGGCATGACTGCCATCAACAATAACTATTGCATTGATGCGTGGTTGAGAAATCCTACCAGAGAAACTTTTAGATCACCTGCTCATCAACTAAGATCATAAAATTCATAAATGCTACTACTACTAGTACTACTACTAATAATAATAATAATGAAGAGTATAAATACAACTTTTTAAAGATAAGGTAATAAATAATAAATAATGGATAATCCCTGCAAAGAGCAAAAGGTCTGACCCACAATCAGTCCCGCTGTATAAGACAGTATGTAATCGCCCTCCTGTGTGTGTGTGATCATTTCACTCCTCTGGTGATGGACTGAACCCAGGAGTCTCTCATCCTCCCTGCAGCAGAACTAACCCATTTTTCTCCTCTCACCCTCCACACAGCCGTGCTCGAGTCTGCCTGGATATCAGAACAAATTAAATTCATGCCCCAGTTTGGTTCCCTCTGTCCCAGAAGCCTTGGAGGGCATGTTCCCCCCCTCTTCAAACTTTTGGGGGGGGGGGGGGGTCTCCTTTGATTTTTCAGCTGACCACATGAAGCAGCATTAGCCCAAGATCAATTTCAATGGTTTTTTCTTTTTCCCCCCAAGGTCATGTAAAGCAACACTTTCAACAGATACAAAGCTGACACTCCTATGGCATAATTCTTTGATGGTATTATTAAAAATATCATCAGCTTTTTTTTTTTGTTGTTGTTTTTGAAACTGGTCATCTGTAACATAATAACATACACATAACATTTTAAGCATTGAGATGGACAGTGTCTCTGTGCTGAGTGACAGTAGTGAGGGCTCAGAGGAGCATCTCTCCACAGCTATCCTGCAGGTGACTGGGGGCTTCATTTTGATGGTCCTCCAGAGAAAATGGGAACAAAGCAAGGCAACCAGTATAAGTGGTGTGAGGCAGGCTGATATCAGCCTGTATACGAGATGATGCCAATAACGGGCATTCTTGCCTGTCACCTGACTGCCCTCCAAAAATCACCTTGGGAAACCTGAGGGGAGGGGGGGGGGTATCCACAAGGAAACCAAGGCTGTTTTATGCACACAAACTAGGAGGAAAAGACTGTCTTTATTTCTTACTGCCCTCCACCTTTTTTTGGATTTGTTGTTTTATATACACTTCCTTTTTCTTTGCACAAACTGGCTTGAAGTCACATTCATATTTAGTGATGACTTAAAAATGACATAAAACCTAGCAACCAAACTCTGTTGTTGATGAGTACACATCAATGGGACATTTCTTAAAAAATAATAAAAGAATAAAAATAATTATCCGGATCTTGCAACAAAACCAGGGAATTTGCGAAATAGATACCGGAATGACAAGAAACGACAAAAATGAGATCAGGAGGGGGTGTCCAAGGTTAAAAAAAAAAGGAAGAGAGACAGCAGAAATTTTGTACTTTCCCTGACTCATCCAGCATGGCTCCTACCTGCCACAAACACTTACGGAGAGATGGGAGGGAAGGGATTAAGACTGCGCTCTCCTGCCTCTGGCTGTTACATGCAGACTGTGGCCCTGCTCGTGAGAACCGTGCTGTGTACTACACTTTCCTACTGGCACTCAGTGCTGTTCTTGAGGGTGGGGGGGGGGGGGTTGCTTAAATCAGAACAGTACCGGCCCCCGTCTTGTCTCCCTCCAGGGGCAGGTTCGAACTCCTCCCCTTAACCGGCCGCTGTTGAAAATCCATTAAAGCTCCTAACTGCATAACACCACCCCAATCAAACGCGGACTGAATGCAGCCTGTTTAATATGGAAATGGATGGAAATATACAGGCGGGAAAGCCTTTGTAAGCGTATCTGTCACGGTTGTCATGCAAAATGTATAACACCCCGACGAAGCTTGCATGGCTTCTGTGGGTGTGTGGAACAACATATATAATTCACACCATAATAAAAGATCAAACGATTAGTTCCTGTTGAACTGGATGGGGTGTTTTTTTTTTTTTTGTTTGTGCTTCTCTCAGAAATGAAGAAACACATATTTCATTACTTTCAAAAGAGGATTTTCTCTCAGTAAATACAGTTCTGGAAGCCATCGCTGCGCCAGGGTGGTGGCAGGTCTCACAAATGGGAAGCAAAGCTGTTGCTTTCCTTCCTGTTAACAGCATCGACTGTGTTACTGTGACACAAAATGTAATTGTGTAAAACAATCCCCAAATTAAACATGTTAACTGCCTATTCTGTTACCATAGCCTTTATAATATGTAATTGATAAGCTGATTATTGTGGTGACAAATAGCTGACAAATAGCTGTGCTGCTCTGAACAGAGCTGTTGAGAGGGGACAGACGCAACACAGTGCGTTATGTCAAGGAGAAGGAAGGTCACCTGACCAGACCGGGCCAATGAAAGCTCTTACTGCTCCGGCCACACATTGTGACACGAGCACAGCTGAGAGCGTCTCAGGCAATACAGTGTACCCTCAGTCTCCCCCTGTGGCGAAGCCAGAAAACCCAGTCACAATGCCACAAAAGTCTGTGAGAGATCCACGGGGTGAGCCCAGGGGGAGGAAAGGAAACGGAGACAAAGGGAACGCTTAAGGCACGGAGTAAAAAGAGTAAAATCAAATGAATCGTGAGGGTTGGGTGGGGGTGGGGGTGGGGGTGCGAGGGTGTTTTGGTTGGGGAAGTTCATTGGAAGTTCGCTCTGGAAGCAGAGAACCAATAAGAAGTGGGATTATTGTATGAGCTTTTCAGCTATTTAACTTGTTAGCGTTAGTGGCTTCTGTCCTACTTAAGTGAACCCTCCACGCATGTGTTAGGTTTAGGTAGCGGGGTGATGAGAGTGCGCTGGGCAAAAATGTCCAATACACAAAGGCTTCTTGGGCTATATATTTCTAGACACTATTTTAGGAGATATTAAAAATGTATTTACTCCAGAAATGTATGTGATTTTTTCCACATATAGATTTGGTCTTAAGTCTTTAATGGAAGTACATGTGACAGTTAAATCTGGATTCAATGTTTGTAAAGTTATGGAGCATATGGAAACAAATACAAATATTCCTCAAAAACAGTTTGCATTTTTTTTTTCAGTTTATCAGAAACAATCAATCCATACACCTGTGGATATTGACCATTTCCACCCAGCAGGTCGCCCGGGTCACCGCTGTGAGTGAGGAGGCCCTGGGGAAGGGAGGGAAGTTGAGGGGGGGAGGGGTGAGTGATTTTTTTCAGAGGGGAAGGTGTGGGGGTGGGGTTACGCTCATCACTTGTCACTCTGATGCAGCCACATTCCCGTACTCACTGACAGCCTATAGCTCTGCATCATTTTATCAAATTCCTCGTCAATTTTTTTGTATTTCTCTTGGGTGCGGGGGGTGACGGGGTATTGCTCCTCGGCCTCCGGGCTCTCGCACTCCCGATGCCCCTTCTTGTTCAGGGCCTTCGATTCCCAATGGAGGAAGGAGGGAAACCGGGACGGGGGAGAGAAAGAGAGAGAGAGAGAGAGAGACACAGGGTAGATTAGAAGGAGTAAAGGATGCGGTACTCACTCCATATCGTTTGAAGAGGATGTCCAGGTCCTCGTTGGTCTTGCGGTACTTGTCGTCGTTCAGGGGGCTTTGGTCTATGGAGTCCTCGCCGTCTGGCTCCGGGCTGTCACAGCCGTTAAAACCCTTCTTTCGCAATGTCTGTCAGAGCGCAGAGCGGGGTGAAGAGGAGGTGGAGGAGGAGGGGGGGGAGAGGGGAGCAGATACATGACATGGAAGAGATACTTGGTTTCTGACACCTTCTCCCTTTTCGTCTTCTTTGCCAATTACACAACTGCCACACGACACCACAATGGTAGCCATCATTAACATCATCTTCATCATCATCATCATTATCATGAGCACCCTGCTGTGGTGGAGTCGTTCTAGATTATATTTCACAATCTATATTTCCGTATTTCACAATCGGTGTTTACGGTTTCCTGTAAAATGCTGGCGAGACACTTTTGCAAGTTTAGCCTCCACGTTTATCACCAAAAAGGGAAAAAAAAGAGAAAGAGCAATGGATGACTCAGAGCATGACACAAACTGAAAGAATAAAAGTCGTATCTTACATAACCTTTTCAGTGCATGTGTTCAATACCGTTCAGCATACGATCTCCTGATAGTTACCATTTACCTTGAGAAATGAAAAAAAAAAAAACATACCAGGTTTTTTTTCTTCAACATAATACCTTAATACCTAGTACTTAATACCTGTTAATAAATCACCACTGTTACCCGAGGCAAAGGAACAAAGGCAAACATGTGCCCAAAAAAAAGTAAAAATGTATATAATCTAAGAAAGCGAATACAAAAGCCGGCAGCTTTCAAGGCCACACGCCATGTCCTGTCCCCTAAGAGGGAAACTAAACATTAAAAACACATTACATTTGAGCGCTCACCCTGTCACCTGGCCTGATCTGGTGCTGTTGCTAAGCGATGCGGGTCTCACGCGTGGAGCCATTATTACTTCGGTACAGGTCAAGCACACACAGAGCCCTACGGGGGCCGTCTCCGCCGCGTCTCCGCCGCGTCTCAGAGGGAATATTTGCTCTGGCCTGGGGATTGATTAGAGCGCGGGGAAGAGAGGCCTGGGAGAGGACGTACGTATGGAGCCCAGACACTGCGCCTCAGCCCTTACGTATGGAGCCCAGCCACTGCGCCTCGGCCCGTACGTGTGGAGCCCAGCCACTGCGCCTCGGCCCGTTACCGGATCCGCAGTCCTTTTAAGGGGGGGGGTTCAATGGCGGACGTGCACGCCGCATCGATCTGCGAGAGAGACCAGCAGTCGTGGTGCTTCCGATTTCAGCGGGTATAAAGTGTTGGGGGGTGGAATGGGAGTGTTGTGATCTTTTTGCAGTAGGATATAACGAGGACAGTTCTGTCCGCTAGGCCAGGCTCACCATGCTGCAGTTAGCGCTGTGCTGTTTCGGTTATACCCCACTGCCCACTGCCAACACCTCCTTCTTCATCTCTCTCCTCTTCCTCTCAAACTCCTTCACATCGCTTTGTCCTTCTGCCTGGAGCTATACTCATCCCCTGCTCCTGTCTTCACATCCCTTTCTCCTTTTCTCTCTCTTTTCACTTTTGCTCGGTGTCATGTTCTTAACACGGCTCAATGGGGGAAAACCACTTCGCGAAAGGAACATGGGTTTTTAAAAATGACCCTCCTTCATACATTTTTAATTTTTTTGAATATCTTGAAAAATGTATGACTATGAATTATCCAATGGGTGATATATAATCTGTTGAAGTCAGTCGACATTTTTCCCATCTTGAGATGAAGACTATAGGGCCGATACTTTCTCCTAGACGGAAATCACTTCTGTGAATAAAACAGCATTGTGGCAGAGGTCTTTGTAAAGAGTTTTCATGGGTCGATATCAAATAAGATGTGATTGACAGATTATGTTTGTGTCAGTACATACGAGCGTGTGTGCGTGTACCTATCATTTAAAACCTCAACCATCTGTCTCAGTGTATGTACGCCGCACATATTAAATACTTTTACCTGCCTCCTTTTTTTTTTCCGACATCTCTCTCTCTGACATCCTCTCCCTTCACTCCCCCCCCTTCTTTCCTCCAGCTGGTGCAGACAGTTCCCCACCCCCAGGAGTGCTGATCCAGGATCTGTGTCAGCTATTTTCAAATAATGGCTGAGGAGAGGATTAGTGCTGGATACGCTGATCCTGGATCAGCCATTTGTCACCAAATGCACAATCCCCAGAGCCAGATGATGGAAAATTGAGGTGTGATGAGTCCCACACAATCTCTGGCGGTTATGCACTGCTGGGTGTCATGGAAACTTTGCTGCTGGTAGCTTAGCCTCTCCACCTCCCCACCCTCCTAGCCCACCATGTTCCTCTCCCTCCTTCCCCCCTCCCTCGTTCCGCTTTTCTTTCCCTCAATATTCCTCCCATCCCTTTCTCCCTGTTCTCTTCAGCGAGACACGCTCAGGTGGGGAGTGAGAACATACTGGCAGATCCCCACGTCCTGCTCCACTCTTTCTGCCTCTCTTTCTGTCACGGGTTTGAATCCAGAAACACCTCCTTCACCTCACTGCTCTCTCAGATAGGAGAGGAGACCAGCCCAAGCTTCCTCAATCAGTGGTGAATACACAACACCATACAGGAAAAGAGCCTCATAAAACGTCATGCACTTAATAATTTCATTAATTATGCACTATTTTTTCATCATACTATCTTTGTACTGACTTTGGCATAAAAAAGTAAACAGGAATTTAACTTCATGTTCCCATTATTGTCTTTATGGAAATATGTACATGCTTGGGAGTTATGTGTGCTGTAAACTATACAAAAAACCTGTATACACAAAAGGTCATTTTATTGGATTGTAACAGAGGCCTTTTACTGATAGAGTCTAGCAGGTTAAATGCATCATATTCATAGAGATTCTATCACTTTTCTTCTACTAATAAGAGACCACCAAGTTAGTCTCAAAATGGAATAACGAACCGTGGGCAGGAACCGTAGTATCTAACTCGCTTCCCCGACAGCTCAGGGCTTACGGGTCTAAGGTTACAGGACCAGAGCCAGAAGACAAAACGAACGTGGAGCTAAGATATCAGAGCTCATTTCTACATATCAGCATCCTCCCTTAAGGGTCTTAAGTGACAGCTTTCGTCCGCAGGTAGCAAGGCCCCCGAAATGGACAAATCTGCTGTGTGCCTGCAAGGGCCTCACTAATCTTGTCCAATAAATGGTGTTTTGGTGAGGCTATCTTGGCTATTTGGTATATCATTGGTTCACAGTGTTAGGCAGTGGATGAGCACTTGCTGGTAACTCTCAACCAGCTCATCAGCTTTGCTTCTCCAGCAGCTCTGTTTGAACACCTGCCCCCTTACCTCCCACTCTCCCAGCACTCTCCACCCCTCCCTCCCTTTTTCACTGTCTCTCTCTTCCCCTCACCCCCATCTCCTCTCCCCCTCTGACCCTCTTCCAATTACCCTCTCTCTCTCTCTCTGCCTCTTTCCCTCTCTCCATCTCTCTCCTCCTCAGTCCTCCTCTCTCCCACTCTCTCCCTCCCTCCCTCTCTCTCTCTCTCTTTCTCCCCCTCCCTCTCTCCCTCGTGTTGCCAGGGTAAGATTCCCCTGCAGAGCTCCACAGCCAGTGACTGGCTGGGCCGCTCTCTATCCAGCCCCTCCCCCTCTGTGTCTCTCTTGTCCAATCGCCAGCCCTCTTCCCCCCCTCCCTTTCCCTCCCCCTCCTCCCTGCCATCTCTCCACACGCCGCCCTCACCCTCCCTCTTTCCTCTTGTTCAACTCTACCTTTCGTTGCCTGCCCTTGCCTCCTCCCTCCCTCTCTCCCTCCCTCTCCCTCACTGTGTCTCTCTCTCTCACTCTCCCTCTCTCTCTGTCTCTCTCTCCTTCACTCTCTCTCTCTCTCGCTCATGCTCTCCCTCTCTCTGTCTCCCTCTCCCTCTTTCTCTCGCTCTCCCCCTCTCTCTCTCCGTGGCACAATCTGGGCCGTGGCTGGGGTGATGCCAGCTCGCTGTGACAGCATGGGCAGCAGCAGTGCGTGATGCCACTTCCCATTTGCCCGCGCGCTGCCGCGCACGACAGGGCGCTGGCCCCGGGGCATTCTGGGAGAGGGGAAGGAGAGCGGAACCCGGGTCTCCACTCAATGCAGCCCGCCAGAGAGGCTGTCCGCCAACATGGGGGTTTGGCAGGCACCGTGTGTGTGGCGGAGGGGACATGACAACATTACTCTTGTTCTACACACTGTTAGGCTCATCTCCTATTCCACGCCAAGTCCTGCATCATTACATTAGCCTTTCCCTACCATCTTTTACACTGAGGGCAGCTGGAAGGTGCGGCTTAATTTCAATCAGCTTTGGTTTGACTTTCAATGACAAAATGAAATACTTGAGCGCTGGTGTTCACCAGCCCTGAGGGACATAAATTGTGCACCCCTCCTTTAAATTCCCTGGACCATATCAGCCACTGCGCTATTACATGAGTGGACTTTGACTGGAGAAGCAAAGTCTTCTTCTGCAGTAAGTCCTGAAACTTCCCCTACGTCGTATAACTGTATACCTGTACTCTGCATAACTGCACATAAACAGACTATCCCAGTCTGGATTAAAAAGAAAATAAGAACTAAAGAAAATATGAGGGAAAAAAATACATAATGAAGAGAACAGATCCATCGGACAATCTGGGCTTGTCATTTACTACGTGTATAGAGGTATCTAGCACTGATTCAGGCCGGGACTTGAACACTCCAAGGGTCTCTGCGTCTAATACATGGACTTGCCAGCTTTTCAGCTCACCAAAAATATTTTCCTTATTTTACCACAATATCTACAGCAACATCTTCCTTCACCATGGCCTGTGAATCCCAACGCAAACCCATGTTCTATCACATGCTCCCTTCGCCAACTGGTTAACAATAAGCACGCTGACAATGGAGGAGGGATTCTGTGGCTATAATTCCCCTTAAGCACTGCCGATCTGATCGCTCTGCAAGGTGCTGCGAGGAGCGAGGTAGGTGAGACCGTATCCAGGCAACCGCAGGGGTCACATGACCTGTCCGGCACAGCGTCTGGGCAGAAGGCTCCCGAAGAGGTCCGAGAGACGGATTAGGGAATGTGAGGATGTGACAGGTCCTTAAGGACGTTTGAAGAATCCGTCAGATCGGGCTTAGCCCTTGAGAGAATCACCAGGGCGACTGCAAGGGAAGGGGCGGGGTTACTACCAGAACATTTACCCCTTTGATGACAATTTTTACATTATCTCTGTTTCATAATTTCATGAACTGTAAATTTTTATTGTACTTGTGTGCACTGTATTTTTGATTTGTTAAACGTTCTGTCATCAAATTGCTCATCTGATATCTTTACAAGCCTCTCTTGCAGAAAAAAAAAGTAATTTCAATAGACTTCCTAGATGAACAATGGAAGACAATAAGCATCAAAAGCACCTAATGAGATCCATCTCAAGCACATCACACAGTAAGTCCCTCTCAATGTCCTGCCAACGTCATACATGTATGCCCAGCTTGACACACAAATCTCAACCGCCGTTTTAAGCGGATGTCCATGACCATGTAACTCTGCGTCTACGCTAGCAAGGCCCCTCCAACGGCCAGGAGCTTTGCTGGCGGCCTGTGGCGCAGTGGAACTTAGCCGAAAGTGCTCGGCAGTGCGGGGTCACCTTAACCCACAAACAGGATCAGAACCTGTCCTCCGCTCCTGCTGCTGCAGGCACCTCAGTGCGCGACGCTGGCTGGGATGCATTGTGGAAACTCGGCATCCCCCCGCCCCCATCCCCCCACCCCCTTCAGGAACGGATCCCGTATGCATCGCATTTCCATGTCAAGATCTTCCCAGCCTTGACACTCTGTTGAAAAAAAAATGTCCATCTTCCATTTCTCCATCTTTCAATTCGTCTCGCTGCCCCTCTCTCACACTTTTTCCTCTCTCTCTTTCTCTCTCTCTCTCGTGCTTAGGCTCTGCAGTCAAGCGGATTAACAAAGTCTGGCAGGAGAGAGCAGGCTGCCTACAGTCCCTACACGTGCATGAGCGAGGAGGAGAAGGAGTGAGAGTAAGAGAGAGAGAGGGAGGGAAGGAGGGAGGGAAGGAAAAAAACAGCTCATAGCTTGAGAATACAAGCTTCTGTCTTCACACGCGCCTCTTTCAAGTAGCGTTTTAAGGGGGTGAAGAGGGTGGAGAGGCGGAGTACTGCCTGGGTTTTTAAAATGCTATTCAATTTACTGGTGTCAGTGTCACTACACCTACGACTGAGACCAATGTGTAAGCTGGGAAATGGGTTTTTTTTTTCGTTTTTTTTTTTTCTGCGCATGAACAGTGAGTTCTCACACGTGGCCTGGATGTTCTCCAGCTTGAAACAGGGAAACACAAGGAACAAGCCGCAGAGCTGGTCTAGAATCAGTTGTACCCCTTCTTTATCCTGACCTGATGCATTATGAGAATCATGTCCCTGATCTAGGACCAGTCATGCATTTTAGTTCATCATGAGTAAAAGCAGAATATGGACAGTGGATCAGCACTTTTACTTTCACTGTTTTACAAACACAGTCCCTGATCAATTTGCATTTTAGCTCATAACAGATAAGGACAAGGTACAAACAGAGGAAACCTGATCCCAGATCAGTACTCAAGCTCTGAGGTGCTTCATGAACACAGAGATCGTTATGAGGTCCAGGGTCTGTCGGCTGGCTTTGGGGGACCTCCCCACTGCTATGGGAAGCGTGTTCCCCCCATGATCCCAGCCTGAGGCCTGTGGAAGAGGGACCCAGGCCTCCATGAGTGAGCGGGATGTGAATACTGCATGAGGAGGCCGTTTAGAGCACACTGCCAGGCCCAGTCAGGCTTGCTCTGATGTGGCCCGGAGCAGCCCAGCTCCCCCAACCGCAACCCTCTGCCCGACCGCGATACACTAAGGCACATACAGCACAGCATACTGCAACACTTCCACAGCTCCACAGAGATAGAGTTAGACTGTGTTTTGAGTCTATGGGCCGGTTATTTGTTTTTTTTTTTTTTTTTTTTTTTTTTTTTTTTTCTAACATCATTTATGTATTGTAATGCTTTGACAGTCAAGTTATCCTGTAGCATATTTGAGTTTGAATTTGAAAAAGAGAGACAAAATTAGGATATTATTGCTATACTATGAATATAATTGCTATATTGGTGATATTGCTATTATTTCTGTCTATAGGAAGGGGTGATTTTGTTTTGTTTTAGGTAAACGGGAATTGTTGCTAACATCATCTATGTATTTTAATGCGTTGACAATCAAGTTCCTGTAGCATATTTGAGTTTGTATTTTTAATTCGAAAATGAGGGACAAAAATAGAATATTTTTCCTACTTGCTGATATCGCTGTTATTGTTGACCGCTGGTTTACGGATTATGTTAGCACTGTCGTGGCAACAGCTGACATAAAATTTGTGGCCAATTTGTTGTCAAGAAACTGAAGCATATTATAAATATGAATATGGAGAGAAATAAAGAGAGGGAGGGAAACAGAGATGGATTGGGAGAAAGAAACCTGTGAACTTCAACACGCTGAGGCAAAGTTGGTGTGCTCTATTATGTTACAAGGCTATGTATATACGTGTATATACATTTATAAATGTTACAAAACTGAAAAACTGGCAAAAAAAAGAGCTGCATTATGCAGGCTGCAGCAGGCAAGGCAAGTACATTATACTCTCAATGTCACCTGACCTGAGGAGAAGGTTTCTGCATGGTGCTCAGTTGGCCTTGAGCACAATGTAGCGTTAACGTCCACATTCGCATGTCACATAGTCCCCTGTATTTTCCCACTTCATCTTTCCACCAGAAGTGTTAAAACAGCCTTGTTTATGGGCTCTCGGATTACATATCCAGTTAAAGGAGAGGACCTCGGTGTACCCCACGGCTCTTAACCGGCCCGTATTGTGTGAATGCTGACTGTGCCAGTCAACCCAGGGCAATAGCGCATAGTGTGATATTACAAAAGGAAAAGCCTAAAACAATTATTACAATAACAGTCACGTATGAAATTGTACAACATCGTTAAATAAATACTCTTCTGTATTCTGTACTGTTCTGTAAAAAAATCATTGAAAAAAGCTAGTCTTGTCTGACAGTAACTCATTACTGAATGCAACTCAAGGGTGGTGAGGTTTGACTGGAGAAAGGGGGACTCTGATTGGCTGAGTCTGGTAGAGGTGGCAGCAGCTTTCCTCTCCTTCATCTCCTGGGCTCCTGGCCAGTCGCGCATGGGAACACGTAAGCCCCTAATCCCACCCAATGACAGGCTTTCGGGCTCTTAACCACAGGTGGTCCATGGTCCCCCCGCCCCTTTCCCACGATACTACCCCCATTCCCACCCCTCAATGAAAAATAAGGGTGGAATGATGGCCCAATGACCTCAGCCCAGCCCAGACCCACTTGGTTGGGAAACTGGTGGGACTCCTGGGGTGCAGGAGTGTTGCCCATTGAGGGAGAGAGAATTCCCCACACCCCAAGGCCACCGTCATGGTGCAGGCCACACACCTCACAGAGGAGGCCTCAAGAGACCACAGCAAGCTCTAAGAGGGCCTGTGCCATGCATCAAAACCCAGGGACCATCTTCGTTCCAGACCCAACAGAGGTCATACCAGTTCTAACCGGAATCCGGGGTGGTTAAAAGCAGAGAATTGCAGAGCATGCTCTCAGGCCCTCCTGACCAGACTAGCGTAGCAGTTGCACAGACATGGCTGATTCTCAACGACTGTTCCAAACAGAAAACAGCCACCCTCCTGCTCAGGGCAGAGGCTGAACTGGGACACTCATCCCCCCGAACCCCCAAACATCCCCCGCACTGTACCTCAATGATGTCGGCGTTAGTCCGGCTCTCGTGTGGCTCGTTGTACTCTGTGTATTTGAGCAGGACCTTGTCCATGTCGGTGCTGGCGTACTGGAACAGCTTGTTGGAGTGGTTGAAGATGATCAGGGCGATCTCGCAGTCGCACAGTACGCTCAACTCGTAGGCCTTCTTCATCAGCCCAAACTTCCGCTTGGTGAAGGTGACCTTTGGACAGAGGTGGGGGAGAGAGAGGAGCAGGGAAAAAGAGGGAGAACGTGGTGAGTGAGAGTGAGTGACAGAGAGCCAGATACAGAGAAATGGGAAGAGACAAAACAGCAAAAGATAAAAAGATGGTATACAAAGAGATAAAGGGGGAAACAAAGACAGAAAAGGGGAGAGAGAGGGAGAGGGAGACAAAAAGAAAAAGTGAGAAAGAAGGAAGGAGAGGGATAGGGGAGAACAAGAAGGTGAGAGAAAGAAGGAGGGAACAGACAGAGAGGGGACAGGGATGACGACAGAGAGGGAGAAAAGGAAGGAGAATGACAGATGGAGGAAAGGTTTTGAGGAGTGAACATTGAATGGAGGAGAGGGGAAGGATAGATATGCAGCAGAGAAGGGAAAGAGATGAAGAAATGTCCAGTACAAGGATACAAAGCGTTCAAGGGGAGAATAAAAACAGGAAGCCATGAAAAAACAAAGAGGGTGAAGGGATGAACGTGTGGGAAGAGAGGACAGGCTCAAGTCTAACAAAGCATTGTGCAAATAATAAAAAGAAACAGTCGAAATATGACGCAAATGGACACAGGAGTCACACAGGCAACAAGGCATAAAACAGGCCATTTCACTGGGGCCAAGGTAAAACCCTTATCTGGTACAGACTGAAAAACCTTTCGCCAACAATAAACAGAGGAAGCGCTACGCACTGTCAGAACAAAGAGGGAGGTTAGGAAACGAGCGCATGGAACAGATCAAGGGTAGTGGCAAATTTCTGCCCAGAGACCCTTCTGGTTGTAGTTTTCTCGCTTGACGTGGCGTTTCATTGTGCACCACGCTGCACGCCAGGGGATTGTGGGTTTGTGTGTCAGACAGGATCAAAGGCGAAGCAAAGGGAAGCAGGAAAATGTGAGAGAGAGAGAGAGAGAGAGAGAGAGAGAGAAGGGTGAGGGGGAGATTAAAAGGACGGGTTCTCTGGTGCTCTTTGCCTGAGCTCTTGCCATGTCAGATGCTGTAGACTCAGCCCGTTTCTCTCTCTGCACTCAGTCTCACCGCAGTTTCATTTACTATGATGCTTCCATTGACAACTGGCTGATTCATTTACTATGATGTTTCCATTGACAACTGGCTACCAACATCAACCACCACCAAACATGCACACACACAACGCAACATCAACCACCACCAAACATGCACACACACATCACACCAAACACGCACACACACACACACACACACACACATGCATCAACCACCACCCATGCACACTTTCAACATTTCACCAAACACTTAGGTACACACAAAGGGACACACTCATTGGAAGACAAAGATGAGCACACAAAGAAACAGACACATACATATGGACACACTCATTGGAAGACAAAGATGAGCACACAAAGAAACAGACACATACATATGGACACACACATGCAATGGCACGCGCACACACACACACTTGCGCTCACACACGCATGCACGTTCAAAGGAAAGTGGGGCAGGCACTCAACAGTCTCAAAGGAAATTAAAGAAATGAGCAGCTGAGAGAGATGAATCAAGGACAATAACGGCAGGAAATTCCACACACAACTACAGGCCTACGTTAGATTTCTGTTGGCAAATATGACAATTTTTAACATCATATTACATACATATTTACAAAGATTTAATTACAACAGTATTGTATTATTTTCTGTATTAAAAAATATTTTGGTTAAAAATGAATGCGAGTATACATAATTGTGTGTTCAAATATTTTTACAAAGAAATTGTAGGACAATTATCAGCAAGCAACTACCAATGCTAAAGTAGGGCCTCTGGCTTCACCAGAGAATGTTACAAGTCCCTCTGTCACCATGGTGATGACAACCATGGTGATAACTTAATTCCACGACTCAGCAGGCCGCCTACCTGATTTTAAAAGAAACATCTCTGGTCATTTCCCAGAAAAAAATAAAACCCAGGACCAGATTCAATCAAATGCACTTAGTCTCTTTAAGGAAACATGAAATTCAATCAAACAGATTTTACATTACAACACCATTTTCTTTGAGTGTGTTATATTTTATTAGAGACAAGCAAGCAAGTCCTTTGGAATGCGTTCTTTTCATTCTAGAACAGGAGAGCGCATGCCCTTGGAGAGGCTGAAGCCAGTTTTGACTGAATTATAAATGGCCTTATGGAGACTAAGTGCATTTGATTGTATGTAACCCCAGAGTTATACTGTGAGAAACTGCTTAAGCATTTGGCTGTAGGCACTGTGCATCCACACTCTGAGAGGCATTCCTGTGTGTAGCCCTGGTGTCTGTCCCATATTCTTGAATGACTGATTGGTTAATTGATTTTTAAGCCATATTAAGTCACTAAATTGTGTCTATTTTTTTTAGCAACAAAAAAATGTTCTATCTAGTGCCCTTAAGGGTTCTCCATTTGTCCCTTAGAGGTGGGGTGCCCTTAAAGGTTCTTCTTAGATGCTGATATCAATGAAGGGTTCTTTGTAGAGCAAAGAAACTTCATTGTAGGGCAAAGAACCCTTCATTGATATTTGTTCTACACAGAACCCTTTAGAGAACCCTTTAGTATCTATCAGAACCTTTAAGATAATTACCTTTTACTAACTAAGAACTTAAGAAAATACAGTGGTGGAAGATATTTATGGTACACACAAATGAATAAAAAACAGTGGGAAGGTGAAATGTGAAACCCCAGTCTCCTTTCACATTTTTGCACGTTCATTTGGGACAGTAGGGATGAAAGGGAGACAGATGAGAAAGAATAAAGGAGAAACAGAGCTGGTGTGGGGTTTGAACACTGACTAAAACACATAGATACACTCCCGTCACGGCATGACTTCAAAATAAGATCTATGTATGTTAAATGGACGGGACGATGCTGCTGATGACTTGGCGGAGAGGAAACTAAGCTCATTTGATTGAATCTGGCCCATACTATCTTTAGGGGCATTTACAATTCAGTCAAAACAGATTTTACATTTCAACAAGAACTTTATCTGAGTAATTTTATGGTATTAGAAGACAAGTGCACACATCATTAGAAATGTGTTCTCTTCATTTTGAAATAGAAAAACACTTTGAAACACATGACACACTTTGTGTTTTATTTTAAATAAAAATAAAAACAAAAAAAAGCCTAACTAGGGACAGGAGTTGGAAACTAGCAACAGCTAAAATCTCTGTATGCAGAACATCAGTTATGTAAGCCTGGTGTAAACTGCCAGTAATGAAGCCATGTCGCTTGGTATTGTCCCTATTCAAATAAACATTAAAATAATAATAATAAAAAATAACACTGTAGAAAGTCCAGTTTGACGACAGGCTAAGGTCGTTTGACTGTGCCACGGTCATTATCTCCCAATCAATTGGGAATGTAACCACAATGTTGCCAAAAGGTCTCGGGGCGTTTTGTGTTCGCTCTGCCTTTGTTGGCATTCTGACGGACGTTGGGGAGAAGGAAGGCCTCAGCAGGCAGAGCTCTGAGCTGACGGGGAAACGGTCTGGCAGAGCTGTGAAAAGGTGGCAACAATGATGATAGTAGCTGTAATCCAGGCCTCTGGGGTTACAGGGGCGATCGCTGGAGAACCCAAGAGCAGTGTAAAAACACCTCGCTTTAGTTAACCCGTGGCTTTTTGACGAGGTAGGGCCCTACGTTGGGGGGATGAGGGTTGGGGAGGGCCTTGAATTACGGTCGGTTCAGGCCTCATCCGGGTCGGCATTCTTGCTCTTAGCCAGGATCTGAATTTTGGCTGATAGAGGTACAAACTTTAGCTGTGTTTGTTCAATCGAAGTGTTGACTACAGTCTCCTAGAGTTCATGTGACAAAATCAAAGTCTCCTAGAGTTCATGATGGACAAATTTTGCCTTTGTCTACATACTGTTCAGATTCACATGAATATTTTCTAGCTCGGAAGAGTCTCACCAACACAGGAGCATGATTTTTTTTTAGCCAAGAGCATCCTATAGACTGGGTGGTGTTATGCTACACTGGGGACAGTCATTTGTCAGGCTTAGATGTGTCCTCATAAGTCTTAAGTTGGATGTGATTGGTTTCTGGGAAACCTGAAATGAGGGTAACTGTAACCGTGGCATCAAAACACACCAATTTAAAGAATTTTACTCCTTTTTTAATCTGACTTGTCCCCACATTCATTAATTGTCGCCTTATGTTCATAAATAGACTACTCTCATTTTGTGGCCAACAAACTAACCAGCAGCGAGATCCTTGTTTACTGACATTAGCACAAACCGCACAAATAAATACACCCACCGACACACAAATACACACACACACACGCACACACACATAAACACAAGAGCAGACCTCCGCTCTGGGAAACAACCAGCGAAAAACATACAAACAGAATGATCTCTCATGTGACCAGAAAACACAGAATCTCAAGCAAACACACACAAATCTTAGTTCTGGAAATCAGCTTCCACAACCAACTGCAATAGACCAATGACTCATACATGACTAAGTCACATGACCTGTAACTCGATCGGCTGACCAGAGTCAGACGAAGTAGGCTGAGTACTCAACGTCACCCTTACTCCAGAGACCCTTTGGCTTTCTCACCTCCCTGTTACATGCGACACAGCCACTGAGGGTGGGGTCTCTCACCTGCCTGCTGTGGCTGGCCAAACCCCCAGAAGCACAGTCTCACATGAGCATTACCTCACTGAGAGTTCCACCTTTCTACTGCAGAGGCAGTAACATTCCGATATGATGCATTATGGGAATTTCACCAGAAGGTTGGGGGCAAGATCCAAGGACAATTTACGTGACAATAAATGTTCTGTCCTTGGTTGCACCTCCTTTGCGAATCGTCACAAACTCATCTCGCAATACAGCACTAGAATGTCTTGTCACAAAATGTGATCTCCCCAACCCTGCTTTACAAAGTGTGTAGCGACACAAGCTTCATCCGTCATGGTTCGGGAACTGAGCTTGTGACTCAGATTTCATTCGTAGGTACTGCGCTGCCACTGTACCTGTGAGCAAGGTGTTTAATTGCCTCAGTAAATCATCCAGCCGTATGGACTGTACATAAAAAAGATGTAAGCTGCACATGCTACTCATGTTACCAGTCAGCTACGTCTTTTTAGGAGTCCCGCAATTGTGCATGCTTGTAAAATGACGAACCGAATCCACCATCAGAAATCTGCTGGAACCATGCGGACCACAGGACCCCATGGCCGGAACAGCTCACTGTGCCGTCCAGATGCTCTGTATGTGATGGAGTGTCTGGAGGCCAGACTACCGGGGGAGGAAGCGCAGGAAGCGGAAGGGGAGAGGGGGGCGGAGACTCACCTGTCTGTTGCGTTCGTCCGTGATTCTCTGGATCTGAATCTTTTTCCTCCCCATGGCTGCGGCGGATGGGTGGCAGGCGGGTCGCAGGCGGGCGTGGCTCTCAGACGAGGCAGCGGGGCGGGGGGGAAGGGGGAGAGGGGATGTGGCGGTTGCGTTGCCGGGTGACCGGGGTTTTTTTCTCTGGCCTGTTCGTTCGTTCTCCCCCTGCCTACGGTCCACCGGGGCTGGGTGTTCCCGCACTCCCACGGGGGTGTGGGGGGGTGGGGGCCAGAAAAGAAAAATGAAGGAGGAAGGAATAAGAGCAGAGGCTGGCGGGTGGAGGGGGGGGCTTTAGTTCATGGTCCGGGCTGAAGCAGGGAGGGGGCGCGTGACCGGATTCAGGTTCCTCTCCCCCCTCTCTGGACGGACGGTTAGAGCTGGACTTGCGTTACTCCTGTAAACCAGAGAGAGAGAAAGACAGAGCGAAGGAGAGAGGGAGAGAGAGAGAGAGAGAGAGAGAGAGGAGAGAGAGAGGGAGAGAGGGAGAGAGGAAGGAGAAGGGAGAGAGGAAGGAGAGAGGGATGATGAAAATCAATGCCAATATCTCAATCACATTTTTTTTTATTATTTATTTTGCAGTTGTGCACTCTGCATCCGCTGAACTCTCTCTGTAATTTTCATTTTAGCTGAGATGAGTAGTTTTTTTTGTCAGCGCAGATGTGCAGAAAGCAGACATTTCTTTCAGCTCGGGTGCCACTTGTTCGCCGAGCAGGAGTGACATGCCAGTGCGCGGGCGGAGGCAGTGGGGGGCCTTCCCCTGGGGGTTGGTGTTGCAGCGAGGACAGCTTGCACCGCGGCGCGTAATGAGAGCGCGTGTCCTCGCTGTCGGCCTCGTTAAGACATCCGCGGGGCTGCGAACTTCACAAAACTGCACTACGCTACCTCAACGCAGCGTAGCATTAGTAAACCGGATACCTGGGAACGCAAACCACTTAATAAATACAGAGAACGGACACTGCAGCAAACCCCCCCACACACACACACACACACTCCCATGTGAAACCTTCCAAAGCCCAGTATGTTTGAACACTCTCATAGGTCTTTGCGTCTCCTCAAATTGAGTCATTCCACTGGACAGAATCAATCAAATGCACTTTCGTCTTCTTTCAGGGCATGCGCGATTAAATCAAAACAGACTTCAGGCCATATTTAGGATATGTGCCTCTCTATTGCGGAGTCAAAAGAACAATTGACACGTTAGCTCAACTCCAATAAAACACAGCACAGTCAAAGCACATAACGTTACAATGCCATGTCTGTTCTGACTGAATTGCACTTCCAGAGACTTAAGTGGGTCTTATTGGAAGTAAAGCTATGAGTGACTGTGTGCATTTGACAGCGTGCACTTGATGCACATGTGTTCACCGGGCTGACTGGTGAGGGGGCGGCCACCTTCAGTCTGCGGCTCTGTAAACGCCTGGCCCACGCCCAGCACTGACGGCGGGCCTCTGGTCACGAGTGGCACGGAAAGCATATGCGTGAAATAAACAGAGTGAGAGAGAGAGATGGTGTGTGTGCGTGCGCGCAAGTGTGTGTGACTGAGGGACAGAGTAAGAGGGAAGGAGAGAGATTAAAAGAGAGAGAGAGAACTAATGAATGAAAGAATGAATGAATGAACAAATATAACCCTGGAATGGCAACACAGGCAGCCGGCAAGCATTTTAAGACCTGCAACTTACTATTTGCGGATCAGAAAATGTAGGGCCTTAAAAATAGAGCACTATATATAAATCCAGACTGTGTACATAAGAGAGAGAGAGCACATGGTAGAGAGAGAGAGAGAGAGAGGGAGGGAGAGAGAGAGAGAGCGGCTGAAGGGGGCGGCACTACAGGACAGAGCCGTCATTACTTCCTCATTCTGTGAGCTGTTTATACAAATTCAGTGCGTGGTTCACTCGCATGCCTGTTTAAAGACACATCAATGTTCCCAAAGCAATAAATAAAAAAATGATTCATAATTACATTAATAAATCATTAAATAAATAAAAATTCTACCAAACAGAGTTTATAATATATCATAGGTGTGGAGGAAGAAAACCTAATAACAGTAGCAATGACAAAATGACTAATAATAAATAATTTTCTTAGAACTTTGCATCCCTCTGTGCTCTCCCACTGCTCTCAACCAAACACTGCTGCTCTTTAGCGAAGAGCTGGGGGGTGGTGAGGGGGTAGGGGGCAGGAAGGCCCTTTTCGCCATCGTATGATTTACACGCCAGCCCCCGCCCTCACTTTCTGTTCCCACTTCTGCTGAAAAATGAGTCAACCTAGTGACCCGCCTGTTTTTGGCCTAGGCACGGAGAATGTGTGAGCGAATGTATGTGTGCGTGTGCATATATATGTATATGTATATATATACATATATATATATATGTGTGTGTCCACATACACAGGCATGTGTGTGCTTTGAATGCACTGATTGTAGATAAAAGTTTTTCTCTTAGACAGAAATGCACAATTACTTTCCAAACCTGTGGGACCTTTTTAACATGCAACTGATAAACATACATCCAAAAAACTCAGCTGTTCAGCTCCCAAACCCTGAAGAACTTCATGGGTCAAAAATTCAAAATAAGTTTTGAATATTGATTACATAAAAAAATGGTTGAATTTCAGGTTGATGCGATTATGCAATGACAAAACATACATAACTGCTGTTCAGAGGAACTACTGATGGATAAGGAAAAAGAGGAAGTACGGGCCTGTCTGCAGGACACGCCCCTACCTCCTCCTGAGATGATGGAGCAGGACCCCGACCTGGCCTGTCGAGGGCGGTGGTTTGATCGGGCCGCGATGGCCTCGCTATGTGAGCAGCCACCTTCATCAGACAAGACCACACCGCTCCGGCCACAAAACCTCAGCGTCATCAGCACTCACAGGCCGCTTCCTGTCTGGGGCCAGATCTTTATCTGCACAGTCAAAACAGCTACGCTCCGACCACAGAGCCTGAGCACAGATGCACCTTTTAAACAGGGCTACAGAGACATGCGCAGACAGGCCTGCCCAGGCCTGGGAAGAGAGACAGCAGAGCTGGTGTCCAAGTGCCATGGCGACCGCCCGCTTCCAAAGGCCAAAACTGCCTTTTTATGTACTGGAGGACAACACAGTTTTCACTCTTAAGATGTAGCTGTCAATCTTTGTGACCTAATATGAATTTTTATTACTACATACACCTAATCATTTTAATGTCAAAAGAACCTCATGTACAGTCTACGTATTACTAGGAATTGTAACTGGCTTATTGGTGCTTAGTTTGACTCAGATCAAAATCTGAGGTAACCACACAGCATGCACGGCAATGTACGGTAAGAGTGAATAATACGGTATACATTCATTTACACTCCAGCCATTGATACAGTTGGTTATTTAGTGAAGGCAGCTGAGGTACAGCACCTTGATCATGGGTAAAATGGTAGAGCCCAGACCTGGGAACTCTCAGTCTATTTCCCTGGCCGTTTCAGCACATTGCTACTCAGACACTCAGAGCATCTCATGACCCATCCCATCCCCTCCAGCCTCTCTGAGAGCTGCAGTTCCACAGAACTTGGAAAAGGGAAGTTACTGCTCGAGAGATTTGGCTCTTGCAATCTTGTTGGTTTCTACCGAGTTTACGCCGACAAGTTTATTTTTATCATTCTGGCACAGATTAACAGCCGAGTTGTCCTGAATCGCTGCATCCAACTGGAACCCACACCTACACGACATCTGGGCTCATGAATTAAGGGGCTGCTGCTTCAGTAGTAAAGAGCACCCCTAAAACTTGGGTGCACTTGTCTCACATCAGTGTGTTAACCTATCAATGTGCGTATTACCATCTCGAGCCCAGCATGTGAGGCTCAGGGAAGTATAACTGCGCAGACACGTCGTGCTTGGAGGCTGACAAACAGAGATTCGGCCTGGTTGATCCCCTCTACGCGCAGCTAACCACGTTCCCCAATCTTGTTTCTCAAAAGGGTCTGTCCATAGAAACAGCTGCGTTAATTAGAAGTTTGAATAGGACACGCATGGTCTATGATAATGGCACCCACTGATCCTCTCCTGAAAGCAAAGCCTCCGGCTCTTCTCAAATGGGATCTTACAGAGAGCTGTAGCCCTTGGGGGAGGTGGGGGGTGGGTGGGGGCGGGGGTCACTTCTATATTCCAGGATCTCAAACAACACCCCCCCCTTCTTTAAGTGGTACTTTCCCCCTCACGTCAATGCCCTTTCATTATAACCTTCTCTGAAAGACTCTTTGTTTTTTGCAAAAGCCCTCTTTTCAATGGGTCCTTGAGGATCAGTGTTCCTTAAACCGTTAATTTGTCGGACAGTGATACAAAAACCCGCCGGTACAAAGGTGGCCCTGTGTTTTTTTTACTCACATTGATGTCACAGGAGAGGGAGGAGGAGGGTGATACAGAAGCTATCTATCTGTGTATCTCTGAGCGATGACTCAACCAACAAAAGGCTTTTTTTTTGGGTCACACACAAATGTTATTAATTAGCAAGCAAATTAAACCGGTCACCAATGTATCTGCCCATACGCACTTTTTTTGTAATACCATAAAAGACATTTCTAAAAATTATTTTCATCTACAAGTGATCACATTTGTAGCATGTATAAGGCAAGCAGAGCTTGCAGGAACACACAGACAGGCAGATACCCATGTACAAAATAACACAACCACAAGCTTGCATATCAATAAACACAGACGCACATATCAACACACACACATATACACAATTCAGACCTGGCAATATGCCTTGCAAAAAGACACAGGGACTCTCTCAACATTGTCACCGCTAAAATATTTAAAGGCATTTCATTATTTATTTAGCAGAATCTCTTATTCAGAGTGAGTTACATGTTAGGTGTTAGCGACTTGCGCAGCTGGGCACTGCACTGAGGCAAGGCAGGCCATGTACCCTGAACAGAGCTGCAGAGTCAGAGCTCTTGACGGATTCAACCCGGCAACCCCCTGGGTAAAGGCCCCTTAATGTCCCTCTGTGGCCTCTTCATAGTGACAGCTCACAATGCACACGCACATTCACACACACCCCAATGACACCATCACAGACAGACACCAACACACACACACACACACACACACACACACACACACACACACACACACACGTACAGGTGCCTGTATATTAGGGTGCTTAAGTGTGTGTGTGTGTGTGTTTGGATACAGGCTTTCCCACATCCCAAACACCACTCTGTCATCACTGTTGACCCTATCTCTTAACTCTCACAGCTTCACTTACCATGTTAGCTACGGTGCTGCCCCTTCCCTTCCTACAGAACCTCGAATGCAAATTCTTCTCTGGTACAGCTACCTTTGGCCACACTGTCAGTATGTGCACTTCTGCTTTACATTCTTCGAGAATACATACAGGCTATTACATGTCCCAGGAACCACAGCAACGGGAGCAAGACATGTAACCATGATACCAAAAAACATGTCCACGCACACACGCACACAAACAAGACAACTGAAAATAAGAACAGGTTTGATTGGTTGGTTAAACTGCGGTAAAACCAGATTACTCTATTTAGTGCGTAATTGGGCCTGCTACGTAGGCCTCTATTCATCTTTTTAACCATCACAGCTCCTGGCTCCACACCTCAGTAACGACGTCACACCCTGCAGGCCCCGAGAACATCGATTCGTGCGGAAAGCATCCGTGTCACGCAACCTGACTCGAGAGCCACGGAGCATTCGCAGCCGTTCATACTGAAACTCAAGTCCCTGGCAGGCGTTATCCAAGACAGCGCTGCCCAAGGATCAGCATGAGCTCGATTGTTTTGGGAGAGGTTTAACGCCAGCGACAGCAGGATTGGCTTCCCCGCCACGGGCCACTGAGGCGATATAAAAGTGTGGATGACGCCCGGACCGAGTCTCGTATGACGCCGGCCTGTGGGAAACCAGCACATCACAGAAACGAGCGCCTCTGCAATGCGGCCCGACCTGTCTGACGACAACCTGCCATGACGGCTCCGTCAGGCTGTGTTTTGTAAGGCTCCAGCCGCAGAACGTAACCCCTGCTTTGTGGCGGGGTGGGGCGTCGCCTACACCTAACAAGTTGGGTGTGTCAACCCAATGGCTCCACACCCACCTTACAGTCGGACCGCCGTTCTCAACCCCCCCACCCCAACGCCCCAAACATCCATATTTTAGTACACAAAGCCCCGCCCCCTTTATTGTGTCCCTGCAGGTCGGCCGCTCACCTGATGCGTCAGGTGGAGATTGCGATCGAGATTTCTCAAAGGCTGCCGCTGACGTTGCCGTGACACCAGTCGCCCCAGTCCGGCACATTCCTCTACACGGAAAGAATGCAAGCCCACGGCTCTCACACAGAAGGGCCACGCCGATCAAGAGGCCACGGGACAGATGCGGGTCCAGGAGGCCGGGGACTTCCTGAGCCACGTGAGGCTGAACATCTACGTCAAAAACCCAGCTCCAAACTTTGGTCAGCCCTCTAAAAATAATCAAGCTATTGTGAGACTTTTTTCCCCCCTTTTTTTAACTCCGTGTTTATTTTTGTTACACTTCCTGACACGCCAGTTCAGGTGGAGTTATTTTGATGCCAAAGAGCTGCTCTCTAGTAAAAATGTCACAAAGAGCCAAACAAAACACTGTACCAGTGTAAACCGCTTCCCGGGGTTCCTAAACTTACTCATTAAATGGTTATATCCATCATATTATCAATTTTTCATATGAAATATCACATGCATACCTGATACAATCTACTGCATATGTCATCTGATTTTATACATAATTTCATGTAGCGTTGCGGTAGATACAGACGTCATTATGGTCTGTGGGAGTATTGGATAAAGATGTCATAGCATTTTTTGTCAAGCTGTTACCTGGGGATACAGACACCCACTGTTTGTTTTGTTAGCATTTGGTAGGCACAGCATACTAGAAGCCTTTGTACTCTCCAAACATTTTATTACGTTGAGGGGTCTTCAACCAGGGTGCAGTTATTTCACAGGTCCTTGCGATCTTTTGTTTAGGCATTTAGAAAAGTTTAGGCAAATATTAATTTTGGTGACAGCGCATCTTGCTTTTCCCTGAAAACATTTGTGGTCTGTGATTCACTGTTTTTACTGTGACAGCAAGTCACGCACAGCAAGTCACTTCAGGGAAATGTTTTTTTTTTTCCTACTAATTCAGCTTAAATTCATCACAGACCCCTGAAAACTTGCCGTGTTCAAAGTCAGAGAGCACATAGAGAGATTAATAAATTGATATGCTGAACATATGCAAGATCTTCATAAACTGTGTGATACTGTACTGTGTTTCACACAACACACATGTACTTTAGCGCGAGGCAAACTGACAGAGAGAGAGAGACCCTTATAATGTTGAGTTAGGCACAGGAAAGCGGCTCGCTCGCCCACTCACACGGTATGAGTTTTTTGGGAGCTCCTACGTCTCATCTGTTTTCGAGTTTGAAAAGACGTCACGTCGCGTTCTGAGAGCGGACAGACAGAGAATGGCTGAGGCTCAAGGGACGTTCCCGGCATCTCCAACCAAAGACGACTGAACCCACTACAGTCTGCATCACAGCACTGTTAGTGGGTAGAAGTTGCTTTCATATTTTTTATTTATATTGAATTATTAATCTTTTTATTTTTCATGATCCTTTTTTTTTTTTTTTTTTTTTTTTTACATTGGTCTACCGTTCAATTTTTCAGTTTCTTGAGTATTTTTTAAATTTAATATTTTTTTGCTTTTCTCGTGAATTGTTTTTCCACAATTTTTTTCTTTACTCTTTTTTTCATTTTGGCCCAAAGTTAAGTAATTAGTCCTATTGAACACAGAGTAGGCTCGATCTGTTGCTAAGAGGTTATGGGTCTGAATCCCAACCAGTCTACTGTGGCAAGGAGAAGGTGCTTAACTGAGCTCTCCTTGACTTTAGATCCTTGGCATAAAGATGCTGCATGAAATGCTGAAGTTGGTTTGAGTCAACGCGGATTACGCAAAGCTGAAACAATAAACGCAGCACCCAAAAACCCCTCTCACTACGCAGTTACTGAAATACGGAACGGATGGTGCAAAATGCCTGCTTTAGTTTCTCTTAGCTCATCCCTGCCACAGAAGAGAGAGGTACTGAGGGAGAATCTGGCATGGTTCCCTCACTCCTACCTGACACAACCCATGTCCGAAGAGCCCTTCTTTAGGCAGGAGACCTGGTTCACGAGCAGTATCACACAGCTGTGCTAAATCGGATTTCCTGTGATTGGACAGACGGCCGGCACTTATCATCAGCCCTTGTAGCTCCACTGAGCAGATCACTCACACTCTATTTCACCCCTGATTCGCCATTTCCTGCCAAAAATGTGTTGCCATAGGATTTCAGGAATGCAGGATGCTTTTCTGCCCATCAACACAACATGGCCAACTCCGTGTGCCAGGCTTGTTTATGCATGCATCCAGAGATGGGGCCCGCTGTTGTTTTTTTTTTTTTTTTTTTCACCTGACGGCAAGCGAATCGCTCCGGCACCGAGTCCCCGATGCCCCTGAAAGCATTAACGCATTTCCAAAAACCTGAGGGAACGTTTCCATTAATTCAAACCTTAAGTGAATTGGATCTGAAAATGAATCTGTCGTGCGTTAAATGGATAAAAGAGCGTGAGGCTGGGGGTGGGGGGGGTGGTGGATGGTCTGAAATTCCTCATTCATTCCTCACTCTCAACAAACCTAAAGACAAAACCAGGCAGTGGAGTCATTAAACACACTGTCTCATGGGAATGGGGGGAGCTGGTGATTTTTACCTGTTAAACCAAAATACCTTTTCATATCCTTTGTCTTACCCAAACACAGTGAGACTGACTCACAAAAGGGCCAGTAGTCAAAGCCAGATTAATGCAGAATGTAATTTCTTAGCCGTACCGACACAGCTGCAGTACCACATCTACAACAGTAAGCCATGGCCCTGATGGTATTAAAACTATGACAGACTCATTTGTGTAAGCAGGCCTCAGCGGGCTGCATGTAAATTATTAGCAGACATATATAATATGTATATGTATACCATATAACATACATAAATTCTGCTTCTCGTTAATCAGCCAAAGATCTCGGGGAGAATTTTTTTTTTCCAGGGCCATTTCGCCGCTGAGTGTTCAGTGCGTTAAACTGTACACTGTCCCTGGGGCTCGTTTTCAAAACCTTTTCAGAATTTATTCTTTTTCCAAGCCAGCTAAAAATTCATTTCAAAGGTACAATTAGACATGCAAGGTAAAAAAAAAAAAAAAAAAAAAAAAGAGAAAATCCACAAGACAACTAATCATTTTTACAAAACCATTGAGGCTCTTTAAGTTGAAAATTCATTTTATCATACACTTAGAACAAAATGATCCTCTGAGATTTCAGATACACCAAATCTAAGAGGTATGAATTTCGCATTCACCCGGTCTTACCACTCAGGGACTCATCCAATTAAGGTAGACTTGCACTCCAACCAGGTTAACGAGACTTTTCTGACCCAAAGGACTGTCAAGCTCCACAAAGCGAATTCCAAAATGCCGGCAGGCAGTTCCAAAGGGACTGGACCCCCTGAGATCGGTGCTGTGGCTCGGTCCTAAAATGAACCCCTGTGGAACATGGCTATGAGCTTGGGAGATCTGTCCCCTCAGCAGTGGGTGCCGAAACAGAAGTGAGAACCTCGGGGAGTTCCTGCCCTGTCACCCCCCGTCGCCCGACCCCCTACACCCCCCACCCCTTCTCATCACCCTCTCAAGCAACTGCCTCCAATTCATCAGCGTCTGACATGGTAACTGAGAAGGTTTTGGGGAGGGGGGGTGGGGTGGACCGTAGTAAAGTGGTGCCCATTGCCATTAACCCCCCACCGCCCCTGACCTCGTGCACGTGCGCACAATCCCTCCTCACATTCTCCAGCCGCCATTACTGCGGTTTCAGCTGCCGGTGCACCTTTTGTCCGGCTGACTCAAAACCTACATGTACACACACACACACACTCAAACTCATACACATAAATACATTAACACACATGGATACACACAGCTGCTAGCACACCTTTTGTCCGACTCCAAACCTAAACACACACTTGACACACACACACATACACACATACACACACATACACAGGTCCACACTTATCGTAGCACACGTTTTGTCCAACTCTCACAATAAATGCATTAACACACAAAGACACACACAGCTGCTGACACACCTTTTGTTCAAATTCAAGCCTAAACACACATACATACACACACACACACACACACACACATACACACACACACACACTCACACACACACACATACACACACACACACACACACACACACACACACACACACACACGCACACACACACACACACACACACACACACACACACACACACACACACACACACACACACACACACACAGCTGTCGGAGGGCTGGAATCTAAAGGGCTGGCACATACTGTATGGCCGCACATGGCCCCCCTCCACCCTCCCCCCCGCACCCCATGTTTGACGGCTGTTGTCTGGGCCCCGAGGCTTTGAGTGAGGAATGGCTGGCATCCAGAGGAACACCTTCTCCATCCCACAGCCTGGCCTTTGTGTGCGCCAGGTTTCGGGAGGGGCTGCTGTGTAGCGGCCTGGTTACCCCCCAGGCTAACCAACAGCGTGACCATGACTGGCGGGGGGAGGGGTGTGGCATGAGGGGAACAGTGCGGCGTGTTTCTGGGAATCGGTACGTCCGGCTACGGTGAAGAGATGGAAAAAAGACAACAGCCAAATATTTCACCCATCCACCGGCACGGCCACCGCGACAGCTGCCGAGCACACGGGCGGGTTGGAAAGTGTGGTGGAAAACCCAGGCGTTTGGGCGTGCTAACGCCGCCCGGGCCAGCAGCTCCTCCCCGGCCCATTCATCAGTAACGGTAAGCACTGATAGCTTATCACGAATTTCTGCAAGAGCTTGCCAAACTCTCTCCCCCCACCCCCTAATGACGGCCAAAAAAAACTAAAACATACTCGCTTGGACACGCTATTTGCATGCTATTCCATAAAACAGAATGTAGTCGCCGACAGGGACGCGCACACCTTCGTGCTATTGTTGCCGGGCAACGGCCCATTTGCCCTCAATTGGCCAAGCTGCGCCTCCAAAAGAGTTTGATAGCTGGGATTACCTAAAAAAATTAAATCGCCCCCTTCCGAACATCTATGCAAGTCACTGGTTGCTATGGTGAAACAAGTGTTTGTGTTATTATGTGTTATTGTGTTATAGTTTGCATCATTCCTTGTGCGCTGTCAATATTTCATTACATTGTGTAATAACATTTCATCACAAAACCATGTAACTAAAACTTGTAGGTCTACTGTACCATAATAAAACAGCATTTTTTGAAAACGTTTCCTGGAAAAATTTCTTTTTCACAATATTGAGCTGATATGACCGATATGACTTGAAAAATGTCTAAGAGGTTAACAATCAAAAATGAAACATGCCATTAACATCTGCCATTACCGTTCAGATCGGCTGAAAAATCACTTTCAGCATACCGATACACACATTGTGTGATAGTTATTGATGTCAAGAAAATTTACAAAAATTTCTGTCATACAGTGGAGCACTGTGTAAATAAAATTTAAAATATGCATTTAAATTGAAAAAAAAAAAAAAAAAAAAACGGCATTTGGCGTGGCATGCCCCTGGGTTGGCCTCTCTTCCTCTCCCCTCCTCTCGGAGGTGATCTGGCTGGCCCGTGGCCGGAGCGTGGGATTTGGGCGATGGCCTTCCCCACAGTCCCGGTGACAGATCCCAGCCCTGCCAGGACTGCCACAGGGTGGGCCACATGCCCCGAGCAAGAGGGAGGCGGGGAGTAAATGAATACTACAAACAAGCACTATTATTTTTACTTTTTTTTTTTTTGGTTTTCCTGGAAATATTGTTGGACTTTTTCCTTTCTCTGTCTCTCTCTCTCTGTCTCCCTCACATTCTCGTTTTACTCTCTCACTCACTCTCTCTTAATCGGATTGTACCGTTTGGAAAACAACACCACCACAAACAAACATACAAGATGAAAAAAATAGACCTAAACATTTACACACACAGGCATGCACACACATTGAAGCGTGTACCCACACACAAATAAACACACACACACATACACACACACACACACATACACACACACACACACACACACACACACACACACACACCAAGCGACCATCATTCTGCTCTGCTAAGCAGTGCCATGATCTCTCCAATCTCTCCACTCGGGCCAGACATGGGGCCTGTTTTCTGTCCAGAAGCACTACTCTGCAGACATACTAAGTCAGTCTACTTCAGCAGCTCCAGTCCCACTGTTTTCCCACAGCAGGGAGACTGTCACACTTTGACTGACCAGAGGGGGTGCTGTGCCAGTGAGACTCAGTAAACCTTCCCTCCCTGGGCAAGAAATTACCTTTATTGTCTGATTGAGTGCTGGCATGCTACAGAATCCCTGCTTTACCTTGAACTGCAGGGCTGGGTCCCCCTCCTCCAGTACTCAAACTCTCAAAAGACAGACTACACTAAACTAACAAAGATTTTTGGGGGAAAAAAACTGACTGGGCTCAAGTTTTATTTTAAAACTTTCAGTTGCTCATCAAACGAAGCATACATTTTTAAAGCCCTCAGGAAGCATGTATAATGTCATCATAACACCTCAGCATAGCAACGGCATAAATCATTCCTAAGCATTTACGAAGGAATTTTTGCCAGAGGGTTAACCTTAAGTCAAATGATGAGTCCCATTTTTACATAACTTTTTACGTAAACATGTTATTTCATCCTTCATAATGTACTGCATTTGTCTGCCAAGGATCTGCAGTACTGCTGTTACTTTAATTAAGCCATCATACATGTTTCTTGAAGGTCCAAGGACTATATGTTTAACAAATGCATAAAATATCACCCAATTCCAAATTGTACTAGCATTGTAGCTAAAAAAAATGTCCATGTATTTCACAGGCACCCTTATCCAGAATGACTTACATACTTTATACTTTCATAAGACATTTAATCAAGCAATTGCTCAAGGACACAGCAGTGCCCTACCTGGAAAGTGAACTTACTAGCTCAGCTATCTGACCAATAAACTACACTGCTGCCCCTTTTCTCAAATACACTCACCCACAAGATGGTAGCTGCCTTACATACTCTATGTCACGGTACAGGAAAGATAGCACCAACTATAGCTCCTGTGCATTCTTCACGAATACACTAGCCTACAAGCCAACAGCTATTGTCATCGCTTGAATCCTCACTGCATTCAAGAGGGTTCAAGTCAATTAAGTGGTTTTGGTTTCCAATAAAATGTAACAATAAAAGATTGACCTTTACCTCAATGTTTGGATACTTGGCAGAAGTCAGAGGTGAAGGCAAAAATACAGTGAAGGAAATTCTAAAACAGAGAGTCATGGTTTCCTCCAACCTCAGAACACTGTCACAAAATGGCACAATTTCACCACAGCAGGCCATGGAGTCTTTCCTCAGAAAAAGGAAGCTCTGCAGATTTCTAGAAATGATCCTTTTGCTGGTGACATCAGTGGCTTACAAACCATGAAGGACAAGTGCGAGCAAAGTCTGGGAGCTTTTCTTGCAACAAGGAGAGATACAATCTAGTTTCCATTTTGCACTCGATCGGTTGAGTAGCAAAAGTTTCCTCATCCAGTCATCAAAGTTATAAAGTTAAAATTATATCACTTCAAAGCTGGAGTTTTATACATATATTATATACATGTCAATCTTTACAGAAATCAATTGATAAGAAGCTCCGCTAATATTTTTTAACTGCATTTCAGGCCACTGTAAATTTGTCAAAAAAAAGTCAAAGTCATAGTCATTGACTATTTCTGCTAAAACCTGTACCCTTAGAAATGTTTGCCATGAACTTCATGGGTAATAATAATGGTCTCTGTCTAATTCTCCGTCTCATAGGATATGCATTTGCACCAGTTCAGTTCTGAAATGGATGACTTTGACGTTCCATTTTGTTTCACAATATTATTGTTTTAGTGTTTTTTTTTTTTGCTTTCCTTTGATATATGTCAAGCATTTTGGGCTGTAATGCATGAAAGGTGCTACAAAAATAAAATGATTTATTAGTTTATTATTATTTTTTTATTACTGATCTCAGTGTTTATGGAATGAAGGTATACGTTAGTAGACCTGTTAGGGAGGCTTTTGTTTGCTTACCAACTCATCTCTCGCAAATAAACACATGATTAAATACATAAAGCTTTACTTAGAATTATATCTATTCTTATCTCATGTCAGATTTAAGATTTTGTCCTTTAGGGGTATTACACAAGCAAACCCTAAGCCTCATGTCTCATTTCCACCTTCAGTCACTGATGGTGTCCTAACTTCATTTGAGGAAATCCCATTTCACTTTAATCAGGTCTTTTATCAACTGGCAGAGCCTTATCCCAAGGTCAAACGTCGCAACGGGCAGCGCTGTAACCAAGGCTACGCAGACCCGCGACAGAGCTGCTGTGCTTCTGACTGACAGATGTCACGCCCGGGAATTATGTCAGAACCAAAGATAAAATTGATGTATAGGATTTGTCCCCATCTGATTCGGGAAGTAAATGCATTATCCGGCCTTGTCCCTTCAATTGAAACAATAACATGACACTAAATCCTCCATGAATGTCACAGCTGGACTGAAATACTGGACACATGAAAATGTCAAATACTTCTCTTTTCAAACCACCAGTGTCTGTACAGCTAAAGCAAAACACAATTTGGGATAAATTACATGAAGTATTTCTGTTTTAACTGTGTACAATGGCTAAATGCATAAATTGGGGGGAGGTACTGTGGTGATGCTGGGATCCCTAAATTCTCCGAACAGAACAGCATTTAGAGGGGGATGCTTAAATGCCAGGAGGACTCACACTGTAATTCCCATAACTTCATTTATTGTTCATCCATTGTTCTGTGCGGCGGAGGCCAAGCAGCTCATGAAAACAGCAGAAATGCCTGAGTGGCCAAGTGCCGAAGAAGAATCAAAAAACTAAAGTGAGGAGACAACCCAGAGCTCATCTTCAGGCCACTAAGTTTCTGCATGCCCCCTCCCCCCTCCTCCCCATACCGCCTCAGTCACCGAGCGCACACAGCTGTACATGCTGCAGGCGCTCTGTCACGCAGTATTAGGAGGCCCTGCTTTCACCAGGTCGGTCACCAGAGAGGACCCCCCCTGGGACTGACTGCCGCAGCTTCCGTATGTCGTTCTGTTTCCGAGCGCAAAGCCGGCCCGCCAGCGCGTCTCTAACAGAGACGGGGGGATTTTACATTATATGGGCCATGTTTACCGTGAATGTTAAAATTAAACGGGTCTTCCAATAAGACTGAGGTCTTATTAGATATCGTCGGGGCCGCTGGCCATGGTTGCTGGTGTACAGCTGGTGCTTATGAACCAATCGCCTTCCCTGGAGTCCACTTTCCAGCACTTGTTGGCGTCAAACTGCAAAACTACAAAGTAAAAGTTAAATCTGATTTGATATCAAGAACTAATTAAACAGTCCACAGGCTGAGACGCTGCTGAAATTATACCGCAGTGCAAACAAAATTAGGGAAATCACAGAACCCAGCTTCTTTCTGGATTTATGGCAAGAAGTTCAGTTTCACTCAAAGGCATCTGATCACTCCTTGGACTGAGGACATGTCAGACATCTTGCTTCCCTGCAGAGAAATGAGCACGACTGCGCCAGCTAAATCTCAAGGCTTGTCAAGAACTTGTTTGATAAAAACGCACTGGTTCCAAACACAGTGTGTATATGAGTGCGTATTAGTGTGTGTCTGAATGTCAAACTTGATATCAAGCAGTTACAAACTCTGAAACATCCCTGACGTTGAAAAACCTTTAGGCCCTTTGTGGCCTTTAATGCGAGTGTGTGTATATGAACTCTCCCCAGTTCTGTAAAGTTGGTGCTGTTCTAATTTGCAAGCAGGCCAGGGTTGGGTTCATGACAAGGCTACTACTAATCAATCAACATCAAGGTTAATATTCATCAATCAATATCAAGGTTGTCAGGAAGGAGGAAAGACAACAGCCCTCTTCAGCTGACGTCATGTTTGTGAAATGAAAGCTTCTACTACCCACCATTACTGTTTTTGCCTTCCAGTCCAGTCTCAGGTCTAATGACACAGACCTATGTCAGAGTGCTGGTCCTGTACAGCCACAGGTACTTGCTTTTTGTTTTACCTTTAAAATCAACTGCAAAATCAGATACAGGAAATTGGGTGAGGGAATTAGCTGTATAATCAATGGCTTTAATTGATCAGTTAAGTGCTGAGTCACAAAGGAAACCCCGATACCATCTGCCTCTTCATACCCAGTTTTATAAACGGTATTATAACCCTGCTTCTAAAACACAAAAGCAAGGTTTCTGCAACTTTAAATTGAGGTTAGAGGTAGATTGTTTTTCAGTGCATGTACATGTGATTTTTAGCAGGCTACATTGTAGTGATTCAGTGCTACTTTTTTGCCCTTGAAGGTAATGACGGGACGGTACATGGTGTCAGTGACTCAAAATATATGAACCAATCATCCAGTTTTTGCTGCAGACGGAGAGTATTTTGATTGGTCTGAACAAGGCGGATATTGACAGCTTAAGGAGTATCCACCCATGACTAGGTTCATGAAAGCTCACCTTCCATTCCGCAGCACACAACCGGAGCCCTCCACATATGAGAACCAAGCCCTGATGCTGTTTGTCAATGGCTACAGATGACATTTTAATTCCTACTGAATCGGACCCATGCAGCAGAGCTGGAGGACCGGGGTGGTCAGAGCAGCCTCCCCCCGCCAACCCCCCCCAACCACCACCCCCGCCTCCTAGTCACACGCGTACACCCAGCTTCAGGGACCAGAGGGTCAGAACAGAGGTGTCAAAACTGCTCAGCCACAATTACAGGCCAGCCCCTGTGCGGAGTGTACACAAATCCCCACGGGCCAGGAGGCATTTTGTGTGCAGTGGAGCTGGCCCTGCATGCACTCCTCCTCTCCTCTCCTCTCCTCTCCTCTCCTCCTCTCTCTCCCTCTCTCTCTCTCACACAGACACACACAAACAGGCACAGACCAGGAACAGAGTCTTAGGCACAGAAAACGACCTACCACCATAATCATACTTACTGCCTCACACGCATACACACACGCACACTGAGAACACGAGAAACCGTCGTCTCAGACTTGATACCATCACTTGCACATCCACCCTCCCCCACCCCAACACACACACACACACACACACACACACACACACACACACACACACACACCATCCTCCCTACCCCTCTCTCTCACACACACACACACACACACACACACCATCCTCCCACACACACACACACACACACACGTCTGCTCAGAAACAGCTGACGTTCTTGACGGGCTCCCAACAGCTGACGAACCTACAGGTGGGGGGACAGGGGGCCTTTTTTTAGGCCCCCACCCCCACCCTCATCCCCTCGCCACCCACCAGCTCCTATCCACACCTGTCATTGGTCTACAGAACTCACTGGCTCACTGTGAGAAGCCTCCTCTCTGCGCATCTGCTGCTGCTCCTGTCTGGCTGTCTAAGTCACCCTGCATGTCCCTCTCTCTCCCTCTGCTCTCCTGCTCTCAAGCAGAGTGCAAATTTGTCCCGGGGCTAAGAGAGAGTAAGCCCCAGTAGCACAACCTCACCCTGGGGCTACGAGCAGAGGAAACAGCCCTAGCAGCATGAATTTGTGGGTAGGCCAGGGGCACAGAGTAAGCCCTTGCATGAATATTTCTCTGTGCTGAGCAGAGACAGGAGGCCCCAGCAGCTCAATCTCCACAGCGGGGTAACGGCAGAGAGCAAGCCTGGTAGAACACACTCATTCCAGGACTATGAGTTAACAGTTATACCATGGAAGCACAAATTTCTCCCTGGGACAGAGTAAGCCCTGGTAGCACTGGCTTGTCCCTGGGCTATGAGCAGACAGTAAACCCTGGTAGCATGGATCTGTCTCTGGGCTAAGGACAGAGTAAGCCCTGCTCCCGCTGCTTTCTCCCTGGGGTAAGGACAGAGAGTATGCCCCGATGGCACAGATTTATCTCCAGGCTGCCTGGCCTACAGAGGGCCTGAGATACTGGAGAGAGTGGCCACGGAACTGAAGGCTTCTTTACTAAATCCTGTCTACTTTTCTTTGTAAAAAAAAAGGGGGTCTTTCTGTTGGCTTCACCTGTCAGAAAGACAGGAAAGGAAAACAGGGAGCACTCTTTTCTCTGGGGATGGTGGGAAAAATCCTGCCTCACCACACAAATGTATTTCCATAAGACATAACAACTGAGTGGAGGAGGGGTAGATGGACCTGGCACCAGCCTGCCGAGAGCCCTTTACCCGGGTCAGGCCCGTCCCAGGCCCGTCCCAGGCCCGTCCCACCCCTGACACAGGAGGAGCTTCGCACACGTTCCAACCTTTTCTTAACAAAAGAGAATTTATTTACATATAATGCACTGCGTCAAGATATCGCATCACACTCAATAAGAAATGTTCAAATAGCTGTCATTTTCAGATATGTAATACTGTAATTCAAAGTTTCCAAATATTTACAATGTCTTCCATTGATGCAAGGGGTGCTCAGGACTCCAGGCATCGCTGACAAATGGCAGATATATCAGCTGTGCCACACATCTCAGTGTTAAAGACAGCAGGCACAGACTACGGCTCGGGGACTCATTCTGACAGCGCATTCTGATGTTATGATGTCATAAGCATCAGATTACTGAGTCATGGGATTCAAAGCAACTCCAAAGATCATATTTACAGATTCTAAACAAACTAATGCTTTGTGGCATTACACTATATTACATTAAGGCATTCAGCCTTCTTATCTGCTTGTGAAACTGCATACAAAATGGTTGATTTTCAATGCACTTCTATGTTAATTACAACGTGCAAAGTTTTTTTTCTGGAAGTTTGATGGAGTACAAGAGTGTGCTGTCTCCTGCTTTGCACTCTGCTACACACCCCACACAGTCACAACCATATAAGAAACAGGGTGAAGGGGCCCAGGTCAGAAACCCACCAATCAGGAACATGGAAAAGGCCTAGGACCGAGAAGGGTTGTGAAATGGCCTGCTGGCAGCAGGAGTGAAAGGTCACAGGTCATGGTGAGGGGAGCGACACTTGGCTGCAGCTTCTTATTGGCTGAGTCTCTTCTCCACACTGGGCAGAAAGAGGTTCAGAAAAGCAGAAGTGAAAACAACCACAAGCGAGGCGCAGAGGCTGGGGTACACACGCAATCTCTGAACTGCCAAGAGAAAAAAAGCACAGCACTGCTCTCAGTTTGGACAGATGAAGAGAGAACTCATTGGCCTAGAGTAGGGGCCTGGAGAACTAAACGCTTCTCTCTTTGCTTGAGCCAAACATGGTCCTTCTCTCTTTTGGTTGTTTCTCTCATGAGTCCTGACCTGGGTCACAATGGAAGATAAATTCCTGGCTCTGGACAGACACTATCAGCACTGTCTGGCTATATTCAAAAGGGTCGGGTGTGCAAGCTTTGGTTTACTCCATGACTAAAACACCTGTTTCAGCTCATTAAAGGGGCATTTCACTTTGGTAAAAAAAAAACCAAATCCACAAATACTGTTTAAAAGTTTTAAACAAACTATAAATCAATTAAGCCATTCATTATGTAATAGTGCTGGCCCATGGCACTAGAGAGAGAGCTGAGAACCAGTGGCTTTTCATCAAGCCTTTTTCAAATTAATTTTGTTAATTGCTCTCTGCTTGGGACAATTATGCTTTTAACAAGAGAAACAGGAGTACACTTCAAAGAAAAAAAAACCTTCTTGGGTGAAAGACAAACACAGACATAAAAGAGGAGCGGGGGTGGGGTGGGGGGGAATGAATTTGGATGGAAATTACAGGAACAGGCAGCATGGTGCACCATCTCTCCAGCAGAGCCTTATTAAAAGCACCAATTACCAAATAAAGCAAAAAAAAAAAAAACCCACAGATAAACAGAAAAACCTGAGGCAGCTTTGGCAATAACATCAGAATAACAAAAATCAGAGGCTTCAACATGCTGTGAGGCAGGACAGTATTGGGCCCCGTCCGAAATCGCACACTATGCCCTGTATAGTAGGAAAAATCAGTGCGCAAGATATGTAGTGTGTCCGAAATCTCAAACCGGCTGAATCAGTCTGTGAGCATTACCTGGATGGCTTACTGTTTCCGTCAAAATTCCGCAGTGTGCAAGGACTGCACACAGTGCTATCCCACAAGGCCGTTGGGTGGATAGATACCAAAGAAGAAGACGGCAGAGTTTCTGTGAAGTTTGATGAAGGATGTACGTCAGTTGTAATCTTCCCTGCTATCAGACTGAAGGAAATGACGACCCTAGTATGTCTGAAAACACATGTACTGCACTGGCCAGTAGGCACTGCGTTGACATAAGAGCAGTATGCTTTCGTTTGAATTTACTAGGCACTGATTTGTATTCAATTTCAGATGCAGGGTTGGTGTGAGCTTTTGCTCTCGCCTTGCACTGAATCACATGATTCAACTCACCACGGCCCGCAATTAATCCATAAGTAGAATCAGGTGAAATTAATAAAGAAAATTAAACATACTGTTGTATGTGGCCGCTGACAGGGAAGAAGGGAAAGGAAATACAGGGAATATGGAGGAGGAGAGATAAGATTAACCGAGAGGAGGGAGTACAACCGGAGGCTTAAAGAGGGTTATGGCGGGGTTAATAGCCTGCGATAAGAGATGGGTTGAGAGAAGGTTCTACCCCATTGGCTGGGCTGTGAGAGGTCATAAACCCCATTGGCTGGTCTGTGAGAGGTCATAAACACCCTAATAAAAAGAGGTTGAAGCAGCGTTCAGAGCTGAGGAAGTGCTGAGGTTATTTGATGACCGTACCTCATGCTGATGGTGGTTGGGATAGAGATGCCATGACTGTCATGATGTTTGTATTTAGGACAGAAATCACCAACACTCACCAATGACTAGTATCTTCTGGCAAGGTTATGGGTCCCTTGTCGAAATATTTTAAACTTCTTTTATCATTAGCCACTATTAGACACAAATCCAGCCCATTCCAACTACTATCCAAACAGGAGCACTGATTTGATACTTTATCTCAGCTCCTTCCAAAACCGGCTAATGCAGCCAAATACAACAGTGCGTTTGCTCAGTTTCAGATTAACATCGGCCTGCAGGTTATGTTTTGCTCCCTTGTGTATCCATGAGTAAGTAACATGAAATGTAAACATCATCTGCAGAGTTCTCACCGATTTTATACCAGTCACGGAACTACAGAAATCTGGTAACCCTAGCAGCTCTCAACAACTAAGATTTTATGTAAGTAGCTCTCACCAAAGACCTCTGGTCTGTGCTGACAGAGTCGTTGGTTAAGGCAGTAGTCGTAAGAATGTCTGATCGTTGTACGTCGGCTGGCGGGGTCCTGTAGTGATCTCAGCTGAACTAGAGTTTGAGTTTTTCGCTTTATCTGTGCAACACAGTTGCTTGGTAAACAAGAAAAACATTGAAATGAAGTGTGAGTTTGATAGTGATCGCTGAGCCGACTTAGTCATTGGGATTTTTGTGGCCTTGTCCCGTCTTAGAAAAGCAGACATAGGCTAGCAGCAGCATAAAATGTCAGATTTTACTATTTATATGCTGTTGAAAAATGTGATTACATACACCACTATACCCACACATAGTTATCTGTGCTCTGCGAGACTTGACCTCCAGCTGACAGCACATAACTGTGATTCCACAGGTAGACACTTGAAGCCTCAGCTACGTTCAGCTAAGTCTGTCGATCCTCTTTTACAAGATAAGCGAGGAGCTACCTAGCAATCAGATTCATTATCTGTTCTGGTATTCCACAGCACCGTTCAGAGGGCAAGCCGCATTCATCAAAGAGCCGCCCAATGATTTTTTTTTTTTTTTTTAAATCTACAGCCGTCAAGCTGCGCTGACACTTGAGATCTTGGGTGACAAGTTAAGAACAATGGCAGTGGTTGCAAGTGCTGAAAAAAATTCCCCTCTCTAACATACCCAATAGCAAAGGAACCCCCTGCTTATCAAACAATAAATAAGTAAACCGTATGCGTTCAAACACAAAGCGTGTTTTCTCAGCTCTTCAGCGTCTCTTCAAAGAGCCTTCCCTGCTTTGTGGTAGCTGGTCTCCAGTTGCTGGTCTGCGTCGCTCTAGAACCTGTCACTTTGGAAGCTGCTCTTGTGCCCCCAGCACAGCACACATCCCCCAAAATCATACATAGCAGAGCAGCTGCTCTGCTCCCGGAGAATCTGAGAAGGAGGCTCCCGCTGGCATAATGGCTGCTGTTTCAGGCATGCACAGCACTTTCACACAAACTGATACATGTAATCAATCGCTAATACGCAGCGCTAACCAGCTAGGTGAATGTGCGTTCTCTTCTCGCTGGGGTGCCTTAAAAAGGATGGATACACGCACAGTTGGCTCACCTGGGCTCGGGGGATACCTGTTACAGGATAACGTCAGCCAGAGCAGCTCTACTGAGGTTACACCTGTGTCTCTACCTCACCTTAGGCACTGCTGACCTGCAGATAAGACCAGTCAGTGAGAGTGCAGCTGGTTTGCCTGCTATTGCATGTCGGTGTGTGTGAGTGCTTGTGTGTACAATGTAATGTATATGTGTGTGTGTGTGTGTGTGAGAGAGAGAGAATGTACCTGTGTGTGCACTTGTGTTATGTGCGGGTGTATGTGTGCAGATGTATGTGTGTGCACATGTGTGCGTGTGTCTCTATGTTTATCTACATGTGCTTGTGTGTATGTGGGTGTGTGTGCGCACACATGTACACATGTGTCTGTGTGTGTCCATAAGTATGCTTGCGTGTGTGATTGTGTTTATGTGGTTGTGTGTGTGCATGTGTGTGTGTGTGTGTGAGAAAGAGAGGGAATGAGAGCGAGAGTAAGAGAGAGATTGCAGAAAAAAGGTGTCAGGTTTCAGCTGTGGGCCTTCACACTTGTGGTCTCAGCTGTGCTGAGGGGTGGAGGCCCAGCGCTGACACCCTCTCCCTCCAGTGTCATTGGCTGCAGCTGATTCCATTCAAGCCCCCTCATGATCCACACCTCCACCTGCCTAAACCCGATACGCTCACCAATACCCCGGCACCTTTTTTCTGTCCTCGCCTCCGTGTCCCTCGGCCTTCACACGCAGGCCCGACCATCCTTTATCTTTATCACTTCCCGAGTCTGGAGCGGCAGGGTTTGGTGCCCACTGGGGGAGAGCAGTTGGCAGAGAGCTGCATTAAGTGAACAGGCTCCTGGGGCCGTAGGCTGAGGGAAGTACTTCTGGAATGCGTTCAGCCAGATCAGTTCAATTATCGGTTCATTACAAGGAGCATATACTTAATTGAAACCTTAGCGTGCCTGACCAAAATCTCCCCATTGGTTTCATTTTGAAGCAATTATTTATCTACCCTGTGGAAAATATTTATTATGTGAATGGAGCGAGAGAATGGGAAAATAATTCATCTGGCTCAAAGTCAACCGAAAGGCACTTAGGACAATCGCCGTGGAGCTCATCTCATAAGTCTGTATTGTAAAGGTAAAGTAAGAGAAATGCCTGTGTTACAGTAAGCCCAAGGCTGGCAGCGGCACCACATGCTACGAGAACCGAGAGACCCAGTGTTCCTCATTTCCTTTTTCAGGAACCAATTCATGGAAAAATCCTCGGTCCTCTTCAAAAAGGGGGTCTACACATTACCGGGGGTAGCGTTACAGTGATATGCACAGACCCACGCTCACTGCCAACACGACCAGGTCACCAGTTCGCAGGACGGGGCTCGCCTTCTCTCGCACAACCTCGTCGGCGACCTGCTAAAGAAATGTCCGTGGCGGTCAGCTCTGATCGGCTTGAGGCTTGGAGCCCCTCCCTCTGCACACTTCGCTCAAAAACATTCAGGATGGGGGGGAGTGCGGAGGGGTGGGGGTGGATGAGCGTTGGTGGGGTGAATTGAGGGTGGTGGAAGGTGGGGGTGGGGGTGGGGGGAGGGATTGAGTGTTGCCATGACAACCGAGATGTGCCTCTTCTCCCTGAGGACTGAGGTGTTAAACACCAAAACGTCTGCTGACACTGTCGAACGGAAACCACCACGCAGAGGAATGCAAGATAACAATAAGAGCTGATAGCACTCCATTTTACACATTACTTACTTTTATTTGGCTTTAAACTTTTAAAAAATCTTAGTTAAAATCATTTTTATCCTCTTAAAATTCAAGATCATTATAATTTACACATTTGGTAGATGATGTAGTTTTATATTTTTTTCTATATGGTAACATTATTGCAGTATTAGCTGTATGCGAACGGACATAAGACACATACATTCCAAGCTACCCAGTTTAGACGTTTATCCAAACATTCAATTTATCATATACATGTCCACCTTATCTTCTGGATTTAAAATACCCTTTCTCAAACAAAATCTTTAAATGTTTTTAATTATCGTTAATTGTTCACATTACTGTGGCACTTCAACGACGGCTGTACTAGTTTTGAGTAACTGTGACTTTAAAAAGCCCTGTGATTCTGACCAGCTCATAGAATCATCTCATTTTTACAGCCAACAAGTACAAGTAAGAAACACATTTGCCTCTAAGCATACGACGCACAGACACACAAGACAATACAGAGTGCACCATCATACTGACACACGTATGCGGACACGATGATCTGTTACATTCCTCACTTTCATTTACTGTAATTACATGCATAATTCCAGTAATGGGTGTTGTACTCCAGCAATGGGTTTAAATCGTGACTGAAATGAAATGCTTCAGTCCTGAAAAGTCATACTCGGAATGAGGTGCCTGCTGTATCAGGAAACGGGCAGGGCCATAATACTGTCATCACTGGCCCACTGAATGGAACAAATAACAAAGCTCTTATGTGGAGAGCGGGCTCATTTGATTGGTTTACACAAATCAGCAAATGACAGCACATAGCAACGAGGTTTATGAAGCCTCACTTTCTTACTGCTATAGGATAAACCCTTTTTGGAAATCCCCAGTTTGGCTGAGATGACTGCTCTGAGTCAGGACCATGTCACCCCTTTTGGAAAATGGAGACTAGCGGTGCATCTGGATGCAATTCTTAAATTCCTAAGTGAGATTTAAAAATGAACGAACAATGTGTTAGTTTGCCTGGCCAGATAGAAGAGGCAGACAGATCTGAGATGTTCATGTCCCAGCTCTCACACAGTGCCCCCAGAACATGCCAGAAATGGCCAGTTTCTGAGGTACTGACATTTTCATGCTCTTAATTCTTACATAGTTACACTGCATTTGAGCCTCTGTTTAGTGCGGCTCACTGAAGCTCACAATACAGTACTTATGCTGTCTTAATTTAGTGTGTTTTTATCTGTTAGGACACTCAAATTTGAGCTGTTCATAGTAATACTACTTAAACTGAGACGTGATGTGAAAGGAGATCACTTAGATGCCGATGAACAGCACTGCCAGTTTTGGGTTTTTTTTTTTTTAAGTGCCTAGACTCATACATATTGTAGTAGAGGATACTTTTTTTTTAAACTGTAAGACCTCGCATGAAGGGTCATCCCACTTATCGCTGTGTTTAGAACCTGACTTGTATTCTGTGATTCTAGAATATGACTAATGGGTTCACACTTAGCAATGTCTGTTGCTATGATTCATTATTTAAAAATGTTTCCTGCCCGCATGCAAATGGCTTTGAAAATTAACACACTTACTTCTAAAAGCAATGGACAATTAGCAGGCACAGACAACCAACAAAAAAACGTCAACAAAATTTCAGCAAACATAAAGGCAGGGTTCCCCTGGAACGCTAGGCCCTGAACAACAAAATTTATCTTTGAACACGGAGCGTATTTAATCCTGACTTCACCTGGATACAAGTTACAAGTTAGAGGCTGTCAAAATTCAAGCTCAGCCCTGTCCGCAAACAGAAAACACAGAAACCTATTCTGAAAAGAATGTTGGGGGCTCTACATCCACCAACCACATTTGTTTATTAATCACCACTAAACTGCCTGAAATACTTAATCTACATACAGCCCATGGCACAAAAAGCCTAATATGCTATCAGTAGGGGAAACTGTGCTGTAAACTGAAGGCGGATTCTGTCCACAGCTGAGGAGTGAGCCGAGGAGAGCTTTCAAACACTCCTACGTTCAAAATAATCCCCTGGGTTATAAATAGCCGTGATGCGTAATTCACAATTTTCATTTATTTGTGCCATTCCCACACCTCCCCCAAACCCCCGCCTCTCTCTATCCCACTTCCTCATCGCCCACTCAACATGGTCAGCCCACCACTTCCGTGCATGAGTTTGGATATTTTAAGCATTTTCCCCGCTTCCCTCTGGCTTTCATTAAAGGCAGACCCAACAAATTTAGCCTTTCCGAATCCCTATATTTTTAGACTACTTCAGTATTTAGGGAAACGGAAGTTTTTTTTTTTTGGGGGAGGCGGGGGGGGATTTTCTGTTCTGTTAATTCACTCTCCTGCTGTTGTTTCACCATGTGATACCCTGTTGGGGGATTTGTCCCAACTGAACTCCCCTCACTTCCAAAAACGCACTGCTCTTTGGCACATTTTACAGCTGAGCAGCTGTACCGTTCCGTGAAAAACGACACCGGTCGCCGAACGGACGAAGGCTATCAGCTCATTTTGCAGACCTTCCATGTCTTTTATTTTGATGTTAAAGGTTACAATGACCCATCAGGTTTTCCAAATCACTAATTCAATTTAAAATAGCCACAGTTGTTACAAACTCAAAAAATTAGTGGATAGGCATGTAAGGATGTAAATGTAAAGGATCTTTACATTTTCATAGTCCGTTGATAAGGTCAAAAAGTGACAACCAAAAATCTGACAGAGCTGTTTCACTGCTTTCACAGGATGCATTTTTTTACCTTTACAAATAGGCCGTCAGGTTAAAACGTGACGTTAAAATCTCTCACAAACTCCTCCACCCTGACCACCTAAACCACAGTTTTGGTTTTTCACATTTTCAGCTTCCTTGTTCCAAAGTTCACGACGTGCATTCATAAGGCCTCTCAGAACAGGGGCGGGTCAAAACACTCAGAAAATGTGTCTTATTTTCCTCCACTACCACCTCATCTCCGGGGTCCTGGAGGGAAGGAGGGATGGGGGAGATGAGGCAGTAGAGAAGAGAGGAGACATTTTTTGAGTGTTGGGAGGCACCTCATCTCCTCCCTCTCTCCAGTACCCCAGGGACAGGGAGGTGGTGGAGGAAAGGAGGATACATTTTTCCAGTACTGGGAAACACCTCAGCAGTGCTGATGTAGGATCAAATCAGCCTTTTTGCATTTCGGTTCACAATGGATTAGATTAAGATATGTACAAGGGAAAGCTGATCCCAGATCAGCACTTACACTCTGTGACACTTAATGACCAAGGGCACATTAGCCTGTCTTTCACTTGGTTCATACAAATGAGCAAGTACAGTAGCCAAACACACGCCTGATTCATCTTTAAATTCTGTGCTGATATCTGGAGGTGTTATTTCACAAACACAGGTGTCAATTCTTGGAACATGTCGCCAGATAAAATAGTAGCAGTAGGGGCCCTTGGGAGTTACCAAGTTCAGACTCTGTTTTCGTATTGATTAGCTAAATTACAAACAATTATTACATGATCTTGTGTTATTCTGTTCTTACATCTACTTGGTCATGTAATACTCAGTCCTCTGGATTATTTTTGTCTCCCCCATCCCCTGTAGGTCCTACACCAATCTTCTCTGGCCTAGAGATGGGAGAGTGGGGCATTACACAGCAAAAATGTTCTGTTGTGCTGAACAAAACCTTTTAATTGATTCAAAAGCTCATTGTTGTCCCACCAGTTTTAGGGTCCATGAGACCTCGATGAACAGAATACAACCTTCTGACTGGTTGAAATGTAATTGCAGCGGCAGCCATTTTAATGTCATGATTACTCATTTGCCCAACACACAATTCCGGCACCTCGCTGGTGGAGCAGACTGTGCTTCATCAGACTTTGCAGAGCGAGAGGACATGGGCCCCACTGCAGCTAGAAGAAGTTACGCCCGCAAGGAAGCAGAGCGGGCAAATGGTTAGCACACTGACCAGACCACAAATGATCTTTTTAAACCATATTAGTTAGGTCTCTGGAAAAAAGCACTGCCTGGCTTCTATGCTGTGAATTCACATCTCTAAAACAACAATGAAAAACAACAAAGACCATGGGGCTACTTAAAACTATGTGACATATATAGTTAAGTTTCAAACGCACAGATCTGCGCTTACTCTCTCAGTATTTCTTTTAAATTTGTACACAGGTACAGGGTAAGATGCTTTAAAAATGAAAACAATCAGTTTTGTGAATTATCCACTTAAAAGCGGAGACACTGAACACCAGCACACACTGAAGCCATCCAGTTTGTGAGTTTGAGATCCTTGCTCTTGGAGTCAACTCTTCCAATAGAATTTTTGAATGCATCAACTGGTCTGATGTCCCTGTTTTCCAGAACAGAGGGAAGACAAACTGGGAGGAGGGGGCTCTGTTTTTTTTTTTTTTTTTTTTTTTAAGCAAAGGATGATACCCATTCAGTCTGCACTGAGGATGAGTAAAATACAAACTGTCCCACGATGCGGACATTACTTCTGTGGTTCTGACCCAGTTTCAAACCAGGACACCCAGTGTTGCCGTTCCCCAAAATCACATCCCATAATTCGCACTCAGGTCTCTCTTCAGATTAACCCCTTGATGACAGCTACTGCACAGTAGATCTTAGGACCTTGCTGCTGTGCTCTGCGCGAAAACCATGGAAACCCTGGTGACATCATTGGCTGACATGTGGATGACGCCATACATGCAGAGGATTCTGTTCTGGCGGTGGTTCTTAGGTCCAGTGCAATAGTGACATGATGGACTGGTTTCTTCATGTCACACACTAATGCCCTTGTCCCAGGAAAGAGCCTACTGTGAAAGGGCCTAAATTTGTGCGTCTCCCATTTGTCCCATCACTAGTAATCTTGTGATCAGAGCTTTGGTACATTTAAAATATGTGTATCCTTCATCTTTCCCAAACCCTCAATCCATCTATTCACCTTTCCATCCATCAACCGATTAATTTAGCTGATCTGTCTGTCTGTCTGACTGACTGAAAGGAATATCCTTCAACAACAAAAGGTTCAAACTTCACACCTTAAACAGAGTATGTTTTTTTTGGTGTTTTTTTTGATGTCCTTCTTATTTGAGGGAATGGAAACACCCGTCAGTTACTGTCCGCTACTGGCCGCGCAGCCTGCCAACCCCACCGTTTCCGTGACAGCCACGAGTTGCCGTCGAGGCAGACTCATCTCCGCTACCCCCTCCAGCCCAGGTTGACCGGCTCAACCCACACTTCATTACTGTAATTGGTGTTTACCTCCTGATGGCTCAATTAAGAGCTTGGATGGAGGACGGATTAGTCACAGTAAAGAGGAGAGCGCCTTGCCGAGGAAAGATGGTCAAGGTACTGAGCTTGGTTCTGAGGTCCTATGAGGGTCTGAGGTAGGGGTAATGGCAGTAATTTGAAATCTGATGTTTTTTGTCCCAATTATTCTCAGTTCTTTCTCAACAATTGAACTGGAGCTGCAGTCAGTGTCCAGGGGTCACCTCCATGTCAGAGCAAACGATTTGAAGACAGGAGCTCGATGAACCACAGATAAAACCAAAGCGCACATTATGGTGGACAGATCTTCCCAACCACACTGGAAGTTTCAATGCTATAAGGCTCCCTGGTTAGAGGAGATTTAGTTCTCTCCTAAGCCAAGACCTGGCTCTATTGTTGACCAAAATTTTGCCTATGAAGCCAGTCAAAGAACACAGAACTCCAAAGCTTCATATTAGCTCGGCAAGGCCCTATTTTCACGAAATATAACTGAACAGGAATGCTGATCTAGGATCAGGTTCCCCCGTCCATATCCTAACCTCTTGCATCACATATGAGATGGCAAAACTGATCCGAGAAACACACTCCTACACACACAGGCCTTGATGTAGATTATGTGTTTGTTTTGGGAGCCAGAGCGGGCGGCCTGACCCACAGAGCTTTCGGAGGGATCTCTGCCCTAAGCTCTTTATGATTCCTGCACCTGAGTGAAGTATGGCTGAGATAGTGAGGCACAAACCCCCTACTCCCCCCTCCCCATTCTGCCTCTCTGTAATTAGCCACGGTGACCTTTAATGAATTAATCATCAGTGAATGTAATCCACAAAGTCTCCTGCTGGGGAGAGCGGGGTAGAGTTCCACTCCCAGCGGTAAGGGTCTATGGGCAAAGTGAAGAAGGACGCCTCTTACAGAGAACAAGGGCACCATGACCTGGACTGACCGAACTCAATTTGCAGGGGCCGTCGAAAATAAAGCGGTTAACCAGCGTGACTGTTTCAGTATTCCAGAGCTGTCTTTTAAAAAAAAAAAAGTAAACAACAAATATGTGTGTTCACAAACTTTAGAAAGAGTAGTTACAAATCAAGCTAATAACCTGAGTGTTCTGAGCTGTAAAAGCATGCAAATATCATTGCCCTTGATGCAGGCTAATCACTAGCCCTTCCGCTCATTGCGTCAATGTTGAATCAACACCAAAGCTTGTTTACCATTCCTTTTTTTCCTGCTGATTCGCCGCAGCACAGGTGAACGTGAAATCGCTACGTCTTGCATTTTCCCCTTGGATGCAGACTCCAATGCTAATGTCTGTGAGCAACTAGTCAGGCTCAATCATGGGCCTGACCAAAGAGGAGGAGACTCAGCCAAGGTCACAAGAATTAAGAACAAAAGGCAACCAACTTGGAATCTTCGTGTAATATCTGCACAGTCTGAATGGGACTGCTCCACCACCTGCCCGCTGCTAAAACACTGTTGCCTCCAAGTGACACCAGAACATGTCAACATGCTAATTTTCCAAAAGCAACAAACCAGTGGCATTATGGTTATAGATATGGCATGGACTGCATGCATAGTTGCTTATGCAAGGGCCTGTGTAGCTGCAGGCTTTCAGTCAACATCATCATTATCGCATCCATCATATCACAGTCATGGCCAGTCCTCCATCAACACCTTGATCAGGTGAATCAGATTTTTTTCCAGGCTAAACTGGAACAGATGACATCACAGAGCTTGGCTAAGTAAGAGACGGGTTTTCTTATGATATCTGTGTACTATCCAGGCACAACTGAAAGAAGAATGTTTTTTTTTTTTTTTTTTCAGTGACAAAATATCATATGACAGGGAAACTGAATTGCATTTCAATACTGCCGCATCATTCTGATTTCACATGCAATCGTAGCAGCAAGGATATCTAGACAAATTGTGTGACAACTATACTTACAGTGATTTCTTTTTTCGCCCGTTCTCTTCAGGTAAATATAAGAAACATACATAAAATGAGTGTGAAATGTCGTTGAAGGTATATTATTATGAGAAGATTGCTTTTGAGAAAGGGGACTCTAATCACAGAGGCAATAAAGCCACACATAGCAGCACCTATTTTTAGTATTGAACTCAGGTTTTAATATAAAATATATCGATTAATTGGTCAATTTCCACCACCTGAAATGGAAGAGTAACCGACTGCATCGCTAACTCACTAATGTGAATGATAGAACTGGGCTTACAGCGTCAGCTAGTGAAGGGGCGCACACAAAATGGTATCAACTTCTGAACGGCGCCTCCCCAGAGAATGTCGATGCCCAGGAGTGGGTAAAGGTCACTGGGGAGGAGGGATTTGGAAGGGAGGGCATGGAGGTTTAGGAGAGGGAGGAGCCATGGGATCAACAGGGACACCTGCCAGAACGCACCAGTGTCTGTGAGACTCCTTTCCAACCAGCCGCTCCACCGTCTGATTTGACAAATCCTGATCTGATTCGGCTTCCCTCCCAAATTTCTTGGGGCATGGGGCTGGGGGTGGGGGTGGGGGTGGGGGTACCGTCAGCTTTAAAGAGAGCTGGAAGTCTCTGCTGAGCTAGGGTGGGATAGCCCCTGGCTTTTACAGCTCTGGCGGTTTGTTATTGGAGAGGGGTGCCAAACTCGAGCCCTGGAGGGTCACAGTGTGTGCTGGATTTTCAAATGTGCTTCACCCCTTTAGTGATGAATACAAGTCACAGCCAGGAATTCACAGGCCTCATTTCAAAGGCCTGCATTGGCCAGCAGTCAAAAGGAAACCACAAAAACCTGCAGATTCTGCAGGCCTCCAGGACACTAGTTTGATACCCCTCCTCTAGGCCCTCATCTTTGCCTGGATCAGTGGCATCCATCTCTGGCTGTCTGGCCCCAACACCCCCCCAACTTGAGCTAACCCTCCACCCATCTACTCATTCACCCACGCCTCCCCCTATCACCCAGGCCCATTCTGAACATTGCAAAAACATAAGAATATATGGTGATTCAGCTCATGATTTACTTCCTTAACCCACCTAAGTGTTTCACACATCATAGACCACGGGTGACCATGAAACATCCTTTTCAACAAGGCCAAATGTCATCGTGTTTACCTGAAGTATAACTGCACCTAAATCTTTTGGGTTAAAATGATGGCTCTGTTCCATAACATCTTGCCCAAAACCCTGAGCCTCTTTAATTTAATTTTAATAAAAAAAAAAAAAAACTTTTAATTTTATTTTTTACAACAGAGAAGCTAGCAGCAATCTTATGGAAAGTGCCAGCTTATGAGTTAGCCAACAACCTCATTCTCCTAATTAAAAAAAAGTAAAATGTTTTATCTCTATTTACAAAGGGAAGTGAAATAAAAACTTGATTCTCACTTGCCGTGATAACCTCGGAAATCAAAATAGGTTGGGAATACAAGGGATTGTGTAGCCAATCTGATGTAGGGAGTATGGTCGTCCAGTTTTGGGAGCTAGTTCTGGCAGGAATTTGACCGGACCAGAAAAGTCCTAAGGGAGCTTTTAATGGAGGCACTGAGTCAGAATCTGGGTTTAATATCATCCAATGGATTTTATGACCCAATCTGATTTGGCAGTTATTGTTCAACCAGTGATAATACTGGGGTTCTGTAGGAGACCTGAGCAGGGAAAATGATCAGTAACTGGGCTACTTTCACCACACCGGCCCAACCAAGCAGCGAACTGGATCCTCAGCCTCTGGGGACTTATAGAACACTGCTTTCAGCAGGCATGGCCATTTTCCAAATCATGTGACACAATCTTGTGTTGAGGGAAAAACACCGCTGGATGACTGTCCCTTCTGAAATCAGTTAAAGATGCAAACTGATGTGTCCCAACAGATTGGTGTACATGCAATATTTGGTAAACCTTTGTCATTTTCCTGTAATATTGCCCGATTGAGTTTTTACTGTAGCAGTCACAATTTCCATTTCGTGTCGCAGCAGCCCAGGTTCAATCTGTTGTGAATCACAAAGGACAAGAAAAAAATATAAAAAAAGAAACCCCAGTCTACAGCGCTGTCTCTCAGTGCAGATGTGCATGAAGATGGAAAAGGACAAACTGGCACGAGGAGAAGAAAAGCAAACACCAGCTGGTGAGACAAATCGGAAAATGCGGTGGCGTGGCAAAATCGTGATGGTTAATCAGCTGTCATTTTTCTCTGCTTTCCACAGAGGAGCCCATCGCAAAGGATTCTGCCACATGGTGATACCTCTGTGGCTTATTCATGCTGTCCTGTAAAGAAGCCAAATTTCCCACCACCTGAAACTCCAAAGAGTTAACTTCCCAGCCCCCCTTTCCTCCAAGGCAAAATGTGTCTTGTGCCACTTCACAACATATTTCCCCCTCTACAGCTTCTGTATTTTTTAATCTCTACTCCACATTAGCATTGCATCTCAATTGTTTTAACTTCAGCTGCCTGGTTGTTAAAAAGCTAACCTGAAGTATTCCATTACTTTGAGGTATCGAACAAACATTGTGAGTGTCCCAAATTTATTAGTCACATCAATCGCTGTTCATGTTTTGCTCTAAACCAGACACAAAATATTCCATTACTGCCAATCACTCTCTCCCATGTGATATACTGACTGTGACTGATAATCAAAAGGAAATGGCGTGCATACTCCTACAACGTGATTATTCATAGATTTAAAGTTACTGGAATTCAACCGTTATTTGGTTAAAAACATAGTACAGTAGTTACTGTACAGAGCACTAAGTGCACAAGGATATGTGAGTGTGTAAGCACTGTGCAGATAACACACCATTGTAATAAAATAGGTCAACTTTTACCTTTTTATCATGGGCATCAGTGCAGTGTGTGACAAACATGACATACTTTTTGAGTAATATCACATAGCAAAACATGCAGATTAACAAAGGTATCAGTCCGGGGGAAATACATGAATTACCTCTGAAACAACAGAACCTGTAGAGGAAAGGATAAGAAAGCAAGACGAGATACCAGGAGACCACCTGGACACATATAATTATGTGTCCCTTTTGCAGTAAAACTCCTAATGGTCACATTGATTCACCTGTCTCTTTGGAGCTCTCTATCTAGCATTTTGTTTCAAGTCAGTAGTTTAGAGTGCAGCCATAGCAACAACAATATCTTGGATTGCAACCTTGCTTTCCTTCTTTAACCTATTCTGGAACATAGGCAAGTAAAACCAGCATGACGTCATGAGATCACCTAGTCAACAACTTGTCAATTCTGATTGATGGGTGGTAGGGAGGAAAGAAGGGCAGGAGAGCACTTTTTAGCACATATTTTGATGGGATATTTAAGGGTATATTATTTGTTTCCATATTATTTTGTTATCCACAACACCGATCCCCCCTCACCCCCATGGGACAAACATGCAAACAAAACATTACCAAATATTAACATTAAGGAAGTAATCTAATTCTATTGAATCTCAACTTGTTCCCACAAAAAAACACAACAAAAAAACAACCCTAATGTTTATATATATATTATATTATTTTAAATAAGGATTCCTGTGTCAGTGCATTTATAAATATGGAATGGAGACATCGTTCGCCCTACGTAGTTTCATTTCCTCTCAAAACGATCCCCACCGACTACAAACACATTTCAGCCTTCGCTGACTGACACAGGCCTACTTCAAGTACGGTTATGGGCGCTGAAAGTTAAGATAAACCTGTTTACAGTAACTTGTTTTTCAAAAATGTTTTGCACAATATGACGCATGAAGACTTCATGTCGGCAGGTGCACAGATAAACTCACTCCTACTGACGTATTGAATATGTAGTCTACTGCATTAATATATTAATGCTATACGACTGTCATTAATGTGCTAATTAAGTGCTTTGACCTGTGGAAATTGACACATGGCTCCTTAATTTGTATAAGCAACAATTCTTTAGTCTAACCCATTTCCCTAAAATGAGGTGCCATCTATGTAAATCAAATGTTTACCAACCACACTACAGACTTCATGTTGTAAATAGCGTTTTGTTTCCGACTGTTCATCTATAAAATGTTTCGCTACATAATTACCATTATAGAGCTACTGATAAAGTCATACTAAAGTTAAGGCTAATAAACAGAGACTATGAATTCAGTCGTTAGTACTTATTTAGTAAGATCTATCTACTTAAAAAAAGCGACCTTTTAATTTCAAGAAACAATACTGTTCCGTAGGCTACCTGCCACATAAGTTCATAAAGCGAACAAAACAGCTCGAGCACACTACTCTTAGCTACTTAGCTTATACTACAAATTGCAAAAGTACAGTCGTGCATCATCATATGGATACTGTATGGTCTCTTACATGTAGGAAAATATGCAATTCCATCAAAAAAGGACATCTACGGTGACAGTTCAACTCCTCGTTCTGACAGTTCCCGTCACTACGGCCCTGTCGTCGACTGCACGCGCACATCTCTAAATGCCAAAAGCACATTTCATAGTGCAAAATATCAACATGGAGGGAGGAATGTTTATTTGCTGAGCTATCTATCACCATTTCACAATCCCATTCGCAGCCGACAGCCATTAGCTAGCTAGGCTACGTTTAAATCTTATGCCAAATACACCATCGCCACTCTGTTTTTTAAAAAAACAACTAGTGGTCCCAAACCACTACGTAATATCAAATTGTTACCCTTGTCCATATCACGCACTGATCTGAACTCTTTGTACTGCCAAAGCGAACAGTCAATTGTAGAAAAAGCAAAAACAACAACTAGCGCACAGTTGACAGAACGCAAGGAGGGAATTTAACACTCCACTTACCCTGGAAAAGGGTATCCACATCTGTGGGGTTCAATAGTTCATTTACTTCATTTGTATAAAAATAAAAAGGATGTTGACATATTAAAGAGCGACGTCTTCAGTTATAAAAACAATTCTCCCCCTTTTCCGCTTAATGTACAAGGTAACTATTTAGTTCAGTCAAATGAGACAATGTAGAAGTGATGCGCAATCTACCCTGATTGGAACTACTTAATGAATGACGTGTTGTCGTCCAATGGAAATTCTGTATTGCTGTTACTTATCCAATCAGAGGACATTTAACGGGAACAGATCTTATGAAAGCGGAGAGGATAGAATGAGGCGGGGCCTGTGTCTAGAGGGGGTGGTAGTGATTGTCATGTTTGCTTGAAGTGCGCATATCCCTCCGCTTTGTCAATTAGGTTTTGCATGGTTTTGCAAGGAAAGAGAAAGTGTGATTGAACGACGCACTGTAGACATTATCCCTAGCGGGTATCTTCACATTTCTTGATTTTACTGACCCGCCTTTCAATGTGTATCGCACACTGTAAAGCTAAAGGCTCATACAGTATACGAAACTTGAAACAGTGAAACGCTAACTTTCTGCTGAAAAAATTTCTGTTGTGCTACGTATTGGCTATACTTGACTCGGTTTTTTTTTTAATTTTCCTCTCAATATGTTTTACAGTCGTACGCCATTCTAAAAGGAGTTACTGTACACGTGTTGCAGACTAATGGTTTTAGATGCATCTGGCACCAATATGTTGAAGTACACTGGAAAAAAAAATCTTGCCAACTGAAAACAATGCTTGGAAACAAAAGGAGGGCTGGGTGACAGGGCTGGGATGGGGAAGCGGTGAACACGCTCATTTTAAAGTAAACAAGAAAACTGTTGCATACTTATTCGTCTGAATGCTTGTTTCATAATTAGGTTATTACTGTTCTTGACACCGCAGTTGTTATGTCTCTGTAAGAGTTCACAGAGGTATGAATGTAATGCACTAAAATTGCACAGGGTTTAGATGACTTTATCAGCCCTGTCATTTACAGGGCAAGGGTGAACACAGAACCGCATCTGTTTCTGAATTTCATTCCAATATCCGCTCTTAATTATTTAGTCTGTGCAATCATTTTTCATGTTCTGGCATTTTATCAAAATGTATTGAATGAATGAATGCATAAATCAATCAGTCAGTCGATCAATGATTGACTGCAAGGAACATTCTCTTGTCTTGCTATATGAAATGGCTTACTGTGGTCTAATCTATGAGCCATCCCTGAATTAGAGTCCACAAATGAGCCAGTGTAATTGGTAGAGAGAAAAGCACACATACCTTGATTTTGTATTGTAAACAAACAATAAATGTCTCCAGGGGTCACCATCCGTTTAGCTGCCTTTGAATGATCTGACTGAGGGGTGCCTGTATCTTCCAACCTCGACAGTTACTGTCTTGGACCTGAAGCTCTGAAGCATGTTGTTTTTTTCGGTCTTGTCCACACAAGCCACTTCCACTACATACTGCGCGATAATGAAATACATGCTGCATGCAGCTGTCCACATTGGAGCCTTTTCAAACAGCCACTTTGAGTGCCCCATTGCGAACCCAATGGCCATTGTGTCTCAAAGTATGAACAGCGGTAAAAGGGGAATGGGGTTTCGTGACACTGCAAATAGTTGGATCTAATCAATATGTCACCAGAGGCTGACTGATTGGAACCAACTATTGTGTTCTGTTGTGGAGGGTAAAATCTTCCAGTTGGTTCAAGAAAGTCAGTGATTGCAATAGTATCTCCACCAGTTATGGGCTCAATAAAACCTCATTCCACAATCACTAACAGGCCTTTAAGGCTCACTTTTGCCACTTCCTCCTTGATTTTACTTGTACTTTAGAAATGCACGCGAAATGGAAGCTCACAGTGTTGACATAGGAGTTCACAGAACTTGTCAAGGAGGAATGCCCCCCCTCAACTTAACAAACAGGACAGCTACATCACACCTGTATTCAGAAATACATGTCATGCCATGTGGGAAATCATGTTTGGAGGAAGTCATAAAATTGACTTTTAAGGCCACACTTTCACTGTCATGTCCATTTTTGGATTTACTTGAGATGTGGTGAAACTGAGCAGTTTATACAATGCTCTGGTGCTGACGAGCCAAAGTGTGTTCCATCCAGGCATTTAAGGACCTGGCAAAGGAAACCTCTGTCTCGGATGAGTCTTTTCAACTCCACTTGCAAAATAAAATGGTGGAACTTGCAAAAATCCAAAGACAGGAGAGAGGAGGCCACCTTAACATTTTACAGTGTGGTTGATTTGGCTGCTATTTGGAGTACAATGCACAACCGATGCCAAGATCACTGTTGGCAGCTTCGATTTCATTTTGATTGTTGATTTCTGTGGAAAAGCTTACTACATCACCTTATGATATCATTTCATCTTATGGATGGACTGGGGGCAGCTGACGTTACTTTTGCACTTGGAGAGTTACAGAGTGGCATGTCGATTATTTTGCACCTTTAAATCAGCAGCCACGTCACATCCAAGAAACCCTGTGAGGTTAGTTAACTGTGTAACCAAATGCTTTAATGGATCTAAGTACTAAGAAATAACCAAAACCTGAAAATCCTGAACCTCTCCAGGGACAACACCGAATGCCGCTGGATTTCTCCCATTACAAATGAAATGTGTTTCAGTGTCAGGAATCCTCTCCAGTCTATGGGAAGGACTGATTCAACAGTTTTATCCATGGTGCCCCCAATTTCAAGAGTGTGGAACTGCTTGAGTACACAAACAATTAAGGATTGTTTGCCAATGTTTCAGAATGTATTGGTCAGTTCATGAAATACTATGACAAAAGCAGAATTTAAGTTAGTATCAGTATTACTTACCTTGTGATCAGTCACAGTTGGATGCCACTGATTTTGAATAAAGGACTCATAAGAAGAAAACCCTAAAAAAATACTTTTACTTAAAACATACCATTTTGTATGCACAGCAGTTTCAGCTTAATGATTGCATTTTTAATGCAAATATCTATTGCCACAAAGAGAAAGAGAAAATGTCAGTCTTCACTCAAAGTAGATTTAAATAAATGTTCACGTTTATGATCGATAAAAAAGCATTTCATGTTGTAAATTACATACATTTAACAAAGAGTGCGGACGACGAACATCGTGAAATGAGATGAATCGCTCAGCATGCATCGATGGGTTGCCGCGCCGGGATTGGTCGAACACAGAACAGATAGTTCAGTGCACTTCGGGGGAGACGAATTCTAACAGCCAGAACTGTCACTTTGTCCAGCGTCCTCGAGGCTTTTTCTTGGTATGATACATGATACAAATTAGTTGACACGATTTACAATAATCTGGTTGTATGATTCTGTGTGTGGTACATCCCGCGTGTTTCAGTTCTGTGAACTCCTCGAGTATGGGGCGGATGTACTACTGTAGATGACCTTTAAATAAGGTCGTAACTTTAAAAAATAGTAATTTGCCGCCCTGAAAGTTAAAATGAAGGTTTTTATGGGTGCTATTTGGCATACGTTTATCAGAGAGGCTCCTCAAATAGGTATTCATAGAAAGCATGCAATAAACCGGTAAAATATAATACTGAACAACAATGAGGACTTTTTTGCCCTGATCATGAAAGCATCCAGAAAATATTTTTTCGCGCTTATTTTTAAAAACAATGCTGAGCTTTTTGAAGTGCGAGGCAAGTTGTATCCTGTGGAAAATTCGAACTAAATTTGACCAAAGCGATACAAGGACTATTTAATGGCAGTTGCGGAGGGATACTGTGTTTACTGTGAGAAAGGAAGTAAAGCTGCAGACCAGTGCAGATACTCTGGTTCTAGATAAGATATATAACTGTTTGTGATGCCGTCTTAAGCATGAGTATGGGTGACCAAAAACCCGGAGATGTGATAGAAGGCGAATGAAGTGCAAATTTGAAGCCTTACACTTGCTATTTTTATTTTGGAAGCGTTTCCGCTTTTCAGAGAGAACAAATCCTGGCTTTAAGATATCGAAATAATCTAGTTTGCGATTGATTGTATGGAGTGCATGATGTAAAAGTTCAGTTTGATCAAGCAACGAAAGTAACATTGAGGTGCTATGTTTCTGGGAACCAAATGTAAGATAATATGTTGTAATTCAGTAGGTCAATGCACACACTGATGCTTCTGCTTGGTTGCAACTCGAAACAAACCAAAAAAAAAAATCAATTATCCAGGTAATTATCCAGGTGTCTCAAGGGCATTTACAAATACTACCTCTCAGGTCAGTTTTAAATGATATTGTCTTTCATCACAGCCAACAGAGGTATTTTTTTTGGCAAGCCGCTGTTCCCTCTTTGTAACTCTGCAACCAACTTCACTTTGAGTACTACACTCTTCCCATGAAAGGGGCCTCACAAATCCATTGTGTTAACCTACAGTACATCACAGATTCATCCCATAATTATACATTAATATATGTTTTGATATTTTCATGTTTCTGTGGAATATCCAATTTGTGAAAACATTCTTCCATTCAAATGAGTGAATCCTTTTTTTTTTCTTCAATGTTAGTGCTCCAGACCCCTTGCTCATATATGAAAACACACATGGTACTGGATATATTTACATACCTTATGTGTATTGTAATAGAATTCGTTTTCCCCCCAGGAGATTTCTAAAGCTGAACACGGAAGCAAATGAGGAGTACCTTATCCCTATCAAACAGGCAATCTGTGTTGAAGCGATATAGAGAGAAAATCTACAAAAATGCAGCCAAGACAGCATCAGTAGACAGAGAAACACCGTGCCACACGTTTTGTTTTCCAACAAACTTTTTATTTAGTGGTTTCTTAAGGAGTATGTGCCCACTTGTCGGACACAGACAAAGAATTTTTTTCTGATGAAGCGATAAATGAATCGGTCGGACCCCTCCAGATTCTCTCTGTAGCTGCACCGACGTCACAAGTGCGTCTCGAGCCTCCTCGTGAGCAGCCAGTTTAAAGGGACAGGAAATGCCGTTCCGCCTTTACCGGGGGAGTAATAGTGTAATGACGGCGGTTAATTACATACTTTCATTAATATTATTAGGGTCGCGATCTCATAGAGGGGCTCTGGCCCCTCTAGGAGTGGGTAATTGTTCAGATTATTACCATGGATACCAGACTACTGACGAGGCCTCTGCTCCCTCGTCTCCATTGCAGCTAAAACCTTGGAGCAGGTACCAAGGCTACAAACCAGGACCCAACCTGCCTTTGAAAAGTTCCACTGTGTTTCAGTTGGATGATACACAAAAACTAGCAGGAATGGGGTTGACAGATATCCAACATTTGCTTGAAAAAGAGTGCAGGACTGAAACAGAGAGAAAGAGGAATGGAGAGAAACAGAGGAGGGCAAGGGTCTGAAAGAGAGAGATGTGGATTGGAAGGGAGAAAGAGAGGGACAGGGAGAGAGCGAACAAGGATTAAAATGTGTTTTTATACTTTACGTAAGAAGCTTACGTTCTAGGGTTTTGCGATGGAGAAGTAATGCAAACAGATGGGCACCCCACTGACATCCCACACTCCCTCCTGTGACCAAACAGAGGTCAGGGGGGTTAGCCGTTTGGCCTAGGAGGCGCAGGATCTGTGGGGAGAGAGGTGAAGCGGCAGAGCTAAGCAAACAAACAAACAAATGGCGAGCCAAAGTATGGTGCTATGGCTGACAGTCATCCTGATAAGTGGCACTACTCTTACCCACCAGAGTGTGACTACAATACAAACCACAGGTTCCCAAACCATCACAACAGGCCTACAATACAAACCACAGGTTCCCAACCCACCACAACAGACCTACAATACAAACCACAGGTTCCCAAACCATCACAACAGGCCTACAATACAAACCACAGGTTCCCAAACCATCACAACAGGCCTACAATACAAACCACAGGTTCCCAACCCACCACAACAGACCTGCCATACAAATCTAAACCTTCGGGTATTCGCAGTACACACCCCTTCAGTTACCACTACACCTCTGCTCCAGACTGAGCTCAGCCCAAATACTGAGGCAATGAGTTTCCGTGGCAGTCGCTAATGATGTCATTGGCAATACACGTAGCCTGAATTAATTTAAAATCTCATTTAAATAGCTGGATCCCGTTTATATGACTGCACAGGTTCGGCTTAATCAGTCAGATCTGGCTGCTTCTGGGGAGTTTACATGACATTCATTAAAATGTGAACAGATAATGGAAAGAGAGGGGCAAGGCACTGTCCAGCTGAACAGCAGTCATTCAGAAACTCCCATTCAGTTGCATTATCAGGAACCTGCATGCAGTTAAGTAATGCACTGTGAAGAAAAAAATAGTGTTCTGCTGAATTCCCTGTAAACCAAAAATGCTGAACAAAGCAGATCTCTACAATTTCAAGTTTGATTACTTAAATTTCCCAAGGTAGTCAGTTTCCTTCTTTTTTCTGAGTTAACTTACAGGCTTTGCAATGTGGTTAAAAACCCATCACACCCAGGGAAGTGAGAAGCTGCAGGCCACATGCTATGAGCCCTAAGCTCTTTCAGTGGATTGAACTGTCAAACAGCTGTGGCAGCATGGTTGGGTACTGGAGTGGAGCTGATGGTCTGCTATGGACTTCAAAGCAGATTTTCAGCTCAAGCTAAACCCAAAGTCCAAGCAGAATTTGCGGAAACCCCACCCCCTCCCAGTCTCCTGTGGCCTCATGTCCACTGGGGAAAGAGTGAACACTGGCCAAACTAGTGTTGCAGCTTTTTGGTGTATAACAGGATCATTCCTTTGAATATCTCCAGACACAGGAGCATGCAGCGCATTCACTACACGTTAATGTGTATATGAATATATTATTTGCATGTGTGTGCATGAGCATGTTATTGTGAGGATGCAGTATTTACGTCTGTGTGTTTGTGTGCGTGCATGTGTGCATGTGCATGTGCAGGTGCAGGTGCATGTTCATATGACTGTGTGTATGTGCCTGTAAGTATCTGTGCATGTCTCTCTGTGTGTATACAGTATTGGTGTGTTTGTATGGGACTTTGAATGCATAGCATATGAGTGCATAGTGTGTGTATGTATGCGTGTGTGTGTGTGTGTGTTGTGAGGAAAGCTGCTTACCTCCCCTGATGTGAATTGCTAAGCTCTGCTGTAACCCTCTGCCTTCTGCCAACAACAATTAAGCATTCAGAGCCTGACCTCCCAGTTCTTTCAGAAACCATACACCTTCTCTTCTGATTTTACATACACACCCATACATGCATGCATTCATGTGCACACACACACACACCCACGCATGCATATACACACATGCCCACAATCATACATCCACATATAATTATGTTCATGTGTTACCACACATGCATGCATGTATAAATACACAAACACATACACAAATACATACAGACTCCATGTAGCCACATCAAGCAGTCTAAGCCAATGGCTCTCCCATGCCATTGAATCGGGCATATATCGGGAATGGTATTTTCTGAAGCAGGTGGATTCTGGGATAGGGGGCTTGTTTTAGTTACTAAAGGGCGAACTTCTAACAGAGCCCCCTGACTTAAGTGCAACATCAAAAGGAAGGATGAATCTGAAGGAGCTTAAGCCTCATCATCATTCAAAGGTGTTTCAGACCGTATCTTCCATCTAATGATCTGTGACCCCTTTTTTCAAACCCTTTGAATTGATTCATTATTTTTCTTTGGACTATTTATTTCACTCTGTTTGCTTGCTAGCCTTCTCCCTTTTCGTCTGCCCCATCTCTGCATGTTCCCCCTACCCCCCATCCTTGACTTCTCTTTCCCCCTCTTTTTCTTTTTCTTTCCCTCCTCTCTGCCAGTCTTTTTACCTCTCTTTTTCTCTCTGGTGGCGTGCATCAGTCCAGTATAAAAGAGTGTGGGAGTAGATCCCTCTCTCTGCATTGACCCTCAGCTCCCGAGTTCCATAGCATCCTGCTTGCTGCCTAGCAACGCTCTGTACCCATGGCAACAAAACCAACAAATCCACCAGCCCCTCCCCAAAACCACCCTCCATTTGCCTCGCCACCACCCCCCACCAGTGCGCCCCCGCAATCAGCAGCACCTGCGATAAAGAACAGAAAGAACATCAAAACGCAGCAATCAGGAGTAAGCGGGGAGCTCGCTAAGTGTGGTACAGCAAAAGCATGATGGTGGCTGGGGTGGGGGATGGAGGGTTGGCGTTGGTTTGTGTGGGTCATCGGGGTTGGCGGGACGGTCAAATGTAAAAGCCATCAAAACACATTAACACTGGAGATCTGCGTGTCAGTAACGAACACCGCTCCAAACCAGCAGGCGGGTGAACTCAGTGTGCCACAGGCATGCCATTTAATCACTGAGATAATGCACGTACAGAAATACACAGACTCCTGGTGAAAACCGCGGAGCACGTGGGGAGGGGCTAGCCGACAGGCACAGTGGATGAGAGCTCTGGCATGCGCAGCTGCGCACGGGGTTGTCCGATGTTCTAGCGGGTCATACTGAACCCGGAGAAACCAAACCATTTTCTGTTCTTGCTCTTGGTGTGTTAATCTCCTGCATGCACTCATGTACATTTCCTATATGCTCTGCAATCGAACATTAGTTACATGGAAGCAATTTAATGCATCTGTTCTACATTTAACCAGCACATTAACTTTTGGCATAGCAGAACTCAATGTTCTCAATACAAATGAACAGACAACAATCTCCAAATAATTGAAAATAAGCTAATTTCCCTTTCAGATGTCCTTTCCCTCCTTTTAACTGGAACACCATCACATTACAGACTGGCATGTTTTAATTCATATTTGTAGCTGGTTGATAAGGGTTAGATCTTCATAGGATAGGAGGATAGGTGGGGCCATACCTGACTCATTGTGGTCAGTAGTGATCATATACAACAGCGATGATGCTTATTTGTCAATAGTGTACTAAATCAATAGACAAATATTTCTCTCATAGTCCTCAATTCAGCTTGAGCAAGCAAACATGACTACATTCTTTGGAGAGGAAGTCGAATGCTGGTTCTTGTTCCGACCAATGATTGTGGCTTAATTTCCTAAACAGTTAAGTACGCCTTCTCTTGGTCACTCCTATATCTACCCACAGTGAAATCACTCAGGACATGTGACGTCGGCAGCAGAACCCTTTAAAACCCAACGATGTCCATTTATTCAATAGAATTTAGATGGTACAACTTTATTGGTTCAAGCTAAAAGTGTTAAAGAGTGTAAAAGTGCTGATAGCATAAACTATCTGAGTTGCCCTACTCAAAGTATTTCTTAATCAGCTGGTTCCTTGAATCATTTGAGTAGACTGAACAATTTGGATTGTACATTGTGGCTTGCAGCTTTGTCAAAAAATCTGGATCATATAAATGATTGTGAAATAATATAGAGGAGAAGCAGGCATGAATCCATGAAATAGATCACCACTCACTGTACCTGCCCTCATTTTCAGGGTTAAATAAAGGTCAAACCACAAGATTAAAGCCTAACCTAGCACAAAGATTTGATGACTGGAAAAGAATAGCCACAAGAACAGAAAAAAGTCACAGAAAATGTTATGAAGACACAGGTCTACTTTAAATGGAATTCATCCTGTTAATGGCATATGTAATTAAGTAAAAACAGATTTCAGCCTCTTCAAAGACATATGCTATTCTATTTTAAAATGAAAATAACACATTCCAAATGACTTGTTTGTTCATCTCCAACAAATTATAACATACATAAAGAAAATAATGTTGTAATATTACATATAAACAGTATTAGTTTTTAACTGCCTTTGATAGAAGTAATAATACAGTGTAACAAAATGGGTTTATTTGTTGGGTGAATTAGGATTCAATGCAGTGGAAAAACCAGACACCACACAATTTCCATTTCCAAATATTTTGGACCAAAGTGATTCTTTAGAAATAGTAACAATATTTTTTCTAATTATTTTTGCTTTACGTTTTACTGTTCTTGTTTACTATTGTGGTGTTTTTCAGTTTTTGACGTCATCTAATTTTTTTTTTTTTTGACTGGAATAAAAATTAATTTCTTTTGGAAAATGCTTCAAATGTACTTTGAGGATGTAAACGGCAAGCAACATGTGATGAAGGTCATTACTCTACATGCAATACACAAAAACACCACAGGGTGTCAGCATTCTCTTAAGAATAGCAGCTAGTTGACGCTAGTATCATCAATAGAGAGGCGTGCAGGAAGTCACCTTTGCTTTTTTTGACCAGAGGTCACTATGAGGCAGCGCACTTCTGTCAAGAAGAATGGAATTAATTCCATTCTTCAATCAACCAAATCATCGATAATAATAATAAAATAATAACAACCATCGTCATATTTTGTACTAGTGGCCATAATACAAGCAGTACTATGGTTATATTTGATAATCCTGTTTCTAATGATCAATTACTGTGTACACCAAAGTAATGCCTTTATTTTGCCTGTATGGTCTGTGATTTTCATTACTATCATCTATTTTACAAACAGGACATATGAATGTACCTCTCAATAAAATATGAGTAAGAAGGAGGAATATAATGGATGTGCAAGGAGGCTGTTTTTGTTTAGTGAGCCTTTTAAGACAGACAAAATCAACACTCACCCTTTTTATTAGTTGTGGGAAAAACGTCTTTATTTATCACACGTTTGTGATTGCTTAAATATAATGAATATAAGATTCCTAGTAGTAAAACAATTACACGATATAAGGTTTTGCTTCAGCACATCACTGTCTATTGGATCAATGAAATAAGGATTTTAAGTGTGTGAGAGTACACTGTCTCCATCTAAAATGATGGCTAATTGGAAGGTAGATAAAGGGCTAATTTAACAGCAAAGTATCTTGGCAAGCTGGGCACCCGCCTGCCATTTGACTATACTCTCTGAACAGATGAACAGAAAGGGTCGCACGAACGTGTGTGTGTGTGTGTGTGTGTGTGTGTGTGTGTGTGTGTGTGTGTGTGTGTGTGTGTGTGTGTGTGTGTGTGTGTGTGTGTGTGTGTGTGTTTGTGGACGTGCACGCTAACGGGACTCGATATACATAAAGGGTATCATTATATTGTATTGTAGAGCTTAATGTTAATAGAATGAGGCTGTTTTAACAAAAGGGGCTTTTTTTAATGGGAACAATTTGATATTTAATTGGTAGGATGAACGCTGTGCTTAACTTTAAAGCTTTGGTGCGAAAATGAAAGTTTGGATGGTCCTCAACCAAGTACACGTTTTCCATTCCCCTCATTCTTAAATTCAGTGAGTGAAAAACCAGTTTAATACTTCGCCAACTGAAGCTTTTTCTTGGAATTTAGAGCCCTATCGGTAGTTAATTTATGCGCATATTAATTGTTCGCCTTTGTAATTGCCACTGTGGGATACAACATGCAAATGAACAGTGTGTTTGTGTGTGATCAACCTCTCTGTCGTTCCAAGTGCAGCCAAGAATACACGCTCAAAACTTACCAAAACGTGCGTTTTCATGTTTCCCTTTGTGAGCACACGCACTCAAACATTGCAAAGTCGTCTCTTTAATATTGCGGAGAGGAAAGGGATATTTTATCGTCGAATATCACTGCATTCAAAATTATTAGCAAAGATTAGCATGTTTAAAACGAACAAACATTTTTTTTTCATAACTTAAAGCAGATTACAGTCAGCATGGAGAATTAGAGGTAAAAATCTAAAATGAACATGCAGGGAATACTGCCAGTCAGGAAAAAAAGATTCACAGACAATTGCTATAAACCCCTGAAAGCTAAGTGTACTCAAACGGTCTGAAGAGTCTCACTGCCTTTATGCTCTTGAGTAGGACAAATTAATAAGCTTAAATTAACAGCTGCCTTTAACACTTAAATTAAGTTTTCCTTCTTAAATTGTTCAATACAATCGATTTCCATCAGAGGAAATACAACTTGTTTTATTTTACAGTGTAAGTCTACATGATCAATTTTGGCATACCTGATATCAACGAAGCCAGAATCTGATAAGGGGATCAAGGCTACGATCGATCAAAGAGTCCATCAATCAGTGATCAACCAATCAATCAATCAACAAACCAACCAATCATATGTTTGTCTTTTGGTTAAACTGCAAATATTATGGTTTTCGGAGCAGTATTACAGTAATGAACATTAAATCATGTTACCTAGACCCATGAAATTCAACATGTAAATGAAATAATAGTGAAAGGCTAGAGAAGTGCATGAGCAATGGAAACAAATGTCAGAGATATCAAAGAGGTATTCTGGTAGGTAATCCGTAAACTTACGAAGTGGTTCAATGAGTTTTCCTCGGATATAACTTTCTTCATTTACCTAAAAAAAAAAAACAAAACTAAAAAATGATTAAGTACCACATTTGTTCTGTGAATATTTGTTGAATATTCCTTTATAAGCACGTTCATGATTCTTCGTGAAATTGTTCTGCCCCATTTTAACTTACAAACTATGATTATGCATTGGATCTACCATGCAGGTTTCTACCTGTGACAGGAGATCGTACGCCATTGAAAACTATAGGGTACCTTTTTTTTAGAATTGAGTTTGTCCCAGGTATTTGAGTTACCCGTTCCAAGATGTTTGTACTGTGTTAACAGACCAAATTTGTGTGGAACTGAACAACAACACTTATGTGAGATATGAACGTTCATTAAGGCCACAAGGGAAAGTATCCATGAGAACTGAAACAAGGGACAGAGTGTTATAAGATAGTGGATCGAGTTGGTTAGCTAATGAATTTGCCCTATAAATGTTCTTTTGGTCCATAATGTTCACTGCACCTTCAAATGAATCTCTTCCTGGACTTGTATTCAAACGCACATTGTCCAGAAAATATGAAGTTGAATAAATGCAGATCTAGTTGGATAACAGATGAAAACCTATAACGTAAATTTCAAAATTCTTGTTCAGATAATTTGGCCAATGTGCTAAATAAATGTAATGCATACTTTCCCAGGGGAGCTACAGGCCTTTCGAAGTATTTAAGGATATACTACAAATTTGGCATTGATTAGATCGAATATATGCCAGTTGGCACAACCTTATAGAGTGATTTTAGGAGTTGCTGTTTTCTGTCTATCTGTTTACAGACAGAAACTTTTGCATGTGACTAAATACGAAAACACAAGCTGCATTAGAGTGGACAGCATCACTGCGCCCAGGTCCTATATACAGTATATATAATTTTCAGCCCTGCAAAGAGAATAGAATAATTATTTCAGGCAAAAATAATTTTTAATTTTTATTATATTATTATTATTATTATTATTTTATTGCCATAGACTTCTATGTTTTCACTTCTTATTCACAAGCAAATGTAAATTTTGGCATATTACAATATACGTTTGATTGACATATATTGGTTAGTACATGTATTCTGAAATCCTTATGTATCACTACATATATATGTTACTACATTATGATCCTATTTATTTAGGAATATGTTAAGTTCACTTCACTTAAAAAGCCGAGATAAAAATTTTGGGATAACAGCAAATGCAAACATTATTTTGTTATTTTTTTCCTAATAGCTTACTGTTTGGTGAGTTCAGTAATTAACTAAATTAACTGTTTGTAGAAGACAACGAATACTTGCATTTGTGACATTATAAAGTACACTCAGTTACTAAGTAAGTTTGTTTGATTCTTTTAAATAAATATAGTCGTCGGTACTTCAATATTTTGTTCTGTAAAGTCACAATAAAATTTTCTTTCCAAAACAAATGTCGAATCACCTGTGTGAAACCTTTTTAGCAATCAACACTTTTACCGCTGCATTGTTTCATCGTTTTCAAAATATAATATAATAATCCTTTTAGTGTGGTGATGGAATCATAGAGCTATGGACAAGCTGAAACTCTTAAGTAAAGTTCACATATATTTTTATTTGCTCAGGCAAGATAATAATAATAATAATAATAATAATAATAATAATAATAATAATAATAATAATAATAATAATAATAATAATACATTACATACATACACTCACAAAGTTAATAATTTGATCAATAGGAACCAGATTTTATGAAAAGTCTAAAATTTCATGTGATTTCGTTTATGTGGTGCAACAAATACTTGATTTTATTTATTATGTGTCGATTTATCTGGAAATCAGTCGTGTAAACATATTACATTTAATACATTTATTCAAATAAAAAGGGAGTATGGAAAAATTAAAGTTTTGTCTAAGAGTAAACTGCATTTATGTTCTGTACGTGGTAGCTGAAATCAGCACGATTTCAATAAAATTGTATTTCTTTAGTATGTAGCGAAAGAAAACTTCAAAGACAAAAAATAAGTCTTAACGGCAAAGCTGAAATTTGGGGAATGTTTAAATGGGAAATAAGGAATTTGTATGCTAACTGAGCCGATAACATCATAAAGCCTTAAGAATAGGCCCTAATCAAACACGCATGTGCCCAAAATGTGTCATTTTAGCCTTTGAATGGAAAATCTACAGTCTGTTATAATCCAGGCGTTTTTCCCCTTTGAAGTATGATTTCAAACGGCTCTTTGAGTTGACCGGGATTTTAATTTTCTAAGCATGGAGTAAGATCATTTTTTTCTTCCGCCAGCCCTCTCCCCAACTCATTCCACTTCCCTCTTTGTGGAAGTTTGTTTCACACCGATTGGAAGCAGCCAAAACAATTAGGCCAGTGTGTACTCTCAACAAAAGCCCACTGGCTTCAGGCAGCGTTAACAGTTTAACATCACATTCCCACATTCCATTCCATGCACTGGAAAGCGGAAAAGTACTGTCCCCAAACTTTGAGAAAAGTTTCTACAAACAGGGGTTTGGCGTTTTCCAATCACCAATTTCTGAACTCAGCTCAGACCATGTGAGAGGGAAATGAGAAGCGATAAGGCTTGCTAGTGGTAAAAAAGCAATTCAAAAGGAAATTTAAATTATAGCATATATACTTTTTATCATCTTTGCTTTGTTACATAATTGTAATACAGGACACTACAAAATACCATACATGGTCAGTGTAAGAGATTAACTCCCAGGGGAAAAAAATCGCGGTTTGATCGAATCGAACTTGGATTGAATGGTTACTTGAAATTCACAGCGTTGGTATTGGGGTAAAAATATCGAGTTGAATTGACCCATTAGTGAGTCCCTTTCTTTAAATGTCTATTGGTAGCCTATAAAAGTTGTATAACCCAGTTTAATCATGTCTTTGTCGCACCTGTGAAATGACCCAACAGTCCAGGTGATCAAAAGTGTATGAACTGAGTATTTATATAAGTTGTGATTTAAGTGATGTTTCTCACTTTTTACATTTCGTATATTTTTAGGGTTTGTTTCTCTCCACATTTATACAAATTTTAGACTTTGCACAACAGTTTTTACAACACGAAATGTTCATTTACCAAAAAATTTATTTACAGTGTAGCTGTGAACAGCTTTTGGGGTGTTCAGCGATTTTTCATTTTGACTATTAATTTTTCAATCCTCTTTTTCCGACAGGTTTCCTAAATATTGCATCATCGAGAAGAGATCATATTATAAGTACCACAGTAACAGAACACAATGGAGTCATAGTCGCATTTCAATAATAATTTAATCCAATTTCAATCACCCCTTTACACATATGGTCAAACCAAATTTTTGATATAATGCCAACAACAGTATTCAGATTACATTGCTTCCACACCATTGTGACATTCTAACCATATTTACAGAAATAATTTGGTGGCTTCTGAATTAGTTCATAATTAAACAAGTAATAAGTTGCATATTTTGGATTTTTTTATTTGATTGAGCGAAGATTTTACATCTTAGAACGAGCAGACATTAAGGAATTCTGCCTGAACTCGATGGTTATTGGTTCTGTCACTATTCATTTGCTTTGCGCGTGCCTTCACAGAACTCTCAACAGTTTTATACCGTTCTTATTCAGAAAGTCAATAGGATAAACTGTTTCAAGGGTGCAGTGACAGGACACTGGATGTTTTTACAAATGTTAATTTTATTTTAATGCGATCACAAGTAAAACACAAAAATGTTTTTGGTTGAATTCTGTTTTGGGGTTCAAACAGGTATTCTGTCCACGAGATAATTGGTCAAGGCCGCACATTTTTGATACAAGGCCTATGGCTGAACTTCAGCACCATGGAGTGGACAGCGCTGTCAATAACTAGTGGAACCAGCAATAAACTAGATCAGCGGTCACTACAACACCCCCGCTCCACCCCCACCACACACCGCCGCCTCTAACACACTCAAAACTTCAGGTGCCGGTGGCAGAAACACCAGCTTTTAAAAGTATATAAACAAACCCAAATTAGTAATTTAACTACTGAGATGCGGTCGTAAGATGATCAGAAGGAATCTAAAAAACCTTACTCCCACAACTGAGTCAAAGCAATCACCCACGGTAAGTCAAAGGCCTACTGTGGAACTAATGCAAATAACAATTTCAGTTTACATTCTATAATTCCTTATATGTCTAATTTGATTTACATAATCTGTGTGGTATCAACCCAATACATTATATTGAGATCCAGACAGATATACAATGTATTTAGGGTGGTAATGTGTAACATATACCAGAGAAAAAACGTTTTATTGAAAAGAGAGTATGATATGCGATTACAGTTATCTACTGCCATATGAAAATATTTTTTTACAACAATATTGATATTTTAAAGTTATTTCAAATTTAAGGTTTTAGAATTTCACTTTTTCATTCCTCATACTTTTAAACCCTCTCATAAAAAGATGGAAAACATGATTTACGTGTAGCCTAATTGAAAAGTCTTAAAACTGTTCAACGTGTTTTTGAACACATGACAAAGTATATGCAATTAACACTGCTGAAACCTTGACAGAGTAGGCCTCTCTCAGTGACCAAACATTAACGACGTGCTGCTTTGGGGAGAGTATTTCAAGTTCTTCCTCATGGCCTGTGATTTTTGTCTTGATAGCATAATCCCATCAAAGTACATCTCTTAAATCCCCCCCACCCCCATCCTGTGCCCATCGCAAAAATAAACAGCAGCCTGAGACTGAAAAGGAGAAAAACATCTCCATGCCCCTTTGAATCTGTCGAGAAAGCGAGTGAAAGAGCAAAAAGACCCCCAAATTTGTCTGAATTCGGGGCTAAAGAAACCAACATTTCAAATTGCCATCTCAGAGGCACATTGTCCGCGCGCCCCGCCAAAACTTTATTCTCCCAAAAAGCAGCCCCGTGTCTTGTAGCGAGGTCTTTTTTGTCAACGGCCCGACCTCCTGTTTTTAACAAAAGGAACCCATGCTGACAACTCAATCGACGAGGTTAGAAGCCCTCAAAGAACCGGCTTTATCCACCATAGTCTCTCTCACCCGTAATTTCCTTTTCCCCATTCTCCTTTCCTTTTTAATCACAAAAAGAGAAGAGAAGGAGTGGCCATATTATCGCAAATCCGCCTTCCCTCACCAGATTTTTCATGAATGGAGCTCAAAGTGAGATAATCGACCCGAACAACACAAGGACAGGTGACGCTGGAAAAAGTTTGTCTGAGTGGGATTTGGCTAGAATGCTTCACCAACCACCCACCGCAACCCAAAAATAATAATGATCGTCAGGACACTCGGTCAAATTTAATGCTAGTTTTGGACAAAATTCCTATCCTATTCCGTCTCAGAGCCTTGCATTTCCCCCCAAACATTGTAATCACGTGTATAATGAGAAACAGCTGCGTTTCAGAGGCATATCTGCGCTGACCAAGAGAGCTCTGGCTATACTTGGCAGCTGTGTTAAGTGCGTGCACAACTGTGTGGTAGAAATCTCAAACTGCGGAAGTGTATGCTTCCATCTACGTACTGCCTAAATCCTTGAAGTTGAAAACACTCATAGGCTAATGCACAAAAGGGAAGCAGTCCTAACAGTTTATATTGGCTATAAAGGTATTGTACTGGTACTGTATTGGTTTAGCTTACACAGAGGTGTAAGATAAACCAATACTATTAGTAAAACAAAAAATGAAATGTAATATTTCAGTGAGGCAACTGGCGATAGTTGCACGTATGCATTCTTGGGAATGGCCATATAGGAAATTAATTAGTGATATTTATGACGTCGGATTTATTAAGGTATAAAAATGATCAAAACATGAGCTAAACAGAACGGGACAGTGGAATAAAGCATATGTTATCTCAAGGCATTCAACGCTTTGCTCGCAACTTGAATGAATAAAATGAGGCATGCTATTCACATTCCAGACTCAGAAGTCAAAGACAGCGTTTATTTGATGTATCTGCAAATTAAGCATTGAAATAGCTCACAATTATATAAACCATTGTTGCAAAAGTAAAAAAAAAGTTGAGAGTAGCCTAGATCGCTTCCAAGATTTTTTGGAGCTATGAACATCGTGGCCCACAAAACAGAAAATATCAACACTGAACAGGACACAGAATAATTACTTTAGATTATTTATATATATTTTTTAAAATAATTGTTAGCCTATTATTGTTATTATTATTGTTCTTGTTGAAAGAATAATAATAAGTAAAATAATACTATCATCTTCATCTTCCAAAACCGTTATGTTTGTGGGGGGCGTTAATGCTGTATATGTATACTGTTAGCCTACTGATTTCAAGGTTCTGTTAACCTGAACTGATGCTGTTGAATACTTCACATGAAGTGTACAAGTAAGCTACATACTGGATTAGGGTAGGAGCTATTTTTTTGGAAAGGTTGGAAACCTAGAATAAAACTGTCCTTATGCGTGTTCATACCTGAAAGCCTACAGTCACGAAAAATAACTATTAAGACAAAATATTGGACAATTCCCTTAAAAAACATTTGCTCGGAGTAAATTCTTATCCATAATTTGACGTTTCGTGTTTTCCAACTACAAGTGTTTGTAGTCCGATTCCCTGAAGGCAGATCTGTGTAAACTGGAAAAATTTTGAAAAAAGAATTTAGGTTAATCTGCCAGCAAAATAGTCCATATATTATTTTTTATATCGCATAATCTTGCTTCTTATGAAATCAAGTTGGCTGGTGCAGATGTGCTATTTTCCCAAAACTTACTCAACTACAAAAGTCTGGCAGACAGTGAATTTTCAACATTTAATGGAATAAACACATGGAAGTTCACATTGTCCCTGTGACGTTTTTATTTAAAGATATAAAACTCGTGTGATATAGCACGTACACCACACCCATACTGCATATTTCCATGCATGGATAACATGTGATCACATGTTTTCATCTTCACCTTACCTGTGCTCCCGTGATCAAGTATACATTTTTTGGTCCTCTCAGATGTGAAATTCATGAGATTTATGCAGGAGAAAGATTGTGTTGGATCAATCAGAACTCATTTTCTCAGAGTAAAGGACCTTCCGTTGAACTTAATCATAGTCATTACCATCTGTAATATGGCCAAAGCTGGGGACAGAAATAACTTTCCAGACCAACCTTTACTTTAAGGATTTTTATTGACAAATATGCTTGATTTGTATTAATCAATAAATACTATGATATAACATTGTGATATAATCGTGCATATTGGAAGATTCAAAGTTTAAAATGCTGTTTACCATGAATACATTTCTGTTAGCCTACTAAAATGAATAGTTTCTTATGATTATTACTGATATACCATAACTACTAATACTCTTCTTCTTCGTCTTCTTCTTCTTCTTATTATTATTGTTATACTAGTCTGAATATTATGTGATTTTCCCATCAAGCATAACATTGCAAAAAAACAATACAATTGCAGTATACATTTAAGAACGCCTCATTAATGTTTTACAAAGTCAGCACCTTGAATTCTTGTTCATAACAGCATTAGGAAATGTAGGGGTCTTTTAATTTTACCGTTGAGTATTAGTTAAGGATGAGCCTAGATGAGGTAGTTTACAGTTTTGCAGTCTATGTCCATGTTTACAGGTCTACCTGTTTGTGCTGATGTGCACAAAACATAACTCTGCACCGTCGACAGAGCGACTTGAATTGATTGGTTTATATGGCCAAGTAGTATATGTGTAGGCGCGCGTTAATGGGTGTTGACATACCTGTAAACGACACACATAATGTCATAGGACTTAACTTTAAGCTGATGGAAAAAAAACGGGGTTTGGTACTGAGTAGCTGCACTGATTCATTTAATCAACGCGAACAATATGTCAGTGTAAATGAACTAAACATCTCCTGCTATCGTAGCCTACACACCAACAAGGTAATTTACGTTGTCCTTATATCAGCCCTATAACACCGTGTGGCATGCAGTTTATTTTAATGCAATTATCTGTGCGTGTGCAGGCTTGCATGGGAATATGCTGCCTGCATGACATTCTTGTCTTCAGCAACACATCGTGTACGTCTATTATTGCAGTGTTCTATATTCTTGGCACGAGATAGCTCACAGCTTTGCGCCGCGAGAAAAGTCTTTCATATTTGAATTATGCATACATTTACAAATAGTTTGCATATATGCAAATTGAAGCAATTCCCCATCTAATTGTGCTGCATGCGTACATCCCTTATAAAACAAGCTGTATTCTTCTTTCATAATTCATTTAACAAATGAATGTACATCCACATACGTTTCTACCTCTTCCATTTTACAACGTATTAATAGTTAACAAGTACAGTATTACTGCCGTTTCAGAATGACGTCAGCCCCACCTTTTCATACACACATACACGCGGGCACAGAGCACAGGGCATATTGTCCATGTGTGGCAGCGGTAGTCCTTCTGAAGACCGCGTGTCATTGATGCTCATTGATCAGGCACCCTATCCCTTCTGTCCGTGTGACGATGGGTAGTCAGCTCAGCTGACAATAGTCAATATTTTAAATACCGAATTTCTCATCCCAGGTCCATTTTCTATGGTTTTGCTAACAGACTTGGGGAAAAATCTGTTGAGCAAAAACCGTCAGGAAAAACGTTGAAAGGCGCGAGTAAAATGCTGGAGTAGCGTTCTGTAACACAAACAGGTAAGAAAATATCCGGAATCATCCTCTGTGAACCTCTAGTTTACATCACTAAAGGAATTAAAACGCATTTGCACTATCCAATTCATAAAAGGTTAATTTAAACACACGCAAAGTAGTGATACCTATTTTTACGTTTGTAGTCCCCTTTCCAGTCAGTTTTCACGCTCACGAAACAACTCACACATCGCTGAGTTACTATCATAGAAGACGTGCTGGGTCTATTTGGAACGGTTCACATATTTAAAGGTTAACGTCAGTACAAGAACCAACGTTCTTTATGAGGAATTCTTATAAAACCTTGATGCACTACAGCAGCTTAATGGCTTCTAAGCATAACCTGACGAGCATTGATTCACTTTTTTAAGAGGGTGGGGGCATTGACGTGCTGTGAGCAGGGTTTCTTGTGTGTGTGTGTGTGTGTGTGTGTGTGTGTGTGTGTGTGTGTGTGTGTGTGTGTGTGTGTGTGTGTGTGTGTGTGTGTGTGTATTTCTTGCGTGTGTTAAGGGGCGGGGAGATATCGGTTCCGGCCAACAATATGCACAGATTGACCGAACAAAGGAAGGCGAGGTTTGGGTTGCTAAACACGTTCCAGAATCTTAGCTGGCCAGACAAGGCATTAAATTTATTGGAAAGTGGTGAGAAAAGTCCAAGGGAAAAATATAGCTATGTTGGTCTCAGGGTAAAAAAGGACCCAGAAATTCCTCTGTTTCAAAAGCAACCACGCGAATATAACAAGTAAACACAGGCCATGCAGCATCCATCAACACTATTAAACGGAAAGATACAGAACAATCGGCGCGCAAATTTCCAAAAGGCTGGCTAAGGTTTTAGGCGGGAGATTGTGGGCTATAGAAGCCCAGTTCATCCCTGTTCAACAACTAACGTAGTGAGATGTGAACTTTTATCACAATTCAGTAAAGATTCAATAAATTGGGCTACCTGGAAGGATCAGTGAATGATGGAAAGAATCGCATGCTTAAACAGGAAACCTCCCTGGGGTTTAATGAAATGGCTCCTAACATTAGACAAGTCAGCGTTTTGTCTTGCGTTTCAGAACTACATTTAGAATTGGTTTGTGACGCATGTCTGCACTGACATAAGACGGAATACAGGCAAGCACTTGTTGAGCAGTTAGGAAAACCTGGAGTGCAGAGAAATAGAAATATATTACACTGACAGTAAATGCAACATACAATGTGTTAAAATGAAAACAATGTAACAATATTCTATAATGAGAGTGTATGACAACAGTTAAGGACACATATTTCCATGCACTTTTTTTCTTTTTACATTACATAACACATTAGGGCAGGTAACCATGGCCTTACTGATATTATATTTATTATTATATTTAGCTCAGTGAATTCACATTATTGTATGAGTAACATTAATGATGAGTAAGAAATGCGCATTTATTCATTTTATGTTGGTAAATCTATGTTGGGCTTCTTAAACGCAGGTCTGGATATGGCCTTAAAAAGTTCAATCGAGTTTATCAGTCAGTCAGAGCAACATGCACTCAGTTATGTGGTCAAAATTTTATCAAATTGGATTTCACATTGAGCATTTGTGTCACAACAAAATAATACACACTGTATAGATAGCCTTTCTGATTTTAGCAACTCCTGAAATTAAATCCGCATTCATTATCCTCTTTCTTTTTTTTAATATGAGGCATACTTGCTCCCTTTATTGCAGCACGTGTAATTGTCTACTCAACACATATGAAGATCTTTGTCTTCAGAAAATCGTAAGGTACTTCCTTCCATTCAGGGAAATTACATGAATATTGCAAGACAGGTGTCCAAAAACGGATGTATACATGGATAAATGTGGTATATCTGAATAGCTTTCAATTTGGTAGCTTATGGCCAGATATAGTTACCTACGTGGCAATATCTGTACACATGTGAAAATTATTGGTATGTAGTCTATGTGAGTTAATTTCTCCGTAAAAGACATTTGATTCACATGGGAATAATTCACATGATTTCCCCCCGTAATCGTTACATTTGCAACTCTGATCTCTTAATATCACTCAGTTGTGGCACGTGTCTATATTCATTTTTAGTAAATCTATCGACAAAAAGGCCTGTTTTAGAACCTGTTGGAGGATAAGTGCAGGCGTGGCGCTCGCGGCAACTGTTAAGGTGCTGCCACATAAGCCGAGCACAATAGAAACCCTTGTCCGGAGTTCCAAAGTGCGGATAATCGTATTGGCCACATTAACCCATTATACTTAGAATAGGGAAAGGTGCAGGGTGAACCAGGAGCTCCAATAAAACATATTTTAGATTTATCACAGAAGATTACTGCAGCTCTGCAAGGAATTCTTTAATGCCATCATGCACCTAGAAAAATGTACACGATACTGCCAAGAGGACACAATAACAAGCACACATACAAATATGTAAACATCGATATACTGAATAGATATACTGAATGAACGAATGGAGGGGTTCCTATGACCAGTGACGCGTGTTGGTGGCTCTGTTTTCACCATGCAAAACAAGCTAAGAAAATGAAATGTTGCCAGTATACAGGGAAACTCACATTTCAGACTGTTTCACAGATTGGGCAAGTGCCTTTTATTATTATTTGAATATGTTGCTGTAACTCTGCTGGTTCCATTAGAAATCACTTCTTATCTCCGCAGCTGCACTGAATACATGTCCTAATGCAGGCAGGTTGTGAATGGAGTGGGCCCACCCCTGTGTTGCTGTTTGGCACGGGAGTCTGAAAACGGTCCTCCAAGGCCGAGCAAAAGATGGTTTTTTAAACTGTCTGCACTGAATCATTCACAATCGCACGCTACATAGGGTTGGCGACAATGATAGATTAATACAGAAACGATCTAATTCATATTAATACATAATCTTTTAGATTAAACTAGATTTAACTTTTTGAATCATAAAACTATCTCAGAAAAATTGGCATTCCTCTTTGGTTTATGGTATCATACAAACATAATTTAAGAACATGGTTACAACATGAGTGCACAACACCGCACAATATAATCTCACATTTGAACAGGCAATGTGAGATTTGGGATGGGGTATTCCCCGTCAACCCTTAAATTAGGGCAAGGAATATCTTCCATCTGAATAAGACTTAATGCAGCACAGAAAATATGGACTTCTGTTAATCATTCTGTTTAACCATTATTCGTGTAGCACGTTCCATTCAGCCGATGCTAATATGCTACAAAATGTTTTGCATGGTAGCTGAGTTGAAGTTGGCTCATTTACGAAAATGTATTTTAGACATTGTGGCTGGCCCCAACCAATTAATTATGGTAAAATTCTGTTTTTAACACCCACATACAACACATGCACATACCTAAATTAATGCATCTTCATATTTTAATCCCCAGAGAAAATTTGACAATGAAACGATCCCAACGTGTTCATGACAACACAACCAAATGAAACTATAGCCAACAGCAACAAAAATTAAACGGGAGCTTTGACAGGCACCTTGGAAAAGACACCCTCTCTACTGCAGGGTATTTGGGGATCATTCCTTCTGACAAACTTGTAAAATCTCCGTAATGTGAAATACTCCTACGTGACTCTGCTTTTTAGTTTTATTTTAAAAATCTTACTGTCCTTTCCAGCTACTGCACTTCATGATCTGGTTATTGGTAGCAGCGGTAAACGATGACATGTACATATTCTGTCGACAAAATGATAAATTACGACATCAATAGCATACTTGTTGGTGCCACAGATACTCTCGGCCCAGTAGAGCAATAAAACATATTTTACATACCAGTTAGCCTGTGTAGCTGGATGTTTACTAAATAAATCAAGACTTATTATTCTACGATGAGAACGGGGCCTGTATTCGCAACGAAAACCCTCGTCTGTGGCAAGTTTATACAGAGAACTTCTAAATACATACTTTGGAATACTGTAGTACGGTATTCGATGAGAAGGCTGTGTGATACAAAATGCTGAATTGTTAAACTTCATTCAGGCTTTGTATCTTGATATAAGCAATTGTTTTAATGTACTACAATATTAATGGCATACTACATAACTGTTTGCAACAGGGGAATATAAAATGAAAAAAAAAGAACTACTGACATTTTAGTATAATTTTTCACAACCCATTCATGAAAATAGCTATAACCAAACAGGCCAATGCGGCTGAAATTCAATTAAGCTCACAATTAATGGCAATGATAAGACTAGTTCACTAGTTCACAGCAAATATTGGCAACGAATAACATGACACCATTACAACTTCAGTCCGTGAACTCTAAGCAAATAGCCCACATGTAACGAATGGTCCTATATCAAACACCTAACACAAATAGGTGTGAAATGGGAGTTATTATATGTTTTTATAGTGACGTTTGGAAAAGAAAAATGGAAAAGCATGTGTTTAAACTGACTGACTGGTCCATATTGAAAATGATGTTTTTTATTTGTCAGAAATGTTTCAGTCGGTCCTCTTGGGATTCTAATAGTAACAATGCATCAAAATGAATATTGATTTTCCATGTAATTCTATAAACATCATGCACAAATAGGCGGGATCAAATGCTATTCAGTCCCTCATAGCTAATAAATCATAGACATATTTTGTGATTTTATTTTGAGCAAGAAGAAAGTGATGATTAGGATGATTTTTCATTTTATTGTGCACGAGGGACTCCTTAAAATAGTGTGTGTGTGTGTGTGTGTGTGTGTGTGTGTGTGTGTGTGTGTGTGTGTGTGTGTGTGTGTGTGTGTGTGTGTGTGTGTGAACGTGCGCGCTCGAAAGAGAGATGCCACCCGTGACGATGCAATTCCACGTGAGCTTTCTGGGCATTGCAGTCTAGTTGGCAGAATGGATTAGTAGATTTAGAAACGTCAGATATGCACAATAACGCGCATGTGTGTGTGTGTGTGTGTGTCTGTGTGTGTGTGTGTGTGTTGGGGGCGGGGGTCTAGTACCAACGACTCTATCGCATGTTGATGTTTCTTTTTCACAAGGTCTGACTGACAAGTCGACAGGCAACGTATTGTTGTCTGGCAGTGTCGCCGGAAAACAATGGAAAGATACCGCATGCGGTATGCTGCCTAGAAGGTTTGCGACTCTCCGTGATACTCCGCCAAGTTTCTGTTTCTCATACGTGGTCTCTTGGCAACGTGCAGTTTTTTGTTCGTGAAGAGTGGGGGTTGGGAAAAACACTGGGGTTGGGTGATAATGAACTTGAGGCATCTCATCACAATTCAGAAAGTCTCTTGTCAACTTCGGTGTGTCCGGGTTCCCATGCATTTGAGAGGAGAAAAACGAAGCCATTGTGCATTATCCATACCCCATTAGCCGCTCTTGCGCTGGCTTCCAAAGGAGGTCCCGTGGTCCGCCCCTGGTAACCAGGCATCGCTGCGCGCTTTCTGAGTGCAGAAAGCTTTCCCGGCTTAGATCGAACACGAAACAGTAGCTGTATTTATAGTTCAGCTTCTAGGACGGCGTCCAAAATTTGGGAAAAGAAGAAAAGCGAACCTGGACTGCTGTGTGGAGGGGAACCAACCACGGGGACTGGCCAAGATAACTGTTTGGTATTCGCGCCTCCTATTGAACAAATAATGTATTCAAAGGAGATTTTTTATCCCCAAGATGTGATTATTATGATAATCAACCAACCCAGACCCCTTTTTCTATCCGCATGTCTGTAGGTCTGAACTCGGTACTGACAGCTGAGGCTGATTTGCACGGTCTCGCGCTGGTGACCCAACGGTCGCATTCCTAGACTTCAAGATATCCAAGGGAGAAAAAAATTAATGGATTGGATTTTGCTTTTAGCGGCTGGTTACAGTCATGTGGGCGTGGATGTAAAGTGTAAAGACTAAAGCGGGTAACTGTAAACATGATAGCAGCGCACATTAAAGGACCATAAAAGTTTTCATGATATAACAGACAATTTTTGCATAAGCAGGCCTGCATTAAATCTCCAGTACAAAAGCAACAGTAAGATAGTACATTAATATTAGTATTAGCAGTAATAATATTAATGCTAATAATAATTATTATTACACAATAATAATAATAGTTTTAAAGAGATACTGAAACTGAATGAATCTTCCATAAGTGCACAACATTTTAATAACATTAACCTATCCTGTTGCTGGCTTCTCTGTCGTAAGTAACACTTCTCTCATTTATGCTGACAAAGGGACCACTATGCTGTCACATTTGTGAAAGTAAGGTGAGATCACAAGGCAAGACAAAAATAGGCTTCAGCATAAGGTAAAACAAAATGGACGTTGCAAACGTTTCTGGCCGACAGACCAGGCACATAGGAATATTCCTCGTGCCCACTGCAAATCGACAAAGACAGGTGGCTCCATACCCACAGACAGACAGACGGACAGTGGGTACATAGAGGGACTTGAGACAATGGGCGGGGAGAAGGTTTGCAATGTCTTCACTTCATCACATCATTCTCGCTTGCTTTATTTCAGAGGGTGGGACAAAAAATCCAACCGCATTGTGTCACGAAGGGGTGGGCCTTGACGATGGTATATGTTTTTTGGCTTACGTGGTTAAGTCCATACCCGTCTTGACACAAGGGATGGTGTGTCGCCGGGGCTTGGGAGGGTGGGGGTGAGCGAGCGGCTCACTTTGCTTTCTCTTGAGGGGAGGAGAGAGCTATCTGTATGGGAAATAATCATGATAATAAAAAACAGGGGAACCCGGCTGAGAAAAGCTGAATGGATGGGGCCGGCGCGACGTCACGATGAGCTGCAGCCACAAAGCAAAAGACCAAGCGAGGGCCAACCCACGGGAGCTCAGTTCCCCAACGTAGCCAGACTCGTTCGGTTGACGGCTGTGGAAAGCTTATGACAAATCTCCAGATCGTCGCAAGTCTTCGGGGGAAGGTAAGTGCGCCACAATTGGAGAGAATATCCTATTTATATCTGTTACCGAGGATATCCAATACGCAGGGTCTTTATTCTCTTCTGTAGGCAAGTAGTCACTTTCTCCCGCATCATTTTCGTTCTATTGGAATGGCACGCGCTACAGCTCGTGCATCGTACGCAGGAGCCGTAGTCCTAGCTGCAGAAAGTATCATTGAAATTGAAATGTCGTGGGGATGCAATAAGAGAAAAAACCAGCGTTTGCCTTCTACTGGTCTCATTTACACGTCATGTGTTTTTTTTCATGTGCCGTCGAACGATGGTCTGAGACCAGGACTAACAATGCATCAACAGTGAAAATGTATTTTCATTTCCGAATGCTTAAATGTGAGAATTTCTTGTTGTAGAAATTCTGCAGTATTCACCCAATTACATACATAACATGGGCAACAAGGCTAAAGACGACCGCACGGTTATTTTTCGTCCTTACTTTGACGATTCCACTGAAGTTCGGCACGAAGGGGAATTGAGTTGGAAGGTCACGGTAGCGTCGGATCAGATTAAAATCTCGTCTGTTGGAGGACGCGTTGTTCCTTTTTCACTCTTCATGCTTCTGTCGTTCTCTTTCCTCTTATTCTTCCTCGCAACTCAATCTGGAATTGAGAATGATAGTCATGAGCTGCATACATGGTAAAAGGAGATTATTGAAATCTGTATTACGACTCGCCCACCAAGGCACCTCAATGGACAAGAGATCATCTACTGTATATACAACCATGTGCCAGCAAGGAGAAACGTAAGCAATCCCGAGTCAGCCTGTTACTTCTCGCTGTTCCTACAGCATGGAAAAGATTATTATTATTACTATTATTATTATTATTATTATTATTAGTTAATGATGATATTGTTGTTTGTTATTGCATTATCTTTGTTGTTGAATAATTAAGGCGGAATACTGGCTATATTACCTGCTGTATCGTCCCATCCATCACTCTTTGTATCTGTGAGATGTTTTATTGTGCACAGATACGTTTATTTTAAACAGTTTTCATTCTAGACTACGTCTAAGAACAATCTGACATACCTTTGACTGCCAGCGAGCAACACTATGTAGTAATTTATCACTGCGCAAACTCCGGCCTTGTGCTTTATGGAGCTTAACCACAATCTCCACGAGGGAGAATTCAGGTCTGCAAAAAGCAGGTGGAAATAAATAAAGAAATAAATAGTTCCTGGATGGGTGGGGTAGAAATCCACATATAATCTGACTTCCAACATGGGCAAATATCAGTCAGCTATTAAGGTTTACCAGCAAGAAAACGGCCTGCAAAGGTACATATTCCGTAACTTGAAGATCATTGTAATTTTGAACTTGTTTCACCAACCATTCCAATCCAAAAGCTCCTCATACCTCTGTGCAAAACTACAAAAAAGGAGATAAACAGTACCTTTGAATCATATGTTAAATTCAGTGTTCTTTCATGCGTATTAATACCGAGTAACCTTCTTCATGCATTTTAATATGGAAAATGAAGCGAGAAAATATAACAGCAAAGGCTAAAAATACGTAATGATGTGTGTCTTTTCCCTCCAAATCACAGATTACGAAATGTGATGTTCTGAGTGGGATCACACGTGTTTTGACAGTTTGATTAAAAAGCAAAGAGCTTACACAGACGGTTACGTAAGGCGTACTTAATATTTGACAGAAAAACAGCTTCTGCTAGTTTTAAAAATTCTGCTTTACGGTTTTCAGCATATGTGAACGATTTATTAAGTACACAACGTTCATCGATTTGTATTGCTGAACTTTACAGTTGAATCCTACGAGTGTTGATTATTTGTAACTACACAGACAGAAATCCAGGAGAATCGTCAGAAAAAACAATCTCTGTCCAGGTCAAAGACAAATCGCATTTGTCCCTTTGGCCTTTTGGGTAAGCATATCCTGTACCGGACGGTGAAGTTTGATTTTTGCTATGAGCAGGCCAACTGTTTTTATTTCAAACTACAGAACTGTTATGTGAAGCATCGTCCGTTTGGGGATTAAACATTTTCTAATCTGATTTAGCTGTAGGGTCATTGGAAAGAAAAACAACTTGGATTTTGGGGGCTGCGAATGGTGCTGAAACGTGCGGTGAATTGCAGGCCCCGAGCGTTCCATCGTTCCTTCTAGTTCCACGTGACACCAGTGAGACACTTTGAATTGCATATTAATTACTGTTACGAAGAGAGGGACAAGCCACCTAAGATTCCAAGGCTACATGTCTAACTAGCTACACGCCATTTTTGTGGTGAGAAACACAAAGTATACTTAATGTATTATATTATTACTAATTACTAATTATTATTATTATTATTATTATTAATAATAATAATATTACCCTAATTCTAAAATTATATATTTTCTTTTTATTATACCTAAATTATTTTAGAAATATTATTATATTGCTGATTTGGGGCATTCAGGCTTTGTCTGGATATATGGGTTTTCACACAGCAGTAGTTTGGAGGATTATCCAAGCTTAATGAGGTCATGAATAATTAAGAATGTCTTAATGATAATTAACCCTTGGCTATGTTGAATGGTACAAGCGAAGTGAACACGCCTTAACGTCGCACACATACAACCAATATTCATGAAAATTCCATTTGTTCCTTTGATTTTTTTTCGTTGTGGTCATGTGATATGGGATTCAGAAGTGTATTTTTAAGATGTTTGGCCTGCACACTCGTGTTTTCCGTCATTGTTGAATAATTTTGGATTATTAGGATTATTTGAATATTAGGATTCAGAAAATACACTTTAGAACTGTGAACGTTGAAAATATTTACATGGGCGGAAAGTATGACACTGCAATAAGGTCAGAGGCTACAATGTCACAGTGGTGAGGATTCAGTTTGGTGGTTAAGCATCTTTTATAGGGCCGCAGTGCAGGCAATCTTATGGATGCAGCCTAAATACACACAAAAACCGCCATAGTGATAATTTGATGAACCATATGATAACATTATATTATTATATATGCATTATATGTATAGCAATCTAATGTGGGACATTTCGGCCAGACATGTGTTTGTATTTGTGACACTTGTTAAAATTGTTTCAGTAAATTGCTGGACAACTTTGTAGGTACAACTAGATTATACAATGTAAAATAGGATTAATTCAATTGGTTGTATAAATCCATTTTTTTTTCTTGTCCCTTTTTTACAATGGTAATTGATAAATCTAATTCTGCATTTTTCTGTGTCGTCTGAAGAAACCAGTTAAATGAATAGTTCTATCGCCCCGGCAGTGGGAGAACAAAGGCGTCGTTTTACCTGGTCGGCATCGAGACAAATACAGATGTAATTCCAATCTCCTTAGATCATGCAAGTAACGTTCACACTATTTAAAACACCAACATATGTGGAATAACGTATTAAATGGAAATCTTTTCATAACAATTGGAGTGCTCTAATTCATTAGAGAGATTTTCATTTTGGAGCTATTTGGAATGTACAAACGTGTATTCAGTTGCTTTAAAGTTCCCCTGTTTACAAATTAAGTCACGGCTCTGTAAGTACAGTATGTTGTGTTGATAATTAATTATTATGCCAGATATTGGTTAGGATACCATATGCCATACCAACTTAAATTTGCGTGACAGTATGTGTGTTAATTTGTATGACTAAATGTAGGCAATAAATACAACGTACAATCCAACAAATAGGCCAATAAAATGCAATCTGTCCTCTGCTTTCACAAATGTGATTTCCAGTGGAGGAGACTGGGTTTGCGAAGTGTTGATCTGCATAGGCCGTTAAATGACGTCTACACAGGTGCACATAAACACCAACAGAAATTAACGCACAAATATTAACGCACAAAGGCGTGTACTTGAAATACCATTAACTCGCATCAGGAGCAAAGGTTTTGAAGCGTTTAAGAAGATTATTCACTGTTCACGTGCGTGCACGCAAGGCAGCATGCGCACGTTTGTCAGTGGTTCAGTGAGCACACAGTCAACGTATTTTAGAGGTAAAACCTGTGAACGTTTCTTTCGGTGGAAATGGGCATGCAGTAATCGCGAAAGTGGGAGCACTAGGCTAATCCTTTGGTTTTATGAGCTTCAACCTGAATTTAATCTATAGGTTAACGAAAAGTTAAGAGCAGAATGACAGTGCAAAGCAGGTTAGTCTGTTTAGCTTCTTTGACTGCGTCACGTGAGATCACCGCATGATTGATGCCGTGTAAATTGAGAACCATCTATTATGGTGGTATTATGGACACAGATTAGATTTGGACATAACGTGCGAATACATGTAATGGTGTAATATTAAAACCATGAGTAATATGGTGTTTGTTGTGTTTCAGGACCTTGCACAAGACAATTGCTGGAGGGACGGGCCACGTGACAGAGGTAATATATATTCCCCAGAGAATCGACATGGCGGCCAAAAAATTCCATAAGGCCTAGTACTTTATACTTTATGATTTTGTTGATTTGAGTTTACCTAAATCAGCACTTTTGGAACCTGCCAGTTATGGACGTGACAATGTAAGACACACGCAGGGCATACTCATACTGCAGGTGTAGCTTCTGGTGCATCAGTTTTAATGTTTTCACTTGCCCTTTTCTGGCAAATCATAGGTACATCACTGTACTAAAGATTTCGTATAGATAATGCAACTAAACACATTCTGCTTACACTTTCGATGTGCTTTAGCCAAACATAATCTAGCCACTTTATAGCGTTGTTTGGTGAAATGTAGCGTCTATATTTTGGAGATTTTTTTTTACATTCACAAGAATCAGTAAACTAACAGAGAAGTGTTTCTTACAATTATGCCTTTTTTATTGCGCTCATTTTGTTAGGTTATCATACTGAGCTTGTATTTATTTCCAATTTACAACGAAGTCAGTAGGCTGTAGAGTGCTATTTGTAATTGGATTTGCGAAAATATATTGCAAACACACCCGTGTGATTGATATTGCTTTTAGTTAATTAAACTGTTGTTTATTTGGTATTTTGGCAGTTTTCCAGTTGCAGAGACAGAAAGTAAAGACTTTCGACAAGGGCCTCGAAGCAATAAGGCGCACACATTGGCGATTGAGTTAGATTTACTGAGGTGGGTTCGTGTACAACTAAGAAATTTGACAATACATTACAACCACATCACTCCCATAAAATAAACATTATAGTGGCCCCTGTTAAATCAATAAAAGCAATCTGTTTTTAATTTAATGCATGCATAAGTAAATCGGCCTATTGCGCAAAAAAACCTTCACATTTACACAGTAACTGGGTTACGTTTTAACAGGATATCAGCGCGCGCACTCTCCACCCAGTATAAGCATAGGATCATATCCCTAGATACCATTTTTTTCCAAACATCTAGTGTTACTTTTTAGTACTAAATCGTATGCTGAAATTAAATTAAATCTAAGGAGAGACATTTTATTAGTTTCTCATTATGTATAACACGACCCAAGGCTCAGAGGGAACATTTTGTAGAGTGTCTTCGAAACATAACCGAAAGTTACAATGAACATAAATGCAACAGTTTGCAATTACATGTTGCAATTTTCTAAACATCAGTAATTTTCATTCGTGGGTAGTTATGTGGGCATTTTTACTCTTTTTCATTAAGTTGATTATTATCCTTCCACAATAAAGCACTTTTGAACTGTTAATCTCTACTGCACAGAATTCGATTTCAAACCCTCAGAGGACTGTGAATTTTAGTATATATCTATAGAGTGCATTGATGTCTGTACTCCTTGCATGACGCTGGCGGACTGATTCGGCCCAAAAATCGAATTAAATTTGAGAGAGGACCAGTAGAATTCATTTTTGTAGCATAAACAAAATGCAGTGAAACAATACGACATAAGCAGGACTGCATGAAACACTTGATATTCGCGTATTGAACTGTTTTGTTTAACATTTATTCTACGTTTCAACAAGTTCCCAGCTATACTATCAACTAAACAGAAACTTTTAAGGCCTATTTCTGTTGCAGGTGTTGTCACTGTGCTTTTACAGCTTAAACAAATAAATGGTTTGCTAAGAGAGGCCTTGAAGCTTTAATTAGAGAATATTTAGTTCCCTCTCATTTCTGCGTTTCTGTCATTTGGCGTTCTGACCAAGACTCGAAAAAATAACTAGGGTGTTAAAACGGTTCCGGACAGTGGAGAGATTAATTAACCTCCACCCCTCCCCCTTAAGTTAGTCGAATGTAGCATGGCAATCAAAAATTAGTTGGTGCGTCGTCAGTGTGAAAGACGTCATCCTGCTCTTAACGTCAGTGGTGGTGAAAGGGAGGGGAGAGTTGGGGATGGAATTAATGCATGAATGAAAGGAGGAAGCCTCTAGGTGATTCACCGTTTGTGGTGTCGGTGCACTGCGGAGAGTACTGACTTACCTAAACCGCACGCAGCTCCTGCCCATTTACTGCGGCAAACGAGCCTCGGGACTCCCCCTAGCTAATATACGGTGTGCGGTAAGGTGTGTGTGTGTGTGTATATGTGAGAGAGAGAGTGTGTGTGCGTGTGGGTGTATGCGAGTGTGTGCGAGTGTGTGAGAGAGATTATTGAACGTTTCACTATTAGCAATAATTCACATTTACTGTATAATTGATAGAAATTACTATTCGTACATTATTGTTTATTTATACTTAAATATGAGCAGTGAAATTAAATTAAGAGATCATATGGATATTAAGGTGTGTACACGAAACAAGTTCACCGTTCGACCCACGGTTAAAAGGTAAATTAATGTAAATGTAAAAGTTGGCTTAAGCGGGGGCCGCTGTCCACATGGGAAGGTGCTGAATGTCATTCCCTGCGTTCATTTCATATAGTCGGATGAAATTAGATGAATAATTTCGATAAAACTTTGAACTTACGTTTGAAAATATAATTATGTGATATTATAAAGTTACATAATAAAACTTCCGTCGTATTTGTACTTCTTTTTTATCTTAATTCAGATAAGGTCTTACATGGTGTAAAATAGTATTAGAATAGTATACCATATTTTTATTGCAGGCTTTTGATATAGATCTATTAAGATGTCTACCTCAATAATAATAATAGTTATAATAATAACAATAATGATAAGAATAACAAAAATAATGGAACAATGGAAGTATTGACAATAACACGTCAAGACCACCAAAGATAAGTTTTATTTTGTATTGTGTACTTGCTAAAGAAAATGAACTAAACCTCTTTTTATTTAACGAGACATTGAGAGACCTTTGGAATGATTATTTTTATTTTTATTATTATTATTATTGCTATTTCTGTTTTTATGGCTAAACTAGTTGTACTATTATTACTACTGCTATTACTACTAATAAGAATCGTAATAATAATATTAATAATAATAGTAATAATAATCAATTTATTTCTCATCAGAAAGGCTATTTACTAAGGAGAACATTTTGCAACAGGGCATGCCATGTTGTCTTTAATGGATTCGAGGTCGCTTTTTATATCTCCAGGCAGGAGACTCTGTACTATCAACGCAGCCTAACGTTCCTCAAAGTAAATTTGGTCACATATATATCCGTTATCTTTCAGAAGGATTAGAAACGTTTTTCGGCCCCGCCCCCCCCACCCCCCCACCCCTCCGCTTGACATCACTGACCTTCATTTTAAACCCAACTTCAAATTCTTAAAAAGTGTATTTTAAAATACCTTATTCACTGTATTTAGACAAAAAAAAAAAAAAAAATCGGGAGGTCTTCTTTGTTGAGATTTCAAAGACAAAGAACAATCATATTCAGTTGAATATTTAAACACTATAATATTGTTTTATTTGGTCTTAGGTCTGGTATGCATGAATGTGACACATTCATGAATTTGATGAGTTTTCAATAAAAATGTGAAGCATTTAAATAACTATAATCACACAAAGTAATATTTATCAGTCAAAAGGTCAGGTGATTAATTCATGGAGCCCAAACTGTGTAATTACTGCTTATTTAAAGATAGAATTGAAATTAATTATATCTCCGAATCTAACGCACACACGTCCTTTGATACTTTTAAACCCTGGCATTAGGTATGTCTACAGGGTATGATCGAGAAAAAAAATCATATTTTGTTGTGTTATTAATTTAATATTAATGAGATACATTTTTATCAGCAACACATGCAGGATGCGGTATGGCAGCAGTGTTGTATCAACATATGACAAAGTCTAGTGCCTGGGTCTTCATGATTCACATATATTTAGGGTTATTTATTTTAAGTTCAACAGTTAATCACAATTTAGCATATGCATGTAATAATATGTATATAATAATATTTTTTTACATACATATGCACAGACACACACATACACACACACACACACACACACACACACACATGCATATACACACAGACACTTATAAGCTTGTATAATGGCATACATGTCACTGAATTTGCAAAATGTTTTTTTTAATGAACAAAAGGTGTCTTCTTCGGACCTGCTTAATGAATCAGTGAGGATGTGCACTGTTCGGTTCGATTGCTCGTTGCTTAAATTAGTGCAATGCTCCATGTTTCGGTGGGGGGGGGGTATTGAAGCCTGTGAAAGGACTGAACACAGGAGCTGCTAATTCAATATCTGCACATTTTTGCACCAGCTGTCTGTTAGGCCCCTTCAGAAGGAACCTGATTACTCACCTAGCCATGTGATTTGTGTGTGTGTGTGTGTGTGTGTGTGTATGGGTTTTGTGTCTGAGTATGTACATTTGTTTTTACACGTGAGTGTATATGTGTGCATGTATATCTAAATTGTGTTTGTATGTGTGTGTGTATTTAGGCGTGTGTGTGTGTGTATATTTCTGCCAGCACATGTGCGTGTGTGAGTGTACATTTCTGCATGTGTGCGTTTCTGCATGTTCTTTGAGAATGTCAGGCTTTGTTTAAAAGCCCTTCTTTTCCTGCGCCACATATATCTAAATACCTGAGACAGTGAGCCTGATGGGGTCTCATGGTGCCTGGAGTCAGACCACAGGACAGTGCGCCCCCCTAGCCTTGGTTCTCTTTGTTGCTGACATGAAAAAAAAAATGTAAAAACGTTTTTCCCAGAAACATCTAAACACAGGTGCTCTGTTAATGTACGGTGTCCACAGGAGACTGGGAGGGGTCATTGTGGCAGAGAGACAGAATGAAAGACAGAGAAGTAAACAGGGGGAAGTGTAAAAGAGGCAAAGAGGTGGGGGTACGTGGCTGGAGGTGAGTGGCGTGTTGTGGTGTTAGCTCCGCTCTCTGTGTGAGACTGCTCAGGGCAGGCAGACCCACTGTAGGAAGATGGCGGGCTCCCCTGCCTTGGCACATATTCGCCCGATCTCTCTCTCTCTCTCTCTCTCTCTCTCTCTCTCTCTGTGCTCTGTGATTATGCAACAGCAGGGTGTGGGGGAGGGGCCAAACAGCACACCACAACCAAGAGAAAAGATTCTGATTACAGTGGATGCAACTCTCGTCTCACATTAGCCAGTGTGTGTGTGTGTGTGTGTGTGTGTGTGTGTGTGTGTGTGTGTGTGTGTGTGTGTGTGTGCATATGTGTTTGTGTGGGAGTATGTGCATGTGTGCTACTACTTTTTAATCTGTGTGTGCATGTGCATGCATCTTGCAGTATCCCAAAGCATGTTTTCTAATCTGCGTATGTATGTGTGCATGTGTTTTGCAGTATTTGTGTTGTTGTATATATGCATGTCTCTACATGGTCTGGTCAGAGTTGCATGCGCGTTTTGTGGTGGATGACTGCGTGTTGGTGAGTGTGTGTCGGTAGGTGACGTGTGTAAGTTTCAAGGGCTCTGAATGAGTGCCGATCTGCATCTGGGGTATGTTCATGCAGGTTTGTGTGTGTGTGTGTGTGTGTGTGTGCGCGTGAACCACTCTGCTGGATTGAAGGTCATCAGAGGCTTGTGTGATTATGACGTCCGCTGTCTTAGAAGGTGGATCAATCAGGAAAGTCGAGATCTGCCCTTTGCCCATTTTCTAAGTAGCAGAATCCAGTAGGTGTTGACTGCATGAAATAGCAGTCAGGTCACAGTTTTTCTTCCATCTTTATGTGTGGCGCCGTGAAGCTAAATGGAACACTTACCTTCCCTTGGGTGGCCATTGGATGCAGTCCAGGTACCGTCCATGCACCAGCTGGTCTGAAAGAAACACAACAAATTCAGCGCTGTTCCTGCATATTATCTGCTGATTCCGAAACACGCAGCAAAAAACAGAGCCACCCAAACGCAATTTTAGTAGGTGAAGGGTTACACACAGTCTAAATAGGTCAGCCTTTTATTCTGAACCATAGCCGATTCTCTTTTTTCAATGCTGTGGATTTAAAACCACATTCCAGCTGCTTTTTAGAATGAAATCACCACGCACCTTCTCTTTACTGAGAAAACAAACACATATTCAAGTTACTGTTCCTTTTATTTCCCATTTTACATAGTTGTAATTAATTTCCTTGAATGCCAAAAAGTAAGCCTTAAAGCAAACTATTATACAGTGTATGAATGATAGGGAAACATTTGCCATAAATTTGTGAAAATCTATTGTTATCTGCTTTAGGAAGGAAAGCGCTATATTCTCATTGATTTAATGGATATGGTATGGGATCTTTCACTCTTCTCCTCTTCCCTGTGTGGTTCCCTGGCCAAATTTAAAGTGCATCAGTTTAATTTAGGATTAAGGTTTCATAGATCATTCTTCTATCTGGGGGCCTGATACAATAAAATTTTCATGACGTGACATTTTTAATAAATATGTTACAACTCATTAATAAAAGACACAATGGAGGTAGTAAATAAACAAGTAGTAAGCAGGTAGCAAAAGCGCATAATTAGAATTTTTAAAGCTGTTTCAAAAATATGATTCCAAACCATTGTGATGTCGATATTCTAGGGGAGGGGGAGGAGGCGGGGGTGGGGGGGCGGTGGTCAGGGCCAGTTGCTTTGTGAACGCTTTTGTCCATCTGCGATCCATTTTCGAAATCCCCCAACAGTAATACCTGTAGAGCCCCTGTCCCTGTCGAGCTCTCTTCACAGGCTAAGTTTAGGAGCGCGTAGGTGGGCTTTTGTAGCACATATCCCACAGTTCAGTGAGAGCAGCAAGGCGGCAGGCGCAGTATTAGCCAGTATGAGCTGTATTACAGCTGAGGGTGGGGCTGATCACATGACACAGTGGGGAGGGGATATTTGCCAGGGCTGCAGCTGGCATCACAATCAATTCAGTGTAGTGTGCAGGGGCCTACAAGGGGCTTTATGCTGGCAGGAGCTGGCACTTTCTATGCGTCTTCATTTTTTCATATATAGCTCTGATATGCACAATGGGATCTTTTAATGGAAGTATAACGATCATAACATTTCACAGCAACTGTTTTTAAATAAATACATTGCTTTACATGTCTGTTCAGATCTTGATTATCTATTTTACTTCAATTTAAAGCTGTGCATTGTATTTGATTCAGTGTCACTTCAAGTGTTGGAAAAAACAAGGCTCTTTGAATAGAAAATTATTGCCATCTGATTCTCCAAGAGTAATTGCATGGCCAGAAATATTATAATAAGGATGTTGTTTTACTAGATTCCACGTTGTTTAATTCGATTCAATTGGTGTGTTGATGAGGTTTTAATTGTGGAATATATTTCTGTTCAGTGTTAATTTAACTCTCCAGTGGGGATAGAATGCACTCCAATCAGACTGAAACACACCCTATCAGAGTTGATTTCTCACAAGTTTTTTTTACCGGGTAGCATTGATAATTGCCAATCGTTTTATTCCAATTCTAACTGAAAAACAGGCTCTATCTGAGACCTCTCGCTCCAAACGGACGACCCTCCAAACACCTGTTCTTCTGTTTGCAGGCCTGCGGCTGTCCAGCACGTGGTGCAGAGCCCGTTAGCGCAGAGCCCGTTAGCACAGCGGAGGGTGATGAGCCTAAGGGGTTGGTTGTTCTCTTTGGTTATCTAGCTGTATGAGTGGTGTACAGTCTTCATAAAGCTAGATAACCGAAAGTAACAAGAATCCCATTACACACCTGAAAGGCAACGAGACAAAACAGAGCAGGCTCCGGTCATCCTCAACCATCTGCAGCAGACAAAAGAGAAGCAAAAATGGGGTGGAGAGAACAGAAATTAGCAAGAGGCCGTGTGAAGGGGAGAGCTGAAAGCCTTACAGGTAAGCGGGGGGTTTCAGGTGTTATGTGGTTTCATGCCATAGGTGACATCGTGACTTGTTTAACTCCATGTTGCATGATCACAGAGACCAGCCATTCTGGTGTTCTGAGTGGTTAAAATGAACATTTTTAATATTTCAGGCTTCAGAATATTCCCAGTCCAGTATCACAGAGTACTTCTGTTGCACAAGCCACTTTTAAGTAATGTAGTTCAGCTGTGATGGGTGTTTGATTAGTCTATTGCATAACTAAAAAAAAAATTCTCACTGAAATATCAGGTGGAACCTTGTAGTCCTCCCCTTTATTGGTTGATCCTGATGTCTATTGCTAGGGTTTACAGGGTTTTATTTTCCATGACACTTTCATCTCCATATCAAAGGCCACCTGCAATCATTCTCTGTAGGCTTACTGTCATTTTCACTTAAATTCACACGGTTTAAATATATCCTTCCAATTTGATCTTCTGTGTTTTAATATGAATGTTTTCTGGAAAAGAAAAATTCTCTGTAATCCTTTGAAAATGTGTCCTGGTTGGATGTACCATGGACACAGTGACTAAAGTGCTTTCATCAGCTTCATTTAGTAGATATTTCACGCTGGTAAGCACTTTCCTTGGGACTAATTTTTGTCTAAAACTTCCTTAAGGGCCTTTTAGGGTAATATAAACTCTGTGTCGGCCTTAGTTTGTCGCGGGGGCTTTTAAGTCTCCCACATGCTCGTTCAGTGATACATTTCTCACAATTTATCACACATCTTTTCTTAGCCACTTGGTCCAAGTCCTGATTTTCCCTGCGTTCATTATTGAAGCAGGCGAGACTGCACTTGTGATTGCTGGTTTGCTGGAGGGCAAACCAGAGGGAAGGAGGTAATCCTGTGTCCCTGACAGCTGCTGTTGAACGCCATGTTCTCTATCCAGGGACACGCGGGCAGTTTTAATCTGTTTGGTAACCCGCTCATGTGACTATGCGAGAAACTCGACAAACATTTCCTTGGACATTCATCGCAGATTGTCCACACCACAAGACTTGCCCCCCGCTGACTTCCAGCTCACCTCTGACTCCACAGCGTGACTTTTCAGTGTACAATAAAAGATCGGGAGCCGAGCGTGACGACCCTGCTGCCGTTTTTAATTACGAACATAGCAGGTATTGTAAGATTTCGCATTATGGCTTCAGGATGCAGATTTCTGCGTCAGCCAAAAAAAAGCTTGCACCCATGTATGGCATTCGGTTTCAAAGACGCTCTGCTCTGGACCGTGAAGCTGTGTTTAAAAGGGAGGGTCCCGGGTTTTAGTGGTGTCATCACTTTGCTGCAGTCTCAGCCAATCGCAGGGTTCGGCACCACTCCGATTGGCCTGTGAGTTTTTACAGAGCATGTGCAGGCTTTGTGGTATGGCACCAGAGCAAATATAAATGTAGACTGCAGTAGCAGGGCTGGGACATCCATAGTGATAGTTTATCAGTTGCCGTTGGAGACAGATTTTTAGGGCAGTTTACCCCTGTAAATGCCTGTGGTACCATTGAATTGAATCTCGCTTTCCTTCTTCCATGTACGGCTGGGGCAGGTTTTGTGGTATGTTGCTCTGAGTCCATAGAAAAGAGGTCTCAAATTGTGTCTGAGACAGGCCAGTATGGTTTATGGTTTGGGCGTCTGTATGACACAGCTGATTCAAACCCCAGTCAGGTGATCAAGCTCTTGAGTGAAGAGTAGAGGTGGGTTGGATGGGCACATTTGGGCACCGCACAGCAGACTGGGTGGTGAAAAATGGCAGTAAGTAAAGAGGCTGAAGCATGGCATCCATCTGCCTTGTGTTTCACGCAACGGGCCAAACCCTCAGCTCCCATAAACTCCCCATCATCCACCCTCTAACCCCCAATACCCAACCCCACCCCACCCCCACCTCATATTTCACCGCCTGGAAATGGCGTGAGTCCGGATCTCAGCACAAAGACCACATCCCTCCTTCCACAAGCTAGTCTGGAAGGGAGAAGAGAGAGAGAGAGAGAGTGAGAGTGAGAGTGGGAGAGAAGGAGCAGGAGTTGGGGGGTGGGGTGAAATATCTTGGCTTTCACGCGCTAGGCAAGCAGATTTAGACTGTGAGTGTCAAGTAGAAAAACAACCATTGTAGCCTCGCACCCCTACCCCCCCTGCTCGCCCCCCCCCCCCTAACACCCCAGTACAGTCAATGGCGCTAGTTCACTTGTCACCGGGAGACAATGTACCCCTTTGCCTCCCTTTCTCTACAGCTCCTGAGGACTTTGCGGCCCAGACAGGCTTTTTTATATAAAGAAGGCACAGTGATTCCTGCCCCAAATCCCCCCCTCCCTGGCCCCTCCTTTTTCTTACACTCCATCTCTCAATGGGGCATACCAGTATGGTGGGAAGAATGGCCTCACTGTCAGCACTGCTCAGGCACCCCCCCCCCCATCCCTGCCCCCCACCCCGAAAAAAGAGAATGGAATACATGGCAGTCGGTAAGAGGAGTCAATGGGCCGACTGCGATAAAAGAGGATTTAGTTTAGGGACTTACCAGTAACAGGTGTACACAAGATATTGTGTTTTTGGGACCACACCGGAGCGGCAGTGCCCTGAAGCCTCTCCTCCCGGTTATGTCTGACGTCTCCCTGCTACTGAGTGCCGAATTATCCGCCAAAAATACCCTGGCGCCCTGCCCATGCACCTGCTTCATCCCATGGCTTCACCTGCGAGGAGTGGAAGTGGGTTAGTCGGTTTCTTTTTTTTTTTCTTTTTTTTGTTTTGTAGCTATTTTTTATTTTATAGGAAGAGATACTTTGCAGTCATGGTGATGTCATACTAATTCCTAATCCAAGGTGCAGCCACATCACCAAATGCAAATCAGCACAACGTTATGCAACATGCTGTAAATATTTATGGACGTTTTGGAAAATGACATCATAAATATATTTCACATCAGTGAGTTTTAAAAATATCCAGTATTATAAGTATCCAGATATTGTCTTGCAAAATGTCAACAGGTTTAAACCTGGAGTCAAAGCATTGCTGTATAGTATTCAGGCAGGGACAGCACTCAGTGAAGCTGCTTTGTGCTTCATGCAAGAGACAGACAGTCCTGTCCTTGAGAAACTGCCCTGCAACAATATTACAACAATATGTTACTACACACACAAGCAATGCAATTTTCAGGGCTATGTTGATTTATGCAAATATTTGTAAACATACCAATCACTGCCACATGTGTATTTGCAATGGAGCAGGAAAATTCTGTAGAACATGCATTCATGTACATTAATGATATATTAGCCAAAAATGTGCATTCATGAAAATGGCTATAATAAGGTAAATATTTAATTTTTATACTCAGAATAATATTTTGACACACTAAGGAACGTGTTACAGATACGTTGCCTTGTACATTTTGTAGTCTGTTATGTTTTCGTGGAGGATGAGAGGTGGAGATCGGACTGAGCTGTGTTTGGGCGAACAGGTTTGGGCGAGCTCCCGCACTTTTGCTCTGCCTCTCTAGCTGTCTGTGTCTCTCACCCTCTCACACCACAGCGCATTAACACACGTACACACACACACACACACACACACACCTAGGAACCCTGGCGTCAGCATTCACTCTCATTGTCGCCTTCGCCGTTAATGTCAGGGCCATGACAATGGTCCCCATTTGCACTTTTCCAATGAGAGCTTAGAGGGGGCTTGAAAACGGGACCACTTGAGTGCCAACGCAGGAAAAAAAATGTCAAGTGCCAATTAGGAGAGGTTTGCCACCATTCAGTGGCACCCCTCCCCCACTAACTTTGCCCCTCCCCATCCTCACCCCCCTTCAGCCACTAATTCTCGAACCAGCGGCACCCCGGCAACAAAAGATGTTTTTCTTTCAAGCGCTAACCGTTGGGGAGGATCGGTCCTCGATGGGGGAACTGACCACGTAAACGAAAGCAGCTGAGAGGTCCCTTCCTGCTTCTCCTTTCTCTCTTTTTTAACCCCCCCTCCATCGTTCTCTCTCTCTCTCTCGCTCTTTGCAGAGTTGGATAGCCCTGTTGAGTAGAGTGTGGTTGTGCTGGGTGCTAGTGTGGAGGGTGGGGGAGGTGTTTGATTGGTGCTTAGTGGAGAGGTGAGGATTTCTATTGGAGGACAGGTGCGGCAGTATGACGCGCAGGCAGTCGTTGCGTGTCATGGCAGCCATTATCTGTTATTCAGGATGTGGGCCCACCACAATGACAATCACTGTTTAAAGTAGCATGCTGCGCTGTAGCTGGCTCAGTGTGTGTGTGTCCGTCTAACCACTGAAATATATGCTGCCAATGATGCCAAATCTCACTCAGCGTAGGGGCCAAAGGGCTCCTGTTGTTTTCCTCTCAGTTATATTTATGAAGCAGACTTGTTCTGGCAACGCTCTCAGCTTTCGCTTGGCAAATTCAGCAGGGTACTGTCTCTGGGGTTTCAATTCAGACCTTCGTGATTTTTAAGGCCACGGAAAATGCAAATGATTTCATGCTCTAATTAGTAGTTTGTGAAAATGAGGATCGTGCAGTAAACAGCTGCTACACAGGCATTCCCACATCCTGGCCTTGTATGGAGAAAAAAAAACACAGTTCAGTCCTTAGTTCCAGGCCCCCACAAATGATAAAGTTTTATGCTCAGGCTAACGCATACTTGCGAGCGTTTGTTCTCATTGGCCTTTGTCTGCGGCCCCAGCTGGCTGTGAAGAGATGTTAACGCCGTCTGAATCAGTAAAGCAAAAGCGCAGGGCTGCCCACATCACAGGTATCCCCCCCCATCTGCTATACCACAAGTCACGTCAGACGTGCATATCGATGGGATCACGCTGTCTCAGTGCGGATTGTGCAGCCGGACAGATGAGAGGCACAGGCAGGAATGCAGGTAGATTTGTGTGTACGTGTTCTTTATATCGCCTGGTTATTGTGAGACTGCTGTCTGTCTCAGACAGGGTGTAGCGACTCTTAAACTCACAATATGCCATTACCAAATATGTGCACATTGTAAACATGGGCACACACACTCACGCATGCACACACACACTCACACATACTTACAGGGGGCCCTGGGTGACATAGCAGTCTGGTTAAACAGCCATTGCAGGCTGAATGACAGAGATGATACTGGGGCAGAGAGACGTGTCACTTTCCTCAGTCTGTGCTTGTGTTTTTCTGTGCCCACGGTCACATGGGCCGCACCGCCAGCTCTGTCTTTACCTCGGTCCTGCCTGCCATCTGCAGAGATTTCCCCTGCATTCTTCTCCTCCCTCTCTCTCTCTCTCTCTCTCTCTCTCTCCCACTTGCTTTCATTCATTTTATTTCATTCTCTCTCTGTGCAGATTTTTTCCCCCCAGCCTTGATTTTCAGATGGTTGGGGTCTGATTTGCATGCATTTGCATAATGAAAGTCATTTGCATGCTCAGGGGCACACTGTACCATGAGAACAGACATGAAAAGGTGTGTGTGTGTGTGTGTGTGTGTATATACAAGCGCATGAGAGTGTTATTGAAGCAGCGTGTCTGTAAACACATCTTGTGTGTAAAAGTGAAAATACTCTTAGCTGAGAGTAAGTTCAAAGGCCAGTCCTTGAACATATATAGTTACACTCATATGTTTGCAGTACTTTTACTGTGTCTATCAGGTGAATGTTTTTGGGTTTGTATGGCTGTATATGTGTGTTTATACAGTAAGCTTCTGCATATGTGTATGTGAATATACTGTATGTGCGCACACAAGTGTGTGTATGGCATGGGTGTGTATGTGCGTATAAAGTGTGTGTGTAGGTGTGTGTACATTTGTTTATGCATGTGTACTGTTCCTGTGTGAGTGTAAGTGTTAATTGTTTGTGTGTATGAGTGTGTGTGTGTATGTTTATGTGTATGTGTATATAGTACATGTGTTTGACTGAAAATATGTGGCGCTATTGCTTTTTGCAACAGCCTCATGTTTCTGCCTCTCTCCCCTCCCTTTCCCTTTTCCCCTGTATTTTTCTGCAGGCTAGCAGCATACTCTGCTCAGAGGAAGAGAGGAAGATAGAGAGAGAGAGAGAGAGAGAGAGGGAGGAGCCCCATCCCAGCCCCACCTCGCCCTCCCTCTCCGCTGACGCTACCCACCCCCCCCCCCTCGGCAGCTTGCCCCCTTCTCCTGCATCATCGCGAGATGCGGAGCCCCTGCGCTCTCCACCATCTTAGAGAGACCGAGGGGCTGGCACGAAATGGAAGCTCTGAGCGCTTCGCCCGCCCGCCAAGGTAAGGAACCGCCGCCGCCCCCCGCCCGCCACCACGCCAGCGCATGCCCGGTCCTCGCCCGCCTGCCTGCTTCCCCCCCCTCCCACCTTCGCTCAGCCTCGCTGCCAGTCTGGAGGCAGCTTTAATTATCAGCCGAGTGTTAATTGCCCAGATCGTAAGAGCGTGCTGATGGGCACCAGGGGGGGTGGGGTAGGGTTTGGTGGGGGTTGGGTGTGTTTTTCTGCGGCATATATCAGCCAGTGCCTCATCAACGGGACCTTGTTTTTGAGCAGGCATTTGGATGGGCATCCGTGCCCGTCTCCGCACCGAGACTCGCGTAAATGGCGAGGGGCAGCCATTTTGGGTGAATCACATAGGGAATAATTAGTGCGCCATTTCCGTCAATGTTAATTCAGTGATTCATCTGTTTTTTTTTCTTGTTCATTTTTTTGTATTTAATTGCGTAGTTAAAACAGAGAGAAATATGTTTATTTGCTGGGTGTTTTGGCAAATTATGCACAAGGGGGGTAAACGGTTACGAACACTCACCACGCTGAGGTTTTTTTAGCAGCAGCGTCTGGTTCTCACGAAAGCCTGAGTGCGATCGGAGTGTGAATGCCAGGTCTGTGCCACACCACGCATATGCACTAAGCGAGCCATAGAGATTATGGGGGAAGGGAGGAGGATCGTGGGAGGGATATGGATTCAAACCTGCAGCTCCTGTTGTCTTCAGGTCAGGCTCTCAAGGACAGACGAGATAAAGTCCAGTTTATATCTCATATTCCCACCATACTTCACCACACTTGGCAGATGTGATGTGGTCTGTCAACTCCAAGACATTATCACAGGATGCTGTACTCAAATCTACTGCTAATTTAAATTAATTAGAAAAGGAATTGATAGTTGATCTGAAATTATCCCAGTTTAAATTATTTCATCTCTTGGTCTTGGGATGGTTCTCCATTTACAAAATTCATTTGGTATGGATAGGTACCTTGCATGTTTTGAGGGGTTTTATTTTGGTGGTCGCAGGCGAATTTCAAAGAGAGCAGGCCAAGCAAAAAGGCAGTTCAGTGTGTTTTACCCTCTCAGAGAGATGCGGCCAAAAGGAAGCCGTCCAAAAGAAATGATCGTGCCAAATCAAAACCCTTAATGAGCTGAAGGGCAAACTGGACTGAGTCATTCAGAGACCTGGCATCGCCCAGCAACACGCCGACAGGCTGTGGCTGTAGAGCCACGGAACAGATGAAAAGAGTCAATTATAAAATTCAATAACAATCTCCCTTTTTACACTATTAAATGTACCTATGAAATAAGCTGCTTAGAGGAATTAAGCCTTTCTATGGATCAAATCACATTGGACTAATGTGATTCCTCACACACACACACACACACACACACACACATACACACATACACACACACACACACACTCACCGTTGTGAGCTCAACCACAGCACTGTCTTTAGCCTAAGACTAGTTCAGTCCAAGTTCAGTTCTGTAGAAGAGATTACATACAACAATGCTCTTAATGACTGGTGGATGAAATTCGCCATGACGAGCAAAAAACATGCATTTAAAAATATACACATTAAATGTGTGTGTTTCCTAAGAATGAGCCTCAATGCGGGAAATGGCCGTTTTAAAGGTGTCGAGAAAATACAAAGGCTGGTCAGTGGCACCACAGCACAGCGACTGAGGAGAAAGAGGGGAGAAAACAAGGGAGGAAGGAATGAAGTGAGAGGGAGGGAGACTGGGGGAGAGGAGGAGAGGAAGTGTACTTGATAATATGAGAGAGAGAGAGAAACAGAAGTAAAAACAGAGAGGGTGTGAGAATGGGATGGAGGGTTAAGAGTGACAGGCAGGCCTTGGAAGAGGAGGGCCGTCTCTTTGTGTGCCCTGGGCGCGGTGCGGTTTTTTCAGATTTAGGCCGACACAGAGACAGATCTAACATTGTTCCCGTGGGGCAGCTTGTTGTGGGGCACCGTTATTTAGGCCAAGGAGTGAGAGGGTCTAAAACCCGCTTAAGAAAAACACCAATTAGAGGCAGCTGGGCCTGATTAACGGAGGGAGGGGGGACAGGGGTGTAAACAATGCTCCCCATTGTCCCAGCGTGCTGGAGAAAACTCCTTTTGTTTGCACTCATTTATCGCAGGCAAGCTATAATGCCACAATATCCCTGGCTGATAGTGTGGGCCGCGCGAGCGCTATGCTGCTACGCTAACCTTCAGACACACGAGTTTTATTGTTCTTGTTGAGAGGAGGAGAGGGTTAAGGGGGGGTGTGCTGGGGGTGGGGGGGCGGACAGTGGTGTTGCTGTAGAGGGATGGCTGCTTGTTTTTTTTTTTATTTTGTTTGCAAAAATCATGAATTAATTAACCCACCAAGCTGTATTAAGGTTGTCACCTAAACACCCCAGATTTTATTTATGACTTTTTTCTGTGCTGTTGTTTGAAGAGGTAAAATTATGGTGCATAAAATTATACTGCAAATCAAAAATCAAAGGGATGCCTGGGTTATCCCCTGTGTCAGACCACAGGGGTTACCATGCAGTTTTAGTGCCCTCATTTCACATCTCTGAACTTTGACCCCCTGTTACATCTCACCTGAAACAGGTCCTCACCGATGATAAAAAGCATGGAAGGCAACCTGCAATCTGACATCATTTTCATTCAATTTCTTTAAAAACAAATAATGTAAAAAGCTCAGTGTTTTAGGTCTGACAGATGTTATTTGAAGATATCTGTATGTTATTACTGAAAGCATATTACTGCTACGCATGAGGGTCTAGAATTCCCCGATGTAAATATCGGTTTGATCATACCCATACGTCTAGACCCAAAGTATAAATACTGCGGTTAACAGAACACTTAAAAAGGCCGCCATTTCTGATGTGAATTTCAAGTTGTACGTAGCAAAAAGGGGGCATGGGGAGTAGATGAGTATGCTCGGCTCAGGGCCCCTCTCCCCCGGCCTGGGGCTGCGCTGAGGGCGCACAGCACCGCGCGAGCCGCGGGGCCAGACAGTGCGAAGGGCGACAGGGCTGAATCCACTGTGGGAAAATGCGGCAGCCTAAAACAATGGCGGAGGGGAGACAGAGCAGATTGGGAGCCTGGCAGGGCTAATGAGAGGACGGTGTGGAGTTCGGGGGGGGGGGGTTGGGTTGGGGTGGGTGGGGTTGGACATGGCAGCTTGCGTCTGGACGGCAGGGGCCTGTCTGGGTCTGCAAGGCGTGGTGGTACCCCCCATTCTCCCCACCCCAGCCCCTTCAAGTCCGCCCACCTCGGCACAGTTGCTAGGTGACCAGCTGGAGCCTGGGGCTACGCGTCGGGCATGGGAATCTCCGCCGCGACGGGCCCTCACACTGGCACGGTGTTACCCCCAACCCTGCTCTCCCTCCTCCATCTCTTCCTACTCCCCACCCCTCCGCCCCTCCTCCTCCTCCTCCTCCCCCATGATGTTGGGGGCCTGGGAAGGCCTTCAAGTTCATGGCCAGACCTCCTATTGAGCTGACAGACTAACTGTTTGCTCAGTTTGGGTCCCTATTCAGAGGGAATTTTCCCTGTGGTGGGTGGGGGTGGGACGGTGCAGGGATGAAGGGGGTGGGGCGGTTGGGGGAGGGGGTGGGGGCACTGTGGCACTGTGATGGCTGGGGCAGCCAGACTTTTCTTTCAGGAGGAGACAAGAGGAGGCGAGAGGGGGAGAGAGAGAGAGAGAGAGTGAGAGAGAGAGAGGAGAAGAGAGAGGGAGAGAGAGAAAGAGAGATAGAAGGAGAGAGATGGAGAGAGAGCGAGGGGGGGACATTGATGAGATAAATAAGATTCTGTGCACGCAGTTTGGTCTAAACAATCTGTGCTTCAAACATTTCCCAACCCCCCAAACTTCCTTAGACAGACTCAACCCCCTTTACACCACTACACACACACACACACACACACACACACACACACGGCCTACCCGCCTCTCAGCATTGGAGTGTGTGTGTGCTGTGGGTATGAATGATGCTGAAACAGGCTCAATGATGGAACCACTCACAAACAAACTGCATCCCCCTTCTGTTTTCTCTGTCTCACTTTCTCTTTCTCACTCTCTTTGATTCATTTTTTTTATCATTTTTCATTTTATCTGATGAAAATTACCCCCCTTTAATCTCCCCTTAAACATTCCCTCAGTAGATCCACACAAATGCTAAAAGTTCTAAACGCAAAAACTGTTTGAAAAGTCTGATTAAAAGCTTCCCTGTGATAATTTGCAGTTTCAGCTCCTCACGGAGGCCGGGCTGTTTAGCTGCGTGAATAATTAACGAGAATCATTCAACAATGGTCAAACGCTTGGAGTCAACTCAAACTTTCAGCAGTAAATCAAAAAACAGCCACCGAAGTTAAAACACATATATGCAAAAACACTGTTTTGAAAGAATAAACTCACTCTAATTAGAAATATTTCGCATTAAAGAAGGGGGACATGAATGACTTTCCGTTCGCCCCTGTGTAGGGGGAATGGGAGGCCTGTCACCACAGTGGCCTGTGATCCTGAGGCACCAGAGGTTTTAAGATCTTAAGTCACTAGCGTGAGTCGCTGGTAGCGGTGGCCATTCGGCGAACCTAACGACCCCAGCTCTCCCAGCCAAAGTCCGGTCACATGTCTCCTCTTTGCATAAGGCCCCAGGATGTACCAGGGTTCCACTGGCGCCCTCAACTCTGCCCTCAATCCCTCGCCCTCGGCCGCTGCCTGCCCGTCGCATGCGAGGGCCGGCATGCTCCCGGGAACAAAGGCAGAGCCTGTCTGTCGTCCGCGCTGCGTCCTGCGCTTTGCTAAAAGCCTTTCTTTTTTTAACAAATCAGGGGCTTAACGCATTCCTCTCTTCTCCCCAGGCGGAAGGCCACACCGCACGCGCTCGGAGGGAGCAGGCGGGGATGACATCGGCCATGGCCAGCGGAGAGGGACCCGCGGCCGTGTTTTTTTTCCCAGTAGCCCTCCTGGCCTCATCCCGCGTGATTCCACAACCTTCGGCTTCCCTCCAAAATCCCCAGCTTCACCCATTCGCCAGTGGATGCCGAGGGACCATTGCCTTGCCAGACGGCAAGTTACCAGCTCCAGATCCAGTCCCCCATGGCCGCCTCCCAAATCTAACAGAACACAATCAAAGTTCCAGTGCATTCTCCACCCCGTCACCAGATGTGTGTCCTGGGTGGGACAGGTGACAGGTGGCATCTCTGCATACAGAACTGTGGTTATGGTCAGGCTTTGGGCCGAGCCTGGGCTGCACTCTGGAATTCCACTGATAGACCTGGAACTCACCAGGGACATCAGAGCCGGGAAGGTGGATGAGATTCACTCCCACTCTGCCTGTGCGGCATTCGGATTCCTCCCCTCCAGCAGGATCAGCCATCTCACCCCTGTCACTGGTACACCTCGGCCTCCGCCAATCCTCTGCTGCATTCACGTGGGCCCAGTCCGGTTCCCCTCTACCACCCTGTGCAAGAACCAATCGAAAAGAAAAAGTATCCAGCAGCCCTACACACAGGTGAAGAGTCACGTGGCGAGGAGTTTCCCTTCCTGCACCTGCTCTCTCTGGCCATTGTGTGTGTGTGTGTGTGAGTCTGTGTGTGTTTGTTGGGGGTTGTGTGCCACACAGGGCTGTCCTCCTCACATCAGCTGGACGGTGGCACGCTTCGGTGCCCCTGGAAATCGGATCCAGGGTGAAATAGAGCGTCAGGTTCTCTGTGTGCGACCCCCCCAGCCTGACCCTCAGACATCTGCCACCGCTTTCCTCAAATAGCTGCACTCAACTGCAGCTTCAGCATCCTGAGAAAAAGCCCTTAACATCTGAACTGTGAGAAAACACGCGACTTTGTGTGAACAAAATTCATCCTCACATTTCACTTTTAAGTTTCAGTTATGTGGTATTTTGAAAAAGGTTTAATTGTCTCAGAAACACTGACTGTGTATGACAAAAGCTTAACTTCTTTAAAAAACTCAAAAAGAGTGAAAATGAAGATACAAGGTTTTCTTACAACATATTTAAAAGATTGTTATATACATGACATACAGCTTACAGATGTGATGGTGTAAATATTTATTTATACATTTTTAATTCCCATTTCGTTGAATAGGTGTTTTTCTTTAGAAAATGTATTTTTAGCAAGCATTATGTTTATAGTTAATTTTCTTATAATGTTATTCAACATATGTTAAAATAGGTTTTTTTCTTCAATTTGTTTCTTTAGATGAATTTGTTAGAGGACAGTTATTAATCTAGTAATATAGCTATGAATGCTGACCATGTTCATGAATGAATAGAATCATTTTGTGCCTTAAACTTCTGGTATCTCCAGAAAAGTTCTTAATTCTTATTACTGTTCCCTTTCTTTGTTCTTGTATTTACGATTGACAATGAGGCCACACCTTCCTTATTATGACTGACAATGATTGACAGGTGTCTGAATGTGAAAACCCACGGCAGCAGTGAAAGAAACTGCACTGTGATTGGACAGCTCCGTGTGTGGGTTGGCACACAGGTGAAGGAGTGAGCTGTTTCCTTTAGGCCCTATGCAATTGTGTGGGACTTGCAATCAACTGAAATTAAGGTAACAACTGACAGATGGAGCCTTCTTGGGTTTTTTGTTTGTGATCACAAACTCCTGTAGTATGTGTGCAAGAGAGCAACGTGCAATTTCAAAAACTAAAAATCTTTACATTTTTCTATTAAAAAAAAGTTTTCCACATATTTCTAGGAAAGACCAATCATTTTAAATCAGACTGGCCAGTTCCTAATTGAAAATTTTCACTTTAGAAAATTAAATAATTGACTTAAAAGGCACTTTAGGGTCATTCCTGAAGAATCCACCAAGAATTGGTGACAATTGAAAATATTTATCTAATATGCAATGTAAACTTGATTTGATTTGACATTGAGCCTTCAGTGTGTTTATATTAACCTGCCAAAAATGGTGTCTTCACCATAGAAGTACCACCTATATCTTCACTACATTTCCCAGCCAGCAGAGGAAGTGTATTGGCAGGGGAAGAGGGAACTTTTTCACGTCAATGGACATGTGCAGCTTCATGACCCCCATAATGGGTGGAGCTATTGGACTGAGTCAGCTTTGACAGTTTCACTCATTTTGGGGGTCATGAAGCCCCTTTTTTAATATAGATCATATCGGGTCATTCATGCTTAAACTTGAAATTTCCATGAGACTATCAAATAATGATGACATTAGGTCTATGCAACTAATATGCTTCCGCATTTTTAATAATATGCAAAATATTTGTGAAGACTATCTTAAATTGCATTACTTTTATAGTAGGTGTACATTAGGTACATTAGATTTGTATATATATATGAAACTATTACTTTATTAAACATATTCTGGGTAGTGGCAAATTTCTTATCTTTCATAGTGACTTATGCAAATAGCACTAATCTGTCCCAACGGAGTTACAATTCTATAGAGCCAGTGCAATTTTATATTAAAAAGACTATCATAGAATAAATTGAGTACTTGAATATATATATATATATATATACACATAATTTTTGGGTAGTGGCAATGCTAGCGACAATTAACAATCAACTGGGTGCTTAGAGAGGTTCTAACTTCAACTTTCATGATTTTTTTGGAAGAGTTCAGTTGGTTGCAGTCCTTGTTTACCTTGAAATGTTTCCTCATTGCACTTGATTTTATGTCCTATGCAGATTGTTTGATTGTTTGCAGAGTGTGAAGCGCCACTAGGGTGCTGTTGCTGTAATGCATGTGTATGTTTGCTGGATTTGCACTGTGTGAGCCCCCAACCCCCCCTTAAAAACCTGTACCACATATGCCTTTTTGCCATGGACGTCTTGCCATGGAATTCGCTTATACGATCAATAAATGTTTACATTGAAAAAAAGTGCTCTCTCTCTTTTATTTTATCAGCTCTCTCTGTCATTCATCCCTACATTTATCTGCAACCCAATCTGTAAAAACAGAAACACCCAGGGATTTCTGGAATTTCAGGTCGGTAGATCTCAGAAGAAGTGGGGACCACGGAAAAGCAATGCATGCCATTAGAAGGTCAAATGTGAAATCCAAACGTAAGAGAACGTTGGTTATATACATTGTAAGATAACAGGAGAAATTCCACACACACTATGGGTTAATCTAAAGAAATGTACTGTCTGTGGCCAGACTGCAGTACAGGTATAAATATAGATTGCGATGAGATGTTTGGCTCATATCTTGAAGTGATGTATTGTCCCTGAGTGTTATGAAGCCAGCACCGTGCATACTTTGTTCTCCTTTGCAATGGTTCAGCAGGGTGGCCAGGTTCTCTGAATCAGCCATCTACACATTACACAAGTGTGTATCCTTGAACTTTCTTCTTTCAATATCCTTTTTCCTTTCATGATGTACAGACTTTTCTTTTCCACTTTTTTTAATTCTGGTAACAGAGTCGGATACAGTGTGACAGCACACTTGAAGCCTGACTGCATAAAATAAAATGTTCTAATGCATTCAGTGGTGTGATCACACACATCACTCCTCTGTGCAGCAACTCCACTTTCTCTCCCGCTAGCTCACCATAAAACCCCAAATTACAGAGGCCATCTGAGTAAGTACGACGCTTACAACAACCCCCTGCAGTATTGTCGCTATTAAATGCAAATTACAGAGCTTCCATATCACTGCTCACAAGCTAAATGTAACGGTCATGGCATATAAAAACAAGCCATGAGCAGTTTAAAAGAACAAGTGGATCATCCCTATGAGAGTTTATGAAGCGTTTTCATAATGGCGCACCTGTTGGACAGGTAGTGTCCCTCGACTCACTTTGCATGATGCAACAAAGACACATGACTTAAACCTCATCTACACAATTCAAATGCAGGACAATAAATTGGGTGTTTAGTAATGTATTCACTCAAACATATTAGATGGATAGCCTGTGTAGTTCTGTTACTCGGTTTTAATTTGAAGAAGAAACCTAAGTAAGTGATTGCTGGAAATGTAGGTTTTCCACCAATGGAGCACAATGCAGTTACCATTACTGTTACTGAGGGGAAACTAATGAAACTTCCAAACCTCTGAGCACGCTTTGCGCATGCACAGACACACACACACACACACACACACACACGCACACACCCATACACCAAGTGACAATCAGACTCCACTAATGGTCTAAGAAGGCCCCAGGTCTAACCAGCTACTCAAACACATCATTGAAATAATCACTAGCATGATTGAGTTAATTTAGTTTAACTCCCAGGCTGTTGGCTTTTAGAGGACTAAAGAGAACTGAAACTCTAGGTACTTAATGATATTAACATAGAAACATACACACACACACACACACACACACATGAGGCTGAGGTAACATTTTGCTGGTTCTTGTTTTGCCCTTTCAGCAGTCGTTTTTGACCCAGAGATCCAGATGAGATGAATTAATAGTTGAGTGCTGAGTAACGGTGGAGACATGGTGCACAGGGGTTCTCCAGGCCCAGGGGTGAAGACCCTTGAGCTTGACTGCAGTACCATGCATGCATTGGCACTAAAGTCTGTTACAATGCAATTTGTTGTGCAAATCTGCAATGATACAAGCTCATTACAAGTACGGGCTGCGTGCCATAAATGAAAATTGGGCCCAAACAGAATCCTCTTGCCAAAGTACACATTACCATGGCCCTCCTTAATCCTACTGGGCCATCATCGTCTAAGGTTCTGCCACAGGATGCTCGGAGGATGCCGCCCCTCTCTTCGCCCTTCGGTTCCTGGGGCGTGTCATCCTGCCGTAATCCGATTCGCCGTTCTGTCAACCTGCCAAACAGGCCAGTTCCATTAGCTTAGCGGAGGGCTGTAATGAACTAAACAAGGGAGCTAAGCACTTTCCGGCACGGCTGAACAACATGGATGCAGCTGCTGGAGACACAGCGTTGGTTACAGCTGAAACACGGTTGTGAGTTCACATTTGTTGGAATCTGCAGCAGGGGGTCTTATGCCTAGGGTTGACCCAATCACTGGAATCGATGTTTAAAATCTGTAAAATGCAATGTGCAGCACTCCTCAATAAACGCAATGAATGCATCACATCTGTATGGTTTTTGCCTCTATTGAATAGATTATTGCCAGCCTCTACATGCATATTAGTAAGATATAAGTGTGTTGTTCAAGGATAACAAATAGTGTCTTTGTTTCCTGGGAATCAGCTACGATTTTATGACTACATGTGAGCGAACTCAAGGTCTGAAGTGGACCTGTGTTGTTGTTGAAACATGCCTATGAGGTAAGGGTTAAATATTAAAACAGCCTCACGTTCCACTACAACACTGTTTACATTTTAATTTTCTGTATCGTTTTTATGAGAGCATTTGTATTCATGATTTACAGATGGGACCATATGGTGCAAGGGACACACACACACACACACAAACACACACATTTTTTCCATACGAAGTGCATGACTCCCAGTTACAGCACAGGTCCCCGGCCTTTTGCCCTGGAATCTTCAGCACCTATACGTTCTTTGTAGGGCACCCAGCCATGTAACAGCTGGTTTTTAAAGTGCACATCTGTCGGCTCGCCGTTCAGCACTGGGCTCACACCACCGCTGCTGCTGTGTGGAATCTCTCCCTGCAGCTTCCTGCTCAGTGGAGGGGCATGTCATGACACCAGCCAATAGGAAGCGAGGTGTGCCAGTGCTACTCCAATCACAACTCGGAAAGAGTTCTTCCCTGCTGAGAGTCAGAAAATATGTTATTTTGCCAGAGGCAGAAAATAATCCCTTGTGAATTAAGCAGTATTTCTTTAACACCACCCACCCTGATCTTATCATAATAAACCCTCACTGGGCCATATAAAGAGCACTGTTTAATCACTCTAGGATTCAGGGATGGTCAGAATCTGACACCAGATCATGGGATGTATCCACTCTCTGGATTCCAGCATCTTAGCAAAATGAGCCACCCATAGCTGCAATACTGTAAACATCCTCACATCTTGGTGTTTTTGCGTGGTCCTGCAAATATTTGGTTTTTAAGAAACAGCCTCTTATTGTTCACTGTACAGCTATGATGTGTTATTTTACTTTGTGCTACATACGGTACCACTGTGTGATACAAATGAAGGGATAGAAATGACCCCCCCCCCCCACCCCCATTTAACTCAGCCCAGCCTGGCCTTCCACCCAGCAAACCCATAGTGCTGCCAGCCCATATCAGCAGGAGGGGAAGCGAGTGACCGTGCCAGGCTGAAACGGGCCATGTTTCAGGCTCTGAAAGGCCGCTGAGCGACGGGCAGCCCTCCACGGTCCCTTTGGTGGCCTCGCAGTGGGTCACCCGGGTTCCGAATCCAAACCTTGGCGTCCAATCCGAGCGGCCTGCCCTGAGACGGGGCAGGGGAGAGCCTTTTTGTGCCTGACATGGGGCCAGTGTTGGGAAATAACCACAATCCCGCCAAATTCGCAGGGTGCCATGGTCGGTGGGTGTCCCTAACAACTTAAAGACCTCACATACCGCCATGTGAAAAGCTTATTGCCTGGAGAACCCGCCTCCCTCCTTTAGCTGTGCAAACCAGTAAAAGTCCCATCAACGGTGAGGTTATGGGCCGCTGTTTGCTCACTGCTGTTTGAAGAGTGTGCTTCTCCATTAAAGCCTGAGCCAGCTGGAAGAGAACAGGCACTTCTGTTGTGAGAAAAAAACTATTGTGGAAAATGGACCAAAGTGGACTTTTGTTTGATCGATTAGAAATTATTTAATGGTTTACCTTTCACTCCTGGATCACCAATGTATTTTCCATTCAGAAACAGAGCATCCCAACACAAAAAACAATAAATACAGTAAAAAATAATTAAATAAATCAAGTATTTAAAAGTGAATATAGTAAAAGGTGTTAATTGCAGAATAAACTGAAACTGTACAGTTGCACGCTTTTTTTGTTTTTTCTGAGAATGTGGCGACGCTACGTCTGCTCCATGTTGCTTCATTTACCTCTCAGGACTCTCACAAATTTGTCTCGCAATTAAAAGGGAATTGTGTGTAAAATACGGCTTTGTTTTGTCCTTAAGGATTTACTGTTGCACGCCACAGTGCAGCATTGTTTCCCGTTGTTGCCGGCCGCGCCCGTAAATTAACGCGCTGTAAAGCTCCATCGGCCGTAAAGTTTAGAGAGGGGTGGGTATCTGTGAGGAGATGAGGGGGTGAGAGTGATGTCTTCTCTTCAAATAGACCCCCCGCCCCCACCCCCAGGGCTGACCTCAGCCCCATTGATGATGTCATTCATATGCAAATGAGGTCCGCGTGTTTTCGGTGGTGTTGCTTTCCCTTTCTCCCTGTTGCTGCTGTTGGTTTTCTCTGGTCCATGTGAGTGAGTATGGAAGTATGTACGTGCTTTTTGCTTCTGGAAGAGATCAGTTCCGTGGTGAAAAAGGACCTAAACGCTAGGTCCGGACCGGAAGGATGAAAAATTGGAAAACAGCAAATAAGTCCTTTTGAATGTGTTTCGATATTAAAGTCCAACAGCATCTGACCTTAAGGAAAGTGAAGCCCATTTTGACTGAATTGCACGCACACTCACACAGGCTAAGTGCATTTGATTGGGTCTTGGCTCATGTTTCTGGCTTACCTTTCTGTTGTTGGACAAGAATGAGAGAAACAAATAGGGCAACCAGCTGCAGGGCACTCAGAAAGCCGTGCTCACACAGGTAAACACAGTGCTCCTGTGTCACAGCTCAAATACCCAGGAAAAAACCATGGTCTGTAATCTGCAGCAGCGTGAGACAATTGGCCCTGTCCCAGACGCATGTGTTAAGGCCTCCCAGAGTTCCTCACTTTACCACTGAATAAACTCTCGCTCATGACCTGCCAAGTACCCACAGGCCTCTGCTCCAGTCTATTTCCCTTTTCTGTAGTACCATAGGAAATGATTTTGCGATGGTACAACAGTAAGGCTTTTATTCAATTAGCCAGCCTGGCACTTCGGTTTGAATTAAGGATTTTCTTTTTGCTTATCATTGGTAACCTTAGGTAACTCTTTATTTTTTCAATAATATTCATAAAACTAACACTTGTTCATATTTGCTCCACAGTTGTATGTGGGTATTTGAGGTGGGACATACCTTCAATCCCCAAAAGCTAACACATTGAACTGCATATAAACACATTTCTCCATTTTGATTGCTATGGGATAAGTATATCTTGGAAGACAAATTTCACTTACGGAATTGATTATTGTTATTTCCTCCAATAAATCTGGGACTCAAACCTCCATAATCGTTTTTTAAACATATATGTAAAAATTATGAAATCACACTTCCTATTACCATGTAAGCCTCCCCATTTTAATGGCACTTGAATCGTAACTCAAAGGGCCTCAGTATAAGTGTGTCTGAGTGTATAAAGTTTTCAGAGGATTTGGAGTCAGTCTGGATTTGCGTGTCTCTAGACGGTGAAAAAAAAATCAGACGCCAGCATCTTGGGGTTAAAAACAAAAGAATAAATTGGGAAGCCGGGGGTCTGTGGGAATGGATGGATTAGTATTCGGGAACAAACCCCCCCCATCGGGGTGCGCTTCGCAGGACTAGACGGCGAGCTCACTGAAAGTTAAGGCAGCTCTGAGGGTGGGGGGGTGGTTGTGACAGAAGCTAAAGGGGTGGCAGACAGACACCGCTCACGAAGAGTTAAGACCGACAGCCCAACAATGGCAAAGAGGGGCGGCTGAGCCCGTGGGGGGAAGGGAGGGAGGGTGGGACCGAGGGAACAGAAGAGGGGTCAATGGGGGTCAAGTTCAAGTCGACAGTCACTGTCTGAATTTTAAGTTATGGAGCGCTTGAGGTCCTGCACGGCTCCCACAGTCACCCAAATCGCCCTCCTCTCTCATTCCCAAACTCTTCCCACAAACCCACCGCCACGCCCACAAACCCACAGAGACCACGTCCACACCGCTCTCACACTCCCAGGACCCGAAACGTGTAACGAGTCACACGCCACCCACCGTGAAACCTTTTTCACCATTCCGATGGGCACCTCTTCATGGGAGACATGCAGACAGGATTGTGTGTGTGTGTGTGTGGGTGGGGTGGGGGGGCACTGGGGACCTGGAATACAGTGAGTCCTGTGAGAAATTATCCAAAACGTTGAAAGGCCCTCCTCGGACTCATGCTGTCAAGCAAATCATCTGCCTTCCTTCATGTATGTTCTTGCTTTTATTTAGTTAAACTGCATGGCAAGACACGGTATTGAAAATCTCAGTTAGGCTCTGCAAGTTAAATGGTGTACTGTAGAAATGTAGTCAGTGCTATGATGGCAGGACCCCAGCAGTGAAAAGAGCCGTCTTCTTGTTACATGTTTCTTGAGCATTGGCATCTAATTGAGTCCATGTACTGTCTTTGACTCTGTTTCTGATGGGGTGAATCATTTCTCATTCTATCATTTCTACTCTCATCCATACTACTATTTTCATGCTAGTTTATGGACCATCACTCAAGTTAAAACAGCAGGCTTTCAAATGGGATGATAAAAGTGAATAAAAACCACCTTTTTCCTATGGCTTTGGGTCATGTGTTAACCATAGCACCACTTGGCTCATTCAAAGCAACCAATCAATGTCACACATATGCACAAGGACACACGGACACGGACACATTCCTATACAGGAGCACATGCACACGAAGGCACACACATACGTGTATATATGCAGCTGAGCACAGGCAAAGATGCAAACACAAGCGTGCACAGCGCTCATTTACACAGACACAAGCGCATTTACAAAACAAGATACTGAGCCACTTCTAATACACTGGAATTGACAATCAGAAACCCAAGGTGCTTCCCTCCCTGGGGTGAAAATATGGGCTGCTCAGCTTGAGGCTACGAGACATCATCCATTACATGGCAAAGCAGCTCTCCCCAAATTACCACTCTGCCTAAGTCATGCTGATGTAATGAAAGAAGGCAGATTCTACCCCTGAGCGCCTCTCTGCGATGACTGTCCTCTGATTTTTGCTAAACGGACAGGTTGGCAATAGAGGGGTGAGTAGCAGGGTGGACGTATGTTGCTTGTGTGTGTAATAAGCAACTACAAATGTAGAGCTGCCCCAGCAAAGAGGAGCTACAAGATCAACAGCCAGCATTCTTCATATAAGGCTCATTTCTGTCAGGTTGAGTAAGTAGAGACTGGGGTCAATGTTGTTCTGTGGAAAGTGATAGGAAATTGACTGCAATAGTTTTTCAGTCAAAAACATTATTCGTCAAGAAATTGCATATGATCATATGAGCCCCAGCTTGTATTGTTTCAGAGTTTTTGGTGTTGTTTTTTCTATCCTGGCAAAAGAGCAGAGATCAAAGACTGAGCAATGGAAAAAATTTACCTCTAAATTTATTCAGAATCATGAAAAAATGTATCTCTGAAGCCAGCTTCAGACAAAATGAGGAAATACTCTGCACACATTTTTCACATGTCATTTCATATAAATGATTAGCCACAGAACAATGAAGCAAAGACAATAATGATATGACAATTGTACGTATGCATCAAACTCAAAGCCGACGAAATGGAGGTATGTTTTTGGCCACAACAACGTATTAACTTGGCAGCTGCTATAGCCCAAAGCAGCAGAGAACAGGAGCCATGATGGAAACGCGATCAGTATAAATCATATACCTGTGAAAGCAGTACGGCTCTTGGGTGGGAAGGCCCGGGCCAGGCTAAGGCATATATGCCCCTTTGTCTGGACAGAGGTTTTTCATGGGCTGGTCCTGCTTCCTCATTCTCTTGTACCCTCTCGACCCACCGGACAAAGGGAGGTCAGGAACCCGGAAATTGAGGAGGTCCTCCCCCTCTGCTAAAATGAGCTGTCCATTCCACAGACCGCTGGCTGGCTCCCACTCTTGACCTCTTGACTGCCAGCCGCATGCTAACATATTGGCGTTTAGCGCCAATGCCCATTCATGGCCGGTGATAGGTCCCAGGGGGCCTGACTAAGAGCCAAATAAAATGTGTTGAGGTGTCTGTCCATGCTCCTAAAATCATCATTATTACAATGTAATTACATTATATTACAGAAGGTTTGTTTTTCCAAAATTGAGTGTTTGACACTACTATTCAAAGATCCATGAAACATTGGCAGTAAATAACTTGTGAAAAATAATTTTTATTCATGTGCCAAAGTCAAAAAATGGAGATACAGGTTTTTACAACACTGACTACATACTGGTTTTCACTACAGTTGGGCTCAATAAAGTCTGGTTGAGCAATTAATTTTTTTTTATCGTCAATTGAAAATGATGTAGTGGGCCATTGTATACTATGGACATTATAAAAAACTCCAAAAGACAACTTTACAGGAAATTATTGTTATTATGTTTTATTACATCATATGACATTAGGTATGTTTAAGTCATAATGAGTTTTTGAATGAACTTAATTATTCACAGGGCCTTGGAGTGTTGGCAGTGCATATCTGAATTCCCTAGGTTTCTATTTATATATATTATACTCAACAATAACGATACAATCATTTTAATGTCAGCAACGTGCTGACTTTACCTACAGTTGGACTTCAGCTATCACCTGAAACCTCATATGTGTTTGATGTAAATTGAGTCCTGTTGCTAATAACTAAAAAGTAAATGTAGCTGTGCTTTATTTACAAAAGGGCCTCTCAAACAAAATTTAGGGCAGTGATCCCAGCTGATTACGATTAATTCATTGTTTAATTATTTTCAGCCCTATAGCAATTTATAGGACTGCTAATTACTCATTTCAAATTACATTGAATATGGTGCATGTTTCTAATTTAAGGGACATAAGCAAGTCGAGAATTAATTACAATTATAATTTCAAAAGTATAAACAATCCTCAAACTACACAGTTCTTCCATAAATTCCTTGTACATATTGTGAAATCAAATTTAGAGCAGAGGTCCAGTGTTTCTACATTGCATTACAGTCAGTTAGCAGATGTTTTATTCACAGTGGCATACAATGTGGGACACATTGAGATCCAAGAGTTTATTGCCATTTTGGTCCAAAATGCAGAACAGAAACAGGATACATTCACTCCAGCTCACTCCTGATTAAATGAAACCAACGTCCAGCAAACATGCAGAAACAGTGTGGCAGAGGATGTATTGAATATCAGTGATGGCTGTGAGCTGTGTGGCGGCTTCAGTGTAGCGGCTCACTATCCATTACTCACACACAACAGAAAGAGAGGTACACTGAGCTTAAATGTAGTTCTATGGTTTGGACTCACTGTCAGTCGGTCATTCCCTATGCACACACACACACACATGCACACACGCACGCACACACACACACCAGCACAGAGGTGCTCATGTAAACATGCACTGAGAAACATGCATGTCATACAGTCATGTGGTCTGCATTGGCTTGCTACGCTCAGTAGTTGGGTGGTGGGGGGAGTGGAGGGTGGTTAGATGGCTTGCATTCACCCTGCTGTCGGATCTGGAGTCAACACCACTTCTTTTTGTGGCTGGCTCTTGGTCACCATGGCAACGCGCCTGCCTCCTTTGTGCTTGTGTGTGTGTGAGTGTGTGCATGTGCCTGTGTGTGTGTGTGTGTGTGCGCATGTGTTGATGGCGGTGAATCAGACAGGGCACGGGGGAGAGGCGGTGGGAGGAGGCTGATGGGATACACGCTCATGAACGCTACACCGATGCCCTCCTCTGAGAAAACCACCCTTTTGATGCCAAAGAATACGTTCCCTGGCTAGTGCTCATACCGCGTCTCAATGGCGGCCCAGTGTCACCATGGCCTCCTTTCCTGCTATACTATGCCAGTCCTCTTGTGGTGACACCGTTCACTCACTACTTTCCTGTCCATTAATAAATTATTGGTGCTAATTAATGCCTGATAATTATCTCAAACGCTCATTAGGAAGACGGCCATTGCACATAAGCAGGTTGATAGCGAGATACTGCTAATGCTAATGCTAGCTAGTTAGGTGCAGGGAGTGACTGGATGTGTCGGAGGTGCAAGGCCGCAGCATGGAGATGAGAGCTTATTTTGAGCTGGGCTGTCACGCCAAAGCGCTGAGTGTCACTCGACTCAGCAGCACCTCTAATTTAAGCCCACGCTTGGATCAGCGATGAGACCCTGGCATGGGCATGTTAGCAGCCTGTTCACACCAGAAGCTAAAGCAACGACACATCGGACACCTTTTTTCACACTAAAGTTTTTTCACATGGACAGTGTTTTTTTTTATTCATTTGAGACACAGAAAACACCTGCCCTTTTCTTGCCTCTCTGCAACTAACCCCCTGAGCATCAATCATGGTGTCACTGGCTGTGTGAAGTAAAAGCATCCATTATCACATTTAAAGCAGTCTTGCATTCTCTCCATAACCAGCACCATGCAGAAATTCTCATTTCTTTTCAAGTGGATTGCAGAGAGGTGGTGTTAAGTATATTTTCTCCCTTTTGGATAAAACATGCAGCGTATGTAATAGCAAGTTTTAAAAGTGAGGTCAAAACAAATATGATTTTGAAAGGCCCCTGGAGTGTTGTTCAAAAAAAAAAACAAGACTGGGAAACCAAAAAATGTGTTTGAGAATCTGAGCCATTCACCTGACACATACTTGGCACTTTAGTTATAGAAACATGTTAATCTCCTCAAGAAAATAGTCAAAAAAGGCCAAACGAACCATATTCATATTCGTCTAGAGTTTGACAGATAAAATAACCCCCCAGCACAGCAATTTCATTAGTATCACCCCCCCATTTCCCACCAGCTCAATAACTAAAGACAGCAAGCAATTCACAAATTGGACATATTGCATTTGGCCAGTGTCCTGTCTTGTGCCTTGAGAAGCATGGTCACCCTAACATTAATGCAATGGCAGTACTACATTGCCCATCACAGGCAAGAGAAGCGACTCATCTGCATGATGACCTGGGTTTGGGGGTAATTTGGGCAGAACTCGAAGGGAATGGGCGACGGTGGGGCACTTTCGGCATTGTTACTCACCGCCACGGCACTTTCGGCAACAGGAGGGGTCAAGGCCAAAACAAATGGCCTCTTGACCTGAGCACAAGCCCCCTAAACTAGGGGGGATGTGGGTCACTTGACCTTTGACCCCCCGAATGTCCTCGAGGGAGCAGAGTTATGGACAGCAGTCCCGGGGGTCTGAATAGACCCTGCTGCCCCAGCCAAGCGGGACAAAGGCCGGTGGGCGGAAGTGGCAGGCCCTCAAAAGCATCTCCCCACAGCTGTTTGCTTAACCTTGTCCAACAAGTCAAGGGCCTTTGGTTTCCAATTTTGTTGCTGGTTAGAGGCAGCATGATGCAGACGTACATTTAGTGTCAGTGCCATAGGCTGGAAAACAGAGAATAATAGCATAGATGCATAAATTGCACTGTTCAATATGGGCCACATCCAGACCTGAGTTATATGCCATTTAAGTGCATTTTCAGGCGAAACATTGAGTTTCTGGGAGTTATTAGTATCAGACATGCATTTTCACCAAGCAACTCAGGTCTGGATATGACCCTATGTGATAAGAAAATCTGCGCATGCATCACAAATATCTCAGATTTTGTTTGAGAAATTATGCACCAAAATAAAATACTCCATTTGAAATACATATGGAGTTTGGAATCAGCATGTTAAGAATCCTAAAACATTGAAGCACACATGTGTGTCTCTATTGTATGCCTGAATATTTGAAGAAATAATGGTACTGGTAGCATATGATTGTAAGTATTGCTTTTGATTTATATTTTTGGATTTATGAAATGTGTTAAAATATGTAGCTATTAACTATATTAAAGCATGCACTAGATATGTATTAAAATAAACTTGTGGGGCCTTTCATTTAATTTTAATGAAAAAATATTTTAAAAATTGTGTCTGGTAAAATGGACTTTATTTTGATGGTTGCTTATCTAGCCTGTTTGTACGTTTGTACTTCATCACTTAGTTACTTTTCTCAAACCTATGGCTTGTTTGATTTGACATTAACATTTAATAAAATTAGTTTTTTTGCATTTTATAGACATCATGACAAAGCCTCTCAACATATCAGTGATTTCAGATCTTGACAACTGTTTTGAAAATCTTTTTTGGTCTCTAAGTGACAGTTGCGTGCCTTTAAAAAACAGAGTACTGATGGCAGTAAGGAACCATTACCATAACATAAAACATGAACATGATTTAAAGCATTTACAGGTAAGGATCCTCAAGGAGTTGTACAGCGATGAGGAATATGAATTGGCCAAAGGAACTTTGCCTTAAACACTGAGAAGTCTGCTGACATCGAAAACGTCTCAATAGGAAGTGATCTGGCATTCATGAGAAACAGCGAAGCCACCCCACTCAACTTCGCTAATGACCGCAGTGCTGTCTACATTTCGAAACACAGACACATTCATTAAAGTGTGTTTGCTTATTCCCCACTGGAATTTTCGGCCCTTGAAAGTCAAGCAGACACAATCATCGACGGCGACCGAATCCGATTCAAAATGGCGGCTGACCAGAGTCTCAAATGCGGTGAGAAAAAAAGCCTGCGTGTTCAGAATATATAGCATAGTTTGATAGGATTATGGGCTTTCTTAACCCAGACACATTCACACACACAACACACACTCTCACACACACAGAAAAACGAATGGCCTTAGTGCGGGGTCCCGTCACCAGTGGCATTTTTAGGGTTAGAGCTCTTAATTAAAACGTGGAGAAGAAAAGGCAGAGAGGGCGGGGAAGACAGGCAAAGAAAGGCAAATGAGATGAAGTCCTCCAGTAGCCTGTCTGGGTTAGAGTGTGGGAGTGTGTCTGTGTGTGCATTTCGGGGGGCCAGGGTGGGGTTAGATTTGGGAGGGTGGAGGGGGGGGGCTTGGGAATTGACTTTGGTATTAAATGGCCTAATTAAGATTTACCCCCTTCTCCTGGAATCCTCTTCTTAGGGTGTTCAGACTGACACAGAGTAAGGGTGGGGGAGGGTGTTTGGAGTGGCGTGAGGGGTGCGACATGCGAAAGGGGGAGTGTCCCGAGATGGACCGGGTCCCCGCCACCCATCCCCTCTGCAGCTATTTGCCGTCTGAAAGGCACAAAAGGGATGGGGTCAGAGGGCAAATAAGTTCACAGAAACAGGGGGCTTTCTCATGCTAAATCACTCCCAGGAGACACCCCGCCTCTGGTCCGCGGTTTGGTGGGGGGTGACGGTGGTGGTTATGATTTGGGGTTGCCCCCATTCCAGCAGTAACAGGACAGCAATAGGGGAACTTAAGTCATGGGAATGTCACCCCACAATTATTAGTGCCAGTCTGATGCCAGTCTGGGTCTGGCTCATAAGACCTGCTCATAGGCTCATAAAAAACTCCACCATATCTATCATTTGGGTTTGGCCGGATATGTGCCCCAACACAGAGTCCCAAAACCAAGACACTTTTCATTTTATGACTTTGGTGTTTGCTTATTTTCATATATTTTTTTAACCCGGTTGGTTTTTCTGTTTATGCCAGTTTAATACGCCCACTTAAAATCATCTTCAGTGAAGCATGCTGGCAGCCCCTGTCTCTGTCCACACAGCGGCCCTCCAGCTGAGCTGTGCAGTAATTGTGTCGGATGGGCACACTTAACTGCCCACTTCCTCCCTGGGCCCAATCACAGGCCACCCTGTGGGTCTGCTGGCCAGAGACCCAGGAGGGAGCTCAGACCCCCAACTGAGACTCCAGCATTCATAAAGCCATAAAAATGTGTTCCTGCTTTCAAAGTGACTTTCTGTATTTCCATAGTGACGCAGGCCACCTCCGTTAAAATTAAGGGAAATGAAATGTTTAATGCACACAAAAATAGCGTGTTCTTGTTTCAGTAGGCCCATACAATCCCCATTCCTGATGTGGCCACCCAGGCCAGGGTGGAGGGTCGGGGGATGGGTGGTAGACAGGGGTGGGGGGTGGGTGTACTCCCCTGAATGCCATGGTATGATTCGCACACTGCTGCCAACCGTAGCTGGCACCGGCACAGTCAAGATCAGGGTTAATGAAAGAGTGTTAGGTCGGACTGTGATGAATTCACACGCTGGTGCCAAACTGGTACTAAGCATCTCCATTTGCTCAAACGGCTGGTTCACTTCCGTTCTGGCAGCAGCGCAGGGAAACAGCATAGTATGTTAGAAAGCAGGAGATCACTTACACTTGGGGTATCATACTCCAGTGCTGGAAGGCTTCAATGTCTACTCATGTTTAGTGTATCTGAGCATTTAAATTTAATCTGAAAGCTGATTGGCCCAAGGGTTCACACATTTTCAAGGCTTGATTAAAAGGAAACCACAAACATCCACAGGCACTGAAGCGCTCCAGGACTTGAGTTTAAGTCAGACCCCTGACTTAGACCGTGCATAGTGTGGGATTCCCCATCTGCCCACCCTCAGCCCCTCCCATACAGCAACCAAGTCACACCTTTATTTGACACCTGCTACCTCACAACATGAACTTGATTGGTGTGATTCCACTAATGCTGAACGGTCCAGGGATGTGATGAAAGGGTGGGCAAACTCAGCACAGGATGCCCACACCCTAAGCGTGCCACCTGACTTCACTCATCTCAAGGCACAGATCATACTGACAGAACATTTTGTGGAGGGCACAGAACTGCTTTTTGGGGGAAACATCCTACCAACTGGCCTCCAAGCCACTACCACACATAAAAAGTCACTGGAGTTTGTGTGACCAGAAAATGCTTTATGCTGTGTAGAAAAGAAGAAACTGCATTGTGACTATAACAATGAATTAAAAATAATCAGTTTTTATTTTCTGCATAAAAATGCATTTGAATGAAATCAGGAAACAGGTTTCGGTGGAGTAGGCCTTTCAGCACTGTGTGTGCGCTTATACCAGCTCATACATAAGTGAAAAGCATAAATAGTTTATTAATTACCTATCAAACTCAATGGAAATATCTGGGTGCTGAGCAGTGCTATAGTATATCAAGACTAATAAAGACAGAGAATAAAGAAAGCTGGGCCAGGGATCAAGGATTTATGGAAGATGGAAGGGTTTGGGGGTACACAGGGGGACAGGGGGCAGTTTGGAGGTTTTTCTCAGGTGCTGGGACATACACATGGACATGCCACGGATAAAATAAAATAAAATCACCCAGGATTTGGAGCCAGACAGAGGAAGGGGGTGTCGAATGTTAATCTGGGCCAGTCTAGTCAGCTGCTTTCATGGCTGGCACATGACATACACACACACACACACACACCACACACACACACACACACCCAACATACACACACACACACACACACACACACTCACACACACACACACACACACACACACACACACACACACACACACACACACACACACACACACACACACACACACACACACACACACATACACACACACACACACACACACACACACACACACACACACACACACACACACACACACACACACACACACACACACACACACACACACACACACACTCCGCTCACACACACACACACACACACACACACACACACACACACACACACCCATTAGTATGCCCCAGTCACACAGAGGTTGACTGTCAGGACTGGCTGAGGTCCATAACTGGCTCCTTCTCTCTGCTGCCCTGTTCTTCTGAACGGTGAAATGTTCCGTGTTACGTTACCAAACCAACTCTGACACAGTGCTTTTCGTACTTATAAGATTATATCTGATCCCTGCTGATCTCATATTAACTCTGTCAGAGTAAACTTGACACAGAATATTTCTGTCTGTGGATGACAGAAATAAAAAAAAAACATTGTATCTTCTGATTACAAATCTGGCGTGAGTTCTGTTGCATATGTGCGTGTATTTTGCTTTGTAAGTTTTAGAGTTTTAGCATGTGAAGGGGAGATGATTTTTAGGAGTTAGCTTGGGGGGGGGGGTTCCATTCATACAGCACCGGAATTCCCAGTATGTCTGTTCTGGAACATGGGACTAAAAGGCTTTTCCCATGAGGCTGTGTGATTTTACACTCAGCACAGCTTGAATGCCAGCACACCTCTTTATGTTCCATATTTTGTGTGCCATAGTGTTTGTTATTGTGTTTTTTGTTACTTATTAATAATAATAATAGTAATAATCATCAGCATCATCATAACACTGGAACTTCACCTGTTTCATCTGTACAGCGTTTACTGGAGGCAAATAGTCTTTTCCCTTGAGGACATTCAGTGTGGAACAAAAGATTATGAAGTAGACGTTTGTTTTGAACTGCATGCTAGGTATTCAGCACAGAAATTTTCTTTGATATGCACAGCTGTCTAAAATATAAGCAGTCTGATTCTCCCTCGGTAGACCATTACAGCAGGGCACTACTACTGTGTACCCATTACATTTCTACAACAGCTTATGTAATCTTAGAGGATCGGCATTACTACACGTACATACCAAATGATGTCAACTTTCCTCCTGACCACTTGACATCATATTACCTGAGCCTGTGCTACTGATCCACCAGAGGGGGCGCTGTTGAGGGATAAGGATGGGAATCCCACACCTGGGTGATGCGCTGGGTGGGCAAGGGGGCTATTGTCAAAGGCGCTATTGACCCTCTGGAGTTCTTGCAGAAAGTAATGGGCCAAAAGGAACACTGCAGGCACACAATCACACATGCACAAACACACACACACACACACACACACACACACACACACACACACACACACACACACACACACACACACACACACACACACACACACCAGTGCAGTAAATACCAGTGCCTCAGTGGCATATGCCACTTAGAAGGCAGTTTTAAAAAGCTGATGCGTTTTTAAGAGAAGGCTTGTGGCACGGTCAAATTTGTTTTTCCCAGGGCCTGAAAACCTTAATAACACAAAATCGGTCTGCTGTGTCTAATTTACCTTTTGAAATTATGTGTTTGCTTTGAGCATTGTTATGATTGCGTAACCATAATGGCATAAGTAAAAACATCCTTATTAAAAAAGGAAATGAAAGTAACATCTCTGGTATTGTATGCGTCCTTCTGAGGTTTCCCTGGGTGGACAGCATTCTTTTTTAGCTAACCTGTGGGTCTCCACTGTAATCATGTGCCTGAACTCCTTCTAAAACTTCACATCATAGTTCATGTTTTTAATCAAGGTCCTCATTATCATCCATCCATGTTCCATCCCTGGTGCATTTTAAAAGAGCCAATAGAGCGGAGGGCATTCGGTCAGCCTTATTCAGTCAGCATTATTCAGTCACTGCTGACTGATTGGTTAACCACTCCATAAGTTACAACTTCGTCAATGCACAAACATTTCAATATATTTATTTGCAGGAGTTGTCAGCAATGTTGTTCCCGCCAGGAAATTTCAACCCAAATTCCAGCAGGTCAGAAAGAAATATAAATTAATATCTTTGTGGCCTTCTGAGCCCTGAATCAGTGTGTTATCGGAAAGACAGCCTGACAAGATTCATTTTATATATCAGAGTTAAAATACGTCCTATACTCGACTTTGATATTTTGATAAACTAATGCATGTAGTAAAAAAGAGTAAACAGGTGTTTCAGTTTTGTAAAAGCACACCCTGGCACATCTTCATGGAATCGTAGACCTCAGTTAGAGAGTCCCTAAAATCAAAGTTCAACATTCTGCCCAAGTGGTGAGGCACAGAAACACTGTTGCTGGGTTATTTCTCAGGACTTGCTCTGTGGCTCGCGAGCCTCCACTTCCCGGGCGTCGCAATGACATTCCCCCAGATCCAGCTGAGCAGTGCGCTGAGCGCCGCATGCTCTGATAGAGACGGGAGGGGCGACAGGCCGTGAAATCGAGAGTGAATCGGGACTCGAGCGACCGCGCTGCAGGACATGTCTGTAGAAGCTTTTGGCTGGTTCCAGACGGGAGAGCGCGCTTACCTCAGGCAGCGAGGGAGGAGTAGCTAGCAGGATTCTAGAGGTGGAGGCACAGACACAAGTTTCTTCAACTTATGCTCATGCTGAAGGCGTTTTTAGGTGTGTTAATAAACGTATAAAAAAAAAAAAAACGAATGAAAAAAGACAATACAGAGACATCAATCTGATTTTGAATGATAATATAATTTAAATAGTCATATACTAGTAAGAATTGCAATTATATTAAATTAAGTAGTCGAGACGGAGCGATTTTTTTGTTTGTTCCAAAGGGATATTTACTCACAGCAGTGGTAAACGCGCTGAGCAGTCGCTTTGAAACCCATTCCTTAATCAATGCTAGGGCACGCTATCTTATGGCGCAATCAAAAAAATATACATTTTTAAAGGTTAAAATGTATTGGTATTTGACAAGGGAGCTATCGTCAGAGTACAGATGCAACAGTTAAATATTCCTCTATATGACAGCATAACAGCATGCTACAGCGATGGTTTAAATAAAAAGTAAAGAAAATAGGAAATAAAAAACTAAAATCATGGCAATAAAAAACACTTTTTAGTTTCTGTGTGTGTTTTTGTGACTATTATCGTTATATTTATTATATTTTTACAGTGATGGAAAATGTCCCTCTTGGGACTTACAGACCTATACATGTTAAAGCCATGTAAATTAATGCAGAATGGACGACTATAACATAGAAGCACGAATTACCGTGCCTGTTTCTCTTCAAAACTGCTTCTCACAAAATTGCATTTTTCGTTCAAAGGGGATTTTGAGCAGCAATACAATACTAAGGGTTTTTTTTTCCAAAGATAAACCAAGCTAATATTGTACTTTCAACTCGTATATTTCATCATTTAACAAAATAATTAAAACATATAACTTTAGAACCTATAACTCGTTGGAAAGTGGAAACCAGTGTGGGCTTCAGACCAAATTTGTTCATGGCTTTAGGGACAAAAATGTGACTGACAGACATTTCATCGCTCTAAACAGAAACAAGCAATCTTTATAGGACCTTAAATTGATACATTTGTGATAGACTTCTAATATGATGCTAGGCTGTTAATAGGACCACATAACAGCGTTCATGAGCATTAATTAACATTCAGACAGCGACATAACTACATGCCTCCCATTGAGTAGTGTGGGAGAATGCATAGCCTATATGGCGTTTACAATTCCTGTTGCTCCAGTTGATATACCTAAAGCTGCAGAGCTACGAGGAAATCTCCGAATGACCTGTTGATATCCTGAAGGCTGAATAACTACCCAAAATAATTATACCACTGAGAACGCTTATTCGACTACATCATACCATACTCCGGTGTTTTTAAATTGGAATTGAGGAAACCATTTGAAATCTCAAAAACCTGAGAACGTGGTAAGTAGTAATGTAAACATACAGTGAATTTATCTATATTCACGTAGATGCTTCAGCCAAGAAGCAAAGCGTGCATTCAAATATATTCAAAATTAAGTACTCAGAGCACATTAAATTAAACGCACAGTTTCATGGCGAAGAAGAATTCTTAAATGTAAAAAAATACGACTCAAAGGCCTCATTCAGTAGATGTTATTTTAATTTTCTCACAGATGGAATAGTTCTGAAGCTCTGGGAAACTCTGGCAACGTCTCAGCGTTCTGGTACCAGCTTCACGAATTTTGTGCCCCCAGCGATTGATCTGGGATAATTTGAGCCTGCCTCAATCCTGGCCTCCCAACTTTACACAGAGGGGATTAAAGATCAGTGATCCTGACATGTGATGAGCATGGTTGAGTCCCAGTGGCCGCAAATGCTGATCATGTAATGTGGCTCTTACAAAGCAAATGAAATACCAGGCCAAGTCCTCTTGGGATTAATTATTTATTTCACGTTGTGGAACATAGGTATGGGACTTGAAATTTGGGTATTTTTGGGTATGGATGTGTGTATACACAATACATATATAATTATTCGGATTAGGAATCCCATAAATTTTAAGATTTAAAACGTATGTTTGCTCTTATACAGTGTTGACTTTTTTTCTCTTTCATTTTCAGCTGTACTTAATGAACCAATCAACATGTAAAAATGTACAACCATCAATTGTAAAGTCCCCGATTTTCATTATTAAAATAAATAAGAAAATTCTATTTATTATTCATAATATAGAGAATTCTATATTATGATTACAAATTTCTTCAAAATATTTGGAAGAATATTGATTTTAAAAATAGATATAAACAATGCCTTAGTTTAGCCATGTTCATGCAATAATATTCAACCCCATATGATGGAACTATTGTAGTCGGGTGGTTCGAGAATATCTAGAAAATAAACCCCAGCTGAATTAAATGCTGAGAAGCTGCCAATCTGTCTGTGTTGTAAATATTCGATTTTAACACGTCATGCGTTATGAAACACAGGCCTACACGAAGGAGACCTCAACAGATATCTATACATATGTTGCTAAAACTCCTACAATGGATTAGGTAGGTAGCTGTACTGCGACAGCAATTTGCGTGTAATCAACTGCTTTCAGATGTTATGGGAATAACATCCTGTATTTTCATTGGGTGAAACATTCTTGTAAGGGATATCTCCTAGCTCAGAGTAGTATTTTGTTGCATTAGAGGCTGTTCTCGCGTTCTAAATCGCGTGGCTGCTTTCCTGCATTTATCTCTCCTGTGTCAGATGCAATTACATAATGCACACGTGACAACAAAAATCCTGTAAATATGGACAGCTGCAAATAGGTGCATGTGGCGCGAGTAGTGTCGAATTAAGGTGATCTGACGAGGGGCAAGCGCGCAGTAAATCAGGGGAAATAATTGATTTGGTCATTATAAATACGAGCAATGAGCAAAAAGGGACAGAACGTGGCAAGCCATATGAATCGCGCATTAAGTAACAAGACCGCTCAAGGGGAAGGGGGAGGAGAAAAAATGTTATTAATTACAGTATTCAAATGGAGATCCGCTAGTATGCGAGAGCGAATAGTTAGGATTAATTACGTTCAGGCTGCATGGTGTCTTTCCACACGAATTCTCTCTCCTCTGTTCCAGTCCAAAGCGTGATCAGAGGCGCCGTCTTCTGGAACCGCGAGATATAACCGCTGTTATTGCGGTCTGGTTTGACTGACGTAAATCGAGACAAAGCAGTGCACTGGGCACCCGATTAAAGGTACAGTAACACGAACACAACGGTACTACATTGGTTACGTATATAAAACAATGTTGCAGTTTTTGTGTGTAAGGTAGAGACCATGCGAAGTCTTTACACTGGCCATATCAGGGGAGACTAATTCACTAATATATGACCCTTGTGTTAAAATGCAGGTAAGATAAAAACATACATAGCATGGGAATAATTTTGTGATTGCAATTCGAACAAAAACTAAAATTGTTTGCACATATGTAATAAATCTTCCAATAAAATGTTGACAGAATACAGCTTAGTGAGGCTGTACTTCAAAAAATCCACAACTGACTGAAACATTCTCGTTGATTAAGCCATCAGCCAAAAGTTAGCTACTGGTTACACCTTTCTGGTTGCTGCGGCTATGATCCAAGCTGGGTGGAATCAATCAACAAATAGTCAATATCCTATAAGTCTAAATGGCAGCGTGTAAATCAACTTTTGAGAAATCCCTTTGTCTGGTTTGGGTATTCACATTCAAATCAAAATTCACAAATTCAAATTCACTCTCCGTCATAACTGTCAAATGCAGAGCTTGTGTTTTTCTATATTACATTATATACACATGAAAGTATAAAAATAAAAGTTTAAGACAGCCTATCAGTGCAATAAGCAGTGAATTCATCCCCACTCAAAATATAGACCTTTCAGTGGAATTGGCACTTAAACTAACGCCCCTCAAAATAACGTTTGTTATTCCAAAATTGTACTTTATCACTGGCTATGTGGCTATTGATTAAAGAAATGCGTGGACATTACGATTTAACAAAGCATTCTGGTTAAAAATGAAAAGATAAAAACGGATTACTGTGTTTGTTTACCGGGACATGTTTCAATTATTAATGAATATATGGGTTTCAGAAAAGAAAGATTGTTATGTTGCTTTGCTCCAAATGATTTAAAAGTTTCTTATAAACCACATGTCGGCCCCGCTGGGTCAGTGCTTGGTATGTTGGCAAAGAATGACTGTCAATCATGTCTCTTCTGAAGATTCCGACAATGCCTTCAAAGGCCTGGACTCTTTTCATCTGCCCAAAATGCAGAAAACTCTACGCGTCATAATCAGAAGAGGAGGATACATAGTAAAATTTTCAGTGTTAATTTAACTCTAACAGAGTTCATATGAGCCCTCTATCATAGAAGTAACACCAAATGTACTCTATCAGAATTGCATCAGCACTGAAAATTGTTGACCATTTACTGTGAAGCAATACTATAATCTCGCAATACTGCTCAAATGTGAAATTTTATTTTCGGATATGAGGAGCGAATAGGCCTAATGTTTTTTTTCCAAACAACATGAACACAAAGGCCTGCTAATTATATTAACATTATAATCCTGCGTGCGGCTCTCTTTGCCACTGAGTAAAAAAAAACGACAGGTGCAACCTTTTTTTGCTGGGGCAATCTGTAGTGAACATCTTTCAATAAAGACACCATTGCCTTGCACGCATTCACCCTATAGAGATCTTGCGTGCGACCAGGCAGCCTCATTAGAGGGCCGGCAGTTTGACGCCTCTGGCCTGAGAACCTCAGCAGAGACGAGTCCAAACCATCCGACCTTATCTCCCTGAAAGGTGCAAGGTCCCGAAAGTGCACGTGCGAGGTGGGAATGCCCAGTTCTTACCCCTCCACAGCCAAACAAAGATCCTTTGTTTTAGGTCTTTTATATGCATGTGCATTCTAGAGGTCCTATCCCTAGTTTACGGTCATTACCTCGAGCTAGGGTCCCAATTAAGAAATAAAAAAAATGTTAAAGAACACTTTGTGTCCGTGCACCGCCTATACTCGTTTGTGCCAGTGTCGCGCGGGCCTGAAACGGCGCTGTTATCTTTGAGGCAGTAATTAGAAGCGCCCATTGGCTTGGGATGGGCAAAAGCAAATTGACGTAATTCCAACAAATATGGACACCCAATAATTCCTTATGCAGTGGGCTTTGAGTATACATCAGATTTGCACAAAATCACTCTGTTTAAGATAAATTGCAAAAAATAAATAAATAAAATTTTTAAAAAATGCATGAACAATACACACACACACACACACACACACACACACACACACACACACACACACACACACACACACACACACACACACACACACACACACACACAAACACACACACACACACACACACACACACAATATGAAGATGTGTGATTACAAATAGCCTATCCAAAACTACTTGGAAACGATCATGTTTAAAAAAGCAGAAATATGAAAAAGGGGGGGCTGGGGTTTTCTCTGGCCCAGTTCATCATTGTGCCCCTTATCGTACCACGTGCACACTGATATATGCATTTATAAAACATTTGTTTTATAAATGTTTCAAACACAAGTTTGAGTCCTTATAAAGCTACTGAAACTATATGCTTTTTGTAATTACTTGGAAATGGAAATAGCAACTGGTAATTGCTTTCAATTTCCTGAATTCAATATCACTCTAATCTTTTACTGTGTTATCGGTATAATTACAACTGTTGTAATTATTTAAAATGATCGCTACTTCAAACTTAATTATGAAATGAAATTAAAAAAAATACATTCATCACCTTTACAATGCCAAAAAGGGCTAATTATGGGGACATTACACAAATCCAGTGGTAGATTTTAAAAATACAAGGGGCACAATACAAGTACAGTATAAGCCCATTAAAAATAACTACTTTTGAACTGATGCGTTTTAAAAGCAGCTAAAATACAACAGTTTGTATTACATATTCATATAGCCCACAGCTACCCATGGAACATAAGCTGTCAGTATAGTAAATACAATACACGATTTTCGTGAAACAAATGGAGGGACAACAGCAATGAGTTTGAGTAGCGCTCTGTAGTGTAATACAATAGCAAATATATTATTGCAGTTAATATCATAATTGTATTTGTTCTTTATCTTCTTCGTAGTATACTATTACTACTGCTGCTGCTAATACTACTACCTCTACTACTACTACTACTACTACTACTAATAATAATAATAATAATAATAATAATAATAATAATAATAAAATCATACCTATACAGCTGAAAAGTGTCTTTAACATCAAACACCCATTATGGTCATTATCACCATTTTCATGATCATCACGTGGTAGTGTGCCACATACACGAAATGGACATTATTACTGAATGATTTTTAACAGATTGTATTAGCGATTAGCCTATTATTATCATTATTAGTAGTAGAAGTAGTAGTAGTTATAGTAATAGTAGTAGTATCAGCATTATTATTATTATATACGAAAACGTCTTATGTACGTTCTAGCAATACAATAACATTTTCAATTGGTCAAACATCTAAAAGAAATTTATAGAACATTTGTAATTCATAATCATTATCGAAGAATTCAAACGGAAATGTATAATGTTGTTGGTGGTGATAATTATTAAAAGTTTCCTCTTATTTAGAATTAATCAATTAAAATGCGATTGATTAGTCTATACATGTGAAGATCAAAATATCAATACTTTTTTCCAGGAAAAAACATTTCAGAAAATCTCTCAGAAAGAATTTACTTTTAATCTGGCGATGGTTAATTTCACTAATAGATAGCTGACTCGTGTTCCCTGAAACTGGGGGTAAATACTCTTGAGGATGAATTTTTACACTGCATTTTCAACATCATAATGCAGTTTATATAAAAACAGAAAGGCATAACTTTAGGCATGTGAATCCCACACGTAGCGAGCATTCGATGGTCACACCTTATACCAGTGCACGAGGGCACACTGGGCCAGCGGGCCAATCAGACCCACTCTGCGCATGTACAGTAGGCCTCCTTGTGTGCTGAGGGGTGTCTAATGAGATACGACAAGCGGCTGACGGGCTGGTGATGGGTAATTGGCACAGAGTCGTGGGAAACCGTAAACAAACAGCTGTCATTGGCATTTTGTTGTTTCCCTCACCCATTTCTCATGAATAGGCGCCTACATGGGGCAAACTGGCAGCTGGGAGCGGGAGGGCTTTTGCGGACAAGAAGCTGAAGGATTAGTCTCCATTCTGCTTTCAAAACCATTGCCCGCGAATGACGAAAGAAACAGAAATCTTAGAATATCACAAGGAACTCGTATACCTCACCGACAAAGTAACACAATTAGATTTTTTTGACACAATTCTGTTGCTGACGCATAGAGAGTAATTTACCCTGATATTATAATCTGTTATTTCATAGTTAATTTAGAATGAAGGAATTGTTTGTGTTTATTCAAGCCCTCTGTCCATTGCGTGTTTGTTATATGTATAATAATAATAATAATAATAATAATAATAATAATATAACCTAAATACCTCAAAAGCGTCTGTAACATGAGGTGTATGTGACCTAAAAGTGACACACTCAACAATGTGTTCAGGAAAGAATTCGTTGTGTTGTAGTTCCGGTAGAGGTCAAAACCGAGTGATCTTGACCTATTGCAAATAATTACTTCCATGTTTTGCCAGAGACATGAAATTCGTGAAAGTTACAGCAAAGTTACAGCTCCACAAATCATCTTGTCATAAATAATTATCAAGTGAAACTGGGTCACATAGCAGAAACAGATAAGAGACAGGGTTAAATGTGAGGATATCACTGTTTCTATGGTTACCATAACTATTTTTACTTTACTATTACTGTACTAATGTTCCAACTAATACTGCAAATAACTGAAGACATTTGAAGCCACTTTTCTGTCAAGTATTTTAAATAACTACTTAATGTCATATTAATCTTCTCTTTCTTTCACATGAAAATGCTCTTCTGAAAGACAGCCCGATAGGTTAATATAGCAATAGCCTACTACCTTTCACTTTATAGCAATATAGCAATAGCCTATTACTTTCAATCAGAACTTGATTGGGCGCTCTAGTCCACATCCTGGCCCTTCGTATGTTTTGTGTTGGTAAAAGTCTGTAAAATCTAATGATCTAAATTATTCGTTTATTAGATACTAATATTAATAGATATATCACTATTAATACTAATATTATTTGTAATAATATTACTAGATCTGAGAGACAAATAAAATAGTATAGAAAATAAAGTGAGCAAACGAAATAAATGTACAAACTATTATTGAAATTGCTGTAAGTTTGTTAAAAAGGGATGTTGGCTCTCTTGTTTGCCTGAGCCAACACCCTTTAGGCAGGCGCTTACACCTTTGTTGGGGTCAAGATTTCATAAACGGCGGGGTCAAGTGATCGAATGGCAAAGGACAAATGCGGTCTGTGAAGACCGCCGCAGGCGGTTGCACTCGCGGGCTTTGTTATCGGTTCACTCCTCTCTAAATGAGAAGAATGTCAAGTAAAAGAAGAGGCACTAATAGGAAGGAGAAAGTCCACAGTTTACCTACGCAATTAAACAGCACAGCCAGACCCTGCAGTGGTGAGAAAAAGAGTGGGAAAAAAGGATTCAGAGGTGATCTGTTTTTGTGTAAAGCTAAATTAAACATGGGGGTCTCACATTTGCTCCTTGCACCTTTTACAGCTGAACTTCCACTATTTGATATTGATTATGATTTATGAACATCCATAAATCCAAAAATGGAACGCTAACCAGGCCTAAACTAACGTGTTTTCAAATACAAAATGTTTAGTTTGCGTTTTTTTTTTTTTAATAATCTAATAGAATGACACTTAGCTTACATATGGACTATGATTTCAAACGCTTGAAAAGCCGCATGGTTACACAGAATTAAAATAAACCATAAATCATTCTTATTTTACAATAAATAAGGTTGTTACTGCAGAGACAAATAAATATGGCAGGCTATATTTTAGTTATAATAACTACGAAATAATAAAATAACTATAAAATAACATGATAGAGTCCAGTGAGTGACGTATGAATTATATTTGACTCAATGCCATTAACTTGGAGAGATAAGGGACCTTTCTGAACTTACAATGCGTGCCACAGCAACGTCTCAGATCCAAGCAAAGAGAAGGGTCTCATGTTTTTTATCGATTGTATTAAATATTAACAGTACTCTAACATTATTGCTTATGTAATCGACATGAGAACGTATACAATAATACGTCCGTTTTCAAAACAGATTTCCCACTGCTAAATAGTTGGTACCACCTTTAATTCCTTTGCCCTTAGAGAACTATCATTATGAACTCTCCTATTGCCACCATTAACGAGTTCTCTAACGCAGCCATGGGGCGCCTAGAATAGGCTATCGAGGCATCCCTTCCATCTCCACATAGCGATTGTCAAAGTCTTTAAATGCAAGTCACTTTGTACCGTATTGAGTAGAATTCAGTGGTTAGTTAATTTAATTGTATTCCTTTATAGATACCGAGGTGGCAGTGGTAACGAATGGCTCGAAGGTTTCACGAGACACTAAAGTTTCTATTCAGTTCTTGCGGCGGTCCCTGGAGGCCAACCATTCCACCCTATGGCTCCCTGCTAGTTTAAAATCTTGCTTGACAGGGCTAACGTTTGTTTCAGTTCCCAACGTTTCAAATGTCACTGATTATGAAAACAAAATACTTTCATGCATGTATTTCAGTTACTTTATTGTTCTGTCATTTATGTTCTGACATTACTTTCTGAGTAGGTCTAATCTGATTGTCAAAACTTATATAAAATATCAATTCTTGAACCCTACCACTTGTGTCATGTATGGTAACAGCAACGCAATTCCTCAAGTTGGAGGTGACGACCATGGCATGCATTTTGTTCATTTGAAAGCACACATACACTGTTTTGCTTTTTCACCAAATCGCAAAACGATATGAGGGAACCTCTTCTGATGCGTTCATGGGACTGAAGCACGTGACTCATTCTTCATTTGTGCTGCGTGCAAAACTCCGCACAGAGGTGGAAAATGGCATTTACAGGTAAAGCTCCGCTCCAGCGCTGATCTGATTGGCGTATTGTTCCCAGTGGCAGTGGCTTCCTCATCACAGGGCATAGGCACCATTTTACCACCAGGATTGATCTCTCCTCCACCTGCTCTCACCCACCTGCTCTCTCTATGCTGTGATGCAGTCTCCACCTCACTTTAATTCCCTGAGTAGTGACATAATTGAGGATGGCCATTCACAATTAACTCATTTTATGCCAGGATAGAGCTGGGACAGAATGGCGACCTCTGACACCTGTATCAGAGACACTGAGATATGAAGGATAGATTTTTAGCAGGGAGCAGAAACGGGCTGGAGCTGAGGCTGCCCTGACAGCCCTGCCACTGGGCTGTTAGACTGGGGCCCTCTGGGGAAAGGTGGAGGTTGAAAACATGCTTGCTGTCAGGGCTGGCTTTGCCACCCATATTTAGTAAAGTAATGTCTACATGAGGTGATGTTAATCTTCAGAGCTGTTGGTGTCACATAGTGCTCCAAGACAGCGCATTCAAGAACTACAAGAACTACAATTCCCATGGACTTATTGAGCCCAATTACGGTCTGTCCTAGCAGTTATGATTTCATACGCCAAGCTACAAATTATATACCAGTTTCAAAAAGTCATAGCAGTGTTGCAGAAATAAGCATGCAAATTCTATGAACTGTTCTTGTTGTATCTGACCAATAGCTAAGCTGCTATGACCGCCTGGCATGGGGCATGGGGGTTGAGTATGAGGGACCTGAACTGGGTGGAGATGGGATGCCCACTCCCCATAATTTCCCCTGTAAAGAATTAGTGATCTGTCTCCCCACCCCAAGCCTCCCAAATGTTTGTCACATTGTGACTTCTAATCACCCAGGAGGATCCTAAACCATAGTCCCTAACAAACACTGATTCGGCCTTCTCTCACCAGCCAATCAGGGCTATACTCTGATGGTTGGAATACCAGACCATGGCAGATTCCAACACGGCATTCCCTCCTTCGTTAACAGGGTTCGCTCAGTTAACGTGCAAAAAAGAACAAGACTCCCGACTGCATTTTGCTTTTAGTACTGAGAGAGAGACATGATAATAACTCAGTCATGCCAAATCTTTCTCCATAGCAATTGTTCATTCATCATTTTCATCACTGGTCTGCAGCTCAGCCTCTACACAAGCCACAGATGTGAGCATTCAATGATGTTAAGTTATGCCACATGTAACAGAAGAACACAAACAGGCTTCAGATTATGTGAGACTGCAGGCATTATAATAGCTAAAGACTTGATTGACCTGCTAATGATATTTTATATTGTTTATGTGAAAAATGTTCCTATAAGCTGATCCTGAATATGGACCCAACACTACAGAACAATGTGTGACACCTGGGAAAATGGGTTTTATGAATAGATAACAAATAATTCACAGCTGAAATACATGAGGATCATTTAGCTTAGAATTTTGTCTCAAATGTTGGTTTACCTTACTCCCTGATTGAATATTTGTCTTGCTTTCACACTGCTATGTTAAACACTAAGACTCAATTAACATATTTAAATGAGCATGATCATTCTGCCATTTACTATACTGGATTGAATTTTGGTTAGGGCAGCTGAGATAACCCTCAAGAGAGATCAATTAAGAACACAAAACCACAAAAACAAATGAACAAAAAAAAAAAAACAGACTACCGGCAATTTTCCCTCGACTCAATGGCACCATCTAATGACCAGTACGTGTAACTGCGCACACATGCTCGAAACATGCATCGCACGGCCTGTGCACAAGCTCTCAGAAATGGCAACACTGCATACGCCGCACACACTGCATATGTGGACTTTTTTTTTATTCCCAGAGCGCCTGGCCCACATTTCCTAGTGAGTGCTGGCAATCCCCTGTCCAGATGCCGCCTCACGCACCGCATATCCTTCCACCACATCCGGGCGAACAGGAGAGGCTGAAAAATAGTCCCCCCTCTTTTTTTCCCCTCCCCGTCATCCCCCGCTCTTTCCCCTCTGCCCGCTACCCTCTTAATTAACATGCAGCGCTGGCAGTGCCCCTGCTCCCCTTTCATTTTCCCCTAAGACAAAGGGGGATTGTGTGGAGACCTCTTGTTTTAATTGTCCTGTCCCAGGAAGTAGGATCACACTGTGCGAGTGCAAGTGTGTGTGTGTGTGTGTGTGTGTGTGTGCGTGCGTGTTTTACAACAAGCATTTGGGGGTGGAGGACGAAGGGAATAGGACAGGGGGTGGGAGGGGTATTATGTAAAAAAAAAAATGGTGTCGTTTGTTTCATTCATGCAAATTGGCATGTGAAAGAGATGCAGAGCTCACAAAGGCTGTTTGTAATTTGGGAGAGGAAGAGAACGGCAGAGGTTGGGGTGGGGGTTGTGGGTAGAGGACACCGGCGGAATTCCCATCGGCCTGGCCCGGCTGCGCGCCGAATTTTGGTTGTTTTTTTTTAAAACCCACCCCATCCACCCTGTCCCCATCCCACCTCGCCCTTTTCATGTAGCCATTTCTCCCTCTCCCTCGCTCCCCCAACCCTGTTGTTCGTTTAGCTGCGATTTGTTGCTCGTTAATTAAGATCCCCCAGCCCCCAAACCCACACCCCCCTCCTCCCCTCTTCCTCTCCCCTCCCCAGCTAAATCAACACTTTGCTTGATATCCTTCATTTTGGCACTTTGCTTTTTCACCAAAAAAGGATGATCTAATAGGGGGAGTTGATTTGGGGAGCTCGTTTTATTCTTTGAGGGGATGGGGGGGTCTGGGACAGGAGTGCCCCGCCCCACCCCACCCCTGTGAAAATGGATCAGCAGTGCCCTCCGTTTATCAGAAGTTTTTTTTGTGAGTGTATCGCTGCACCAGCAGTGCTTCAGCTTCATATTTTATATTTGACACCAATTAGTTTAATAATGAATGTGCAGGAAGTAATCATTACATTTTTTTACAATGGACATGCCCTGGTTTTGTGCAGAGCTGTCTGACCAGAGGCCGCACTTTAGGAACGAAAACGTGCAAAATCTCTGATCTGCTGCAAAGCAAAACCCCAGGATGACAGGCCATGACATGGCTGCTCTATCTCCATACTTGCCTGTTTGAACACCTTTGCAAAACTTTAATGCTCTCCATTTCTCTGTTCTGCTGTCCATCTCCCCATCTCTACCATTTAAATCTTTGTTTATCCAATATGTCTTTCTCCCTTCCTTCTTTTTGCTCTTTCTCTCGCTCCATAACTGTATAACTTAATTCATACCTTCAAGGTTTTTGGATGACCAGGAGGGCTGGGGGGTTGTGATCTCTCACACTAACAAGTACCTCATTGGGTAAAACAGCCAATATCTTGACTTGGCGTTTTTTGGAATGCTAAAAAAAAAGTATATTTGTAATTTTTTCGATATGTACCACAATCAGACAAACACAGAGTCTAGATGCTATTTCCAGACACACATGATCCATGGATTTCATACACGGTAAATCTCTACATCCTTTGGTCTGTCAACACATTAAAGAGCACAGCGGCTTTCAGAGATTGTGCTCAATGTATGCAGAAATATTTGCATTCTAGAGTTCACTCCAAGAAATATTTATATATTTTAAATAAATATTTAAATATTTTGATAAAATGGAAGCAGAAGGTGATGATGAGGAATTCATGAAAATTTACATTAACAGCTAAAATAATCATACTTTCACAGGCAAAAATGTTTGGACCAAATTTATTGATCCTTGTGCAACATACAGCTGAATAATGTCAGGATCAAGCGGGCCTGGAAGACAGCTTTACATACCAAATTAAAAGCAGAGACGTTTGAAGCACGTACACCCCAGATATCCCCAGAAACGCTCCCTATCCAGGGAATATAAGGACCATGAAATCTCAGCGTGTTGGACGTTTTTGGCTGGTGCCTGACTGGTGGGGCCCGGCGGGCTCCAATTGACAAAAGGGCGTCTCAATTAGCATCCACCTTTGGGTTTGCCCCGGGCCGGAGGAGCCACAAGCTGCCGGAGGCGAATCAGACTCCATTAAAAGCCCATGAATGTCGACCTCACTTGACCTGCGGGACCCCTGGGGTCGCGGCCCCTTAGGGGCGACCCCATCCCCCATAAAGGAGGCGTGTGCAGCGGCTGCGGCAGCGTGGAGGACAGGGTGGTGCCCTCCCCCCTTTGTTTCTGCTCTTGTACGCCTCGCCCCTCTCTTTCAGGGGTCACAGTGGCCAGGCTCACAGGCCACACCCTCCTGCTGCTATGGACATGAATTAATAATGATCATAATAATATTAATACTACTATTGTTATTATAATACTACTACTACTAGCATAATAATAATAATAATGATAATAAAAACCTTTTAATAGGGTTTTGAACAATTGCAAATGGATGTTGTCTTTAAGGGATTTTTAAGGGGTGTTAAACTACGTAAATTTTTTGTGTTAAGTTGTATTTGTAGGCATTTTCCATCAGTGCTATCATGCGCAGGAGCGATGAGGTTCAACTTCAGTCGATATAATGCGGTATTATTGATGCAATTAATGCAATATTGCTGATGCAATTAAAATAACTGAAGAAACTGAGAACCACGAAAGGCAATTCTGGAAAATTAAATGTAATCAAGTAAAGAAAGGGGAAATCAGCTCCAGACAGTCTTGGCTATCCTTGTTTTGAAATTAGCAGCACTTGTTAATCAGGCAAAACACTCAGAGACAGCTTAAGTAAGGACAGCAAGGAGATTGTGATGTTCCCGCGCGTCAATCTCACAGATCTCCACCCGTTCTGTTCCTCCATCCAGGGCTTCCGCACCTCCCAGCAGTCCCAGTCCGTAGCCATCCTCAGTCTCTGACAAACTGGGATAACTTCTGCAACTCTTCTGGCCTGAGCCTCCTCCTGACTAATTGATGCCAGCATATTTCTGATAATGGTTTTGATTGGCTTAGGCAGTTAATTTCATGCACCTGCTCTATGGGGGTAGGGTGGGGCTTGGGGGGGGCGGTGCAAACCAGTACAAAATGTATCCTCCTTTTCTCTACTACCACCTCACCTCTTCCTTCCCACCAATGTCCCAGTATCGGAGAGCAGAAGGAGACGAGGTGGCAGTGGAGGAAAGGAGGGTAATTTTCCGGGTATTGGGACGCACCCGGGGAGGAATCAGCAATAACAACTGAACAATCAGTGCAGGGAAGATGGAGCCGAATGTCCAAACTGGAGCCAGATATGGTCCAAGTCCGTTATCAACCCGTTTTCAACCAAATCAAATTATTCAGAAATGGCAGTAACAGGATGGCAAACAGAGGAAGGGCATGCCTGCACGATCATGGTGAATGTGTGTGTGTGTGTGTGTGTGTGTGTATATATATATATGCCTGAGATGTAGGTAGTTTTGCAAAAAAAAATCCTAAAAACTCCAATTTACATTTTCATATTTTACATACACACTGAACAAAATCAATGGCCATGGAAAAGACATATTTAAAATTTTCACTTTGGCGCTAAATAAAGATATGAGATATTGGGGAATCGTTAAACATGGGAGGACAACCTGTTTTCCATATCTGTACGTTGTCAAGACGTTCACTGGGTTGTGTTTATTAGCAAAGCCCACCCCAGGGGTTAAACCCCATCAGCATGGAACGCCAGTCAGGCTCACAGTGGGGCTGCCCACATCCGTTCCTGGTTCCCATCATTCTCTCCATTTGCCCCAGCATGCCGTTGGTTGGGCGGCAAGGGGAGGGTGATTGGTTTAGCGGGGAGCGCAGGAGAGGTCTGTGGAGAGGAAGGCCAGGTCTGGGCTTTGCTGGAGTAATTCTCTAATCCCATTGCGATCGGGCGGAGGTGGAGAAAAGAGGGGTCTTCACCCCACCAGAGCAGCCATTGTGCCCACTAACGGCACCCAGGAGGGGACTACAGCAATCCTACCCCTCTATGGCCCCCTCATCCAGAATACTCTGGAATATCATTCCCCTCCTTCCTGCATGTGTCACTGAGGGGCGACCTGCTTCCTCTCTCTCAGGGAAAAAGGGACATCGCCCATTATACCCACACATCTGAGAACAGGGATGAGAGAGAGAGAGAGAGAGAGAGGGGAGAGAGAGAGAGAGAGGAGAAAGAGAGAGAGAGAGAGAGAGAGAGAGAGAGAGAGAGAGAGAGAGAGAGAGAGAGAGACAGGGGAGAGAGAGAGAGACAGGGGAGAGGAGAGAGAGAGAGAGAGAGAGAGAGAGAGAGAGAGAGAGAGAGAGAGAGAGAGAGAGAGAGGGAGAGAGAGAGAGAGAGACAGAGAGAGAGAGAGACAGGAGAGAGAGAGAGACAGAGAGAGAGAGAGAGAGAGAGAGAGAGAGAGGGAGACAGAGAGAGAGAGAGAGAGAGAGAGAGAGAGAGACAGGGGGAGAGAGAGAGAGAGACAGGGGGAGAGAGAGAGAGAGAGAGAGAGAGAGAGAGAGAGAGAGAGAGAGAGAGAGAGAGAAGACACTGAGGAGGAGGATATAGCCAGTAGGCAATTCAAGATTCCCCCCTCCAAGCACTGAATTTTCCTATATGAGGAAAACTACATTAACATAATCTTTCAGAAATTAAAAACAGTAATTGTACAGATAGTATATAATATTTTGATTATAAAATTATAAAATTAGCCAAGCTGAACCATGATTTGGGCTGGTTTTCCCTTAATTAAGTGCAAAAAAACTTGAAATTTTTAGCAAGCTCTGAAACAACATTTGCAAACACAATTTCTGAACAAAACTGTAAGGAGAACAGACAAAATCTTCTGTTCAAAGTCCGAGCAGTTTATGGTTCCTTTAAGATTGCTGCACATGGACTATATACAAATATCCCGTTTGTTTTCATGTTGATTTTAATCACAATGCCACTGGATTTGTGCGCTAAGATTTAAGTACCTTGAACCATGAAGACAGTTAAATGTTTGCAGTAATTTCAGAGACTGCATAAATTTGAATAATTACCATAATCTTGATTATTATTACTTTTTTGCATTTTTAATTGCAGCGTTAATCCTTAAGTGCTCCGGTATTAGTTGCTATTCATTAAGGCGGCTGTCCACCTGTCTTGGTTCATGGGAAAGGCCGTCTACGCCAGTTCACGCCACCGCGCCATCTCAGAGCGGGAATCTGCCATCGCACACAAACACGCAAAAAGCTTCAGGCGCGGCTAATAACGCCGTATCAACACAAGGCCCCCGCTTCCCTTCTGTCGTTTGATCCTAAAAATGAAACTGTGTTAATTACGCGATGTAGAAAAAAAAACCATCTGGATCTGGGCATTAACCCTTCCGCACCGATTGCGGGCATCATGAACTATTCATGAGAGGATTAGAACACTTTCCTCGCTCTCTATCAGTTGGAGTTGGAGATTTTTGGCTTTAGCCAGCGGGAAACTGGGCTGACGCCGATGTCCCAGAGTCGTCGGGTTCTTTTATCTTCTTTGCATGGAGTGTTGTATTTCAGACTGTGCGTTTAGCTCAGCCTTCTTGCCGCAGTCCACATTTATAAAACACATTTAAACACGGAAACAAGGAAAATAATTTCCGCCACGCGAGTTCATTGTTACAAACATAAGTCTACTCTTATTCCTCAGCACCAAGGGCGCGGCTCGACACCTCTTAAAGTAAAATGTACCAATAACCTTACCATCTTCAAACAACAAGGCCGAAACGCAAGGCCACTGCAATGGTAAAAGACTTGTTAGATAGATTAAGTAGTTCCCGGCTAAGGGTTCTTACACTCAGGAATTTCAGATATCGTTAAAACGCAACTGAATAACTGTTGTAAGACGAGCATGGCGTTGCCATGTGTCTGAGACCAAGACTGTACAGTTCCCCAGACAAAAGTTCATCTGAGTTTAACTTGACGGTGGGCATCATGGTGTAGCTGCCTGTCAGCCAATAGGACACATCCGATATTATATTCCTCACGAACATTAAGTGTATTTAAATGGGATATTTTTATGGAGTGGTCAATGGTACATTTATTTTAATAAGAAAGTAACATTTTTTTTATCTGTGTGTATCTGTAGTACTAACTTCATTCGCTGATGTTTGACGAACCAAGGGAAACAAACCACAAAAAACGGACTACCGTGTGTGTGTATCAAAAGTAAAGACAGAATGCTGAGGCGATTGAAGCGGGATACCTTACATTGTTAGTATCCCATCTGTTGCAACCAGTCCAATTCCCTAACCGCTACTCAGGTACATTGTTCAGTTAAAGGAAAGTCCAGTGTATATACCGATTACAGAACTACTATTTCGAAGAAAAACAAAACCTTATTTTTTTTTTATTCCTGCTGGAGTCTACAGTTTTCTTGTCCTCTGCTTTCATGAAAATAAGTTTTATAACAATAACAATAAAGAAACTAACAGAGAAATTAAAAAAAAAAAACTGTCATTATAACTATCTGAGTCTAGTTTTTAATATTATTTTTTTATTATTTATTTTTTGAGAGCACAACACATTTCCTCCAGCCTTCATCTATCAAGGCCATTTTAAATTTAACTAATCGTATGTACTGATTATTTGTCCTTTTTATTTTGCCAGGAAAGTTCAAAAGAGATCTGAAATCCCTTTTCAATTGAGTCTTGGCCAAGCGACCAGCAGCAGATTAATTACAGATTAAATTGTGCACAGTAGTGCCACCTGGTGACCATAAGTGTACAGGAACACTTGGCTCCCTTCTGTATTGTAATTCCAAGGTTCCGTAAAATAAGCACTCTCTGTCAGAAAGCCGTTCTTCAATTGAACACCTGGCTAAATCAGTTTGCATAAACTTATTAAAGTTACCTTTGATACCAGCCCTTGTTATCCAGCACCCACTGCTAGCTGAAGTGCTGTGGCTGTTTAATACAGTAATACAATGGAAGCTATGTGGAAATACGACTTACAATATGGATGTATGCCATCTATCAAGACACTATGAATTTGGGGTAAAAATAAATTATGGTATCGTAAATACAATGGTTAGGGACCTGGGTTTCAGCTAAATTGCTTCACCCAAAGGTGTAGATGACAGTGTCAGCTAAATGCCACAAAACCGGATTTTTACAAAACAAATATATCAGGTAAAATATAAAAATCAAAAAGTAAAATATAGACTGAAACTCTAAAAACAAGAATAGCTTTGGCTCTTGCTGTTTTTCTTCTTTTATTCTTCTTTGTCCCGTTGTTACTCCTTCGCAGATCATTGAGGACCTCAGTTTTAGAATCTGTGACTGAAAAAAAATCAACAGCGCAAAAATTAACATGGAGCAATAATGCCACCTGGTGGACGAATTATGCACTGCATGTCATGTCAGCTCCGTCGTTTAGTTGTACTGTTTGGCATTTGCCATCTTCCTGACTAGCTCTCAGAAGTCAGCTGGTACGATGTTGTCTGCTGAGCGGGAGTGAGAAACTTTCTTTTTTTATTAATTCACGTTTAAATTTTAAATCAACTAGCCTATACACATTTTAGAAGAAGGAACATTAGATGCTATTACCACAGTTGAAATGTTAGCTATCGTTTAAAAATCAGATTTAGTCACTCTGTTCTTGGAAAATACTATGATTTATTATCAATATTTTCAATGACTTCAATGTGTATGCCCAAAAGAATATTTGCTATTGTTACACCCAAACAGTCCATGAGTTACCTTTTTAATTGATATGTAAAAAATAGATTGATATATAAAATAATTCAAGATTCAGGCCTGGTTCTGTTTAATTATACCTGTGGTGCAGATCTAATAATCTTTTATAAACAGGAAGTGACACAGGCATAAGCAAAGGTAGGGTGATTGATTGGAGGTGTCTCAGATCGTTAAATGTGATACTAGGATGTTAATAATATGGGATTGCAGTTCAGAAAAATTTGTAATTCCCAATATTGGTCACAATATCATGGCATCTGTCTTCCACTTGACAACTGAATAAAGGGACCATTGCAGTGTGATGTTGCTGCCATGCGACACAGTGAAAACACACACACACAAATCACAACGCCCAGGTGTTTTCGCTACAGTTTCTGTATCATGGTGTGTAGTCTGGTGTGTCTTGAGTCTTTCACTTACCTTGTTTGCATCTTAGTTTGATGATTCAATGTCAACAAGATGTTTAATCAATGCAAAAATGTTCTCTTTCATTGACAATGGCATGTTGAAGCACCCGTCATCAGTATTCAGGTCATATTTGCTGAGGAATCATTTGGTATCAGCGCATAAGTCAACAGCTTATGAACATGGCATAACAGTTTGTTGGATGTGCAACATGACATGCTGGAGAATAGAAATCTCTGAAGCTGCTTGCAAAATAAACTCAAGAAAATGTGGTTGTGCTTGGAGACCTTTTTTATTCAAATACAATGTCAAAATGTTCCTGTTGTATTAATTCAAATTACATTCATTGTAGGTTTATGTTTTTTCAGGTTCAAATTGTTTTGAAAGAAAACGTCTTTTTATGTACAGGTACAAATGCTTCAATACATGTTAAGTGTGTTAATCAATATGAATGAATGGGCAACTGACTTTAGGTTAAGGCAAATGGGTGTTATTTCTTAATTCTACAAAACTTTATTACAACATAAAGCTTTCCCATAGAACTGTGTCAGTAAGATTATACTGTTTCTGAGAAAGTATGCAGACAAATTCATGTATTAAAATTTTATGTATTAAAAAGGTTCTTTCATCAATGATTCTCAGTATTACACGAAATGTTAAGTGTACAACCAAAATGCAAAAAAATGCAAAAAAAGTATTCAAATTCATGTCAGCAGTAAAGATTGCTTCAGAGGAAAAAGGCTTTGGAGTTGAAAGCCATCATCGACCCGCTTCATGACATCACACCCGCCCACTCCCCCCAATCTGATGGCAGATCGGTTGCTATAGCGACAGGAGTGTTGGGGTCCATTAAACTCATAATGGGTGGGGCTACAGTGTGCTGGCGATCACTGAGACAAACAGAAACAAAGACTCTGCCTTCCCCCAGTTGGTTTTCATCTATTGCTGTTAAAAGTGACAGAGGCCCAGTTTGTGCTTACGCCTGACACAGTTTACAAATCTGAATTCTGCACATCCAGTACAGGTAGTTGTCTTTTTGAGGTTGATTTTTTAGTGTGTTGCATATTGCATTCTGTGTGTTCAGATTGAAATTGCAGTTATAACTGTTGCTGTGCTCAGTGATCTGTCTTACCTGATAAACAGCTCCACAAAAGCTTATTATACAACATCCCATAATAAATATGTGACTGTTGCACATTTATTATGGGATGTTTATTGGCAGTCAAATGCTGGTGACAGGCAAAAGATATATGTTGGCATGTTTACATTCAACAGTGGAATCCAACTCTGACTATCAAATCAACAAAATTTGGAAATCTGATCTGTATCCAATATCTTGCATCTAGACCACAATCATCAAATGTAACACATATCCAGTTTTTAATAAATTTGATATATGTCACATAAAGTGTAAAGGAAGGCTCTAAGTCATAGCCACCATGGTCCCTTCAGACGAACGAGTCTCAAGTCAGCACAGTAGCTCCACCCGTTTTGGGTTTCATGAAGCCTCACTCTCCCAACTGCAATTGCTTTTCCCATGATTCACACGGCAGGGTCCGTCAGAACCAAACCCCATCCAAAGCACACGACCGAGACCTGAATGTGGAAGCACCAAAACAGAGGAAGAGTCTGTGAAGGGCAAAGTGAAGGATGGGAAAAAATCAGACAATAAGAGGGAGTTGGGATTTGGGAGGGGTGTGTACCCTGTACATCTCAGGGGGTGACAGGGAGGGCTCAGGGGTGCCTCTCCCAGTTTACACCTACAGATTAACAGGTCTTGGCTGGAAGATCAAATTTCATGAAACTTAGTGCTAAGGTCCAAACTGCAAGGGCAAGCAGCCCTAGGCCTTATGGGAAATGATGTTCTCAAGTAAACCCTGGTAGTTTAACAAAGCCATCTGTCTTGAACTTATGCTAGGGCCACCCTGATACACACCCGTAATACCACTGACACAGTTATAAACTACTTCATGGAGCAGAATCGCTCCCTGGCAGGTGACACGCTTGAGTCTCACCTGTCAGTCACACTCCAATACCCAGTACAGAGGTACTGTTCTCTCCGAGCAGCATGTACTGGGCCTTAGCACTGAAATATCACTCTGTTCCTCAGATGGGACCAGAGCCCAAAAATGTAGCAGGGACATACATTTTGGGAGGTGTGACCCATTCCAGTTTTATCACCCAATAAAAGAAAAACAAACCTTTCAATGAAAACTCATGGTGACTGGTCCACTTGGAGCGATAAAGTCATAATGATTAAATCTGGATAATTTCAGCCAAATGGTTCACTGGTTTTCTCAGAAATTATTGGTGCCTTTGCTGTAGAAAAAAGCTAATCTCTCCTTTTCTGAAATAGACCACAATACTAAGGCAAATGCCCAGCTGTATAAACTGATAGCATGTGAATAATGAAAGCTGGCCAAATTGCTCTTGATAAAGGCGTCTTCAAAGTAAATAAATAATGTAATGTCATGTAAAGCTATATATATTTTCCTCTCCTGTTTAAGCTGGGCTGACAGTCTTAAATGATTTGGTCCTACAGTCACTCATAGTCAGCTTGCATCTTTTTGCCTGTTCATCATTATGACATCATTGCTGCTAATTGACCAATCAGCGCTGGAGGGCAAAATCTGTTAAACATGAGCTTGATTGAGCCACACCTCCATGCTGCAGCAGAAGTAATGTAAAGGGTGTTGAGGTGAATGAGAGCTCTGTCCATGGTATAGGGTGCAAGGCTAGGAGGATTTGAGGAGGGGGAGAAAGAAGGGTGTGTAGGGGGGATTTGGTGGGTGGGGAAGGGGGTTAGGGGGCGGGGCTGGTTTCAAAAATTCCACTTGATATCCCAGAACTGAGGCGTGGCCTTTTCTGTGGCGGTGTCCTCCAGGGTTGCGTCCGCTTTCTCTGCAGCGAGAGCTGGCCCCTGCTCTCCATCCGCTGAGCTCGCTGGGTCTGAAAGCAGATCGTTCATGCGCTGTCAGCATACCACACATGCACAAGCTCTTGCCTTCTAAGCCCTCTCTCAGCTGAATGCTGCTGTTATCAGCGCCGTCTTAAAATAACTAGGACTTCACTCCCTTTCAATACTCATGGCTCACACTTTGGTACCTGCTCTTTGAACTGGTTTGTTTGATCTGTGTCATTGGGTAGCATGATGTTTTGGCTATACACAATTGACAGATCTGAATATGGTAGGTCTGTAGGATGGGCGTAGCGTAGTCAAGCTCACCACGGAGACACTGTATCTGAGGCTCCTCCCATTGGCCGCTGGGCAGGCACCTGATGACCGGGTAGTGGCGCTGCAGGAGGCCCTCCACGCAGTAGTAGCGCACCACCGAGTTGGTCTCGTACCGCGAGCGCAGCTTTCCGAACGTCTTGGCGTTGGGAACCACGGGAGGCTCAGTACAGGAAGCTACCCAATGACACGGATCAAACGTTAGGTCACAGGGCCGTTAGCAACCATAAACAGCATTGCAGTGTCATATAATGGCCAGGGAACTGGGCTTCAAACTTGGAGGTTGCAGGTTTGATTTCCATGTGGGGCAATGCCATTGTCACCAGCAGTGAATGGCATTGCCCCACATCCATCTATATAAATTGATAAAATGTCAGCCTAAATTTAAACAGAGGAAAAGAAACCCAAGTAATTCTGAAGTAGAAATAATTCCTGTGTAACTAAATTAATATTACTTTAATATAAAAGGTAGTACTCACTGGTGCCCTTCTTGCAGGTGTAAGACAGGTGGTAGTTGCAGGGCACGTCACTCCAGCGCCCGTCATCATGCCACACCATCACCACGCAGTCCTCACCTGACAGGAAGTAACTGTCAGGCTGCCCCTTGTACCAGTTCTCATAGAGCTGAGAAGGAGGGAGAAAGAGATGGTAAGATAGCACTGCGGTTTTTATGGTGTAGTGAGCTAAAATGAAATCTGTTAAACTTCGCTGAACACAGAAGCCGCTTTTTTGTTGCTCAAAGACAATGGCCACATAACTGTAACTTCCTCTAATCACAGCCCTGTACTGTAACTCACCACTGGGTTTCCATCAGACCAGCGAAAATCCCCCTCAATGGTTTTATCATTCAGGCCAGTCCATTGGTACTCTTTGTAGTTATCTAAGGGGACAGGGAAAGAGTGAGATAGGAATTGGGAGGGGGGTGCTGCAATCATGAGCAGCTTCCACACCACTTTCTACCTTCAAGGTCAACCACACCCCTCTCCCACCCCCAAAACCACAGTACTTTCTTTGAACATGTACAAGTACTTCTCCCCACAGTTTATCATGTTTTTTTAATATCTCACTTGTCTTAGCCTTGAGGCACAGAGACACCGATTTCTAATTGTGTCATCAAGCTGTAATTCATGAGCTAATCAAGAAATTTAGCTAAATTAGCAGATCACATTAATGATTCGGTCAAATAAATAATTAAAAGATATGGCTCAACCCTGCCTTGGTAGGAGGTACTGCTACATGCTGTCAATCAATGACTTCTGTAAGCAAATCAAAAAATTTGTTCATCACAGCAAGGCACAGTGATTGGTTCAGTATACTCATGTACTGGTAGCATGTGATAGCCACACCCATTTGGATCATAAAACCTTATTCTGCTGCTAGTGTTAGCATGCAGGATTTCCTTTATGACACTGTTAATCTTCCTGGAACATTTGAAGATCACGCAGGGCCATTCTTTGGGGGAAAAAAGCAATACAAAATAATTGGCAAATCAATGTAATTTTGTAATGTTTTCTGTGGAAAAAAAGCATTTGATAATGAACTCCTGGAGAATGTTCAGTTGGCCGTTCCAAGTTCACACAGCGTGGGTGGCCCTGAGAACGACTGATTAATAAATGCAGGAAACGTCCAACCAAACACGCTCCCTGGGGTTTGTTCTCTCACAGAGACACATCCTGTTGAGGGCGGATGAATGGGTGGTGGGGGGGGGGGGTGGAGGTGTGGGGCGTACTGTTGATGAAGTCCTGCTCCTCAGGGGTCACCACGGAGACCAGGTGGCCTCCGGACAAGCGGCAGTGCTGTTCCGCCACCTCCCAGCTCTGCCGGTTGGGGAAGTGCTTGTAGCAGAAGCCCTGGAACTTCTCCCAGCCCACCTCACACAGCTCCAGGTCTGACCATGCAGAGAGAGGGAGATAGGGAGAGGGAGGGAGAGAAAAGGGAGGGGGGAAACATATTGGCTCAATTTAGATATAAATGACAGAGATGGGGAGATAGAAGGGTGGAGAGATTCAAAATTTGCAGATGGTGTTGGTGTTTGAACAGGCGGGAGCGGAGTGGTCGACGAACTGCTTTAGGGTCAGTCAGATTGTGGGATTTTGCTTTGCAGAAGCCAGTGTGTGTGAGTGTGTATTTGTGTGACTAACAGAAACAGAGGAGGATAGAAACAGGGAAACAAAGGAAGAGAAACTGAAAGTGAGAGAGACTGACTTGGAAAAAAAAGGGAAAAAACCAGAGGGAAAGAGAGAAAAAATGGACTGACACAGGAAGTGAAAATCATGACACAGGAAGTAATACATACAAATGCTGAGAAGGAGCACTCTTGCATGTCTGTGTGGCAAACTCACATGAGTTAGGTCTGTGTGCATGTGAATTGGCTGTTCTGGCTTCTGGTTTTAATAGATGTCATGCACTCTTCCCCTTTCTCTATTGGTAACATTTTAAGCTTTGAGATTAATTAAATTAGTGACCACAAAATTGCAGATGGAGCAGTGAGAAATGACAGTGTGATATACAACTTAAAAAGTGCTACACCAAAATAAAAGAATTCATGTTTTTCCTTTATATATTAGGCTTTATAACAATTAAATCTCCTTAACAGCAGTTTTCCTGTACAGGGATCGATCCTCCTCCTCATTTTAACAAGTGGCTTGTCTCTCATCACTAGTTTCTGCTAATTCGTCTTGTTATATTCAGTCCCCGTGGAGGTGGTTTGTTTAAACATCAGCCTGTTAAAAGGAAGGTTCTGGAACCTAATGAATGTTGGCAGCAGGAGACAATTCAACTGTAAATGTTTTTTTCTTCCTTTTTTGCTATTTAGATCAATAAATGATTTTATGGCTATAAGGAAGATGCCACATGTATTACTGAATATTAATAATTATATAATTAAATATTAACAAAGTCCAAAATGCCCCCAGAAATGAGTTTTGTACAAATTAAATGCTTTAGTTTTATATGACTTGGTGGCTTATTCAGGTCAGGTCAGTGGAAAGCATGGTGTTTAAATAGCTGGAATAACTTTTAAATTTCCCCTAAGCACCGGACTGCATAGTCTGCATTGGCCTACAGCACAATGGGTGACATTGGCTGGCTCTAATACATTTTTTTTTGGCAAAACTGCATCTTTCCTGTCTGTGTATGTATGCTGGCCGAGGGTTATGTTTTACAGGAAAACCAGAAGCTTCAATATCAAACAGAATGTACAACAAAGAGTCATGTTTCTTCCTGGTGTTTTTTTTCCAGAATAATTTGTTTTTGTACTGATAAATAGGTAAGTGTCTCCACACTACCCTAAAGATCTCAAAGAGCTCTTTGCTGTGCAAGTTTCAGTTGTGCCAAATTTTTCTGCTGCCTTTGCTATTTTGATAGGAAATACAACCTCATGTTTAGTACACAAACACACTAGGTGGTAAGAGTACCTATCCAGTAAATGAGAGCAATTTTCACTTTTGAGGGTCAACGCATTTTCAGAGCGTTGTTTTTCATGGGCTCCAGTGACGGGATGGTGACCCCCTCCTTACCCGTCTGGCAGTAGTCCCCTCCGTACGTTGGCAGGCAGAGGCACTTGGTGGACCCCCCCTCCTCCACGCAGGTTCCCCCGTTGGCACAGGGGTTCTCCAGGCATGCGTCTGAAACACAGCGAGAGGGGTGGCAATGCTGGCGCCGATCTGCCAGCCCTTTTCCTCACCGGCTGCCGCCGTCTGCGATGACGTTGCAGGGCTATATTCACATCAACAACCCCCCCCCACCTAAACCCCCACCCCTACCTCCCTTTGAAGTGATGGAAAGAGCACTTTTTTCCACAGCTTTTATGGTTTTACAAGTGTGGAGTACATGTTGCTACTGCATACAAACCAAGACAACACATGGTATGAGGGTGACAAGACTCCGGAACGCTGCTCCCAAGTTCCAAGACATCCATTCCGAGTTCTACCTGTTTACCCATGATTCCTTTTGCCAGTGAGTAGGCCCAACATTAGCATCATCTACCATACTCTTTATGTCCAGACTAACCGCCTTTGACCTTTCCTCCATTTTGGCTCAGAAGTTCAGCAACAGCATTGTCCAAGGTTCAGTAATTAAAAGAAACTGCTGCTTGAGCCCAATAGCTCATAAAAGTGGTTTGAGGTACAGAGCTTGTTTAAATGTAGTCCATCTCTATACTTCAACTCCTGTCTGCATTTCTGTGATATATTTCACAGTTTTTTCTCTTTACTGACCTCATCCTTTTGACCTGTGCCATAGGTGCAAAACCAATATAAATCCAGTGCTCAAATCTGCAACAGCCTGGCTTGTATTGTCAGAATGATAAATGCAAACTGAAAATGCACAGTATGTGAAATTGAGAGTTTATGAGATGTGTTAGCTATTATGGGTTGATTGTAGTGAGTGTGACAGTTCAACAAAATTTACATTCATGTATTACGTCCTCACTGTTCATCTGGTTTTCAGTACATTTGACTTTGGGTTTATCTGAAATTTGCCAAATGTCTTGATTTTTTTCCTGAACATGTATCACAACTCGGAAGGTCATCAAGTAGTTGCGAAATTAGCTGATAAATAAATATGCACGATGTAAAAAAATAAAATAAAAAGTATTACCACCTCAGGTCGGTATTTTCATTTTTCATGGATGTTAAAGTATTGTCCAGCAGGGGGAGGCATTTGTTTTCTGACAATGCTGGAAAAACTGCACAAAAAACCTACAAAATGGCTTTTGCTTTTGACTTTCACCTTTAATGGTTACGTTGTCCCCTAAAAGCATACCAGTCCATTGAGTCAATGTGCAAATATTCCTTCAAATGTGCACTGTGATTTCGAGCCTTATAAGAGCATCAAATCAAGGTCACTTCCAGCATTACAAAAAGGGACAATATAAACATTATGCATTATATGATTTATATATATATAAAAAGAGTATCCTTCAAGATAACTGCCAATATCCAGTGGCTAAAATACAACCGCTAACATATTCAGCTAACATAACAGCTCAAAAAGTCGAGTGTTCCCCATTTTGTTACAGGTGATATTAGCCTGCGTCTTCTGTACTTTTCTCTCAAAATTATAGTTTTCTGTTCACTCCGCGAGAGATATGACAGTTACCTTGGTAGGGCTACCATTACCTTTCACTGGGACATGCTAGAAAGTGCACAAATGACCGTTTACTTCTCCTCAAAAAACAGTTTTAATATTCGTATCACTAGTGATGGGAGAATGACGTATCGTCATACTAAAATGGGCGGGGCGACAATTCGTTGTCAATCATTGAGTTTTTGAACGAATCAAAAGGTTCAGCTCTTCACCACAAAAGACAATGATTGGTTCAAATCAGCGAGCGTCATGATACCTCATTCTTCCATCAACAGCGTCAACTTTTCTACAGATATAGATGTAGCTTACTATTTTTTCCCGCATATGAGTTGATAAGACTTCTAAACAAGCATTGGAGAACATAGAAAAACATTTGCACAGCTGAGTTCTGTTAGAAAAAGAAAAGGAATTTTATATGCTCTAGAAATGAGTACATTGTCCTTAAAGCAATCTTTCTCTGCTATACAGAAAAGTGCTAGTTTCTTAGCTAACAGCACTGCGAACACACTTAGCTATCAGCTATCAAAACTAGGTTCTTACAAGTACTGTGGAGGACTTAGATACATGAAGAACAGCTAGGCTACATTGCACTATCAATTGAGGGAATTAAATTTATGTTGAAGGTATTTTCATGAAGGTCAAAATTAGGAGGTTTTTAATGAGACTTAATCATCTGGTTCCTTACACGTAATGTCACAAAGAGATAGATGGAGATAATCTGATGGAGATTCTGGAAATTCTGATGGAGATAATCAGAATTTTAGTTATCACTGGGAAAATGACAGGAAACAGCTGTATAAACTCCTAATCAGGTGTTTAAATATTAAGTAATCCAAGACCGAAACAGGTAGGTGAAAAGAAACTGCAAATTTTTAATTAAGTTAATTTAAACTGAAAATGTAATTGATGTTGTATGGTGCGGTTGCCCATATGTGCCCTGGGCTGGGGTAGCTTATGCCAGTATTTCATCAGTGGTTTTGTATTTACTCAGTTAATAGCTGAAAATGAATAATAATCCCTCAAATAACAATACATTTTTCTTCTTTCGCAAACAATTTCCAGTAAATTAATTTTCAATTTTGACCAGTTTCAGGCATCTCTGGTCCTCCACACTAAAATACAGAGAGCAGAGCTTTACAAACGCAGGCAAACGGGGTGGAGGAAGTCCCCCTTTCGTTAGATTTTCCCAGGGGATGGGCAGAGGGGTAGGGGGTGGGCAAAAAAGTTTTAATATTGTTCCATTTTCACAGAAACCACTGGTCCAAAAAAATCGAGTACTTCACAGAAGTCGCGCCTCTAAAAAAAAAGCTTGTCGTGCAACAGCAAGACACCAATTTGTCTGACAAACAATTTAAGTGGAGTCGTCCCTTATTTCAGTACCCGAGATGCTGAGTGGGGTCACACAGGATGGAAATTGTTGGGGCGAGGGTAGGCAGTGAGCCAGACAGAAGGATAAACCAGAAGTAGAAGCAAGGTAGAAGAAGGGAGACTGGTGGATGAGGGAGTGAGTGTGGGTGGGGATTTGGGTGAGGTTTTATGGGGAGTTTTTAGTGCATCGTCAAGTTGAAGAAGAGCAGGAGGAGGTTGGTTAGTGTAGTTAGACTGGCGCAGACGTTACCTGAAATGATCCTCCCCCTCCCTACTGCTGCCCTTTCGTCGGGCAGGCCAGGGAGGGTGGGCGGCTGGGTGGGGGCTAATTCAAGCTCGACCTGGTGCCTGTCTGTGCCCACTGTGGTAGCCTGGCCTTCAAAAATGTCCTCTTCCTGGTCGGTCCTTTCCGAGGTGGACTGTCCTTCGGTGGTAGATAGGCGATGTGGTTCAGTGGACCTTGTGGTGGCAGCTGTGGGAGAGCCAAGGGTGGTGGAAGGGCCGTCCTTCTCATGGGAATCAGGCTCGGCCAAGGACTCTAGGACCTGCTCCTGGGTGATGTCAGGGTGGTCCTCCCCGCTGTACTCCAGGTCAGAACGGGACTCCTGGGGGGCAGTAGTGGATGGGTGGAGACCCCAGCTGGAGGTGTGGTGGTCATCAGGGAGAAGAGTGACCTCTGACATGGAGGGCGTGGCCGTTGTGCTGAAATCGTGTTCTCTCTCCTCCTCGTGGTCAGAGGCGTCACCATCGCCGACAGGGGCAGACGTCTGTGACTCGGAGAACCCTACGGGAAGGGCGGTGGAAGGTGTGGACAGGTACTCATCGTCATGATCAGAGGTGGCATTCAAAACCTCCTGGGAGACCATGGGCTTTTCGGCTGACCCGAGGGGAGGCGCAAAGGAAGCCTCTGATGGGTAGGTGGAGTCTGGGGTCTCTGTGGTGGCTGGGCCGTCCCCAGAGCCAGGATGCATCTCGCCCGACTCATTGGAGGCCTCCTCCAGGTCCATCTCCTGTTCAGCTCCAGATGAGGAGCTGATTTCTGGGACAAAGGTCTGCAGTTCACCGGGGCTACTGGCCTCCACCTCCATGCTTGGGCTTGGTGAGCTGAAGGGGACAGAGGGGGAGCTGAGCAGAGTGACTGTGACCCCCTCGGGCCAGACATCTCCAGGGGCAGTGGAAGCCGAACGTGGATCAGCCGAACCAGCGGGCGTTTCTGTTGTTGACTGCCACACAAGCCCCGACTGCTCTTGGGTGGAGTCTTCCACTGTTGGGATGGTTAGGGTAAAGGGAATGAAATCATAATAAGTTAAAAATGAATCTGTCTGATTGTTCAAAACTCTCTCAAATGCTTGTTTGTTGTACAACTACTTGTATCAAGTGCTATCTTTCCAATTTCTGCATTGGAATCAACAAAACAAAGACATTAAATATAAAAATGTTTAACCCTTACAGAAATATGCACTGCAGATGAATACACTACCTGTGGAGTCATCTGTTGATCCAGTCTGCTGTGTAATATGGACCTGGTCTACAGGCCCATAGGAGACCGTACTCAGGGGGTCAAGGGTGATCCGGTCACCAGATGTGGTTGACGTGATTGGCTCTTCCGTTTGAGTCGCTGTAACTACCCAGGGTTCAGTGGGCAGAGAGCCACATTCACTACAACCCTCCACACCAGACCCTTCTGAAGGTGAAATGGTTTCTTCATAGGGAGACAGGGTAGGTGGGGGCAGATTTGGATCTTGTTCTGAGGGAACAACTGGCACGGAGGTCTCCTCCAGCCCTCCGGCCACAGCCTCTTCAGGCGTCCCGCGCCCACTCTCGGACCCACTAACCCCCAGGGAGTCGTTCAGATGGACAGGATCACTCTCTAAATCAACGACCTCCATCGCACTCCCTTCCTGCTCTGGAGCAGCTCCACCAGAGATGTCAAGATGGGGCTCGGTGGGTCCCACAGACTCCAGGTTTGTTTCGGGCATGGGCTGGTAGTGTTTTGAGCCACCAGATGGTTGATACTCTGGGACTACTGTGGCGGACTCAGGGCTCGCCTCTGGCATGGATCGGTCATGCTCAGATTCAACAGATTCCATTTTTGTTTCTGGCATTGGTTGTTTTTCGGTCCAGGGCTCAGTGGACTCTGGGTTCATCTCTGGCATGGGCTGGTAGTGCTTTGGGTTTCCACTAGGCTGTCCACGAGACCAAACTGCCTCACTGAATTCTAGGGTTGCCTCTGTTGTAGGTTGCTCTTCTTGGCGGTCTTGTGTGGCGTTGTCTGCGGGGTGGGGGTACTGGGAGGTAGTTGCCGGGGTGACATTAGTCTGGTCGCCGATGGGCAAGAGAAGTCCACCCTGAGAGGTGACATGGGTCTCTTTCATGCCCTCCTCCTGCCCGTGCATAACTCTGAAGGACTCCAGTGCGCCCTGGACCTCACTCTCCACCTCCTCCGTCACCTGTCCCAGTTGGACCTCCACCTCATGCCGTTCCATCAGACTCACAATGTCCTGGCCAATGTCCTCGGGCTCAGTGGACATGTAGTCCATTGGAGCATCAGTGTGGGGACCCCCATTACCTGTACAGGTGAAGGAAACTACACTGAGTGATATATTCTTTAACAGGTCACAGGTGACATGTCAAATTCCTGATGAGCTTTTCTCAGCCTTACTTCCCAAGCCTGCACTTGAGCCATTTGATTTGACCAATCAATGCCACTCATTTTGTTTTTGTAGTGTCAATTTTTGTGGTTGTTCAGTTTCAAAACGTATGAAACACAATGCAAACACAATGCACTAAAAAAAAAACCTCAAACTCAAAATCCCCAAAATCTACAGCCACATTTCCTCCAGCAGTTCAGGAGAATCTTTTCTCTCTCTCTTTGTCTGCATCTGTAAATGAATTCAATCTCTGAATGAAAAAGGTCAGGGAAACAGCATTTGCAAGGGAATGGTAAATTCTGCTGGATCGCTGTCCCAACAGGGACTCTGATTATAATGTCAGGTCCTGAATCGATATCAGTCACCAAATCATCGGGCTCTGAAAAATCACATGGAACCTTAGAATGCTCTGGGTAGAGATTCAAGCAGAACACCACAATGGTTCAAACAAAGAAAAAAAAAAAACAAACAAACCAACAGCCCACACAGAATACTGACTCGCTCATCAGCGGTCTCGCTCATTGATTGAACAAAAGGCTCCTACCAAATCAGCACAAGTTGTCACTGCTGTTTATGCTGCCTGCTCTGTTCATTTGCTGGTAAAACAGAACATAATAGGATAGAAATCTTTATTGTCCTTTAAAGGTCCTGTCAGAATGGAAGGAGGAGTGGGGTGCCATAGGAGTTCACCCAGACGAGTTAGAAAAGTATCACCCCCTCATTTGCTCATTAACTTTATGATCAGGACTGATATATCACATCTGTATATTATATTACAATATTTATATTATAATTATAATAATATTTTCAGAATACAGGATATGATAATATATTGTATCAGAAAAAAACACCAGAGTAAGCTGATTGGAGCATTACATGCAAATTTTAATTATAAAATGTTAAGTCTTACACTCCAAAAACAAGCATGTAGATCATATACACAACAAACTATATAAAATGACACTGAGGACCCAATACGCACTCCAGTCAGCATCTCATGATTAGAATGTGTAGGTGACGATTACAGTCTCATCCAGCCCTCTGATAGCTGGCTAACTTTCTGGTCTGGACCCTCTCACCTCTGAAGCAGAAGACATCATGGCGAGTGTGAGGCTCAGGGAAGCCTGTCTGGTTGCCAAAGCGATAGACGGTCTTGACCCCAGGCTGGGTGCCCCCACAGCGTTCCCTGGGGGTGACGATGGGGTAGCGCACGCTGCCGTCAGCCAACCAGCCTGGGTTGCAGTGGTCCAGGCCATCGTTCCAGGCTGCGTACAGCTGGCCGGTGGTGGCCAGCTCTGCCCCGGAAGACTGGCAGAACACCCTAGCCTCCTGGAGGGTGAAACGCTGCGGAGACGAGCCATGGAACACTTCCCCTGAGGAGTCAGACGAGCCGAAAAGGACAAACACAGTCAGGCTTGTCTGATTATTTAAAGCTTTCTCCAAACAACCTGGTCTCCACGCCTTACCCTTCTATATACTGCGAGCAGTTCTGCAGGCGTAGACTTTTTCAAAACTAAGTTATAATATGCAAAGCAACTTTGTAACATTTTATTTTTGTTTTTTTAAAACAGTATTCACAAGGCATGCTATTTTAAATATTGTCTGACATAACAGGTTCATTTTCACTTTCTACTTCATCAGCAACTTGCCTGCTGTACATGTCACTGAAGGCTTCATCTGTCAGCTGATGCCATCGAGACATTTCCCAGTTATTATAAGTTAAATGGGAAAAATAGGCCTTTGGGTGCAGCACAGAGTAACATGTTCACAAAGGCACCTGTTCAGACTATAGCTGTAAGTCCCCACCATGCTATTACTGGCAGAGGCCCAGAGTAGGTCCACAGTAGCAGGGCCACATATGGTGGGTAAAAAATTGTGGATGAAGTGGTTCAACTCATCAGTCTCCTCACTCTCTAGTGACCTCCCCTGGCTGGCCAGCTGCTTGCAGACTTATTCAACTGATGCCATGGCAGTATGTGACTGGTGTCATATTTGCTGTGTGGACAAAGTAAGTTTTACTGCTAATGAGGATAAACAGTGCATTTCCAGGAAGGGGCAAATGGGAACAATTGCTTTACCATTGATGTTCTCCACGTAGCAGTAAACATCAAACAGTTCTTCTGGGTCCTGCTCCCCATAATTCCTCACTCCTGGGAACCCATCCATGTCACCATAACAACCCTCACGAGGCATTTGGATGGGGTATCTGTAGAAACGGGGAGATTGTCTCAGGACAGCCAGGATGTGTGTGTGTGTGTGTGTGTGTGTGTGTGTGTGTGTGTGTGTGTGTGTGTGTGTGTGAGAAAGCAAGAGAGAGATAGATAGAGACAAAAAATGATCAGATTGATCGAGTTACTCAATGAGAGTGATGCTGCATTCACATGAAGGACAGTAGATGGCAAACATAATTTACAGTGAGAAAATGGCTACGAATTCCATCGAGGCTGGCAGAACATGCTGCTTACTGTGCTGGCAGACAGCATTTGCTGCAAAGAGGTCTTTGTTTTTTTTTATTTCCACTATTGTCCTGAACTGGATGCTGATTCCCTGAGAAAACATAACTTGGAATACGTCACCATCCAGCAGCATCACCTAGCAACGGATGACATCATCCCATGCCATTTTGCCAGGTGTCCTATTGCTTCTGTCTATCTGATTTTATGCTGCTGTCCCATGCAAAAATAACATGAGTCAATAGCAAAATTCTGTCACGGTGTGACAGTGTTAGCAATGGACAGTCTTTCATGACCTGATCCTAATCACACACACACACAAAAAATAAATATTAATTAACCATTAGCTGTTCATTAGCAGGTCACCCGGATAACACTGTAGTGTTTGTTAACAGTTGGTTTAGGAAGGAATGGGAGCTGTAGCTCTGTAGTATAATGGTTAATGAACAGGTCTTCCAGCTCAGAGGTGGTAGGATCCATTCCCAAGTAGGGCACTGCTGTTGTACCCTTGAGGTAGGGTGCAAAATTGCTTCAGTACATGTCCATGTGTATACATGGACAGCATGTAGAAATGTATACTGAGTGAGTTGCTGTTGAGAAGAGTGTCTGCTAAATGTAAGACTGAAAAGCTTGTGACTTAGTTCTGTTCCCTTGTTCAGAGTAACCTTGGGGAGTTTATCCCCCTGTCCCCAAGTTGGAGTCATCTCTTCAGTGTGGGAGAGAGCAGAAGAGAGGGAGAGAGAGAATAAACAGCCTCCAGGCAGTAGCGCGCTTAGCTCAAGCACTTCCAGCTGATTTCAATCAGAGACACAATCTAACTGCCAGCACGCAATAACAGAGATAACTGACAGCAAAGGGCATCTAAATGACATCTAAAATGACGTTTGAATGATGTCACAATGACATGGCATCACCTGGCAAGACTGCAGCAGGGCAAGTGAATGACATAAAATATCAAATGAAAGTTAATACAGTAACAATACAAATATATCCATTCACATGTAGATATGCTGTTCATACTCTGTTCCTGTAGCATGTGTCTCATCTACTGTGTACTTTAATATGAGCTCAATTGAATGACATTTCTAAGCTATGTATCACATCCTGTAGTTAGAAAGCTGAAGTCCGTTGAAGTATGGGTATTTTGGCCTTATAAGTCCACACTGTGACAACAAAAGGATTTCCCATGTACTGAGATGTCCATTCTTGCATGCATAACTGCTGCGATGTGGCTATCCAGTTAGTAACACTACTGAGCAAAAGAGGGGGGAGTCACCATCCCAAATCCTATGCCACCACCCTCTGCTTCCTGTCTTTATTAGTATTTCTCTGCATGAAATCAGGAAGTGAATTTAGCAGGAATGGGCCATTCCCTATCAACACCTCATAGATTTACATGGGCTGGCAGCACTGGACTCACCTGACGGTCTGGTCAGCCAGCCAGCCGGCGTCACACTGCTCATAGCCACTCTGATAGGCTGCCAGGAGCTGGTCGGGCGTGGCTATGTGCGCTCCAATGGCCTCACAGGCCTGCTGCGCGTCGTGAAAGGAGAACGCATAGCGACCAGAGGCATGGCGGTAATGGAACACCACACCTGTTTCAAAAACGCACATCACACCCCCCGGCACAAACACACACACACATACACACAGTGAGAGATGATGCACAAACATGACCATAGACATGGACAAGGGTAAATATACAAACATTTATGAGTATGTGCACACACATAGATACCCACACACATGCAGGCGACAGATGCAAAGACAATATAAATGCACAGAAGCATAAATGGATCCATACACATACGCACAAAGACACTCACACGCACACACACATACCTTGAGCATGGCTCTGAATTTTAATCAGAAAAAAAGATTAAATCAGATTTTTTAAATAAAATTTAACTCTCCTTAGTAGCACTGAATTAATAAGGTGATGCCAAGATACAGGTTGGTTTTAACTGACTACAAACAATACATACTCATCATAAAAAGTGTGTGTGGTGCATGTGTATGCGTGTGGTACAGGAACAGTCTACTCATTCTTTTTCCATTTCACCCCCTTAAATAAATGGATGAGTCAGGAACAGAAGTCATTTATATACACAGAGACCAAGATAAACTCCACTCCGATCTACCCTGCTTAGCTGCTTAAAACCAAGCTGCCTTTGCTGTAATACAAATTCTACCTCATCTTCCCTGGATATCTTTCTTGTGTGACCTTTGACCTGTGGTAATATTTCTACTATCCATAGTTTACCATAGCTGTAGCATCAAAACCGACTCCTTTTCAGCATCTCCAGCCCTGCACTCACTCACTTTGGGTTTCCACTATTAACAGCTTACTGGTGCTGTACACCCAGTTGTGTTTGCCTGTATGACCCCTGCCCCACTCTTGTTACCTTTCGCCTGAGTACAGGTCAAAGGTAACAAGCCATAGCTTATTATGTGAGAAAGACTGGCTCATCTTGGGATCTGGCAGCCTCCTTTCCCTGTTTTTTTTTTACCTTTGACCTTGACCTGCACAAGGTCTTGGCTGTCCTCCAGGCCCTGCTGCACCTCGCAGCGGTAGAAACCCGAGTCATTGTGGTGCAGGTCGTGGAGGCTCAGGGTGAGATCGGTGGGGGAGGCACTGTAGCGGAGGAGGGAGGCCCGCCCCCTGTAGGCCTCGCTGACCTTTACCCTCTCACCCCGGGCCACCAGGATCTCCGCCTCACGCCCCGAGGACAGCACGCTCCATTTGATCCGGGGTGCGGGTGGGGGTGGGGCAGGGGCCGAGGAGGACGGAGGCTGGGACAGGGACACATGGCAGGGCAGGGTCAGCGTGCCCCCCAGGGTGGCGGACGGAGGCGGGGATTTGGGGATGGTGACCTGCAGGACATTTGTGTCTTCTGGAGGAGGACAGGGAGGGGGGGGGACAAGACAAAAAAATTTGAGTGGAAGAAAATTTGAGAGAATAAGAAAGAGAAGGAAAGACCAAATAAGGTAGAAAGAATGAAAAAAGAATGAGAGAATATGACAGACAGAATGAAACAGTGAGAGAATAAGAGAGAGGAAAATGATTTGTTTGAGAATAACAGGGAGAGGGACTATGAGAACAGAGACAGACAGAGAGAGGGAGAAATCCCACATCCTGGATATCTCCCAAACAGGATGGGACAAGAGCCTGGACCGCTGACTGACAGGGTCCTGGAAGTAACGTTTGGCCTTGTTTCTTGTGGTCCGTGCAGCTTGACTGAGTCCACGTTGGTATGACTTCAAACTCTCCGCTGCACAGTCATGAGCTCATGTCTGCGTGCGGGGGCTGCGGTTTTACGGGACAGAAATAGATCGACTCGCTCATCGCTATTACTGTTCATTCAGCTGATATTCATGTCATCAGTCCAGCCCCAGGTTTTTCACTGTAGCTGTCAGAGGCAATGGTAGTTTAAAGGACCACAAGATATGAGTCAGCCATAAACGTACAGAATGAGAATGAGAATGAGAAAAAGGATTACTGGTGCGCTGTAATGGGGGGAGAATCTAAGATAAACAGGATGCCTGTTGACAGTCTATCTGTCAGTCTATGTTAGAAACTAGAGTGACATCAAACTGTGAAAAACATTTGGGTGGCATAAAAATGAAAAAAAAAAAGATTAAAAATTAAATAGCAGCATTTGCTTGTCTTTTTTTCATCAATTTTCATAAAACTGCAAAGGGAATTCTATATTCAATGGGTTTTTTATGCATACAAGTGTGTATTGACTTACCTGCTCCATATCCCAGGTTCAAGGGGGAGGCATGGATCAGGGGACAGATGGCACACAGAAAAAATAAGAGGGTAGATTCAGATCTGAAAAGAGAGAGAGATGGGGAGTAGAGAGAGCATTCTGGACTTAAAAAACAGCTGTGGGCTCGTATTTATACAGTACGCAGGCACAATGGGATTGTATTTCTTCTTGTCTACATAAAGACCATATACCCAAAGAAAAAACTTGGATCGTACAGACCCATGTAGACCCCAAAGTTCCTCATGTGTTTATAAATGTATCCATCATTTCATGGAAGAGATGGATGGAGAGAAAAATAGAAGAGGGAGCGAGAGATGGTGAAAGACACGGACAGATGAGAGACGACTGCAGAGTATTAGATCGATGCAAAAATAAATGGGTGAGATGCGGAGAGATAAACGGGGTCACAGGGATCGATAGAGGAAGAGAGGGTGCAGCATGATTAACATGGGGAGCACACAGAGGAAAAGTGATACGGAGGGCCAGGGCAGAGGCGAAGGGAGAGGAGAGAGCGGCTGACGGAGAAAGAGGGTTTGGTCTGGAGAACGTCCAAAAAAAAGGGAAGGAGCGGAGCAGGGAAAAAGGAGGAGAGAAGAGGCACTCTGCCAGCTGGGTGAACTCCCATTCAGAAAAGTGGCCTAAAATGAGACTTGATTAAAAGAGCGGTCTACAGCAGGGCCATTCAGCTGGCAGCGTGGAGAACAAATACGCCTTATGATGATGAAGAGAGAGAGAAAAATATATTGGTAAGACGTAGTGAAAATGAAAATGCTTACCTCTCTCTGGTGAGAGAACAATATACTACAACTATGCATATTGTAAAGGGTTGTCGCCTTTGTTTCCATATATTTACAATATGGCTTACTTGTGTCTGGATTGTTAAGTAGAACATTTTTTTTTACATTTTTTTTAAGAATCTGCCCCTTAGGATGAGGTAGCTGAAGATCTCTACAGCTACCTCATCCTAGTGTGGATGCCTCAAATACAAAAATTATGGTCTGGAAATGAACGCAGTGTCATCAATAGTGTGATCAAGGTGATTTGCCAACTCAGAGCACCAATGGGAGGGGAGTGGGGGGGCCAGGCGGTGGGGGGTGCAGCTGTGGTCAGTGTTTCATGCAGCGCTTTGGGTGGGGGTGGGGGGTGCAGCTGCGGTCAGTGTTTCATGCAGCGCTTTGGGTGGGGGTGGGGGGTGCAGCTGTGGTCAGTGTTTCATGCAGCGCTTTGGGTGGGGGTGGGGTGCAGCTGCGTTCAGTGTTTCATGCAGCGCTTTGGATGGGGGTGGCCAAACTGCAGGAGTATTTTGTCATCCCAGGCATTTCCAGGGCTGACGCTGATGTTGATGCATTACACTCTTTCGAGACCGAAGAGACTAAATCTCTTCGGCAAATTCTCTTTTTTTTCTCTTCACAGGGGTGCAGAAGGCCAAAAGGTTGATTAACAAGTAAAAGTTTCAAGAAGAGCCCTGTCCACTGTCTTTTCCCTGAGTGCCTCTGTTCTGACACATAGCCAACATAACATTGTCATAACTGTGACGTAACACCTGTCATAACAAATCATAGGAGCACTAGTACACAGCAATGAAAGATCACAAGTGTACGTGCTTTGCGGCTACGCCTGCACTCACAGAAAGTACCTTTCCCAGCTGGGCCACTCAGGAGCCAGGGACTTTCCTGGTTATTCACCTCCTGGAGAGCCATACAGCAGCTGGGTTTTTATTGACCTCTCTGCATGCCAACCTCCAATAGCTGTACTGCAGGCCAGGGGCCCCGTTCCTCTTTCAGAACAACAATACGAAACAAAGCGGTCATTAGGATCACTGGAGATGAAAGCAGGAAGCTCCCCAGGACCTATGGGAAATGGACCGGCGTTTTAGTGGTCACGCCCTGATTGGCTGTTCCAGCATGGCTGCTGCGCTGCGCCCTCGTGCTAATTCAGAGGAATGACAAACGTGCCGATACCATGGACACTTTCAGGGTTTTCAGAGGCACAGGGATAGCGGACAGACGGGGCTCAGTGTGCCACTAGAGGAGCGAAAGGGGACAAAAAGAGGAGAGAAAAGGGCTTTTTTTAGGGCATAAATACTGATAGCACTGGGCAAAATAAGACAGGGAAAAGAGATACTGTGGATGGCGGTGAAAAGGCACCAAGGATGTGTGTGAGCATGTCTGTCTATCTCTCTGTCTGGAGTGTGGACAGTTCACTGTCACATGTATGTCCATCTCTGTTTCTGTGTGTCAGTATGCATTTGTGTCCTGCTGTTTCTGTGTGAACACATCTGTGTGTGAACGTCTCCATGTGTACGACTACTGTATGTCTGTCTCTCTGTGGGTGAGAGTGAGTGTCTTTGCACGTTTGAATGTCTCGCTGTCTGTAGAAGCATACACACAGACAGACACAGACACACACGTGTGTGTGAGTGTGTGTGAGTGTGCTTGTGTTTATTGATCATTGTGTGTGCCTGAATGGTCCAGCTGGCATGACTCAGGCTTTCAGAGTTGGCGTGTGTGATCAGAATTCTGATCCTGGCTCCTTGAGCCAACCTCTTGTTTACACCCTGTACTAACCACCAATCACAGCCCACACGCCCAACCTTTCTACTTAAGCCAGGCATCCAGTCGAGGCTACGCTCGCATGACCGGGGCTCGTAATCATAAAACTGCATCAAAGATCAGGTTCCGCCTGGTAGCTCTTACTGGGTATGGCGAGGATTTGGACTACGGAAACCTGAACCAAGATCAGGATTTTCACTCTTAGGTCCATGTCCATATACCAGCACAGGGGCAGGCTTGAAAGACTTCCGTTGCTAAGGGAGGTCTTTTGAGTATGTAAGACAGGGAGCGGGGACAGACATAAAGGGTGATTTCCTGCTGGAAGTGCTGGGATACAATGTCCGCAGGGAGAATGAATGGGAAAGTTCTGGAAAGTGTGCAGGGAGCAGGTTATTTACAAGTTTGCACACACACACATGCGCACACCCACACACACACACACACACACACACACACACACATATACACGAAGACAACTGTGCTGTACTCACGCACTCAATATCTACAGATAATGACAAACATCACTAGCAAAACTCTGGGCTGCATTGGTGTCTGGTTCAGTAGACAAAACAAATGTGCACTCATTATTCCAAAGTCTTACCCCGGACACAGTCTGAAACGTTGATTTTACTGTGGGAATACGTTTTTTGGGAAGTTTTTTTTTCAGTTAGCTGGTTGCAATTAGTATTCACCACTTGCACGAAACAAACAAAAGACAGCAGTTGCTTGAGAGAGAGACTGATCCCAGATATTTAATGAGTTTTATGATCTCTTTCAGAAGCCACCAGAAGCGCCATTAGAGGATGGCAGGTATGCTGAATGAGGCTAACTGCCACTTAAGTACCTTGTTTGTTTGATATGTGCATTGGGAAATGGGGAAGAAGCAGCCCTGTGAAGTGTTTAAATTGGACGGGCAAAGCTGGACCACTCAAAGGAACAGAATGGTAACAGTCCAGTAAGCAGTTGAAAATCTTAATGACATGATCACGATAAAAAACGCATTGGTAATTATGGTTATGGGTTGAATGCTAATCGTCATTGCTTTGATGACAGTTTAAAAGAAACATGTGCTGGATCTCGGCGTTGTCCAAGAAGTCCATTTTGGCAGTAAGTTGCTCTTTTTTTGTGGCTGCCCTTCTCAGCAAAAACAGAACACAACTGAAGTCACTCAGCATTACAAAAACTAGCCCCGTCAATGCAAAGAAAAAAACGTGTGTGTATGTCTATGCTTGTGAATGTAGCTTTTTCAGAGCACAACTTTTCTCATCAAAATCTCTTATTCCAGAATCTTATACTATAATGATTATTTCTTTAGCACCAATGTTGAGAAATCTATATAGTATAGCTGCTACTGAGGAAAATGACTTTTGCCAAGTGAGAAATGCGCTCAAGTTTAGTTCGCCAATCCGACATTGCAGCATGCCAAAGAACACACGCTGCATGGAAACGCAGGCCAGCCAAAGCTGGGCGCATTGCGGATCGCAGTCACCGCTCCAACGCATGACTACGCCGCAGAGAAAAAAAAAAACCACTTCCTGGAGGGGAGGAGCTTAAAGGGGAGGGGAAAATGAAAGAGCTGGTCATAATTTTCTGCCATCACGCGTGTCTCCTTTTGTGGGAGAAAGAGACAGAGGAAAAAAAAAACCAGGCAGAGACCAAAAGAAGGAGAAGAAAAAAAAAAAAGAAAAAAGTAGTGGCAGCGGTCCAGACCAGATGTCTCAAACTAGCACTTAGGCTCCTGGAAAAGGGCCTCCCCACCCATTTGTCCCGCTGTCAGTTTCTGGTAACCGAATATCCCGTCCGGCAATTTCCAGGCGACCATTAATGGACCGGACGAGGGTGACTGCTTTAATCTGGTTCAGTCTCGATGCCCCCGCCCCTCTTCTCCCAGCCTCGGGCAGGAGGCCCATATCCTCGACCACAGCTCACCCAGTGAGAATGGGGCAGGGGCTGCATGGGGAGAGGGTAGAAAAGTGCCTGGCAAACCGCACAAGTGCTTAGACAGCCGTCATCAGGGACCGAGATCTCCAGCCTGGAATACCCAGACGTAATTTCGAGGAACGGGGGAAGCAGGGTCGAGTCAGGCCATGCACACGACAATAGGGATTCGACAAAGACATGGTTTTTTTTGGTGGGGGCTTTTGATGGCTGGGTGTATAATGAGGGTTTGAGTTTAAATATGTGTGCTCAGCTGATTGTCCTAATTTCCCTACCCCAGACTGTGTGGGGTGCCCCCCTTCCAGGTGTTTTTCCCCTCCTTCTTTTCTCGCGCTGGTGAAAATGCTTTGACTGAGAGAGTGAATGGGCCACCATGAATGAGTTCATGGGGAGAGCCCACACAGCTACTGCTGTCTTTCTCTTTCGGTCTCTCTCTCTCTCTCTCTCTCTCTCTGTCTCTCTCTCTCCAGGCAATGCGTCTTTCTTTTGTCTCTCAGTTTGCCCCCAGACTCATAACCACTGCCGGGTTGCCGACGGACCCTCCTCCTGCTCGGGTCTGAGCGGGGGCAGCGGCGCTCGCCCGCCTCTGGGCCACGGGTCCCGCCCGTTCCTCCAATCCCGCCTCTCCTCACCTCGGATGACTCCGTCGCCCCATCTCCCGGGGCAACCCCTCCTGCCCAGGGGGGGAAACAGGGTAACGGAGAGGAACCGGGGAACACAAAAAAAGAAAAGAGGGGCGGGCAGGGTGTTAGCAGGCAGCGGGTGATGGGTTGCTGAAAGCCGGATTGGCGCACCTCCAGCTGTGTCACGAGGTGCTGGAGCCCCTTCTCAGGCCCCACATGGGACAGTTTGGCGGCTCCACTCCTCAGCAGCTTCCATGAGACCAGATCTAAACACAGCGTGGTGCAGCGTGGCGCACCAATGGAGACCAATGGCAGCGCTATGTCTCTCTGCTAACTGCACTGCACTCTCCCTGCTTGAAGGACTGGAGCTGGAAGCCCCAACAGTAACTTAACATGGCTGAACGTTTTTACATGAATGTTGCAAGTCAATTCCTATGCTTCTCTATCAAAGCTTAATTGATTTTAACATTGTTTTAATTGTATGAAACTAAAGTCCAGAAAAGTAGTGTAATGGTTGAGGAGCTGTGTAACTCATGTACTTAACCTGAATCCCTTCAGTAAAATATCCAGCTATATAAATTGACTGTAAAAATAAAGGAAGCTCTAGGGTTCTCTTGATAATATCAGCTAAATGGTTAAGAGTAAAATGTAATGTAAATGACATGGTTTATAGTTTTGTACATGGACACTGGAAGTCCCTTCTTGTGCTTCCCTGTTAAAGCTCCATAATTTTTGCTTTTTGGGGTTTTTTGAATTGTTCAATCTGTTCTATAATATAGTAGAGCAATATAATGGCTGGGAAATTCAAGTTGTTTCTCAGGTACTTAACCTGACTTGCCTCAGTGAAATCTCCAGCTGTATAAATGGACTGTGTAAAAAAGAATGTAAGCTGTCTAAGGTGCTGGAAATAAAAGCATCTGGTAAATGATGGCATCTACGGTGGGGGGGAGGTATGAGCCATTCCTGTCCCAGTTATTTTAATTTTAATGAACTCGTTCTTCGTGATCTGGTGTTAATGAGAATGCCTATCTCATGCCCTGCGCCACAGTTGACGGGTTGTGGTGTTGTTGCCATGACATCAGAGTGAGCCGGGCTTTGATTCCGAGCTGCGGTCTCCTTCCTTTGGCTGGCGAATGGCCACATCCCTCTGAGCCGTAATGACAGGCTATGGTTCTGCCCTGCGGCGTTGGCGCTGCCCTTTCTGACGACGTGCGGTGCCTAGCATGCGACCGTTTCAGCAACCAACGCCATTAACATCAGCAGGCTCTCACAAAAACTCCTGTCTGAGGCTGGCACACAGCTGCATGGACACAAATCCTGCCCGTCAAGCTGTCTCCAGAAGTGAGACAACCTTTCACAGCAAGCTCATACAGCCCACAGCCATGTCATCATGTGCTCTTCTCATGTCAAACTTCTACAGCTGAGTCAGGTCTAGGCTTCTGCTGAGGAAAGTTTGTGCTTGGGTGGGAAGCATACTGGGGGGTTAAAAAAATTCCAGGGCCCCAGGACAGTGATGGGGACACTGTGCCAAAGAAGGTGCCATCCTACAGATGCTAAACAGACTCATTATGCTCATCAAAAGATTCCATGGCACTGGCTGAAAGACTAGGGGTGTTAATCCCAGTGTCCTGGTCACAATTCCCATAAAAAGTGGCTTCTATACTTCTGCTAATCATTCCCCCTAGTTCTGAAAGGCCACACAATCCCTTACTTTCCCTATGCACTTTTCATTCCCCAGGTTGTCAGTTAGATGAATGCTCGGGGCAAATTCACGGCACTAAATGAAGCTTGAACGGTTCAGAATGGAAGAACAGAGAAAACGCAGGACTGCAGCAGAGTTTTAAAGCGGCATGCTTTTAGTGGCTGATTGAGAGACCAGCTCTAATTCTAGCAGCCAGCTTGTTCCACGGCGGGACAGCCAAAGAGAACAAAGCACAATATTTATCAATGGACCAAAGAGGATATGAAAGAGTTAAGCCCGCAAGTACAGTAGATGATGATCTTAGAAAATTAAGTAGAGTGCAGAAGGAAATTACAGGCTGGGTATAAGGAGGAGAGGAATAGCAGGAGGAAGACAGCTTTGGAGCAGTCATGAGGAGGCTGTTGAGACTATGCCATGTTCCAGGCTGCTCATATGTGCTGCTTAACTCAGGCAAAAACACAGCCTTTTCACTCAGCGCTCCACAGACACGGCCTGGGTCAGATTTATTTCATGGTTAATGTGTATAAGAGTAAATAAGGGCATTGAAAAGATACACAGGTGGAGCCCAAGCCTCAGCAGTGTTTTTATATTTTATTCTTATAGGTGGACTGGGGCTGAGGTTGGTGGTTCATGCCCCAGTCCAGACACAGCAAGAACACCATTGCTGTTGGGCCCTTGAGCAAGGCCCTTAACCCCACATTGCTCCCAAGGGGGGATTGGCCTGTGGCTAGCCTAATCAACTGTAAGTCGCTTTGGATAAAAGCATCAGCTAAATGATTGTAATGTAAAATGTAATGACTGTGTGTACATCCAGTTTGTCACTTCAGGAGAGTATGGAGTGATACTGTTTGAAAGAATGCCCTTTTGGATTGAAATGCTTCAATGAAGGTCAGTTGAGCAAAAGCTCAGAGTAAACCAATAAGCATGGCTTACTGCAACTCTTCTTGTGTGAAGAATTCTGTCGCTCGACACCCTTATTAAAAAACAGGCAGAAGTACCGTGCCCTCCTTTCCTATCATCCACTATGTTTTTTGGTAGTTGGAAAGCTGATAGGTAGGAGGGAAGGGGGGTCAAAGAGCTAGGGATGGAGCCCCCAGCAGTGCAGGCGACCAGTACATGGAAGTTAAGAGGTAGCTGTCCAATGGGCTTGAAAAAATATAACCAGAAAAAATCTGTCAGATACTCTTGGCATAATGTTATTGGGTCCCCTGCAAAGCACAAGGCCCCTTGACTGCTCTTGATTATATAATCTGTTCTAGTATTAGTTCAGTTAGTCATGTGAATGTCACATAATATACATAAAAATAAAAAATACCACAATAAAATGTAAAAAACAGTAGCTTCCATACTGTGTTTATCATAAATTTAAGCATATAGCTTGAAACAATTGAAGTAATTAAGGCAGAGATGAGGGGTCAGAATGAAAGCCTGCCATCATTTTCTCAGGCGTGAGAGCAGGGGTGTAGCCATGAATTCTGGGCCCTGAATACAGACAGGCTCTGAGGGCCGCTACACTCAGTCAAAAAAAAATCCCAGATTTTCATGGGCCCCTTCAAACCCTTAGGCCCTGTATACTTAGCACTCTTTTCCCCCTGGTGCTACACTCCTAGGTGAGAAGTATTGGAGGAGTTCTCCCACTTCAAAGGGGTATTGCAGGATGTGTCTAAATGCGAGGGGAGGCAAGGAGGAAAAAAATGCCTCAAGAGGGCTGCCAGATAATTTTGCATTGTTTGAATGTTATGAATTTCATTTTCATTGCTAATAATTTGCTTGGCACAGAGATGCCCTTAACCAGGGTGACTTGCATAGCTTTAGCTTCCACTTAACATATTGTCTATTTATACAGCTGGATATATTTAGTGAAGCCACTCAATATATGTGTCAAGGGTACAATGGCAATGCCCCACATGGGAGTTTAACCTGGTTCAGCAAAGTTACCTGATCAGTTCTTCAACCATTACATCACAGTGATGGGAGAGTGGGTAACTATGACACCAAAACTGAGTGAATCTGCCATATTACCAGTAACTCCATCATTTGAACCAATCATTGTGTTTTGTTTTGCAGAGCAAAGCCCTTTCATTGGTTGAAAAAAGGAAGTGATTGACAACTAATTTTTCTGTCTTCTCATTCACCCGTCACCACACTACAGCACTGCCAAACTGAAGTCTTTCTTAGTGTAATGTCTGGGCTTGGACAACAATTACCTGGAGAATCAGGCAGGACTAACTCTGTTGACAGGTGAAAAGTGAATTGGAGAACAGAAAAACCTGTGTGGACTGGTGGAAATGTCGAAGGGTTGCTAATGCAAATACTTGTGTCAGTTATGTTAGCCAAGAGTGTTTGCTCGTCTTTACTATGAAAAAAGGAGCACATCTAAGCGGAATGGACCAATACAGGCAACTGAAATGCCCACTCCAGCAAATCTTACTTCCTGACCTTACTCAAAGAAACACTCACAAAAAGGAAGCAGAGTGCAGTGATGTACTACTTCACACAACAGGTGTTGAAAAGTAACACCCCTTATTTGCTCAGTGACTTTGCAAACAGGATGGCTATGTCACATCACTTATACATCACAGCACATGGGGAACTGTTTTAGGAGGAAGTGAGAGAATTTGCCAGGACTTGTACCACTGTGTAGCACCGTTGCCAAAATACAGGATGTGATATATCAGCAAAAAAAAAAAACACTATGGGTCAAGTTGACCTTTAAATACTGTGATGTAAGAGTTAGCATTTGCCCAGTGTTCACACAGTTATTCAAACAGTGCCAGCAACTGTCTGCTAGGAACCTCATTCACAGTCCTCTCTCAGCACCATTTCTACGCTACCTCCTACTTCTAGTCCACACTTGATTGCATACACTCTTAAAGACACATTTCATTCTCGCTCTGATAACCATTAATTTTATATATTTATAAGATCACAGCGCTACTTCAACAAGCTGTCACCTGAGGTGAGAAAACATGAGAAAAACAACCATATTATAATCATCATTAAAGCAAAAGTATCTGCAAAGTTTCAAACAGTGATTGTTCCCTTGAAAACAGTGAAACGTTAGTAAAAAAGAAAGCGCAACCGGTAAATCTGGGGCGAAGTGACTCAAGTAAACATCCTGTTGTATAAATGTTAAAATGGAAAATCAACCTCAGTTTCACTCGGTTTGGGGTAAATAAGGAAAATAAATAATGTAAAAAAAAGGGCTAGCAGAGGCTATTTTGCAGTAACAGATAAGACTGCATTCTGCCTACTGCAGTGCAGCACTCTCTCTCTCTCACTCTCTCTCTCTCTCTCCAACCTGAGCTCCCTCACCCTGCGCTTTCACCCTACGCTCAGTGTTTTAATAAGCGACTCTTCCCCCTGCTTCTCCCGAAGGCTCATTAATGACACGGCGGGCAATGGGGTCTAACGGCTGCATCCTCGGGGCCAGTGCTGTAGCCCGCTTGCCTCTGCGAGCCTCAGTGATAGCAAAGAGAAAAAAAAACGGCTAAACTGTTCTTGGGAAAGTTAATGTATTGGAGGTTTAGGCCTCTGTTCTTTGGACACACGCCTCTGAAATGGGGAATGGTGAAGGAACAGGATAGCCTTTAGCACTAGTTAAAGGATGAGAGGGGGCGATGGCAGGACTATATACCACAGAGTAAGAGAGGCGAAGGACTGAGGGATAGAGCCTATAACACACAGATGGAGAAGTGAAAGAGTCCAGGCCTAAAATATGGAGGAAATGAGGGATGGAAGGCAAATGCTATAGTGAGGGAGCAAGAATATAACACACAAACCAAAGAAAAAGGGATGAATGGAGAGTATAGTCCACATCTAGACAATAAAAGACATTTAAAAAGAGAAGTGAAGGAGTGATGGAAATCCAATAAGCTACAGAGGGTTGAGAGAATGATGGAGAACATGTAACCAAAAGGACAGCAGTGAAGGAATGTGAGACAGCCTGAAACTGAATAGACAGTGGAGCAATAGATTGATATTGTGGCAAAGGACAGCCCATACCGCTATGAAAAATACAGTTTAAAACAAAATGGAAGAAGCACAGAAGAGGCCATTGCCATCTTTTTTTTCCCAGTTCCAATTACAGTGCTTTGCTCTGGTGAAACCGCTTCTTAATGGGATTTTTCCTGCTTTTGCTCAAATCACCACCGCACCACAGACACCCACGAAGAAACCTCTGCTGCCAGATCTCGTGCACTTGGTCTTAAACCAGGGACTGTTTCCCAGGCTAACGAGCCACACAGCAGAAGACAGGGGGGGAGGCTAATTGACCACAGCTGGTAACCGAAAGCTGCCTAAGTGAGAGGTTAGGGTGTGGTGATATTGAGGTAACCAAAAGAGGTCTGACCAATTCGAGATGACCACACCCAAACAAGAAGAGCACCATTTGAGTCCCACCACTGTATATTTTTGGTTACAGTTATCTGGTAACACAGCCCAAACTTAAGCTAATTATGTGACTGGGTTTTCCTATCTGCACAATTAAGATGTACCATCTGAATAAAAGTAGGGGGGAAACAACAGTATGTTTCCAAAAATATGAGGTGGAAAAATTCCCTTGTCTATAGTGGTTCTATGCCTTTAGGTGAACAGTCCTTTACCAGCTTAGTAGCTTGGGAGTCTGCTTTCTAAGCATTGATTTGAATAATCCGAATGGCAGTCTGTGTGCCAAAACCCATTCCCAAAGGCAAATAAAAGGACTGCCTGTTGTCACAGTCTCCATTAAAGCTTACTCTTGTGTTTACAGAAGTCCCACATGCTACATGTACATCACAATAATGTTATTATTTATCTATCTTATATATATTTTTTTATTTTCTTAGTGGAAGAAGATCCCTTGTCCACAGTGATTTTACTTAAGTACTTTTAGTACAGCAATTCAGGGAAAATATGTGACTGGTCCAATGCAAAATCCATCCCACTGAAGTCCCACTGCTGCAGAATGTGAACATTCCCATGTCTATCTTGACTCCAGGTCCCATCCCTTGTGAAAACTGGCCTGGTAACCTCACACACGGGCGAAAGGATGCCAAAGCATCTCAGCCAAACAACAGGACCTCCAACTTGACTGCCCTACCTGCACCCGCGGTGGCCTGACGTCAGCGTCTGTCACAACAAAAACCCAAGTCACACCCCCTTCCCCCTTAGCTGTCTTCTCACCACCCGTGATCTCGGCAACCAAACATCAGGGAGCGCCCGTTTCCTGCCAGTCTGAGTCACGCCGCAACTCTTGCCAGGTGCTCTCTGTGCGGCCCTTGTCTTACTCGGCCAGTGAACGTGAATCAGAAGCCCTTCACATCCGCACGACATGGTGCTACCGCTTCCCCAGCAGGACACCTTTTCCGCCTGCGGTGCTGAAAGACCTAGGGCACAGGTGCTAAACCAACCGCATCTCCATCAATGGCTGCTTCAACTTGGCGAGAAAGGACATCATACAGTTTGGGTTCTGCTCGAGAGCCAAAACATGATCAGCTCCATAGAGCAAATGACGCAAGAGACGATGGGAAAGACGAGGTGGTCGGTCATACCATAACCCGACGTCTTCACTGTAATCTATCCTATGTAATCCCTGAGAACATCAATTAACAAGACACCATGACAGTGACAGAAGACGCTATGTCTCCTAGAGAATTAGAGACCAGACAGAGTCGGTCAAAGATTTAAACGTGGACTTGGCAGAAGGAGATGGAAATTGCGATGGATAAATTACTACACCGGTAAACTTTTCATGCCACTTTCTCTACAGACATCCGTGCCTTGGCAGAGAACACTCAGGAACTATGCCATCCTACGCAGCGTTTGAAGTAGATTCACAAGATCTTCTCCCGGCCAGTAATTGAAATAAAGTAATGGGTCTAACTTCATTTGAATCCGACAATTATGACTAAATTATATAAAATCACATTTTATTATTTTAATTAAATCATACACGAAAACACTTAGCCATTGATAAGGAATAATTGTATGTTTAGGAGTACTTGTTCTATATTATACGTGTATTATCTTGAGTAAAACGCATATTATTTATTACATTTACATATATTACATCTACGACATTATATAATTATATAAATGTCGCCGACTGGCTAGCACTAGCACATAATAAGATCCAAACGCAATCGTAGTTAAAACAGAAAAAAATAATGGTTGAAAAGTAATAGAAAGCATGAGACAAAATGTTTCACGAGAAAAGAACACAAATATGCAAAAATCTGCACCGTTTGGCTTTGTTAGCCTTCTTTGTATTTGTTGTCGTGGACAGGTGTGGGATAGCCTACGTAACTTAGACAAAAAAGAGCCGAGGTTGAAATCCATGCTAGTAACTTAAGGGCAAACCACGACTGATGGATAAAGCAAACTTATCACTTAAACACAGGGTAATGAAATCACAGACGGGTGCATGCAGTACATCTCTCATTCGGGACGGGCAGAGTTGTAGCTACACACTGCAATAAATCAAAAGCGAGGTAGCTGCCCTTAAATCAGCTGCGCAGTAGGTTACCTGTAGTGGCAATTAACATAAACATATTTAATGTAACTTTGCATCTTGATTGCATTTTAACAAATGTTGCAAAGTGAGCCAAAACAATTGAATGTATAAAACCTACCGCATTCTTCCGACACAAATTATGGTAGTGTTATCCCTTTGGTTAATGTTATTCTTTTTTCTCTGAAGCCTATGCATTCGATGTATATGCAGTCTTCTTCGTTGCCCTATTTGATTCGATGTGACAGAGATGAATATTTGAATACGGGACTTTCTCCTGTAACAAATGGTTATCAAGATGAAGAGAAACCTGGGAGACGTCCGACCGCGAGGGAGGTGAGAAGGAAAGGGGTAGTGATACGAGGGAGGCAGAAATTGAACCTTGAACAGCCCATTTTTTTCCTCCTACAAAACCCGCTTTCTTATTTGTCTTACGGGGGGATGGAGACAAAAGTGGGATGGGAGGATGGCGAAGTGGAGAAAAAAATGCGACGTAATCACACAGCGTACATCTAGGTAACCCAGCATCAGACTGGCAGTTCAGTTACGTTTAAAACAAGTCAGGAGGAAGATCATTAAGAAACGGTGATGCTGATGGAAATAAGTGTAATTTAAAGTGTAAACGGCCAGAGGGAAGAGAGTGCAGGACAAGCAGAGCGTGCAGAGTTGAGAGAGATGGAGCATTCGGACGGTGCGTCAGTGCGGTGGCGAGTGAAGTTGCTGATGCTGCACAGGCAGAGTCAGAGCCGCGCGAGCCGGCGGTCGGTCAGAGCGTCGCAGCGACTGCGCTTGAGGGGAACCGAACATCTTGAAGTGCCACACTCTGCAGTTCAGCAGCCGATAAATATCACGCCTGACAACCTGACGGCCTCCCTAGGTATACAACCCAGATATTCAAACGGCCATAAATCACTCACTGTTTTTTTTTTTTATAACGCATCAGTTAAAAAGAAATGGTAATCCATAAGAATGACGAGCTGTTACAAGATATTAGAAATATGAACGGTGCATTGTAATATTCAATGGAATATTCTATTCTAACATGCATTATTTCCCTGTAAAATAAAAACAACGTTTTTATTAGGTATATTTTAACTCCTTGTCAAGTTTTTACAAAGACTAGCATAGCCAAGTAAAAAGTAGGCACACAGAAATAATTGACACTCAGACCCTGTAATCTACTCAAAGACAGCAGAGAATAATGAGAAAGTAAATTGGAGCGGTTTTGGATGAATGTAAATGCATTCCTTTCCATTTTAGGATTTACAGCGGGGCAAAAGTCTGTGCCGCAATTAGCCGGATAATCGGCCTCAGACACAATCACATAACTGCTAAATGAACAAACACAGCGAAATGAACAGGGATATGGGAACATGTCCTTTCAAGTAGCCAAAATGACCAAACGGTAGATCCAACCCATTCACCAAATCACCCCTCATCACATAAAATCAATATAAAAACTGTAGGCTAGATGGCACATCAGGGATGAGTTTCCTGAGCTTGCAGCAAGTAATTCCAATAAAGGAATAGCATGCGCTATCCGCAGCTGTAGTTACAGCAGCTCGTGCTTACATTTGAGCAGCTGCCTTTTCACTTCAAGCGAATCAGGTTTGCGCTCAGCAATACAGGAAGCCGCGCCCCACCCAAGACTGGAACCCTGGCTCCTCATCCAATACACAAACAGAAAGGACGTTTTAAAGAAGAAATAAGGCCATTACTTTCATACGTGTATTTAAAAAGTACCTGCAGAAACAATATTATGGATCTTGGGCAGATAAGAGAATGTTCATCTTCACTTTACTGTGAGACAGTGTTGTATGTTTTATTCTGACAAACCGCTGTGACAACATTTTACCATCAGAGGTAATTTTGCTTTAGGAGAGAGAGGCAGATCTCAACATTGGACAACTGTGAACTTCAGCTACTGTATCTTGCTGTACAATAATACTTATGGCTTCCCCAGTCAAGCCCTTGTCATGTCATCTAGTCAACTCACCATAAAGATGAATAATATAGAATCGATTCACAACTGATCAGTGAATCTGTGTGTTACAATGCCCTCATGCGTAATGTCTGTCTCTCATAATTTTGTCAACTGCCAGATTTCCACTCTCTGCTTACTTAGGTCAGACACTTGACATTTAAATGTCAAAGTGGAATCAGTTGATGAGCAAGCATTTGAAACTTTGCCAAACGTCTCTTTCCTCTCCACTTTCCTACACACTTGTGAAGAATTAAAAGTTGCTCCCTCCTCACCTTTAACCACCAAAGCGAATTACTGTAGAGGGAACTTAATGCAGGTTGCAGTAACTCACCCTGTTGGGGTTAGTGCCATATCATTGGTGGTGGAGGATGACCCCAGATGTCTGCTCATCCAATCATCATGAATTTTGAGACATTGGAAAAACACTGCACTCTGGAACAGCCAGACCCAGAACCCCCTGCTGCCAGGTAACTCTCCATGAGGTCTGACATGTCACAGTTAAATTAATCTGCTTCCAAAACCTGTAATTCAGTCTCTGGGACAAAGTGGGCTCAGGAGGTGCGGGGTGCAGGGTGTGTGGGGGAGGGGGCTTAATAAGGAAGATTTAATTAATGAAATGGGATCCAGATGTGTTACAGAAGCAGCTGATTAAGGACAGGCCCATGAGTCATGAGCATGAACCCATAAACATCTGGGTTCAAGGTGCTACCAGGCGGCTGTGGCTACAAACAGAGCTGGCCACACAGACCAGGAGGGAGAGTGTGCAGGAGGGATGGAGAGGATGGTTCTGCACTGTGCAGCACTGTAGAACATAGTAGTGTAGGGTAACGGCTTAAGGAGCTGAAGGGAGCTTAAGAGGCTGCAGGTTCAAATCTCATGTGGGCCACTTCCATTGCCCTGCTTCAGGAGAATTTCCAGATGTGAAAATAAAAGTGAAACTGTGTCAGAGCATCTACTGAATGATCAAAAAGGTGAAATGTACTTTGTAAATGTAAATTCAGTGGAGGAAATAGAACAGTGGTTTGGTATCTTGATAAAACATGAGCACAAAAGCTAAATAGACAATACAGGTAATGACCAATACTCAATGACAATACTATGCTCTAAAAATTGACAATGAAGTTTTTTTTTCAACAATTCCTCAGTAAATGTAATCTAGTCTGGTCCTAGAGGGCCAAACTGTAATCTGTTTTTTTGTCTTCACCTGAAATTCCAAAACCACTTCAGAGCCAAGAAACAGGGTGAGGTGAGTTAATTGTTTGACCGTTTCAGTTCATCAGTGAGTTCAGAGTAACAACAAAAGCCAGTACCCTGTGGCCCTTATGGACCCAAATTGAGGACCACTGCAATACAGTTTGCTGGGATGAGAGGAAGAATAAGCTTGTGCAGCTGGCTGTGGTAGTGAACAGGAATAAGCCAGTAAAGCTGGCTGTGGTCGGGGACAGGACTGAGCCAGGAAAGCTGGCTGTGGTCGTGGGGTGGGGAGGAAAAGGACCGTCGTCAGCAGGGCCAAGTGAATATGGCATTGTGGAAGCCCTCCTCCCTTTGGCAGTGGTGGCCAGGTGTCAGGCTCTGGAGGAATTTAACACCGATTGCACAGGGCCGGGACAGGCAACAGTCACGCTGGAGTTACCGGGAAGGGACCGGAACCTGGAGGAGCTCGTAGAAGGGAAGCTCAGGAAGAACCCTATTCTGCGGATTTCATCTGTTCTGTCTGAGAGTCTGGTTGGCACTGGCAGGAACTCTCCTCTCCCTTCCCTCTGCTACCTGTACAGTCATAACAAAGGCAGCTTCTGAAGTATGATGGGCAGGGAGGACCATATCTGATTCTGGGTTTCATGCCAACTCCTACTCTTAATTATTTCAATAATTTTTGCAATCTATCATCTCCGCTAAATGTGTCGACAAGCTCATGAATTACAGCTATCACTGTTTCTGTGTCCCAACACTGAAAATTTTACAACGGTTGACTCTATGAGTGGACTTGTGTTGTTATACCAGCTAATTTGCTAAATGAGCCAGAGTAACAAGATAATTGGAGAAAGAAAACACTTATGTGTACACCACCCCTCCAGAAATAGAGTGGCACAACTCTCCCTCAGGCAGACTGAGGTCAACGAGGCCTCCCTAGTAAGAAAATTCCCTGTGGTGTCTGACATCCCCTTATATTGTCACATTATGATCCCCTGAATGACGATCGGTGAATTGCACTGCTTATTCATTCACTTAGCAGAGCAAGTTGCAAACTTGTGACCTCGTGTTGTTCTCCTCAACAGCTCAACTACAATGTAGCTTGAGTCGGCTGATAAGGGTTAGGCCTCCAAGCACCTACCAAAACCATACTACAATGGCTCAGGTAGGACGGACGCATTATTTTTGAGGTACCTTAGTGCCAAATTCTAACCAAACCACAAGATCGGACTACACAATACCAGTGAGCGCAAGGTCTCATAAACCCACGTGCTTTCTCTCTCACTAGTGGTACAGAGGCCTAAATTCGATATGCTCAGCTCCTTGGTTTTTGTCTCATCAAACTGCTAGAATGAGAAAAGCACAGGGATTTTGCCATAACGTTTCACCCCCTGGGTTGCATAGCTCCCTCTAGTGGCATGGCCACGACTTCATTCTTACATCATTCTTCTGGCAGATTCATACTTACAGGAAGTATGATATTCAACCATAAGTGCAATAAGCATCAAAAATCCACATCAGTGTCCTGCTGCAGCAAACAAAGGGGGGTTAGTTTAAAGGATATGACTTTAAATGAGGTCAGTAAAACCAGGGAGGGCCTGGGTAGGACCAAATGAGCAGCTAGCAGAGCCTCCTGGCATGAGGTCAGAAGGGTGGTGTGAGGCACATAAATCTGGCCTGGAATAGCGAGTAGGTGCAATGTTCTTGATTTAGCCTGACTACCAGCAGGTATCCTGACAACGGTTGGCACAGTGACGGACCAGCTGACAGAAGGGCAGCACAGGACAGGTGGGAACAGAAGAGGGATTCTGTGTTGGTGAAGCTCTGGACACTTTACACCTCCTTTGCCCCAAACAGCTGACTTTGGATCAGCTTTCCAAACAGGTATCCAAGTTCCTAGTGAAGACAAGGAAGGGACTGATCCAGGGTCAGTTCTTGAGGGCAGAGTACAGCTTCACTCTAGAGAGCCGAGCTATTTCAGACATTTTAGTAGACAGTTAAGATGTATTTGAAGGGTCTTCAGGGGTGAGGGTCTTGGCCTTGGTCTCCTTTTACTTACTTTTATGGTACAGGCCAACTTCCTTTAGGCTGAAGAGCACCCATACGTACCTTCAGTCAATGTATGTTAAAAAATATCTGTTGTAAAAAATGTTTGTTATATCTAATATCATTCCCGTCTTCATTATTATAAATAATATGTAAGCCAAGAATGTGAAATTTTAATTACTGTTAATTATGTTATAGAACCATCTGTCAATATCCAGAATAAAGGTTTGATTGTCAGAAGATTGTGTGGTTCATCCTCATCTATAACAGAGCTGACCACTTTGATCAAAGAATCCTTTTATGATTCATCCTTTATCCTTTCATCATTACCATTAATCAGTCCAAATACATTTCTGCTTTGTAGTGAACCTTCATTCAGAGGTTATCACTTAGCTTAGTTATCATATTTCCCAATTTTATACGCACACCCACTTATTGCATTTATTTAAATGAACATTTATGGAGCCGAAATGTTAAAACATAAGTGTCACACCTCATATGTGAGCCTGCAGCTGCTTGGCACACTCCAGAACCAAGGTTTCAGCTGGATTGAACAGAAGCAGCAGGCGCTATAGCAACAGATGCTATGGGTTACCATGATTACTATTCATCCTTTAAATTAATTTTCTGATCTCAAATAAAAGTCTTCATAAGTCGTAAGGTTACAAACATGTTAATCCTTTCAAAGGGCAAGATCTAAAAATAGTCCCTGATCAGGCAAAACAGCGAACGCAACTGGGCTCAAAATTGTTACTTGGCTCCCAGAATTTAGTAATTCATCAAAAACGATCCCGCGGGTCTTACGTGTCTTTTGGCAGGGCTCTTGAGAAGCACACAAGAAGGAAGCAGGACAAGACCGAGCTTCGACCAAGCTAAGCCGGCGAGCTCTTTCTCTCTCTCCCTGTCCGCCTGGCACAGTCGCTAGTGTAACCCATCCACAATAAAGCACTGCCATCAATAACAGTCTCTGCAAAAAGCTCAGCTGTTGAGTCATTTTTCCAGACGTCCCCCCAGCCCCAACTCTCCCTCGCAGTAAAAAAAAACCTCTAAGTAATATTTTCTGCAGACTCACTGGGTTTTTTTCTTTTATTTTATTATTTCTTTTAAATGACTGTGAGATTAGTAATACCTTGGGCTAACCAAAAACAGCGTTTCCAGCAGCGGTGTCTTCCAGATTTACGGTAAATACATGCTGCCATTAGCCAAACCAGGGCAGATGACCATTCAGATCTTCCAGTTTAAACATCACTTTAGTATGCACCATCCCCAAATTAAACAGGGTGGGTGAGGGTGAGGGGTTCCATTCATCTTGGTGAGCCACTTTAGAACAATGGTGAGGCAGCTGGGCTTGTAACTGAGAGAGGTTGTGGGTTTGATTCCCAGGCAGGGCACTGCCATTGTGTCCATGCACTTGAATTGCTGCTCTGTATAGGGCTGTCTGCTAGAGGCTCGATATGTCAATGTAATGTTGCATGGTCTTACTTCTCCTGTATAACCTAGCTAAACCGTCACTCTTTTTTAAATTAAAAAAGATAAAATGAAATCTTGTAATGGAAGCCCAAAGAAAAGGCTGCTTTGTCGCAAAACAGTTTTTTTCTGTAAAGAGAAAAAAAAATATCCAGGTGTTTTCGAATGAATCTCTTTGGCGAGGCTGAAGGAGAGGCGAAGGGGGAACAGACAGAGGTTGTGTATGAGCCCCAGGCTCCTTCTTAACACCCCTGAATGGACCCGTATCAGCCCTCTGTGTCTTTTCATGAGGGAGGAACATACATGCATACATTCATACATGCATACACGCATTCACAGGGCCCGGAGCGGCCGGCAATCGCTGCCAGAGAGGGGAGGGAATTCCGGACAGACTCCTCTTGATGGCCGCGACTTTATCTTTGTGCTCTTAGCAGGTGGTGGCGGTGCACGTCTGCCTTTCTGAGCGCGCCCGCTTTTGTCGCTCCCTCAAAGGACATCTTTTTTCGGTGGTTTTCGCACACAGGCCGAGCCCAGAATCGAGAACTTGTTAAAGAGGAAGAGGCGGGGGGAAGGGGGGGGCAGAGGGGTGGGCGGAGGTGTCTGTTGCAGGGGAATGCTTTTAAATTCACTCCCCTTATCATTCAGCGGGGAGCATCCGGGATTGTTTGAGTTGGGAATGGAGCAAAGGGTTTTATTCATTTTTGTGTGCGGGTTTGCAAATGTGGTCGTGGGTGGCTATGTGTGCATTCATGTGTGCACATTCATGTTACCCATCTGTGTATGTGTAAGTCTGAGCATGTGTGTGTGCATATATAGGCATATATGAGTGTGCATGTGTGTGAGTGTGTGTGTGTTGGGGGCATAATTAATACAGTAGTGTAGAATTCACAGCAGAGGAATAATGCTGACTCGCTCTCTCCCCAGGCAAGTGCCATGCCAGAGGCTCTAATAAGGGGAACTGTGAGCATCCTGAAGACCATTCAGCTCCTTCTTCACACACACGCACGCACACACGCACGCACGCACGCACGCATGCACACACACACACACTCACTAACTCACTCACTCACTCACACACACACACTCACTCACTCACTCACACACACACACACACACTCACACACTCACTCACTCACCCACTCACACACACACACACACACACTCACTCACTCACACACACACAAGCTCAGGCGAGCAAACACACACACGCTCAGGCGAGCAAACACGAACACACACACACACACACGCACACACACACACACACACCGTAGCCCATACAAAGACAGACCCTAGGGGTGACAGCACACTCTGGACACCCTGCTGTGTGCATGGCTCTCAACAGGAAGAGCAAAGACAAGCATTACACAACTCTCACAAAAGCCTTGCTCTAAGGTCGAAACCAGTCATGAGCACCTGAGCACGGGAACACGTTGGTTCTCTGTGTTTGTGACTTGGCTAGCACTTTACAAGCTTTCGTCAGCTTTTGTGTCCGCTAAAATCAATGAACACTATTCTAAGGTTATTCCCTCTTCATTTTTGATCTTTTTTGTCTTCACTTGGCTTCTAAGCACCTTTCATTTTTTCCTGCCATCTGTTATTTTTGGACTGAGTAACTTTTCATCTCTCAAAAACTGTTTGGTATGTATGCATGTTCTGCCGCGACAAAGCACAGACAAAAAAGGCTCTTCATGTACCATCTCATGGGAGGCCTCATGGTAGCCTGCTGCTAACTACCTTATAACCCTCCCCCTCCAAACCAGTCACATACATTGGGCCTTACTTACAAAACACTCACACATATACATGTTCACATTTTTACCACTTAGCGTGATAACCCATGAAGTATAAAATAACAAATTAATTACAAATCCATCTTATAAATGGTGGAGAGGGTGAAACAGAAGTGTCATCCTAAATTCTTGTTTTCTATGTCCTAAATAAAAACACTCCCAGTACAGATGAATGTAGAATCACGTAATTCAGTATTTCCTGCGGTACACCGCATGCTACAACCTATCACACCACATTAGCAGGGCTGACTACCTGAAACCAACTGAAACACTGAGGTACAGTATTTACTAATTCGACTACACTGCATGAAAAAGAGAAAGGGGGAAATGGCAGAATGTGTGGATGGTGGGGGTGGTAAACAGATGTAGTAAAACCTCCATTGATACAGTCAGGAAGGTAATAGCAGTATTTTAGGCATATCAGGTGCGAATCTTGTGTAATGAGTGCACACAAACAAGAAATGGGAGAGGTGATTAATGCTCATTCAATAGGCAGCGTCTATCTGAGTCAGCAAACAGATCAATGGCCGACCGGCAAAGTTTGTGTGAATCAGTGCAGTGCGAAGGACAGGGCCGCCCTAGCGAAACATGTTGTGAAAGGAAGTGTTTGGCGCCATCTGGTGGTGAAATGACGAGCACTACAAATTCTGCCCCAAACGCCAATTTTGTAACCAAGATGAATGGCTAGTATGAATTAAGAAAATGGGCAGAAATTATGCTGTAATAAGCATAATTTTTAGTAAAACGAGGGAGAATGATCTAGTGTTGCTCTAAAAGTAAACAAGCCAAATTAGCATGATTACAGCATCAGATGTCAACCACCACAGCCCCCTTATAAAACAATTCCTCTACTGCAAATTAAGACTGCTCCAATTTCATTTTTTTTAATCAGTCAAATAAACATAAACTAAAATATTTTCATTGCTGCTTTTGGTCACATAATCTAAAAAAAAATGGTATAAAGGACTGAGTTGCCCAGTGAGACATTTCCCCTTTCTCCTGCTCCAGACTTCAGAAGATTCACTTTTTCCTGGCACTGTGTTCATCATGTGACCAGCACAGGGCCTCACTACCTGCCACATCCTGTCCACACCACAGATTCCCATTACACCAGCCACACTTTATTCCAGACATCCTGTGTACCAAAGGCACAGATAATTGTCTTCAATAAATCTCTTCATCTGCATAAAAAAGGACCGGAGTTTTAAGAGTCGTCAGATTGGCGAGTATCAAAAAAAACAAACAAACAAGCATTTTGCTCCCTTTCACATTACTTCCTGTTGAATACAACAGACTGCCTCCTATAAAATATAAACACATATTTTTAAATGTGGATATTTTTACGCCCTGACAGAGGGTAACAAAAGCAGTAGAGGTGGCTTCTGGCCTTCAGGAAGCACAGGAAACACACAATGTTCCCGCAGATTTAAAAAGGTTACCCAAACAGAAATATAATCCCAATTCCACTGCACATATGCATGTCCTCCTAAGCAATTAGATTGGACCTGCATATAAAGCAGCGCCAACCAGTGGCTTTTTGGCTGGATACTTAACTTCCCTCTGGCTGTAATGCCAAATTAAAAGACATATGACACAATTAGAGCAAGAACAGATGGCCCTATCTTGGATGCATGGGCAAGTACAGAGTCAGAAACTACACTGCCCATTAAAACACAGCCATAAGGGTAAAACCTTCTAGGTAAGGACTGTCATGCAGAATGTGCAACAACACCAATAAGGTAATGCTTACAAATAGCCAAAAGATGAGGTTAGCAAGAAAAACACTGCTGACATCACGAAATGTATGATATATTTATTTTTCTGCACACAGGGAAGAAAAACACACATTACATACAAACAGAGTAAGTGATAAACGGAGGCCCTGATACAGCCACATCTTTTACACATCAAAACAGCAACAGACAGCTCCCGCCCTGTCTGAAATGGGGCACAGCAAATACGCTGTTGAGGAAGGCCAGGTCATCGTGCTCTGGCATTTGCTGACTCATTAAGCAGCCAACGAATGCACCGCTCAGAGTAACATGCAGTACAGGGGACTTAACTCTGCACGCACCACCGATTCAAACCTGGGTCACTATTTCAAACGCTTTAACCCTTTAAATACTAGTAATATTTCTCCAGATCATAAAAAGAAAAAAATGTACCTGCATCTAGAGGAGTTATAATATTTAAAATGCAGATTTTATTCAGGTCTGGTGTGAATTTGAACAGTATTGCAATGTATAAAATGCCATTCCATTAATACCTTAATCAAGAGGCTGTCATTTGTGCATTGGGACCCAGCGTTGGTTGTGCTGTAAAGTGAGCACAGTCCACTCATACAGGTCAGAAGTGTCCAGAATTATAGGAAAATGGCCAGTGTGAGTTCAGGCTTCTCTTCTGGCCCCACACTAACATTCAGTTACCCAAGGTCTTGACTGACCCCCGTTAGTTGACTAGTACTGGGCAGCAGAGCAGTATAATGGTACACAACAACAGGAAGCTGAGCTTGTGACTCCGTGGGCGCAGGTTTAATTTGCACTGCTGCTGCGCCCTTGAGCAAAGTATTTAACCAGAATGACTTAAATACCCAGGTGGAAAAATGGACAGTATGTGAAGATATAAACTGTGTAAATTCCTCTGGATTAGGGAATGTACTGCTGATTTATTGTACAAGGTGTTTCAGTGTTTGCAGCTAGAACAAAAATAAAGCCATTCTCAAATAAAATTGGACACACCCGCTCCAACGCGACTGATGTGAGAATGTCGGGGCTCAGTGAGGTGGGCCCCGGACCCCGGCCCGCCCGTACTCCAGCTCCTCAGTACCAGTAGGTCTTTCGGGCTCTGCGGGGCTCCTCGATTCCCAGGTTCTCCATCACTTCCTCCTCCAGGGTGCGGAGTGATGGTGTGTAGGTCTTCTCCAGGGCGTGCTCGGAGGCTGTGTCCTTGGGTCCGTCTGGGGAGGGAGAGCGGGGGTGAGGTCAGGGAAGAGCATTTTTGTGGTGGAAGTCAGGGACCCCTGAAATCTATTACGGCTATAAGAGACTCACCCTCACCGCTACTTAACCCCCCCCCCCCAAGCCGTTTCAAGGTCAAATTTCCTATTCTTTGTTTTGTTTGGTATTTTTGTTTGGAAATGTTGCGCCTCCTGCAGCCACCCTGTCCGTCTGATTCAGGAGGAGATGGCCATGCACAACTGACTCCAATTCACATGAGGAGAGGCTCTCGCTTCTACGATGACTTGTGATGAGAAGTAATATAATTTAACACGAGTTTCTGTAACCCTCAGAACTGCACTTAATTGTGTTGTCCAGTGTGACACTGACACAAAGTCATACAAAGCAATGTGATGGGTCCAACTGATACAATCCATTGTGATGTGCTGTAGAGAAATGTAGTCAAAAACAGTATGTTGGGAAGTGACATAATCCGATGTGATGTGTATTAATTTATTGCGATGTCATCACTGCAAAGTGAAGTAGTGCGATATGCAGGCAGCATGCAGGTGTGCCTTACCTTTCCACTGCGCGGGCACGATGCCGTCCTTACGCTGGACCACGGGCCTGGGGATGATCCGTCCCGTGCGGACGGAAACGCGCACCTTCTCCCCCTCCTCCGTGAAACGCCACTCCACCTCCGTGGGCTTCCTGTCCACATGCGTAAGGACCGGAGCACAAACACACAAACCACAAAAGCAGTGTCACAGAACGTACGAGACATCAAAGCTTCACAAAAGGGAAAAAAAAACAAACAAACAAACAAAAAAAAAAAAACCCTGCAGTAGGACCACAGTTAGTCTGGAAAATTTCTTAATTTGCTAACACCGACCTGGTTATTTATTAACAGGTCACTGAGAAAGTTCCAACATGCATGTATCTCAGCCAAGATAATCAAGATCATATGACATATATATGATAGAACTATATTTCCAATAGCCTGAAGGTCAGCCTATCAGAAAAATGGAACATGGTCGAAATTAAGAATATACGCTGCCAGCACCTCAGCCTTATGTGTGGCTACGGAGGACAGAAAGATGTAGCTGGCCACCATGGTCTGTTCTATAGCTCACCGATCAGTGGGGTCCACCAGGGAGATGTGTTTGAGCAGCAGAGGGGCTTCGCTGGCGATGTAGGTTCCCCTGTATCCTTCGGACTTTCCAATGTACCTGTAATGCTGAGAGAGAGAAGGCAGGGTGATCTCCATGGAGAGGTTGCCCAGGAAACGCATTTTATGGAAAGATGGGGTTTTCCCCAAAAAGACATGTTTTTGACAGCCATGTATCCAATTTCTCAGGCCTGCTGGTAAGCAAAAAAAAAAAAAAAAAAAAAAAAACATTCAATGTATCCTATTTTAAATCCATTTTGTTGTTGCTTGTGCTTTTGCCCAAACTGGGAGAAATGTTTGCATCAGTATTGATTATGCCTGTGCCTGTACATCTGGTTAAACCACATGTGGTACTTTAAAGTCAAGTTTCAAGATTCTGTGAGGTACTCCAGCGCAAAAGATTGGGCCGGACCCTGAGAAAAATATAATGTTAAACCTTCACTCTTTAATTTTACTCATGTTCTAACCTGCCATGTGACCTCCAGAATTAAAATGTTGTTAGGTATGGGGTAAGTAAAACGAAAGGCAAGAGCTTAGTCAACCATAGAAAGCATTTATAAACTGAAAAAAAAACCCTATAAAACATTAGAAATACGACTGACACCAGTTGGAGTGCACAGTACTTCTAACACAAATCCTTGGATATAATTAAGGGTAAAATGTGTTCAACTACAAAAACTACAATTGATTCATAATTGGCCATTGATGGCATCCAAAACAAAACCCAGGATACTGAGAGTAGTTGACTGACGCCAATGATAAAAACAAGCTTCTCCAGTGCTTTACTTTGGCCAAATCACTAGGGGTGTTTCAGTCTTTACCGTGTTAAACCCTTCCAGGATGACCCAGTTGCGGTTCCGGAACACCTGTGTGACCTTCCCCTGCTTCCCCTTATCCTTCCCAGAGAGGACCTCCACCTGAGGACAGCAAGGTGTGACAAAATTAGTTCCCGTATGCCAGCCGACTGTAACGAGGGCCACACAGTAGGCATCTATTGACAGAAACAGTAAAACAGAGAACAAAATATATAGAAATAAACAAAGAAATAATTTGGTTGTTTTTGTGAGCGCTTCCATTTCAGTCCCCATGGGTAAAAGAATTGTATTTTGAGTGCAGTGATTCTGTGCGGCCACCTCACCGTGTCACCCCTGAAGACCGACCAGTCCTCGTGCGGGATGTTCTCCACGAAGACCTTCCTCCTCCGTTTGCTGGGGGGGTTTAGTCTCTGAGCGGCAATGGTCCACGGTCGGTTTGTGCCGAAGCGGTAATCTGGCGGTACCTTGACCCGCGCGGCCATCGCAAGCAGTGCTGTTAGCCGCATTGCCCTGCCTTGAACGAGAACATTGTCAGCAAGCATGTGCAACGTCTACAAACCTGAGCTCTCGCCCAAAAGACAACAAAAAAGTCTTCGCCGTACTGCTCTAACAGGATGCAACCATTAAGCCATTCACATTATCATGACAGCACACCATCGCATACAGTTCCCCAACCTAGATGCACATTAATAAATTACAGTTGTGGTGAAAATTTTAGATACTAGGTCTACCGGATACACAGCGTGTTAGAAGTCTGCGTGTGCAACAGCAATGGTGCTGTTTACAGTCTTTGCAGTTCAGTGTTACCAGTGAAGTCCGTAGTTTATCACAAATTAGCTAACGTGAGCGGTACATAACATTAGTGTGACAACATACCATGCTGCTTAATGAAAACTGCCCTGCTACCATCAAGCATCTTAATAAATAAAATCAACTTTCACAAAACAAGCATCTCCAAGGGTGACAATAGTTGACTTAAATAGTTCAACATTTACCTGCGACGTCAATGCAAGTATTACTTCTCTGCTAACAAGCACTTAGCTACAATTGAATCCTTTGCTTTAACATTAGCGTTCTCGTTGGCTGGTTAGGTAACCACAAACTTCAAAAAAACCAATGAAGCTAGCTGACTTGCACTTCAAAACTACATTATTCAACAGCACGTTTTCTGCAGCCATACGAATATATTTTTACGTTCCCATTCCAGTTCAAGCACTTCGCTTACCTTTCTGAGACGCTCAATGTCACATGTACATGTGAGTACACTCTAACCTTTCACCTTGTGATGAAATCCTTTAAAGTGTATGTAATTCAGAGGACGTTATCTGTGAGATGAAAAATTATATAAATTCATGAACGTATTTTTTTTTTTACAACGACAACAATAAAGAAATGAAATAACTATGAAATGATGACTTTTAAAAAATACTCAATGACAATGACGAACCGGAAGCATTGCAGGGAAAGTTCTATGATCCTCTACTGCCCCATTTGGTGAACATGCGTAAATACACTTTTCCCAGTGCACCTCTTTTATTAGGTGACTCGTTCACGTTCGATACCTTCGGAAAACTATTCAATGATGTATCACCTCAACTTTGGCTTACAGTACAGATACCCGCCTTAGATAATAATTCGTCTTGGACGTTATAGAAGTCATGAAAAAAAACATGATATCGCATGCTGGATTTACCCTCATTCAACAAAATGGATTTACCCTCATTCAAATGCTTTATATGGTGTCTGTCCACAAAATGAAGGTAAAAACAAGCACAAAACATAACTGTGGCTCAGAGAACATTCAGCATTAATACTTTACCAAGTTTAACATGTGTGTAAGACAGAACCCTGAAGTCAGTTAAAAGTACCTCAAGTATTTACAACTAAAGACATGACGAGTGCTTGGTTTGGTGAGTCAAGTTCAAGGACCCACTCATTCAGACTTGATTTACTGGTTAAATCCAAACAAAGATTGTGAGAACTATGTTTTTGCCGAGCAAGCCCTACGCACTTACCCACAGGAGATCCAGAAGATGATCCAGGTGCTCTATTGTTGCTTGCCACAGACTGACATACTGCTGATAGGACAATTTAAAGGTATTGTACCAAAACAAAAAACAAAAAATGGTGGTGCACTACAAAGGGGAAATAAAAACACATACCCATTTACATGACAAGATACAATGCACAAATTAATCATTACCCCATAGTAGCTTGTATTAAGTTAATACTTTCCAAAGCTTGTCCTAATAACTAACAGCAAAATAGTAAGATGATGTCTACATGAGGGCTATTTAACTCCTGGCTCCAACCAGACATTATACATCACAAGATTTTACTGCTTTGGTTCCCACCTGCAGAAGGTGATCTGATTACCTAAATCAGGTGGCATGATGCAGAATAAGCAAATAAGTTCACATCTCAGGTGACACAGCGAAATAGCCCTGATAAAGAGAAACAGTGCCCAGGATTGAATCATCATTTGTCCCCAGCTTTTACTCACAATTAAATAAGAGCATTGTGCTTTTCCCATACAACAACAGTTTGGTAAGTTTTAATTTTCATGATTGTTGAACTTGCCAAACTGTGCCGGGGTGAGGGTGAAAATGATGACTTGCATTGGACTGTGAGCCAAAGTTCAAGACAAATGTTAATTGAATCCTAAACAGTTTTTTTTTTTTTTTTTGTTCACACAGTTTCAAAAACACAAGATGACAAAGAGTATTGCATTTTTTGTAATCAACTTGTTTATTGGTTTAACCAAATGGACTGAAGGCTACAACAGAACTAAGCCGAGAGCGTAGCGGAGTATCATTCTGCATAAGAGAAAGAGGAAAAGAGATGGTTTCATTTCTGAATCCCCCCCACAACCCCAAAAGGGTTTTTTTTTTACAACAACAGGTCATGGGGACTGGGAGGGCAGAGTAATTGATTCATTGATCAGGCAACAAAACAGCATTATCACAATATATCAGAGAAAAAAAATGAAAGAATCAAGAAAGAAGTCATGTGGGCAGTCAGTATACAAAATGTTGTGTGTATGTGTGTGGTTGGGGAGGGGGGTTAAAAAGGGGTAACAGTGCTGAAATTGAGTTAAATGGAAGCCTTGAGCAGACATGTGTCTGTTGTTGGGTTAGGCACAGTTCAGTACACTTCAATAAACATCCACAAAAGATCACCCCAAAACATCATGGGGCTCTCAACAAAACAAAACCACATAATTTAAAACAACATGAAGTGCGTATTACATCAAGGGAACGTTTCTTACAAAAAAATAAAACTTTTCAAACTTCGTTCTCCAGTCAAAACGATAAGACAAACATGACCCAACCATAGGGTCCTCCACTCAAATTGAGAATACACAAACAATTAAGACACTTTGATTTAGTTTTTTTTTGTCATCAACAACTTTCTGTTTAATGTTTAATAAAAAAAAAAATTAAATAAATGGGCTGAGAGCTTTGGCATTCTTATTATCATTCAGCTAATAAATGGGAGCATGTCTCTCCTACGGTTAGTGCAGGCTCATTTCAATGAGCACTTAAAACAGTCAGGTCTACAAACATAAAGCCACATCAGTCAATGCATCACGGACGTGATACCAAACCAGCTTGTATGCCAGGGACTATGTATGGACCAAACTAATATGTTTCTTTGTACACCATCATTAAAAGTGAAGATCAGGGGTCTCCAGCAAAGGAAACCACCACAAAAATAAAATAAAAACATGACTGTATCTCTGTGAAATTAACACTTCTCAGCTATAATTTTGTTACACCATAAAAATCTTTAACTTGGTACCTGTGGGCAAACTGCAAACCTCATTGGCAACATTCAGGAATGTTTTGCTTGTTTTTTTTTTCCTTTAACCACACAAGTTTAAGGATTTACTTGTTTTTTATGGATTTAATTGACTTACAATGCTGATTTCCTTTTGAGGAAGTTTGAGCTGGTTTACTGAAGAGATGGTTTGGCAGTCAGGTTTAACTAATATGACATAATATTCAACTAAATAAAAAGAGCATTTTTCAGGAACCTTGTAACATTCAATAACAGGATATCAGTGGGAATTTAGTGTCGTTTAATGACACATATCTTAAAACATTTGGTCAGCTACAGCATGCCACTTATTTTAATATTAACAACTAAATCTGACCAGTGTATAGAAAGCTATGCACAGTTAAAAGGTTTTAAATCCTGTGCTGAACATCATATCATAAGAAAAATAAATCACTTTAACCAAAGGTAGGTCAAAAAAGGGAAAAAAATAAGATATTATGTATACATCTTGAATCCCAGAAAACTATTGCAAGTTTGTTCATTTTTTTTTTTTATAAAGCACGACATACAGCAATTAGCGAATATATCTCAAAACTAACAAATTAAAACTAAAGACAGATTCAGATAGAGTATGCAATGGAGTGATTTTTTTCCTCTTCAAACTGATTAGAATGACTAGTTCTGCGATATTTCAGTAAATATTTAGCTTTATCCTTTCAAATTAACTTCTGAGAAGAGAACCAGGCATATGTAGCATCAAGAATTGATCTTGCATTATCGAGTGGCCAGACTTTGTAATTGCACTTTAAAAAAAAAAAAACAAAACAAAACAAAACACCCCTTTTCCCAAGGCTAAAATGTTCATCACTGCTATATTAAATCTGGTCTCTGCAACTCAGCTTAATTGTATCCCAGATCAATAACATCCAATACTGGCATATGAGTTTGTATTCTCTTTCAGAATATTTTAGTTCGTCAAAATGTCTCCATTACTTAAACTGCAGAAACCTATAAATTCTGCCGCTAATTCTTTCGACGCTCTGTCTCCAAATATTCTTTGTAGTTCTGGGACGGGGGGTAGGGGGGTGGGGGGGGGGGCAGGGCCTCAGAACTCTGAGTGTTAAGCGCTGTCTGTCAAAGCCTAGGGAGGAAAAAGAAAGAACATATTACACCTTCAAGATAAAACATATTACATCTTCAAGAGTTTCATATATTGTCAAATATCACACAATGACAGTCTCTGAAGGTGCTCTTAGAGTCCCTGTGAAAGACAGGTGGTTAATGTGAACGCTAATAATGCTACGCTAGCACATAGGTGATGGAGTGATGGTTGATAAAAGATGATGGTGTTCCTTTGGACTAAAGGCCTGTTTATGTGGATCATACTGCAGAAATTACATTAAAACACTGCAGCACAAATCAATACTATCCAAGGCCACAAAGCACAGCCTGTGCTTTGAGACAGCAAGAGCTCAGCTGCAGGTAGCAGCTGCTGCCACTGTGGTGCAAACGTCACATGTGTAGAGGCAACCAATGAGGATCACCTTCTCAGCTGATAACTGGCCCTCAGTTGGTGGGTTAGCCTGGCCCCCTGGCTTTGATTCGCTTGGTGGAGCAGAGGCAGGAGGAGGTGCTGTCACGGTGGGAGGGGCTCTTGGGACTGGTGGTTCCACCCCTGCGTTATCATTGGCCTTCGGTTCAGCTGCGTCTCCACCTGGCCCCTCAGTGTCGGACTTCTTGTTGTCCATTTTTGTTTCTCCTTCCCCCTCGGCATCCTTGGGTCGTTTTGGTGAAGCCTGGAAAGTTAACAAAGGAGTTGGTCTCAAGATCGGGAGTAATGACATCTGCATCGCAGCCTGGGAAGACCAGGCCACTGGGTGGTGCACAAAGTAAAGATGCTTGGCTGTTGGGCATCTGTGGTTCCCCCAGCTGAGCATCCCAATCCCAGCCACGCCATTACCAGGCATCTCCTGGTTCACAAACTGATCACATGTTGACTTTGTCATTTGCAGTGTGGGGAGAGAGTCTCGTCATCACCTGAGCTGGAGGGGTCACATGAACACGGCTGCCTGCTCCTAAGTCTGAGGGTGACGGTAATTCTCTACATGGCAAACCAGGTACCCATAGGTTACCAGGACACATCAGTGAGAGATAATACTCTCTGCTTGGTGTTATCTTTCCCCTGTTGTACAGTGTAGGATGTAAAGCACTGTCTATTTCATAATTAGTATGAGGTAGCCTGTGACACACGAGCACCAACAACGGGGGAGAGTTCATGACCAAGATTCTCACCTCCAATGAATCATCGGCTTTCCGCTTGGCTCCCCCTTTCTCGTTCTTTTCGTCAATTACGAGGTTCCCCTCGTCCTCGTCGCTGCTGCCCCCCGTGTCGCCCTCCCTCTCCACTGGGCCTGTGGCTGGTTCACCTGCCCCCTTTGCTGGAGCCTCCTTCTTCTCTGGCTGCAGAGGGAGGGAAGGAAGAGGACAGCCATGGCAACGGAAATCTGTTTACGATGGTAGTTCCCAAAGGACCAGCCATGGGTCAAATACACATGTGGAACACTTTAAAGCCTTAGATACAGGTTTAAAAAGAAAAAAAAAACATTCCTGTCAGCCTCTGAGATTACCCAAGACCATATGATGCTTTCCAAAATGTGCAATAATTTGAAAAAGTAATTTGAAACTCTAATGGTGAAAACAGGGCTCCCTCTTAACATTGTCCACCATCTCCTGAAACCAGGTTCAGATTTTACTGATGTCTAATGGGGTAGACTAAAGTTTAATCGGGTTTGACTAAAAGGTGAGTTTCGATACCTCATAACCCGCTGCCTTCACCGTTGGGTTGTTTTCAATCTCCCAAAGGCCATCACTGAAGCCTTTCCTCTTTGTGGGCTTCCCGAATTTCTCCTTGCATTCCTCATACGGGAACAGGTCCTTGGGGCCCAGGAACGCTCTAATGGGACACAAAGTTAATGCATCGATTTTGAAGTCCCACGCCAGCTAAACTTACTTCTTGATTTTATGTGACAAGATACTCAAGGTATGGTCTATTCTGTTATGCTTCTTACAGTTGGCTATTTTGGTGCCGTTTGCCATAATGGCCTTGTTACTTCTTAAACAAAATCCACCAAATGAAGGCATGTAAAGTACAGTGCAGACAGGTATGGTTGCTATGACCTGGGACCTGTGGTAGGATTATGGCTGTATTTTCAGCCTGCCAGCATGTGCAGTAAAATCAGTTTGCCAGGTTTTCCCATAATACACATCCACACTCAGAAAATAGAAGTTCAGGGGTGCACTGGGTGCAGATTATGAATAGGTGAATCAGATTACATCCCGCTCAATAGGTACACCCCAAGGGGCCTGTTATTTTGGGTGAGAAACCCCACAGCCCTATAGCCATGGTAACCACATACTCACGTCTCATGGGTCCCAAAGAAGAACACTTGGTACTTGTTAGAGGGTGACTTGACCGCACCTTCTGGTAGTTCATCAATCTGTGGGATGGATGGAAAAAGCTTGGGTTTTGGCAATGGCATATGAATTAAAAACAAAACTGTTCTGATAAATATTCACTCTAATGTAACACTCTAAACTTGCCCAGAAATGGGAAAGCAATCTTGAGACAACAACCTTCTACTTTGCTTGTGTTATAAATTATTTAAGTACATAAGGTTTCAGCACATAGCTGTTACATGTACAGCATCCAAACACTTTTGAAGCATCGAATGATCGAAATGCGTTTAAAAATAGAACAAGATGACTCCATTTCAAATTGTTGTGCTGTAGTGTCAGTCAACACATCCACATTCCAGTGATTTTTACCAACAGACTGCAAGGAGTTTCTGAAGTTTCATCCATGTATTATCTCATAAATCTACAGTAAATCAAGCACCTGTGCTGTGGACAGGAGACCCAAAGAAAAATTCATAACTGATCATACCACTGGTTGGTGAACCAAATTTCACAGGGTACACACCTGCCTGACCCCTCACCCCCAAACCATCTCAACAGTGACTGCTCTGGTTGATCAGGTACTTACTTACAACCTAACTATGCCAGTTGCTTAACTTGCACCCGCCCCAAATTGAAAACAGCACTCAGTGGGATAGGCCTACCTCTGAAATAAGGAACTGCAAACTGAGGAGAAATGGGGAATCCCATCACACCAGCAGACAGCAATTTCAGACAAGCAGTTTCTTGTGCACAACCAAAACACAAAGTAGTGAGACCCGTCCAAAAAGAAAGACAAGCTTTCCTGTGTCAACCCTGACTGCAGCAACTCCCTGTCAATGACTACCCAAGATACACACACACACAACAATGAGGAGTGTGTATGTGTGAGAGTGTGTGTGTGAACTCCCAAAACAAGGCCTGGCAGTTCATGTAAACAAATTCAAATCACTGCAAAAAAAAAAAAAAAAAAAGGCAGGCTATATGAGCGAGGCAAGATACTTTTCCATCCACCCTAATTAACATGAATAATTTAAATCCACATTCCGCCAATTTCACACTTTTTTTTAAAAATAAGTCCCATACGATAAATTATTTACACAGTATACTCTTTACGTAGTTGGCTTCTGGACACTGCAAATTAGCACAGAGATGCACGTTCCCACAACTAACTTATTAATCATAAAACCGATTAAAATCTCTCAATCTGGTGGTTACAACTTCTGGGGACTAATTAAAACCAACTATAAATAAACTTATTGTCAGTTCTGAAGAATCATTGTCAGCCCAGACTCTCCTACGTGCAGGTGTGAGACAATAGAGGGCCACAGCCAGCCAGCGCCACAATCACAAATATGCCGACAACAATTGCTACTGCTGGTAAGGCCCTGTGTCAGACTGGAGTCCCTCTGACATGCTGTAGTGTGCTGTGCCAACACAGATCAGACTGAAGTGGTGAGAGATATTACCATTCCAACAACTCGCACTGCATCCCCTGAGAAAAGGACCATGCACCGAGTCTGGGGAATCCAGCCAATCAAAGGTCTGGGAAGTGGGTCAGTCAACCACAGTGGTCCAGAGATGCCAACTGATGCGTGTGTGCGTGTGTGTGTGCGCGCGCGCGCGCGCATGTGAGGTCACCTGTCTGAGAGGGAACAGCAAACAGTCCCACCTTTGTGGTCACATTCCAGTGGCTGTTATTGAGTCAGACCTCACAGTTTGGCATCTGTCATGGCTGGCTTCAATTCAGAAACGAGGATTTCCAGGCAGCCACCGGTTGCTTAAAATCCTACCTTCCCCTTCAAAGCTAAGATTGCAGCCAATAGTTTTTCTGCCTTTTTGAAAAATCACAACAATACTCGATTCCTATTGGGCAAAGCAAATTGTGTGAAGACTCTCTGCTTCCCCACATTGGCACCTGCTTTCTGGGCAGCTATATCTTATAAACACAAGGCAAGAGAGGATTTACGGAGTCCAAACACAAACCAGCTTTACCCCGAGAACGAAATCATCACACACGCACGACATATTTAGATTGGCAATCAGCATATTTTTTTTTTTTCTTGACTCAAAACTGCATTTACTGCACTCAAGTCATTTAAGGAATGTATGTGATTGTGAACCATGAAATCCTCTGCTCACTGTGTCCAAAAAGATATATCACTGACTGAGGTCCCCCTACCAACGGATCATGTTGATACCATCGTGCTGTTTGAAAAGAAAATCCACTGAGTGCATTGAAAATGATTCGACCAGACATGTATGATCAATGCTTTGCCTGAAAGAAGTTGCCCAACAGCGGTGACAGACAGACCTGCATTTAGGGCACTGTCTGCTAGTAGACGGTTCCAGCGGCAGGCACACACCCGCCCCGCTTCCCCCCCACCACGGTATCAAAGCGAGCCAATGGGAGGGAAGAGCCGAGCCGTTATATCCCACAGCTTCCGACCTGCCCCACTGGCGCCCGTCCCAGCGCCATCTGGGTCTGCCAAATTAAGATTACCGTTCCCTCCCCTCCGCCTCTGTGTGTGTGTGTGTGCGTGCGCATGAATGTGTGTGTATGTGTGTGGGTCCTGAGCCACTAACACAGAGTCTACTACCACTGAAATTTACTCTGAGGCAACATTCAGTCAATCTTGCTGCAAACATACATTACATTTAGAGGACTCTGTTATCAGTAAGGTAAATTTACAGAAGTGAATATGACACAATACTTACAAAAAGTGCACCTCAAGCAGAGAATGTATGTACACACACACACACACACACACACACACACACACACACACACACACACACACACACACACACACACACACACACACACACACACACACACACACACACACACTTGTCTCCTGCTTTATCAAGTGAACAAATAAAATTGCCCAAAAAAACTGGGGGGGAAAAAAAAGAAAAAGTAAACATGTCTTTCCATTCCCCTTCCTTTCCCGCCTTTCTGCCCCTGGCCTGTGAACCATGTTGCCCAGCGTCTGGATGTTGGTGCTTATCTCTGCCGCGTCTTTCAGCTTTCAGTTTGGTTTTGGGGAGTGGTTAAATTCCACTAAAGCTGCAGACCAGATTTCTGATCCCGACAGGGGTTTTCTTGCCTATACTCCCTATCAATGCATATTAGTGAGAATAACCTTGGTTACAGGGCACAGGGTGGCATTAAAAAAAGCTGCCTGGACAGAATCAAGGCCTTTATTTCAACTTAGCAACAGCACAGTCACTAGAAAACAGAGAATTCTGTGACTTACAGCAAATTTGATCAAGTCTCACTTAATAGATACACTCTGTAAGACTGATTAAATTCTGCCTCCCAAATTTGTGTAGTTTTTAGATCTCCTCATTGGGAAGCCCAGACAGGCTGCTTGGTTCCAGTCAGGACAGAGCACTGGTGTCCCACCTTCAGTCTCCCCAAAACAAAGGCCCTCCTCCAGACAGCAGTCTACTAACTCCTCCACATATTGGCTTGAAAGCAAATTGGAGGGTGGCGGGGGGGTTGGGGGACTACTCTAGTTAGAAACCGCATGCGTATCCAACGGAACACAGACTCCTTCACTGTGAAGCACTTGATGGTCTGGTGGGTGGGAGGTCATTGTTCTGAGGCATGCTGAGGCCTTATCACTGCCTGCCTGCGCCCAGAGATCCGCCAGGAAGCCGGCCGAGGGGGCTGGTGCGGCGTGCTGGGCCGTTGGACCTGAGTCATCCCCGCTGTGCGCGTCGCCCGAGGCCCGGCTTCCTGCCAGGCACCATGCCAGACCTGCCAAGAAGGCCATCGCAGATCACCCACGGCGGCGCGCGACAGTACCGACCCCAGAGAGCACAGCTTATGTATTTATACCAGTGCCGTCCCTGCCCTGCTGATTCAGCTACAGCTACAACAAATTAAAATAAAACATCACCGGCATATGAACAATTGAGCACCAGCAGCAGAGCAATGTTATGTGTTTTTTTTAGTGTCAATATACTAGTCACTTGGTAAAAATTTTTACCCTGGGTTTCTTGGGTGTTTAGCTCCAGCAATTTCACACAGCTGAATTTAATGTTCAGTAAATACATATATTTCATTGACGATATTAATTTTTAAAAAATGACAAACGTGACACCAATCTAACAGCAACAAGAAACTATTTGTGACTGGTGATGGGAGAAAGAGGTGTCATGACACCAAAGATGTTTGCAGCTACCTGTGCGTGACTGAGGTGAACTCATTACAACATTACAACGAACTGTTAACCCCAAACTTAACAAACCCTTCTGGGAGACATGACACAGCTGGACCCTGTGCCATTTTTATCCCTCTGCTTGAGAACTTCAGGGCAATCATACAAGGCTCAGAATTGTCCAATGTCCTAAAAACTGGAAAAAAAATACACGGCAATCCCAATAAGTAAACCATTCCTAAGTTTCTTGTTCTGCAAAGGAGGGCTGCGCTGGTGTTTGTTTATGTGCCACCATGGCACCCCATATCTCTTTCGCCTGACTCAGCATGGCAAACAATTTTGGGCCTGCTAGCGTAGTTGCCCCGAGTGCCAGAGCACCTAGGAAAGGCTCAAATCCCCTTGACACTAACTGCAAAGGGTAAGCTGGAAGGGCTCTCCAGTGTCCGGTCCAGACACATAGGCTAAACCTTGCTCCGTCACAATGGCCAGATATAACCACATAAATCCTTGCCCCTTCACTGATAGTGATGTTTACTGAAAGTTCTAGTATGAAATACCAACACATACATGTATATGTTACAGACAGGTGGCAGGTGAGTGTGCAAATCCATCTTAAGTGCATGGGTATACCAAAAAAAGCTATTTTGTAACACTGGCCATAATATACTTACATCTCCACAAAAAGGTAACACCAATGACGTGAGTGATAAAATATACTGAGACTTAAAGTCCAAGTTTCACCAGCTTATATCATAATTTCCCAAGAGATCTATAACTTGGACAGTGACTTGTGACCTCACCTACAGGGTAAGGGTACATACCCTCCTACAGTAGTGTATCCATCATTGCTGTGGATTTTTTTAAAGTATACTGGGTAGCCCGTGTGTGCTTGTAATGGGAGTGGGGGGAGGGGAATCACGTAGTAGTCCCAGTAGAAAATAGCCCACTAACACACATACAGACAGTTTAGTTAACGAGCCAGCTAATGCTGATTCGTCACCAAATATTGAATTGTCACAAATAAGACGACAGCAAAGTCTAAATTATCCATACAGTGTATTATATAATTGCCTTTCCAGTACTAAAAAATCTTATTCATGCAATTTATGTCGCCAAGTGTATGGGGAGATTACAGCCTTTTCGCGCGGCTCTCCTTCATGCCTCAATCCCGAGCAACGGCCAATGGTGCTTCAGTTCTTCAAGGAAGTTAACAGATCAAACAGTTACAGTTTGCTACTAATGCTACTTGAGGTGAATTCCCGCCGTCTCGGGGGGCATGTCATTCGCTCACGTCGGACAGAAACACACGTCGTACAGTCCCTCGATTCTTCTAGCAATTGCAACATTGTGGCAGAACGCAACAGGATCATAAACAGCTACTGATATTGGCAGTTACACAGATAGCTGACTGACTAGTTAGCTAGCCACGAAGCTGCAAACTTTTTGTTAACTTAACAAATACAGTTCGCTAGCCAGAACAGTAGCTAAATAGTTAGCTACCTCAAACAGCAAGCTACCTGTCAACTTCAAAAACATGTTGCTAATTAGCTAGCTGGAGTGTTCAAGATGAAATACGACCCATATTGCAAACGGCTTAGTGAAGTTCAGGAAAGATTGAATGCCATTTTCCCTGTTGGTTACACAAGCAAACCTAATTTCTGTTTGCATGTTTACGTGCTGGCATGCTTCAATTAACGTAATGGCTACACAGAGACTGCTTTTTCTGTAGCACTACTGTAGGCCTCGTTTTAAAATGAGAGAGATTGAACCCTATCAATTACCAACATTCTAAAGACGTCTCGACTAGTAGAAGAAAGCACTTACTGTCTAATGAAGGACGCTGAATATCATTTCACAGAAAAACTGTCAATAAATACGCATTATTCCCGCCCCTCAACACAACTCCATACAAGCATGCCGCTAGTTAGCTACAGTAGCATTAGCTACTAAACTTTGTGCGGTGAACAGAGGTGGCTAGGCCCCGGTCAAATACAACCATTTAATACAAGTACGGCAGAAATTCAATAACACAGCAATAAACAAAGTTATATGTATAAAAATGATGACTTAAAGATACTTACCCTGGCTGGCCAGTGTGGATAGCCCTTCATTTTGGCAAACACAAGATCGCCAGGCTTGTATTCTCTCTGTCGATTCGACCTGGGCATAATCTCCTTTTCCCAATAAAAGTAAAAAGTGGAAGTATCTTCAAAATAGTTTTTTTAATGTTACACCTGAATTTCTTGGTGGTAAACACCAGCTAGCTTGTTAAGTTATGAGCTAGCTAGCTCGTTATCAAACGCTTTTCACATCAAAATAAATCACGCGCAAAATTGGAAAATGTTTGCAAGCAAGGCTTGCAAAGTTTGCACAGTTCTCTGTTGCCTGCAAAGTTGACAAGTTACACTTCACGTTAGTGAAGTTTTCCCCTGTACGTTTTTGTGGGGAATTCCTGGTTCCAGCAGTCTAACCCTCTCTCTTCTCAGTCTTGTTTTTGTTTGAAATTGGAACTGCTTCCCTCCTCCGAACAGACACCCCCTCCTGGTTCCTTACATCGAGGTTGACTAGTAAGGCCTTGAGTAAGGAACAGGCTCTACGGTGAGGCATTGTACATCGATAGGACAGGTTTAATGTGCGGTTATTACAGGGTAAATCCAGATGCATACAAAACAGAACATTTTAACACTTTACATCATGTGTCCAAACATACGACTGGATATTTCAGCCATGTGTCTAAAACAATTAGCTGACATTACAGTGAGCAACACAAAAGCAATTGAATATAAAAAAGACTGCATGCATTTCAGTTATAAATAAATAGCACACATTTTATTTCTTATCTAGCAGTAATATACGTACGTGGAAGTACATTAGCATAAAACGATAAATCGTTATAGTGCTGGATTGGGAGATCTGCCCCACCTTAAAAGGTAATTAATTTTAAAAAAAAATACAACAACCAAATGTTAAACTGTCTTCCAGCATATTTATTACAATTTATTACAAATATATACAATTATATATTATGGACCGACCGATACATGATATTTGGGTCCGACACAAATGATGATGGAATAGAACCAAAATATACAGATTAAACATTACACTAAGCTGGTTGTGCATACCTAGAAATAAGTAGGCTATGTCTGTGCTTTGTTTTTACAAATTCACAGGCATGTATGCCTGTAGTATTCGTATTCACTTTATTTTAGTGGACAATTAGCATGCATATTTCCAGCAATATAGAGATACATTATTCGTCATTACTGGTACTCCAGTATATCTGTTGGGCCTGAATGATGCAGTTGCTGTTTTGTATTGAACTTGGAGTCTTTGTAGGTTTTCAGTTGTTCTGCTTTGGATCCTCTTGTTTGTTTGTTTGTTTGTTTTTTTTTTAAAGCAAGTAGTATCACAACTCTGATGTCATTTAAAAACACTGCTACACAATGATCAAAGTCTGAAACCTGGTCTCAGTAAAAATATGACTTTCTCCTAAAACGATGTACACTCTTGCATATATTACAAATGTGATGTAGCTATCCTGCTCATAAACTAACCAACCAAATGAGGGATCATAATATTACCTCACCTGGTTTCTTTGGCCTGACTTGCCTGTGAAATATCAGATGAAGATAAAATGCAGTATGCACTGTGGTCCTCTAGGAATGGATTTGTCTGTGACAATAAGATCCTAAATGCAACCAGCTGTATCAATGTCTGGGCTACATGAGTCAAAACAGACCAGAATTAGCTGTGGACCAGAATACATGTGTATCAAATGTCTGCTTTGAAAATCTCTAGATATTTGCTATGGAATGCTTATGTTTTTGTAAGTATCCTGAATGTACATACAATGCCAGAGAGGAGAAAGAAATTCAATCCATATCCACATTATCTTTATTTCCCATGGTTTCATGTTTTACTGACAAAGATCCCATTGTCTGTTTTGCACAATAAAGGTATATGAGTAGAAGCATATCGGTACAAAACTGTTCTTTTGTTCATCTTAGGTAACAAAATAGGTAACATTGGAAGTGTTTATATACTGTTATGACATGCTCCGTCTAGAAGTCAAGCACACATTTAAAATCACTATGTGCCAACAATTCCACACTGCAAGTGTAATTAAAAGGTTGCAATGTCCACAGTTGTGATCTCCATCAACACACACCAGTGAATAACACTGTGGTATATGCAGTCACACATTTTTTAGTCTCCACACTTAAGATGATCAGTTGTCAAACAATTGGACCAATACATGTACATGATAAACATTAGGTCAAACGACATGAACGCTTCACCATTTGGTCAGAACTATGATATGTGTGTAGGCATAATAATGAAAACACAAAGCACTATCAAATATTTAATATGGAGCTAAGCCTCCCCAGGTCATATATTTAACTGTTCATAGTGGGTTATACCGTTATCATGCTGAGTTCTTGTTTCTGATTGGCTGCGGGGATTTGCACTGTTTTTGTGTGACACCTAAGAATTTGTTCCGGCTAGGAGACTTGCGTACCATATCAAATTAATGTGCAGGTGTAGTTATCTCATATCAGAGCTGTAGATTAATCTTTGATTTTGGCTGTCCCTAACAGTTACCAAACTAAATATTGTTACAATAATAATTACTTAATAATAAATATATACTAATAAATATAATACTAATTCATTAATAAAAGTAGTAACTCATGATCAAGCAGCAGAAAAGTGCACATGGTGAATGTCTTTCTTGCAAAAATTCATCTCACCAAACTTTTTTTGGTTAGGGGTGTAGTATTTACTTGGTTTCTAAATATTAATATTCATGATAATTAGCATTAGATATTGGTTGCCATAGTTCTTCAAAAAGCCAGCTGATCTGTAAATGAACAGTTTAACAGGCAAATTTCTTACTTACAACAAGTGAAATAAAGCAATTTTTGTGGTTATGCACAACTGAATCTGTTTTGCCATGTGTATGGATGTGTGTGAAGTGTTTGCACAATTGAGTGCACCTGGTCCCCTAAAATTACTTTGCGCTCCTTTCTGTTCCTTACTGATAATTCTGCCATGCAAAGTAATATCCTTGCCCAATGACATCAATGAGATGGCTACCTATACCATAACAGATTCACCACTACGTTTAACAATTATGAATCGGTAAGGTGTGATAAGAGCTTCCTTCACCCTTGACTCCTCATACGATATTACAGTCTTCAACTGCACAGCACTCTCGAACTCACGGTGTCGTATGTTATTTCGCTTTAAATGCATGTAGTAAAAATGTTTGTATGGTTGAATTCATATTCTACTCAGGGTGCCCGGCAGGATGTTCAAAACTATCCTACCCAACGTTTTCTGCGTCGTTGCGCGCAGTGACCAGATGCTGTGCAGCATTGATCCTCTTGAATTTGTTGTTTTCAGTGCCTGTGTAAGCAGTAGCACACGTTACCTGTAAATGAAAATATAACATTGAATTTATTAATTGGGGAGACGAGAACTGGATTTATACTACGAAGGGCTACCAGAACGTTCATATGGACAACATGGAAGATGTTCTGGACTCAAATTTAGAAGACAGTTCGAGAGAACAACCAGTTGCGGCCTAGCAACCATCCAATCCCCGACCTCAATTTGAAGATAAATCTGGATCGCAGTACTCATTCTAAGGAATTCGTGCGTAGTTGAAAGGAAACGTTAAACCGTACCGTACTCTAGCAGATGTTTTATATTGGCTTGTCCGCAACAGTAACTGATACAGCTAAAGTAAGGCTGCTAAAATTAACAATAGGTAAGGTAATTGCTGTAACGACTGGTGTCTCTTGCAGATAAGCTAAGTTAATTGGCTTGCTGTTCAGAACTTACTTGAGAACGAGGACTGGCACTCGAGAAGTGAGAAGACCATTAGTAAAATAAGATAGTTAACAATATCGCTAACATATCGACCTATGATATATTTTTAAGTCGGAAATGAATTTGGTGGGATAATGTTAGGTTTTATACAAAACTGCAGACGTTCTGTTTAATGAAAGTACTTATCCAATGTTTGCCGAATAGCAGTCTGCTGAAGGTTCGAAAGTAAATTGTTGTTAGCTAGATACAGTACTAAGAAAACCGTATAACGTGGTTGTGCGTGGGGTAACTGGATTGCATTTTAGTATATTCACTTACATCCGTTAATGGTAGCTATCTACCTGGCGTAAAATTGAGACATGTCTCTGGTAGCGTACGGTAGCAGTGATGAGAGCGATTCTGAAGACACACCAAAGTCTTTGGAGATGGGAGGCAAAAGTTCGGGACTTTTCGCAAGTCTCCCCGCTCCGAAGAAATCAGCACCAGAACCAGATGGTCTGAAAAGTACTGGACCAAGCATGGGATTAAATCTGCCACCTCCAAAGCAGAACATTTCACAAACTCTCAGTAGCCCTCAGCTAACCCCCTCATTCATGTCAAACATGGACCCGAGACAGAATTCGGACCCTGATGGCGGTCCCCCTGCTGTTTCAGGTGGGCTACAGATGAGTTTACCGAAACCGAAGAAACGTTCGGAGCCAGTGAAAATAACCATTCCAGAACTACAAAGAGGAGACGTGAGTTTAATGTATTTTCCATTTCTGTAGCGACTGTGCCTTGAGTAGCCAGGCACGTATTCAGTACCACTGTGCCAACGGAAAGCGGCTATTGGAGGCTGTAGTGTTTTTTTCCCCCACATCATGTTTGACCATACCTTCCATCAGTAGGTTATAATATGTTTTTGTCACCCTTTGAGATGCCAGTGCGTTTAATTCCTTAAGGCAAGAAGCATGCTTTTGAAGTGAGAGGATGTCCCTAACAATGCCTATTGCTGTGATTAGCCACAGATTTCAGCATTCATGAGACCATTGTCTATTTTCAAATTGCAAGTTGGAATACAATCCATAATGAATTTGTGCTTGTTGCAAAGTAAAATGTTTGAATTAAAGGCTTAGGTCACCGGTTTTCTTTCCTCTTCCTTAACAGTCAGACTCGGATGAGGAAGAACCAGTGAGTAAAAAAGCTCTTTCACAGGTAAGACTTGTTTCATAATTCAGTCAGTCTTCAGTGAGTACTGGTTTTGGGAGGTGGTGCATTTTAAGATACAGTTAGAGGACCTCTTGAAGATCTGTGGAAAGATCATTGTGCTGTAATTGTGATGTTCCTGGTGCTCTTGTCTCTGGTGCTAACACAGTGTCCCCCTCTCCTTGGTTGCCAGGCCTCTGGTGGTGGCCTATCCTCTCTCCTCCCCCAGCCCCGGAATCTGGTAGTCAAGGAGACCCAGCGAGCCCTGGTGCCGCACGCGCTTACAAAGCGGCCCCAGGAGACGCGGGTCCCGGCACGTCCTACCGGGGCTGCTCCAGGCCCACCCTCGGCCACCAGCCCTTCACCCTCCGCCATCAAGGCGGCTGCCAAGTCCGCAGCCCTGCAGCTGGCTCGGCAAATCGCTCAAGATGACGAGGGCAGCGACGAGGAGCTCGCCCCCGAAAACTACTTCTCCCTCCCTGACAGCTCCCAGCCCCCTCCTGTCATGCCCGCCTTGGACCCTGACCCCCCTGCGGGCGCCACACTGCCCCTCCCACCTGGTACTGAGGCTCCTTTCCAGTCAGACGCCCCTCTGGACTTTGCCTCCACCCCACAAAATTACCCAGGGGGGTCTAGTGGTGCCTGGGAGGGACATCAACAAGAGTCGTACTATCCCCGGTACCCAGAGTCTGCTAGCCACGGACCACAGCAGGAGCAGTTTTCTCAGGTAAGGCCAGTGACTCACACTAAAAATTTACACCAGAACTGGGTACAAAAAGTCACCATACCCTACCTCCTGTTTGGAGATATGGTTATTTTATGTGGTCAGCACAGTACAGTGACATCATCAAACAGTAGAGTAAATATGTACAACATAAAGGTTTGCTGAGTAGAACAGACTAATCCATGTACATGCCACTAGACTGAATGGCAAACAATAAAGTTTCAATCCATTCACCATTACAAGTATGCCCTCATGTTTGCACACAGACAAGAAAATGATTGCTTTGGAGACCAAGGATCGTATATACCCATTGCACACACATGCTGATTCAACATTCACATGTGCTAAAATGCAATGCATGAGTGCACCTAATTTTCCGCAAGCATAAGATTGTACTTTGAGGTGATTGCACTGTGTAGTATTGTCAGGAAAGCAAGCATATATTCCCCTGCTATTCTCATTCAGTGTCGGATGGCTGATCGTGGCTGCCGAAAGTGAAACATGGTGTATGCTGTTGTGTACTAATTCAAAGGCTCTGCTGCTTTCATCAAAGTTTGAATTTAAGGAACATTTCTACAAAATTTCCACAAACGATTGCCTTTGTGAAATATTTACAAGTGGAATTCTGGACCTGAATACTAATCATTAAAAAAACAGTTGAAAGCATGAAAGTCAAAGGCAGTTTTTTTATTGATCAGGTTTTTATTGATCTCACACAAAATGATGCTTATTTAGAGGTTAGTAATTGTCTTGCGTACTGGAAAATTTCAAATTACTATGGAACAGATCACTGGCATCATTTTTGATTAGTTTTTTATGACCTAAAACTTAAAAAACAACACATTTTGCCCTTTTCTCAGTTCTTTGCATCATTAATTTGAATAAGTGTTTTTTTTTTGGTAAGAAGTGGAAGGAAAAAACCTTAAGTCATTTAAATGTAACTGGCGTCACATTACAGTTTTAAAGTCCAAAAATTTCATTGTGTCATCCTAGTCGTCCTTCAGCTGCTTTTGAGGTTTTAACAGGACTGTAGTGAATTTCAAATTCAAGAGTTTACAAGAAAGATTTTGCCCTTCACGTGAAAATTTAGTGGACCTCATTTGCCAGGCATTTACATATCATTAAATTTACTCCTGCATTTTCTGAGTATCAGAAAACATAAGATGTACATTTTAAAGTAAACAGCAAGATTACTAAGCAAACTAATCCATGGTCAAAAAGATAAAATACAAGAATGCTGTGAGTAATACTACAAATCAGTATTTAAAATCAAGGCATTGCACCATTGAATCTCAATGCTTTGAGAATCAAAATACTGCTGTAATCACAATGCCGTTGTGTCATTGCCTGTGTGTGATGGTAACATTGTTAGGTCTTTGGTACTTCCCACTGCCAATCAGCACTATTCACATCTTGGGAGTCTTCTAACAAGGTGGGACTTTTTCCCAGGATTACTACAGTGGGGCCTACTATCAAGACCCCGACCCTGGAGTGACGGAGATGGAACAGCCTGGGTCCTCGTCCCTCTTTGATGACGAAGCGGTAATGGGACTTCCTGTTTTGAGCCTGTGTGCGCCTGCAAGCTCAGGCAAAATGCTAACGTCTGAAGTCTTCTGACCTGCTGTTGTCAAACCGAGATCTGTGACCATGAATGGTCTGTAAGATCCCTCTTTGTTGTGCACATGTATAATGTTAACGTTGTCTTAGCTGGCATACTGAAAAAGTGTGAATCACAGCTAGGTGCTTGTGGTGTAGATCCTTTTTAAATGTGTGTGTGGTTTGGTGAGGATGCACTATTGTTGCTTGGGGGTGGGGGTGGCTGTGGTCCAATGATGGCGTCACTTGAAAAAAGATGCAGGGGATAAATGAGGTCCCTCAGAAGGTGAGCCTCTCTCTCCTCCTCCTCCCCCCTCCCTCCCCTCCCCTCCCCTCCTCTCATCTCCTCTCTTCTCCTCTCCCCTCCTCTCGGTGCAGTTCCGGAGGCTGCAGGGCAAACGGAACCGGGGGAAGGAGGAGGTGAAGTTTCTGGAGATAAAAGGGGATGATCAGCTGAGTGGCAGCCAGCAGTGGATGACCAAGAGCATGACGGAGGAGAAGGAGCAGCGCAAATCCTTCAGCAAGGTGGGGGGCGCGCGGGGAGACGGGGATCACCCATAGTATTAGGATCACATGTCATTTCTGTGGTTAGGCTTGAATAATTTGTAAATGCTGAAATATTTATTTTATACACACATACTCTTCTGTAAGGTACTTTACTTTTGTTTAGCCTGTCCCTATCAAATTGTAGATCAAGTATTTGGTTTGGAAACCATGACAATCGATTGAAGAATGTATTTTGCACATGTCTGTATCAAATTAATAACCTTTTAATGTACAAAATACACCTTCCATTAATAAACAAGATGTCGCAGGTAGCAGATGTCACATTCAGACGAGCACTGTATGAATTGTTTGTTGCAGCTTAATAACTTGAGCTCAGTTGAACACAGTTGGCCTGCATGACCACACCAGTGTCACAGATTGTCTTTTGGGTGGGTGGCCCAATGTCTGTGGGCAATGGACTCCAGCAGTATCCCATTCCCAGTGATCCAGTCCCCCATTCTGTAATAAGGAAAGATTGTAGGCAGAATGTAGCTGAAATGGCAAAGGCTTGTGTTTGCTGTTCGGGGGAAGATTTGCGGTGTAAGATGCTCTCATTGGCCCCTGCCGATGCTCAGTTTTGCTGTTTCGTCTGCAGAAAAAAGGGGAGCAGCCAACAGGACAGCAGCGGCGCAAGCACCAGATTACATATCTCATCCACCAGGTGAGAGCTCAGGGCTCACAATATGCCAGTCAATGAGCATTTTCTACCTTCCTGCAACAAAAATATGTTTTTCCATGATTTACATCCTTGCATCTATTACAGGCATGACAGAGTTATCCCGTTTCTAATGTTACTCAGCAAACGAAGGGGACTTACTTTTCCAACTGGTTACATCACCACTCTCTGCTTATATCTTATGAGTATTTCTTTGAGTAAAATCTGTAAATAAGTTTGGTTGGAGTGGGCTTTTGTAGCCAGATCTACACTGTGGCTATAAAAACAGCACCAAATCACTACACTATCCTTGTAATTTCAGGAAGGATAGTGCCATATTGGAACAGCTTCAGTAGTGGTTTGGTTGATGTGAGAGAAGCAGTATGAACCTGAATTTCTCTTGGCTTAAAAAAAAAAAAAAACATAGTTCATAATAAGAACATTTGAACGCTGAATTTACTGTGGTTTGGCCACTACAGCATCACTGTGTATCATTAGAACATGTGTAAAATTTAGACTTAAATCCCAAAGACTTCTGACCTTTTGCTGCTTGTGCATCTCATGGCTCCATTGCAGTTTGTCCTGATTATAGTAGAGATGTTTCAGCTTCGGCTGACAGCCATCAAAAAAAAACATGTCCAAATCGGTCCCTGTGTAGCTAGTTGGTATGGTATTTTTGGGGGGAAAGAACTGTTGAGAATTCAAACCACTTCATTGCAAACGAGAAGTGGTTTGTGTTGCTCTATGACTAACTGGAGAAACCATCTCTCCCTCTAAAGGCCAAGGAGCGTGAGCTGGAGCTGAAGAACAGCTGGGCGGAGAACAAGCTGACCCGTCGCCAGACACAGGCCAAATATGGCTTCTAGTGGCTGCTGTCGCCGCTGCTGCCGCTGCGGCTGCATAATGTGATGAGGCAGGTTAGAGCAGAGGGTACGGCAGGGGTGCACAACCTTTTTTTTTTTTTTCTTTCCTGAATGGCCAGTCGAGGGGCCACACACATCTTTCCCCGATAACTGTACTCCCAAAAGTACATTTCTCTTCAAGTTTGTATTAAATTCCTGTATTTACTCCAGTGAGGGGGAAGCAATTAAAAACCAGCAGTTCTTGGTAAAAGGATATTAAAGGGATGTTAAGGTATTAAAAATAAGTAGGATTTAAATGTATTGATGACTTCTTGTGAGTCCATGTGATTTGGGCATCATTTAGGCCCTTCCTGCTCCCCCATCATGTAAAGGTGGCCAGTGTTCAGTGAGAGGCAGGTTTCTAATTTGGCTAGCAAAACTTTGCTCTCCATGGCAAAATCCATTGATTTTGAGGTGGCTTAAAAGGAGTGAGTCACTGGTAGTGTATGGTAGCTCCACACATTTTTGGATTTCTCAAAACCTCATTGTCTTACTGCAAATGTAAGCACAAATTTGCATTTGGAAACTGATCACATTCAGTTCGCAGCTGCTTCAGGGTCGGGCTCTGCAAGCCGCTGTCTGGATGTCTTGTCTTATCTGCACTTAAGTCACCATTTTCCATTGATACTGTGGCTTTTCACCTCTCTTGCAGAAATCACTGTAGTACTACTGAATTATCGCACTGTTTTAGGATCATACATTAATGAAGCTAACGGAGCACACAGGATAAATTTGTTCATACTTGATTAGTTAGGCTTTCAGAGGCTGCAGAATGAAAAGCGAATGGCCTCTGAGCTGGTGGTACTGTTCATGTGAATATAACCACATCAGTGATGGGTCGTATCATTCTCATTAAAGGCCAGCGTTGTCTCTCAAAAGCACCCTGTAGGGCATGTCGTAACGGAGTCTATGTTTTCTCTCCTTGTTCCAACCTGCAGATTGATTACAGACGCAATGTGCTGTCTCAGTGATGACATGTTCATGTTGAGACTGCAACCTACAACTAATTTTCAGACACACCAATGCCATAGGATAAAGTGCCCTCAAGCCCCGATCTTTGTCCATCTGAACAGCTCTATTTTAAAGATGAGGTTTTATTTTTGTCTATTATCTACCTGCGTTTTAATTGGGACATTGAAGCTTAAGTAGATCAAGCCACTTGCTGCTTGCCGTTGTTACTTTAACACAATAATTGATTATAAGGCCTACATTTTCCTGCCTGTAACTGCATATTGATTAGTGGCTAGCAGAATGACATGGTATAGGATTTGGCAGGCCACATTTTACCTTAAATACTCCTCTTGCATACAAAATGACAAAACATTGCAGCTGTGAGCACTGACATTTTTTCTGGACTTGACTGTAAATGAGTCAGAAATGTAGTCAAAGATCAGTTCTGCATGTCATCACAGGGTTTGGCAGCACATTTTTTGCTGAGATGACAAAGCACGGAGTGTGTTTGTCTATGTGCCCGAAGACAGGAATATATGATTTTGAGATAAATAATGATCAATAATAATGATCAGCTATTGGTATTGATTGAAAGGGTTGTCTGGCCCACATGAAGTATGTTGTGCACCCCTGTTGTATGATGAACCGCCAGTATTTCATATGAACACCCACTTCCACCTCCCAGAACAGGAATGGTACGCCCCCATCAAGTTACCATAGTGCACCTTGTAGATGCACCCTTGGAGATTCGGACTCCAGAAATGTCTCTGTCCTTTGTGCCCCTCCCGCCCCCTTTATTTTCCCTCCCTTTGATATGTGCACATTTTTGGCACTGTTGATTTGTAATGTATCTACCCTGGTCTCGTGCAAGGGCTGTTTCCCTGGATACGAGCCCATGCTCATGACATCCTTAAGGTCCTGGCTTGGGTTGAACTGTCTGGAGCTGTAAGTAAAATGACATGGCTGTGCAAACAGCGTTTTGTCAGGAGAGGCTTAAAATACATTGTTTTTGGAAGACATCTGGAACCACTTTTTATCATGCGGAACAAGCTCAAACTGTACATTTGAAAGGAGCCTGTGTAAAGACATCACTTTGCTAGTCTGTTGTGAGACCTGGCAGGCAGAACTGCCATTTTCCTCCTGGAGCAGAGCAGCCAGGTTTCCTCCTGCACTGCGTCCAATCGGCCCCTTACGCCCTAGCCTCACTTGTCACTTGTAACTACGAGCCTGACTATTTATTACTCTGATGTGGTCGAACTCTGCCTGGTTCCCTGGGACGTGCTCTGCTAACAAACCAATGAGTAGTTACTACTTTTCTGACAAGTCCCACAACAAAGCGGGTGCATGAAATGATAAATCCATACCAGTCGACCATCTACAGAAATCTGACACCAAACAGATATCAAGAGGCTTTTGCCAGAAAAGTTAACAAAGTCAGCGAAGTGTTGACTCCAAAGATTAAACTTGTTTTCAGACTTCCCACATCCAGGCCTGAGCTGACCATTCTGTACAGCATGCAGACTCTACCTGTCCCCATTTAGGAAAGGGAAAAACAGTTTTAGGCCGTTGTCAGGCAGAACTATACAGACTCCATCTGGAAGGACTCTCCAGGTCGTTTACAGTTACAAATTCAAGAACCAAATCTAGAGCTCCTTTAGCAGTACAGCACAAGGGAATGCATTGTCTAGACCAGAAAGACCATTTGAGCCCACTGTCAACAGTACCCCTATAGAGTTAAAGACATATATTAACAAGGTGTTATGAATTTAGGGTTAGTTCAGTTGGGTAGTAAGTCCACGCCAAATTGTTGATGTATTGTTCTTAATCCTATGTTTAAAAGAAATAAAGAAAGAAAAACATCAAAATGTATAAGTGAACAGGGAGACTTTTACAAACTTTTGACACTGTAACATAAGAATTGTAACCAAGGATGTTGGAACGCAGTTGTATTTTACCTTGTCCTTTGTATTACACATGACTTGATGTGGTGTTGAAATAAAAACCCAGTTGATATCAAGGCTTAATGTTGCATTAATGTTGTACTGCTGAGGTTTATCAGAATTTTGGTATCAGTACCCACTTTTTGGTTGATGCAAGATATGAAATGCTCCCCTTCAAAAAGGTGTACTTCAGCAGAAAACGATGTATCTGTGGTGTGGAGTTACGTGGTCCAGTCAGTGTTTCTAAACTCCTCTGTACAATAGTCAAGGGAGTCTGGATTAAAAAAAAACATCACTGGCGTTTAAAAGGCACTCTGATCCAGAGTAGCTCACAGTGCAAAGACAAAGGCATAGATTATGATGGGAGAACCATTCTGTATTCACAGTAAGAGCCCTGGAGTATTGATCAGTGTGTGCTAGTGTGTCTGATTTTTCTCCACACAGCACAAGTAGGAGGAAGAAAGATGTGGAGGAGAAAAGAGCAGGAGTGGCCTGCACACTTATGTCTCTGAAACCGGTGCACTTTTAAAACCAGAATTACATTAATTATTACTTTTTGTAGCTGAAAAGCATAACTCGCCATTCTGATAACTTTTATCTCCTCATTACCTCTTATAGAAAGTAATCTGTGAAAAGTCTCCCTTCTCAACAGCTTTCCAAATAACCTCAGCTTCCATGGCTGAGGTTATTTTCACCACAGCTGAAGAAAAATGTGTATGCTACTGATCTATTAGTTTTATGAACGAAAAATGGTTGCAGTCCGAATCAGCATCAGACCCATAGCAGTACTAGATGTTGACCAGTAGATGGCGCCCTACATAGATAAGTTTCTGATGCTGTCATCCTCAACCTCAGTTTGCTTTATTGCGGCATCCCACCATTTTGTTTTGTCTATTTGAAATTGTTTAATTTCAGCACACTAATCAACCAGCAGGATTGCAACCCATTTTCCACAGAAATTTCATACAGCACATCAAGTTGCCATGGGAACAGCCTTAAGAATTTAGAATTCCAATTGTGACATCACAAGTGACACATGCTTCTTGCCCTTCTGATAAAAATGTGAGACAGGGATCTGATTCAGTCAGTCTGGTTCTTCATACATTCCGGAAGACCTGAGTGCAATTCCATCACATAGTCATCTCTTCATTCTAGAACATGGTAAGGAGAGGAGTACCTGGAAAATACCCCCACAGTTGCCATTCTGTATGTGTTTCCATTCTCTAATTAACACTGATTACCATACAGGCAGATACTAAAATTACAGCTTCTTAAAGTGTTACTTAAAAATATATATATTTTCAATAAGTTAAAAAAAAGCAGGTGTGCAGGTGCATACCTTACTTTTTTTTACACCCTTGCAGGACGTACGCAGTTTTAGGAAGACCACCCCGCCTGTCTTGTCTCTGCAGCAGGGTCAGCGGCAGCTGCGCCCGCGACCCATGACTCGATTGGCGGCTGCTGGGGTCCGTGGCCTGGAGAGTGTCCCACCTACCCCAAAGAAGAAGAGGAAGCCCACCCTTCGCCCTGGCACGTTATCAGAGAAATACCAGCGGCTGATGGAGACAATGGGCAGGAGCGGGAGGCCCCAGGAGGTCCCAGGCACCCTGATAGCCTGTCTGTGAAGTTCAGGGCGCTCATGGAGGTGATGGCAGGGAGTGAGGGGGGAAGCGGCTGGTCCTTGGAGGGGAGGGACAGAGTGGAGCTGTGGAACATGCAGCATGGTGATGAGAAGTTGGTCCCTGCAGCTGGGAGACAGGCCGTCAACGAGGACCCCGCTGACAGCGACAGCGGCCAAGAAGGGAAAAAGAGGAAGGTTGAGCGAAGGGAAGGTCCTACCCCTCTCAGTGATGAGAAAGAGGGACAAGGAGAGGAGGAAGAGGATAGCAAGGAGCTGGACTTGATGGCAGCTATGGTTGAGACTTTGATTGACATGGAAGGACCAGTTTGAGGGCATCTCTCTGTCCTGATCTCTGCACTTACTGTATCATGCCCTATCTCTCTGACTATCCAAATAAATAAGATGGATTGCGCTCCATCAGTGCCTTTTATCATTTGAGAAAAATAGATGTGATTTTCAGAAGGATCCACATTAGTTGCTCACAACTGCTGGAGATATGGCAACATATATATAGTAGATAACTGGAAATTGATAGTGACAGGTAGAAATTTTCATAAATACAAATTATGAAACATGGGGGAAAAAAACTCAAATTCATCCATTATTGGTATTAATCATTGCAAGTTTTCTTTCTTGGTGTTGCTTCTGAAATACGACTGCTGAAATGCAAAAATATCCATCTATATGCATGTATCATTTCATGTGGTCTTCTGCATTGTCAACTGGACTTAAACTGGACATGTGTTTCTGACATTTAAATATTCAGCATGAACAACTGCAAGAACATTTTGTCTTGTTTGAAGGTTATTGGAACACAAATTTCATAAAATTTCTCAGAATTGCACCAGACCCACTGATTCATACATTTTTATTATTTTTACACAAAAGTGGCTTCAGGTATGTGTCACCACTAACATCTGGTGGGAAAGAGATGCTTCATGAGCCCCATTACAGGTGGAGCAACGAAGTGTCAATCACTGCTGTTATGAAACAATCAATGAACTTGGCTCGGTCCAAATCAGTGTTTCAGAGAAAAGCGCTAAATGTGGTATGCCTTGATTCCACATTTCGCCCTTTTGCTCAGTCAGTCCTGAGGCCGGCACCTGGCACTATGGGCCGTCCTTGGCAGGCTCTTCTGTGCGGGGCCTTTGGCCCTCTTCCTCCTTCTCCTCCTCTTCCTCCTCCACCTGTTCCTGATTCTGCAAGCGCTTCTTGAGTTTCTGTGTCCTGGGTTTCTCGTAGTTCACCACATGCATGGGAATGCGCACGGTTTCCAATCCATTCACCTGGAAAAAAGCAACCAGCCGATGAGTCAAGTCCTGCTGTGACACAATGGCCACTAAACCAGTGTTTCAGACCCTCAAAACCTCATTTGCCTGCTGTTTGAGAGACACACCGCTACATCCATGGAACTGCAGTAAAAAACCTTAGTATCCATTCACTGTCTCTATAAATTAGACTCACATTGGAATGCGGGATGGAAGTCATGCCCGAAGGGAAAAATAACTTGTGTATTAAATGTCTCGCCATGAAATCAGGGCCAGTGTTTGTCATACACCTCATTGCATTCCACATTTTCAAGCAAGAAAAAGATCCTGATTGCACTGTATTGCTTTACATTACAGTCATTTCACACATGGTCTCATCCAGAGCGACTTACAGCAGCAGAACAAAAGTGCATGCACCTGATTAATGTGATTGCATTTGGACTCCCTGAACATTCAAGGAAGACCTAGAATATGAGTACATCAGATGGTGTTATAGTAACTGCACAGTGCAAACTCCGTTCATAACAATGACAGATCAATAGTCAAATAGTGAATGAAAACAGTGTCGTAGTTGTGTTTGCACACATGTTGAGAGCATTCTGAGGACCTACCGTAACTTCACACCAGTACTCTCCCCAGCGTGTGATTGGCTCATCTGGAAGCTTCAGGGCATGTGGGGGGACGAACACTCCCAACTTGTGGGGAACAAGAGAAAAAAAAAGTATGATGTCAGAACTGCATTAAGTTGCCTTAACCAGTGTGATTATGCTGCCATAGTAACTCAGCAGTGCTTTGAGGTTCTTCAGGCAGATGTATAATTGATGGAGCATAGGATAGATCACTTGCTGAGTGACATGTAAACAAATTACCGTAATGACTAGAAAACTTTCAAAGAACCAGTATTTTGTTATTATTTACAATCCATAAAAATGTTTTCTTACCCGTGTGAGGAACTGGCGGCGCACAATTTCACTGGTCAGCTCATACTTGACATTGTTCTTCATTCCCACTTCAAAATGACAGCTTTTCAGGTATTTCAATGTCTGCAGAAACAAACACCCCCACACCCATGTGCACAGGGTCTTACAGATGCCCAGGACAAGTTTGCTTTGTTGAGGACTTATTATCTTTGCTGAAATACACACTGTTGAAGTCACTCTGCACAATTATCAAGTAAATGATATTTCTACATGTGTTGAAAATCCTGAACTGGCACTTTGGCACAATACTCTGGTATTTCAAAGAGTTCCCCACAAGACCGCTGAACAGCACAAAGAGGGAGGGCACTGAATGTTACACCCTGCCTTGACTAATCTGGCACAGAGGGACTCCTGTGTAGGGTTAGGGTTATGGTCATGCTCTCACCATCTCTCCAGTGCGGGTCTGGATACTGCCCTCGGCCTTGCCCTCCTGTATTTTCTGCAAAGGAAACCAAAAGGTCAACCACCTGAGATCCACAAGCCTGTGATTCTTCTCACGCCACCACGGGCACTGAAGAGAAATGGCTGCTGATCAGGACAACGCAAAGGAGAAATCAAAACCTATACATGACCAAGCACAATGATGTGCAAGAGTCACTTCATAAATACTGGTGTACAATATTTAACTTTGTTTTTTTTTTTTTTTTTTTTTTTTTTACTTGTATCAAAGTTTCTCAGTTGTTGTTATGGAAAAACATGCTTCTACTGCAAGCTGTGGTCAGATACATATCTGAAATATATCGCCTATTATCTGTGTACACTAAGGTCAGTTCACTCACAGACTAGACAACAGTAAAATGTTTAGTATGTAGACTGTATGCACTGTCAGTGATGAGCTTACAACAAAAATGAGATAACTATGAGGTTACATGAATGACTAGGAATAATGAAATTTTGAAATGGGTACATCCTTCTTTGCCCACCCAGTCTCCACAGTGAAAAGGTGAATTACTGAACTGGAGATGCCAGCAGACAGAATTGCAGCAGCAGCAGCAGGTGAATTTACCCGTCTTTCTTCTTCAAACATTTCCTTGTTTTCCGGTGAGGCGTACACAGCCAGGCCCTGGGGTAGGAGCTTATTGCGGCCCACTGACTTCCTCACCCTGACCATGTCACCTCTGCCCCCCAGCTCTGGAGATAAACACAACAACACATCACAGCATTGAAAGTCCCCATCCTCCCAAAGCAACTTAGCTGACTTAAAACACCACCTGGGTAACTGCAAGCATCCGACTGAGAAGTACAATTCTGATTAAACTCAGCCAGCTTATATATAGTAAGCAAATCATATCTTCACACATTATAGACAGCAAGTAACCAAACAATTAACTGATGGAATATACATAAAACAAAGCACTATGGGCTAATTTGTTTTGTAAACCCAATGTCGATTTGTAAGTTCCAGTTTAGCAATGAACTTAAGTGACAGAGAACCAAAGGGGCCAATACCTTCATTCAGAGCAGAAGGAAACAGCTTTACAAATAGCCTGGATACACATTCCAGAATTTTACAGGAACCCTGCTTATATAGAGAGGGTCTCAGTTCAAAATCACAAATGAATGGGCAAGAAAGCATGATTATCAATGCTGGGTAACTTGTGATCTGATGAGATGCTAACTATAAACTAGCGACCGCATTCAGCACATAACTGGTCCAAAGAAAGAGAACGTATTCAAAGGCTGCCATGGACTCACTGGGAACGGTCTGAGTGAGAATGAGCTCCATCTTCTCCTTTGTAAGGTGTTTGGTGTCCTCCACTAATTTGTAGACTCGATGCCTGCGGGGGTGGAGCCTGGGTGGACTCCCTTCTTTTGACAGCGGTACCTGCCACCATCGTTCGACTATAACTGTGTTCTGTGGTGAAAGACGGAGCAAATACATTTCAGGGCATGGCTTAGACAGAACTACGTCTGAGAGGAAAGCATTCTTTGTGAAATTGTTGATTTAAAAACAGGCTGCGTATAAAAAATGCAATACACCCAATTAGTTTGATTAGTAGGAGAAGGATACTGATCACCATGCAGTTGAATAAATTTCAGTATACAAATAAACACGCTCAGCCAATATCGGTCATGCACCACACCCGAGTGTGCCAGTTTCTCCAAACTTTGAGTTACACAAACACTTGTCAATACTTTCATAACATTTACATTAAACCAGGTGGTTCATTAGGTTTAACCAGTTACAAAAATAAATCTAAGGTCTAGCTCACTGCCATTTATATTGTTGCGAAATTTTACTGCCACACTCACAGGTAACTATTACGCTGGTTAAGTAAGTACCTAGCTAACTATATTACAAGAGGAGGTACGGTTATCAACTGTAGGCTACTTTCTGCTTATATTGAAAATGTATACGCTTAGTAGTATATTACCAGATAAACATTTATTAGATAACCAAAAACTCTTACCTTGCATGCAGTCTGTGAGAATTTCTGAACAGGACACAGCGTCACCCTGCTAAATTCTCGTACCAAACCTTCAAGGGCATAACGGCTCGAGCACCACATGGTTAGCCGGTAAGCAAGCACAAAAAGCACACTTTCACTTTAATTCCAAAAAGTGTCAAAACACAGGGTTGATTTCAATAACCTCTGGTTATCATTTTATGTTAAACTGTTAATGTATGGCATGTGTCTTGAAATCAGTACGGAATCAGCGCGACCAACAAGGAAAGACAAAGCGACGCGCTTCAGTAAAAGGACCCCAACAGGCATTGGTAGAGAAGCCTGAGAGTTTAATTTACATTGGGGTATGTACTATATCTCAAGCAAGAATGGGGCATGATGATGATGATGATAATAATAACAGCACAGCATTTAGACAACTGATTGAAAAAGTGCCCATGAAGATTCAAAAAGTACCAGCAACAACACACAAAAAAAAAAAAAAAAACGGGCTGAAGAGCTGGACGAATGTTTTGGTCAATCATCAAGTGCTTTAATAACAGTGCAGACACTCGATGTGGAGAAACAACTTATAAATCATTTAAAATCTTTACAAATTTATGACATGAACAATATGTGTTCAGTCTACAGTGCAAGGAATTTTGTTTTGAGAACAGTACAATGCTTACTTCTGAAATACACTGAAATACATTAATAACTGGGATGCAGTTACAGTCAGTAAAAAATGGCATAGACTATGTAATGATTCACTGTTATTGACGCGCAGTATCATTAAAAAATGGAATACCCACATGAAAAAAATGTTGAGGAGTGTTCATAAATGTTTAACAAAACCATGACATTCTTCAGCATGTTCATTGTTTCAGGATTAATGTGACCTTTAAGCACACACACACACACACACACACACACACACACACTAATATGACACAGACCCCATTAGTCCTTTTAAACCTGCTGGAAGATTTTGGGATCAAAGAATCGATTTAAAGTATAGGCTGAGTACACTTAAAATGTGTTGTGAAATTCTGTGGAGCAAAAACAACGTGACTTCCCTCCAATGCATTTATTGGCGGCTTTCAAATATATGCATCAGCCCACAACGTCAGTTAAAGCCCCACACCTATAAACCTTGTGCAGATCGGCAAAGATAATTCTTCCAATCTACACGTTCTGTATCTATATGTGACCTTTGCACTCTTAGAAAAGCTAAGCTGAATGGCTCTTGGTCGAGACGACTCGCTCGTTACTTGTCCAATCAGAAACGTTGTAAGTATCAAGCGAATGACCGAAGCATTGATTGTAAGGGAAAAAATAATTTGGTCAGACGTAAGCGGAATAAATAACGCTAGGTAAATTTTATGAATACTTTTACACAGTAATCCATGCGATATTTGGTAGTTTACATCGTGTCAAGAAAGTAGTTTACTTTAACATAATCCTTCCCTGCGGTCTCGATTTATGTTCATTGCTCGACCGAAGAAGAATCACCGAGGTATGTTGGCTATTCCAGGGTGTTTCCCGAAAGGTTCCCCTGAAAGCAGCAGTGTGAGAAAAAATATTATCAGATCATATTACGCTGTCCTGGTTATTCATCATGTTGTTTGCTTTCTAACCAAGCAAATTAAAACTAGGAAGTTGATCAGTGGTCTTCATTGTACCTAGTGGATGAACAGTAGGAAGACAAAGAGAAGCTATAATTCAGCTAGCCAGTGATGGCTCTGGTCTGGAATTCATTGAGACCGTAAAAGCTAGCTAGCATTCATGGCAGCGTTAACTAGCTTGCTAGCTGGCTAAGTCACTAAAATGGCCGGGTTGCTTGATGTCACTTTTCGCCGGGTATTTGGCTAGTCATTCCTCTGTACCGTCTTTAAGCGTAGCTAACTTTGTACAATTAGCTAGACTGATCTCTTTCACAGCTATGTAATAGTACTTGTGTCGCCAACCTTTGTCAGTACCGCAGCTTTTTGCTCCACGTTGAATAAGAAGATGGCTAATGACACGTTACAGGAGGCACCACCATAAATGTTTGGTGTCATTTTTAGTGGTAGCAGGCTAGAAAGTAGCTGTTTTGCGGCTTAAGTTGAAATATTTGAGACATAATTTGCGACAGCATTCAATAAAACTTAGACAACATAAGCTATTCTTAAACATTACTTTGTTTATCAGTGTTCCAGTATAAGGGAACACTGACATCAATCTTATAAATACCTATTATATAACTTATTGTAATATTAGAATTTAAATGATTAATATACCTGCATTTATTTTCTTTCATTTCCCAGACTTATATAATGGATATATAGCTTATGTTACAAGTGGAGCAAAACACGGCAGCAAACACACCAACGTGCGAATTCCCAGAATAACTGTTATGTAACTCAGTCAACCAACTAGCTTGAAGTACTTAGAAAGTTTCGCTGCACCTCACCATGGCACACTTGGCAGTTCATGGAATGTATTTAATCCTTTTTGGCTGTTTTATATTCAGGTGTTTGTACGACATTTACGTGTAATATTTTGGCGTAATGTGGCCGTTTAAGTAAAGTAGCTAGTAAATGAGTAAAATCTGGCTGTTTTGTTTTGTGTCTAATTCTGTTGTCATCGATGTGTCCTACGCTACATTTTCTCTAGGTTCGATGTACCATGTGTTGTTATTCTAAATGTAGACCTTCCCCCGGGAATGCTCTCCGGCCTATTCTTACCTATCTGATGATAGGAAACGTGCAGATTTTTGTTGACTTCTTAGCTTGGGATGTGTGGGGCAGTGGGTTGAAGTTTTGGTTCTGAAAGGCTGGAGGTACACTGGTTTGTGTTGTTACTGTGCTCTTGATGACTGATTAAAGCAGTTGTATACACAGTCAACTCACCTGGTTTCCTGGGTCAGAAGTTGTTTTAGAATTAAAGGTGAAAGCAAAAATCAGCATGTGGTGTTACCCTCCAGGACTGCAATTGAAGGGGTTTATGTTCTTGAAAGACTCTGCAGTGTTCAGAATCACCTCCTCAACTAATCCTGTAGCTGACCTTGCACTGTCCTGCTCCCTCAGGGGAAACAGGCTGTTTGGATTTTCATGGCACACTGAGCTGACAGCAACATGACCGCAGAGCCGGATGCGTTGGCCGTGGTTAACCAGCTGCGGGACCTGGCCGCCGACCCCCTCAACCGGCGAGCGATCGTCCAAGACCAGGGCTGTCTGCCAGGCCTCATTCTCTTCCTAGATCACCCCAACCCCCAGGTGGTGTACTCGGCGCTTCTGGTAAGTCACCTGAATTTGTGACTGAAAATGTCAATATCAAGTTCTTACTGCAGTTGTGTCATGCCAGGTAATCCACCAATGAGGAAGGTGCTGTACCCTTCAGATGCATTTATATGAATTCATTAGTGAATTAGTTTTGTTAGACCTTTGCTGTTTTATCTAATGCTGTGTTTCCATAGCACCTCATTTTCTTTGTGTTCAATAACTTGAAATCCCAAATTCAAATGGTGTTGTACAGTGTTATTCTTTGAGTCATAACAGTTTAGCCTAAGGTATGTATTGAGTCGTACATTCAGTCCATAAACTGAGCGGTTAAATGGGTTAATAGCACAGAAAACCCTTTTTTTTTCCCTCACATCACATTGAGCTGCTTGCTATCAGGATCACGAGGGTTTAGTAACCCAGCACACATCTAAGCCAAGAGCCATTTATCTCTCTCTGGAAGTACTGCTGAGCAAGAGTAGGAATCAAAGAGAAACATGTGCGCAAACACACACTCATACTGTCACATACACAGTCACTGTTTCGCTCTTACCACAGACTCCCATTCTCCCTGTCCTCCTCTTTCACTCTCCCCGTTTCATACATGTACACACTCTCTCTGCCTTGGATCTATGAACATATGCACACACACACGTGTTTGAAATGCAGTAGTAGGTTGCAGTCTTTGTTTATTAACTCAGAGAGCACAAACTCACTAGAGCCTGTGGGAATATGTTGGACAGAGGTGGACGACTCCGGCTTCAGGAAGTATAAGAGCTGTGCTGATTAGAATCATCTGGTTTAGTGCATGGGTGGAACAAGTACATGGTAGGACTTTTATTTTCTGAAGCTACAGTCATCCATCTTTGATGTTGCAGAGCTTAGTTCATTATTGGTAGGGTCACCAATATGTGATGTGTGTGTGACCTGTGTGTGACCCCACTCCTCTGACATGTCTCGTGTCTCCTGCAGGCCGTTCGATACCTAGCAGAATGCCGTGCCAACCGGGAGAAGATGAAAGGAGAGCTGGGGATGATGCTGAGTTTACAGAACGTCATGCAGAAGTAAGTCCCCCACCCCCCTGGAAGGAAATAAGGAAGCTGTTCTGATCTGGGTGTTTCACACCAGGGAAGATGGACACTGTCCTCAGCCATACAGTCCAGCACATTTTTAGAACTCGGTGATTGACACTAGCAAATGCTCCATTTTAACAGCATTCCTCCCATCTCAAAATGGAAGCCCCTAACTCAGATCTGGAGCTGTGAAGCCGGTGTCCAGAGTATGTTGTTCTGTCTCCCACAGAAAATGCTGTCAGTCTCCAGTATACATAGTTACTTTTTATGTGTGAAGAATGAGTTGGCATCATCATTGTGCTGTGTTAGGTGGCTCTGTGTTTTGTTTTCATCCAGGAACATTGCTGAAAAGTTTTTTCTTGTGGAATAGCATAGGAAGTTGAAAGGTGAAAGTGTCCATTTTTATATTTAGAAATTTGCTTTTTTTTTTTTTTTATATGAAACCTGTGTCCCTGGATTTTCATAGTCCTGGAGACTTCAAGACACCTCAGCCGAGAACATGTGTCAGGCCCAGCACTTCAGTTTTACTTTCAGCGGCCCATATGTTTTTGATGTCTGGTGGTGAATCCAGCAGGTGTGTGTGGGTACACATGTGTGTGTTTATACTGGGCTCTAAGCATTGTTTGTGTATACTCACAGCTCTTAACATCCTGACAACTGATATTTGACTCTGCTTACTCTCTATGTGACATTTTGGCGTACCTCTCATTGTGTTGGTCAGGTTTATAGCTTTGCCAGTCTCAGTATGAATCACTAAAATATTCAGATCAGGTGGAAGGGATTGGATTATCGCCGCTGCATGTAGTCTGTATACTGCTTGGTTTTAAGTTGGCGGAACGTGTTTGTGAGGTAGCTGAAATATGATGTGTATGCCCACAGAGGCCTGGGGCATTTACACACAGAGAATAACAGCCTGGTGATAACTCCTGTGTTTACAGCCAGAGAGGACTTCATAGGACCCTGGAGGCCCTACAGTGCTTACACAGCCTTTCATCTCATACATGTCCAGAGAACACTGCTCACTGTGGTTGGGTATAATGACACCATGAATGGGTTGAGCTGCTGTATGCCAACAGTACCTGGTTCACATGAATGAATCATTCTGTTTTTCTGTTGACAGCCAAGCCTGTCAATTGGTTCAAAGAAGTCTCTGCCTTGATAGTTAATTGTGGCTCCACAGTGTTTCAGCATCAGTGAAACCCCATTGTGGCGTCACTAGCGCACAGTCATATGTGCATGCCGGCACATGAGAGCCTGCACACCCTTTGTATGAAAGAGGAAGCGGTCATGCGTTTGCTCTCTTTCCACTCTTGCCCAGGTTGTCAGGTTTCATTTCCTGCTGCTATAGTTTCCTGTTCTGCGGAAGCTTAATTCTGTGATTCAGATGTTCTGTATGAGACCAAATAAAGAAAAACGCAGCATGTCATTTGATTTGCTTGAGCGTATCGCGCAATAAGGACGCTGAACGTTGCTTGGGCACCCCATAGTATGAGGAGGGCTGAGGCGTCCATTCATGCTATGAAACGGGGACCGTATTGCTTTATGTGCTGGCTGTATTATAGACTAAGTTTTTTTTCCCCACTGTAAGTGTGGTCACATCTCATATTGTGTGTGGAGTTTGGTGTGGTTGAGGAGCTTAGTTTGTAACCTAATGTTGTAGATTTTGGACCTCTGGAAAGGGTGCAGCCCTTGTGCCCTTGAGTGAGACACCCGACCTGACTGGCTACAGTAAATGCTCAGCTGTATAAACAGACAGTAAGCAAAACATCTGAGCTCTCTGAGTGAGCCAGGACTGCCTGTGCAAATAGTGCATTCAAGTAACATTAGCCCAATGACAAAGATAAGTCTTTGACACAATGGGCACTTTATACTTTTCCCTTGAAGGTAATTTTGTTTGCACTTTGAAGTTTCAAGGTCATAAACAGTATTAAACGCATAATAAGATAGTCTAGAGCCACATGTTGATTCTACATTCCACACCCCCTCCCAAGAAAAGAGTGTTGTCCATAAAAGTATATTAATATCAAATTGCATAACTGCTCAGGAGAGATTGCAGTTGGAATGTATGAGTGTTTTTCCATGTTATGCATGTTTATAGACACCCTAATAGCATCAGAGTAAATATAGTTACATAGTGTATTGAATGTAGTGAAGTTTTTTTTTTCTTGTGGAGTGACTGTCCAGTTTGTTTGATGAGTGGCAATGTTCTGTTGCCAGGACGACGACCCCTGGGGAGACCAAGCTCTTGGCTTCTGAGATTTATGAGCTACTGCAGGCGGCCGGCACAGCAGAAGAAGACCAGCCCGAGGGCGGGGCCTCGTGCCGCCGTAAGGCCCAGTTCTTCCTGGGCACCACCAATAAGCGTGCCAAAACCGTGGTGCTCCACATCGATGGCCTGGACGACTCTGTGAGTGCCACGCAATGCTGATAGTCGCTCATCAGTTTCATTTATGTAGTGCTTATTTTACTTTTAATGAGAATGTTGTCAATAAGCAGCTTTGCAAAGATCTGTATCTACACAGATACTGCCCCCCCCTCCCCTCCCCAGAGCAGGGGTGATGGAGGTAACTCAGTAAATGGAGGAGAACCCAGCTCAGAGGGGGAGCTTTTCTTCCTTCCTGGTGCTGTCATGGCTCTGTGTCAGCGCTGACCTTGAGTGTTTGCTTTTGGTAACAAATGTGACAGACCATAAGTGTTCCTAATATCCCCAGCTGAAGAGGTTTATAAGTTTGTGACACAGAAGTGCAAGACTCAGCCATGAATAAAACTTTTTACAAACTGTTCAGTATGTTCTGAAAAAGTTGGGATCAGGGTTTTCCCCTGGAGGTGAGATTTGGAATTGCAGCTAAACCTGGAGGTGAGAGCTGGGAAAGAGCAGGGCCCTAAGCCTGCCGTCGGGCCTGTAGGTTCTTGTTCTCGGCTCTGAGACAGGAGCTGAACCCAGAGGTTGACCACATTTTGTGTCTGTGTGTGTTTCTGTCTGTGTGTGTGTCTGTGTGTGTCTGTGCTGTGTCGCTGCAGACCCGGCGCAGCCTGTGTGAGGAGGCCCTTCTGAAGATCAAAGGCGTCATCAGCTTCACCTTCCAGATGGCCGTGAAGCGCTGCGTTGTCCGCATCCGCTCGGACCTGAAGGCTGAGGTCAGTCAGCACAACCAATCACTGCTTTCTTCTGTTCTCACAACGCTTACTGACTGTGCAAGGACTGTTTGTTAGATGCTGTAAGTAGGGGTGTAGCTAGAAATTCTGGGCGCTGTGCACAGGCAGGCTCTGAGGGCCCCTCTACTCTTAATTTAGAAAAAAAAAAAAAAAAAAATTCCCAGACTTTTGTGGCCCCCTTCATACCCTTGGGCCCTGTATGCTTAGTACCCTGTTCTCCCCTGGTGCTATGCCCCTGGCTGTAAGCATCTGTATCACTTTCATTGTTTAAAATGTAATTCTTGAAAGCCTATCAAACAATGTTGGAAAGTGCTGGATTAAAAAAAAAATGTACATAGCTAATGTAACTGCACTATAACAGGGGTCTCCAGTCTAATTCTATAGTGGCTAGTACTCTGATTGGTTGATTAGTTTAAGGAGGTGTTTTGGTGCTGGGCCAGAACACAAGCTCCAACATCACACTGGCCCTCCTCTGATGAGTTTGGAGACCTCCACCACAGTAATGTAAACCAGTGACTCATCTGTACGCTGTAGTAATCAGTATCTCCACCATGATTTCTCACAGGCATGATGGGGACTTAGTCGGACAACACCTCTCCAGTATAGTAATGTAGGGCAGGGTCTCCCACTAGTATAGTAACGTAGATCAGTGAGTCCTCCCCTCAGCATCATAGTCTAGAGCAGTGACTATAGTTGCGTAGAAGAGTGATTCTCTCTGCTATTGTAATCAGTAAGTCGGTTGGTCATGTCGTCATAATCGTAATATAAAGCAGTGTCTGCTCTTTCTTGTATAGTAATGTAGAGCAATTAGACCCTCATTTACTTTCGTAGTCTACAGCAGTGAGTTGTCTAGTAAGTGTTGCAAAATAGGACTTGCAGGAAACCTTTATTTTAGTATTGTAATGTGTAGCAGTGAGGCCTCTGTTTACATTGATAGCGTAGGTCAAGGACCTAACTATCTAATGTAGTTGAATGGTTGCTCCTGTATCCAGTGTAATGATATGGTGCAGTGGCTCAACTATTCAATGTTATCCTGAGCAGAGGTGTCAGACTCCAGTCATGGAGGGCCACAGTGTCGACTGTTTTGTGGTATTTTTCCAACATTTAAATTAATAACAAAAATCGTAGATTAGCATGGACAGTAGTGGCTGGTGTTTGAAAGCAGACTATAAAAACCTGCTGGCACTGTGGCCCCCTGGGACTTGAGCTGAACACCACTGAGCTTTGCCCTGCATAGTAATGTAGATTGCTGATTCCTTTCTCCAGATAAATAATGTAAGTTAGTGCTGATAGCGTGCAGTCACTACACTGCTGTGCATTCTGGGAATTCCTACGTGACGTATGGAGCTAAACAGGCTCTGTTTGACTCTCTGCAGGCCCTGGGGTCGGCCATCGCCTCCACCAAGGTCATGAAGGCTCAGCAGGTGGTGAAGAAAGAGGACGGAGAAGAGGTAAGTCCAGCTCCGAGGTCGCCATGTCTTTACCAAGGTCAAAGGTCAAACCACGCCAGATACCTGTGTCAGATACCTACAATCATGATCTTGTGTAGGTGGAGTTCCAATTGGAAGCAATTATTCAGAGACAGAAACTGCCCCTGCCAATCAGAGCCGCCTTCAGAAATTTAAGGGCCAATCAGATAGCCTGTTTCAAAACTAAATCCAAGTTTTTTCCAGACACTCTGTTGGAGATCAAGCATCTGAAGTAGAGACATGGAAAACCTGACCAAGCTAGTGCCTCTAAGTTCCTGTGTTTTTTCAGCTAGCATGGAATCAATGTTAGATTTACACTGCAATAGTTGTTTAAAGCAGTGTCGCTCAGGTTGTGAGTCCAGCAGGTTCTCCAGTTCACCTTAAACCACTGACACACTCAGGACAGGGGAGTGTGGTTTCAGCCAAACCAGCTCGGTCAGTAATGCAGGAAGGAGCCGGGAACACTGTAAACATTTAGTCATTTTGTGAAGTCATGCGGCTCAGAGCCTGGCTGGAGATCAGGACTACAGACTACAGATGCAGTACTCTCCGGGTTGATGGGTGTGTACATGAATGCTGTCATCATGATGAATCAAAGATGGATCAAATGGCTTTATTGTAGCTTATTAAACACTAAAATAAAATGGATGAAAAAAGCCACACTGAAGTCACACAGATTTTCATGTGTGTTCCCTTTAATCTGACTTTTCTCTCTGGCTCCTTGTCTTAGTGAAGGACTTAGAGTCTTGATGCATCCTCATTATCCAGTATTAATCCATAAAAGTGGAAATTTTGAGCCATTACCTGAATGTGTAAAGCACTCCTTTATTCCCTTTGCCTTCTGTGCACATCCGCTCTTATCCAGCAGATGGCAGTGTCTGACCAGCCATGGAGGCTGCAGGCCGTGTCTGAGGGCATTTCACACGTTTATACCCAAATTTCAGTTTATCTTTAAGAGAAGATGAACATTAGAATAAACGCAGATGTTACATCCTATTGCTGTGGCACGGTCAAAACAGAGCAACACAAAAGCAAAACAAAAGAAACTGTGCTGCATTATGTACAAGAGCAGTGCATTTTTACTGGACTGAAGGGGATATGTCATTGCAAGTCCATAATGCATGTGTGAATTATTCAGAGCACCGATCGTAAAGAAGTGGCCGAAGGTGAGTGTAGATCTTAGGCACTGCCAGGAGAGAGGTGGGGAAATGGCTGGGGGGGTCCATCGTGAACCTCAGTGTCTGGGATTCCTGGGTCATTAGGTTCCCCTATTCCTACACTAATGATACCAGAGAATATCCAGGGGATGAGTGAGTATGACAGAAATTGTAATTGTTATTTATTTATTTTTGCTCAGTGTTGTGATTGTGAGTATTAATAGTGACGTTTGTAAGATTACATAGAGATCATAGATTTCACTTAATATTTTGGATGGGTCACGATTCCCCACTTTGAACTGTGGCGGGGCTAACCCGGTGGTGCTCCTTGTCCAGGTACTGATCCCGTTCCAGGAGGACGGCCCGGTGGAGGTGGAGCAGAACACGGATCTTCCAGACTACCTCCCGGAGGAAGAGAGCCCCTCCCAGGACCCGGACAAGGCGGTGTCTCGCGTGGGCTCCACCCAGGAGGGCGTCGGCTGGCTCAGCACCGCAGCAAACTTTTTATCGCGCTCCTTCTACTGGTGACGAGCTGGCCGATTGGCCGGCTGCCTGGCTGGCTGACGACTCCACCCACCCCAAACCCTGCCAACCCCCCTAACCACTCCCCCCACCAACCTCAGCCCCTCCCAGTTAAACTGTGCCGCGTAATGCTGCCTGGCTGTGGGGTGCAGGACTGCCAGGAACAGCTTGCAATAAACTGAGCAGAAAAAAGAGAAGAGCAAGAAGAACAATCGGCAGCGTGCACACACACACACTCCCGCACACACATACCTTCCCACGCACACGCGGACATGTTCGCGCACTCTTATTCTCAGCTCGCTGAACTAAAACCATTAACTTCAGAGAACTAGGCTCAGAAGTGGTTTTCTGTTCATTTTTTTGTTTGTTTAGTTTGTTCTTTTTTTTGAGGCAGGAAGGGGTTGTGTTAACAAAAAAAAAAAATCCACATTCCTCTTTCTGGTTCTGAAACGGGTCCATCTTTAAATAATGGAAAAAAAAAAAAAAAACAACAGAACAAGCCAAAAGTTGTGCTGACACCAAGCTTTATCACCTGGGCTCACGCGGTGGAGTGTCCGCCCCCCAGGCTCGACCTCTGGGGTCTGCTCAGGCGGAGACACGGTCGAGAGAGTGGAGCAGCATGGATCAGTTCAGTCAGCTCCAGTTCCATCTTCTTCTTGCCTTTTGCTTTTTACTCAAACAAAACTCTTCTTTTGATATCTTCAAAATGAATTTGCATCGTCTTTTTCTTTCATTTCATTTTTTTTTTTTTAAACCTGAGCATGCTGTACATTCTGCTGTGAGCTCTTGGACTGCATCTTCTGTTTGGGTTTACAACTTGCACCCTCTTTGTTGTGTGTGCCTTTAGAATCCTCCAATCTTTTTTTTTTTTTTTTTTCTGGCTGTCTTCTTTCTTCCTTCTCTCCCCATGAAGTCCCCTCTATCCACAGCTGTGTGAAGGTCACAGAACAGATGCTGTTAGAATGGGCCACAGAACCGCCCAGCTGTTCTGAGCTGACAAGCGCGCACATGTAAACCTGGAAGACGTACAGAGCGTTCCAAATGGGCCTTGGAAACTGGATCCCTGATGCAGGGCTGTGCGGCCTAATCTAGATGTGCATTAATGGAGCGGTTCGTCCCTTATCTGCTGTCTCTTTCAGATTGTTCGTCTGCCTCAGTTTGGCAGATTCTCTCTACATCAGTGGGCGGGTAGGGAATGGCTTTTTTGTCGCAGTTTGGTAGAGCAGAGAGTGAACAATAAGCAGAGAAGGAGAGCGCAAGAGGGAAAACGCAAAACGGGTGGCAAGCCCCACTCAGGGAGAGCTACAAGATGTGATAGTGTTTGTTTTCACCTTAAAATCAGCAACCAGTTAAGGCCTGTGCAATAAGGGAAGTTGAGTTTACTGTGTAATCGACTGTGCTACTTAACGACCAAAACCACACACGCCCTGTAGCTCTGCAGGACGACGGTTGCCCACCCCCTGCTTTAAAGAGGAGCACAGCTCTAGTCCAGGACTGCAGCAGGTGTCCCCACAGCGCAGTAGCTCCCATCTCTCTTACATAGCTCTACTTTGGCGTCATCACTCAGTTTATTCATCTTTACCTGCATCTCCGATGGCAACATTACTGAGTAAACCTTCAAACCATGTACAAGTATTTCAGAAGAAACCCAGAGTAATGCTCACCAGTACACCATTAAAGTTCTAAGTACTTCTGTGTTTTTATCTGAAATGAATTATGATTCTCTTCATCAAGCTCCTCATATCTGATTCTACACCTTAGTTTGCCATTTCTCATAGGTCTTTAAGCATATTTTGTGAGAAGTCGCTGAACTTGCCAAATGTGTTTTATGAGAGCACCTCCATCTGAATATAGTAATCCTTAGAGTTCATGGAGCCAGCAGTGTCCTTAAATCCACGCCCGTGAAACAACCACAGATCGGTGTGTAACTTTCATGAGTGCCCTTTTTCAATCAGGTGTGTTCATATACAAATATGGTGCCTGCTCTTAACTAGCCATACACCGCATGCTCAGATCTCACGCAGTCTCTGGGAAAGTTAAATGTAAGGCATGAAGTTTGTTGTCATCATGTTGTCGCCAGGTGTTTGTGATTAGGCAGATTTGTTGATTTGTGACAGAAGTCGGAGTACTCGTCTTTATTTAAAAGCCGTTATTGATCCATGACCTGTTTTTGATTGGTTTTTATTGCCCTCTAGCTGGCCAGTTTGGTGAGGGATCAACTGTCACCTGCTGGTTCAAGGAGCTGACTGTGTTTCATGTTGTGAGTGCCTTTGTGTATGTAATCTCCAGTTTTTAGTGGTGATGATGAGGTTGTGCCATGATTTAGCTTAACGGCAGCTTTTAGACAGCCACCCTGAAGTGACTCAGATCTGATGTTTTTCCATATGTGAATTCGATCTGATCTTTTCCCTAAGGCCTAAATAGCAGGTAGTCACATAAAAATCTGGATTTCTAATCCAGTTTGTGGGTTGGTGGTTCAAAAAGTTAGCATGTCATCTGATTACATGAATCAGATTTGGTCACTTGTAAAATATTGCAGGAACAGCCCCCAAAACAGAATGGATTTGAAAAACAAATCAGATTTGAGCGTTAAGGATGTCTGTGGACAGTTTTCCTTAAACATAACTAGGTTTTAAACCCATAGAAACCTGAATTTGTTACATCTTAAAGTTGAAGTGCATGAAGGTAATGCTACATTTTCAGATGATTAAAAAAAGTTATTGCAACATGATTAAATGTATGGGAACCCCTTATTGAATATTCTTTGTTTGTAAATGATTAAAACCAGTCAAAGACAGGTTGAGGATCAGTTCAGGTATTGGTTACCTTACTTACCTTTCTGTTTCCTCTGCCAGTGTATAGGTTTCTTCCCCTGAGCTGGAAGGCCTGTCTCCCAATCACCTGAGTGACTGTTTCCTTGACTACTGTAGGGGAGTACTGTGTTGGGGGAAAAAAAATAATCGTTTGAAGCAGAGAAACAAGAGGAGAGCATGTTTTGATGTCATGATATATTGGAGTATGTATGTGTATAAATATATACATGAACTTTGTCACGTTGTCTTCTCCCTCCCAATGTTTTACTGTGTGTGAGATGGTTATTGATCCCTTGCTCCTGAATTTTGAGAGATGGTCTTGTTGGCAGTGAAGTGTTCTTGTTGAGCGCAATTTCCTGATCACTCTGCGACCGGCATGCTGTTCTGGGACGCAGGTGTGACCAAACCTGAAACCCAGAGAGAGAGCTTAGTTTTACGTACCAGGAACGTGTGAATTGGCCTCATAATGGCCGCTTCCTTGTGTGTGCTTGTTTACGTTCTAACTAAAATACTTCCTGGTGTCTTATATCCAAGTATGTGTTGGGCTTTTTCAACAAAATATAAAATTTGGTTGAATTAAACAAGGGTAGCCCTTCATGTTGCCTTGAGAGCGTTAGAATATCCATTGTGTGAAGTGCAAATTTAGATATATACACTAATATTCAGAGATATACCTTAGTATGTAGCATAAATACTAACCAAGGGAAATTTGTGTGATGTTTCCATCAAAATTTGAATCAATGTACACATTCCACATCAAAAGATTGAGATGGCACCAACTCATTATTTTCTGGCACATGCAAAGCTTTGGTTTTTTTTTTATTCAAATATTCAAGACAACCTTCTTTTTTCCCCCCCACCTACTGTATATTGCATTTTGTGATATGTACAGAAATATATTTGCTATGTGTTTTTATTTTTTAAAATCACTTTCAGTACCATTGTATCTGTGTCAAAGGTGCTGTTTGTGCTTTTGAACCTGTTCTTGTGTCTATATTAGTGATTGGAGAGTGAGATTTCAGCAACCTCATAATGGGTAGGGCTATGCATGGCTGCAATTCAGTGATTTGTAAGAAGTGACTGAAATGTTTTGCTCTTCACAGCAAAGCACGATTGCTTCAACTCACCGAGTCGTTCATACCATGTGGAAGCACCGTCCATTTTCAGGTCACGTTTTAAACTTCACTCCCCCATCACGACTGTATATAAGTATATATTCGGCATTCATTATAAAGAGGTGGGAGGAACTGAACAGGGCACTGTACAGGGACTGCAGCCATGTTGCTGTGTGTTTCTGCCATCTAGTGGTGGATGTGTGGCACTGCAGGGGAATTCTGCCAGTGAACCTACGCTGACTTGAGTATCCCCTGGAGTGAAGAGTATGATTAAAGTCTGGGAGAATGGTTTCACGAGTTTTGCAATGTCGAGCTACGCATCCACAGTGTGTGTATGTGTGTTGTGCAGTACATCAAGTGTTATGAGATCTCAAATCCATGAAGGTTATCCGTTGACAGGTACCTGCAAAGAATGTTGGATAATAAAAGTTGAAACCACAGTTCTGTGTCATGCTTGTATTCCTTCACCTTGGGTGGAGCAGACCAGAGGGTATGCGAACTGTCTCTTTTGTATGGTAAAGAAGCAAATTAAACATCAATTCAGAGTGGTATTGGGTAAAATGTGTGTGTGTGTGGTGTTTATGTGTGAGTGTTCTGGTAGCTCCCCAGTTTCAAAATGTTCTGAAAAAGATACTTAAATGTGAAACCACTGGTGAAAAAAGGTGTGCAGACAAAGTCTAGTCCTACACTTAAAATATTATTTTCACTGGAAGTCTTCACTGTATTCGCTGATTTGCGTCTGTTATGTTAATACCTTGGTTCCACCTCAAGTCACAGGAGCGCCAAGCATAATGGTGGGCAATTGTAAGGATATTCAGTATGCTAAAATGATGCGGGGAGGAACTTGTGGTCCCAGTTTGGGAGAGACTGTAGTAAGGTACAGTTCAGCTTTTTCTCTTGATAGCGGCATTTGGCTTCGTGTCAGAACAAAGGCTTGTGGGTAGCGCCACAGTTTGAGCTACAGCCCACATAGACTACAACCTGACAAGCGGACGGCGCCTCAAGACCACCGTGGGAGGTGGCTTAAACTTTGATGCGATTCGTCGTGGTGAGAGATACAGTGGGACGAAAGAGCTCAAGAATACCAGCTTGCAGGGAGAAAAAATACATTTTCCACAGAGGTCTCAGTTTTGTCTGGGATAAAAAATGGACGCCTTCGAATCTGCTGCTGATATCAATCTTCCATCATATAATCTCCAGTCGCCAATCAGATGTTTCGATCAGACACACTCCGACCCAGTTCAGTCCAAAGTATTGGCAGGGGGTAGACCTGGGGTGCTTAGTCTACCTACCGGATCTTTTAGTAAGATTTACGGGGAAAGGGGCGATAGGATCTCGGTAGCAGAGAGCAGCGGCGGAGAACAGAGCCCGGACGATGACAGCGACGAAAGGTGTGATATGGCAGACCCGAGGGCGCCAAATGGCATAGCTTGCGCGGGTGAGAAAAAGGGAGAGCAGAAAACACTGAGGCTCAACACCAACGCACGCGAGCGGAGGCGCATGCACGACCTGAACGACGCTCTGGACGAACTGAGGTCAGTTATCCCCTATGCGCACAGCCCGTCCGTACGGAAACTCTCAAAAATTGCAACACTGCTCCTGGCCAAAAATTATATTCTCATGCAGGCACAGGCGTTGGATGAAATGAGAAAGCTGGTGGCTTATCTCAACCAAGGTCAAGGTATCTCTACAACTTCTCTGCCCACTGCGACTGCACTAAGTCCGGCATTGGGTGGCTACGAACAACCGACCGGTTTTGCCTTCAGTGCCGGAGTTACAGCAAGCTCTTGTACCGAGAAATGTGTCCTTCTCAGTAACCTGACATCTAAGCTCTACAAACAGTGCACGGGAAAGCATTAGACGCAAGAAAACCACAACCGGAACTGTCTCAGTAACTTTTGTACACAGAACAAAGAATTAAAAATGTATTTGGACCTATGTGAACTTCATCGTACTGAAAAAAAGGTTTGCAGCTTCCATTCACAAAACCCAAAATGAAACAGTTCAACAAGTTTTGGTTGGTTGTATACATAATGAAAATGATAATACAGGATTGCTTTGTGTTATTTCACTGTTTTAAAGCATTTATGAGAGATGACAGAACACTTTGTTGTATGGATCATATTGCTGTTACATACAGCGGTTGCTGACGAACAGCGTTTTTTTGAACTGGCGACAACTACTGCTTTAAATTCAATGACATTTTCTGTAGATTCATAGCAATGTTACTGCTTTTCGAATTTTATTCATGAAACTGATACAATGCTTAATGAAGGTATGCTTGTAAAAACCTTAATTCCAACAGAATAAAAAGATAATTTATAATGGCATAAGTTAATAAGGTAATGTACTGATGTTAGTACATTAATGGCAAAAATAGCGATTATAAAAAGAAGTTTCTGCTTTTGGATTTTGTTAGTCTGTCTGGGGACGACTTATTCCAGTTCTTCATGATGCTCCAACTATGCACAGTTGGCGTTGCATTTCCTTGATGGTTTTGTTAAGCTTGGAACGTTATTTTGTTAAGATGTATAGTTACCACGGTGTGTTTGATTACTTCCTGTCCATACCTGTGGTTTATATATATCAATACTACGTTCTGATTACAATGTTTGCTGCATTGACACTGATAACCTAAACTGACACTGCGGTGATATATTACTGTGTTATATTACTGTGTGTCGGCTGCCATTGTTGATTTTTCCACCTCAGACAATGTATTTTTTTGTCGTGCTCATAATCTTTGACTGGTCAAGGTCATAAAATCATTGCATATGGACCTATACCATGTTACCACATCAGATACATTTTATGTGTCCTTCATTTTAGGCAGCGTTATTTAAATGTTTTGGGGGGAAATGTGTTGCTTTCTGGATGCCTTGTGATGACATTTAATTTTGAATGAATACGATATTATTGCCCATTTTCCCCAAATAAAATGTTTGTCTGTGCGCACGTGTATGTGACTATACGTAGCTCGGTGGGTGGAAAAAAAACAGGTGGTTTAAGCGCTAACATACAGTCTGCTTTATCAACAGACTTTTTCTTCTTTGTAAATGAATATGTATGAAAATGACTGTTGTAATTAGTTGTATTCTAATGAAAACAATAGCCACAACTACGGCCCAATGTTCACCTGAAAACAACCGTGTTTGGAAGCTAATATTATAAAGCCACAATACAATTACTGCAATGTTCCACGGAGGTAATTAAACCTTTTACATGTTATTATCGAATATAATTAAAACACTTAACGCCATAATTAGGTATCTTCAATGATAGATCACGTGGATAATTAACACTGACTAACGTTGATTTGTGGGCCAAGTTTCAGATCAAGGTGTCCTCTGTGGTGATTGGGAATAATTTAATCGCCAAGGAACATTTCTGAAAACATTTTGAAAAGACAACATTTACTACAGAACTAATTCTGTCTGTTAAATTTAGTTTGCTCTATTTCCTCATGAAAAAACAGCAAAACCACAAGCAACAATTACCATGGGAACTACAACAGAGATCACCATAAAGGACCTATCATTGACCTACCCTTTGAGAATATCATGTTTCGTCGTCAGAGTTAAATAATAAGGCTGAAAATTAAGAAAAACCACATTGTTTCAGAACCAGGGACAGCACCACCCGCTCAATGTGAATTTCTTTTTAACGACGATGCTGTCCCTCGTTCTGAAACAAGGACCCAGAAAATATGTCCCTTTAAAAATCATATAGTTTCCAGGTAAGGTACGCTATTCCCCCATCCCCCTCCTCACTCAGCCCAGCCATGAACTCGAACACGTGTTTTTTCCATTCACGTGACCACGAGCCTTCCACATTGTCACGCTGCAGATTCCACTCCTATCTTATGTCGCCAACGCCGCCACCAGAGAGCGATGATCTGAGGTGATTACTTTGTGAACGTTATTATGACGAGATTATGTGTTCAACCAATCCCGGGAGAGATATATCGATTGCACCAGACCCCCACCCCTCCTCGAAACGCACCACCGCCATACCACATCATTCACCTTGTGACACTGCGCCACAACCCCCCTTTACCCACAGCTGCGCATTGAATTTCACAGTTAATTTCCCACAATTTATTCTGCCAGAAATTCTGGCAGAATATGTGCATAATCAGCATAAATCATTATGATAGAGCCTTCATCAGCATGGGGCTTCAGTCTGGGCATTTACTTTGTAATTGAAACTGACTCTGTTCTGCTCCAGCAGCTCACCCAAGAGTCACTGGGTCACATGATCTGGTTCCATCTGATCATTTGACAGAATAAAAACAGACAGGCCTGCTTCGATAAGAGCGGTGAAAGCCCACTCTCTCTCTCTCTCTAAAGTGTGAATCATCGCTGCAGTTTGGGAGAAGAGCTCTGCACTTGGTAAAAAGCCTTAGGAAACTATTTCTACACAGTCAGAGGCCCATTCTATTTTATAACATACAAAGGGCTTGATTCAAATGCATTTCAGCCTCCCTAATTCACTCAAAGAAATTGATAATGTTAGCAACTTAAAGTCTGTTTTAACAGATTACATATGCTGTTAAAAATAATCAAACATACACTTTAAGGGCATATGCAATTCAAGCAGCACAGACTATTTTCCTATTTTATTAAAGAAAAGCAAACCTGTCCTTTAGCATGACCGCAGCCCAGCAGAGACCCAGTGCATACAGGTGTAGCCCTCTCACACAGAGGCGGAGGGCCCCCCGAGAGCGTCGGCAGGTGGCTCCTGACAGCATTTTGAGACTGACACCCAAAACTGGGTGAACCGATGGGCTGAACAGCGAAAGAGATTAACACCATTTATTACACTGATTGGATCTGCTCTAATTAATCTAATTAAAGCACATTAGCAAAATGGGAGGACCGGCACATGCTAATGAGGCGATCAGCCATCTTTGAATGTTTAATTTGCAGCTTAACCAGGTCTGTTTAGATGCAGTGTTGAATGATGGGACAGTGGATGAGCGGGGATGTGTACCCATATACAGAGAATCCTCACCTACACTACTGCGGACATACATTATACTAATCTATTACCATTATTATTGCAATTATGAATAAATATGGGAATTGGAGTAACAGTGTGCCTACCTGCTTAGACAGTACTCTCACCTCCTCAGTTACCACTGCACTACTGGGTAAAGGGGTGCAATAAAGTCAGAGTTACCCAGCTCTGGCAGAAAATGTACATTTGCTCTATGCTCCTGAATGGTAGCATGAAGAAGACAAGGCTGCAGACAAAATGTTTACTTCACCTGTCACATATATTACATACAAACTACTCACAAACAACTGTAGGGCAGGAACTCCTCTTTTTCCAACACAATGTTTGTAGTTTGGCATTACTGTTGACAAACCAATTTTAAACTAGGACGCTGTTTAGTTCTCTGTCTGGGATCTTCGCCCTGATATAAATTCAGAGTCAGTGAATTCGGGAGTTTCACTTTGGGATGCGGCCACCCCATTTATTTCAATGTGAGCTGTCGTTCCTTCAGAGATCATCAAAACAAAAACAACCCAGTTAAGGAGATTTATGTGGTGTGTTGACAGGTAAGTGCAGAGGGCCTGTACTGGTTCTGCTGCAGCAGCACACTAAACCAAACCTGGGGGATGATTTCCTGTGACAGGCCTGTTTTTCCAGTGGAAAGATGTGCTTTTTAGTCTGTATTGAAATGACATGTGAGTCCCAGGCTGAATGACTCAGGATGACAAACCCTACAGCACATGATATCACAGGGATTGTGCTGTTGACAAAACCAAGCACATCCCTTAACATAATTCACACTTAACCTGTCTTTAACTACTACACATCTTTAATTAACCCCCTCACACCTTTTACAAACTCTTCCTCAATCTTAATCCATGAATCATTACATAAATGCAGAGAGGTGAAATTACAGCTTATTCTACCTCTGGGCTCTTATTTAGTCCAACTGCAATGAAAATTTAATTGAGCGTCTAGTTTGTTGACGCGTCCAACCGAGTCAACCAAGCCGAGGAGAAAACACCTTACAGAGAATTCTTGGTATTGAATTGAGGCTTGCACTGTACAAAACTATAGCCTTTCACAGTGAATCACAGATTGCTTTCTGAAAGCTGTGGCCTCACTCTCCAGGTCACAGTGTGACAGGTGTGTGGTGAGGACCGCTGTGACACGAGCCCACCTGGTCTGTCTGCCCCTTGCAGCATTATTGGATCAAAAGGTGTAACGTTCCGCGTCTGACTGCAGGGCAAAATGAGTCATGGCTGAGTGTCCAGAAGTGAATGGGTTTAATGGCAGGATGTGAGAGGGCTCCCATCAGGAGGCGTGTTCGTCACACGCAGGAGCTCATCCGCCAGCGTCCTGTCCGTAACCACGACGAATGACACAAACGCTGACAACCGTGGCTGCGCATCGAGGACAGCACCTTTCAGCCTCAGACGCTGTCCTGGCAGATATCGCAACCGACTGCAAAACTTGAGGCAGCACCGCTCAAACACAAGACGCGCACATAAACACTCATACGCACGCATCTGTCGGCAGGGTGAGAGTTTATTAAAAAATATCATGGACCACCGGGTGGCTTGTTGCTGTAAAGTTGCTCGTTCTGGAAGCGAGCGTGAGCCCTGTGACTGGGCGGGTGTCCAGCTCCTATCTGCACTGCTGCCAGCTAGCACTGAAGGCTTCACAAAGCGACCTCAGGCTCAGAGCTGTGGGGAAGGATACAGGGTAAGCTAGCTGCTTTAGCTGGTCTCATCACTCTCTACTTGCCTCTCCTGGTCATGCCTGCCTCCGGCTGTTTGAGCTGAGTTCATACTGTCCTCGTAATGAGTGGTTGTTGCCACATAAATGAGAAAGGTGATTGGGCTCCAGCTCTCGCCTCCTGAAGTTGGTAGGAAAGAGTTGCTTGTTGGAGATCAGCAAGTTCAGCTGTGGATTGAAAAAAAGACAAAAATTTGGCTACAAAAAATGTAATGTCTGGTTGCCGAACAAAGGTGCCGCAACACACCCATGTATGCACATTCTTCCAGTTTATATACCTTTGACTGTTCATGATGTTTTGTTTCAAATATCCCATTATAACAAGAACAAGTAATGAGAAGTTATGACAGTGAGTTATTTTTAATGCACAACCATGCAGGAAAATTTCTGGATTCCAGCCTGTTGCCCCAGACAAAGCATGCCATCTGGCCGAAATATATCTGTATAGATATCAATACATTTCCCCTTGGATGACATCCACACAATACCAGCTATTAAAGCCTTCTATTTTACTGTTTGTACCCGGCCAATTATTTCCTGTGGGTGTGTTCATTTCTGTTACATCCCTAACTCTGATGTTGTTCCTTCCATTTCTTCATTTAAAAAGACAAGTCCTCAGGCAAAAGGCAATCTAATGTAACTGTCTAAAGCCCTTACACTCAAATGTACTGCCTGTGTTAAAAGGAAGAAATAACTAGTTCAGCTGGTAGCCCAAAGGAATTGTCTCAATGACTTACATTTCATAAACTGAACGCCATAAATGTAGGCAATATATCTACGGTGTATATTAATTATATACCTAGACATAAAATCACTGCTTTATGAACCTGCAAAAATGTGGGATACATTTGACTTGCATTCCCTGACAGCCACTGTCTTTGTCCTTCCAGTCATTTAAATTCTGCCACATCTTTGGATTTTTCCCCCGCAGCAGGTAGAGGTGATACGCACATAATATCACCCTTATAGTAACTCAGCATAGCTGTATAATTTCCCTCATGCTATGGGGCTGGATTTTGACCTTCATTACTGCCACAGACAGATGCGTGCTGACAGCAGTGCGTTTCCCAGTGTCTCTGACCACACAGAGCAAGGGAATTTAACTGTGACTGGCTCTCAACCCTGCCTCCCAGCAACCCCCTCCCCCACGCCACCTCACCCTACCCACAATGCTCGGCACAAAGAAGTGTAGAGGCCGCTGGTCAGCAGGGATGTTATTCAGAGAGGCCTAAATTAGCACACAGCCCTGTCAGACACTGTCACATCTCGACGGACTCAGCCCAACGATCAAGGACAACTCCAGGCCCTGTCACCAGCCATGACACTCAAATCAAAATCAATCTCAGAAAAAATATTATTATTATTATTATTATTATTATTATTATTATTATTATTAATAAACATTAAACATATTGTCACAAACATTAAATGTTGAGTGCATTTAATTTTATATTTTTTCATATCATATTTGGTATTTGCTCGGCACCCGGTCATTATAAGATTGGATTGCACTGTTCATATGTCCTGAGAAATCTTCTCCTGTGGATATCCAGCTGCATGAATCAATCACATGAAAACAGAAGTAATGGAAGTCTTTCAGCCATGTAAAACTATAAAACATTAATGTTAAGAAACTACACTAAACCAACATGGCACTCACTGATCTGTTTGTTTCTTTGGGACATACATTCATGATTTCTTATTATGCATGTATGCATTCCAGAACAAAACCTGAAGACAAAATTTGTGTTTGTCCTGGATGGTGCACTGTGAAGAACACTTTGTGAAAAAGGCCATGATGTCAAGAAAATCAAGCCATAAGAAGAGGAATGACAGCTCACAGTGTTCACAAAAATGGACCCTCAGGCAAAAAAAAGAAAGAAATCCAGAGAGAAAAATTCACGCTACCACAGTACAGCAAAGCAACTCCTGTCAAACTCATGAAGAACAAAAGGAGCTGTTCATTTTTACATGTTTAGTTCCCATGGAAATGGAATGTTCCATCATTTATTGACAATGTTGCCCTCAAGAGATGGAGATGTGTTAAACCTCTTTAACGACGTACCACAGATGATGCGCTTTGGGCAGTGAAAACACATCTCTGTTTCACAGCTGCAGCGAGACACTGCACAACCTACGCAATGCGTTCACAACCTTACAGTGTGACAGAGATTTCATCACAGACACAATCTAGGATCAAACTTCATTTCAACATCCTGACGCAGGAGAAACATGTCAAACAGAAACAAACACAAAGCTTCTCATTCACATCACAGGTCTCATACAATAATGAAACCCAAACGGAGTCTCTTCAGATCACAGCTAATGTGTTTGGGCGAGATTCAATCAAACGCACTTTGTCTCCTTATGGGTATAGGCAATTCAATCAAAACTACTTTGTATTACACCATGGTTTCCTTTGAGTATAATGTGTGTTATATTGTATTTAAGACAAGTGCACATGTTCCCCAGAATGCGTTCTTTTAATTATAAAATAGAATAGTACATACTCTTATAGAGACTTATGTCCATCTTGATTAAAATACCCTCCCTCCCCGAGCTCCTCCTCCAAAGCAGTGTCTACCTTGGGGGACCAATTAGAGAGTCAGCAGTCAGAAAAGGCCTGTAACATACATGTGCAACCCAACAGGGCTGCATCTCTGTAGCCTGGTTACATTCAGCCTTTGTCCTTAACGTTGACTTAGATCCCTTTAGAATGTCTTTATAATCTTTATAAAACGCAATAATACATCCCCATAAAGAGACTCAAGTTGGTTTTGACTGAATTGCATATGCATTTAAAATCACTATCTGCCTGATTTACTAAATCATTAAGTAGATGCAAAATTGTTTTGTGGTTCAAAAGAACTAAAGGAGATTGTGATTTGTCAAGGAAATTTTTCTACTCCATTTACAAATCATGTCACTGAAATTGCACATACAAAAATATTAACATGAGGCAAAGGTTTTGATTAATCAGTCCTTATGAGTGTTTCATTGAATCCAGCACTCCCACTATTTTATGTGAGAATACCTAGAGACAGAGGCCTCTCTTTCTGGCTATTTCTGTGAATATTATGTGCCTCTCCACAACTCTGCCCAGCTGACCAAATGTCCTGATAAGACAGTGTCAGTGTAATAGGTGCTGAAGCAGCCATAGCACTGAGCCTGTGGTCAGTGAAGCTGACGGCACCTGCATGCACTCACAAACATTCACTCTCACTCAGGTGCACACACAAACATGGAGGCTCATAAACATTCTGTGGACATCTGGAGTCTATGGGATTGTCCTGTAGTTCTGTATTCATGTCTTAAGAACTGACTGGAATGATATCTGATGCTTAAAATGTATTGCACATTTTATTTTTTTCCTAATATATATCTCCTTTCTCATCACGGAAAATTCCAGTTTAATTTCAGTGATTTCACATGTAAAGGATCCCAACCTTTGGCCGATAACACTGACCTCAGAGGGGTCGACTGCTGCCTCAGAAAGCCGTCTCTGGAGCTCATTCAGCATACATTCCCAGAGCCACATTATTTCCCCGCATGCAGGAGGGCGATTTACCGCCTCATCGGTTAACAGGGAGCTAAACTACAAATAAAACTGTCAGGCCATGGCGTGGTCAGGTCACAGAATATTCATTTCCTTTCATGCGTGTCCACAGAAACCATGAGAAAGATTGTCGGTGATTCTATGCACAAATTTGTTAGCATTTGTGCAGGGGCACCTAATATCTGGAGACTGGGGGAAGTGGTGAAGTAAACACTGATTGTATGTGATTCTTATTACCCAGAGTTCCACAGTGTGCTCAGAATACATTAGAGGCTGCCTGTCATTGTCCGTGTTTAGCTCTGTTGCATTTAGATCCAGTTTTAATTTGATGTAATGTCAGTTCACTGTTTCATCTTGACTGGCACTGAGGCATGTCTCAATATGACATTTATTTAGGTAAAAAGGTCAAGACAATTTGAAATGTGTGAGTGTGTGTTTATTTTATGATACAGCAAAATACTGTATAGAGGAAAAGTAAGTAATTCCATCAATGTATCTTTATTAAATTTTAATGTTTACAGGAACTGTTCCCCATCTCTGCCCTATTAATTTAATTCGAATTTATGCTGGCTCTATGTATGTACAATAGAAAAAACTGTGAATTTTAATTTAACATTTGCTTGCACTGCCATCTTGTGGCAACTAATAGTTACTGCATCTTTCTGCAGATGTTACATACTTCCAACCAAATGTAGTTATAGTTTGCCTGAAGTGTAGGCTTTGGATTCGAGTCTGAGGTTAGGGTGTCACATCCATGTACAGAGGAAGCTTCATGATGCCTGAACTCACCAAATGATGGTAATGTTGAGAATTCTCCCTCTTAAAATGCATGCGTACGGTAAGCCCTTTTCTACACAGAGCCTTGAACACACAGTGAACATGCAAGATGCAGAGATCAGGAGAAAAAAGGCTTAAAACAGAGTTGAAATGTGGGAAAACACCTCAAAAAATTATATTATGAAAAAAATTCTTTCATGGTTCCCTATACTGAGAAAAGGCATATTTATATTTGGGGAATGTGAGCTTAAAGAAAACAAAAGAAGACTTCATAAAGACGCCTTAAGGCTTCATAATACAGTGATTTTTCCAATGCGAATTAACAGCGTATCAATAAGAAGTTAGAGCACCAGGAGTATAGACCCAGATAATACAGACAAACACCACAGAGTGTTGGCACAACAACTCTGAGGCACTAATGTAGGTAACTTTGCTTTCCTATAGTGCAGATATAATTGAAGATAAGTACCATAATACCAAAACTAAAATACTACACTTCCCAAAACCAGGAAGCACTATGGGGTGGGAATGGTAAGGGGTCCCAAATATTCACTGAATGCCTAATATAACATTATATTGTAAAATGATGACAGTTATGATCATTTTTGAAAATGTGAACAGGACAGCAACCACAATTCATCACCTTTCCTGATTACCAAAATAAATTCAAAATGACTTGACAATACATTTTAAGCCCTCAAAGTAAACACCTTTCCAGTTCTTTTTTATTTGAAATTTCCTCAGTTCTCTTTTCCATCACCTCTCAAGTCACACATGATATTCCAGTTTGAGAGCTGAGATGAGTTATTTTGCTGTGCACAATCAGAAAAATGATTTAGCTGATTTTTTCAGCTTTTGTCTCAGAGAGGCTATAACATTTTAAGGGTCTGGATCAGGCAGCCACGGCCTTGGAGACTCCTGTACCACAGCAATCATTCTTTGTGCAAATGAAAGGAACAGTAAACCTATACATTTATGTAGATATGTAAAGTTGCTGTATGTTAGCATGCATGTGTATCAGCATTTCTGGGTTCAGGCAGGATTTTTCCATGCAGAACTATGCAATGCAGGACTGAGTATTTTGCTGTTTGACTAGACACCCAGATTATATCAGATACTCTCTATATCTCTATGACACAGAGCTTTGAAGGGGGTTAGAGTTGCCTGTGCACACAGAGGCAAAATCAAAAACAGGCCATGTGAATAAAAAAAACAAAAATAAACCCATTCATGTTGCAGTAACTGACTCCAACCACAAGATGGCTCACATTCAATTTAATTGTCCCAGGTTCCATTGAGGAAATTGAGGGCACATCCAAATTCTCTGTTTGGAGTCAACAGATGCGTCCCAATATTAAAACAATGTATCATCCTTCCCTCCACGACCACCTTGCCTCCTCCCTCCCTCCATTGTTCCAGGAAAGGAGGACACATTTGTTGAATATTGGGACACGTCCATTGGCTCAGGTTGAATCCTATCCTGAAAGTGGTGGTTGGATTGAATCTTGGGTTTGAATTTAAATTAATGCACTATAATGCCATCTTCATTGTTATTGGTATCATCGTCATCTTCATTGTCATCATCATCACCATCATCATCATCAATGGAAAGTAAAAGGTATTGAGCTGTTTTTTCAGACAGTTTTTTTAGAACAATATTTCAGTTTTTTATGTTGAATGAATTTATAAAAACTTTCAACAACATACTCTGGGTTTGTCAGAACGGGGTATTATACATTAATGCCTTACATCAAGAACTGTTCCTCTTTTTCTCCACATTCCATCTCCATCAGGTTGATCTTTGTCTCATCTGTCCATAACACTGTTTTGTGGTACTCCAGAGAATTACACTGCACTGACATGGCCGTTATCAGGGGTTTGAATCTTAAGATGGACCCTCTGAGGGTGTACATCTATAGACTTCTCTTGATAGTAGTCTTGATCTGTTGTGGGTAGTAGTGTTCTTTATCTGTTGCAAAGGGGTTTTTCCCTTCATCATTCCAAATATTCTTCTGTCATCCACTAAACAGGTCTTCCGTGGTTTACCAGGACATTTGCAATTGTTCATTTGTGAACAATGAACCAAACAAAATGGCACCCATATGATAATATTTTGCTATGTTTCTGAGTGATTTATTCTGATTTTTTCACCCCCATGATAGCATTGATGCTTCTTTCAGGTGCCAAATGGCACATTTAGAAATACACCTGGCCAAGAAACATTTTATCTGCTAATAATTCAACTACTTTCAGTTCCCTAACATTTAGGAAACGATATATGTAAAATGTGTTTGCATGTCTATAAAAGAGAGAGGCCAAACTACTGAACATATTTCAATCAAACAATTAGGTCTAATAAATAAACTCAATAGCTAACAAACTGACCAATGAATTAATGATGCTTCATCCTCTTCATAATTAGCTCAGCTTTTTTGTTTATCCAGACTCAAAATTGAGTGGGGGATGTTTACAGGATGCTGTGAAATGTGAAGCCTAAAAGTGATGAAGGTTTTTTAGACACCATTATTGCCAAATGCAGTCAGGCCCAAAGTATTATTGCCGTAAATATTATTCATGAGAAGGTGATATATTTTTCTAAAGTGTTCTCAACTGTTGGAAAGCAAAATGTACCAGTTCCCTGAATGAGGTATGTTTGGAGAGAACACAACTGAAAGTGGCAATTAATTATGGCCCCTAATTTGCATATATGCAAATTACAATTTAATGCATTACTTCACAACTTCAGGTCCACAAATAATTTGCATAATTACCTTGGTAATACAACTATGAGGGAAAAATAGATGAACTAATGAGACCAAAAAAATGGAAATGAATACTTGTATATTCATGAATATTCTGTGCACCAATTCAGTGCTGGACTGAAAGATTGCAGGTTCATTTGTGAGTCCTATACAGAATATACACTATTTATTTGCAATGCTACACATGCAGCCTGTATAGGGCTACAAGTTACAGCATACATGACCAGCCATAAACAGTGACATCTGCTGCCTTTAATGATAAGGCTGAAACGGCATTTTAATTGCAAAATGCTGAATTTGAGAAGGACTGTCTGACGTCAGAGACCTCTTGGCATTAAGGAAGGTTGTAGTCAGGTGACAACATTTTTACTGTAATGCATTTGGTGTATGGCCACTGAGGGCTGTATACAACTCCATTTTGCTGTCCATTCCATACCTTCCACCTTCATTGGTTGTGGTATGTAAACACTGCATTTTCCCACTTTCATGATGCACATGTGATATCAACAAAAAGAAAAGCTAAAGCAACTTCTGTAGAAGCCATTCTCTATTATTAATTATGATTCATTTCATGATTTAAAAAATGCTGTCAAATATTTACATGATGAACTTCTGTTCACTTCATTCACAGACACCGTCAGTGAGAGTGCCTTACACAGCTTATGTCATCACATAACGTTCACATCCATACTATTACTGAAGCAATTCATGGTGGATGTGGTGAATGCTGTACTCAAAGCAAAATGGCAGCAGCTAGCCATGTGGCAGGCATGAGCTCAGTTCCCACACGGTAACACTGCACTACTGCCCACACGCGCAAGTCAGACAGACAGCATGCTAATGCTTCCTTCCTTTCCATTTGCAGACATAGCCTTGCATTGTGCTGCATGGAGGCATGCGTAATGTTTGCTAAAAATCAGTTGGTGCTTTTTCATCTGATCAGAGGGATCTAGTGAGTGTATTGGTGAGGAAACGGTTATATTGAATTCTGAATGTACTGAAAATAACACCAACCAAAGACCAGATGCTGACAGATTTTTGTGGTTGGTTTGTACAAAAAATTTTCCCAAATGAACTTGAATGTACAGGCGGGCTGGTGATTTATTTATTTACAGTCACTTAGGCCAGTTTACAACATCTGACAATGTATTGGCCATTCAGGCAAAGTTAATGTGTGCTGTGAAAAATATTTATTTTTTCCATGATATGTGTTTTAATGAATGACAGTAAGAGCAAAGGGTTGAATGGCATGCCATGATTGCTATGGCTTGGCTCTGGCCAAAGAGATCTGTGACAATATAGAATTTAGTTATTAACTTAAAATTTATTTATGTTTAAGATCCCAGAACTTATGCTGCAAATGGCAGATGGCACCTGACATATTTTGAATTATAAAATTTCCAATTTTCCTTGCAAATCAATTTTGATATGCAAGTGTTACAGAGATGATAGTATGTAGTTATAATTACAGAATGTAAGTATTTCCTTCCCTCATTGGTGCTCACATGAAACCTCCGGAAAGATGTTGTCATAAACTGAAAATAAATCTTACAAGTAAAAACAGACATGACACATTTATGTATCAGCATAATCGTTCAATGTTGTGTTTGTTGATTTTGTTGTTGTACTACTAAGGCCACCACCACTAATTCTAATACGAACAACAACAATGTAATAATAATAATAATAATAATAATAATAGATGTTGATGTAGTTGTAGTAACTGTTTTAATTGTAATTCTCGTGGTAGAATCGTGTCTTTCTTGTTGGTTCTTCGTTCTGCTTCTATTTTCTACTACTGCCACAAGGGGGCAGAATACTCAACAAATAATCTCAAATGAACTACCCTACATTTACAAAGCAGTGTAACAATGTCCCGCTGTAGCGTTAGGTTTCCTGTTATTCATAATTTAATTTTTTCCAAACAAATTGATTGTTGAAGCTGCCGTTTGTTCGGTCTGCACTGTAATTTGAATTGAAATTCTTTTCAATGTAGGATTATGCGTGTCCTAGTGGGGACAGGAGATTGCAAGATGTCGTGATGATTTTATTCCTATTGTAATACTCATACTAAAATTCATATTCCAGTTCACTTGGCTGTAAATGATAATCATTACGTACAGATATTTTGACTGTCACATATGAAGGCAGAGCTTCAAGAGCCTCTCTTAAAATGGCTGACTATTTTGTCAGCTGGCTCGTTGTCGGGCTTTTTATTTTTGTATTGCTTTTAGGCTAAATAACAGCATTGCGTGTTGTCTCGAGGTCAGGGTCCAGGCTCTGATGACTCATTCGGTTTGTTTTGACCAATAGTACTGCTGGCAAGGACCGTTCATCTGTACATGAAAGAGAATATTTGAATTGGTTCTGCAAACACTGAGTTCAGCACCAGGAGATGCGGACAGCGCTTTAATGTCTAACGTCACCTGTCTTCACTGCTAGTTTCAGCTGTAGAGTTCCTTACTTCTACAGTAACTGACATTATAAATTGCAGTTAATTTTAATAGTTTCATGCACTTGAATAATATATCTATATCTTGGTATTAGTGAAATCTATTCATTTTTTTCTGTAATAATTTCAGACTGGTCGTACCTTCACTCAAGATTTTATTGAGAAAAAAAAACAAAAACAAAACAATATAATGTCTATTATTAATTGAGCTTTTTGGTCTCGAGGATTAATTGGAGCGTGCCGGAGGTTGAAGGCCTCGCTCTTGGCATTCACCGCGTGCCTTAATTGTATGACATTAAATCAAGGTCCGCTGTGAACACGGAGAGCGAGCCTCAGATCACGAGGCAAACCGCGTAAACATCAAACGCTGCAGCGTTGTCCCCACTTCCTTCATATATTTATAAGGGTCATTATTAAACTCAAATAATGCAGTTAGATTACTAACGCTGACCCTTAAGCTCCACAGACACTCCATAGTCACTCCACACCATCTCGTATTTATTCTTCAAGAAACAGGAGTGAGAAGGAGCAATTATCTTAGGCCCGTAGAGGTTAAAGTTAATAGCCTTTGTCTACCCCAAAAGACCCTCAAAGTCCATCTGGCATTGTGGTTGGAATATTCTGCAGACGCAGGGGAAACGTCCTCGGTGCATCCCCTCTGTTTTCAGGACAAAATGCAACACACAGTGCTACGCGATCGCCCATTCTGGACAACCATTAATTCACGCAATGCACTGGCTGGGAATGTTGACCACATAGGGTTAAAGCTGTACCCAGCTCTGGATTTTTGGAGCTCGATTCAAATCGACTGCAAGCCAGAATCCAGCCTGAGAGGAAAAAGGGGCGGTCCGTTTCATCTGCTTCAAAGGATGTCTGCTTTGACAGCGAAGCATCGGCGGTAGCCTTCAGTCACGTCCGTTCATGCACCTACAGAAAGGCAGACACAAAAAGGATTCATTAACCTCAGAGCACAAGTCAGATTTACAATGAACGACGCTGAAAAAATGCAAACAAAACTCATTGTATTGCCCTGCCAAACCCTGTCTACGAGCCACCGACCGCATCAATACCTTAGAAAAAGAGAGCGAATGTCATTCTTGATTCTGAATTTTTAACAAAGCGCCGACCTAATTCACCATCTACATGCACACGATATGAAACCACGCTCAAAAAGAGAAAGCGAAGAGGAAAAAGCAAAGAGGAAAACATTAAATGAGTAGCAGCTAAGATTCCAAAGCGAGTCTTTAAAATGCAGCCACACGGCAATCGGCATTCCTCTCCAAATCTGGACTCTCAAATTCAAGCACAGCGTCCAATTCCCCACAATACCACAGCCAACCGACAGCACATCGCATCCTCCTCATTGTTAATTTTAGGACCGAGGAAAATGCTCGAATGTATTTTCCATTTCTGTGCCTTTACATTGCACTGGTTTACTCCGTAGTCTTTTCTTCCTGCGCGCAAAAGCAGACTTTGAGATTAATGGCTCTCAACAAATACGGCATCTGCCTTCAGCAAAAAGAGGATTACATGGGGGGTCGGTGACGTCACGAGGCAGACAGATGTTTGCTACCAAAGTCCCGATCATCTCTCTGTGTCCTTGAAACTAAAGCGCGTGCGTGTAAATCCTCATTTCGACCTGGACAGGCTGTTCCTCACCTGTTGTAATGTGGAGAATGCTTGCAGTCCATTTGATCAAATAAGAAAGAACAATTTAATGTCACATTGTTTTAATGCAAACTCGTATACCTGGGTTTGTCTTCAATATCTCACTGTTAATTATTTATACTGTCTGCTCGGGCACAGAGGAAAAACAAATATAATATATCAATAAAACGCTGCTTTAGTTTTGGTAAGATGCGTAGTCTCGAGGCGTAACCAAGATAAAAAGAATATTGTGTAAGTATGCTTCTCTGAGCTTTTCATTATTCCAGTGTACAACTGCATGCCTGTAGAGATCTCTCTCCCTTCTTCCTCTCACTCACACGAATGCACTGTCATATTTCGCGATTAAGTTCAAAAGTGTTATTGTGACCTACTTAGCCACTGTTTTACAACGTTTCGCTGTCCAAGGTTTTGAAGAGGAATAATGTAGCCTGTCTTACACGCAGCTATGCCCGCGCTTACGCGCGTGCGCGCACGCACACAAACGCACGCGCATTTGCACAAGAACACAGATTAAAACATTACCAGAATAGCTGGAACATGTTATCTTTTAATTACACCAACAACAGAAAAATACTATTATTAACTTATTAAAAGTAACTAATAAACTACATTGAAGATAAATGGATTACACAATGCCTAGTTATTATTTTCCCTCCACATTGTGAGAATACATAATTAGAGTGACAAAGAAAAAAACCCTGATAACAAACACATTACCTTGGATTCATGAAGGACTCTGCTGCTGACGGCAACACTTAATTTGGAAAACATGTATTCAGATATTTTTCACTCTTGCTTTTACTATCCACTGTATAAGATAAGTCAATAGCTAACCTATAAAATATGCTGTGTATTGTCACTACACGTGTTTATTTATTTAATGATTGATGTTTATTCAGTTGTAAGTTAGCTGACTGCATATGTGATATTTGATTAGTTTAAGCCTGAATACGTTTTTTGTACTTGACTTTTATAGAATTACTGTTTGTTAATAAATGTGTCTGTGGCTACCACTGAGAACGCTAGCTGTGACGCACAGCAATTTTCTGCGTACTACAGACAATAAAAATCTATCTATCTATCTATCTATCTATCTATCTATCTATCTATCTATCTATCTATCTATCTATCTATCTATCTATCTATCTATCTATCTATCTATCTATCTATCCATCCATCCATCCTACCTACCAACCAACCAGATTATTTACTCATGCCTTCCATTGCATATTTCAGCACCTGAGTCTGAGTTGTGTATTACAAGAATGTAATAAATAGTAGCCTGTAAATGCACAAATATAATGAAAAAAACATGTTGAAAAAACGTGTAAAAACAGCAGCAGCAGAAGAAGTAGTACTACCTGGGTGTAGTATTAGCAGAGGTAGTTGTACAAGTACCTGTAGTTGCAGTGCAAATCATACTAATACAGTCAAATATTTTCACATGTAAGATTTATTGTTCTGTTTTTAAACCCTGATAATATGAAGAATATACTACACTGAATTTGTAAATTCCAAAAATATACAGATAATGATACTATAAGAGAGAAAACTGAAACAGTTGGAAGCGCCATTATTGTATGGAAAAACCTCCCTTTTGATAAAAAAAATGTATATATATGTACATATTATATATACTTAAGAAAGCCAAGCCTCTGGTTACAGAGAACACTCATCGTTTATGAGTGAAGAATAATTCAGTGCAATGGACGAGATAATGCAGGCGATCAAAGTATCCAAGGGAGTATGTATTCAGACGTGCTGCAATGTCTCTGCAACTCGACGGCCGTGGCCTCGCTGTGGATTATGTAACCAGATTCCTACCCCTGCACATGTGGAGATAGGTGGACAATATCTAAATGAATTTAGCTGAAATACACATAGCCTTTTCATACACGTGCAGCTTGTCAGGTCCAACATCTCGTAAAAGGGCGTTAATAAATCCAGATACATTATATTACATCATTGGGATGCTGCAAATGAGCAATACGTGGGCAAACAAATCACGTATTAACTGTTGTTTTACATCTGAAAAACAAGCACAAATGCGCATTTTCAATTTATATAGGCTATATATGATTCATTAATCCGACGATAGAGAAAGTAGACTGCTTAAAATGACCCGTACTTACCGACAGGAGTATAATGGTTGACACCATGCTCGATCCCACACCGTAATCTTGACCGATTAACAATCCATGTTGATAAACATTAATTTGAATTTGAGGAAAGGTCGGTATGGTCTGTGTTTGTATTTCGCTTCCGCCATTAACGCTGGGATTGAAATCAGGATCATAAATGCACAGTCCCCGTTTCGCGAGCTGCAGATTCCATTTGCTACAGAAGCATTGGGTCTCGCGGCAAAGCATGACTGCATTTTTTTCTTTTTCGAAAGGGGGAGGGGAGATCGGTCTCTGCATTACAATGAGTTAAACCTCACAGCAACCCCCCAAAAAAAAAAAAAAAAAAAGAAAAAATGCACTCACACACAATGCGGTATAGTTTATGGAATACAGTTATCAGCAAGCTACTAGACCACACTCTTATTCTGCTCATTCTGTTCAGAGCAAACAGCGATAACAATTCGAATTGAATCTTAATTCAGTGAAGTTATATTCATTCGGCGCTTATCTCTATGAATAATGTTTTAAATGCGCTGTAGATTCGATAATCTCATACAGTTGGCTAAAGGAAAGCAATATAGGCTATGTAAACCGAACATCTTGCATCGTACATTTAATCTGTCAGAACACATATAGCGCTTTGTTTCTCACATTTATCAAATGTAATTAATAAGCAGCAAATAACCCAATACATTTCATTCGTACAGTGGCATTGCTTACATATTGCATGAAGCCGGTTGGTGTTTACACGATAAACATCCTTTGAATAAAATAATCTTGCACTGGGGAAGATATAAGGTGTATAACATATATAAATGTCGCATCATATTGAATATTAGGTCATATAATGTTTTATTGTAATTTGAAGTCATCAGTGGGTCGCCGTCCACCATTCGTGGTGTGCATATTGCAGTTTTATACAAAAATTCATGGCACAGAAGCACCAAAGTTTGGAGTATTTTTTTATTTTATTTTTTTTTTTTTGAAGGTGACTTTCCACTGATTTTGTACGAACACTCGCAGTTTTAATGTCTAGTTTAAAACACAGAAAACCTGCAATTGATCGCTTTACATAAAACCATACTAACAGAGACTTTTAAGCATCAAAATAGAATTTGACAACACACGACCATTAAATTCCCACGCGTGCAGATAGGTGAGGAGGAAATAGTGCTGCTCGCTATGGCTTTGTGATATTGTAGGCCGTGCTATTCCATCCTCCCTTGTTTCCTTTTATTTAGAGTCGGTCTTTAATATGTTTAGCCTCTGTCATTTAGGCTACAAGAACATTTCTAATCGTTAACAAACCGGTTGATACATGCCAATGCCATTATTACAATCTTGCAAGCTAAATATATCATATGGCCAAAAACATGCAAAGAATAAAGTCTTATTGATTTCTTTTAGTGGTTTTTCGGTGGTAAAACCTGAATGCTAAGCAATGTGAATATTCCCGTGTCTGTAAATGTTGTTTTTTCCACAGTATGAAAAGCTAATTGAGGCCCTTAGTTCGGAGGAATCAATAATTTATTGAAGGAAGCCCCGTGGCACAAATCATTCCTGGCGTTTTATTTCGCTTACACCCTTTTGTCAAATCGGAATTAAACATCTTAACAGGACAGATACATAATTTGTATAAACAGCATAGGCAAATTTGTATATCAAACAAACTTGTGTAACCTGTGCCCGTCTAAACAGTGGCTTCTTTTCAAAACGTGTCCGCCTTTTGCACTTCAATCAAAGGGCTTAAGAATGAAATGGTTTTGGTTACGTAAATCAGATCTGAAGCACATAAAGACTGATTTCGCATGCTTCGACTGAAATAGCATGCCTCTGAATGTTGTGTGTGGATTGGAATTGGGATGCAGAAAACACGCATGAAGCTTGACATAGCTGGGTCTTTCTGCAAATGCACTAATCAAACACTAATGTACACAGTCAAAAAGACGAAAGAGGGGACGGTATGTAACAGCACCATAAGAATAAGTCACGTCTAAAGCTAGCTTGCCAAAGAAAATTCTTTTTCTAGATTTTCAAATTGTTAATTTTTCTATGTCCACTTTCCCACCGGAACGTACATTTCTCTGTAATTGAAATAATACCAGCTCATCAAAAAGAGTTCGATTAAAAAGCAAAATGGCTCCAGGACCATATTGCTTTATAATTTGGCTGCACGACAAAATCCAACGATTTACACAAGGAAATGTAACAATGTTACTCGTCTCTACAAATGGTTTATTTCCGTAGTATTTTTAAACATCAAACACAAGAGTCACTTCATTTTCGTCTGGTCTAAATTTAGGAGGAAAGGGACATGCCTTCAGAGTTGTGCACACATTTTGAAATGTAATTTATTTTTCAAATTAAAAATATGCTCATTATTTGGACCGGTCACCCAAACGTTGGCAGTTTCCAAAATGGTGAATCGAAAAAGAACGCTTAAAATGAGAATGAAATAGTTGGGAAACAACAAAAAGGATTTTCTTTAAAAGAGCTTACTTTCCCTGAGAAAAAAAAGCCATTGTCGCTGTTGAAACAATGGGAACTGCGGGGCGACTGCATTGGTTCGGGAATGAATGGAGAAACCGCGGGATGTGCGCGGGTCATTGCCTGGGGTCTCCATACCAAAGCCCCTTTCCCAGCCCGCCACAATAAACCTGCGCGAGGTCGAGGCTCTGCAAGGTCACAGGGCATCGCCCATTGTCCCGTAGTCCACAACAGAAAACATTTATTAATCAGCACTGACCGGAGGCCCCTCTTCAATGGAGGAGACAAAAACGAAGAGGGGGGGTATGAAAGAAAAAGGCGAAAAACTGACCAGTCACTACAGATGTAGAGAGCTGACCAGAAGTGTAACTTGTAAAAGTTTCTAATAAAACGTTTGATTTATAGAAATGCCACTGGACTCGTGCTCATCCTGGAGATTGACGGAGCTTCAAGTAAGAGGTATTTCAGGATAAATGCCAAAAGACAGGTCGTTATACAAAAATTAATTTAGACTAGACTCTCGCTGGAGATGGGTTTGTTTATGAGCGTTCATTTAAGCATATTGAGCTTGAAATCTTTCTAAGTGGTCTCGTGTTCTGTTTTTGAGAAGTAGGAAGATATTTCCCCTCAAGAAACCGATGGGAAATCGTTCAGTACTGTATACAAACATGTAGTTCATTGAGTTATTGTGCGCAGTATACTGCAATACGCAATTATTCTCAGCAAAAACTGCAGCTGTAACCATTTGTGTGATAAAATATTTCAAGTTAAATGGATCTAATGTTATAGACATTTTTTTTACATATTTAATGTGATTGTTTCGTTTTAGTTTCTTTTTTCTGTTACTCATGAATTATAAAAAGTATTTGCATTTTATTTTGAAATTATCTAACGAATTGAAAATATAAGCATGTGTTTATATCATTTACGATATGCAAATTGATCATTTCAATGATCAATTATAGCCGATTATAGCCTATCAATGACAATAAGAGTATAAGAAAAACAACATAAATTTTAATTAGAATGATAAACAAAACGAAGCCCCTGTATAAGATATTCTTCAACGATGCTCATTTTTCGCGAGTTTGAAACTGATTACTGATGATAATTTTAGGTTAGAAAACCCTTGCAATATGTGAGTATAGACTTGTGTGAGAAATGTTTGTGTTTATCAGATGTAAGCAAATCGTCAGAGAATCCAAAAAAAGTGGGAACGTTGTCTTCGTCCGCACAGATCTCAAATCGTGATGACAATGTTAACGTTAGCCTGAAGGCAACATTGTGCTACAGACAATGATTAATCCAATTTATGCACGTTTGGGGTAATGGTTTTGAAAAATAAATGAATAAATGAAAAATAATACAAATGTTTTGCCTTTTTGTGAAGAGAATTCGAGGGTTTGCATAGATTTTCAATGCAACTGGTTATAAAAGAGCAACAAACCGTCATAACAGTTTTCATCAACTTTAGGTCTGTGGTACTGATGCCACTTCCTTTGTTCCTTGGTGTTATTAGGGCAGAGGAAGGATTAGGACGCTCAAAGACTCGTTTTGTGATGGACATGCAAATGTGATATCGGCTGGGACATTGTCTATTAACCTTTAAATTTTTACAAATTTTGGGAATTTTTAACATACAGCAACCATAAGAATTAACAACACTTCATTGTAGAACAGCTCTTAATGAATATATGGTTTTCATATCAGCATTTTGGTGCAATGGCTTGGGATTCAGATTTAAAGCAAGACACCTAAGGTGAGCCTTGGAAAGGGACTTAATTTGTACCCATGAATACATCTGTAAATATCCAGGAGAACTAAATGGGGAGACATGCAACAAAAAAATGTGAGGCATGCAGTACATAATTTTTCACTTCTATTTAAAAAAAAATCTGTTATTTTACGTAGCCACTTGCAATGAAAATTCAACAGTCAGCTCAGCGATGGACACAGGCTCAGCTCTGTGACAGTGTGTTTGCAGGCGAATTTCCACTTGAGAACAGGAGAGGAGTGTGCTCTTTTCTCCCAACAAGCAAGAGCAGCAGAGCTCGTGTGAGGAGCGTTTGTTACATTATTCATCCCTTTGGCAGATACCCCCATGCATCTTGCACGCTTTGCACGTTACCCGACTGGACATCCACCCAGACAGCTTATATTAAACCTCTCTCAAGGGTACAGCGCTGGCTCGTCACCTGGAAGCAGACCTGCGGCCGAACATTCAGGGTACAACTGTGGCTCCCTTTACTGCTTCGCTGCGTCACTGTGTCCTTGTCAGAGAGTCTGGAAAATTCTTCAGTCCTCAGTCCCAAAAATACTCTTTTGTGTTTTTCTTGGGGTGTGTCTCTTGGGTATGTTTTAGTGTGTCCCCAAGGCTTTAGCGAAAATCAGCTCAGCTTTTTTTTTTTTTTTTGAACCTATTCAGATTAGATCCATGAAACCGACCTGATTTGCTGCAGATTAAATGCCTTTGTGTGCTATGCTTTCAAAATTACACATGCATCAACATACACCAATATTATACCTCTGTGAGGAATGGTTTTGTTGCAGGCAGCAGTTTCCTCAGGAATGAGGTCTCAGTCACTAGGTGAATTCTGTGAGGCCCTGGTTCGGCCAGCTGTGCTTTTACCAATGTGCTGCCCTTTCTGTGATGGAGATTGTGCTCCCTCTCTGAGCCAGTGTCTCTTGGTTGACATGTGTTTTCCGTGATTGCTGAGGTATTTTTCCTGACAACTGAGAAACCCTGTGAAAGGGCATATCCAGCCCATAGTCCATTCTCATCATATTCATTTTCATGTAAAAATATGAATATCTCTCAAAATATAGGGCTAGATAAAAATAAGCCCACTCAGTCCCTTCAAGAGTTTATACAGTTAATTCCAAATGGATTTTTGTCTCTTTAAGGGCACAGACTATTAAATATGAGAATGCAAACAACACATTCCAAAGGATGTGTTTGCATGTCTCCAAATAAAATATTACGTACTCAGGGAAATCAATTTAATGTAAAGTCAGCTTCGATTGAATTGCATACGCCTTTAAAGAGATTAGGTCGGTTTGATTGAATGTAGCCCATGGTGCAGATTTACATAGATGTGATTTACGTATGACTCACTCAAGTCCAGCCTAGCTGTGCATTCAGACCAGTGAATTGAAGTAGTGAAGATATTATGCAGTTCAGTCGAAACAGACTTCAAATCACCACATATTATTCGTGAGTATGGTATATTTTCTTTTCATTCCAAAATTAAAGAGGATATACCCCTTAAAGAGACTAAAATCAATTTTGATTAAATTGCATATGCCATTTAAAGAGACTAAGTGCATTTGATTGAATCTAACCCCAAATATTTTTAAAGATGTTTTGTGTGGTGTTGTTCCGTCTCCTGACTGAAATGGGTGAGACAACGGGCCCAGCTAAGTATTTCCAGACAGCTTCTGTAAAATACATGAAGATGGAGTGCAGAATAAAGGGATTTTAAAAGGATTCCCAGGGAGAACTATAGCTGTCTGAAATCACGTACAATGTGTGTGATTCATATTGTTTCTGCACATTTTAGTAGGCACTTCAAAGCAGAATTTGTGTGCTGCCTGTAAAAATGTGGAAATACTTTAAAAATAGATGACCTATTAAAATTAGCAACAAAAAAAAAAAATCTAGTGTGAATACCCAGGAAACTATTTCGTTAGAAAATCTCATCACACATCACATGCTGGAAGAGCAGTGTAACATGAGATAGCATGACCTGATGAAATATTTTTTGACATTCAAAGACCACTCCATCCAGTACCCCTGTCATAACATAGTGAAGAGGTAGATGTCATTGTGACACAGACAGCACTTTGGGCTAGTGATGGTTGTACAATATGAACAGCAGGAGTATAAAGTTTGAGCCTAATCTGAGATTAGGTTAAGGCTTTTTCTCCAGGAGGAGAGCGTTCTGCCTGGTTCCATTTTATTCCTTTGTAGAGCGGCTGAAGACAAGACAAGGGAACTGTTTGTTTAACATAGACACGGCGCTAGCCACCGCCAAGTGTGAAGGTTTGGGATTCATTGCTTGAAGTGGCCGCCGCATCTTGACCCCTCTGCCATCATGACCACATCACACTTGACCCTACATTTCATTATGTCTCTGGCCTTGTCTTGCATTAGTAAGATGCCAGTAAGAAAAAAGGTCTGTTATGTTTGAACATTTTTTTAAATGCATTTTTGCTCTCAGATCCACTTGAAATTAAATAAAACATTCATCACTTATTGTCAAGTTTAAAAGCTCTATAAACACAATGGGTGGGACCTAGTCAAATGCACTTCAAAATGGCCATCAAAATGGGCTCAAAATGAAAACACAAGTTTCCTTGTGTGTTTTACATTTTACTGGACTCAAAAAACGTCATATGGAATGTCCTTGTCTCGTGGTGAAATAAAATCGCTTTTGAAAAGAAAAGATCAAAATCAATTTTGATCTCTGAAAGAGACTGAAGTGAATTTTCACTGAATTGCATATCCACTTATTAAAAATGAAGTTCATTTGATTGGGTTCCAGCAGATGATTTTTTCTTCATTTTTACTATCAGCAAAATTAGTGATACATCTTCTGCCACAGGTGTATCTATCAAAGGCACACTGTGGACATGAATGACAACAAAAACGAGATCGCTTTCTCCACACTGGCTAAGTCTGGGGCCCTCGGCTGCCCGAGCTAGAGACACTCAAACCCGGGCTGCAATCAAACACACGTAGTCTCTGTCAGAGCATATGCTTTTTATTTTTAAATGAATATTTAGTTGTCTCCAATAAAACAGACACACTCAAAGAAACAATTTTTCAATTTTAAGTCTGTTTTGATTCAATTGCCTATGCACTGAAAGAGTCAGACTTTATTTTGGCCGCAGTGACCTGGCATTTCCAAATGCAGAAAAAATGTGATTCCACATTTACTGTTTTAATGGCACACATGGAAACCCAACATTAAGAGACTTAAAAATTTATTTTAGTATTTAGTCTAGTTTTTTATTATTTTGCAATGTCAATTATAAGACTCAGTGATCCTGTAATTCCAGGGATTCAGCTGAAATGTTGCTGCAATTGTTAACCGGCAGGATATGGTGCATCAACAAACAATTAAAAATTCTCCGCTGTCCGAAAATATAATCAAAATAAAACTAAGCAATCACCTCTCAAGCATCTGAAATCACGCTGTAATGCAACAAATTTGTGTATCCCACTGTTTAAATATTAAATATTTCATATTCAATTTTCATCAGGTGCAGTTTTAGCACCTTATGACCACTGTGTTTTGGAAATTTTCTTGGAGGGCTGCTGAATTAAATTCAGGTGTGTATTTTTACACAGCCAGCCGATTCACCTGTCACTTGTCTCCAAGATGATAGCGTCCACTTCATCTGTTCAGGCTAAATATTGGTCACTAATAACTAAAAGGCAATCCATCATTACTGCATAATTGGTTACTTTTTATTGGGGTGTACTTTTCCTCAGTTTTTTGTGTCGTCTTGAATTTATATGAAGACAACACAAAAAACAGAGAAAGTACGTCCCCAGTGATTGAATTATGAATTATGATTATTGAATTAAAATGTGCGCTGCTGTTGAAAACAAAATGTTGTAAATCGGAAGGGCAAAAGACCTTCAGAGCATGTACCCCGCCGCATCACTCATTGGAATGCGGCCCCAGGTGTCTGGCGGCTCCTGGCAAGGTATCCAACGGCAACGAATAAATATCGCCCTCCCGTTTTTGGGCTTCAAATGCTGACACAGCAGACTGACCTCAGGTCAGCTCCTTAATCGGATTTTTAAACACAGAATCGAAGAGCTGGACGATCAGGACAGCGGAGGAAGGTCAGTCAACCCCAAGGCTCATTAGAAACACATCACAAACCAGGGCCGGCCCGCCTCCAAACATCCACCAGCGGCAACAGCGGCCAAATGTGGTCTGAGATAACCAGTGGCCAGCTTAGAGGGAAACGGTCTGCAGACCAAGCCATATTAAATTCCCCTTTTACAGAGCATTTGTTGGGTGTCTTGTTGACCTTTTGCATAATGTATCACCATTGAAATTTGATTTTTATTCCCAGAAAACACAGCTCAGTATGACAGCCCAGCGCAGGCTGTAAAATCCCAGGGTTTTAAACAGGCAGCCCACAGACTGTTATCAAACACAAAAGACAGATATTGCGCTATAGAAAATTATGACACTCAGATTGGAATTACAGTTCCATGTTCCTAACAGGATGAGAGATTAATATATTCCAGATGAAAGTATGCTTTTAAAATAAAATCACCATGACAACAATTCTTGGACTTGAACTGGAATCGAAAGGATTGGATGGAAAGGATGTTGCCCTGTAAATAGTCCTTGCCTTTTTATAGCCAGAAGGCAGGTCGATGACTAGTCGAGCTCACGGAGACAAAACAATTTAGGGAATAATCAGGGTGTCTTGAATACATTTTGCTGTATTTAATACTGTCAAATTTTACAGTTTTTACAGTATTTGATTCTGAAAAGTTGTCCTTTCAGTGTAGGAAAACAAAACATATGACCATTCATTCAATTCATTCAATTAAACCAGGAAATTGTGTTTAAACACTTTGATGCGGTTGGATAATTTTCTTATTCTGAAGAGGGTAGGAATCTGTCGCGACAAAACTAAAAAATGTATGTGAAAAAAAAATCATTTCACCAAGCAAAAAACATGACAGACTTCGAGTTGTTAGTCTCAATCGTGCCTTTTACAAAACGAGTTGGTTTTTTTTTTTGAACATGAGGAGATGGAGGAGCCAGATGGGGGTTAACCACTCAAACTGCCGTGATTCATCAGAGCGATTTGAATCTGTGCAGAATGTAGGTCAGCTGGATGGCTGGCTCTTTATCTGCTGGAGAGCACTGTTCCACTCAGCATAATGTTCCTCTTTTGCCACAGCCAAGCAGGGTGCATTCCGATATGTTCTCTTTTTTTATCATTTTACCTGAACAGCTTGTAAACTACACATTATCTTGATGATACCTCAACAGTTTGATGCAGTTTCAGCCGCAGGGTTATTATGAAAATGTCCTCTAGAACGGACTTGCAGTGTGTGTGTGTGGGAATAAGTGTTTGTTTCCTGCCATTTTCTTTTTCATTTATTTTAGACTGGATGTGCCGTAACTTCAGGGGAAAAAGCTTTTGGGTTGATGAGTGGCTCATCTTGCTAAGGTTTTGTTCCAGCGCAGGCGTGGCTGGCCTTAGTGCTCGAGAGGCACAGAGCCAGCTTTCAGTTTCCACTCAAAAAGCACTAACCAGGTCAGACACGAGAAACAACGAGTGGCGACTAAACCGTGTAACCATCTGCTTCAACTAATTGATGAAGCATTGGATAATGAAGAAAACCAGCAGACCCTGTGGCCCTCCAGCACCAGGGCTGGCCTTCCCTGCTCTAGCGAGAGGACAGGCACTGCACTGTAGTATCCAATGCAATCATGCCATTATTGCAGGCCTTGCGGGATGGTGCCTGTGTCTGATTGCTCATCAGTGACCCCTTCTGGCCAATCAGACCACCAAAATTAGTCTGCGCAGAGCCGCACATGCACCTCTTCATCTGACTTAAATTGTACGCTGCGGAACACAAAGACAAAAAGGGGCAGCTGGCGTCACGTGTTTCAGAGGAGACCACGTGCTTGCCTTCATTCTCTCGAATCCGATGGATTGGTTTGCAGCAAACTAGTGTGGCGCGGGTATTCCAAACTGAAAATTAAAAGGAGGGAAAGCATAAAAAAAGGAATTTATAAAAGCCCTCTTGCTGGACATCGTAAGCCAGTGTATCTGGTTTCACTTGCAGAGTGAATGTCTGCTATCTGTAATAATCTATTGTGCTGTGACAACATCAGCATATTGGCATGGCTGACAAACGCAGGCACAGATACCCTTTCAATGGCCATTACACTGGTGGCGCTCCATACCCAGCAGTGTTGCCATGCTATCTGCCTGCTACCGAGTGTTGGAATGAGAGGGCTGTATGCGCCTGGGGTTAACGCCGATCGCAGCCGCTGCCTACACGTGAGTCTCCATGGCAACCCTTGCGGTTGCCAGGCAACCATGCGGGACACTGAAAATGCCCAAAGGCTTACTAAAAATATAGGAGCATGAGACCCCCTCGTGCTGTACGAGCACAAACTGTAAACTGCTGTCAAATTGCTAATCTCACGTTCAGCATGGGGGTGGAGTGAGGTGGGCTGGGGTGGGGTAGGGGGGGTGAAACGGCATCGGTAAAATGTTGTACGGCCGTTCAGATGAAATGCCCCCCAATGGGCTATGATGGCGGTTGGGAGCACTTTACGGGAAGGGGGGTTACAAATCAGACAGTAAGGAGCGGACGCAAGGGGAAAGCGACCTCTGTTTCACTGTTATTCATGTAGGTTATGTTTATCATACCTATGTATAATTTTATACACAATAATGTTCCCTGGTGTGTGTGTGTGCGTGTGTGTGTGTGTGTGTGTGTGCGAGAGAGAGAGAGGGAGAGAGGGAGAGAACAAGGCAGCTTACACTGTTCAGAAATGCATAAATCTGACTGTACTGAAACACAGACACAGGCACTCTGCATGTATATTTTAGATTCACAATTTTACAAAAAAATAGAAAGCATTTTACTTAAAAACATAACGGCTTTCAGCAAAGAGTGCTGAACACGTGGGCAAATAGCCATCTCCTTTGGTGAGGTCAGAGGTCATCAGGAGCACAAGGCGTGGTTAAACAGACCATACGCACGCCATCTTTGCTGCAGACCCAGGTAGCCCCTCACACGCTGGACTCCCCCTGCGCACCAGCGGAACAAAGCATTGTGACATCACAGCATTCTGCCCAGCTGTTTCTGCTGCCATTCTAATAATAACCATCGGTAGGTAAAAGGACTCTCTGAGCATGAAATATTTAACTGTTTTGACCCCTCAGCAAGAAATATAGGAAACATGTCGGACAGAAAACTGCAGCGAATGGGGAGTTATTATAGATGTTGTTTTTGAGCTTGAGTCTATGTGAATAAACATGTGGTACGATGATATGACAGAAACGCACAAATTATTAATGTTTTGATACAGACAGACATCTATAAATGACATTTGTTACAAAAAAAATTGAGGCGCAGAGGAGATCAGAGCGGAAATGTTCTTTTTTTAATCATGGAAGCAGATTCAGCAATGTAATTGATGTATCAAAGGCTGAAACAAGATATCCAGTTAAATGCATTTTACACATGGTATGTTTGTTTATGTAATAGATTGGGTCATTAGATTACTCCAATTCTGTCTAAAAAGAGAGACAGAACGAGTGAAGAGAGAGAGAGAGGGAGAGAGAGCGAGAAAGAGAGAGAGGGTGAGGGAGAGGGAGAGGGAGAGAGAACATTGCTGTATCACCTGGCTCTGGGCCAGAAAACCCTGGATGTCATGAATAATTCTGAAAATCGACAAAAAAAAAAAAAAAACTGCTGAAATTCAAAATGATTGGCATTTACCCACAATGCCCTGCAAGCTCCTTATTAAAGAAATTGCACCTGCTTGTCGGCTGATAAGGCTGTGGAGTCGCAGACGGGAGTAGCTGTGGCGGTGTAGCCGTAGCCGCGTGCCGCGTGCCACTGCTACCCGAGGCGGCATACATCCATCGGGGGGGTGGGGGATGCACGGAGGGGGCGTGGGGGATGGTGGGGGTGAGGGGGGGGATGAATAGCTGTCGACCAGAGCACCAGTAGCCTGTCATGGGGCAGCACTCTGAAGACTGTTTTTAAACAAACGGCCTGATGCAGGGATGCTGCTGTAAGCATTGAGTCCTGAGGCACTGCGGGGCAGAACGGGGGCGGGGGCGTTTGGGGGGCTGGGGGCGTTTGGGGTGGGGGTGGCTGACAAGATGGCTCCTAATATGTTGAAAAATATTGTCGAGTTTTATCTGACTACATTTTCAAAACTAAGCAACGACTGTTTTATTTTATGTGTCGACCTTCTACATCATTGCATTCCCATTTCTTAAGATCGGTCATAAATACCTGTAAGACTTCATAAGAGTAATACCTGCACCCGATTTGTATCAGCCATTGGCAATTAATAATATAAAACATTAGTGAGTCCTATTCAAGGCTACAATGCGCAGACTAAGAGTGTTTTTCTTTCACATTGCCATGTCTAAAAAACTGGTTTTTCACTCAAGATTCCTTGGAATTTTGCCTTGTAACACATTTTCAAGTGTTTCACAATCTTGCACTTTTCATAGCAACACATACTTGTTTTTGAGTCGTTCTGCAATTGATTCTATAGTATGAAATGGCTGAGGAGCTCCAGATAGATGAGGAATGGGGGGGAGCGGAGGGGTGCTGGCGCATTGCCAATGCTAGCGCGTGCCCGTCATCTTGTCCCGCTGCCGTTACCAAGGCTGGCAAGTGCCCCCCGTATGTGCAGAGGGGTTTCGGGGGGTCACTGGATGGTTGCCAGGACGCGTGCCGGGGGTGGGTGGAGGGATGGGGTTTGGGGGCGCGGGTTGGAGGCAGAGGCATTCAGAGGACTGAATGTCCCCTTTTGTCTCAGCTCGGCCCTGCCAGCCAGGCCCTAATGAGGGGCGTCTTTGTCCCCTGGGCACTCCATGTGAAGAGGGCTGGTGGGACTCATTAACCTGCCCTCTCGCACATTAGAAACAAAAAGTGCCACGGGCCCTCGGCAGTGATGGAAGCCGGGACCCTCCGCGTGCTTCAGGACTGCCCCCTGGCATCTCCCATCAACGGCACCCTCTCACCTGGGTCTGTCAGCAGCGTAGACCCAGGCAACTCACATTCGCTTCTCCTTCCCTCTTCTTTCACTCTCCATCCCTCTTTCCTCATTCCATCTCCCTTTGCCTCCATCTCTCTTTCCCGCTCTTTGTATCTCTCTTTCACTGTTCTGTCTCTCATAGTACTTCCATCTCTCCCTCCATCCTTTCATCTCCCTCTCTCCCTGTCCCCATCTCTCTATCCTGCTCTTTGTATATCTCTTTCACTGTTCCGTCTCTCATTGTACTTCCATCTCTCCCTCCATCCTTTCATCTCTCTCTATCTCCCTCTCTCTCTGTCCCCGTCTCTATTTCCTGCTTTCTCTCTCCATCACTCCTCTCTGTCCTTCTTTCTCTCCTGCTCTCTCTCTCTCTCTCTCTCCATCCCTCCCCCTCCTCCATCCCCCTGTAGCAGTGTTGGTAAAGTGGAGTCGTTGGTTGCATTAAGGAGCAGAAACTACCTCGCGTGTGCCTGACATTCCCAGAGAGGCTGCGATTAGCCCCGGGGGAGAGAAGTAAAATTATTCACTGCGGAGTGCACTTACATAAAACCACTCTGAGTCAGTGCATTTCAGCGGAGGTTTACAGCATCACCCACTAAATTCAAACACTTTTAATCGAGGTCATACCTCTGACTCAGCACTTTTCTCTTATCTGACCTGGCAGTGGGTTCAGAGTGGTCTCTTTGATTTACAGTATCACAGCTCACTCTCAAACAACAAACCATTTAACAAGCAGTACTCTAGTTAATAGTCATGTTATTTTAGCATTCGTGAATTATAACTCTATTTGCTGCATGCCTGAACACACAATATCATTTGCTCAAAGTGACCCATGGCTTTACGCTGGAGTCTTTTACAAGGGCATTGGTCAGATATATAGATTATAATTATTTGCACTAATTATTATCCATTTCCAGTTACGTCTAGACATTACACTATCCCAGTTCAAGAGGGGATGTCTAGAATCCGAGCAGAGGTTAGCTAGGAGTGGAGTCATGCATTTATTTGATAAATAAGGCATTGAAGAGGGAGCACCCACTCTCTAACGCCCCCTGCAGGCTAAGATCAGTTGGCTAAGAACAATGATGACATCATCTCTCTCAGTGCAGGCAGACCTCAGTGCCAAAGTGCTGAGGAGTATTGAAAGTACTGCACCAACAAGCAGGCAAAACACCACGCAGGCAAGTACATTCAAATATAATTAAAAGTATTAAATAAAGATATATTCCAAAATATACAGTCTTTCTCTTTATTTTACTAAAATATTATATTTTATTCAAATTCCCACAAGAAAATCTACATAATTATGTATGCTTTGTATGCTACTGTGAGCATTGATAGGAAACAGACTTTAGAATGTTTGCCTCCAGGAATATTATTTATTGTATATGTGAAATAATTGTAAAAGACAATTTATGTCTGAACTCATAAGGTGACATAATGGTGACATGTTGATTAGATATGAAGATCAAAAGGACTCCATGAAAAAAAATGTTAAAATAACAACAGCTTCAGTGTTTGTGGCAATGGGGTTAAGTATGCAGTTATACAATGTATTCTGATATAGTTAACAGGATACACAAGATTTATCCTCACAATTATTGTCAGAAAGGGGGGCAAATTAATGTTTCTCTATCCAGCCACCTCAATATCACATTTTCATGTTTCTTTTTCACTACCAGGCACATAATTATTTTTGACAACTCCTTATCCTGTTTTCTTATCTGTATGCTATCTAAATACAGTGTTTTCTCTCTTCATTTCTCTTCATTTAACTCCTCTGAAGTGTAGCTGGGCATCAAGGATCGTGTCTCTGAATCCCTCCCAACACTATAAACAACAACAACAACAAACTGGTGCTATAAATTATAAGTATGCCTTACCAGGCACGCTTAGTGTCCCAAGAAACTGAGAAATCAGCAGTATAATCTCATGCAACAATACTCATGCACACATAAAAAAAAGAAAAAATTCAAATTCTCCTCTAATTTTATGCCATAATAAAGGAAAATGACATGAATATTCATTTTGACTGCATATTTGAATTTCATATCTCTGATGTGTTTGCATTCTAAGTTTTTCCCTCTTCCGAACTTTGATTAGTTTCAAGGTTAAGTCTACAGCAGTTTATTTTAGAATCATCAAATTAAATATATATTTTTTCATCTCTGGTTCAGATCAGGGGATGTTTGATTACAGAACGTCAAATAATATTTTTTTCAGAATTATACCAAAGTCAATAAATTCTAACAAACTGTCTCAGATCATGACATTAAAGTTTCTTTGACTTGTCAACGGACTAAAATAATAAATGATACAAAATAAACTCTATAGCTTTGGTAAAATATGTGCTGCTATTTAAATTAATGCAATAATTCTACATGAAGTAATGACTTTTGGTACACTATTAATGTATGAATGTAATGTAATGTATTAATAGGACATGGTTGCTAATGACTTTTGCTATCCTATACGACATATGCTTTAACTGTATAAGCAAGATATTACATATTTTTTAGCATTCCAGTTAGTTGCTTTTCAACTGTTTCAAGGTTTCAACATTACAATCTATGTAATAAGTGTAATGAACCTATATGGTGAGCTATTTGGACACTGTTTTGATAGATTTTGGACCCCCTCACCCCAACCCTGCCCCCTAATTATAGTGCCTGAATCCACGAGACCTGCCTAGTAATAGCGCAAGTGCGTAACTTCTCTCGAGGGGTTAAATATGCATATTACAGCACGCGCAGTGACACGTCTGACACATCTGTTACAGCGACGGACGTGGAGTTGGTGAATAATGCATTTCCGCCCTGGGCTATAGGCTGTGTGTGAATATTCAGTCATTTATTTGTCCTGTGGAAGGCAAGTGGACAGAGACACGTGGCGGTGACATTAACCGAAAGACCCCGAATTCGTTATGGTGTCTTGTCCCCGATCTCCGCGTTGCTGAAGTGCAATAACAGTGAGTGGTGCCACGTATCCCAAGGACGGCCTCGGCTTCCTTCAATTTTTTTTTTGGTGCATTAGAGCACCTGACTCCTCTAAACTGTTTTAACCAGTCACCGCAAAGTATCTCACATGCAGTCTCCGTTGATTGGATGGCGTGGAGAACGATAATGAAACCACAGGCATCTGCCACAGCGTCAGCGGACAAGCACCATTAGATCTCATAATGAAATGAAAATGTTAATTTGCTATACGTTCATCCAGGATGGCTTCTTTTGTTTGAGGGTGGGGGTGCGTTAGGGGCTGATTGTCAGGGTTATACGACAGTGCCTTGTATCTGTTTTAGGCACATAGCTATTTAGTACAATAGAAATATTAATAATTATGAGAAACTTAGCATTACCACAGACGTGTCTAAATCTGAAAATTTAGGAATCATTTTATCGCAAAGTGTCACATAAATACAATTGAATATGGAATTGTCAACAGTTATTAAGAATAATTCAATGGCAAATCTTGCACCTGAGCCCACTGAGACCCAATTACACCAGTTTTTAGTGTAACATTCTTACATTGTGAAAAGCCAAATTGCATTGATGCATTTTGAGGAGTTTGATTGTAAGACATACCGAAGCAAGTGCAGTGCAATGTCACGGAAACTAAGGTTGACTGAAGCAATATGAGTCTACGGTAGTTTGGGAATTCACATTAACTATTTTAATTCCCATATGTTGACTAGACCCACTGTACTGTACATTGACTGACTGATGTCCTGTGTGGAGCTCGAGCCTTCTCATGTCTGAGCAGCAGACAAGAAAGGAAAGCAGGGCCCAAAAAGAGCTGAAAGCCGTTGTTTACGCCGAGACTCAAAGCCATGCAAGCACATCTCGGACTCTGAGGGAGATGTCGAAATGTCATCCTCGTCATGTGCTCGTTCGACAAATACGACAGAACGCTGCAGAGCTCTCTGTGCCTCGGCTTGCACATTCTTCAGGAGCACTTTGTATATGATGTTCTTTGCTGTCATGCTCCATGTGTATTCCTTACTCAGTAGCTGGGCCAAAGCCTGTCTAGCATCACACTTCTGAAATCCTTTAGCTCAAGTACAGTGTGTGAATATTCAGCGTTAACTGGAGGCACTGAAATATAGGTAGGGAGAGGATGAATGTGTGATTTGTGGATATGCTGTCAGTCTGACTTTTTCCCCTGAGCATGTTCTACTGAAAGAGAAACCACAATAAACCTGATTGGCTGGAAGTCAAGGGCTGGGTATTCTGCATTGCTATGACAACGGCACGCCGTGCAGGAATCCGGCCCCTGCAGTCCGAAAGCAGTTCAGAACCTCCGAGCTCACTTATCCAGGCTTTCACCTCAGGAGCTTTGAGGCAAATCGCTTTTCCTAGAGCTGGACGCAAGTCAAGAAGCTGACCTTGCAGATTCTGACTGACAAGGTGACATGGCCCTCTGTTGCCTCAGTCAGCCCTGCAAGCCAAAACCCCAAGACATTCAGTGACATGGTCTTGCAAGAAAATACTTGTTATAATTTATTCAGTATACGAAAACAGCCAACTCAATTAACAAAATGCTCAACCACCTCGTTATTGACTCAACAAAGTGACAATTCAAAGTACCAACCCGAGACTCCTCGGCCATTGTTAATAGGCTAGTAGGATAGCTAAGAGTCAGGCTGCCATCAACAGCTTTCTTTTGAGCTCTTAAATAGACTCTGGTACGGGCAAAGAAGGGTCATGTGACCAAGTGTAGCAAATCAGCAAGAGGATCGAGGAATGATGGTGCTTGGGAAACAGGTAACTCACCCCAGTGCTACTGAAGCCCTCTATATATGATGTATGATACACATCATCCATTATGTGAACCATACTTATTTCACTCAGATAGAGCTTATTGTGTCAAGTTGATTATTAGAAAATAATCTGACAGTTAAATATCAGTTAATGACAGCTCTATCAGTCAATGATTAACTGATATAGGTTTGGTCTGAACACTTTCAGGTTTGCTCATGATTTTTTAAGCTTCCTAAATAATTTTGTATGTACAATATACTACTTTTAAGCTGTGATGGTTTGGAGTATGTTACATAGATCAGAAACATGCGTCATGATTTCAAGTTATGAGGCGAAAAGATGGGAACATTGTGCAAGGCTCTGCGTGTGCTAATATTTTGGGAATGTTTTGAGCACCAAATATTGTTATCTGGGGCATGGCAGCGAGCGTTTGTGTTTTCATGTATTTCTGTTCCAGTTCTGGATTTGAGCCACAGTCCATGTAATTACAATGTAATCCTCCACGCTAGATGGGCTGACTTTTTCCATTTTTGCTACCGGGGTGGTTTTTCTTCTTTACCACTCATCTCATCAATCCAATAAAATCTAATGAGATGAGGGGGTGGTGTTGTCCCTGCCCCCACGCCGCCCCCACCCCCAGACAGGTCAGATCACACAAAAGCATTGAACAAGGAAGGATATGTTTCAGCTGTTTTCCAGACAATGCAATGCAAAAGCGTGCAACCAAACAATGCACAAAATCATTTACTTTCTACATTTGCATTCATAATTGTTAATAGATGTTTTGTTTGTGTGTGTGTGTGTGTGTGTGTGTGTGTGTGTGTGTGTGTGTGTGTGTGTGTGTGTGTGTGTGTGTGTGTTTATGTGCATGACAAAAGAAGCTTCCGATTGTCTTTCTGCTGCGCCGGGACGATGAAATAGTCAAATTAAGTTTATGGATGATGTTGTTAATATTCACCGCCTGCCCAAAAACGAGCCGACCTCTGACCCCGCCTCAGCTGGAGGTGTTATCGTCAGAGCTCCCCTCCCCCCACGTCCCTGGGCTCATGACACAAGGCACTGCCATAGGGGTCAAAGGTGAAAGGGCCAGCATGCTCCAAGCTGCCTCCTCTGTTCCAAAGGGCAGATGGTCCATTCTAGGCTCATTGCAGGGGGAGTTTGTCCTGGTGAATGAGGATCAGATACAAACATACAGTCACCAGAAACTACTGGTGGTCCTTGGGGCTACTAACAGGCAAAGAGGGCTTTCAAACAGATCACAGTCTGGAGCAGTTGTTTCTTCCTGATACTGAGATTTCTGTGTAATTGTAATTGTGCCTGAAGTGGTTGCACTGCATTTTTGTTCATCATATTATGCTACTGCAATTATACCAAGGAAGATCAGGTTACATTAAACTATTTCAAATCAATTTCAATCATTATGAGATGATTTCCTTTATGAAAATCTTTGATAGTTTCTCATTATTTTATAATTTATTATTACCTTCCATCATGGATCAATAAAAATCTGATGAATAAATTCTGATGAATAATGATAAAAAAACTGCTCTCAAACGAGGTAAACTGCAAGAAGACAGTTTTTAATGGCTGCCCAGGGAGGCGCAGTCCTTAATCAGGTGCAGATGAAAAAGCTTCTCCTGCATCCTCCTTATTTAAATAAAAAACAGTTGGAAAGAGGCAAGACCTTCTTTTCCCCTTGTTTTGCTCACAGCTAGCGATTGATAAACACACTCAGTCCAACGGAGGCTGTAGGACAGAAAGGGCGCCCCCTGGTGGCACAACTGTAAAACTTGCATCTGCAGAAAACAAAATTCTCCCCTCTGGAAAGACTGGTTCCTGCCTTGATTCCTTCACTTCTGTGCCTGCAGTTTTTTTTTCCCGACAAGAGTGAGTCTGCAACACTTAAATCTGTCATGTGAATGTGAGGAAAAATTACATCGTTTCCGCCTCTGAGGATCAACCCACCCACACCACCCCACTCCAATATATACAATCAGCTCTGTTTATCGGCCAGTTTGCACCTCATAGAAATCCTCCGGCAACCAAGATAACCAAAACATCTTCAAGGAGTCTATTGTGGTTTATAGTGGAGTTTGCTGACTTCAGCAAAAACAGACAGGCCAATTTAGAGTGTGACGAACAGACTATATGCGGCCCTCTTAATGGGGCTGTTGACTCCAGACAGGTTTTCATGAAAGCAGAGGAGAAAAGAGGAGAGGAAAGAAGAGAAGAGGAGAGCAGTAAATTTCACTAATTTTATCAGGAATGGGAGGGACTGTCATACAGACATTTTTTTGGGGGGAGAGGAGAGAAGGGGAGATTGTTCAGACACTTTGAAGTGCAGCTGGATATAACATATGTATGTGTACACAGACATGCAGTATGCATACACAATTATATTTCATACTCCACTGCTCTTCAAGGTGAAGCAGATTAAGAGTTATTTTGCCCTCAGGGGATGGGGAAGTTTCATGCACATGGGGTGTGAATTATCAAATTGGCTATTATAATAATTGACTTTTAACAATGATAACAGGAAGTACATATGTCTCTGACTCTTGAAACTCACAATGGCTGCACACTCACACTCTTTCATACTAACGCTTTCACATTCCAACACTTATAGTGTCAAACTTTCTCTTGCACACTGTCACTCTCATGTACTCACACTTGGTCTCAATCACACTCACCCTCTCAGTTTACATTTAAATTGAAATGCTTTATTGGTATGATATATTAAAAAAATACAAATTGCACTTTCTCTTTTACTCACACACGCACACACACACACACACACACACACACACACACACACACACACACACACACACACACACACACACACACACACACACACACACACACACACACACACTCTTTTACACTCTTCCCTACCCTCACACAATCACAGTCTCACTCTCAGTGAAGCTCTCTTCATTTACACTGCAGTAACCAGGTCAGCAGCGAGGGTGGGAGTCCCAGCCTCTGCACCAATGAGAGCGTCTAAAAGAGAGAAAGGTCCAATGAGAGTGTCTAAAAGAAAGATATGACCAATGAGAGCGTCTAAAGAAAGAAAGGTCCAATGAGAGCGTCTAAAAGAAAGAAATGACCAATGAGAGCGTCTAAAGAAAGAAATGACCAATGAGAGCGTGTAAAGAAAGAAATGACCAATGAGAGCGTCTAAAGAAAGAAATGACCAATGAGAGCGTCTAAAGAAAGAAATGACCAATGAGAGCATCTAAAAGAAAGAGTTGACCAATGAGAGCGTCTAAAGAAAATGACCAATGAGAGCGTCTAAAGAAAGAAATGACCAATGAGAGCAGCTCCTGAAGGAGCGGTCTCTGCTCACCCTGGGAAAATAGTTTCCCCAGTGAGACCACGTTATTGTGCTGTGCACTAAAAAGAGCTGAGAGAGGATGCAGCATGCTGAAATAACCTGGATAGCACTAACACTGGCTACATTGAAAAAGTCTACCATTTCCATCCTTTAACTTTGAATATTCCCCAGACTATTCCCCAACTTTCTTGCAACATTTCTGCTAGCCAGCAATGAAAATCAGTAGCCTAAAAAACATTTAGCCTCCAAGAACCAGGAACTCCAGTCAAGGGGAGCAGTCCTGTGTTATATTTACAGTAAACTACAATCCTTTAACAGATGTCTTTTTCCACAAGAAAAAAACAGCGCATCCTTTTTTAGAGCACAGTTAGGAGTATCAGAGGCACACACCTGGCTAACAACACCAGACCAACAGAGTGCAGCTGCCACAACACTGAAGCATCAATGTGGCTAACTGCACCATACAGTAACCCAGATACAAGCCCTGATAAACATCAGAATTCCATATATCACAAAATACTGCACTTAGCTCAATCAGAAAATACCAGTAAATACCAGTAATAGTAATACAATACAATACAATACAATACAAAGTATACAAATACTAGCAATACAAGTGAAGTATTCTAATGTAACATATCACTGGTGTAGTACAACAGTTCGGCAGCTTGGTTTGTACAGCAAGTGTTTAAGGTTTAGATAAAGCACTGCAATTGTGCCCTCAAGCAAGGTACTTCACCTGTTTGTCCCAGTAAATATCCAGCTGTATAAATCGATAGGGCTGTTTTAAAAATCTTCTGAACAACTTTACATTCATGTAATGTTTGATTTAAGTGCAGGTGTCATCTTTTCCCCAAACACTGCTGTGTTGGATAACATTGGATGCAGATCAGCATCACATGCAATCCCTCCACTACTGTTAACTTGTTAATATGGAGTGAGGAACCCTCACCAAAGACGGGTTCTCTGAGTACAGATTTTACTCAGTTATGGTGTTGGGTTTTTGGAATAAGACCTGTGACTTTAGATACAGATTAATATAGCTCAGTAAATGTATTTGGCAGACATGATGCATTTTTTATTCTTTTAACACAGACCCCAGCAGCTAGCACATGCTGGCTGGCAATTGTCCCCTACAGTAGGCTCTCATAATTAGCCTTTGGGACCTGTGAACACCGTACTGCATTAATTGCTGTGTGATAACAGCTTTTGAGTCCCAAAATTACCAGTCTTTATTTGTCAGATAACGGTTAGGGATGCATGTCACTGCAGAAACAATTTGAAGAAATCTGTTTATTTTGCCACATCAACATGACAGCTTTGATTTAAAAAAAATGTTTTTTGGACCAATGAAACCGTGCCTTACAGAACTTTTAAAACCACGTGTCGCATTTGGAAAAAAAAATTAAAATGCTGTTTTAATCAGATTAACCCTGGGTAAAATCCTGAATCGGGGTTGAAGTGCAGGGCTGGTGGTTTCTGCAAGGGCTTATGCTAAGTCCATCCCATGGAAATAATCTACTTTTAGAAGACAGGAAACAAATCAACTGTGCTAAAGACGTAAGTCTCTGTCGTTAGGGAGCGATTAGGATCAACATTTTCATACACTGGCCACCTGGGATGGACCATATGTGCTCTTTACAGTGAGGAAGCTCTGAAATGAGCCACCGAGATGGTGCAGTGGCTTCATGTGAATGCATACACACTTACACACACACGTCCACATGCACACAAACCCAAATGCATTACACACACGTCCACATGCACACAAACCCAAATGCATTACACACACGTCCACATACACACACACCTCCACATGCATACACAAACCCAAATGCATTACACACACACCTCCACATGCACACAAACCCAAATGCATTACACACACGTCCACATGCACACAAACCCAAATGCATTACACACACACCTCCACATGCACACAAACCCAAATGCATTACACACACGTCCACATGCACACAAACCCAAATGCATTACACACACACCTCCACATGCACACAAACCCAAATGCATTACACACACACGTCCACATGCACACAAACCCAAATGCATTACACACACACCTCCACATGCACACAAACCCAAATGCATTACACACACGTCCACATGCACACAAACCCAAATGCATTACACACACACCTCCACATGCACACAAACCCAAATGCATTACACACACCTCCACATGCACAAACCCAAAAACCCAAATCCACATGCACACAAACCCAAATGCATTACACACACATATGCACACAAACCCAAACCCAAATGCACACACACCTCCACACACAAACCCAAATGCATTACACACTTACACCACATGCACACAAACCCAAATGCATTACACACACACCTCCACATGCACACAAACCCAAATGCATTAAACACACACCTCCACATGCACACAAACCCAAATGCATTACACACCCATTACAGCTTTGCATTTAAATACAGTATGTAATGCAGATCCTGCGCTGCCGTTAAACGTTTTATTCACATTATACAACTTATTTGAAAATACAAATAGAATCCTTCCACAGAATATAAACATTCTTTATTGCAGATGCATAAACTACATTTGAGACAGGTGGTTCTTTACAATTTCCTTATGAAATATTTCCATATATTGCACCAATGCATGTCTATAAGAATTTGAAATAGGAGTTACACCATTATTTGTTTGCTAATACTCATTATTTATTTCTTAATAAGTGCTGATATGACTACAATATATCTGACAATCTTTTCAAGATTTCTAGGATGTATGAAGTTTTCAGCTATTAACATTTTGAATAGGTCAAAATGAGCTGACATTAAAACTGACATGACCAAGTACTGTATTCCTATCAGAAAAGGCCATTTATTATATCTTAAGATGTTCTCTGTAGTGAATCTAAATACACCAGAGACTGTCAGTCTTCTTTTCTCTCTAGGTCAGCAGGATGAGAGCTGAACGTAGTTTGTTTATAAAATTTTGGAAAAAAATAAAAACACTTTTTTGTGAAAGTATGACCGATGGCTTTAAAATAATATAGGTTCACCCTGTCTCGATGAGATGAAACGGAATCGTCATGGCGGAGTTCAGCGTCAGTGAACATCTTTTTAAAACGTGTACGATGCCACAAAACGACGCATCCAAAATCCATCTTTTATCGTATCAATAAATCATGGGCAACGAACCATTCAAAATGATTCCGAGCTTTTGAGACGTGAATTTTGAACGAGCGCAACGGGCCTAAAAACGGTGGTTGATCCTCCAGGGGGAAGAGCTGAGATTAGTGCAAACCCTGTGCCCGCTACCCCCTGCAGAATAATCCCTGCGCTCTCACCCCTGCCAATCCCCTGCTCTGTAACAATGTTACCGCTGCCTCGCGCGTCCAATCGGAGTCGAGTATTACTAGAGCACCGTTTTATGCGTGAATCTGTGTTCGGTGGCTTTGTTTGAGTGGTGCTTAGTGATACAAAGCTACAGTATATAAATTTATAAACTGCCTGTGTGTGTGTGTGTGTGTGTGTGTGTGTGTGTGTGTGTGTGTGTGTGTGTTTGTCTATATGAATGTATACATTTAAAGTATCTATTACACACATATTTCTCACATATAAATGCATACATCAGCACATATGCTGTATATGTATGTGAATGCATGAGTGTCAGATATTTCTGAGTAGATAAAATTCACAAAATAATAATAACCACTCAATGCATCCAGACTCAACTGAAGCAACCATACACTTGAAAATCCTCTCCTTATTTTCCCCATAAAACATACACAATAGACATGTTTTTTAAGAATTGCTTTTAAATGCTGTCTTGACAAAATTAAAAAAAAAAACATAGTAAGCAAACAAACCATTATCTGTAAGTACCACAGAGATTTTGGCAAAGAAAAAAATAATAATTCCGGTAGATGATGTAATACTCCCATCTCCATGGAAACACAGATCTTAAACCAGCACTGAGTAAAAGACTAATAGTCATATGTATTATAAGTACGACTGAACAACATGCAAATGCAGGTGTAAGTGCTGGTGATTCGCTGTGGAGAGGATCGCTGTTTTTGGTTAACAGGGTCCTGTTTGTACCATAAATGCAGCTATCTTTGAATTGCCAGAATTCTGTCTGAATAAAGAATGCAAGGAAAGGAAACGAGAGATTCTCAATGATCTCCAAAAAAGCCAAAATAGAAACTCCTCAGGTTTAGTCTATGTTGACCACAATGCCCCATTAGTTACGGAATACGTTGACTTCATCTAAAACTCCACTCCAGTGCTCCAGTACACTCCGATAAAAACAATGGCAACAACAGCATTAACATGTACTTTGATGCTTATTGTATTATTGTACAATTCACATGATTATTTTAAAAACAATTTCAAAAAGACATAAAGAAAAAAATAAAGAAAATACAACACCATGAGCAGAAAACAGCTTTACATGAGTCCCGAGCCAAAACAAAAACACCCCCACCCCAGACACACACACACACACACACACACACACACACACACACACACACACACACACACACACACACACACGCACACACAGAACACTGTACACACACTTCACTGGACAGGTGTCCTATTTTATTCAACCAATATTGTGCCAGCTGATTCCCTCATAACTAGCTATGTGATGTGATTGATAGGGTCACCCTGCCATTAAGAGACAAGAAGCTACCTCCATGAGCCGAACTAATACGACAGAATCTACATTTAGAAAGGCAGCAGACAATTCTGGATGTGGCTGAGAATTCAGAATCCCTCAGAGCCAATCAATCATAAAGATCGGAAAAGAACATTTTTGGATTGTTAAATCAGAAGTTCTGATTATGGTCATTCCAGTTTTTGTTATACTCACATTGAAATCTGATAAACCAATAGATGAATTCAAATATATTTTGTTTAATAATGCAACTGAGTGACTGTCTGTCCAGCCACACGGCGGCCCATGGCCTGCCTTCACAGAAACAGACATAGAGTTCTTAGTCGCCTTCCCAGGCATGGGGCTTCGATTAGGAAAGCGCTCTGGTTTGTGTGTATCTATGTCCCTGCCAGACTGCACTCTGTTAGGATCTAATTTAATATTGCAGCTAAGCTATTGTGCTTTCACGGTTTGCGTATCGATTGATCGACCGGGCCAATGGATGGGTTGACTGATCTGTGCCTGGGGAGATTTGGGAGAGAGAGTGGGGGTGATAGCGGCTGAGGCAGGAAGGCAGGGCACTGTTCTCACGGAGGCATTTAATGGCTGCTTCCTGCTAAGGATTAATAAGGGGATTTTAATACCCCCACTGGCTGGTCAGCTATTTACCCTGTCTTCAGTCCCAGAATGCACCAAGCTCAAAAAAGAGAATTGTGGGTGCAGAGCCACTTTTCCCACAGGGTCAATTGTAACATTTGACCACTTTGTGTGTCAATATTGTGTGCTTTGCATTTTAAGTTAAATTACAAAAAAAGGCAAGTGTTTGTAGAAAACAATGATGTAATAAAGCCAGCATCACTCTCCAATTACTGCAGAATTCCTTCACACCAAAACAGTCCATTGAGGCCTCACTCATTGAGTCCCCACAAGCAGATTTGTGATACTGGGTTCCCACTGTCCAAGCGTCGTGATTTGTTTGTGACCCAGCGAAAAGTGTAAAGAAGCCTTTGTTTCCTTTGATCCAAGAAACATAAAAAAAAAAAATTCTTGACCTCTAACTCTGACTAATACCTTGTTTGTTGATGTAATGTTGACACAAGACCGGGAATTTAAAGGCATTTTTCTCAAACAATTTATTATGGGGAAAAAAAGAGAAGCTTGAGAGAACATTTTAATCAGTAGTGTCCTCTAGGTCAACCAATCAAAGCTGAAGCCCTTGTGCACCCATGATAAACGGCACGCTGCAGTCTGTGCACAATTTAGCACCATTAATTATGCAAAAATCTACCAAGAGGTGAACTTCTGTTGAAGCAAGGTCACATAAGTAAGGATGTCATTAACTACAAAGATGTAATGGCCACATGCTATTTTAAGGGGCTATTTATACAGCTGTCACTAGCCATTAATTAAGTATGGCTTATTTTTTTTATAAGTCATTAGCAGTTAGTAAGCAGTTATTACAATAAATGGTTTTTAAATTGTTCCACTAGCGTGTTGAGATGTGCTGTTTTGACTCCTAATTTACATTTATGGTTCAGTATCAACTTACAGTCTATTCTTCAAATGTTATAAGCAATAACATCAATTAGAATGTAAAATCATACATATGGGAAGTATGCTGAGTCTCGACATGACCCTATTTTGTACAGATGGAATGTTCACAATTTGAACAGTACCATAATTATCCACATTTCTATAGAAGCACTCTAGTTTTAATTCACTGTGCCATATTGTTATATCGTGCTTTAATTGAGCGAAATGTGAACAGAGGAGGTGAAGTAATTATACAGTGTAGGTTTAAAATGAATGATGAGGATAGCTCTCAGAAACCTAGCCTCCATTCATCCTCTCAGTAATACTGACTTCCTAAGAGTCTTTTAGGATTCCATTTATGCAGAGAAGCTCAGAATGGATGGAAACAGGAAGTTTCAACACTGAAAATACCACAGAATATGATACATTCACAGAATATGTGCTTTATAGTATAGGTAAGACCAGCTCAGGAAAAGGAAATTAGGCTACCTGGGATATGCAGTTACAACAACCTGGGTGTACCATATTCTATGGTACATTTCATTTGAATATGATCTTATTAATTGATGTAACTTTGGTTCCTACCATTAATGAGTTGGAATGCAAACAGAGGAGCTTCTGACAGTCCATGCCAGACTGGCAACTACAATCCAAGCAGATCAGGTCTCTGACATTGTGAGCCCAGTACAGATGCAATTTTCTGGGCAGATAAAGGCTGCTGAAAGTGTGAGCCAGAATGGCTACCACTTCCCTTGTGGAATTTTTGAGCCAAAATGACTGATACTTTATGGAAAAGCATGATAGCATGAGCCAGAATGACAGCAACTTTCTCTTTATACTGGGCTTCTGAGAATGAGAATGAGAACCTTTAGTTCTCATTCCTCACAGCTTCAGAGCAAATTGGGTATCTTTGACTCAGTTTTTCCACTGCTTCTACTATTGTTAAGAACAACCCAATTATTCCTGTACTCTGCAAGAAGTGTCCAGGATGGATGGTAGATTGTAAATGTTTGCAAAGATGCCTTTTGCACCAAGAAAATATCTTTCAAAGCATGCAAAGGCTGCAGTGGCCAAACCTGGAAATCAAACTTAATGGATTTTAAACCCAGTTATGTACTGTATATAGTTCACTATACATACATAGTGAACAGGAATTAGTAGAGTCCACATATTTATTGGTGTTAAGGGAAAAGGACAAAGGCTTATTAAATATTATTGAGCCTTTATGCGAGAGCCCCTGTGCTAATAAGGATGACTTAGACTTGCACAGTTGAGATGAAACATGAAAGGTTCTCCCCATTTTAAAACAATAGCATACAGAAACCTGAATATCTTTCCTTGCAAAAGCATATTTCTCACAGAACAGCTACCGCCTATTTCCTATTTATAGACATCGTTAACACATGAGAACGCTACTCCTAATTAGAAAGACTATGTCAGCGTTAATGATCTCATATAATTGTGGGTCCAGATAATTATGACTGGCACATGCCTTTTAATTAGGACAAACATTCTCACGTGTTAACGATGGCTATAAATATGCAACAGCTGCAAATTACTCTTGCGTGGAATATGGTTTTAAAAAGCGAAGATTTTTTTGGCGATTTCTGTGTTTGCTCCAATCGGAAATGTACTAAACATCACCCTTTCGAATCCATTTCCACCACTCAGTTAGATGACATTTTTTCACTTGCCTCTTTCATGATTCAGGCCCTATCTGAGAGTAAATCTTCGGCAAGCCTTTTCTGTGTTTTATTTCTGTATTTTCCACTGTATTGAAGTACCTCATTTGAGACTCTGCATTTTTGGGCGCTGTGCAGTCCTTCCAAAACTTGTGGACGATAGCGCCCTCTTTTGGCGAAATGTAGTTCTTGCTGACTTGGATCCGTATTATGTTTTGTTAATCTTGAGTGAAATTGTTTGCCGTCGTACCGTAGCTTGATTGCAATCTGAGTCGAAATGCTTATACCTGACGGCAAAATGACGGAGGTACGTATGAACAGTAAAGCGGCTATTTCGACTGGTCGTTGTCAGGCGCCAGTGCCCATGCGTATCTCAGGGAAGTGAGCTAGAAATGGTAGACTATTGTACCACATTTCACCGACTGAAGAAAGAAGCGTGTCTCTGCAGTGCATGACAGTACATCGGTTAGCCACTAGGTGGCAAATATACCATCAGTTCTTGTACAGTGCCGGTTTAGCTTAAGATCAAGGCATTTTATGCCTCTGGTCTACATTGCACGCTAGACGTGTGAATCTAGACCAGGATGCAGGGGATGCAAGCAGAATGTTACCCACCTCAATGAACCACTTATTCCCTGCTGGAATACTGTGATTTCCCCTGGCTTGGGCCTGTGAAGTGGGAATCAGATCATTTTATTCTGAAGAGGGAGCTTTCATTTCACAATGTAGCAGATATCAGTCAATTTTGTGTGTGGTGTGGTGTGGTGTTTTTTTTTTTTTTTTACTATGCTGAAATATGACAAAAAGAGAAGCAGATGTCAATCTCTGCATTCAATTACTATTCACAGCAGGAAGTCCCAAGTTCTTTTGAAACTGGGTCACTCTCTCTGATTGCTATTGTTCTTGAGTGAAACTGACTGCAAAGCTGAGGGGGGGGGGGATGCATGTGACAATGAAACAAATGCTGTGCTCCAGCTGATTCTATGGCCTTCCCACTCAATGTTTACAGGTAGTATGAATGCATGTAAAGGCAAATGGGAGGAGCTGTCTCATCCATTAAGAGGCGTTGTGCGACGCTGACTGTGTCCTGAGAGCCGTGTCTCCCTTTCCTAGCTTGGCCTTTTCTGTAATACATTTTTAGGTTACATGCATTGCAACAGTCCCACATCCATTTGCATCTCCTGGGCTGCCTCTCTCACCCCCACACCCCCTTCCCAAAACGAATCACCTGTTCATGAAGGGAGACTCCTCTTTGGTCTGTCACCTGGAGTAAAATGTGTCAACAGTGGTCTTCACTCCAGGGCTAAGACAGTCATGGCATCTCCTGGTTTTTGTTTTCACCTGGAATTTCATAACTAGTTCAGAGCCAAGAAACTGCATGAGGTGAGTTAACTATGCGAACAATTAACTTTTTATTTTTGAATTTATTTTTTTAATATCTATAGCAGGCCAGCTAACAATTGGAAGCAGTTTACCCTTCGGCCCCAAGGAGTTTACCCTTCCCACCTCAGCAGAGGAAAGAAAACACTGGATGATACAGAGAGCAATGATGGATATCCCATCATGCAATGTTGGAAGATCAAGTTGATCAGGATCCACCAATAAAACAAGTACAATTTCGAGTGACTTCAAGCTGCAGCAATGTAAATTTCATAATCTATCTTGCTCTATATGTATTTGGGTGTTTACAATCTGTTTTCTCAATCAGGTGATGCTGCAGAAATTGTGCTGAACGTCCCATACCTCACAATTTTTGGGGATCAATATTGTATATATTCAGCATATGTATAATAAATGAAAAAGGATAAATTTTGTCTAAGTTCAAGCTGAATATGGATCACAAATTCACCACATTTGTTGGCTGTGACCTTGTATTTCAGCACACTATCTACTCCCATATATATTATTGATTAGAAATCTCCTCTACTAACACAAAAACCTGCCATCTATAGTTAATTTTAAATTTGAATTTATTTTTAATATCTATAGCAGGCCAGCTAACAATTGGAAGCAGTTTACCCTTCGGCCCCAAGGAGTTTACCCTTCCCACCTCAGCAGAGGAAAGAAAACACTGGATGATACAGAGAGCAATGATGGATATCCCATCATGCAATGTTGGAAGATCAAGTTGATCAGGATCCACCAATAAAACAAGTACAATTTCGAGTGACTTCAAGCTGCAGCAATGTAAATTTCATAATCTATCTTGCTCTATATGTATTTGGGTGTTTACAATCTGTTTTCTCAATCAGGTGATGCTGCAGAAATTGTGCTGAACGTCCCATACCTCACAATTTTTGGGGATCAATATTGTATATATTCAGCATATGTATAATAAATGAAAAAGGATAAATTTTGTCTAAGTTCAAGCTGAATATGGATCACAAATTCACCACATTTGTTGGCTGTGACCTTGTATTTCAGCACACTATCTACTCCCATATATATTATTGATTAGAAATCTCCTCTACTAACACAAAAACCTGCCATCTATAGTTAATTTTAAATTCTGAATTTATTTTAAAAAATGATGCAGTGAACTCAATATTTAAGAGAATGCTAATAAGTACTGGATTCTCTGTGTCTTCATTTACTCTTCATCTACTACCTGTACACATTGGGGTGGGGTAGGTGCTGCCACCACTGCAACAAAAAATTGTATGGTTTTGGAGGAAAGGGATAGTCCTACACTGAGATTCTATGACTATCACAAACAAATCCACTCTGAGGACAGGAACCATGCATTCAGCTAAATTTTCATTCAGACGCGCCCTCATAACTGTCACAGCACTTTTGAATGATCTGTGCACCATTGGAGAAAACTCGTTTAATTCACTGACTGAATTGTGTTCAGTTTAATTGTATGGACAATCTCTGTGACCAGATGTCTCAGGAACACCCTCCTGAGAGAAAGTCATTCACATAAATAAGTCGCCTGCGATGCCTCATCATTGTAATGCCATTTAAAGCTTGTAGCTTCTAGTAATTACAAATATTAATAATTCAGCTCCAAAGGAGGATAGTCCTGAGAAAACTTAAAGCCCGGGTGAAATCTTTGTAAATGTTACAATGTCAACAGCCATTTCATATACTGAATTATTCTGTACTGTTTCCACATTTTCAAGTGGAAAAACCAGAATAATTAAACGACCGAAAAAGTGTAGCTAGCAAATGGCTGAAAATATCTTGCAGGTGAGTAGGTTTGACTTACTAGTGCACCTTTGACACGCTGACTTACTGAGTGAAGTTTTCAAGCCACTGAATTGCATAAATGTTGTTTTAATAACTCTTAGCAGGCTCAAAGTTGTTGTAATGCGGGCAAAGGTACAACACCGCTTTTCGCGGGTGTTACCACATTTATCTGCCCTGACTGTCGGTTGCTATTCCTGTAGGCTACAGTTGATACCATGCATAAACAGCATACATACAGTGTTCTACATTTGACTTGAAACTTCATCCGGTGCCGACATGAAGTCTGGAGAAGAAGCTGAACATTTCAACGTGTTGAACGATTTGCCCAACGAATCCCACTTTTTGAAACCTTACTTTGCAAAACTTAGACAGAAAGCGGAAAAAGAAACGTTACTGCGCGACCACCTGGATCTGTCCGATGTGTTTTTAATCCGGTTTCTCCGAGCCAGAGATTTTGATGTTGATTTGTCGCTAAAGGTTGGTAACGTCATCGTTTACCTGTGAAACAAGTCAATGTATTACATGTGTTCTCAAACTTCTTAATATGTTAGTACAGAACGAAGAAACAAACGTGTATTTTAAAGTTGGTCCATGGTTGACTAGCGTTGCATTTAAAAGCCCTGAAAGAGAAAGAGGGTATTCAGCTGGTTGTTTACAAGTTCGGCAATGTACGTGAGGGGGTTTCTAAGAACTGTTGCTAGATTGGTTGACTTGTTTAAAGCAGAACATTCTGAACGGGTATTCTCATGTTGCCTGCCTCCGAAGAATTTGTAGTAGAAGTGGGAAACATTGGGTAAGACATGGATAAGACAGTAGTCGGTGAGTTCCACGAACGCATGTGTCTGTTGCCTGAAGGGCTTAGTGTGAAATTTCATTGATAAAAGTCGCTGTGATGTCTTTACGATGCAATCAGAGATTGGCTATAGTGCAAAAAAAATTGATGATTAATGATATTAATGTAACCAAATAAATCAATTGGGTTTCATGCAGTGTTATACAACCAGATGTATTTAAGAAGTTTCGTAGAAATGAAGTGGATAATGTTTGTATATTTTAAGTCATTCTATAACTTCATTGTATTCATCATTGTATTATACAGTAGTTAATATCCCAGGATGTCGTATGGCCTTATTTCGCAGTCACAGTGATGTTTTGAGTCCACGCTGATTTGCTGTAGCAACCCTGCCAAGTGTCAGGACTATAAACATAAATGTTAGTACCATCTGGGTAATGGTCGCATATTTAGCTGTGTTGATGGGGTAACAACCTCAGGGCTAACCCACCAACATACTGTCATATATAATATGGTGGTTTTATTTAAATCAGATTGCTGATTCACTAAATAACATGGCTCCACAGCTCCGGTCCTGACATATAACATGCTCTTAGGCCCATAATCAGTTAGCTTATTAATTTTATTCAGTTACAGTCACAGTAATTGCTGTTGAAGCAGTCTGTAGTGTACAGACATGTAATGTGTACTGGACTGCCACTCTTCTGGACAGGATTTGAACCCTCTGCCAAACTCTTGTTCTCCTGTAGAAATCTATGCCTTAAAACTACTCAGACTCAGACTTTTTATGTTGTGCAGTTGACTGTAACGCATGGTTGGTGTGAGTAAAGTCAGCAGGATTAGACAGGAGCACTGTATACTGTATACAGTGTCCTCAGAGCAGTGCAGTGCGATCACTCTATCATGGAATTAGGGGCCATTGGCTGTGATCTGCTCTGCCAGAGAGTTAGCAAGCTGTGCACAGAAACAGACAGTCCTTGTGCTACTGGCTGAGAGTTGACTGTCCTTCTGTATCACCCCCACCCCCACCCCCACCCCCTGCAGCTACTGATTAACTACCACCGCTGGAGGAAAGAATGTCCCGAAATCAGTGCAAATCTGCACTCGTCCACAGTCCTGGGCCTCCTCCAAAACAACTACCACGGAGTGCTTCGGTCCCGGGATGCCAGCGGCAGCAGAGTACTGATATACCGGATTGGTGCGTATAACATTCCTGTTTCTTTCACATTGGAGTGGATAAAGAGATTGACATGTACAAGGTTAGTTATCACGTCATTGAATGTCTTCACAGAAAGCATGTGCTGTCATTTACTAAAACCCAGGTAGGGCTACACCCAATGGTTTCACAAATCTCATGGCCCGTGGCTGCATAGGTGTGAACTTGGGGCAAACACAGTCAATCTGAAACCAGTAACTCACACAGAATGAATCTGAAACTAGATTGCAGTCTGAAAAAAAGGATGCGTGATAAGCATCATCTGCATAGCGACACTTAGAGGAGGCAGTGGGGACGCCACGTGGGAGTGGTTCTGTTCTGTAACCATGCAGGCCAGCAGCAGGCATGGTTTCCTCTCCTTGGATCGAGACTTTGCTGGAAGATTGCTTTGATCATTTTTGCGCTTTTCAGGTCAGTGGAATCCGAAGGACTTCACAGCCTACGAGGTGTTCCGCGTGAGCCTCATAACCTCGGAGCTGATCGTCCAGGAAACGGAGACCCAGAGAAATGGACTCAAGGCTATATTTGACCTCCAAGGATGGTGTTTTACTCATGCACTTCAAATTAACCCGTACCTGGCTAAAAGGATTTCAGCAGTGCTCACGGTAGGGCTCGCATTCTTCCTCTTCAGCCACAGAGGATTATTAATGGCAGATGCAGTCTTGAGTGAATTAAAATTTAAACTAAACCAGGCAGGCAAAAGTAGGTTTCAGCTGACTAGTGAAAGTCAGCTGAAAACCAGTTATACTAGTTAAATAGAAAAAACTAGTTAAAACTGAACACTTTATTAAAGGTAGTTAGTAGTTATATATGTCTGCTTGTAGTACTAGTTTGAATCAAAAAATCGTTTGACCCTGTTTTTATGGAAAATATAAATCAGTTAGTGGAAAGCCTAAATGAGAAAAAAATCCTTCACCTCCCTCCCAAAACTCAATTGAATGCAAGAGTGTTGTGTCTTGGGCTTTGGTTATGAAGCAAAGAGAATTTAGAGAATGCAAGAGGACACTATTTTCTGAATCAATGTGTCTGGTTTTCTGTCTCCAGGACTCCTTTCCGCTAAAGGTGCGTGGGATCCACCTGCTCAATGAGCCCATCCTCTTTCATCCGGTTTTGCCATGATCCGGCCCTTCCTGCCCGACAAAATCAAACAACGGGTAGGCCCGCTTCAGCCAGCTCCGCCTCCTGAGTGAGGCCTGGCCATGGGTGCCAGTGTTGTGTGTTAATTGTCATGTGATGGTGTTAGTGCAGTATAGGGAAGATTTAAGTATGTGGAAGATGTGTCAAGTGCAACTGTTAGTCTAAGTATCACACTCTTCTTCATTTTCACAAAATTAATCATTAAAATCACAGGAGGAAATCACAGCTACATAAAGGTTAATGACATCATCTGACATCAAAATCATACCACATCTGGTTATCAGCTTACTATTTATATTAAGATATGATTTAGAAATACAGAAGCAGCCTGTAATGAAGACTACTCAGTAAGAGATATTGGACAACATGCAAATGACATGGTAAAATAAGCCATAAGTAATGTGTTTGTGGTAATTTTGCAGTTTGTATGGTGCATGTACATGGCTATGGTCTATGGTCCTTTGGCTGGTTTTCTCGCAGGTCCACATGCACGGCAGTTCCTTCACCAGGTCCCTGTGCGAGCACTTCCCTCACAGTATCCTGCCCCCGGAGTACGGTGGCACAGGGGAGAGCCTGGAGGAGGTGTGCCAGGAATGGACCCGCTTCATCGAGCAGTCTGAGGAGTACCTGCACCAGCTCTCCACTGAGACTGCAGGACAAACTCCGTCCGACCCTTGACCCCTGACCCCTGACCCCTCCCCTCCACTGCCCTGACACCATGCCGACCTCATCTGCTCCCTTTGTGACATCATCACCTGGCAGTGCTGCTAGCACCTGCTGTAGTGAAGGCTGGCCTTCCACACTGGCCTCCCTGGTACAAAAATTGACTTTAGTGGAAGTATCAGTATTTCGTTAGTAAAAAGTCAGCTCACTGACTTGCTAAAACTACTTCCGACATGCTGTGACATACATTCTTGTGCACATTACAGATGTCGCATAGCTATCCTGTTTGTAAAGTTACTGAAAAATGAGAGAGTGTTACTTTTCCAGCTAGTTCCTCAAATTCCTATGTCACCTAGGAGGTACTTTAGGCCTTAACCCCTGCAGTGGTGAGGGTTGACCTGGACCTTGTATGTCCATATCTTGGAAACAGTGGTAATGTTGTACCTTTGTGCCTTTGAGTGTGGTACTTAACCTGAATAGCTTTTGTTTACATCTTATTGTGTCTGTGTGTGTGTGTCTGTGTGTGTCTACGTGTAAGTGTATGTGAGGAACATATAAAAGTTATATGGTATGCTCAAATAGACTGGGACCAAAGGTGGAACACCTTTTTCATATATACAATATGACCATGAAATTTATCTTAGTGTCATAACTGTCCAAATGAATAAATACTTAACCACATTGTTTTTATCCTGATGGAAGTTATGTATGTGGTGAATTATAAGGAAATGTTTAATTATCTTTAATTAAACATTTTAATATATTAATATAAAGCTGTATTCGCTTAAAGTGGATGCAAACATTACAGGCTGTCAGGCACTAAATATCACCCCTAAGACCCTTCTGCTTGCGTCCACTTTTAATGAGAAAAGCTCTTACGTGCTTTAAATATTACATGATGCAAATACCATTCTTAATGCTGGAAAGTTGTCAAAGAGATAACTCCTATTTTACACATGGAAACCAAGGAATATATCGTGGAAAAATGGTTTGTTTCTGTGTTAAATTAAGTGTTTCTTATGATGGATTAATTATGCTTATCATGCATTTCCATTGAGTAACATATAAATAAATGTAATTCTATACAGAAATAGGTATGGTGTTGTCACTATATGTGAATGTCAGCGGTTTTGGAATGGAACTTCTTAAAATGTATCTAGGTTCAATAATAGCAGACAGAAAGTTTGACAGAAAGCAATCAGATGGTGTATTTTCTATAGCAGCACCTACCATCCAGATGTCACAGTCACATTTTTCCACACACAAAGCCATTCAAGCCATTTTCAGGTGAGAACTGCAAAATTAAACTATGACCCCTATAAACATGACTGATTTACATCAAGCACACAGAACATCTCTGGTGTTGTTAAGGGGAGTTCTTTGTTCTGCTACGCTAAGCACAGAGTTGAAGATCTAGTCTATAAATATAGTATCTGTGGTGGAGCCCAGTGGCTCTTTCCTCTGCTGCCCTTTGTACTGACTGGCCGTCGGTAAATATTGTTGTCATATTGACCTGGCCTATCCGCTGTGCACTCGGCCAAATGTGAATCCTGTTTCCCCTCTGACATGAGCTCAGCTTTGGCTCCAGTCAGGTATCTTTGGAATGCTGTGCCGCTTTTCAAAGGTGAGGGGTGTACGATCATTAGAGTGTTTTTGTTCAGAGATTTTATTGCAAAGTGTTTTTCAGTACTTTTACAGTTTCATTTGTTTCAATCTTATTTCACAATCTCTTACCAATAGGAATTCTCTTCCCTAAAACGAATGGATAATTGGCTGTTCAGTCTTACAGACACCTACCATCTGGTGGCTGAAAGCAGTACCTGCACGCTGAGGAAACATTTAACACCGCTGTGGAAATGAACCACTCTGTTTAGGAAGGCAAGATCGTTTATTCATGTAGCATAGAGAGATTCACATACTCAAGATATCCGCTGGAAGTTTTTGTCTCTGCCGATTATCCTGTCTCAATTATTCGATTAACTCCAATCACCAACACCTTGGCCGCAGAGGAAGCATTTCATACGCAGGAATGAGAACCATCTCTGGCTGTCAGTCATGAGCTGAGCAAGATATTTTGCTACATGGGAGATCATAAATGATTGGTGTAATTTAATAATTGAATGCATAAGTTTGCATGAAATCCAGAAGGAGGTCTGGCACACATCGCCCAACCCTCCCTTAGACCATGGAATTATCTAGTCTATAAAAAGCACATTACTGTTTACAGTTTAGTGCTATTTCAGTGCATATTTTGTGCTATTCACAATAACTTGTACACATTAGCAGGAACTGTTTTGCCTTGTATGGAAAAAAGAAAAGAAATACAATGTTACAAAGAAATTGAGATAAAAAACAAATAACCCGTCATATCACTTCAGAGTTTCCAGATTAGTAATTGAGGGTAAAGAAGGACAGTGCCAGATCTTAAATTACAGTCACTTAATATCTCTGACATACAGAGCCTGAACTAATAAAGACAATGGTGTCCTTGCCTGATGAATTTAGTCAGTGGCGATGTTTGAGTTTCACCCACCCTGTTACGGCGGAGCTAAACTCAGCTGTCAATCATTGACTTGTCTGAACCAATCAAACTGTTTTTTCATTTCACCCCACAACTAATATGGACATGGCCTAAATCACTGAAGCCAGTGATACTATATTTTAGCTCCATTTTTAGTCTTTGACCCCCCGCCAACAGTATTTTGCAGTGCTAACGTGTATGAGTAAAACCAGTTAAGCTGACCCTTGCGCAGGCTAAACACTATACTGATCATCCCTGTGAACTTAAGATCATAAACTCAACAAAGAGAGAGAATAGACAGTCTGGTTCAATCATGGTATCCATGTATTTGTTCAAGGGGAGAAGGATTTTAGAAAAAACATCACAGCTATTAAACAAACAATCCATGCACACATCCTATATCCTATTTACATGGAAGGGCTCCATTTTGACAGTGCAAAGCTTTTGCGTAGACATACAAAAAGATCATATTATATTGAATAATCAGGGCAAGAAAACCGTGTGTCAGGGCAACATGTGCAATGTCATTGCAGTTTGTCATGTCGCCATTTCTGGCATGAAACTGTTGTATCACGTGATAGAAATGGATGCCGTCCATGTAACAAAAAGTGGCAATTGCTGAGGGTATTGCTCTCTGTTTTGACTGGGTTTGGACTGTTAAAGCAGCCCATAGACTTCTGCACAGAGCCTAAGTTACCGTGAGCCACCACCTGTGACGATAAGCACCCCTCCTATCTGAGGCCATCATGAGTTCATTAAGTCCGTGTAGTGCAATCTCCGTGCCACAGAGCAAGCGACCAGCGGGGTTCTAACCCAGCACAGGGGCATCAGATCACACCCGGGAGGCCTTTTTGATTTCGGCCATGGTTACTGTCTGACCAATCTGCAGGGCCCTCCAGCTCTTCATGAGTCAGAGTGCCAGGAGTTTGGCAGAATGCTTAATGAACTGATGACGATGGCGAAGGCGTGTGTGTGTGTGTGTGTGTGTGTGTGTGTGTGTGTGTGTGTGTGTGTGTGTGTGTGTGTGTGTGTGTGTGTTGTGTGTGTGTGTGTGTGTTTGTGTGTGTGTCTGTGTGTGTGTGTGTGTATTTGTGTGTGTGTGTGTCTGTGTGTGTGTGTGTGTGTGTCTGTGTGTGTGTGTATTTGTGTGTGTGTGTGTGTGTGTGTGTGTGTGTGTGTTTGTGTGTCTGTGTGTGTCTGTGTGTGTGTATTTGTGTGTGTGTGTGTGTGTGTCTGTGTGTGTGTGTTTGTGTGTGTGTGTGTGTGTGTGTGTGTGTGTGTGTGTGTGTGTTTGTGTGTGTGTGTGTGTGTGTGTGTGTGTGTGTGTGTGTGTGTGTGTGTGTGTGGAGTAGGGAGATTGGTGCCCTGTTTCACCTGTCACTGATGTGTTGGCCGCACTGGCATGATGTACAGCAGGTACTGTATTCTGTATTGCACACCAGAATGCCCACAGCACATCAGCAGTGGTGGGGAGCGAACAGGACTTACTCAGTCATTTGAGGACTAGCCAGATAGAAACGCTACAATAGAACAATGTGCAGTTTCTCTTGAGGAGCTGAGCTCTTTACCCTAAAGCTGTAGTCTTGGGCACAAGGTCAAACACAAAGGTAACTGAACCTTCACCAGAACCTGAACTGCACAAATAACTGTCCAGCTTTGCAAATGAATGATGTGAATGTAATGACCAAGAAACATAAAACTAAACTATATAAAGCCTGAATACAATCAATATTTGTCAAGTGTTTCACACATGAATTGTTCATTTTGGATGAAGTGATCAATCTGTCTTTTATTGTGACAAAAAAACATAACAATGACCTTTGATTACAAATCTAAGTCAAGGATAAATGCTGAAAATCCAGGCCATAGTCTGTATCTGTTACACAGGTTAGTAAAACAAAAAAATTCTGATGAAATATAAACTGCAAAGATTAACTCCAAAGAAGGTTTACTATGTGTAATAAAAGAGCAATAGCAGCATGTGGTGTCATGACACCATAATGGGTGGAGCTGCCATATGTTACCAGAAACAAACTGACTTCAACTAATGATTGTCTTCTGATTGGTTAAAGATGATTGACAGCTAACTGTAGCTCCACCTATTTTTCATGTCACAATTAATTATTCACCCATCACTACATGAGGCATGCCTGAATAATCATATAACAGCTCAGTGCCCCTTTCACCTGCTTCTGAACAGCAATAAGAACGGTGAACTACAAAAAGATTTCCCAAACTGGCGTCTAAGGATTCCCAGCAGTAGTACGAAAGAGTCCAGAAAGGACTATTTTCCCTTTCATCATGAGTATCATGTCTGTATTTCCATTTTTTATATTAACATATATGTTTAGATAAAATTACTATAGTCTGGTTTGTAATATATTTATTTTTCACTGCATACCTGTCTGATGTACATATTGACCTGTTTTAGACATACTTCCATAGTACCCAGTAGTGGGTGTTAGATTCAGGTGTTCAACTATTTTTACAGAGGTAGGGGTGGGTCAAGAAATTATCATTTTATGGGAATCTGTGATAACAAAGTAGACACCCCTGAGCTTTGAAAAATACAATGTGATGCATCAGAATTACCACCAGGTGGCACTATCACATCTCCTAGCTCATATCGTGTCCAGCATTGCACTCTGCTCTCTCATCAGATTCAATCAAACTTTCTCACTCCTAAAGCTCTTGGAATATGGTATATATTCCATTATTGAGAATTGGTAAATCCTTACGTGTCCTGTCTCAAATAGTCTTCAGACATTGGTCTAACAAAGAAGGATTGGAAATTGGAGTTAAACTAACATCAAACATGGTCTCTCCCCATTGTGACATTATAGATTAATCATTAATAATCTATCAAAAGGACCTATTTAAACAGATGACAATACATTTACTTTAATCTCACCATTCTGTCATAAAATCGGGTATGATTAGCTTTCTCTCATTGCCGCACTGTAAAATAAATTGTGGGCACAAAGGTCAGAATATCTTTTCCCGCTTTTCCCCCTCTCAAACTACAAATTGCACTTCCTCCTAACACTTCATTACATTTACCACACTTTTGCCAGCTAAGTGTCACATGTCATACATGAAACACAATTGCAGATGGCTAGCAATCTCTGTCAGCTGAATTCATTCACACGTAACTTGTGTGAAAACTGTTTTCATACTTTAAAAACAGCTGTTTTATGTCCTGTTTTATGCTCTTTTCATGAATGGTTTTCTCATCGTTATAGAGACTTTTTTTTCTTTGGTTTACATTGTGTCTTGGACATGTCTATAAATGGCTTATTTTTTGGAATACAACTCAGGTCAGGAAAAAAAAAAAAAAAAAAAAAAAAAAAAAACAAGTAAAAAGCCATGCATTTCTGATTTTTTTTATACCTTTTTTAGCAGCGTTTATCCCAGATTGCCTTCTTCTCCATGCTTACAATATTATTCCTAATCCCGTCTCATTGCTGGAAAAATCTTCCAACAATAGCCCCCCTCCTGGGGAAGCTGCTAGGTGGAATTGAAATCAACCTCATTGTGCCTCTGATTCACTCATAGCACCATGGGAAGAAGAGCACTAAGTACACAGGGCCCAAGGGTTTGCAGAAGCCCACAAATATCTGGAATATATTTAATAAAGAGTGGAGGGGCTCTCAGAGCCTGCCTGTGTATAGGGCCCACAATTTCTAGCTACACCCCTGAATATATGAAGGCAACTGAAGAAATTTTCATATTCAAAAAATATTCACATGATTGAAAGATTTTTTTTATTACTTCAGATAAACATGTCAGCAAAATAGTCTCATTAGGATACACAAGAAATATTTCGTTAATGGTGTTTAATATTACATCTATTTGCAACTGGTTGTTTCAAGCTAATCATTCATTTTTGATGCAGGTATTTTATTTTTGTCATGGAATAATTGGGAGACTTTTTTTGGGTTTGAGAAGTAACATTTTTACGAGCATAAGATACAATCTTGAAAGATGTATCAAAAATGGAAAATAACTTTTTTAAACAGTTTAAAAAAGCAGTTTATAACAGAGTATTACATAAAATGCACATAAACGCACAAGGAAAGTCAAAGAAATAACATTATACAGAAGTTATAGACAATAATGACCTGAAAACAAGGGATTAGACTTTAAAAATTCTGTAAAGTATATGTACTTTCATACACTTTGACAGTGTCTTCAAAACAAGAATTTCATACATGTACTGTCAGAAAGTTACTGCATAACTGTCAGAGATATGCTTATGTCTTTGCTGTTCTTAAGTACAACGGTATATGAATCTATAGATACAGAGTCTATTTGGTGATAGGAATACTCAGTACAAACCATGACGTATGATGTAATATTTAATGGCGGCACTATAAAATGATCTTATTACACTGAATTAAGTTCAATTGTTCATTGAGCGGACATTTACAGATTTATTATAGAAACATGACTGTTCAATGGATGTAATAAAAGCACTGGAAATTAAGCATCTTACTATAAATGAAGTACAGTGAACAGATAATTGACCCTTTTAAACTGGCACATTATCAATAGTTCTGTATGCATTCAGGATTTTCCTGATAAAACTTGATCCGCTTGTTGGGGGGACCGAGTAACACAAACACACACGAAGAGTCGCACCGATGTTTGCTCTGCCGTGCGATGTGGACTGCTCACATCGTGTTGGCGAAAGCAAATGCGCTTGTACTCGTCAGACATCCATTAGAAATGCAGAGGCGAAAGCGAGGCAATCACATTATATACTATGTATATGTAACAATGCATTAAAAAGTTGTACAAAAAAAAAACACCAAAGAGCCTTTTCAAATGCTTCAGGCTTCTGGGCTTAAATAGGGACAGCTCTTTGCTGTAAAGGAGGTTTGTGCTGCTCCAGGTCTGCAGGGGATCGCTGGACACGAGACGATAAGGGCCGAGATCCACATGGAGCCCAGAGCCTGGACACAGGCCCCTCCACCAGCTGGGCCACACAGAGCCTTACACAGGTTGGGAAAACAACATTTTTACACATTTTACACAAATCCCATATTAAAAAAATGGTAAGACTGAGAGCTAGTTAAAGATGACAGGTTCTGTAGGTTGAATGAGGATGGTAAGAGAGAAGATAAAACAATGTTAACAGTGTTAGTGGGGACGTTGCAGGAACATTGCTTGAACATTGCTGAAACGTTATTGGGACATTTTTAGGACGTTATTTGGACGTTGCTGGAGTGCTGGAACAGGGCCCCAGCCTGGGAGAGCTCCAGAGCAGACAGGACTGTGGTGGAGTCAGTATTTACAGCTGTCCTCTTCCTCCGTAAACGCACTGACCACGTAGCAGGCAAAAACAAACCCCACCAACTGAGAGAGAGAGAGAGAGAGAGAGGCAGAGAGAGAGAGAGAGGCAGAGGCAGAGAGAGAGAGGGGAGGGTACAGAAACAAGATACAGAGAGAGAGAGAGAAATTAATAAACAAACAGCACATTGAACACTGAGGCCAATTTATTTACATTAACTCCTGAGCTCAGTTCAATAACAGACTAAGACTGACTAAACAGACTTTGCAGTACTTGCCTTCATAGAGAGACCCTGAGCTGTACCAAAGCAACAGTATAATATCAATTTTTTGCTTATATTATAAAAGTGTATATCAGGGTAGTTGAGTATGCTGGGTATAGATTATTGTTATTGATATGATTGCAATCCTTTATTATTAAGGATTATGGTTCTCGTGCAGTGAGAAAACCATGGACCTGGGTGGGCACTGGATGTGATGGTTGTTGCTGTTACTGTCTCTCTTAAGTCTAACCTGCTGTTTATCACGTGAGAAACAACAACCAGCAAGTCTTGCAGCTGCCCAGGACCAGACCTGGATACTCCCTGTCTAAAAGGAGGGGCCTGAAGGTGTTAGACTGCTGTTCTGTCCGCTACCCCATGCAACAACTGACAGTCCTTCACATACTTTTATTATTGAGGCATTCAAAATTCACCGAGCAACTTGTGATTTTTGAAACTTTTTTCCTCAAGGGTTGTCATTCATGTACATGATGAAATATGTGTCTACTGTACGATACGCCAATACAGCACCGGAGGTGAAGCGAAAGAGGGTAAGAGAGGGAGAAGCTGCCAAACCACACACTCACATCAAACACAGCTTCTACAAATCCTACGCCCCTGAATACAGCACGTGAGCCGCCACAGTCTTCAGAACGAGCCAATGACAAGGCGGCTCCCTCTCTTTTTTACTGTCAAATTTGCATTTTAACTTCAATAAAGCTACATTTCATTGGCACACTTTGTTTGGCAAAAGGGGTTCCAATTACGTACTGGTGTGTGATGGGGTGGATGGTGCTCCTCTGCAGTTTTCTTCTTCTTACGCTCAGACAGCGTTTGAGAGTAAACCTGTCTGACAGCTGTGACAGACGCCTCTGCAGCCCATGAAATGTTCACAGAAACTTTTGTGCAGAAAATCCTCTCGTTTTAACTTCAGGCAAAGGCGCAATCCTCCAGCGAGGATTCGCTCAAACTGCAGCGAATCTGAGGCTGTTGGTTTTGAGGTTCTGCAGCTCGTTAGACTAACCTAACTCTATGTGATTAAAGGTGTGTGTGTGTGTGTGTGATTGTGTGTGAGTGTGTGTGTGTAGGACTGGGTATGTGTGTGAAGGTGTTTGTGTCTTGAGTGTAGGAGAGATTGTGCATATGTAGATATGGGGTTGACTGAGAGAGGCTGTATGTGAGTATGTGTCAGTGAAATCCTCAAATACTGTGTGAAAGTGTTTGTTCCAGATCATGTGCAGTCTTGTGTGTTCTTGTATTGTACATGTCGATGTGTGTGTGTGTGTGTGTGTGTGTGCATGTATGTGTCTGTACATGGATCTAAGTGTCTATGTATGCAGTTGTGTGCTGTGTGCAGGTATTCATGATTGTGTGTGTGTGTGTATGTGTGTGTGTGCGTGTGTGTGTGTGTGTTTTGTGTGTGTGTGTGTGTGCATGTGTGTGTGTGTGTGCGTGTGTGTGTGTGTGTGTGTGTGTGTGTGTGTGTGTGTGTGTGTGTGTGTGTGTGTGTGTGTGTGTGTGTGTGTGTGTGTGTGTGTGTGTGTGATTACTCACAGCCAGCAGTATACTGAAGGAGGAATGCATCACTTCCAGGTACTGGAACTCCAGCATGCAGCCAGTGACGGAGATGTAGGCGTGGCCCTGCAGCTCGTGGGGGTCATAGGGGTCAGGGGGTGGGACTTCCCTCCTCACACAGCCTGGCCCATGCTCCCGCCACCAGGAGCGGTGCAGGGAGATGTTGAAGGTCATGATGTCCATGTCCTGTGGGGACACAGAGACATGAGAGGTTTCTCCTTTTTCATACCCACAGTGATGTAAGTTATCAACCATACTCACTGCAAACCTCCCCTACTGATTTCAGAGGAGCAGCACTTTTCAGACTCAAGCCAGCCTTTTTCATACTTTGGATTAGCCATCAATCACATACTGTGTTTGCTGAGTTTTCAGCCTCTGAACCTTGGCTGGCCACTTCCTGGCTGGCCAGTAGAGGTCACTAGAGAGTCACAGAGGCTAATGAGTTTTTGCAGTTTAAGACTTATTTTCCCAATAAGACAGAGTGTTCTGGCCTTGCCATTGCAGCCCACCAGCCATTGCCAGTAACAGCAGGGTGCACAGCTAAAGAGTGAGCATGTGCATTTACCCCATGCGCCACCTGAAGACATGGTACGAGGAAATATTTAAATCCTAAACCACCAGGCTGATTCACAGCACACCACTGACAGCGCCGAAAACAAAAAAGATCTGAGAACTCGAAAGTAGGACGAGCGAGAAATGAAAATGTGCCGGGAGAACGTGCTCTCGCTGAAAACGATAGACAAGCCCCCGCCCCTCTCTCATTACCCCAGCGTGAAAACCAAGCTGATATAAATACACCCCCGACAGATAAACAAACAAACAAACAAACATAAGCAACGCAGCCCCAAAGCTAGTCCCTTCACTCTCGTTTGAACACACATGATCCCTGTCTGGAAAGAGCATTCAATTCCTTCACATCTAATTTCACTATAATTAGTGAGATACTGAACGGAGCTTGTATGTTAAACCCAGAAGAGCCATTGATTTCCATAAAAGGTCCATAACCTGGGCCCTCCCCTTTTGTTTTTGAGCCAACCCCACACTTTCCCACTGAACTGTGTTATAAACGCCACTACCGTTTCCGTGCCAACGATGACCTCAGGCCACAGACAGTAATGGTGCGTCTGAAGCCCCTTTCCCTAAAAGAGTGGATCTCCGCCCTCAGACTGCAGGAAAGGGGGAGGGTCCCAGTGAGAGGTCAAAGGTCAGCCGTACAGTACCAACAGAAACTTCAGCCACCTTGTCGCCACCGTTTGGCTCATATCATGTCAGCACATGATAGCTGTATATGCTTGTATTCCCTTTATTTCCAGAAAGTGTGGAACCAGACTTCCACCTACAGAAAGCACAGTTTAAATCAGGCTCTTGAACTTTCGTGGTTTCATAACAACATTGCTTTGTATTCTTTCTGTTAGCTTACACAAATTTTTCAGCTGTTGCCTAGGAGAAAAACACATTACCATTTTAATTGTATTCCCATACTAATAAATATTTTCTACAAACATGTTGAGTATGGCAGAACCTTATGTTTGCAGGTGTTCATAAAATTCATGTGCCTGTATATTTCCAAGGTAAAGCATACAGGCAACAGTTCTTTTTTTAGATATCAAAGGACACTCATTTCACTGTGTATGTGTTCTGTGCAAATCAACGGAACAAATTTAACAAATAACGAAATCAAGGCTGGAGGCTGAGGGGTAAGAATTAAAAACACACGGCCATCCACAGCATTGAGTTTGAAACCACCGGGTTATATTTACCGAATACTTAATCCTACCGATATATGATATTTATGCTTTGAGCCCTGTTGTATACCACCTACAGATCATAGTCTCGTCGTAATGCTCGCTGAGGTTCTCAGGAGATTTTTCAATGTCAGTGGGAGGCAGAGAGCGCACCAGCCCTCAGCAAGGATTTTAATTCCCCTCCATGAGCAGCAGCAGCAGCTACAAACAGGAGCTCATTAATATGCCGTTAAACGAGCTTGTTTTTTAAGGAGTGACTACAGATGTTAGCATCCGGCTCACAACAGCCAGTCATTCCAAATCTGAAGTGGCATATTAATGGCAAAACCAATACAAGGGTTTCGTAGTGATCCACTCAACTTTAAAAAATATTATGTTGAACCAGGACGAAAACAAAACCTAAAAAAAGCTGGTTCATTTCACTCGAGCATCCATGTTTAATATGTAATTAAATGAATTAAAATCACTGTTTTTCCTTTTTTGTGAGTTGGATGCAGGATAAAACATCCATCCTCATGAAATTCTTTAAATGTCTTCAGAGACAAACATATTCAAATATGATAAGAATAAAGCATATAACATTTTCAAACACAAGTGGGTGGTGTATGTAACTTTCATGATGGATTAATATTTAGTTCTGCCATCGGAAGACAGAAACATAAATAAATGTATATTTTTCCCAAAACAATTTTCCTTTTCATGGCATGAAGTTTGATGCAAACATTAATAATGATTTGATCTCCTCATGAGACAAATGAATAGTAATGAACAGACTTGAGTGAACCAGCTTTGAGAAGATTAAATGACACCACAGCACACTGTATGGAAGATCCAAATAAAAAAAAATTTCCTTTATAGAGCAGCACATAAAAATATAGTCTGTTTTAATATACATTACACTACATGAAACATTTATATTTGAAATGCGGTGCAGCTCTTGTCATTTTCTGTCTGCTATATTTGATTTGAGAGGCGCCATTCTATAATGCAGATTCCTCCTTTGGTATTATGTGCAAGACTGACAGCTGGGAAGGATCATGTGACAAGCGGAGACTGAGTCTAATCATTCACTACAGAACATCTCCACTACGGACGTTCTACTGTAGAACTTAAGTGCTTCAAGTTCAGCGATGGAACTTAAATTCTAGAGCTTAAGCGCTGGAACTTAAGCAATGGAACATCAACCCCAGAGCCCTGGAATTCATAACATAGTATGTAAACTCTGGGACTGCCTGAGGACTGAAGTACTGCAACTAAAGCATCTGAGACACTGAACTTCAGCAATTAATCTTTAGTGCGTAATGTTTTCCCACCTATATGCATCTCTTGGGGGGCCACAGTCAACTTTTCATTATACATGTACCCTACAATGTATAGTAACAGCAAAGCTGAGTTTAATTGAATTGAGCTGCCTAGCCCTTCCCTGCCGCATATTTTCCACTCAAGCACAGCGGGGTGGCAGACTACATCATTCACTTGATTGAAAATTAAAATCCACTGAAGAAAAAGAGCATGAAATGGGATGGAAAGGGCAACTTCATAAAGTCGATCTTTTGTTCTCCTTTTTTATTTTCATATCTTTTCAGAATGAAGTGATCACAACATGTGAACCCTCCAATATACATGGAAACTGGACTATTTTTCACCCTGAAGTTTCAACACCAATGACATGTGTCCATTGAAAGAAAATGTTAGACACCATATCAGGAGTCTAAAGACCTGCAGGTGCCAAGCCAGCCAGGAGAGGTCACTAGAGAGTAATGACAACTAATTCTAATCAGCTTGCATCCTGTTTCACTCAAGGAAAGGCTGTGGCAGGTGGTGTTTTGCCGAAGTGGACCTCCAGCCATAGCTGTGCCAGGTGTGCCTGCACTGTAACCCTCATCTGAAGACCAGACCCACTCTTTCTGCATTCCCTTGTTTTCAAAAAACACGCAAGTCAGTCGTCAGGTTAGCCATACAATATCACTTTGGTGAAGCGGATATCCTGTTCAGTTTGCATGATGTCACCAAGACATGATTGATAAGTACGCTGTACTTCCAGGCAGAGCGGCAGGGTCTCACTGCTGCGACCCTGCCTGTTTATAAGTGCTCACAGCTGGGCCGCAGCTCTCAGATAAGCCTGCCTGAAGCTCTGGGAAAGGAAATGGGATCATGACATGAGCCTGCAGGCTGAGTTAAAGCACTAGGCTATGTCCACTGTGGAAGTGATGAAGGCCATACAGAACACTCAGCTCCTCCTCTGCCCTCAGTTTGATATGCCAAACCACTGGCTGAAATGATATCCACATAAAACATGGATAATTAAGTTAATGACTACAAAACAAGATTTACCAGTTGTTTGATGTTATCCCCTTTAACTCCATTAAGTTAATTGGTTGTTACCAGCAACTGCATTGTGCTACATCTTGTCCACAATTGCTTCAGTGTTTTTTTTTCATACATATTTCTGAATACCAAAGTAGCATGACCACCCAGTTGGAGGAGGAGGACAGATTTCATACGGCTTTCATTACGGTCTGAAATTTCAGCGCAGAGCGGGGTGGGGGGGGGGGGGTTGGGTAGCTTTAAAGCGGAAAGAGAGGAGCTAATAGCGATGGCAAATCAAAGCTGTTCCTCATGAAGGAGGGAGAATGAGAGAAAGAGAGAGAGAGAGAGAGAGAGAGAGAGAGAGATGGAAATGGGTGGCTTGCTTTCACATGCTAATTGTTGCCATTCAGTTTTTTCCCTTTGATGAATAACAGGGGAACAAAAAAAGGTTTCAGAATCCTTCCCCTCCTCAGAGCAGCCGAGACCTGACGGAGATTCATCAGAAAATATTACAAAGCAGCTGCTCCCCGGAACATTAAAATCTACATTATGCAGTCACCTGAGTCATATTTCAGGAATCTGAAGTATAAAGGCTAGACTAGACCAGTTATTTGAAAGGCTGTGAATAGACCTTTAAAACAACCTTTTAGCAGGCAGTGAGGGGGAGGAATCCAGGGGTTGGTCCAGAAGAATGCCCCAGCTGTGGCTATCTGTTTTAACTCAGTAATGAGCAGCAGGGAACTGGGCTTGTAACTCTGAGGTTGCAGGTTCAATTCCCAAGTGGGTCAGTGGTAAATTATTAGCTTTTTTTTTTTTCCTTGAGAAAAGGCTTATAGCTTGAGCTGCTTTGTTAAATATCCAGCTGTATTCATGGTCTATATGTTAGAAAACAGTAATCTATGAAAAGTCACTCCGGCTAAGAGCATCTGCTAAATTCCTAAATGTAGTTTAAATGGATGTGGCCTATGATCCAGATCAGATCCTGACAGCGCCTGTATCTACAATTGTTGGGAGCAGGGAGGAGTGGGGGACATGAAATTGGGCTGTGATAAGCCCAAAAGCCTGTGTGGAGGTGCAGCTTTTGGGACAAAGGGTGGTGCAGGACTGGCCATGGCCTCATCCAGAGATGGAGGGGCGGGAGTCGGTGGGGTCACTCTCGCCTCATTGCTCAATAACTCATAACTCCTCTGGTATACTGAGCACCAGTGACCTACCAGGGCCAGCTGCCCAGTCCTCTAGCACAGCCATTAGTCTGTGTGTTTGCAAAGTGAAAATAAGCAGCGGATGGCTGCAGCATGTGCCCTCGTGAACTGTGCTGCAACCCAAAGTGGGGATTACCTTCATAACCCATAATAAATGACAGAGTATACCGTAGTGATAGGACTGGTCTACAACTACAACTGGCTTAACACAGAGAGAAAAGGTCAAGTTTATCTCAGTTCACTAGCAATATTACCAGGGTATGGGCCCATTGTATTTAATGGCAGAGGCCATTGAATGATGAGGAACAAAGGAATGTGCTGAATATGCAGGAAACATAGTGTACTATCTTACCTTGGTGAGGCCGGCTACATCCAGGTAAAAGCAGATGACAAACACATTCCAGCCGACCCACAGCGCGGTCCACACAGCATACTAAAATGGGGGAGGGCCAGGGAAAAAAAAAAAAAATTGGGTCATAAATACAGACGTTTACAGGCACAAATTAGCAGAGCGACAACATGGAGAAAATGAAGCGGCTATAAATTAAATCTCTTGAATTATTACCCCCTTGTAGATCAAAACCCATGTAACACAGTGGGAAATTGTTTCTGACTTTGGTGTGGGTTAATTAAGTTAATTAATTGAATATGCTCCTGCTCTGTCGTTGCTAGCGATGAATGAGCTGTGAACTGTAACTAGAGGGTATGGAGGAGAAATCACAAGCATGCTCCTTGTGCTTGTTGTGAGAGAGAGAGAGAGAGAGAAAGAGAGAGAGAGGTGAAGGAGAGGACAGATAAAAGAGAGGTGGAGGAGGATGTTGAGGAGGAGGAGGAAGCAGAGGGAAGGGAGGGGAGGGAAAGAGGACAAAACAGGAGATGGGGGGAAAAAAAGAACTATTGGGAGAGAGGGAAAAAAGGAGTGAGAGGAGAGAGAGAGAGAGTGAGAGAAAAATCCATGCGAAGAAACCATCTCACAAGACACAAGTAAAGATGCAGAGAGAAGGAGGGAGGGAATGAGAAAGACGGGGTAGAGAATGGCTCACTATTGTGTGTGTTTGTGTGTGTGTGTGTGTTATTCATATTATAAACTTAATAACAAACAACACAGTTAGCGCCAGAGGATTTATCTGACAGTATATTTTGGACCACTTTGAAGAGAATCAGTGGCACTACTCGTCACCCTGATCAGTTCACAGTTTTAGTTACATAAACAGTGATTTACAGTTACCGCACAAAAAGATGTTTGTTAAAATTTCCATTTCACTGCCATGAACACAGTCATAATATTGTATCATTTGTGGGCGCGTGTAGCACTTTGTGAGAGCACAAAAATGCCCGTGGGCATGTCTCTGCAGACTGTTTCAACAAAACAGCAATGCGCAGAAGCACACTTGATAGGCTTCAAAGCCATGGTCCACTCACTAATGTGGGCTTGCTGCCGTTTTATTTATTTACTGATTGTATTATTCACTTTTTTGCCCATGTTGTTGGATTACCTAATCATATCTCTCCATCCTACCACTGCAGTGTGCTCTAATCAAACAGGAAGATGAAAGATAGTGATGGGAGAGGGACCTATCACTGAACCAGTAACACGAGGAGGAGCTGTCATAAAATGTCACTAACTCACTGATTATGGACCAATGAATGTGCTTGGCGGTGGAGAGAAAAACATTTCCGATTGGTTAAAGTGTAGCCGAGTTCTTGTACTACAGGTACAAGCCAGTGATTGACTGAGTGGAGCTCCAGCCTCAAGGAGGGTCAGGGAACCTTGTTCTCCCACCGCGAATGAGCGTGTGTGCTGCCTAAAACACGTGCGCTCAGCTGCTGGCTCCTCTCCCTCCACAGTGCAGCGGCTGAGCCTCCACAGGCTTTAGGAGCGAGGGCATATACACCATGTGCAGCTGGCATGGGCAGACCTGATGACCTGCCAAGTGGAGCACAACAAGAAACACAAACCTCCGTCCCCACACCGCACTATGGCCGGTCAGGGGCCGGACTCATGGGGGCTGCCAGAGGAAGCCAGAGCATGGGTGAATTTGGGCCCACAGGGTGCAGCGATGGAGAGCCGATTAACAAAACATGCGTACAACGGGCTGGAATCAGAGTACAGCGCCTTGAGTCTACTTGACGAGACTCTGAGCTCTCGCTCTCAGCTGGCACAGCAGAGATGGGGGAAATGTTGAGAAAAACTCTGGGAGAAACACGGACCACACACACACATACACACACACACAACGCCAGCAGCTGGTGCCTGTTCTGTACCACTAGCTCTCTACGCTGAGTCTCAGAGTTCCCCCCCCCAGCAGAAACCCACCAGTCCCACGGAGGAGCGGATAAAATTACAGGATTTGGGGGAAGCATTACCGCAACTTCTGAGGCGATGTTTTAACGTCCCTTTTGGGTAGACCGTACCACCGCCCCCCTCCTCCACTGTCACACTAAGCAGGGCCGTGCTGGTAATTACAGAAGCGTCTTTGAAGGGGGGGGGGGGTGGGAGGGGTGAGAGCCAGGCGTTTGAGTCATTTTTGGTGCGGAGGCTCTAAATCAAAGCTCGGAGGCGGCAGCACGATCCTCAGAGGGGAAGCGCCGTTTGATCTCGGGATGGCGGAGCGCGGAGAATGAATGGTGACAGTGTGTGAAAGCACTCCTTTCTGGAGACAGAGCTGCAGCGCTCCCGTCCAACAAACTTTTATGGAGAGTCTGCAGCTCTCGATATTGACATGGAAAGCCAACAATGGAGGCGACATGCCTCCTCACTGCTACGGTAGCACAACATGGCCGCCATGCTGCGGGAAAACAGCAGCATGTTGTCCTTGGGTCCTGCAGCGTTTTAGGCCCAATGACTTTATTTTTCAAAGGCAAGAAATCAAGCTACTTTTCCTGACTCTCAGAAACATGACAGTAGTTGAGATCCTCAGTGCATTGCTGGATTCAGATGCTGGATGTAGCTAAGACCGGTCAATCACTGCTACATCTCCTAACAGCAGCACAGGTGGTTAATGGGGTGACATCACTGAGTATGCAAATTAATGTATGATGTCACCTACTGGTGACAAATCAGCTACCTTCACTGAGGAAATGGGAGGCTACAAGCTCCAAGCATCTCCCACCAAAAATAGTGCTGGAAGAATGATGTTTTGTGACCCCACAAATGGGCATGGCATATGCGACCAATACCTGACTGAGGGGAACTGATCTGCGCCACTTTTGGACTGGTTCTGGGGAGGTCTGTGAGTAACAACCCATCATGGCTCCACCCACTACTGGGTTCCTGATACCTCAATCTACCAACACTTACTGAGAAGTGAACTGTCTTCATTAAACTGAAGAAAAATAATCATTTAAACTTTTTAAACAATGTTCAGTGAGTTGTAAAAATCTAAGATCTAAGAATCTTAAAAATGTTGATTTTATAATTGATGTAATTAAAGTGTCTGCTCATAAATTTGAGGCCCAGAGCAGTATTGTTAGACTGAGTCATTTGACACAACAAGAAACAAGCTGTTAGCATGTTGTTTTTACATAAACCGAAACAACAGAAGCAGGTAATGGACAAATGTAAGTTTAATGGAGAACACTGCATCCCCTGTTTCTGCCTCACTGACCGTCATTCTGGTCTGAACGGTCAGTGGATGATCATTAAAATGACTCACCGCCACAACGTATCGGGGTCGATACTGGATGGTTCCAAAGAGGCCGAGAATAACAACAATTATGTGCAGGAAGTTGGCGAGGATCGGAGCCCATTGGTATCCCAGGAAATCAAAGATTTGTCGCTCCAACGCTGCCAGCTGAGGAGGAAAACAGGAAGGATGGAGGCAAAGTTAGCTTATCAAACCCCCATCACAAAACGACCAGTAAAATGATCTGTGTTAATTCTGTCGTAACAGAGCTTTCATCAGTCCATTAGGGATCGCAAGCACTCTTTCAGAATAAAATAGCTGAATTAACGTTGAACATTTTCTGTGTAGCAGCAACAAAAAAAAATAAGAATCAATCAGTGAGACCCTCCACACAGGTACATTTCATTTTCTAACAATTTCATTTCCAGACAGTTTTGCATAGCTTATGTCTTTATGCATTTGGGAGTAACCAAATTCCTGACATTCAGTGATGAACGTGTTCAGAGAGCTAAATATAAACCAGGTCAAATCGGGACAGTCTTCCAGAACGTTGTAACTAAACCTTCCATTCACCAGAGCATCTTGCTTCACGCCACATTCTCAGCGTAATTAAAGAGCTCTAGGGCCTTCCTTCTCTGCTAAGTTTCTATTATTATCGATACCCCCATGCGAACAGATTTAGGCTGCAGTTCTCCTCAGATCTCTCTAAAGCCCCGAACGACCAGCCTTTTAATCCTCCGATCGAGACAACAGCGGCTCTGTTCTCGGCCTTATCTCCTGAAGGCAAACGCCCGCCAGCCACAATAGAGTGTTCAGGAAGCGTGAATCCTGACATAGCCGTGTCTGTGGTGCCTTTGTGCGAATGAGGAGCACGTGCGTAAAATGATATCCCCTTGTCACTCGACGCACACGTCTGCGTGTGTCTTAGAGAGCAGAGGTCCTAATTAGAAATACTTTTCATTTACTGCTGAGGCAGTTCTGCCCAGGTCCCTTACTGATGACATCACTACATCCAGTCAAAACTCCTCAGTAACAGGTAATTAGGCCACAATCCCTGCTGTGGCTTCCAGCCCCAAGTCGAATCTGTCTCAGACTCTGACTGACACCATCTGGCCTCCCAGGCAAAGTCTAGAGGAACAAACCACAACAAAAGTGCATACATTTGTCTGTGCCAATACACATATTTATGCTCCATAATTTGACAACCCCCCATCAAATTGTAATAGCCAAGGGTGTGGTACCCCCCCAACCCCCTAATCCCCCCTACTGTCTGACAGCTGACAGCTGGATATATCCAGGCCTGTCACACGCTTGAAATTTCAGAGACTTCAAGAGTCCCCACTTTATGGCATTATTGATGTGATGCATGTAAACATGATTCATGCCACCGTGCAAAGTAACAGAGGACTGCAACTTTGAAAGTGCAAAAATAAAAATAGGTTTCCACACATACACAACAAGAAGATTTCTGACTGTAGAGAGGCTGTGGTGTTACTGGAGATAGACTCAGTGATCTGTCCATGTTGAGACCACACAGAGACTGGGCCTATGTACGCTGAGCCCAAACAGAAAGACTCACACAACGACCTCTCATTTCCTTTGTAGCAGGGGTCAGGTTTCTTGGCCACCCTTAGAGATTCACGTTCAAACAGCTGTACCTCGCGAACCATGAATAATTCAGAGAACGGTCTCCCAGCGCTCCCTGTTTGAAATTCATTGGATCGCTATCTTTTTAAAGTGAGGATCAGACAGCTCGGTGTGTCTCAGCGGGTCATCCGCAGACGCACTGCTCCGTTTTAAATGCCGTTGTTTCCTCTATCGCGGGGGAACGTGACTGCGAACTCACGGCAACACAAAGGTTCTGAACTGTCTGACATCCTGAAAGTTAAGGCGCACCGCCGATCAGCGCGACCCGCCACTCAAAACATCAGCTCAAGCTCAACCTTCATTTTTCGTCAAAGTAACTTTCACGCACCGACACGAGAGGAAAATAAAACCAGAGCGAAGATTTCAAACGGCAGCCAGCGCGACAGACTCTGCTTCTAGGGAGAGAGTGATCTTATGAATACTGCATTAATCGAGCCCGCGAGAAGTAGTGCGGCTTTAACGAGATGCGCGTGGGAGTTCTAGTAATCATAAACAAAAGCAAAAAAAAAAAAAAAAAAAAATCACTTCTGTCTGAGACTGGATACCGCAGTGTGAACCTCTGATAGCCGACTAAACCAGGGCAGATCTGATCTGAGGAAGGAGCATAGCAGAGAGTTTGCCATGCCTTGGGACACTGAGATAAGCCCTCTGGGGGTTTCCTTAGCATGCAAACGCTATCCTAGAAATTAGATGATAAGGAAGCTTCTGAAATCACTAAACTTAACCCCTCCCCCACCCCTACAGACTCGTCTTCTGGCCTGGTATACCCTTAAATCCAAACACTGATAAATAAGCTAACAACCGATTTAAAAAATAATACATGTATATATTTGGGAGCAAAACAATAAACATTAACCAAATATCAACTAGGTATCAAATACTGACTTACAGTGCAGGCTGTGCCTTGCAGTACACGGCACTTTATCGGGCAGACTTATAAACCCATAAGGGAGACGTTCAGTCAGTGAGCTGTATATCTCTTATTGAACTCCAGCTCATGCTGCCATCAGCTGAAGTGTACTCCTCCAAACATGATTAGTATCTTTCATTTTAGAAGGCCCTGCACTGCATACTATGCTCTGATGTCAACTGCCTCTTCTCTTCACTCTACCTTCCAGCAACTGAGAGAGAAAACCAAAGGAAAATTGGAGTAAAACAGATAAATGAATCAGGGTAAAAATATGACATATTTTTACAAAAAGGCAATCTTTTTCAGTAAGGATTACCGAGTGGATGATGGGATTTATTGGGGTGAGGTGGTGCTACTGGCTGCTTTTCAGAGAGAGGGGGAGAGAGAATGAGACAGAGAATAAGGCAGAGAGAAGAAGAGAAAGAGGGAGAGGGTGTGTGTGTATGTGTGTGTGCCAGAGACGCCTCTGTCAACTCCATGACCACCATCTCTACCCTGCTACCATGTGAGAGCTTCCCCCATGGCTGTACTCTGCTGTGAAGCGTGCACCTGGCACACCTCCCCCAGCACTACTGTGACTCAGCCAACCTGAGCTAGCACACAAGCGATCAGCGACTTCGCCAAGACTCAACAGGATGTGACACTTGGTAAGTGCACCTACACCCTACAGTATGTGAAACTCAACAGAGTTATCCAAGATCCTCAAGGATATGATACTAAATAAGTTCACCAAGACCCGAAAGTGAACAAAATTCAAAACATTTGCCAGGATTCCTGAAGTATGAGACACTGTATATTTGCCAAGATCCTGAAGCTGGTGACACTCGATGAGTTTGGCCCGAAAAGTAGCATTCCCCCTCCCCGCCTAAAAGTTATGCCCCTGTCTTGCAGTCTGCAGACAAACCCTTCTCAAAAGCTGTTGCTCTTGCCAAAAATAGACATTCATCCGTCAGTCATATATTCAGTCCTCCAGTAAACAGCAGAGGTCCCAGCAATGTCAATCTGAGCCATTACACCCCTGTGTATCGCCCAGGACACAGCCTAACCACCAACACCACACAAGGCTGAGCGCATGTAATGGACCCAGTGCATGGAAACCATATCTGCACCTTTGTCACCACAGGTGGGCAGGGCCAGGCACAGCACCTTAAACGAGGCCAGACCTTCAGGAGCATACCTGTCACATGCACACTGTGGATGGGTGAGCTCCCCAGGTAAATCTGCACAGGTACCTAACTCTGTTAGAATAAAACCATAAGCAAACAGATGAGAAGTGTTTGTGTCAAATGTTCTTCATGTCAAAACTCTCTTACACATGAAATCATTTTCAGTTAGTATGAGGAACATCCAAGGCCTACTATTAACGATCCAAAATGAAAATCTTTACACAAGCCCCCTCAAAACAGGTCCATATTATGTTAAGATAACTATAAAATATATTTTAATATAAAATATTTTCAATTTTAAAACATATTTCCTATGCGTTTCATACTATCTTTTCACTTCCCTCCCTCAGAATGTTCATATCTCTCAAGGGATATATTCCACACCTATTTCCAGTCCCAGGTTACTTCTGAATACCTGAACATCAGAACTGTTACTATTCCTGATTCCAGTTGCACATGAGGACGCAACACCACAACTAGTCAAAGCCCCTTTAAAGCATAAGTATTCCCTACAAGATCAACAGGAACACAAAGGTAATCAAAAATAGAAGGAATATCTGGGCGCGCTACCAAACCCTGGATCTGTCTCTATGGGGAGGTATACCTGTTGCTTTGGCAACTTGACTGCATGATCACAAACACAGATCGCTTCTTTCTCATAGTCACCAACACCACTGTCTAATCATAGTCAACTCATTGCGTCCCTGAACTAACCATGACGGCTGATCAAAAATAAACATAAGCATTGACAATGTCCGGTCTCAGTGACCACAGCCTGGCCATTGGAAGAGGCAGACACAGGCAGACCTGGCTGCCCATGGAGGACAGACTGCTGTCCCACTGCAGTTAGGGAGCAGTGAATACACATGCTGTGAGGAACATAAGCCAATGTGAGCACACTGTTACCCCAGATTTACATAGACCTGCCCTGAGTTTAAAACCCCTCATGATCAGCAGTAACTCCTTCTTATTAAGCGAGGAGGATGAGTGCATAGCAGCTTCCTCATGAGAGATCATAATGTCACACTGTATTATGATTATGTATTGCTATGTTCTCTTACATCGTAACTGACTGTTACTTTATTGAGTCACTGAACTATGAGATTATCACTGCATGAGTTAATTATTTATTCACATTTTATGGTTTTGTTTTTTTTTTCTGTCGATGCTTCCTTACTTTGGCAATATGAAATTCCTCTTGTAATGCCAATAAACCAATCTGAATTTGAATATGAGAGAGAGGAAGTGGGAAAGAGGGTGAGAAAGACAGAATGAGACAGAGGGAGAAAGAAAATGCGACAGAGAAAGAAGTGCTAGAAAAAGAGGGCAGAGGAGACCGATGGAGACAGAGAAATAGAGGAATGAGAGGGAAAGAGATGGAGAGAGAGAGCGTGACTTTTATCTGCGGCTCCCAGCCCCAGCTCCCGGGACCCCCGGCGTGAATAAAGAGCACAAAAATAAAGCAGATGGAAAAGAGGCTTAGTGCTCGTCTCTCAAAGCGCGCTGTTGCAGCAGGACCTCCGCCAAGCCGCCAGTCCGGCCTAGCACCCGAACCCATGTCTGAGCTCGTCCCAAACCCTGCTGCTACTATACAAGCACATAAACGCACCTCCCACCACCTGCCCAGTCATGGCTCAGCTCGTCCCAACCCCTGCTGCTACTCTGCAAGCACATAAACAAACCCCCTATGCCGGCTCCCGCCACCTGCCCAGTCATGGAAGACCCTGTCCCAAACCCTGCTGCTACTGTACAAGCACATAAACACACCCTCCATGCCAGCTCCCGCCACCTGCCCAGTCATGGCTGATCCCGTCCCAAACCCTACCCTACAACTGTACAAGCACTCCCCCTGGTACGGGATACTGGACCAACAGCAGGTCAATAAAGGCCCACAAGACTCATTCTGAACCTTTTTCAACTATATGTCACAACCTGTGGTTTGAAAAGTGTGCTGCACAGTGAGTTAAGTGTAAAAATTGACATTAGTTCATTCGTATATTTGGCAAATGTGCGCACACAGCCATGGTAGAACAAAAAAAGCAGTATACTGAACACACTCGAGTCCTGGGGAGAGAGCATTCACTGGGTTTCTGTCCTTGAATTTTTCAAAACAGAATATATTTATAAATTGGCAGTAATTCCTAAATGTTCCGTCTTTTAGACCGCACACTCACACACACATACACACACACACAATTTCAGCAGCCCACGTCTGTAGCAAAGAACTACCAACTGATACCCATTAAACAATATCATACCCAGATCAGTACTCAATCAACGGCCGAATCAGTATTCAATTAAGAGCCCAATCAAATATAATTAATTACGCTGGAAGGAGAACAAACATGCATGGAGTGTCCTCAGGACCAGGGTTGAAAACATTGATATAAAGGATTACAATCGTTAGACAAACATGCTCTCAACGCCCCCCCACCTCCCCATAGCGCAAGCGAACAAACAGCCACAGTGTTCTCTTGAGTTTACTTACTGAAGATAAAGGCCAGAAATCGTTAATAAAATCCCATTCAGAAGGGAAAATAAATACAGCCAACAACGCTGATAACATCAGGCAGTTTGTCCATGATAAGAGTACTATTTCCTTGTGGTTTTGAGGTTTAGATGCCCTTTAGAAGCAGCACAATGATTCAGTTCTTTTCCATGTCTTTCTAACCACAAGCACAAAGAACAAAACACCCTGACCACAGCTGACAGCCTCACTGTGTAACAATAAAATTCAGGTTATCAAAAGCCGTACTCAGCAGCAATGGGGCTGCTTCAGTGGTTACCAGCTACATGCAAAGCCATGACAAATAACATGAATAACATGGAACCAGAATAACATGGAACCAAACAGCAAAAACACCCCGATCTGTGTCAAAAAGCAAGCTAGAAAAATAGTAACACTAAAATAGAGCAGGCATATGAGACCAATTAAAAAAAAAAGTTTGTACCATCTGTATTTTGGGAACCAAGGCTATGCGCTTTTCGCACTTTAATTCTGGATACATTTTATTACTGAGGGATGTGCAAAACTGATCTGAAAATAGGTTATTTAATATTCATAAGTGAGCAGTTTAACTCTGGCTTCCAGCGGTTATTTATTATTCAAACGCAGAGACGCGGAAGAAGGAGATGGAGAGGGAGAGGGAGAGGGAGGTGGAGCCCTCACACAGCACACCAAAGCCTGGCTGCGTCTGAGGCCTCTCCCCATACTCTCTGGTGTAAAATCTGTTATCCAGAGATGAGATTTAAATACAAATTACAACAACCCTCCCTCCTGAAAAACAAAATCTGGTAAATACCCATCATATGCACAGCAGCAGAACATATTTTTTACTTCATATTTATTTACACATTTAATTTATTTTTTTTTTGAAAAACATGCAGCTCTACGTCTGGGATTACTCTGGTCCTGGTGGTGTAGCAAAAAAAGAAGCTCAGTTCATGATTCCCACTTGATAATGTCAAAGGTATTTCCATCTTCAATTTACTGCTACATTAGCTCCTCCCAACAACACACAGGCACCCTCGGGCCACCAGTTAGCATCGGTGAGAGATATGCCTTTCCTCCAATCAGCATTTGCTCTCCCCTCTGGCTCTGTAAGGCCCGCAGTGTGTGGAAATAGTCTCTCTGAATTTTTACTGCTCTGATTTCAATACTGGAGCATTACCCATAATGCAATGTGCGGTTGCATGTTTTACAATAAAATTCACTGGGGAGGAAAATTATTACAGTTTAACACTTCTTTCCAGATTAGCTTTTCACCCTGTATGTGTCTTGTTTATATTGCTTGAATCTTTTTATATTATATCAACACATACATACACACACTCTCACATACCCTGATGCTCATGTACATCAGGAATCAAATAGGCTGGCAACACCAAACTAATGGAATTTGTCATAAGACTGTAATGACAGGTTATGCCAGATCTTATGTCATGCTTATGATAGTGTTATGGAGGCTTTATGGCACATAGTTCAAAGAAAATGTTACCTACTGGCTATTATATATAGTAATACAAATACATCCATGACAGTAACAGCAATACTGGGGCCTGTAGGAAACACACCTGTCCACCCCTCCCCACCTCATAGCATCCAAAATTATCAACAATAATTGAACATTATGCAGACCCAAATTATGACACTGCAGTGTTCATAGCATACTCACTGGATGGAATAATAAAGAGGAATAAAAAGAGATGTTTTTTTTTTTATTGCAGCACTTCCCAGTTTGTGCCCTGTGCCACCATACAGATGTGAATCTTTCCGCCCCTAGTACTTCCCCATCCGGCTGGATTACATCCACTGTTTACTTACGAGAAAACTCGGCTAATTTTACCACAGTGCGAGCAAAGGGGGCCAGGAAGAGGTCTCGAGCTGAATTATGCATGCGCACTCAATATAAATAAGCCTTCATCGCTTAATTACAGCTCTCATTAGCGACCGGCTCTCTCCGTCTGTGGCCGACCTGTGAAACACGAGCTTCCACAACAACGGCGGCAGAAAAAGGCGCAAATCTCGGAACCGCATTCAGCCTCGTAAATTAAGCGTGACGGACATTAATTGCTCCGATCTACGCCGACGGAGGTTTGGAGACAGGTGGCTTTAAAAGGGACACGCCTCGGTGGAGTGTTTGGATCGGGGCCTGATTGGGCGATGTCAGGGGTTTTACGCTTTAGAAGCTCTGCATCGCACGGTGATGTGGAACAGAGCCATGCCTTCCAAATGATTAATTCAAACGCCACAACATGAAGACGATTTTCAGCAAAAAAAAAAAAAAAAAAAAAAAAAGACATATATATCTAAGAAACTCCTTGCTGTTGTAGTTTCTTTTGCTCCTTATTAGTAAACACGTATCATTTAAAAATGATGGCTGAAAAATGCTGTCTGAGCCATACTGGTATGGCCAAAGATACATGCTGTTCCAAAACCAGTATAAAACAAACTGTTTTAAAGCAGGTGTGGGCTTGCTTAGTCCTTGGATAGGAGACCACCTGGGAACACCAAGTTGCTGTTGTCATTGAAGTTTCTGATGTCATTGCAATGTCAGGGGCACCAGATGGCTTACAGAGACAGCCCTGCAGCCAGAGAAGAACCAAAGCATTGTGGGGAAAAAGGAAGCAGAAAGAGAGAGAGGAGAGGAACCTGACAGGGTGGGTATGCGCAAAAAGCTTGCTAATGCTAATGCAGTCAGTGGAATTCTTTGTGAAGAAGTTGTGTTGGAAAGTTGGATGTTCTGCATAACTCATCACTTAGATACAGCTCAAACTAACAAGGTATCCGAATACAAAATGACTCCTTAACGATCACCAGTCACCAGCCACCATTTAATTTTTCAGCATTAGAAACTGTGAAAAGCAGCTCAGTGTCGCACACGGATAACTGAAGGTTAAAAACAGACCTACACTGTTGCACAGCTGAAGACACCATTGGGTACCATCCAGAGCAGGGGATGAGAGGAACCCCATCACTGAGATCACGCGTGACAGAGTAAAGAAGCACTGCTGCTTCCCTGCACCAGTCATTCAAATCCCATTACGGAATCAACCACGGCGGGCAAGATATGACAACAGCATTGGTCTATGGCTGCCTCACCACTGGAAAGTGTAGTGGGAACAGATGAACCTGGGCAGTGCTGGAAACGTGATTTTCACGGCATTACAGTGTGAAACAGCCTCCACATTGCAGGGACCTTACCAGCAGCATGGCTCACTCAACTAGAAATTTCGCTTTGGAAGTTCTACTTGAGAATCTTGCACAGGAGCATATCGGCATAGTCCCACCTAGGATTCAAACCTGCAGGCTCCAGGTTAAAATGCCAGATAAAAATCTATAAAAGAGGAAGAAAAAGAGGACGAGGGACAGAGAGAAAAAGCCATATAGAGGCTGAGAGAGATAGATATTGATTCATCACAAATAGGCTACCACAGAAAACCGTCCGTCTTTGAAGTGTGTCGGTTTAATGAACGGGCCGGGCGGTGGAGTGCATCGGTCCAGGAGAGCAGTGAAGAGGGTCTCTCCCTTGGCCCTGAGCTAATGATGTGCGCCGAGTTTTCACCAAATAACAAGCCAAACACAGGAGGTGTCAGCTGGGGCTGAGACTCACATGTTATTTGTGAGCTCGGCGGACACATGAGGATGTTTACTTCACATCTGACTCAAGCAACACTTCAACCCTATCCTCACTTACTAGCCCTGCTCCGCAAGCCCTAGGTACTTATGCAGAAGAGGGTTTGTCAACTCAGGTCATGGAGGGCAACAGAGTATGTCGGTTTTTGTTTTCACCTGAAAATCGATGGCCAATTTAGACCCAGGGGCATGTGAGGTACCACTTCTAAACACCTCGGCTAACAGTGAGGAGGATGACCTTTCACCTGACAAAAACATAAAGACATCTTTGGCCATGGGTAAGGTATCTCCATTCCTGCAGTCTGCCTGACTCTTCTAGCAGGTTACAGGTAGCAGATGGTTGGCTCTTCTACATGGTTGTGCTGTGCCCATGATACATTAATGAGTATTGGGTGTGATCTAACTCAGAGAGCAGAAGGATGCCATATAAGGATCTTTTCAGCTTCTCCATGACAAAAACTACTGAGACATAAAAGGTACAGGCAAAGCACAAGAGAACAACCAATCAAAATAAATGAGAGACAACCATTCCCCCCAATTCAAAACTTCGAAACGTCTTTCCAAAGTTCCCCAAGGAAAAATAAAGTTATTCTATTCTTTTCTATAAACAGACTTGACTAAAAGTGAAAGACGGCCACCCTCATTAAAAACATGCTAAAAAATGGGCCATCGTTATTTTTAAAATGGCATAACAGTTTAATGGCATTAAACTAATTTTAGTTGATAGCTTTGTACAAGAACGAGGGAACCATTTTCTTTCATTGCTGCAGCCATTAGGTCTCCAGTTTGCTGAGTGTGAGGAATCGCCAAAGTTTTACTTTTTATTTCTCTACTCCGGCTTGTAAGGATAAGAGAAAGATGAGTCTTTGCTCTCCAGAGTACAGTATTTATTTTGTTCTCTCGCTGCAGACTCAGCATGAGTCCGATAAAGGAGTCGTTGGAAGGCATAAGGCCTGAGTGCCTTGATGTGGTGGGTAAAGGGGGGGGGGGTGTTAATGTGTTTGGAGGAGTTAGCAAAGGTGGCTCCTTGCTTGTAATCAAGGTCTTGGATACCTGAAAAAAGAGGGAGCCATCAGCAGGTCTAATGCCTCTGTTTTTAGTGCCCGGCAGCTCCATCGACAGCTTGGCCTTGCAGCTTCACGTCCCACTCTTCAGATGTTTCAGATTGCCCTCTTCTTCACAACGCAAACTGCTCTGAAGTTTGGGCTCACCCGATGTGACAGCAACCTAACCCGCCCTAGGCCCCTGATTACCATGACGATGGCTTGGCACCTGGACTTGGGCCTCAGAGACTCGGTTTGATTCAACTGGTTATTCAGTCAGCCATCTTGTGCAATTACGTACCTGAATCTTCACATAGGCACTGCTGGAGCATGTCTCTCCAGTTCACATAAATACTTCCAAAAACTATTCTGTAACAAATTATTTTTAAACGTGTAATGGACAGAGGCAAAAACATTAATGAAAACAGCATATTAAAGGTGCTAACTCCGGTAAGTGAGCTTGACAACCTCCTTTAATAGCACGCAGTGTTCAGATTTGGTCTCTGTTTCTGTGCTGTGTCTCGGAGTAGAGAAATGTGGCACACATAATCATAAATATTCAAAGCCTGCTATTGAAACACAGCGTGGCGCATCTCAGGTTCTCAAGCAGTTTCACTAAGGAGGGGATAAAAACCGCTTTCATCTCGTCGGCATTGTTTCTCAAACTGAAATCTGCGTAGAGCTACTGCAATACGGACTTGGGAGTGCTACCACAATGCAAAATATTTACTGCCATGAAATATATTAGATATATTTGTTAAAAAAATGATGTGCTCTTTGATGAAGCCCTTCAGATACAACATCAGCCATGGTTTCTCCAAGGAATTGCTGTGCAGTTGACAGCCTCCATTATTCATAGGGTCCTCTTTGGTCTCTCTCACTTTTTCGTTTGTACTCACTGGGAGGAGATTGCATCTGCCGCGGAGATGCTGCGGAAACAATCCCAGGAGTACTTGCAAACTTGTTCCAGTGTCCACACTTGGTACCTCTGTACTTCAAAACATGTGGCCCCATCTGAAAGTCTAGATGCTCGGAAGGTCTCCCGCTACTTATTTTGTTAGCGTGTGAGACCTCAACTGCATGGTTCCGAGCCCTTCTTAGCACCTCTGAGAGCCTACTCTGTGAAAAAAAAAATCCCAAAGCAATATCTGTCTACCCACAATCCCCTGCAGGAAAGTGAAAGGTCACAAGATGCCATGGCAACTCCAGCATTTTTTTTTAAATCTAGAGAGTGAGTCATGAATTAGCATGGATATCCTGCTGAAATTTTCTCCCGATTTTCACACAAAATGAGAACAAGTCATTGCACTGACAGGATTTGTCATCAGTGCAACAAATTACAGCCAACATATTACAGCTATTTTAATGATACTGCCCTTCGAGGAATGAAAATGGCAGCAAAGATTAGATCCAATTTGAGAGGAAATAATTATATCAGTAATGTAGGTAGACTTGGTATTTAATTGTGGAAGTGTAAGGAGAAAGAAGGCAGAGAGGGGGAGAGAGAGAGAAGGAGTTCCTCTAGCAGTTGTCAGAGACTTATCACTCAGCGCCAGTGTTTACAGTGATTTGAGTGCTAATCAGTGCAACAGTAATATTTATACATGCCTGGCTACATTAATTCCTCCACACTATGGGGACTCCCATTTAATGCTCCAAAGGGCATAATGACTCCATTGCATTCCCCAGCATAATCACTGTTTACAGGGTGACTGACAGTAAACAGGGACCCTGTGCCCCCCCATCTCCTACACCACCGGCTGCTGATGCCATCCTCTTCCACATCGCAGAGCCCATTCAAAACCTTGTTTTAATGTGGCAGTGCAGAGCGAGCTTGTACTTGTACTGCTCTTTTCAAATACTCCCACTGTATCCTCTGAAACAGTCGCCATTGTACATGAGTCAAAGTGCAGAAGTCAACCAGTACAATACATTAGAACTAATGACTTCTGTTTTTGTTTTCCAGTAATGCTAAAAGTATTTTGCCAGGTCAAAACATTGTGGCACAATGATGAAAAGGTCCAAATGATATTGAAGCAACATTTATTATAAAACACACATTTGTGTGACATCCTTGTCAGTGCATATTTCATGTTATAGCAGTTTAGAATTTAACTCTTATAAAACAAACCACATTACTTTAACACTGTACTCACATTGTGTAAAATTAATGCCATAAAGCATTGACTTCAATACAGCAGCAGTTACTCAAGGTACTATGCAAAAGTTTTGAATTTGACCTTTGCACAAAGGGTTTGGACCATTAAAATGGAGCCCTAAATGTTTTCATTAAAGCATTTGTAAAAAGTGGTAGAAATGCTTGTGCTAATTCATGTGGCCCATTAAGATCATAGGCTATCAGGTGTTAACTTGCACACGCCACCAAACTAGACAAGAGACATACACACATCTTGACTGTGGCATCATGACTCATACCACAGCAGCAAAACAACTTGTTGGAGCGCTTTACGACATCAGATAGCTGTATTTCGGGAATCCAAGAAATTTCATAAACCCCTCTTCATAATAGAATTCCCCTGTCCAGGCTTTGCCTCTGTGGGCAAACATTTAGCAGATGCTGCCATTCCTGGCTTAGGGCAGCTGGGATTGTAATTAGTTTATATTCTTAAATGGAGGAGTAGGAGGAAGATAGGTCATGTGATTTGGGTCTGTCCAATAGAAACGTGATGAGTGGGAAGAGGGTGGGTCATGTGATTCGCGTTTGACCAATAGACTGTGTTGAGCTGGAGACAGCCATTTCACTTTGGGTAAAAGAAATAACATGCTTTTACTTGTAATTTGGATGCATAGTATGGCTGACCTCCAAATATCCCAGCTGACTTTAAAACCATTCATTTCTATAGCTAAAATGTTATTCCATAGAAACAGGCTTCTTGATAATAAAAGCATAAACATATCCAGTTTAAAATGAGAATGGCCAAATACCACAACAAAGAATTTAGTAAGTGACTTCTCCCAAAAAATTATTTTCTCCCAATTCAAATATCAGAATTATTATCCGATAACAGCTGCACAACAAACCTAAAACTTAATATTTCTTCATAAAGCCTTTATGATTAAATATATAGTATGTTTGCTAGCCTGACATATCTTTAGAAGTAATTCATATGCTTAGTCTGCATATTTGCTTTGTGAGGAATTATACAACACATGTCATGTGAGGTATTATTCTCAAATCCGACAGTACTCCCGGGGCTCTGATTCACCAGTCCAAACTTCTGTCACAATGATAAAAACACTGTGTTGTACTGAATAATTGGTGTAGAATCTATTTGAAAAGTCAGATTTGTGTGATAACTGTGTCAGAACAAAGTTAATTTTATAGCTGTTTAGAATGTAATCTTGCCAGACATGTAACTGTCGTATTATATTTGTGTGAAAACAGCACCACGTAGTTTTGAAATAGATACTGCAGCAGTTACTCCAGTATGCTCTCTTTTGGCCATTGTGCCGTGAGTTTGGATTATTTATTTGTGAAAGACTCAAACATCTGTCGTCCAACTTTGAAGTGGAATTTTTTTAAAAGCAACTTTTTATTCCCAACTTGTCTTAATTCCCTAATTATGGCTGCAGGTATATGTCATTGCTGAAACCCCCTCTGCTTAATTAGGGAAGGCCTGCACAAGCACGCACATCACCCACACCACATGCAGCAAGGCACTGCTTTCAGGGCAATCATGATGCTGGAGGAATGACTGACCTGTGCAGCTGGCGCAGACAGACTGCAGCTGCCACACAGACCAGATGAGTCACTCTTGCGCGTTGTGCAGTTAAGCTCAGGCCCTTTCCGCTGCGGCGTGTGACACTGTGGCGATCCATGCACAGTGGGACTCCAGGTGACCTTTGGCACCAGAGCTGTCACCATTCGATACGGGGCATGTGGTGCACCACTGAAGCAAGCGTTTGTGTTTCAGAGACTGTGCCACTGACGTACCCCCCCCACCACCCCCCACCAACTTGGGGAATTTTAAACAACCATCTCACAAATACCATAGAATATGCCAAAGTAGCGGCTTCATATAAAAGCTCCCTGATGGTAGCACACACATATGCTAGCCCCTAAAGGTCACATTTGAAGATGCTATTCGAAGCCAGAGAATTCTCTGGTGGCTCTTCTGCAATAAATATAGACATGCACAAACTTTTCTGGACTTATTAAATCCACCCTCACAAATCTGAGGGCACCAGGCTTGCAGGCAACCTCTGCCAAAATATCAGTGTACAACTTTCAGACCCTCTATTAGGAATTGGGCACCCAGAAATATATTTATACAATAGGATTCTCATGCAGTCAAATGTAGTCTGTGAAAGCTTATTTCACATGGAAAGTTTTACTGTCTAAGAAACAACCAGTAAATGGAAGGTAATAAGTCTAATATAGTAACACACTGGCAGCAATTAAGGAACTAGACACAGACACAATGAGCAAAATCCAGACATAACACTGCAGGCCTTAGAGCACCTGAAGCAGGAAGACAATTATGTCAATGCAAGCTGGCTGTTAATTATTCATATATGAGGATCCAAATTTGCAGAATGCCCTGTCTCACACTCTTCCCGCAGCACTCGAAAGGGACACTAAAATTGGTCCAATTAGTGGAGTTTAAGTCAATAGCTGCTGCTGTTCCAGGAGGGATATGTATTCATATTTTTTATTATTTTGGCACATTAAGCTACCCAGCCACACAGCTAGCAAGGATGTGAACCCATTCACCAGCTTGTCTCATGACTTGGGGATCCTAACACCTCTTAACTGAAAGACCACAGCACTTGGCAGTCTTATGCTTTTCTCTTCCAGCATATCATTTACCTGAAATTTATGCCACACCTCTACATGTTCATGTTAATGCACAGCTACAAAGCAAGACAGCTACTATTTAAATACCTCCAATCACAATGTAACTAACTACACTTACCTTGACACTTTATTCATGATAGAATAAATGTGAAGGTGGTAGCTATGCATTGCCTTCAGTACTGTCTTGGTCAAACATTAGCAGGCTGTAAAGCTAAGCTAGTTAACTAACTAGCTTGTACAGAATTGTGTGGGCGTTGTAACAGCTATGTGCATTGGGACATTCACAATAACAGACTGTAAGCAGCTGTCATTGCCCTCTCTGAAGAAATGTGTCCATCTATCTTGATTAATGTCACCTTGACTTTCTTGCGTGATTAAAAAAAGAAAATGTATGGTATAAATACAATGCGCTCCATTATTAACATACAGCAACGTATAAACCATGTCTTCTAACATGTGTATATTATTATACTTTATACAGCATGACATGAAACCCCATTTTGCATCTTATGTTACACTATGCTATGAAAACAAAGATAAATGAATTTCCCTCTATTATATAGCACTAGAGTTTATTTACCAGCCTGAGGGGCCATCTCTTTGAGACGGTGGTCTTGCACAACAAATTGGCTTACCGAGCTTGAGGCGTGATATTTCATACTATTGTTCTCAGAGTGGCCTGTACGTCGTAATACAACAAGGGAATTGAGCCTGCAACCTACTGGTTACGCAAGCCAGATGCTTGTCTGGCACTTTATGTCCCTGTTCAACTGCACAGGCCCAAACGCTCAACGTCCAACCCGTCACGGGGATCTCAGTGGACCCCAGCCTCATTAACTCCACAATAAGCATGAAATATTAACTGAATTTTATCTGCAAGACAGCTTTTACAATGCTGGCGAGATTAACAGTTTCACACAGCTCTTGGTGAGCCTTTTAGACTTCTTCACAAGTACCAGGGTGTTTATACTGTATGTACATGATTGGAGGTCTGTAATTAAGTGAGGTTGTGTGCAAAGCTGAATTTTAATACATAGTGATGATAATGTAAATAGTGTATTTATGAACCTAACTAAACCACATAAAAAACAATAACACAGATGACATAAACACTGTGGTTCTTTCCTCTCAAATAATGATGCTAACAGAGTGAAATGGGGTTGAGCTATTATGCAGACATGTTCACTGTGTTTAAATTCAGCCCTCAAGCAAATAACCACGCTAAACAATCTCTCTCTCTCTCTATTTCTCTCATTCTCTATCTATCACACACACATACACACACACACACAAACAGTCACACACACCTGACATGCAGAAAAGAATAGCACCCTTGTGTAGCATGCAGTATATGATATCTAATTTTTGACACTTCATAAACTCATGTGACATTCCAGTGTCTATAAAATGTCATGTATTTTCTCCATTGGGGGATGGAGGTGACGTTTTTCCGACAAGATACTGTCAGTGTGCTGCATGACAGTGTCTGTGGCAGTCCTCCAGGGGACAGTGTGGCACTGCTTTCCAGGGCTCTCTCCAGAGTTTAATTTATGCAGGTCACACCTGTAAGAAGGCTGCAATGTGTGTAAAACACTTTGGCCCTGCAGTCAGATCAATAACCCTGGGAGTCAGGAAGTGGCGTGACTCCCCCTGTCACCTCAGCTCTTCACAATTCACAATGACCAGAGGAAACAAAGACAGCGACATGGACAGACAGACTGGCAGAAAGACATACAAAACACAGAAAGAGAGAAAGAAAGAAAGAAAGAGCTCAGACAGCAGTGTCCCACCTGGGATTCAAATCTGCAACCTCTCAGACTCAGTTCCATTACCATTCAGCTACAAGCCCCCTACCCCCCTCACACACACTCACACAACAACACATTTTGACATTGATCACACTCTGCTGGAAGCTGTGAGTGAGAAGATGAGTATTGAGACAGTGTGTGTGTCAGGAACACTTGGTGATGCTCTTCTTGGAGGAGCATCACTGGAACCAAGCAGAGAGCCAGTCTGTGCATAATTATCTGCTGCATACTGGATTACCCAGGGCCAGATCTTCACTAACAGGCACACAAGTGCACAGTGTCAGAACCCACACCGCTACACACAAAGTGCACACTTTGAGACTCTGACAGGCTTTGCTAATGTGCCACACCACACTGTACACAACGTGCACACTTTGAAACTCTGACAGGCTTTTCTCATGGGTGACACTGCACTACACACAAAGTGCACACTTTGAGACTCTGACAGGCTTTGCTAATGTGCCACACCACACTGTACACAACGTGCACACTTTGAAACTCTGACAGGCTTTTCTCATGGGTGACACTGCACTACACACAAAGTGCACACTTTGAAACTCTGACAGGCTTTTCTTATGGGCCACACCGCACTACACACAAAGTGCACACTTTGAAACTCCTGACAGGCTTTTCTTATGGGCCACACCGCACTACACACAAAGTGCACACTTCTCACTCCAGATGGCGCAGCACAAATAGCGTGCACTCCGAGGCCACACAGTGCCGTGCACAAAGTGTGCACTCTGAGGAACACAAACCTGTTTATGCTCCTGCGTGCTCCGCGTCTAATCCGATTTTTCCAAGGTCTGCAAATATGTGGGGAATTTCTGCAGCCAAATGCCGTTGCACTCAATAAGGCCTGTGTCACAACGGGGAATATAGCTTTTATCCACCATAGTGGGGGATTCTTTGTGTTAAAGATACTCTCCTTGCACACAGACACACACAGACACACAGACACAAAAATATTCATTTGAAGACAGAAATAGCTTACCATGCTGCAAGGCAGGGCAAGCAAAGCCCTCAAGATTAAATTACTGAAATATTTATTTTTAAGTTTAGACAACAATTTATCATCTATTCCTTCGAACACATTGTCATATTTTTCTTAGGAATCCTTCATGCTTGTGAAACTAAATTTATCATACAGGCACCTGCACTAGAGGCTTAAAACATAAATGTGACAAATGGCCACAAAAACAAAAAATCACAGTGACCTACAATAAATGAACATCACAAAAAAGGGGGGATTTTCTGCACCCGCTGGCAGTTGAGGAATTGAGCAGAAGTACTCAGCTGCAGGCTGAGACCCAGGCCTCTCTCATACGCCAGCCTTCATCAGAACCACTCCAATCAGAGCAGGGGTTCAGCAGACTTGTGCGTTGTAAGCCGGGAGAGGAGAGAACGTGCACCCGGACAGTCCTGAGAGAGGAGCGCTGATTCCTGACTCCGGGAGTAATTGGTTTCACCTGAGCGGCTTCCCCCGGCCGATTATGGAGCGCGAGGCCCTGATTACACCCTCACCATCACTGCCTTTAACCGTTCAGACGGATTCTCTGACATTTTGCCAGTTAATCCTCTTCTTGTCTATGCACCAAGGCTAAACGATACCGTTTTAGCGCTGGTGCATTGAGGAGATATCCCCCGGAAACAAACGGGCAACAACTGGAGATGTATGAAAACAAATTGGAAACTTTAACCATGGTGAAATCTTCACTTCATTAATCCTTTTTATATGTGGGTATTTAACGGAACCAGGGTAATTAGTGGAACCAAAAACATGGATATACACTTAAAGTAAAGTTTCATAACCCTGTTGTAGAGAGTCATTGTCAAAACAAATGCATCATATTGCCACTTTGGATGTCATACTCTGTCATACAGGCAGACCTGTGCAGAGTGGTGGGCCTCATAATTCAAAGGAGGCACACGGGAGCTGTACCGGGCCAGGTCCTGCAGTGGAAAACGATCAAGCAAACCGGTCCAGTCGGACCTGGCCGGGCCCAGTTCACAGTTCAAAGGTGACCGCCATCTTAAATTGTGATGCCCAGCCTTACCCCCGCCCCAGTCTCCTGAGGCGCTCTGAGAAGTTTACAACAGTCAGGTTCGATTCTCGCTAACAATAGATTTCATCACCTCCTCTCTCTTCTCTGCTGCCCCCCCCCACCCCGCCAGCCTGCTGTCACACCCCCCCAGGGTGAGAGAGACAGAAAACAGCGATGAATATTTCCTGATGCCCCAAAGGTATGCAGCGATGGAGCAGGCATTCCACTGACAGGGGATCTGAATCCAGGGTGAATTCACTCATTAGGAAGGCTTCCCCACCCTGGAACTTCTTACAGGGCGCTCTGACCCGCTACGTCTGGGGACAGCCTATTTCGTGCCACCTGTGGGAGTTCCCTGAAGTTATTTTAAGAAGCATTTCTCAAAAAAATTAGCTCACTGTCTTTCCAGCTAAACAGTACAGGACTTTCATTTTAGCAGCTATATTTGTTGATTTATGTTTTTCAACATCTGCTTGTGTAGGCGTTGTCTGCTACAGTATAACGGTCGCCTTTGTACCACCAGCTAGCACTTGGCTTGGAAATGCCAGCAAACCAAAAAAATTGGCCGCAAACATCTGTATGAAACATGTTATATAAAACGTTTTTAGTACTACTATTACTGTATAACTATGTTCAGAGTGTCACCAGAGTATCACATGATGAAAGTAGCATTTTTAGGCCGTCCAGGTGGGTCCAGCTAAAATGCCCTGGTTTACTCTCACAATAGAGAACCTAATTTAGTGTTAATAGCCTAGCGCCCATATTTTCTCTTGACTGGAAAAGATGAGCTCCGGTCGTTTTTGGATGAACATACTTCCTTTACTAGGTATAATTCATCAGTAGGTGACATCTTTGTACTTCACAATGTCTTTGTGCAGCTTCACATTATAGGACTTACACTGAAACAAGGAGATCAGGTTCACGTTCATTAGTTTTGATTGATTATCAAAATCCAGCCCTGGAGGGATGCGGTGTCCACTGGTTATGGGAAAATGAGAAATCGGTGGACTAAAATGGGTGGTGAATGATTTTGGCATTATTAAAAACTTACATGCTTAATTTAAGTTTCTGATTGGGTAAGAGGTCCAACCAAACACAAAAAACAACACATACACACACATGCACACACACACACACACTTACACGTCTACTGTCACACTTCTGTTTATCCTCACATGTTTCCACAATCGTTAATCATGGATCTCTCAGGGGATTGTAGTAACTTAAACAAATACACACAAGAAACTGAAAAATGACCCGCTGTCTTGACTTACTAATGATTTTAACATGCCTATGGCTGTTTGGTGGAATTACAACTCACTAAATCTTTGACGGCCCTTTTTTAACAAACTGCACAATGTCCAAGAATTACACATATTTCATTGTTTGAAGTCTGACCAAACAAAAGAAGTGCAGTGTTGAAAATTATGGACATTATATGCACTCGCAATTAATCACATTTTCATTCACTGATTAAGGTATGTGTGAGGCAGCAAGCACACAGAGCTCAACTCCCAGCAGATCACTATGTAGAGAAAGAAGCAATTAATGTCCAACCTGAAGAGGATGGAAAAAACTTCAAAGGATTCCCACACCTCTCACAACTTTTGTTGACTCTAATTTGCAGATGGGAGTATATCACCACGTTGTATAAAGAAAAAAATGAAAAAAAAAAGTCCACACTAAAAAGGGTTCTCACTTCAAAGCCACTAGCGCTGAAAAGGCAGAGGTGGAAGAGACAGAAAAATCACAGACGTAACTTTTAATACATCGTGTCTGAAATATCTGAAAATCAATAAGTTTGGATCTAAAAACAGGGCCTGCACGGACATTTATCTGCTCTACATCCACACTGAGAGCCTGAAACTGCACCCAGGGGTTGTTTGTCAGTGTTTACATCTGTTTGAAGCATTACCGGTGCATTCTGTCTTCTGAGCGTAATAACAACAGATGGTATTCATGTTTCACCATATACAAGCCACTTACCTCCTGCCTGTACAGAATGTCTATTCAATAAGGAAAAACTTATTTAGGTCTTTTCCCCAGCACCAATGCCCCCCCCCCCACGCTTTCCCACACTGACAAACGCACTGTGAGCTGACAGAGGAAGCCACAAGCTTTAGTGTTTCAGAGCAACTTCATATGACTGGCTTAATAAACACCATTGGCCCCATTCAAGAATTCCTCTATAGCTGAGTTTTCCACCCCCTGAGGGCAAACCATACAAGCTCATCACCCTTGAAATCGATATTGGGCACTGCACCAGAGTCCAGACTGTTCCATGAAAGAAAGCACCCTATTGCTATGAACACTAGCTCCACAGCTAAAGGTCACCCGGTGGGGGCTATAGCAGAGCAGATCTCCTCAGACCTGGCTCTGAGGGACGCTGTCATATGCTCACTTTCCTCCCAAACACAGGGGCATCTTCTGAACTTACTATTTACACACTTTCTGTACGTATATCAGACACTTTAACATTATATACGACAGAGCTATGTATGCCTGAGAGAATACAAGACTCATGCTTACATCCAAGGACTTTTAATCAGTTTGATCGATTCCTGATTTTCATTCATTCATTCATGCTTTTCTCATTCGTTTTCCTAACGAGCCAAATTACTCCTTACTGCCAAATTACACCTGTTTAAATAGGTTACACTTCAACTGATTAGACAAACTGGTGAAATTGGTGAAAATGCAGGTGCTTGGTCAGTGAAAGTAAGTAGTGAATTCACAGAATTCAAAGACAATGGCGACAAGCCAAAACTTCATTGTGCTGAGGGAAAAAAAAAGACAAAGAACTTAAATACGTGTTCAACAACCCCGATCGAGAGATTGGCTGTTATAAAAACCAGCACACGAAGTGATCCCCCAGGACTGAATCTGAGAACTACTGCTAAAAACTTGTAGGCTCAAGTTCAGATTGTAACCATAGTTACAAAAAGAATTAAAATCCAAAATCTGACAGTTTTCTGAAGTAAATGTAGCTTATCCAAGTCATACTCACTGGTGTATAATGTATAATATGTTTCAGCAAGTTTTTTTTTTTTTTTTTGTATTCTCTTCCACTTCAGAATCTCAGATTGCAATTGGACACCTGTCTTATTGCCGCTGCATTCTCTGTGAGTTCAGGACAGCACCCCATTCACTCTGCTGTCCATCAGCTGATCTGTACACTCACTGGACCCAATGGGTGCATTTCACCATTACACCATTAAGACTGCAGGTGCCCTCCCAGCCAGAGGTGTCGCTCTTGTGTTGTAACCTCAAGACAATCCAGCAGATGGAAACACTCCCATCCTGCACAATTATGCTGCAGAATGAATGCCTCTACTGGGGGCTTGCCTTCCATACTTGGCACTGGTACTACAGGCGGACACAGGATAGGAGGTCACCATATTTTTCTTCTCCGCTTCAGGCAGCAATCCAATTAATATTTAAAATCGGAGCATCATTCTTGGTTGTCTGGATTTTAAACAATGACATCAGGTTAATTGTTTAACTTTTTAATGTCATGGAGGGCAGCTGTCACCCCCTTCAGTATTGCCAACACTGGACTTCTAATTAAACTTGAGAGCAGAACGATTCCCATGCACACACAACTTATAATACATGGCGTATAGAGAAATTGCAAGCATTTTTCGCATTAAACATCCTGTTAACCTCCTCCCCCACCCCGTATGCTAATGGCGATTCAGTATCAAAAAATGGGGTGCATCCCCTCATTGGAACCCCATGTCTTCACAAGATGATTCTTCTTGCATATCATGGTATTTTTTTTTATTTTCATCTTATCACCTGTTCAGTCTTTGCTTTTACAAAGAGGAGAGTTGCTGTTCTGAAGGTCACCTGAATGAAAAAAGTGGCGAGGCGTGCACAATGACACCCCGGGAAAACTCATTCCTCAGAAATGATAACAAGGACACATAACCGTTTCATCCTGCTTCCACACACAGTAGCATATGCAGTGTCCCCAAACCACTTCAGAGCTATGAAAAGCTTTTTTGAGTTGACAGACCAGACTAAACACATTAACGACTAAATCCGTCTCTTTGTGCTCCTTTTTTGGATAAACGCTTGGTGTTGAGGAAAAGAATGAGTATTTATTTATTTATTATTCTATTTACTGTCGCTTCTCTGTAATCTCTTGCTATGAGGTTCCTAACTGCGGGAGAGAGATACTGTGAATTGAACTGAATGTCTTCATTTTTTTGATTTATTCATGTTATTGTCTACTGAAGCCAAAAGAACATTTCCACGACTTGGACAGTAAATACACTCTGACTCAATTGCCAGTACCATGAATTCATATAGCAGATATGTAAGACCATAGCTGTATTTTTTTAGGCTTAACATGATCAAATAACTCTCGTCATAAAACTCTCGTCCTTACAAATATATTCAGTAGCCACTAACACCATCTCTTAAAAAAAACATGACTGACAGAATTTATTATCTCCTCCTTGAAATACAACTGCTCCAAGCAGTCACATTTCAAACAAAGACACTACTGAAAAAATTCCCTCTCATACTCTACTTCTTACAAATCAATTGATCAAAGTCTTACAGTGAAAATATTTGATGTGTCATTCAAAAGTCTTGCATGTTTGTTTTTTGCCTTTTGGGGTTTTTTTATGTGCCTTGAAAGATGTCATCCAAATTCATTGACTGTAAATGTCTCATAACTCAACTAAAAAGCTGTTTCAAACCCTCATGTAACTTAACCTGTCTGCCAGACTCAAAAACTTACTGAACTATGAACTTGGCCAGTCTATGACTCTGATGTCAGAGAAATCTCCAAAATTCCAGGCATGTTATTTGCAGATAAACCAATCATCAGTTACTACTCCAGATGAGTCATGGTCTGCAGCAGGTGGGGCTCCAATCAGATGTGCAAATCAAGGCAGCTCAACTCATAGAACCAATCAGATGGCAGGAACCCAATCTCACATACTGTCTCCCCCTTCACCAGAATGAAATGATAGGTTATACTGTATGAGGATCATAGGGAAACAACCCTGATCATTTGTATGGGATTCATTTGAAAGCCAGGGGGTTTTGATGGATATTTTGGGGGTATTTCCCAGGATCCTGATATTAAAATGGCCACTCTGCCTCTACTACATGACCTATCCTCTGTCTTAAAGTCTGACATCAATGCAAAACGTACGTTAGACTAATTACCCCTCCCCCCCTCCTTTTGCCCTGCTAACAGAACTCACATTAAATTCCAGTTTTGCACAACCTTTTTACCCATTTTAGATATTTCAAAAAACAATCATTGGTCTCATACTTAAATCATAATTTTTTTTTTCAAATACATGCAGAACACACGACCACATCACAGAATAGTGGACGTACAGGCAACACTGTGTGACCTTGGCCAACAGCCTGCAAAGCAGGGCGAATAAATGTAACCAAGTAACAGACTCAGAGCAGACTAAGAAGTATGAGGTCACAGTTCAGAAAACTAAACAAACACAACGGGCCGAAGCAGCCACCCCTTGTGGGGGGGCTTGCTGGGGGCTTTGCAACACGATCTGGGGTGAAAGACACATCCAACCAGCTGGTTTCCCTCAGCACAAATCTGGCATTACAGATCAACAACCGTGACGGGAATGCTCTCACTGCCCTGTCATTTCCCAGACGGCGGCGGAAGCACAAGTTCTGGTCTGAACTGTCCTGTTGTGGAGAACGCCGCTAGCAATTGGCTGGTATGAATTGTCTAAGAGGAAAATTGCAAGAAGGGAAATGCAGGCATTTTCTACACAATTTGGTATGAAAGTGACTTAAATGTGGCCTGACAGAGGAATTGTATAATATGAACATAATCTCATTTGATTTATGTTCAGTGGTATTTATAAAGCTTGATACTGCTATGACATGGAGTCTTAATCCCCAAAAGACTTGGTCAGATTTTACAATCATAAAGAAGATGAACCAACTCTAGGCTGCAAGACCAAACATTACAATGTGATTATGGTTAGAGAACAGCATTTGGGCCACAACATGAATGCTTCCAACGTACAGCCATTTTAAACTTCCATTATTATGTACATCTGTGATTGCACAGTACATTTTCTATGAGCAATCTAATTTCTAATTCTAAGAAAAATAAAACCTTTGTAGCTGTACTCTCAACAGTTCCTACACTCTGGATTTCTGTGAAAATGTTTAAATGATGAATACATATGCGTTAAATCAAGACATTGGGTTCAAAAGCAATAATCCTGCAATGAAAGTTCGGAGGAATGTGATTCACATGATTAAGTTTTCTCCTGCTGCAACACATCCTCATAGTGAGCGGTGGAGGTAGAACATGCCTTATGCTCGCTTTTCGTACTGCTACCAAGTCGGGTCCACTCTGTTTTGACTCTCCACATAATGGTACACTTAGGCACCCTGCCAGGAGATAACAGTTAAACAGAGCAGTTTATGAAGACTGTTTCTACTGAGCTCTTTAAATATGCCGCAATCAGCGATGTACTCACCAACTGTAAAGTGCAGAGAAAGACCAACGTGCATCGCCCGCTACAACAACCCATTTTCCCTCAGAAATGACAGAAAAAAAACGTTCAAAGATGATATACACAGTCCGGCTGATTGGACGCAGACACGAAAAGCTCAGTCCTTCAGGTGTTATACACGCAACTTTGTGTAGGCTCCATGTATATGCGACGCGGCAAATTCAGAAGTTAAATTAATACGCATAAATTAAATCCATTTGAAACAAAACGACTAATAAGTAGTCTCTCCCTCTGCATGTCTGTGAGAGGGGTGTACACTGTATGGATTTTCCTCAGTTTAGGTCTGCAAACGATTTGTTCTCTGATCCGAGCTTAATCACCCCAGTGTAACGGGAGGCGTGCATCCGCAGCAAAACTTGAACGGTAGTGTGGCTATTCGGAGGCGCGCGCCTGCTGCCTTCCGTGGGCGTATTTGTTCCCCAAAAAAATCACACGGGTACAATGGACTTGGCATGGAGGGGAGCGAGAGTGCCGTCGCGCGTCGTGCAAAAATTACGAGTCCCGGTTTTCTGCAGTTTCTGACCGCAGAATTTTATGACGGGGAAAAGGAATCTGTTCTGCACAGAACTGTATTTCCTTAATATGTACAGTAAAGTAATAACATGTTATTTTTCCAAGGGAAAAATTTTCTCATACATAGTTCACATGAATCCACTGTACTTCATGTGCTTGTACAAATATAATTTATCAACGAATAGGTGCTGAGGAGCCGTAAAAACATGAAAAATGAGACTAACACAAACCACTGCATTTTTAAAAGCACTCTATTTTGCTTTTTCACAGAAGACAGTCATTTGTGGGCAAGTACAGCAAACTGTTCTGTAGAAATATTCACATCAGCCAAGACTGAGTGATAAATGTTTCTTTCCAATACACATACAAAGGTAAATAGATTTAGGAGCAGTCTGCGTTACTACAAATAACAGGGATGTTGAATTTGCTCGCGTTCTGGAGAATGTCTGTAACATTTTACACTTCGTCGCATGACGTGTTCCGCACTTAAACAAATGCGAAGTAAAAAGGGCTCATTTTAAAGGTTGAGTCGCCCTCTTGTGGTGAAAGAGATAGCATACAAATTTGTTTTTACCTTAGCAATTGATACAGACAAATGCACCGTTAAATTACAACACTAACGTGCAAACTGCAGTTTACTTTTAATATAAAGTCACCAGTCAACAACAAAATATGCGTAATATGTCACAGCACATCAATTTAAACAAATATTAATATGCAACAAAAAACAATATTTAGCTGTTTACTGTTCAGGATAAATCAGAAACTTGTAACACAGAATCTGACAATCATTGGTATGTTCAGTATACAAAAACCTACACCATAGGTTTTGAGGTTTCAGGAAGGAACTGATGTGTTTGGCAAGAACAAACATGATGGTCCAATATCCAAATGTCAGCTCTACATTTATATGTGAGGTTGTATGTGTGTGTGCGTGTGTGTGCGTGTGTGTGTGTGTGTGTGTGTGTGTGTGTTTTGTGTGAAAGAAGGTGTCAAAATCCTCCAATTTCATCTGTGACTCTGTCAGTGCTCTTTGAAGAAGGAAAAACTCATAACATGAGACTTTCGCTGAGGAGAAAGTACCAGTCCAAAATAATAATAGTACATATTATTTTAGTGCTGCTGACTGTGGAGTGAAATTCAACACCCAATACTAGGAAGTGTATTTGCAGGGAACTCCAGGGAGGGTATTTCCAGGACAATCATCATTGTATTCATTCTCTACATAGCAGCCAAGGTGAATCAGGGACAGTATTGACAGTTTATAATGATACATACTTATCACAATAATAAACATATGGTGCACCACGTGAAGTGAACTGGTAAAACGTCTGTGACATGTTTTACAAACCCAGGCCCTTAACCATTACAGTATGCTTATTTGAGCCTGCTGAGAGCATTCCAATCGAGGGTTGATGATGTCCTGAACCATGGGTAGGCAAGGATGAATTCGATGAAGGACCGCTGAACCAGAGTAATTATGTAACCATGGGTAACCATGGTCTGATCTTTTGAGGAAATCAGTATAGACACGTACAGCAAGTCTGCTGATTGAGCCATGATGATCAGTTAATAGAAGAAAAAAAACCTGTACACACAGCAGCCCTGTAGGAGTGGAGTTGACCAAACCTGGTTTGAATCAAACCTCAGTATACCTGAGGGCCCCTGTGTGCCTCAGACAAACACAGCTCGCTGGAGAAAAAAAGGATAGAAGCCAACTGTTCTGCTGGTTCACTTTGGAGCGTTCACTGAGTGGCTTTTTCTGGGGTCTGTGTAAGAACTGTTTGCCCAACATCTACCAGTAACCGTACTACAATTGGTATGGAGCTGGGTTTTTAATGCAGAGGTCGCGGGTTTCAATCATTTGATAATACCGCTGAGCAAACCACTTCCGTCTGAATTGCCGCTGTAAATATTTCCAGTTGTGTGAACGAATAGATTGTAAAAATGGTACCCCAGACAAGGGCATCTACCAGATATCTAAATGTAAGAGTAAGTGTACACTTCACTGGGAACAAAGTGCGCACTAAGGCCGACTAAGGGTGGAAGGAGCTCAAGCATATTACTCACACTGTGGTCTTGTCCATCAGAGCCCAAGGCTGTTCTCTATCTAAACTCCACCTTCGCCACACTTGTAAACCATGTGTTAGGCCTGGCCTTACATCATTCTCCCTTTTTATTGTTTGGATTATTTTCTGTTTGGTACCCTGTAATGAACCACAGTAAGTGGTGGCTTTGATGAAAATGAGCTGTTTGATTAAAATTTGAAGCGTTTCTCTACTGTTGTTGAGGGGATGACAATTTCCTAAGTTCTACATGCTGTTGAATTTTCTCAATGTAGATTGCACATGTCTCACAAGCACAAGTGAATAGCTTCAGTTATACATATTTTTCAATCCTCCTTGGTTGCTCATAGTGTCAGATAGAATATTTTATCCCAACGGTGTCAGCCCCCCAGCCCTTGTGAGCTACAGTATCTGCTGGTTTTCCATCACTTCAGTGATGAAATTAAATCACTGTTTGACTCTAGACACCGCACACATTGTTTTCAAGGGCCTACGTTAAAAAGAAACCAGAAAACCCTGCAAACACTGCAATCCTTCACTAGGACTGGAGTTTGAAACCCCTGTTTCACCCTCCCCCTCCTCTCCCCACATCTTTGCAGGATGGGGTGAGTCACCCCTATCCTAGGGTAAAAAAGGCACTATATCACCAGCACTACGCCACGTGTAACATATTCCATTCCAAGGACGGCTCAGGATGCGGAGGCATGTGTTTCGTCTCCTTTCACGCGCGGCGATGTGAGAACGCCACATCTGGCCTCGGTCCCACGTCAGGCGGCCGCTCCAGCTGGCCCACAGCTCACCTCTTCTCTGGGGGGCACCTGTACGAGTACGAGCTGTCCTCCGCTCATGGATCGAGTTTCCTTCACTGAAAAATGCGGCGTGTTCGCCCTCCCCTTCCCTCCACACATCCACCCTCCTTAATGTATAGATGCAGCTCTCGGTAGTAGCACTCCAGTTGTCATACTCTCATGCATTCAAAATCTTTAAGTGCTTCATATGTATCTGTATAAGTGTGAATGTGTGTGTCTGTGGGTGTGGTTGATGGAGGGTTTACATGTAGACTGAAAATAGCACTGTTAAATTAACCCAGCTTATTGAAACTCACTGTGTTGACAGGTCATTGGGACATGTTACAAACTCCCACTGAGTCCCAATAGACAAATACATTTACCACCACTTAAAATGCTTTCTCAAAGCCTTGCCAGTGAAATGGAGTTTACCTGTTTGTTTTCTGTGTATTTTTGTGTTATATTGAGTGACATGGATTTATTTTTCCATGACCAGGTTCAACAACTTATCCATCTTTTAAACTATCTAATTATATGTCTCCACTCATCAGAAAACAAACACAGAGACATACCCAACGAAGTGCCCCAATCACAGCACAGTTGAGTGCTTGACTTGTATTTATATGTCAGCACAGAAGTCCATGTGGGAGTACACTACAGGGCAATATACACATTTTTTACTATCAACATATCCTGGCATCTCCATTACGATCCAGGGATGTTCAACAAGTGTTTAGGATTCCATATGTTGAATCTTGTCAAGACAGGTGCTGTTCATTTACAACTGCCCTTATATACCAATAGGGCAGGCCCAGATATGCCGGGTGCAAGACAATATTAGCATAGAAACGCAATCAGAGTGCCATGATCTTGCATGTGTATTACATATATAATGTAGCTATACTATAAGAAGTTACTTTTACTCAGTACCATTATGAGAAAGAAGGCTACGTTATATCTGTGATATATGCAAGAACTTGTGTTTTAAATGGCACATGGGAAATTGTTGAGGAAGTTAAAAATTTACTTTTACACTCCTCCTACCAATCATTTCAAGAAAACTTAATTTGCCAGCCAAAATAGTTATAATTTAATTTAAATGTCAATTTTCTGTCTTTGATCACAGAGCAACACCATTTTCAGGCTGTAGGATGCGATATATCAGCTTAAAAATGTCAAAGTGATTCAAGTGGGCCAACTTGGATTACCCTTAGTCTAACACTATGACTGCGAGTAAAGCAACTGCATTTATACTTCAAATGTATTAGCCACTGTAGCATGCGGTAACAGGTGTCAGAAAGTTGAGCAAATTGTGCTGCTACGTGCAAACAGCATTACCGTTTCATGTCCCACACAATGATGACAAACTTTGTTTTTATACATCTTGTTCTCATGTTGCAAAAGTATTAATAAATAAAATATGTGTATATGCATAGTTTTAGCAGTCTGAATCGTTGTATGCAAAAACAAGTTGAAGTGTATAACTCATTGGTTACAACCACAAGCCCAGGCCTTCATAGACGGTATGTGTGACAGTATCAGACTTCTTTGGTTTCTCCCTTACTTGCCCAACTTGGCACCGTAGGACTTGTGGCTGGTCCCCAAATTGAAACAAACGCTAAAAGGGAAGCAATTTGAGACGATCCAAGCAATCAATTCCAAACCCTACTGACCTTCTTAAGGTGATTAACAAAAGAGGACTTCCAGAAATGCTTCCGACAGTGGCAAGAAATGTACTCTGAAGGGAATTCATGATGTAATTAAAATTTGATAAAAAATTATTTTATTCTGACATTCACTAACCATTTTTGTCAGACCTTGTATGCAGCACCTCATGTTGTAGAGTGGAACTGCTACACTGATAATTGTTAGTAGGTGACACGATAAAATTGGCAAAGTCTGAGTTTGGAGTAGTTTTAGCACTGATCACTCAATGTTTTAACAATAGCCATGTGTATTTTTTATCTGTACGGTTTGTTACCGTTTCACTTCATTTACCCAGATAAGATGACTGAGAGCACATTCATCTTCTGCATTGATGACCTGGGGAATCAAAGCTTGTAGCACATGCAAAGGATAGTGTAGTGGATCTGGTGTAGAGGGTATGAGTATCTGGGCAGGCGCAGAGATTTAATTTTGAGGAAATTTTACCAGGACACCAGAATTAACATCTATACACTTTTCACAACAGCACCGTGGGATCTTCAATTACCAAAGTAAGCCAGGACCCTCCAGAGCAAGTCATTGTGTTGGGAAACTTCAGTTAACATTTTGCCCAGATAAGTGACTCCTGTGGACCCACTTCTTCAATCAGCATTTTCTTCCCATGAGATATCCTACTCCAATAATTAACAAGCCCAACACAATTTAAAAAATAGTGTGTAAATCATATTTTGGCTCACTGAGTCAGACCAGACTAGGTCATACCTCAACCATATGAAAAATGTTCCATTGACACTGATTCATGTATCTCACGATTTCATGAAAGTGTAAAAGCAAGGCTGAAAAAGGAGGCACTGAATCATCTGAAAAGTGTGACGCAGGGGAGCTAAAGAGACAGGGTGTTTAACTTATTCATGTATTTCGCTAAGGGGTCAGTCAATAACGACAGTGCGTGTTACTTCCTTTCCGCAGAGTGTCCTACATGAAAGTTAAAACGGGAGACAACTGTCGATGTAAATGAAGGCAGCTGGTTGGTGCGAAGTGTCAGCCATCACAAGGCTTGAGTAATCAAGTCCTTAGTACGGCAGAAAGTACTGCAGCGGGGCCAGGGTCACATAGAGATTCCTGGTTTCACCTTTTAAAACTGAGCTGTATTGTTTCTCTTTAAACATGAAATTTGCCTTCTGCGATTTTTGGTATCCCTGTTACCCAACTCAATTACCTACCAAGCATCAGGATATGAGTTCCTTCAAACATTGATTTACTTTTTCATCTGGAAAATGAAGAAGAAGAAGGTGTGTATATAAAGTTGATTGTGCACATTGCTGTTAAGGTTGACTGAAAAATCTGGAAATATACTGAGACTGTGGTTACTTTGCTGACATGTACAGTTTTTCATGAGATGTCCCTACTTTTAAGGTGTATACGGCTATAAATGCTGTTCTCACCCTAACACAGATGACCTTACGAATGGTCAAACCAATCTGCATAAACACAATCAACAAACAACAGCAAGGCAAGAAGGGTGTGGGTCCTTTTAGTCCAAAGTTTGCCTCTCCCTTTTGAATCTTGTTATTGCCTTGATTAATAAGTAGATAAATACATACAATAAAGCTGTATATTCTAATTTCTTGCAAAATAAAACAAGTTTTCCTTGTCCTTTCCCCTTAAAAAGACAAAAAAAATGGTTTCATCACAAATACCTCACCTCACCACAAACATACACTCACATTCCAACCAAGTGATTAGATCACCCATCCAAAAACAACTACAACAACAAAAAAAAACATGTATCAGTGAACCGATCAAATCAGTGTTCTTTGTTCCTTCAGATAATCACAGTCCGAGGACTCCCCGCTCTCTCTCCAGTATCTGACTACATTGTGCATTGTCTGGTCTGATTAAGGACTACACTTCATCACAGCAGGGCAGGGGTAACAATGGAGTTGCATCTGCCACCCGCTGGCTTCCCTCCTTGGTGAAGTTCAGGGTGCTCTGTTTGTGCTCTTGCTTGGCTGTGGGAATGGATTCTGGAGCACCGGCCCCCCCTTTCCTCCTCCTCCTAAAATCACTATTATATTACTGTGAATGGAAACAAAATGGAGAGGCTTGCCATTGTTACAAGTAAATCTTCCTGTACATTTAGCCTCTGTGTATTTTCGATAATACGTTCCCTGAGAGAATGCTGGATGTAATTGGGCAATTTGTAAGTTCAACTTCTGACAAGAGAACTTAGAAGAATCCGCATTCTCACCCAAGGCGTTAAGTTATTAAGGGTGTAACTCCATGACATTTGTTCTGTAAAAGGATGTAAAAACGCATCGACCATTTGCAACATTGGGGTAGCCGAGAGCGAGAAAGGGGAGGGGGACGGGGGGCGTGAAATAGCCTAGTACTGGCATTAAAATGTACCATACACATACGTAGCTCGTGCGTTCGCACAACGACTACTTAAATCCGCTACTCGCACACTGTTTATCCCGAAAGTGTGCGCTAAGATTCTCCCAATGTTGCATACAGAAATTAAGTTGATGCAAGTTAACGACATTGTTGGTTTTCCCTTGCTTAGCTAACCAGTAACATCATCTTCTGATCGTGCGCATGTGTGTGCGCGCGCGCCTATCAGCATACGTAGCTCCCCGCTCGCGTTGTTAAAAGCAAAATGATTTGTTTTAAAGTATATTATTTCCTTACTAATTTTCAAAACCTCATTCGATTTTAAGCGTTACGTATCAAAATATCAGATTTGTAACAAAAGCAACACCACAGACAAGATTTTATCAGTTCTCAACAACAAAAGAGACAAATGCTGCCGCCTCCATTGTTATGTAACCATTTCACTCACACAAAAAAATCTTTGTGAAAACCCCCCATTGAGCTCTCGCGATGATCGCGACCTTCCATGTTGCCACGTTCCAACGCTGGAAAAAATATGGAGTAACGAGGCGGTTCTAACCTGCGGGTATCCACACGATTGAATAAGGCAATAGCGTCTAAATGGTGATTGGTGCCTCTTTTAGTTTTCCCCGCCCACATAGGCTTCGTAAGGTTTGGACTGGGCGACTACAAAGTCACTCAAAAGTAGACGGGTTGCTATGGGCTTCGGTTTATGAGGGGATAGGGATTTGATTTTGCTAGGTTTACGTTAGTGTAAGCACTGAGGACGATTGGACCGAGTGATTGCATTCTCAGCACTAACCTCCAAGTAAACAAGCTTCACTCACAATGGCTGCAAAGAAAAATCCAAGACATGCGAAAAAAGGTCGGTAATTCACTCATACAATTTCAGTGATGCATGCAACCTTCAGTGCAAGAGTCGCTTATACTTCTAGCTGGCTAGCTAGTTTCCACAGAGGGCCTATGCAAGTTAGCTAGCTGGCAACCAATATCTGTTATAGTATGCGTTTTCGAAATCATAATCTTGGGGGAAAAAGAAAGCAAGTATCAATCGGCTGTTAGTTTATTTTGCTTTCTACCATAAAAGCGTCAGACAGTACTTCTAAATAATTCCTTAACTGAAATCACTGACACTGAACTGCTAAATCCTCTAGTTCGCAAACTGTCGGTGACGAAAGAGCTAGCTAGCTACGTCCAAGAAACAGGGAATTGAAACATTGTTGCAAACAGTACTGCAGAAATCAGAACTAACTATTCTTTACACTTGTTGCGATTGGCAAACCGTTCGTTATGTAAGGTAGCGTGTGCCTTTTAATCTGTAACGCAATTTTAGTTGCAAAACGTTGTGGTGCACTTTTTACTCGGGGCTTCGAGGTTAACTTCATTGACTAATTTCATTAGACTGGAAAATCATGAAAAGCGAACTACCGTTTGTATGCAAGTAAAATTGCATTGTTAAGACCGCGCTAGCCACCAAAGAACAAATTGTACTCAGGATCACAATCTTTATTGCTTAGCGAGCTGACTGAGAGTTAAATTGATGGAATAATTGTTGACCATGCGAGCTACCATGCAAGCTTGTTGTAATGTTCTTATTAGTCCGACAATAGAAAAGTTTACTTTTTCTTTACTGGGTCCACCCTCTGAGCAAGAGAACAGTCCCGCTGCATTACTTTTCGGTCTATACTCTTATTGCTCACGTGTCAACAAGGCAGAGACTGTGGGAGTGGTTACACGTGGCCCTTACGGTCTTGGTCCTCGCCCGAGACCCCATGAAGGGAACCTCTCGCGCTCCCGATGGAAGATTCTTAGCTAGGCGGCCAGAGGCATACGAAGAGTGTTTGGCGCACTTTTCCATGACTTTGGAATCATGGTTTGCTTAATATTTCATCTCGAGTGTTTTTTGCCCAGTCCCACTGCTACTGCTGCTCATACCATCGGTACAACATTGAACTGGAGATTATGTAATGAGGTGTAACACGCGGCTGTCTTGCACTGCTCTCCTGCCCCGTACCTTCGAACGTCCACTGAAGATCTTTTAGAAACTATCTGTAATACCTGTAACGTTACGTATAATGGAGATTAATGTAGGAGGGGTCAGACCCCCGCCCCCCAATAATTCTCTATGAATTTGGAGTTTTTAAAACTTTAAAAAAGTTAAAAAATTAAAATTAAGTTTAAATGAGTGAAGTTGGGAAAAGGTTTGCATCAATAAAGTTGGAGAAGATTTCAGTCAGTGTTATGTGAAACATGACCTAATCAGGCCATGTTTTGTTGAATTTTGAGTTTGTGTATTCTCGTATAATTTAGCAACAACACAAGTTTCTTAAAAGACTAGAATGAAAGTACCTCTAAACATATCAGACATGCTTTAAGTCCATGCAGGAAGACCCACATGTTTTTAGTCAAAGTTAGACTGTAACTTCAACTGTACAGTATCCTTGATGAAACAAACATTGTCATTTTTATATTGCGGATTAATTTACATTATCTGTGTGTGTCTTCATGATAGCTAGTGGACAAGTTTTTATTTATGTATTTTTTAACCTACAACTGAGATGCAATCCTGCAACAAACTCTATTGGCTGTTTAATTCCTATGCAGGCTGTCTGCCCTTATCAGAGTTTGCCAGGTATGACTCCTGTCCATTATCTCCCAGGCCCCAACCCCCAAAGGCTCCAGGGAAACTTCTGCTTAACAGCTGTTACCAATCAAGGATTTTCCTCCATTTTTGTGTGGCATCATGCCATTAAATAAACCATTCATGGATAGTTCAGCTGTATAGCCTTAGCACAATGTCTTAATCTTTGTAAAGGAATGTGGCTGTAGGTCAGTGGCTCAGTGACCTTTAACCTTGGTCCTAGAGAGCCGCAGGGTGTGCTTGTTTTTTTGTTTCTTTTAAAGGTTAAATGTTTAGAAGGAACTCCATACCTGCTCCCACTCTCATGGCACATCCTTACAGCCCAACACCCCCCCCCCCCATGTCCAGATAACCTCATCTGAGCAATACCCCCCACACCATTCCCGTTGCCCCCAAACATCCAAAAGTATTCTTTTAAAGAGTGCAGTGGGAGTATACCAATTTTTGTTGTTAATTAGCACTTAATTGACATGGGGAAGTGCCCCAAGTAAACCCACCAGTGTATATATGGAGTAATGAAATAAGAATTAAGACAACTTATCCATCTTATTGCTTTTTTTTTTTTTTTTTTTTTTTAGCAAGTCATGGCAAAATGTGGTTTTCTGCAAGCTCCAAATTGTGCAGTTTTGAAGTGTTTTACATTCAATTACAATGCAGTGCCACAACATTTCAACCCACAGTTTAATAAGGAAACATCATATTGTCTTCAAACAAAAATGCACATGTAATGAACATGTTTGTTGATTGAATGGATGCTTTATATTTACAAGACAAGGGTTTGATAGGGTGACTTCCCCTGTACAGTGAACTACCCACATTTGGTTTCTGTGGTTTACAGACTGGCTGTGGAATTTAAGTGTAAAAGCGAAAACCAGTCACTGTTCCACCCCACGGTCAACGTGGAGACCCCGCTGTTCTAGGTGGTGAATCAGATGACGTGTAAATTCAGCCCTGTGAGAGTTTAAAAAAAAAAAAAAAAAAACAGTGGAATGGTGGTGCTGTCAGTGTTTGAGCGATAAGCCTCCACCGGTTTCAACACTGACCATTGTACAATGAAACTGACCCTATGCTTGACCCCGAGATAAAGTTACTGCTGACGGGTCTTTATTTTCCCAATATTTCAGAAGGGAAAAGGTTTCCCAGGCAGGTGTGAAGGTGGCGGTGTGGCTTCACAAACACTTGAATCACAGGTTAACCGATCACTCTCGTATTAAAAAATAATCGTGGTGCCATAGTGAGAGCAAAGTCTGTAGGTACAGAAGTAAGAAACTGGCATCACGTTGCATCTCCACCCAGTGTAAAGTTTAGAAAAGCTCACTCTGCAACCAGGGAGAATCCATATGGATCCAGATATTATGTGTTAGGTTGGGTCAAAGGGCACATTCCTTCTTATAGTGACGTGTCCTAGCTTTGACTGGTGCGCGTACACACATGCACACTCTCACCCACATGCAAACACTCAAACAAATCAATTAAAAAAAAAAAAAAAAATCAGAATAGTTTTTTTGGAGGAAATTATTGACTCCTTATGTGCCTTAGAAAATCTTTTGTACTGCTTTTGTCTAAGGAACCCTTTGGAGGCCTGAGCAGGGACTTCTGGGATATAAGGAGCATGTTTTTTGATCCTCCAGCTGATTTACTGATCAGGTAGATTAAGCTGTGGTGGCAGTTTTCAAACCATTAGTCAGCAGGGAAATGACATGTGTGAGCAAGTTGCAAGTGAAATAACCCGTCGGAAAGGGTTGCTGGGCATTGTGGGTAAGCTGTTTCAATGGAGTAGGCAGGAGTAATGTAGTAGGGGGGGAGGGCTGCGGATAACTGCTGGCATAAGTGGCATGTAAAAGGAACCGGATCTTATGGTAAATTATATGCTATAAGAATAGCATTATGGAAGTGCACTCAGTCAGTAGTCATGTTCAGAAATAGGCCTGTGTTTCAAAGTACACTCAGGACTGATGTTTTGTAATTCAGAGGGGGGAAAAAAAGCTTAAGAGGACCAACATGAACTAAATGAATATTATTAGGCCTACAACTAATGCACTTAATAACTCTTGTCTTTTTGCCAGGGTGTATCAGTTTAGATTAGTTATTTACCATTAAAAGTTGGTTTACTTGATCACATATTGACAAGCCAAATGTGTCTCTGAAGTTTAGCGTTTTAATATATTTTTAGTGTTTTTCCCCCAAATCATGTCAGACAATCCCATTTAGTGTTTTAAGACCATCCATGTCCTGCTTCATAAATAAGGAAATAGTCTCACACTTCACTTTGTGTTCATTTATCCTGAAAAGTCTGTGACTTTTTTTTTCCTTTTTGTAATTTTTGTAATTTTCCATTAGTCAGCAACTAACCACTGTGCAATCTGCATTCTTTTCTTGTTTATTATAGACTCTCCATCATCTAGACTCTTACCTTTTGTACTTGAATATGTTCTTTTCAGCGTACATGTTGACAGTCCTGCCGCAGTCTGTCTGAAGACACAGGACCTGGTAAAGCAGGTGTCTCTTTGCTGTGTGGTTGCTGTGGAGGTTTTTTTTTTTTTTTTTTGTTTTAACTGAATGCCAGTCTGTGGAGTATTGCTGCATGTGATCAGTCATTTACAGCCTGCGTGTAGCTCTGCCTCTAACTCCCTACAGCAAAATTCAGTCTTTAAAAGATGCTAGATCGTTTTCGTCCCCCCGTGGAGCTGGCAGATTTTTGTTTTGTGCCAGATTTCTTCATGAGTGGGTCAGTTTAATGGTGGTTTTTAATACTGTTAAATTTGCACATCAGAGCCATGCAGAACAGTTGTGTTTTAATGACTGTAGGGTGCCTCTCCAATTTTTTTTGTTCGCAAATCTAAAAGTTTCTGAGTAACTCGCAGCTATTAGTCATTCTTTGTCTTTTGTTTTTTTTTTTTCTTTTCTCCCTGCAGAGATGGGTGTTTTTGTCATGCATTTACAGTCTTGTTTACCTTGGGCTGTCTTCATTTTAAACTTAAATCATATGGTATTTGTTAAGTTGCTATAATTTTGGCCTTTTATTCAGATTGCAATAGCTTTAAACGTAAAAAACCTTGTTACTAATGACTCGCCGTGTAAGTATCTGTTCCGTTGCCTGTGCCATTTTGCTGCGAGTGTGCTGGGCAGGTAAGCAAGTCAGTCGGCTTTAATCTCTTGGCTTATGTCATTACCCAGAGTTTTAAACCAACCACAGGATGTGAATCTTAAATGCCTGTCCGTCCTGGCGCTACTAAACATTTGGTTATGCTGCTCAGATTTGTATGTCTGTTTGAATGTCTTTCAGAATCTTTGCAAAAGAGTCCTGAAGTTTCCTAATTTCAGAAACTAACGTGCATCTTGGTGTTCTTTTTGTGCATCAGTTTGTTGCATAGTCTTACACTCTGCTCATTTTGAATTTTTTTTCCCCTTTATACAATGTTTGTTCAGCGTCTGTTGAATGATCTGTTTGCTAATTCAACTTGTTTGCTAGGTCAATTGAAGTCCATATGGTAGCCAGCTCTGTCCAAACCTTAAAGTACTCAAATCAACAAATGGCTTCCTTCGCTAGTATGAGTTTGGCAGAGCGATACTTCAGTTCTTGGCCTCTGAGGGGGGAAAAAAGCACACACCAAGAGATCTTCAACTGACTTTCAAACCATGAGTGTAAATTGCAGGTTGAATACTTAGCCCAGCCCCCCCCCTCTCCCCTCCCAGCTCCAGAGTAGTAATAGGGCCCCTTAGGAATACAAAAGCAGATGATTAGATCTAAACTACTGGAAGGGAGCAACAACAGATGACTACAGGGAGACTGCAGGCCACAGCTATTCTGTGGATATGGAATGTGTAGGAGTTGGACTGTGGTGTGCACGTGTGTGTTTGTGTGTGTGTGTGTATGGAGACAGACATTCTTACACAGTATTATGTAAGTTCTGGCTTCCTGTACACGCTGTACCCACAAAAGGCACATACTATAGCTGCGCTGACTCCTGACTTAACAAAATGGAAACTCCTCACAACAGGCCATGTCACGTGGCAGAAACACAGAGCGGTGGAGTTAATTTCTCTGGCCCTTCTTGCACAGCTATGTGGTATGTCACCGCCTAGCATTATTTTCTCAGCCGTTTTCTCATTGATTTTTAATTTTTAGAGACACGGGAGCGGGTAGGTGGGGGAAGGTGTCTGTCTTTGGGCCGTTGTTCCCTGAAGCTGTAGAAAAGGAGGGTGTGTGTGCTAGGTGGGCGTGTCTCTCTGTCGTGTCACTAGTGAGTTGGTAAACCTCCCCTGAAAAGTCCAGCAGCGCGTGGAAATTCGAAAACAAGCCCAAGGCGTAAAGTACTAAGCCTGTTCATTGTCAGCTTTATGTTGAAATGGCGGTGGTGCGCTGTCCTTATCTGTATCTGTCTTTAAAATGGTCAGTAAGTCAGTCTGGATACTGAAAAAAAGATGGGAGCCCTGAGCAATGCTACTGGCTGGTCTGTGTCCCCTGCTAGCTGCCGTTGGCACTGGCATGGGGGCACAGGGGGCATTTTGGTAGTGCATCAGAAGGTTGTGCCAATTAATACTTTTCCCCTCTCACATTCACACAGTGTGTGTGTGTGTGTGTGTGTGTGTGTGTGTGTGTGTGTGTGTGTGTGTGTGTGTGTGTGTGTGTGTGTGTGTGTGTGTGTGTATATGTGTGTGTGTGTGTGTGTGTGTGTGTGTGTGTGTTCCACTGCAGTTGTCTATTTTACCTGAAACCCCAACCACTGAACATTTTAAGGGGGTCGAATGTACCTGAGGGGGGTGAATGCACCTATTCCTACGAGGGGTGCTGAACCTAATGTGTAGCATGGGCACAGGGATATCTATGAGCAGCTGCTCCTGTTTGTCGTTGCTCAGGGAGAGTGTGGGGGGGGGTCCAGGGGGGTGGGAGATCACTGCATCATCAGCCAAAGTTAGTAAAGGCTTGCCAGGATCTGTTAAAATCGCCATAAATGAGTCATCCTGTCAGAATAACACGAGTTTGACCTTACCTCTTGATATTACCCAAATTTCCAAAAATATTTACCCATGACGGCAACAGCAGATGTGCCAACTCAAAAACATCACAAGATGTGAGCAAGGTTTATATGGAAGTTTTTAATACCGAAAGTGTTGAGGGACTGATTTGATAAGGAATTGCATTTACTTTGTGTTGGTTTCTCCTGAGTGTCTGGTGTCTAAAGAGAACCCCCATCTTAACTGTGACCTGTTAAAAGTACAGTATACGCATATAATACACATTCATCACCTGCCATACAATATCAGATTGTAGACTAAAAGAGGCCGTTTGTATGCTTGGTCCTCCCCTGTCCCAGCATGCACTGCAACATGGCTGTGCCAGAGAGAGAGGGTGCCTGAATGCCTTTGGCCACAGCAGAGGGCGGCTCTAAAAATACCCGTGCGGGCGGGCGGGTCCTGTATCGGGTTCTAGCTGAGCTAAGCTGTGAGGAGCACAGGGGTCTGCCTCGCAGGACCGGCTGGTTTTCGGGGCATTGAGAGGGGGGATCGGATCGCTTCTCCTTCGCCCCTGGGCTCTCCGACGGTGCGCCGGGATGGGCGAGTCAAACGCCGAGACGACAGTAGAGTCAGGTAGGGCAGCGACACCCGTTGCTGCGGAGATGGGGGCATGGGAGGGAAGCACTATGTCCGAACATTCTGTCTGCAAAGGTGCTGTGCTCCATGTGGTAAAAATCTGTGGATATTTAGTTTCGGCTGACGTGTCCCACAGGGTAATGGGAGCAGGTGGGCTCAAAGGTCATAAGTCACAAAAGTTCTGGAAAATTTTTAAAATCTACCTCATTTTCCACAAAGAAAGTTGTTTTTTTCCCCCCTTTTTGTTTTTAAAAGACTCTTCCGGAAGGGTTGTGCAGTTTGACAGAGAGAGAAAATGAAGTATGAGAAAACCCCAGCGGCAGATGGAAAAGGCTCAGTGCTGTTTAATAGAATGGACGCTCTCCGACCACCGTTTTTAAACTAATTGGAGCTGGAATGTGATTTTATTAATAGATGTTGTGGTGGTGGCCGTGGCGTGCTGGCTCATTCACATGTATGAATGTATTTCTGTGGCAGGGATTTGGAGGACAGCAGGTGCAGGTTGTGCATGTACTGTATGCGTCTCACCCCCATCCCCCTCCCCCCCCCTCCCCCCACCCCCACACAACCTCCCTGCCGTCCCCCTTCCATTTGCAATAGTCTCAATCAAGAATGTGTCCGTTTGGATGGCAAGCTGTACAGCTGTTAGGCAAACAACTGTTTGTTATTCTCCATTGCCTTCTCTCATTGTCATCTGGCCTTATTTATAGCTTTGAAGCGTATGAGCCCATCAGAACACGTCAGAAAGGTGTCTTGTCCTTATATTTGTGTGAGGGCGACTGAGTAGTCACTTCCATATGAGAAGGTGTGACTGCTGCAAAATGGGGAGGTGTCGTAGACCGTTTCAAATGGAGACAGTTTACCTGCACGTGTGTCTGTGTGCACACAAACTCGAACACCTGCAGAAACAGACCCATGTTTGAGGTTTTGCTAATACATAGGTCACGAAGTAGGGCCTCTCCATTTTGTGCACCGGAAGCAACGCTGATGTATTTCTGCAGCAAAAAAACAGGAAGCTGATCTGTCAAAGTTTCGCCTGTGTTTTTTTTTTTTTTTTAAACCCCACATAGACTGACCGAGTAGCACCCACACCACCTCCCTGCCAGGATGGGGAAAAAAGGCCAGGAAATGAAATGTAGTAGTTATTTGCCTTTGTAATTCCACCCAATGGTTCTTGACTCTGTGGGGTGACAGAGTTGTGCCATAGAGGGGGAACGTGTAGGCAGGTAACAGCATCTCGGATGGTTAGTGTCAGGTTTTCATAACTGCGGTGTCTGGTTCTCAGCTGATCAGGAGTTCAGCTTAATGTCACGTTCAGCTAATCTCCCTGTGTATCTCTTCTCTCTGTGTCTGTCTTTGTTACTCTGTCTCTGTTTTTCTCTCTCTGTCTTCCGCTCTCACTCGTTCTGTCTCTCTGCTCTGTCTCTATTTCTCTCTCTCTCTCTCTTGCTGGCTGCTCTCTCTTGCATGGCAGAGCAATGGAGGACCGCTCTCTATTCTCTCGGCTCCATAGCCTGCAGGTGTGAAAAGCCACAATAGAGAATAGAGGCCAGGTCGCAGAAGCCTGTACACTACAACACTTAAGTGCTCCCCCATTCAAACCCATCCTGGAGAACCGCTGAATTTTTCACTGAGCAAAACGGTCTGGTCTTCTGATGGAAGACTCTTTTGCTTGTGTCATGAACAGTTTGTAATGCTGTCTGTACATTATGCGAACCACATAGTCATTCAAGATCTGTGCTCTTTTTTCTGAAGATGTAATCTCTTTCACTCATCTAAAATGTCATTATCCATCCAAAATGTCTCCTATATTCTTTGAGTTTTTCAGCACATTCACCCCAAAGATTAAGATGGTGAACTTTCCCACATGGCAAATTTTGTCTTTAGCAATACCAACTTCATTAACCAACTGTTGAAGTGTGTAATCTTATATTTCCTTTCCCTCTGTCTCTCTCTCTCTCTCCTCTGTCTCTCTCTCTCTTGTCCACTCTGTCGCTGATCCGTCTGATTGGCTCGGAGCAGAGAGAGAGCCCAAGAGAACATTTCCATGGCAACGGACGCTTAATTATGTGGTGCCCGTGATTGAGCCCGAGAGCTCAAGAGCTTTACCTGAGACTATCAGAGGAGCTGCGCCACTTTTAAAGAAACTCGCTCCTCCGCACCTTTTCTCCCTGGAGGAGTAACGCAGGGCAGCGTCCTCCCCAGACAGGGCCTGACTGACCTTGAGTGCGGGCCGTCAGAGGGACATTCGGCCTGCACAACGCTGCCAGTCTCTGTCTCTCAGCATGGCTCCCTCCAGCAGGGGGTCATTGTTTAGCTGGGCTTGACGGCGTGCCAGAAATAATGTCCGCTCCGTTCTAATAGACTGGGTGAATTGAGCACAGAGGAAAAGCTCCCCTGGGTTTCACTCAGCAGAGACGAGCCTTGCCTCGTTACCTGGTGATTTTAATCCGTAATTATGCATAACTGGGAGGTCCTAATTGCGCCTTGTGCGTGTATAACAAGTTGACGTTCCCACCAAGTATTTTCCACCCGGTGCTGTGTTGACAGCGCTGTTTCTCAGAGTGAAGCATGATGAGTGTGCATCGGTAAGCATTCGTAGGTGATTGGTTGAAAAAGGTGCCTGCATGTGGCTTGAATTTTCCGTGCTTTAGCGATGTGAACGGTGTCCTTGCAGAACTGGGCCTCCGTCCTGCCCCAGACTGCAGACCGCTCCAGACCTGCTGACTCACTGATTCTAGGTCAGGTTTTCCACATCACTGGGTTTTATAACAGTGTGGCCTGTCAGCACAGCTACTGTCTGCATGGCCACCAGATTCATCCTGTTCATTAGCTTTATATATATATATATATATATATTTTTTTACTTTTTCCATTTTCCAAATGTATTCCACGCAACACTTTTTTTGACCTGATATTGGCACAGTGATGACATTTTAAAGTTGTGCGGGAGAATTAAATGAAGGACTCACTTTATTCTGCAAGATATAAGGCAGTTGTTTTCTGCATATGGTGTGGATATGTCTATGGTGTTTTGGTCATTCTCTAAATAATATGCCCAACAATCTTTATTGTCGAGGTCTGTGCAGAACCGAACCGGTGAGCTGAAATGTGGGTCTGAGCATGTCCTGTGTAATTTGTTGGTAGTAACAAGTTATTTTTTTATCCCCCCAGCAGAGGCAAAGCAACAGCTGGCCAATAAGAATGGGAAGAAGTCTGAGGGAGGGGCCGGAGGCTCCTTCTTCACCTGGTTCATTGTCCTGGCTCTGCTGGGAGTGTGGACCTCGGTGGCCGTGGTCTGGTTCGACCTGGTGGACTACCAGGGTGTTGTCGGTAAGAGTTTCTCCAAACCCTCTTTCAGTGCTCGCCATCCAGGATGAACTTCTTCAGCATACTGAATCCATTTTCTTTCATCTTTTTTGAAGTCACACAGAGAAATGTACTAGGCTGAACTCTCACACTTCTATGCAACTCACATTTAATGGCCCAGTATGTGTTTTCTTTTAATCTGTAAAATGTTAAAGCCTGACACACTTTGTTGTGCATGAAGGTCTTAATCCTCTAATCTTTCTTGAACTTCCTCTGATCATGTCTCTCAATGTAATCAGAACCACTGTCACTTTTTCGATGCATCTGTCTTGTCTTCTCTTAATCTTGCATGCAGCCAAGGCAAGGGATCTCCATTCTAACCTTTCAGAAGTAATACAAGGTATGGCTTTGGTCTGAATGTGTCTTAACAGAATTGGTTAACGATCATGAATGTCCAGGGTCTCCCAGACTAACTAAACTGCTGAGCCATTAATTGACCCCCACACCATGCGATGGCACTTTCATTGTTCCCTCTTTTTAAATGAGTAGAAAGACTGTATTTCCCTATCTCGTACAGTCTTGCGTAAGAGTGCTCTCTTCCCCGCCCCCTTCTTAAAAAAACCCTTTAGCCTGAATGGTAATGTCAAGGCTATTTCCGTTGTTTTAAGACAGATAGTTTTCTGCTGGTTTTACTGGTTTTCACAGGAATAGAGTTGAGGTATATTTATTTCAGTGCTGGTCTTGTGGTCCTCACTAGAGCAGTCTCAACACTCATGCATTCAAGCAGTTTTTAATGTAGCTCTCCTAACATGAAAAGGTGTCCCAAAGTGCACTATAGAAGAAGCAAGTTAATTAAACCAATCAGATTAACATACATAACAGCAAACTTGACTGAGAAAATGGTAGTGACGATAGTGATGAAAATGTATCACCTCTGGACTAAACACTGAGATATAAACCAGCACAGCTTTGCCGTGAAAACAGAACTGAGACCAATTTTAAATAGGCATATCTTTCGGAATCGATTGTGACTAATAGATCATAGTTTGTATGAAAGGATCAGCTTGATTTGTAACAGAAATGGAAGTACACACTGTGAAACTGGAGGTCAGAGAAAATTGATTGTCGCTCTTGTACAGAAACCCATTTCCTTGCTATTGCCACTTGTCCATCCTCTGTAAGATTGTTAATTATTCTTGCTAATTGTCAAAGAAACATTCTAAAAATGTAATTTGTTAAAGGTGGGTATCAGTGGATACCAAAGAACATTGGGTGTTTGGGCTGCATGATATGCTGCTAGGGTTGATGCCACTAACGATAGCCCTGGGCACCGATAAGCAGTGCAGTGGTGCCTAAATCACGTTGGCAGTCACCCATTTCAGGGCAATATCCTTACCCAGTGACCCTGTTAAACCTGACTTCCTCTCCCAGGAAAACTCGGATCCTACGACGCAGACGGCGATGGTGACTTCGATATGGAGGATGCAAAAGTACTGCTAGGCAAGTCAATTCACAGTTGTCTTTTTATTTGTTTAATGGAGTGGAAATGATTGTTTTTTAGTTTCACCTTGCACGGCTGAATTGGGTTTTACTTTTGGTCTTTAAAGTGTACCTGGATTCCTGCTCATGTCTGGTTGATGCTCTGAACTTCAGGGGAATCAAAATGATTCATTAATGAATCCATGCATGGGCATGTATTAAACAATTGGAGTAGCTATAACTAATAACGTGTCAACCTGCAAACAGCTAATCTATTTCTGATAAGCGATGATGAAAATGGCAGGGCGCATAGAAATTCTGTGCCTTTTCACTGCTGTAGAGTCCTTCAAAATTATAGTTGATTTGATGAATGCACTGCTGGTCCTCTGATTGTGAAGCATAATGGTAAGTGTGTCAAATCTGAAGCCAATTCAGATTCCAATCTTTCATCCAGTTTTTTGGTGCACCCATTTCTCACAGTGAGTTGTTTGAATATATTTGAATATATGCTTAGCTGACCACGGGTTTGGGTAAACTAAGGGACCAGCTTTTGATTGTTGTGTTTTGTTTCAGTGTGGTGTGGTGTGTTTCAGGGTCTTTGTCCCCCAAGCATGCTTTCCTGTAATAGTGCCATTTGCACACCTGTCATTCTTTGTCTTTCATTCTGCCTTCTTAGATCCTCAAACTCTTTAAGACCTATGTTTTAAAACCTTTCCAGACTTCACCTCTTTTCTTCCTCATTTCTTCTTCCAATCTCTGTCCATCCCACTGTCCTTGTCTTCCCTACCCATATGTGTTTGCCTGAACGTAGATGCAGACGAAACCATCGATAGTTTGTCAGATGAAGCGTCTGGTTGGCTACATGGCGTCTTCACCTTTGTCTTTGACATATTCGCTCCCTTTGAGATCGATGAGGAGAAAGAGCGACAGCGCAGGTTGTCAAAGGATACTGCTGGTACGTCACAGATGGGGAGACTTCAGCAGAGAGGGCTGTCTTCTGAAAGGCGCTGAGAGGAACGGGAAAGAGTGGCGTGGATAGCTTCCCTCAGCTCCACATACCCTCTGACCTTCCTGGAATGGAAGCTTCCTTGGGAGCGCTATTACACACCACTAAGAGCGAGAGACATGAATTTAGCGCTAGCTTGTGGAACATGCCCACAGAGTACGCATTGCCCAGGCTGCCTGTGGAACCTTTACTAAAAGTGTGTTTTCAATATTTAAAAAAAAAAAAAAAAAAAGTTTAATTTTAGAAAATGTCTGCTTTTCATGCTAACGCTCAACAAAACTTAATAGTGTCAGATAATACTCGCTTTATTTTGCTTCTCAAATTAGCAACATTTGTAATGGAACCAAAAATCCTGTGTCAGTCAGCACCTTGACGCTACCTGCACCCTTGGTGAAGATCTGACACATTCCCAGCGGGACAGACCTGACATGCTCTGCAATGTATATACCCACCAACGCATTTCTTGTGACATGTACCTTGCTGGCACATTGCTTGCGATGCAAATGCTCAACAGCTGGCGCTTTCCCTGCAACCCAGGGCAACACAGATGAATTCCATTGTGACGAAGAGCCTGTCTATGCATACCTTGATGCGCCAGAGACTTGAAAATGCATTTCACATTTCTTGCGACGCAAAAAACGGGCAATCTTTTCGGTGCTTACGTAGCGCAAATGATGCATGCCGTGCGGCAAAAAGCCACTGGCTTCCAAGTGTTGCATTGCATGCATACGGAAGTTGTGGGATGACTAGGCTTCTGGAATTCTCTGCCATCTGGTCTCCTCAATACTGACACATCAATTCTGCACTGAGGGGAAGCTATTTCATTTTATAATGAAGTACTTAGTCACTGAAAAGATAGTAACTGCAGACCACAAAGACTCTCTTTCACATCATTACAGAAAAGTAAGTCTTTGAACCAGACAAGTGCAGTGGTAATGAATTCATATGAAGCCAATATGGGCAGCTGCTTAAGGGCAGAGTTTGTATTGCTGGTCTTCCTCCCCAGTTATCTGATCACAGTTGCTGAAATTGTTTCAGGTCGTACCATGCTCATTCGGAGGGGTGAGATTTGAATATGCTGCATTTGCAGCTTGCGTAACATTTTATTAGTACATACTGTCGATAAACACTAACATGACAGGGTGTAGTGTCCAAATTCTTGTAAAAGTAAAACCCCCACTTTCAGTGAAAGACAGGTCCTATGTTCATTACACATGACATGGAATTGAATTCATGACACGCAAAATGTTCACGGACAAACGAGCGGAGTGTTCTTTTGGAGTTGGACACATTTACATTAATTTACCTGGAGTTTGTTAGAGGACAGGCCCTGCTGTAATTGGTCGGATGTGATAGCTCTTGTTGAAGAGTTCTGGTGGGAATCTGTAAGCTGCCATGGCACTGACTCAGGTAATGGGTCACTCAGGTTAGACCTGGGAAGTAATTATTTTTTGTGATTGGTATATTGTCAGATTAGACATTGTATTGTATTAAGTATTCCACCTTCTCAATGTTTTGGATGCCATCTTGGTATGGCTATGGATGAGGGAAACGTGACTTGCTCTTCGGCACTCTTCCGCTAAGAGGTGCAGTGTGGATCTAGGCCCCCAATCACCTCTCTCTTGGGGGTGATGCATCTAATGCTGGCGGTTGTGCTACAGACCGTGAAATGCAGATGTGGCCTGCTGCCTTACACATACTGTCAGAATGAAGTGTAGGTTGGTGGGGTCATTGCAGTCCAGATTTGGGTTAGCTTTTGCTTTCAGCCCCCTCTCCCAGTCTGGTTCTTTATACCCTTTTCCCACTGTAGAGCTGGATCAACACTTGAGTACCTCTCTCTGCTTTGCTTAGAGCTGTAAACCAGGACTGGTACATCTCACACACACAAAGTTTTTGACTGTACTGGATGTTGCATGTTTAGCATAGGCACAAACACTTGTACACATAGTCATGCTAATGCTTGCACTTGTAAACATTGAAGCTAGCCTTAGCACGCAACCAAGAACCTTCTTAGATCAGTGTCACCCAACCCCCGAAAGCAGAACAATGAGCAGTAAACAAAAAAGTTAGACATAAGAGTATTCTCTTCCATGCTTTTACCCCCTCTTGACTTTTATTGCACACCAGAGTTTGGTGGCTGCTGTTCCTGTGTGTTCTGCAGTTCACACTGAAGCCCAACTTTGCACAACATCACAGTCACATTAAAGAGGGATAGCTCCCCCCCTCAGGTGCCTCAGAAGGCACATTTTGAGTAATTATATTTTTTGGGCTCACTGTCTATCTTAATTGGCGCATGGAAGGTGGCTGTTGGTCTTGGCTGATTAAGTCTGGCTCTTGAAGATCTGCTGGCAGTATGGTTGGACTGACCCTCAGGGAACAGGATATGAACCCATGTTACCTTTCTGACTTTGTCTCTGTGGAGTGGGTATGGCTGCACTCCTCCGTTCTGACCATGCTGATTGTGGACTGTGAGGAAAGCAGTGTTCTGTAACCTTATGTGGTGGCAGTAACCTGTGCCGCAGTGTAAGGAAACCGCATTGTGCAGGGGGTTGGGGTGGGTGTTGTAAGGCTGTAACATAATAAGTGACCTTGCAACAATGCAGCTAAGTATAGTGCATGAACTTCGAGAGGCATTTTGGACATCGATGAGACTTCCAACAGGCATTGGACACGCCCCCTTTTACCCCATAGATACACCTCTTTTGGGTATACCCCTTTTCTTGTAACAGTTGTAAGAAGCACCATCTTTTTTTTTCCTCCAAGACTACACCTCTTTTTGACACCTGCATTCTTTCATTAGCTTAGCTATATCTGTTAGCGCCCTTTCAGAAACTGCAAGTAAATGAGGAGTGCATCAAGTTTAGTCTGCATTCATTTTTTTTTTGTTCATAAGCACACAGACACCATTAACTCATTGTTGGAATGCAAAAAACCTTATTCTCCACATGAAGGGTGTGGAGCAGTGGTTTGATACCTGAATTTGCAGCCAGCACGTGGTGGGTTTGAATGACTGGGTAATCAATGGCTGTTGGAACCTCAGAGTTCAGGTGCTTAACTGAGATTGCCTCAATAATATAACCAGATCTATGAATAAATAATTTGTAAACATTAGTATGAGGGGAGGGTTATTGAAATGAGCATGTCTGGGTTGTGTGGTCTTAATCTACCTACAACACAAAGGACCAGTCAAGACCCTGAACCTTCCACCTGGAGAGGAAGTGCTGCATGCTACCGGCTATCTGATGTCCCTGTGATCACTCTTTTTTTTTCTTTTTCTTTTTTTAAATCTTCTTTTATTCCCCTAACACTTTAGATGAGAAGCCAGCAGAGGTTGATAAGAAGGAGAGACTCAAAGGTATTGGGCTTCATTCCCATTCTTCAGCTTTTGGTTTGCAGTTGTGGCTTCTGATTGGTTGATGTTCGGATTGTAGATTGAGCATCCCTCTGCACGCATGAATGTCCGGCTGATGCAAATGGCCAATAGGATTTTTATTATAATTAATATTATAATGCTGACTTTCTAACTGCATCTTGTTTACCTTTTGGTTTAGTCTTTAGTTTTGACACTTGATTGGTTATTCTTTATTATTGTTTACAGGAACACTAACTTTGAAGATGTTGAAGTTGTTGAAGCTTCATTGGTTGTGTGAAATAGCGGTTTGGTTTAATGGCTGTCAGGTCTTTTACGTGAATCCTGACTCCATTATTTATGAATTAGGCATATTAATGAGTTAATTAGGCTTGTCTGAGTTTCTCGCTTCCTCTAACCACTGCCATTCATTTGTTTGCTTTGGTCTTCATGTGATTTGGTACTGTTTGACCTATTCTCCCAAAATCACAGTGTGGTGTGTTGGTGGTACTTGCAAGTTTTGGGATGAATAGAGGTGTTTTGGGAAATGAATGGAGATGTGTTTTTGCTACAGAGCTGGTGACCCCCCACAGAAGAACAGGGTGGGTGGGGTTGGGGGGGGATGTCCATCCAATCAGCTCTTGGTGTTAAAAATGACCAATGGATTAGATTAACCCAACTAACAGGAATGGCATTGCCAGTGTGTGGATTGCCTTTGTCTGGAAGGGGGTTGGCTTTTCAGTGTCTGCAGTGCTGGTGGTGATGATGATGATGATGATGGTGATGATGATGGTAAGGCTAGACAGGGTAATGTTCCACACCCCCATTTACATGGATTAACCAAACTAACTGGATTGGCAGTGTTGGTGTCTAGAGCACCTGCAGTTAGAAGCTGGTGCCGTTTGCATTGATGATGATGGCAAGGCTGGGCGGGGGGGGCATTTTTCCAGATAGCCCCGTTAAAGTAGACCCTGCCGGAAAGCTGAAAGAGGCCTTAAAGCGACAGCTGGCCCTGATCCACGAGCGGGTGGAGGCCAAGAAGATCGCTAAGCTGGCCCTGGCCGAGGTCCGCAGCGCCATCGCCAAGGAGGAGGAGGAGCGGCAGGCCGAAGCCCGGCGTGAAGAGGAGGCCCTCCGAGCCCGCGAGAGGACCGAGGCCAAGATCCGCAAGGCCATGGAGAGGATCGAGCGAGAGGAGATGGAGAAGGCTGAGGCCGAGCTTAAGGAGAGGGCCAAGAGGGACAAGGGGGAGAAAAAGGAGAAGGCAGCCGAGAAGGATAAAAGACACCCTGGAAGAAAACGGGGGAAAGATGACGATGATGAGGATGATGACAACGATGACAAAGATGAAGGCAAAGCAGCCAGCAGGAGAGAGAGAAGACGCCATAAAGAGGCCAGAGTCAAAGACAAGAAAAAGTCTCACAAGGAGACAGGTAAAGGGGGTAAAAAATGACAAGATGACTGTAGCAATGCCAGTAGCAGATACTCAGGCTGAGAACAGTAAATCTTACCCCCACCAACAAAAAGGATGCACGTACAATAGACAGGAGTCCAGGAGGTCAGGTCTGGTGGCTGGCAGCTGGGTGGACGGACGGAGAGACGACGTCTCGTTGCAGGGCTCGGGCCGTCCACTCCTCACTGAGGACAGCGGTTCCGCAAGCGCATGAGTAGTCTGGTGCTTTAGTCTCCTGTGCTATCACCAAAACAGCTCCTATGTGCAGTAGCCAAAAACAAAGTGTGAATTGCACAGCTTATTGCTAAACGTTTTTCTTGTATGTGATACATAAGCCGTCCCTGTAGCGGCTCTGTTATTGCGTTGTTTTAGGAGCCAATTTTTTTCTTTTTCTTTTTCTTTAGCTCAGAGTTTCTTGGGTCCTTGGTGTAAAAATTCTAACGTTCTGTTACTATTTAAAGTTAATGTCATTCACTGCTAATAGACATGGCGAAATGTTAAAAATCACAGAGAGTAGCATATAAAGGAGGAAAAAAGCCTATCAGATGAGCCCTGAAGATGCTGACATGTGCACTGGTCATGAATAAACACGCTGCATTTTCTTCTGTCCCTTCCCTTCATTTGTGTGTGCGTGGATGTGGAGGACTTCACATTTAAATCATTGTTGAAGCCACTGCATTAACACAAAAAAAAATGAAAGTTTACTTTTGTATGATGTTTACCATCATGCTCATTTAGTGGGAATTTGAGGGTGACGCTGTGACAGCTTACCCCTATTCTGTCAGTCTGTCGATGTGTCAGTCAGATATGGCTGCTGAAAGCTGAAGCATGTGCTCAAGATGGAGGATGCACTGACATTTACTTCAGCATTTGTTTGTTGATGTATTTCCATAAACATTCAGTTTCAGTGTTTAAATACACATGGAATACCAGCTCTCCACTCTCCACACTGTGCTCTGGTGTGGTTGACAGGGCGAGTGAGAGAACATCTTCTGGCAAAGTTTTTTTTTTTTTCCCTCCTTTCCTCTTCCCCTCCCCACAAGTAACAAGCCATAACCTGTTGGTTATGAAACCCAATATCTGAAATTAAAGACAAACACACTTGTTACCTGCTCCCTGTACCACAGGCCCCCTGGGCTATGGTGGAAAGGTGAGAGAGGAACCCAGAAGGTGAGAGGCTGCAGGCAGCCATGTCGACAGAGAGAGACGTTGGTTTGTCACCAAGAGCAACAGTTGTCGTGGTAGTGGGGTTCAGAGCTGAGCTGTGAGCTGTGGTGTGGTGCTGTTCTATGTGTAAGCCATGCATTCAGCCACATTGGCTTCTTTAAATATTCGTGTTCGTTTACCGCTGGTGCGTAACTTGATCTCCGAATGTAGCCCTGGCCAGCAGCACCAGCCATGTGTTTTATTGCCTCAATTAATTATTCATTGTTGTGATCTTTCTCTTTAATGCTGCTGTAATTATGTGTTACTCTACAGCTTCACCTTGACCTTCTTTTTGAAATGTCATTACTGTCCCGCTCTCATTCCCTGTCTTTTCACAGTCCTCTTGTTTTTGAAATTGGTGCATCAAACCTCAAAGTTTTAAAAGTAAAAAAGAAAGACCAGCAAAAAGTAAAACCAATTCAGCTGTCTGTTCATTTTGTATCCTGCCTCTTGTTTTATTATCCACATTTGACTGTAAATGTTTGATTTCATGTTCCCATAAATTCATTTGAACTGTGTTGTTGTAGATGATTTAGTACACTCACTGAGTAAGACTGATCTTCAAAATGTTCCTGGCATCCATTTTATTAAAGGCCAAAGGTTTTGTATGGGGAAACAACATTCATTATTTTACATTCAGAAAATATAATCTACACACTTCCTGACTTCAGATCAATACATAAGGCACGAGTTTATGACTTAACAAGTTATAAGTGTTAGAAAGCCTCATATATTTTAAGTGCTTTATAAACAAACATCAATAAAAGCACTTATGGTTTTACAGTAATAGTTACTCATTAAAAATGTATATCAACTGACATTATTCTGCAAGTGACAACAATGCAGAGTTTCAGTTTTCATCAAAATGAAATCTTCACATGTTGGTATAAAGGTGGCTTTTCTATATTTCTATATATGGCACAAGACTTGAAGTCTTGCTTCACCAATTTAAAAAAGTAGATTGGTGCAGAAGCTTATGGGTTTGCCTTGGCATTTTAACATATCCAGGACTGAAGGACAAACCTGCTACCGTGGTGATCGAGGAAGTAGCACAAGAGGAAGCACCTGCTCCACCAGCAGAACAAGGTATGGCCACACCCACATCAACATCTACACTCACAAAATAAGCCTGACGTACACAGCTTGAAGACCCTGGCTGTTTCGCCATAAGACATGCATCAGACCACTGCAATGGTACATAGTCTACATATCACAGGAGATGCTGCTAAAAAAAAAAAAAAAAAAGTATATTATGGGTTGTGCTACCTGTCCTCCATGCTGCATTGTAGTCTGGCAGCTTCAGTGAATTTCAGAAAATTGAGCAGCAGATGGGAGACAAGGGACTGCTGGGAAACTGGGCTGATGGCTGAAAATGATTGAAGAATATGATTGGCTGATTGTAGAATGGAATACCTGTCTGTTGGAGTTTGAATTTTCCTTAAGCTCCATTCATATTACAGGCATCCATACATGGACATAGAAGTTATAGCACCACTTCAATTTTCGCTCAGCATGTCCTTTCTTCCCAGTTTTTTTTATTTCTTGAATGTTTCACCATACTCCCTAATCAGTAGGTAACATTTCTGTCTACTCTTCGCTTGACATCAGAAGCACGGTGGAGTTTGGAGGAGGGCCTCCATCTCTAACATCTGTCCCAGTAGGCAGTAGTAGCAGTTATCTAAGCCCAGGTTAAACATTAATCCATGGGCTCGGAAAGTGGCGTTGGTTCCACATGCGTGTCACTAGCATGAGGGGAACGTGGTCCCCGAGGGCGTGCTCATTGGCGGAAAGGACATGGAAAGTTGAGCACTCTTTAACCAGATTGTAGATAAGCTGGTGTTGCCACATAAGGTGGGATCTTGTGCAAACCCCCCAAGGAAAAAAAAAAAAAAAAAATGTACAAAGGATTTCCCGGAGCTGTCACAGAACAGTCCGTATTTCACTACCCCCGATGTTGCTTTGCATAAGTAAGCAATTACACACTAAATGCACTAGTACCTTACTGAGGGACAACCCTCAGTGTAATTGGGGAACAACTGAAAAGCAAACCATTGTTTGCTGTGTTTATAGAATTCCCATACTGACAGCAGAAGTCATGATTTAATATTCTGGGTGTAAGCGAGATAACTGTTCAGCAGTGTCACAGTATTGAAAGGTATGCTGGCATTACCATAAGAGCCATGCTTAGAGATGAGATGCAATACATCTGCAGTACTCCGCGTATTTTGGATTACACATATTACATACACAGGAGAAATTACGTTTGCTTCCTTGTAGTTGTTTAAATAGTTAAATAGCCCTCTGTCCTTCCTTTGGCTGTGCTGCAGTCGCTCTGCTAATTAATGGTGGATGTAAGATGATAAGCTAAGGGTGGCTGGCCCTGGCTCCGCAGGGCCTCAGGGGCTGCTGGTTTCCTGTGTCACCCTGCATTTAATCGATCGATTGAAGCAGTAGATTACACTAACCCAGCTTCCTGGGTCTGCACTGGTTGCTGACACTGTGTGACACTGAAGATGATTTGGAATACCTAAAATTCCGCTAATTTCGCATTCCTGCCCCTGTAACAGGGTATGTATTGCAGGACCACAATCCTGCTGCTGACCTCATTATCCTGTGTTCTCCTTTGCTTCCCACTTGTACCCGTGTTAGAGTAAAATTGGCCACTGCCGTTGATTTCGGTCCCTTTGGACCCCCGGGGTTCTGGCTCAGTTGCAGGGATGTACTGTAGCTGGGTAAACAGACTGCAGGTTCTCTCCGATCACTCAGGAGCCCAGGGGGTCCGAAGGTGTTTGATCCATCTGCAGTACGTTGTGTTAATGTGTTTGATCCATCTGCAGCACCTGAGCCCGAACCAGAACCAGAACCTGAGCCTGAAGCTGAAGCAGAACCTGAAGCTGAGCCTGAGCCTGAAGCTGAGCCTGAACCAGAACCAGAACCAGAGCCTGTCGTTGAGGAGGCTCCTTCAGGTGTGTGTGTGTGTGTGTATGTGTGTGTGTGAGAGAAAGTGAGTGACTTGCTCTGGTGTCTTTGCATATTCTCATTCTGTGTATGGTATATTCATATCTTTCAGCAGCACAGACATTTGGGACTATTAGCAGTTCATACCAAGATAGCCTGGTGCTCTCAATCCTCATTGTGTTTCTCTGTTGTTCCTTTGTTACAGAGCCAGTGGTGGAGGAAGAAATTGAAGCTGTCGACGAAGAGGTGGAGGAGGAACCAGTGGTGGAAGAAGAGGCTGCTCCTGTTGAGGAGGAAGTAGCTGCTCCTGTTGAAGAAGAGGTTGTAGCTACTGTTGAGGAGGAAGTAGCTGCTCCTGTTGAAGAGGAGGAAGTAGCTGCCCCTGTTGAAGAGGAGGAAGTAGCTGCCCCTGTTGAAGAGGAGGAAGTAGCTGCTCCTGTTGAGGAGGAAGTAGCTGCTCCTGTTGAAGAGGAGGAAGTAGCTGCCCCTGTTGAAGAGGAGGACGTAGCTGCCCCTGTTGAAGAGGAGGAAGTAGCTGCCCCTGTTGAAGAGGAGGAAGTAGCTGCTCCTGTTGAAGAGGAGGAAGTAGCTGCTCCTGTTGAAGAGGAGGAAGTAGCTGCCCCTGTTGAAGAGGAGGAAGTAGCTGCTCCTGTTGAAGAGGAAGAAGCTGCTCCTGTTGAGGAGGAGGTTGCAGCTCCTGTTGAGGAGGAAGTAGCTGCTCCTGTTGAAGAAGTAGCTGCCCCAGTCGAGGAGGAAGTAGCTGCTCCTGAGGAAGAGGCTGCTCCCGCAGAGGAGGCCGTGCCAGTGGAAGAGGAGGCAGTTGAGGAGGTCCCGGAAGAAGCTGCTACAGCAGAAGAGATTGCTGAGGAAGCAGTAGCCCAGGAGGCGGTAGAGCAGGAGGCAGTGGAGGAAGAAGAAGCTGAAGAAGGTAAGCTCCGCGGTATAGCACTGTTAAAGGTTAATGTAGCCATGGCAAGCTCAGCCTCATACACTGCTATAGACCATTTAATGAAGCCTTAACAGGCCTTTATTGATTACCCTAACTTTGTCTGGCCAGTTGTTTAACAAGCCATACCAAATTACAATAGCATATTTCCAAGAACACAATGCCATGCATTCTTAGTATAACATGGTGGCGGAAAAAATTTGAATAATTTTTTGGAAAGCAGGCATGTGTTTTCATATTACAAGTATGTCATTATTTTCAACACCTCATTTATTGCTCAAACTGAGAAACCATAGTAACCAAAGGGGGGATTTTGACATGGAGGTCAGACTCCCTTAAAAATGTAATTTTCAAGGTCATGCATTTTGCTGACAGATGACATTTTTCTGGACTTTTTTCCCCCCTGAAAGTGTACACTGCCATACACCTGCGGCCAGATTTCAACATCCACATCTGGCTAATCTTATCTTTTTCAGATATGTAGTCATACGTGTACGTTTACTAATGTCCGTGTTGGTCTTTCAGTCTGTCTGAAGTTAAGATAGGAGCTCTATTTTACATGACATTCTCTGCAGCTCAATGTCATCCTCAGTGTGTGTGTCCATATGGTAATAGTTTGTTCGGTTAGGTTTAAAACTAAGAATTTGATGGGATGTATTTTGTTAATTAACATTTTATGACCAAAAGTAGTGTAAAACCCTCAAGCATAAAAAAGGATCAATCTATGGCAAATAAAAATTAAAATCAGTCACAGAAAATACAGAATTCCTTTCATAATCACAAATTAAATAGTGGAATGGTTTTAATTGAACCATTTTCAGTCCCATTTTCACATTAGCACTACAAATTAATCTGATGTCACTTAAAAAACGTTTCTTGTTCATTTGAGACTGCCAAAAGAGCATTGTTGATATTATTTTTCCTTGTGTTTTCCAGCTGAGCCAGTGGCAGAAGCACTAACTGAAGGTGAGAATTTCTTTTTTTGGACTGGCAAATCATGCCTGTAAACTCTTCCCATTGTAATGTGTGGTTGTAGCGTAACTACAACTTTGGGGGTTGGTTTTTTGCCAGTAAACAAATGGTTAATCATTACTTCTGGCTAATCACGATTTTGTCGGTGGGACTCCAATCAGAAGCTGCTCAGTCAGGAACAGGAACAGCCCTCAGCCAATCAAATCCATCCCTCAGAAATCTGACCGCACATCAGGCAATCTATTTGAAAAATCAGTAAATGTTTGTCAGACATTGAGCATCTGCTGGCGAGAATATCGTGCGCAGCCAGCCCACTGCTTGTCGAACGATCAGCTGCACCACACTGACAGATTGCCAGTGCCAAATCGGCCAGACAAGTTTGTAATGCTGCAAGAGGCCAAAATTAGCATTTTTACCAAAGTCCGTCCCTCCTCTTGCTCTTTGACTGTCTTATTGGTTATTCAGAACCTGTGATCTCAGTGCATTATTGGAAAAAACTAATGCATCTTGCAGTCTCATTGTCAGTCCTGATAAGAGTGTCTCCAGCACTGATAATGATAAGGGGTACGGTGATTTATTTAAAAATGTAATGAGGTGTGTGTGAGTGACACTTGCATTATTTTTGTCCACCAGAAGTTCCTGAGGAGGAAGCAGTACCTCAGGAAGAGGCAGCAGGTGAGTACAGGAAGTGCTGAATTACCTGCGATGCTGACGTCATCCACTGACTGCTGCGCACTGTCCCCTCATGTCAGTCTTGCACACACATGCATGTACGCACGCACACACACACAGACATTTGCTTAATCACTTGCTCTCACTCATTCTCGCTCACACACACACATGCATACATACACATTTTCTTGCCCACTTGCACTCTCTCTCTCTCTCTCTCTCTCTCTCTCTCTCACACACACACACACACACACACCCAATTGCTCACGCTCACTCATTCATTGACTCTCCGTTTCCCTCTCACTCCCCTATCTCGCTCACTCACTCGCCCGTTCTTCCAATAGCTCTCTCTATCTCTCTCATACAGACGCACAAGGCTAGGCTGTATAAAGGTGGAGCAGTTGTGCTCTGGGTAGGGAACTGGACTGGTTTCCAGAAAATCAGTGTTGCTGTAGGCTTCAACATAGTGCATTAGCAAACCCATTAACAGAGCTGGAGTCATAAAATGGTTCCCTTCAATCTCTTGGAATTCAATCTTCCAATGTGTTAACTGAACTGTTTCAGTAAATTCCAAATGCGACATCTTAACTGAAACCCTGTGCTTCAGTAAGTACCCAGCTTTACAGGGACCTGAGTGAAGTCCCCATAAAGATGGTTTCTCCGGTGCCCAGCACTTCAGCGACAGCCTGTAAAAATGTCATGAGTCTGTCTGACTTCTGCTTGAGCGAGGCATGTTTGAGCCAAGCGAATGTTCATGTTACTGGTGTGCTCACGGTCTCCGTCATGATGTTGAGTGCACAGTCCTGGAATGCTGAGTGTAGTTACTGAGTGTGTGTGAGACTTGTGTGTGACTTGTGTTGTGATTTAATGCAGAAGAAGAATCTGTTCCAGTGGAAGAAGAGGCCGAAGCAGAGTCATCAGGTAAACTAGCTCAGCTCTTACAATGTGCATGGCATGCGCACATGTGAGAGAGACCCAGTGAGAGAGAGAGGGGATAGGCTGTGTATGTGAGAGAGACAGAAAGGTGTGTGCGTGCGTGCGTGCGTGCGTGCGTGCGTGCGTGTGTGTTTGTGGAGAGGAGGTTGTGTAATTCTTTCCTTAGCTCAGGGAATGTGAAGGCATTTTGAAAGTTAGGGTCCCTATTCCACGTTCTGGAGGGCAGTAGTTTGTTGAATCCAAAGCTTTATCATCCCAGGACTTCTCAGATACTAATTGTTTTGTGTAATTGTCTTGAGTTGTTGTGTCCATTTTGTGTAATGCTTTTGTGGTATGCCTGTGTTTGGTGGTTTTACCTCATCGTTAATCATTTTGCGTGGTGCCATTTTGCTTTGTAGTTTTTGTGAAACGTTAATGGTCTTGTTTGGTGGTGTCGTGTAAAATTAACGATGTTGTGTGATTGTTTTGTTACGGTTTTGCTTGATGGCCTTGTTTGAATAGAAGAACCTATAGAGACAGAGCAACATGAGGAAGAGCCCATTGGTAAGTGTCTGTATGTCTGTCTGTCTGTCTGGCTGTCTGTGTCTGTCTTCTGTCACTTGTCTGTCTGTAAATTCTGGGATATGAATAGCTCTGTCAGACAATGAAACTGCCTCCAGTGCACTGTACTTATGTCAACATTATGCAGCAGTATTTTTGGTCGGAATGGACACGAGAGTGCCCTAATTAAAACAAGCGGTGCTAGACGCCGATGATGAGCGATGTTCTCTGCCAGGCCTCTTGTGCTGGGTGAAGCACAGGGACTAGGGCGGCCATTTCAGGCAGGTTTTGGATTCTCTCGGGCGAGCCGCTCTCTTTGTCCTCATGTTTATCTTTGTGTGGTGAAGAGGCGACGGTGAACTTTGCACATGTTTTGCCATAAGCAGTGAACAGAGGAGTGAGCCAGCACACACTCTCGCACGGTCTGCGGGAGATAACCCGAGCAGATCAGACCCCTTTGGACACAGGGGCAAAGAATATGCCCCCTCCCCCAAAAGCAGGCAGTCCACCTACACAAACCCAACAGAGTGCCACAGGTGTTAACCCCCAAGCCCAAATGCACATAGAGCTGTAGTGAGAACATGGGGGTTCATTTAACCCTTCAGCAAACAGCCACAAATACAAACAGAAGCAGATTAAAATGGAGAGGAAGGAGTTTGGCAGCTTGGTAATTTTATAATCATACAGCTTTATCAGTGACTGCTGTTTACCTGTACTGGTTGTAAAAACCTGCTAGTTTTAACCTTATTAACATTTCTTAAGGATTATAATGAGGCTTTATTTTGTTAGGGGGAGGTGTTTTCGTCAGTGTCATAAACAGAGTTGTTATGTATGTTATTTGGGTTTATTTGTTATCCCGTTAGCCTCGCTTGGATGATGTCACCTTTCTGCGTTGGCCTTTTGCACAGTAACTGCGCTTATTGAGCAGAAGTGAAGAGGTGACTTTTATGGGCACGTGCTTTCACATGTTAAATGTGGCTGTCACACCCCTTTGCAATCCGGTTTTAGCAGGCTGTGACTAAACTTCTCACCAAAGGAAGAGAATGCAGTGCCTCAGAGAAGGAATGGCTGTGCCCCCTGGTGGTGCTTTGTTGCAATAACAGAAGGTTAATGTTACTGAGCACCTCCGTGTGCTGTATTGAAATAGCTGTCTGTCTGCACAATGAATTCTTAGTACAAAGGCTAGTGGAAGAAGCCAAGGGAAGTTTGAAATAAGCCCAGAGTAGTGAAATGTCAAGGGGACTCTGCCATTCTGGCAGAACAGTACTGTAGTTTTCACCCCTCGCGGTATGTAAATTTGATGGCAGTTGACATTCAAGATTCTAAAAGTCAAACAGGGAAAAAAGATGAAGTTGTGTAAGAGCACCCCAACTTCCCAGTGCCTGTTCTGTTTAAATACATCACTGTGTCCCACACAACAAGGATATCTTGAGCTGATATGTCCATTTATTTTCTATGATTAGTGAAACTATGGAGCTGTAAAAATGTAGAGTCTGGAGGGGACATTGTGTGTGACAGTGATAGCACTCAACCAATGCTGAACCCAGCCAGTTTCTCACGCACTTTTTTCTCACCCAAGTAAGAGTTTGGGCGGCCAAAGACCGGAATTCAAACGCCATGTGAGAAAGGGCTCTAAACTGAAAGGGACAGTCTTCTCTAGCAGAATGCGGTGAAGCACAGAACCCTAAGGGTCAGTGGGAACATGTGGAAGCTAATGAGAGGCCGAGGGCTGTCTGGACATGGGGGGCCTGAATAAAGGGTGGTAAACAGGCCATGGTGTTGGTGACGATGATTATAAGGGTCACAGTGGTGAGGGAAGAAGGGTTTTGCATGCCTCACACCTTCGTCTGATTGGTTGACCTGCCTCTGTGTAGCACTTTTCACATGGTCATTTTGTGCAGCAAAAGTGTGTGCTTCAAAGGGCCGAGTCAGCCAAGTTTAGCTCCTGAGTTTTACTCAAATACATGCATGTAAGTCAAAGGCAGAGAGTGCTGACAGAAGGTCACAGAACTAGCCTGGAAATATAATGCCCCTCTTCTCCTTAGTAACCCTACATAAGGGGCAGCCAAATTGCTTTTGTGATGTATGCAGAAACGAATATTATGCCTCTTAAGAAACTGTATTCGGGAGAAATAAAATTGACTGTCATATAAGAAAATTCTCTTATTTTCAATGTCATGTCCACTCTCGGATCTGGATCATTGAGCAGCACCGCTTTTTAAAGTACAGCATGTGATATGTAGCTGGAGATCTTCAGCAGGACTTAAGTGGGTGTGCTCATGAATGGGTGGAGCTACATTTAGCAGTTAATCCCTTGCTTGTTTCAACCAATTAAAAGTTCACGTTCTATGGAGTAAAACGAAATGATTGGTTTAGAATATTGTAGCTTCTGTAGTCTTTTGAGATCTCAGTACCTCACCTACTCATGTAATGCATCTGGCTAGAATTTTTCAGCTTTGGTTGTAGAGAAAACGTTCAGTGTGTCTATGGAATCTGTGACTTGAGCTCCAAGGAACGTTGTTCATTTCTCCCAGGTTGAGATGGATCCCTGACTCTGTGCAGACCCTTTCCAATGATGTCACTCTTACCCAACGATGTGTTTGTCCTTTCTTCGTGTCTTCCAGATACGTAAAGCTTGAATGTGGCACAGAAGAACTGGGAGAACACAAGGACACACCCCAGCAACATTCCACTGACAGGGAGGAGCTGAGTAATCCCACCGCTGAGCAAAACAACAAAAAATATAAAAAATTTAAAAAAAAAAAACCAAAACAACACAACAACCGTGGAGAGAGTCCTGACTGGGGTCGTAAAGTCCAGGAGTCACAACACATTTCCATTTTACCCGTTTGTCTCTCAGCCTTTGTTCTCGATTCAAACCGCTCGTCGATGTACAACTCTTTAAGTTCCCTCACCTTTTCCTGTGCGAAGTATGATTATACCTTTTTTTTGTCCTGTGATATTTTTCCCTTTTATTTTTCCTTTAATTTTTTTTTTCTATTTTCTATGATTGAAAACTAAGAATGATTTTCAATACCTTAGGTAGAATATTGTGTGAAGGTAGCATAGTTAATCATGTTATGTTTGAATTTTTCTCTCTTTTCACTCTCATCTGTTTCATTTTGGACTGTTAGATCTGTTCCGTTGTATCTGTCACTGCAGTGTAAGAGGAGCAGAGGTACATTTCTTTTTGTTGGTCACAGGTCTTTCCCCTGTGGCCTTAGGCGACTGATTATGATGTCACCATTGTTTTTTTCCCCTCCCCACACTGTTGCAATCTCCTTTTGTGATGTGACAGTGACATGTCTGTGAAGGATCTATGCAAAGCTGAAATGGTCTGTCACAGAGTCTCTACTGAAAGTTTTGTATTACCAGTATGTATTCAGTCTTCACGTCACACTATTGCACAGCTAACGAGAGGTTGTGCTGGCAGGGTTACTCAAGACAATTTGTCAGGTGATGTATGGGTGTGCTAGTGTGTTTAAGCTTTGTGTGTGTGTGTGTGTGTGTGTGTGTGTGTGTGTGTGTGTGTGCATGACCTCTTGTGTGTTTGTCTTGCTTTTCCGAACATTCTAAATGAGCCGTGATGTCGTTATCGATAAGTTGACAGCTGTGACTCTTTTTTTTTTCGTGCTTTTTGTCAGCGCTTTTGCTTTTATTATTCCAACACATTGTACCTCTGTTTGATAGCTGTTTGGTACTGCAAGTGTTCTTGACACAAACCTCAACCAAGATAAACCACAGCACGTTTTACATCTCTTCTATTTAATGGACCACATCAGTTTTTTTTCCATGTGATGTGGGTAACAATAGCTTTTCTTTATTTTTTGCCTTTTGATTAGATTTTAATCTATGTATTTGATCCAGGAACAGTGAATGTCTGCACCACTGCTCTGTATTTTCATTTGTGAATTTTCTTGGAGTGCATTGGTTCACAGCTGTGAAAGTAAAAAGGCTGTGTTTTTATTGCACTCCGAGCTCAATAAGATTAGGGATTTTTTTTTTTTTTTTTGGTCATGATTATTTGACTCCTGATTGGACCTCGTCGACTTGGTCCCGTTGACCTCCTGTAGCGGTCACGCCACAGAAACACAGCCTGGTTCATGGAGCAGGCAGCAGTCTTGCGGTCTGTCACACCGCGGCACCAGGGGGGACTTCGCCTGCAGAGAGAGGGAGTGTGTGTGTGTGTGTGAGAGTGTGTGATTGTGTGTGTGTGTTCATGTACATCTAAGCATGCGTGTGTTTGTCTGTCTGTCCATAGGAGTGTGATTGTTAGCGTGTATGCATGCACTTCGGTCTGCCCGTGTGCATGTGTGTGTGGGCACGTGTGTTCGACCTGAAAAATGAATGGCGGTAGACTGCAGGCTTCACTAGAGCTGTGCTCAGCAAGGGGTTTTCTTCAATTGAGATACAGAAAAGTATCAACTGTTTAAAAAAAAAAAAAAAGTTTAAAAAAATATGGGGGGATGGGGAGCGAGGGACAGGGACAGGAATAATTGGGAAAAGCTGAAGTTAATCTAAAGGGAATGCAGCCGGACTTTTAGAGGCTTAAATTTCTACCCGATCGCTCAGATGTCCCGACGGTCTTCCTTACATCTGGGGCTCGACTCAGTTTCTTAGTTTCTTTTTTTCCTTTCTCTAGTGTTTATTGTCGTCGTTGTTGGTGTTGTTGTTGATGTTGTCGTCATAGTTATTTTATCAAAAAAAAAAAAAAAAGCCGGTATGGCTCTGCCTGCATAACTAGGCTAAACATTTTTAAGAAACTGAAAAAAAACAAAGGTTTGGATATTTTTTTTGAAGGAAACTCAGTGATGTGTTAGTCCCTTCTCTCACTGTGAATCATTTCTCTGTGGGTTCAGTACGTCGTCGTCTTCGTAGCGTTTTATGTACATTGTGGTGATTTGGGGCCTGCCGAAGCATCTGTTGGGTAATGTGACAGACTTTAGGTAAATGCTGCAATGCAAATCTTTTATTTTCTGAGAGATGGCAAGAGTTGTTATCAGAACTTCATTAACAAAATCAATGGTTGCATATGCAGTTTTGTAGAAAAAAATGTTTTTTTTTTCTATAACACTAGTGGGTCTTTTCTACTCTTATAAATAACACTTTTGAAGTCAATGTGAATTTTTAAGGTGGTGTTAATTTTACATTTTCAGCTGTACAAGATAGAATCGTTCTAGATTTTTAAAGACACTTTTTAGATTAAGCATTTTTAATTCTCCGATTTTAAAAAGAAGTGTTAACTTTTACAAAGCCATATGTGGATGGAGTGACCTGCTGCTTTGGGCTTGTACTTCAAGGGAAAGACATCGCACAACTAGCAATAATAACACATCACAGCTCTCCAAGAAAGGAAAGGAATTATTTTTATTGCAGGCTGAATCTGAACAGAGGGTTTACACAGCACACTTGCTTTCCTCAGAGGTTTACATGGTCTTCTGCTGTAAAAGGGTTAACAGGTTTTAAATTATTGTGAAACTGCATTCCCGGGAAGTTTTGTTGACTGTCGACGGTTTTCTGTAAATGTTCTGTTTCGAGGCTGCAATAAACATTTGGGACAACATGAAGTGGTCAGTTCTGTTGCTTCTCGAAGCCCTTTTCCCCTCCCGTTTTTTTTCCTTTCAAACTCTCAGCCACGATCAGGAATGCGGTTTTCTCTGATTGTACACATTCCATGCAGATTAGGTTGTCAGAAATGGAGGCTGAAAGATGGGTTAATGGGTCCATTCACATAATTCTGCATGGGACTTGCTGCTGAGGATACAGGATTCAGCTTTACCTGTCCTCCACTACACCCTTGCAGTGCTTGCTGGTTTTTGTTGTTGCTCAGCACTTGGTGACCAATAGGTTGCAGAATTTCTGGAGGAAAATAAAACCCAGCATACACTGTGGCCCCTCAGGTCCCCAGCCCTTCCCTGATATGTGGCTTTGTGTCCGAAAAGCAGGTTCTGTCAATGAAAACACAGAGTATTCACCCCTCTTAAAACTTTCTGCATTAACATATCTGCTCAGATGGTTGTACTTATTTGTATTGAGACTGTAAAAATTTTGACAAGCTAGCCAACTGGTGATTTAGTTGAGATTTTACAAATAAAAAAATCCTCTCTCAGCCCTATACCAGAAGTATCTGAATTTCCATATTTGCCCTTGTTTTAAATGGAAGACAGATCCAGAAAATATTTACAGGAAGGATATAAAATGACAAGAGCAGTAACAATTAAGCTTCCATTTAGCTACAATCTACAGAGTAACCAGTACTTCATAAAGCCCGGACTTGAATCCACCAAGGGTTACACTACTTCATTTTGAAACCTGTTTCGAGTATTCAACTCTTCAAGTAAAATAATACTTCCTGAATAAAGTACAGAACTAATCATTCCTAATGATTTCATTTTGACTGGTTCAAATAGATTTTGAAAGTTCAAATATAACATACCAAATCAAAATACACTGCAACTTCAAAGTCTAGGAGGTTTATGTTGGCTGTCATGTAATGTACCATTATTTCGAAGTCCAGCTGCTGCTTCTTTATTTAACCACTAGATGGCGCAGTTTCCTAACATGTTGGCAAATCTCCTGAAAAGGAGATTGGTGAACCCTGTTGGGGTGGAGCTAAAAATCGGCTTGTTGAGACCAATCAAAAATGACTATTTTCTAGACAGCCAATGTTGTCACTGGCCCAAATCATTGAGTCACTGATAGTGTGTGGTAGCCCCTCCCATTTTTGGATCAACTAAAACCTCGCTCTCTGACCATTACTAACACAGTTTGCTGCCATATTTACTTGTATATGTAAAAACTTCTATGGATATCGAACTGGAGAAGCAAAAACACTGGACGGCCAAACGGCATACAGTCCCTGAATCCCATGGGTCTGTGTGTCAATAAGAAGGCAGCTTCCTGTAAAATAAGTATTGGCATGTCAGTCTTTCTAAGGTATTACCCAAACCAGTCATCAAAGGAAAGGGTGTATAAATGGCAGTTCTCCGTTTCTGTTTCATGCCTGTCAAAAGAATAAGGTGACAACAGGAAACCATTATGAGGCTAACAATTTCAGCTGATAAATACAGATGTATTTTTATGTCATTTCAGAGTTGTGAACCATCATTTTCCTGATATGTTTATATCCATGATGTTCTGCTATATTCAAAAGAAATGTAAGATTTTGGTGTTTGCCAACTTATGAGCACAGAGCTTAGAAACAGAAGAGAAAAATAAATAATTTCCCTTCTGTGGATGCATGTGTAGTGTGCCATCAAGGTGAACACATTCTGTGCACTATGATATTTGAAAGAGCCAGGATCCATTTTCCATTATTCTTGAACCAGTTCCTTTCCAAAATATTTCTGCATACATTGTGTTCACATACATCACCTCTAATGCATGGATTATAGTTATCCATTCTCTCTCTGGGATCTTAACCACCATTATCAATTTTGAACCTTAAATTAACATCTCGTCCAAAGGACACGTTCTTGTCTAAACCATAGTACCCTATCACTGTGCTTGGACCACAGATTTCTGCTTTGGACCAGAAAGAAGAGTCACCCCGACTGGATACCGCCATCACCTCCAGCAGCAATTTCACTTTCCCAGCAGGTCTCCCAACCAAGTTCTATCCAAAACCCCTATATTTTAGCTCCAGCTGTCTGACATGAGATGGGTTCAGGGCGGTACGGCTACAGGCTAAAGAAACGCCAGTTTTAGATTGCTTTTCAGAGAAAGTCTTTCATGTTGTTGTTTGATCTAACTGCAGCGCTCACAATGAGAGCACGTTCAAGATTATTTTACTAGCGTTTGGCCGTGAGGTAGGAGGCTTCGCTTTTCTCCGTTTCGCACTAGCTATTCGTTTGAACGGGGATGGTTTAATCCAGACGAGACTTCGGCTGCGCATGCCCTTCAGGCAGGGGTCGAAACCATGGAAACTGTTGCCAAGAATCAGCAGTGAGAGGTTCACATCTACAGGCTGTCTGACGTTTGTAGAAGATCGGCGGTAAAGCGTAGCATGAAGCTTATTAAATCATCTGTTAAAATTACGTGTTGACAGCTTTGGCTCAGCTAGTTAAAATACATTTTGAATGACTACAATTTACTGAACAGAGCTGCTGGCTATGTGTTAACCAAGTGTCTCAGCTCTTAGAAATCCCATGAACACATAAACACAGACGTATTCAAGTACGAGTGTCCCCTGATCATTGGAGGATTGCTGAATGTCATGCCAAACACCAAGTTCATAGACAAAAATTGCAATCATTTTTTGCTTTAAAGTATAGTCAATCATCTTTCTGAGAGTAAACTATTAGTCCTGTCCATTTGAGGACATTGAGCCTCTCTTAGACACCTTTGTTTTTTTTCCAAGTTAACCGCTATACTTGCATAAATATAATATCGTTTATTTTCTCAGTTAATCTTTAAAAAGGTTTTATTTTTATGTGTGGGTGTAATATTGCAAGAGGATAAAACAAAGCATAAGAGCACTGACATGCGTCAGATTGTTTAGCTCGTTTCGGTGGTGAGTTTGGGGAGGCGGGAGGGGGAGTGAGTTGTCTGTGACCTGTCTTTACGAGTGGAAAATAAAGGCGGCAGGATTAGTTTAAATTGCTCGCCCGGGATAAGGGGTCAAGCTGTAACTCTGTATTAAAACATCACCGCCTGAGTGGCAGTCAGATAACACTCGTTAGCAAAATGCAGTAGTCCTTTAAACGGGCCATCATCAGCTCAGCCAGCGCTAGGGTTTCGCACTCGGCAGAACTATTGACTCAGTTTCTCCTCTTCATAGTAACAGATCTGTGTTGTTTAGTAGCTGATTTTTTTATCTCTAGTGCTTCGACAGGATTGCCTGAATCTACACTTCTCGTGACTTCTTTACACCCTACAGTCCACACAGTACAACAGGACATTCCATGACTATTTTACATCCCACAGGCCCTCAGCACTACAGGAGGGCCAGTAACTGTTTTACATCCAATCAAAAGCAAACTTGAGGCAACAGGTGTTCAGGGGAAATCTCCCTATGAGAAGATAGAAGGAAACCTTGGGAGGAGTTTCAGGCTACCTTATGAATCTGTGATTACAGACCTCAACCCATGCTCATTAAAAGTGCCCGGGCAGACCGCCGATCCACTTTGCAGTGTGATAAATGGGTTAAACGGTTTGGCTTGTTGGTTTGATCCTTGGTTTTGGCTCTGATGCTGTCCCCCTGAGCACAGAACTTGCTTCGGTAAACATCCAGCTGTGCAAATGGACTGTTGAAGTCAGAGCGTAGGCTCTGTAATTTCCCCCTTGATGAGAATGGCTGCAATGCATAATTAATGACGCATTATTTGTCCATCCATTATCATACCAGCACAGCTGTTTCCAGAGGATTCTCATGAGTGTGGGGGCGAGAGCTTAACAGGGGCCATTTTAAGTACTGCCACACTGTCTGTGAAGATGCAACACGGACCCCTGTACTGTTTACTGTTTTCATGAAACAGGTACTGAAAGCAGCATTTGCTGTTATTTGATACTGCACATTTTGTCCTTCGCTTTTCTTACATTGTAGACACTGAACACTTTTGTCATTTGCTTTTCTTACATTGTAGAGACTGGATACTATGTGATTCACTTTTCTGAACACTGAGTTTGCTTTTTAGTTGAACACTCTGGCGTTTGAGTCTCTCGTGTCTCAGACATGGCACCATCGCTGCTGTTGTCAGAATGCCTTGGACGCGTGGTGCTGTGTTGCTCTGAAGCACAGTGCTGGCAGTGTTGGCGCTGCTCTCTGATGACTCTTTTGCTTGCAGGTTTTGGCAGAGCACAGGCAGCCAGTGCTGAGTCAGCGCTAGTGACAGATGCTCTGGTGCTGTGAGGCCATGTGACGTGGCCATGTCATCGCCATGCCAACCCTTCCATGACACGGATTTGGTTAAATTGTTCAACTGTCATAATTCGATCACAATAGCTATCGTTCCCCTGTTATGAGTTAATATGAATCAGAGGTATAAGTTTCATTTGCGCATTGGGGTGGTGGAATGGTATATGTTTGCACATACAGCATTGTATGCTACCAAGTTTCTTGTAGCATGATGACTGGGGTGGACATACGTCCCTAAACCTCACGCAAATTATGCTTATGATATGCATAGCAGAATATGGCCATTTTTTTCTGCACCAGTTTTAAAGGTAATGAGCAGGTCACATGTCAAGCGGAATCATGATAGAGGTATGACAGGAGAACCAGACTGCCAAGTGTGTAAGTTACTGTGTAAGAGTGTCCCAGGGGGTGGGGGGGGGGGGGGGTGGGGCTCATTGCATATAATATCTGTCTGTGAACATCACCTGCTGGTTTGGAAGCACTGTCACCTGTTTTTGTTTAACCATTTGGCCAAAGGTGATCAAATTCTAAGATCATTCTTCTATATTGATGTCAAACGATAGTTACCCTTGAAAAGTAATGCCATGCTACATCTAAAAGTGATATTTCTGGCAAAATGGAAAGTCGGACATATTTTGAAATGGCATGTAAAGCATTTTTCTTTAAAATTATATTTAATAAAGCATGTTATTTAATAATGTGTTTCATAACAAGACCATCTGACAGAATTCTTTGTGCCCAATTTGAGAATACAGCAACAGATTTTATGTGTTGCCATGGTGAGAGGGTAGAGCCATCTCCTGGGCATTGGGAGAGTGACTAACGCAGATGGCGAGGGAGTTTTATAGGCTTTACAGACCCACTCCAACCAAACTCACATCCAGGTTTTAACAGAACAAATACTCAGAAAACCAAAGCAGAGAGTGGTGGAACAGGAGTTCATGGAACTAGCTGGAAAAGTCATGAAATCATTTCAGAGGGAAGTCATACTTCCACTGACCAATGTTTGGACTTGGGTTACTGCAATTACATCACATAAGCAACCTGGAGGGTGTGATGTGCACCTTAGAAAATTTAAGTATGAGTGGAGTGAGTCGTCAACATTTTACATTGACTACAGGAGGAGGAGGGCCAGAGGAAAATGGAAGGGTTAGCTGAATGAGTGCAGGGCAGATGAGACCGTCTTTTGTGGTCAAGTTTCATAGACACACATTTTGTATGTGTGCTCATGTTGAGAAGTTATAGACATTGATGGGCCATTTAGTGAACGACACCTATAGGACCTTTCAGCTTAGAGAGCAGTTATATAAGATTGCCTTACATGATTTTGCTGGCAAATTGCTGTTCAATGTTTTTTAATATAAAAATGTAGAACTTGGCATTTGTGATCAATACAAACAAAAAAACACCATGGCTTAAAAAGTTTGTTTTGTAGGTTAATGAGTGTTTCTGCTTTGTGGCTTTTCAGCTGCAGTTACATCCTTCACTGTCTGTTTAATTATCTCATAATACTGTAATCGAGCCTTCAGGATTCACACACTGATGCAAACATGGGGATATTGGGAAATGATTAATGAAAAATGCTGATGTAAACTGTAAACAAAAGTATGTGAAAAGCCAGAGTCACACTTGGCTAGTCAGGAGACTGAGTTGTTCTTTAAGAGGGAATTTTGCTGAGAGTGGCATAAATTACTGGTCAGCAGATCAATCTCTTACAGAAACGCACACGCTCACACACGCACACACAAACGCACACACAAGTAGGCAGACACAAACAAATATTACCAAGCACTCAATGAAAAACAGCAGTGTGTTTTTCTGATTCTGATTTTATTTTTATCTTTAGTTTTCTTTTTCAGTAGTTATTTTTTCAGTTATTTGTTCATCATTTAAATGGCACAAATGTACATATTTAAGAACCAAAAAGATAAAAAGAAACATTCTCTTCATGGTCCTTTTCTGTCAAGTTGAAATACCTGAAGAAGTCCAGGGTAATTGTGGAACAATGCTGTGTCAAACACTGGAAAAACTGCAGGCAACCTGTCTCTAAAATTACCTGTCAGCTTTACTTTACTCTTTTGTTTGCCATTCTACCACCTGAAGAAGTTATTATGTCCACATCTGCACTGTAATACAGAAGCAAACCTGTTAAAATTCAGTTTTATTCTGACATGTGTTAATAAACTCAGTCTTATATGCCATATTAGAATGACATTTATACATCTTAACCAGTTTACATCAGCACACACATACACGCACACACACACATCGGAAAAGCTACCTACACCTGTTAACTGAGTTCCAAGGACCAAGTTTTCAGCCCACATTTTCCATGGACAGAATTACCCTGTTCCCACTTTTATATACAGACATTTGTGTGTTCTGTGCCATATTTTGTACATTAGATACATTCCTGTGTATGTTTCACTTTGAATGAGGTCACAGTAGAAGAGGCTCCAATGAATTGTACATTCACGTTTTGTTTAACAGAGAAAATAAGTGCCTGTTTTTGCAGAAGATCTGAAAGTCCCCTCAGCGCTGCGCAGTCTGACGGAGCTCCCACTGTCCTCTGGCCTGTTTGAGCTGCTGTCTGTCAAAGTTAAACGGACATTAGCACTGTCCTGGGAGCAGGCTGGATGTAGTGTCAGTACAGAGGATGGGTGATTCTTTTACCTGTGAACTAGAGCATGTGATACAACTCCTTCATCTCCTCCCCTCATCTCTCCTCCTCGCCTTTCTTATTTCCAAAACCTTCTTCCTCCTCTCCGCCTATTTTCCCATCCCTGTTTTCACCTTTCCTCTTCTGCTGTCCTCTTTTGTCTTTGTTCTCTTTTGGCCTCCCCATCCTTGTATTCTCTCTTCACTCTCTCCCTCCTCTGTCCTCCCTTCCTCCTTCTCTTCTCCTCCCCCGCTCCTACTGTCAGTCTAAGGCCAGCAGTGGTTGGGCGGTCTCATCGTCTCTGTCTTGGCGTTTCAGAGTGCCGGGCTCCACCGCCGACTGAGACCTGAGGAAAAGGATATTACAGTCAGAAAGACTTCATAAAACAAGCTTTTATTACTATTATTATTATCATTATTATTTTCTCAAGAGATCACAGGAAAGGATTGGCTCTTAGCTGGAATATGAGGGAAACTGCTGGAGCATGGGAGCCATTACGGCTCTGAGCTGCACACCTCTGAAACATTTGAAGTGCTTCAGTAATACATTAGTATTGTTGTTTTTGTTGTTGCTGTGGCTTCTGTTGCTGTTATTATGTTGTTGTTGTTGTTGTTGCTGTGCTCTGGCAGTTTCAACACCCCTCATTTTCCAGACAGGGATCACAGGAAGGGATCGGCTCTTGTCTGGAGGCTGCCACGAGGCGGACGGGCCGAAAACGAGCGGTGCGCTGACGGGCAGGCGGAGTGATGACCTCACCTCCGAACACCTCAGCGCCCACCTGAACACTTTCATCCCTGAACAGCAGTATTTCTACACAGCCGAACGCTGGGGAAATGGTCTTCATTTTTTTAAATACTTTTTCCAGGCTCTGCAGTGTGTGAGTGGGTGTGCAATTGTCCGAGGTGGCGTGTGGAGCAGTAAGAGAAACAACTTCTGAAGAGCTGATTTACTGCCTAAATCAGCCTTGAGTAAACTGCACAACCTGAACTGGCCTCCAGGAATATCCTCTTGCAGGGTTGGGTACAACACTCCCAGAATGCACCAGTTTCAGCTGCTCCAGGTATCACTAGAATCAGCTGAGCATTCTGAGTAGAAGTGTTGGTAACAGATCATATCCCACTCTCTTTATTACTCTGCTGTGAGTAAGAACTGGAGTGGATCAAATTCCCTGGCAATGGGTTTATTATTACTATCCCTGTATTACATGAATGAGCAACAAATGTAAAAAAATGGACAAACAGTGGTACACGCAGTAACACCGAATGACACACAGGTTAATGTGCAGCTGGTCTACTTGCTGACCTGAGTGTCTGGTCAGAGAGACAGGAGCTAATTTTCACCCAGCTATCTGCCTGTGCAAGGGCTCCATGTGGCCAAACGGGGCAGACAAACACAACTAATTACTCCATTTTTCTCATCTAAGACTATAAAACCATTTGGTAATGAGATTTCTGCCTCTATTAATAAAAAAGTGATGTGCAAAAATTATTCGCAGCTTCTGATAGTTTGTCCCCCAGGGGCCCTCCCGTATAAGCAGATTTCACAGGCAAAGAGGCTTCAAAGCCAATTAAAATCCCAAACCTGTGAGATTCCCTAAATCTGAAGCACTCACCACAGAGGGCTCAGCTAGAGAATCTTTTTTTCTTTAATTATCACTTAGCCACCCTTTAACAATATCACAGATGGTGAAGTTTCACAGTCAAAATTATGCAAGAACATTAGTTGCCAAAAATCCGAACATTTTTGTCTTCGGCGATGCGCTCTAACAAACATTAGTTGGCCTGTACAATAAACTGGGCCTGAGTATTACTTGAAGATTCAAAATCAGGAGAAAAAGAATGTGAAAATATGGTTCAAAATTAAAAGGAAAACTTGGACGTTGCAGGGTCCTTTCTCAGGTGCTAAGTCACTGTCATTGTACTCTTGAGCATTACACCTCATCAAAATGACCTCAGCCATGTCCAGCTATATAAATGGATGGTGTATATAAATGTGTAAGTTGCTTGTGAGAGGGGCAGCTGCCTAATGACTAAGTGTAATGTAATGTATCGTCTCCTTCCTCTCTGAGAGAACCTTGATGGATTGCCCTCAGTGCAGTGCCAGGTTAGAGACAGTGTTCTACCCATAGTGCACTTGGACTTCTTGTAATGTCTGTCCTATGGGGCAGGCTGTGTGTGCAGCAGTGAGTTTCCCAGTGAGGGAAACATTCAGAGAACGTTAAAATAACACAGCGAAGTTGGCAGATCCCACGGCAACCCCACCGCCACTAATCTCTGCATTTTGTTGTTTTTTTATCCGGATTTAGCGCTAGCAAGAAGCTTACGGCTTTCTTAAATTCAGGCTTTACTCCTTTCCCTCCTGAGGGGCTAAGCTCCGATTAAAACCATCCACACTGGATGAGACGGGGGTGGGGGGGTTGGGGTGGGAGGTGGGAGTTGGGGGGGAAGGTCTTACTTCAGTGAATGTGAATGTGTGGAAGGGGAGGAAGACTCCCAGCTACACATAGCGACCCAAACTGACTGTGCTAATCCTGTCCTACCATTTCAGCTGCCCGGAACCCGTCTCCACATATCTGATCCAATTCTCTAGTCATCTGACCACTCTTCTTGTTGCAAGAATTTATATATTTTTGATAATTTTGCACTGCTCTCACAGTGGTGATGAGGAACCTTCCCAGAAACATCTGTTCTGGCGACTGCTAAGTTTCTGTGTTTCCGTGAATACCTGCTCTAATGATTTTTAAAGATTGTGCTCCAAAACCATTAAATATCCCATCTGACTGGACTACATCTCCCAGCAGCCAGTCCACATCCACAAGAACAGGCTGTGAATGGAGCCACGGCCCAAACAGTGCTCCAAACTATTAAGGAGACGTTTCCAATGACACATTTGCTGATATTATATCCTTTATCTGAGGTACGTTGCCAGAATTATTACATCCAGCTGTAGAAGTATATATGCACAAAGTATGGGCACTGTAGCATAAGAGGTAGGGAATTACTACTTGATATTCAGAGGTTGCAGGTTCAAAGCCCAGGTGGGACATTGCCTCTATACCCTTCAGCAAGGTATTTAACCCCAATGTACTTCAGCACATGTAAATATAAATGGATATCATAGGAGAACATAAGCCATATACGGGTAAGCTGTCTGGATGACGGTGTTGGCTGAACACATAAATAATGCAGTGTAATAATGTGTTAAAATGTGAGCTTTGTAAGTTGCCCCAGTTAAGGGCATCAACTAAATAATGTAATCCAAGCCGCTAAAAATAATCTGCGTAAGTGAATGTGGCTGGCGCAGAGCAGGCTGAGCTCCTCTGTGGCCGAGTGGGGCAGACAGGGGCGACGGCGGGAGACCGGCGGGTTGCTCTCACCTCTTCATCAGGTTTTCGGGGGAGTCCCTGTCGGAGCGCCCTATGGTCTCCCTCACGTGCAGGGCGTTGTACGTGTGGGTGTACTCCGTCTCGTCGTTGTAGTCCGGCCCCAGCAGCGTCCGGGCCCACATTCCCATGTCGTACGGGGGCAGGGTTCCGCCGAACTCTGACGGCAGGCATTCTGGGTAAATCAGCTGGTGTAGGCTGTTGAGGTTGTTGCCATGGAGAAAGATCTTGAGGCGTGGGAGAGAAAAAAAGAATAACTCAAGCTGCCTGGTTTTTTGTACACACAAAAGGACTTACATATTGCCTACATTATATTGTAAACAAAATGTAAAACCATATTTGTAAATAACACTACATTTTAGGTGTGTGTGTCTAGGGCAGAAAGAGACCGAGTATGAGGAAGGTAGGGGGAGAAAGACAGATGGAGGGAGGGGGAAGAGAGAGAGAGAGTGTGAGAATGAGACAGACAGAGTGAGAGGGAAAGAGAGTTTTACCCGTTTCCTCGTCTTGTCTTTGAGGAAAGGCTTAATGATGGTGTACAGGGCGTGGATGTACCAGGGCTGGTTCACAAAGTGGATCCCACCGAATCGAGCAGGGAAGCTGTCCTGTGAGGAGGAGCAGGGGAAGGACCAATCAGAGGGGCCGATCGCATTGAGAAAGAAACTCTTGTAAAAATCAGGAGACCAAGTGAAGGAAGCTAAAACAAGTGTCCAATCTCATCAACTGCTATTCCAAACTAAGGCTTACAAATGAAACGGCCTGTTACATGGCTTTCATTCACTGACTTATGACCCCCCTCAGAAAACGAAAAGATGAAGCTGAAAGACAGGTGTGGCTTAGCCCTCATCCCCTCACACAGTGATGCAGGGACGTGTTTATGTGTCCGCTCAATGGAAACGCAATCACTACCGATTCTGTCGGCAGCTCAAGGAATCGATGGTGGAAATCTGATAAAGTTAAATTCCGCGCTGACTGAGCTGTCAGTGCATGGCGCAGCTTTTCAGGTCATCCTCTAGAGCAGGAGCCCCAGGGAGGAGAAGATCAGACTCAGCACAGTGCTGGGTGCCCTCTTCCCTATACCTAAAATCTGGCCCTCTATGGGCTGAATGGCTTGTCCTTGTCACTGTCTACTCTTACTTATAATGCTTACTATTTTAAAAGAAACTTAATTTAAGCTTTTCGCTTTGCCTTTTCAGCAGTGCAACCATTTTCTCCTCCTTTGTGAACAACTATGCTGGTCACACAATTATCTCTTATGACTTTTAATTGCAGGTTTTACTGGAACTGGGTCCTGAATTGACATGATTAATATTACCTTAAGAAGCACCACTCCTTGGTAGTGTGGGGACTCATTTTTACTCCAAACTGCGGACCATGCATAGCGTATACATTCACCATCAACCATGTTTTATCCCATCTGCGTTTTTCCATTAAGGAAACCAGCCACTTATGGGTTTTACGGTAGTGATTAATAGGTTGTATACAGGCCCAGAAAAGCACAGGAGATTAACTTTAGATTACACAGTGAGAAAGGTTATTGAGCTCCTTTGTTGTGGTAAGGTCATTTTTGCTAAAAGAGTAGAGGGACAGTGAAGCCGCACAGAGCCAGGTGTAAAGGCCTTTTGCTTTTTCATATAAAATTATCGAATGTCAAAACAATCAAGCACCCTTAATGTCATGGTATTCACACTGAAAGCAGACTCTACCTTCCCTCTTGATCTGGTTACTTAGCAACAGGACATTACATTCCATCCATATGCAAATGAGGATCAAGAGAAATGTCAAGTGTTGTTTGTTACAACGAGCGGAGGACAGCGCCACTCAGATTGCAGTTTGGCTTTAAACACTCATCACCGTGAGAACAGTGTAAAAGGATATGGGGAAGTGTGGATAAACAAAGGAGTCAGACCAAGCACTATCACCTCAGGAATGGGAAAAAAACTCAATTTTTAGATCCCTCCGCAAAGATGAGTTACTTAAGTGGAAATGTTGAAAAGAACTTCCTTGCACTGACACTTACACGCAACTATATGATGAATATTCATCAAAATCTCATGAATAATACAGGTTTTTCTCCCTCTAAAATGCCCATATGCCTTTTTATTCAATTAAACATTAAAATGTTCCTACCAGGGTATAATGGATTTTCCAGGAGAAACCTGGGAAATAGTCTGAATTCCGAATTTAGTTTCTGATCGCACAGAATTAACATGCAGTTTTGTCCATCAACCACAGTGTGCTGTAGATTCAGCTCAGGGACAGGGCCCTGAGGGTTGAGGGTTCGAGTCCAGAAATGGGGCACAGCTGTTCAGGTAATGCAATTCACAATTTTGCTCAATCCCACCCACTTGAAATGCAGTAAATAGGCTGCAGAGGGTGCGATAATCACACATAAGTCACCTGTTGCATTCAATATCAAAGTGAAATAAATATTTTACATATATTTCTAGCTGCACCAATCATTATATGTACAGCCTTCTTGGAAAAGTCACATTTCTCCATACCTTTTTTTTATTATTATTTATTTAAGATATATCAGGCTTAACAGTAAACTGAAAGACTTTCTGGCTGAGTAAGAGGATAGTCGTGTATTGATTTCCCTGTGAAGTCGAAGCTTGGCCAAGCGAAGCGTCTGAATGAGAACATTCTCACTTCTGACTCCCTCTTTGATCCGAGACATAGCACCCTGTGAGGGAGGCTGGTGCCATCACTTTCAGCTCTGTACACTTCCACAGAAAATTACAGAGAATTCTGCCACAGTTCTGTGCAATCTTCTCAGCTGACGTGCAAGTGAATCAATTCAACTCCACTCCCTGTTGAGCAACTCTGAAATGTAGCGATTCCTCGTGAGGTTCCCAAAAAAGCACTTCGTTCACAGGAATCACGATTAATCAACACCAATAACTTGGGCTCATCTCAGTCAGATTTGTTCAGTTTGGCACATCACTGATCCAAATTCCACGGAAGAAAGGCGCAAAGCACAGAGATTTCTTGGTCTTTATGTTGCCAGATTGGGAATGCTGTCTGAGGTATCTGGATCATTCATGCTCTAAATTTGCTTGTCAATAACATACAAAATGGAGCCTCTGCAGTCTGAAGTTCCTTTTTCACACCCTGATCCGAATAAGCCTACCACACAAACTGCCCTGTGATCCACATGTTGTCAGGCTCACCACCTTTCACACTGCAGATGCATCACCAATCAACTGCCTATACTGTCAGAGGAACACAAAGTCAGCTTATTCTCACTTGTAGGTGCCTGGTCGGCCAGGAGTGGATGCTACAGAGCAGTGAGGCAGACGGCCGCTATGAATTGCGCCTGGGAAACCCACCTGCAGCCCCTCAATGGCCAGTTTGAGGATGGTGGGCGTGAGCTTGGATGCCTGTTTGAAGGAGAAGTCGCTCCAGTCGATGATCAGAATGAAGCCGTTAATCTGCAGCTCGGGGTCCTCGATCAGCACCTCTAGAGAGAGCAGGATCGCCCGCAGGATGTCAGAGAACGAGTTCCTGTGAAGAGGGCAGAGTTTGAGAGATGAAGAGGGGGTCACAGTGAATCGCAGGCAACGTGAAATGGCTCATGGAAGCTTAAAGACAGTCTTGACTCATCCTTACATTTTTACTTGTTCTACTGATACATCACATCCAGTTCCAAGAAGTCTTACATTGTCACTCTCTGTTTCTGTTTTTATCCTAGTAAAATCAGAGAGTCAGTCTGACTGGAGAAGGGCCTTTCAACCCTGCTGCATCAGACAGCTGACAGTACCTGGAACAGTCAGAGTATCACAGCACAAACCAAGCCTCTAACACAGTCAACGTCAAACTCCTAGCTGTGAAAACACAGACTTCCCAAACCAGCTAACGGAGGCGCTCTCCTTGTTCAAACAGATAACACAGTCAAAGTCACAGTGCTGGACCACAGAGCTGAGAGCAGCTTTAGCGGGGTTGAAGTGGTCTCTCTCTGAGCTGTGAACGTGAGTCCCATCATACGGCTGGCATGTCACCATCACAGTATAACAGTCTGTGCAATCAGCATATGCACAGAGACAAAAATTCACACGATAAAGTTTTCATTGCTGTCTGTTTCGAGGTGATGCATTTTTTAAACAGTTGCATCCTTATTCAGGTCTAAGTAAACATACTGGTTCTCTACATTGGTTCTCTTACCAGGTTTTCATTCAAATCACAGATGCCTTGAATTGTAACAAACTGTTAATTCTTACTAATTGTTCTCATTTAATGTCCTGATAGTGGATTCACTCGCTTAAGCCACATTATATCAGGAATACATTATGTCAGCTATGCATTCATAGAAGAATATATATCTCATGTCCACAATGTGCTTATTGAGTAGAATAGAAAATCATTCTTTTGGTGAGAAATTACATTGACTGATGGAGTCCTAATCTGTGAATATATCAGTACCTGGTCGCTAAAACTAAGCCATTTGTTAGATTATGAAAAATTCAAAGCAAATGATAACCAGCAACACTGGCATTGTGTTATGGGAAAAAAAGCTATGGAAAACCTTAACATGTTTTCAACATGCAATTTCACAGTTGATTGAGAGATTAGCTGTAACAAAAACTTATATGCAAAGGGGTATTCCAGGACTGAATTTGGGAAGCTCCGGTGTAAATCTCTAAGCTGTCTCACATCACAAGGAAAAAGATCTTGTAGAAACTTCATATTACTATATATGAGGACAGCCAGGACTGAAGTAGAGCAGCTGAGAAGGACATTGTGCTTTTAAGGTTATCAGTAACCACTCAAAGTTACTAACACACAAGAATGGCAGTGGATATACTTTCAAAAGCTTTTGTGAGTATCAGGTTGAAATATCAAACACATATTGATTTGTGGATGGCAATGCCTGGGATTTAATCAACATTTTTACTTAACTTTGGCTCACAATTAAAGGTAAGTGTTCATTTTTATCTTCACCAATGCAGCAATAATGGAAATGAACTGGCCAAACTGCTCTTATGGAGAAATGGCATAACACTCAAATTCTCAAGGATAGATGTTGACTAAATCCTGTAAAATGTTCATGAAATGTGCTTGTCAATAACTCAGTGACTGTGCACGGAACTATGGTGGAATCAAATGTTCTGGTTAATGTCTTGAGTGGAAAGTTAAAATTACAGAACAAGGCTGTCGGTGACAATATAGCTGATATTGAGTCTAAAAAGTATTTGAGTTGACATTGGAATGACTGACGTCCTGCTCAAATCTATAAAAGAAAGAACTTTTTTTATGGGGGTGGAGGAGAACATTCCATTTGGCAGGGTCAGGCTGTATTCACTTTATGAACAGAGTCGTGACTAAAGTAATTTTAACGTAAAAGTGCAGTCTCAAGACTCACCTCAAGAACATACACATTGCACAACATTTTGGCGCTCAATAGTTCACCCGGAGAAATGTAGGAACTTGGTCCTGTTTTAATGCTTACTACTACAAATTGACGGCTCAAGCTAATCATGTTCAAACTTAAAGGACCTCCCATAGGATCACAAAAGATCTGCAGCCGCTCACTTCAATTAGCAGATGCATATAGCATTCTAAAATATAGCTAGAAGCGCTGTTCCATTTGTCTGCTGTCTGTTGCCAGATAAGGTGTATTACCTCTGAGGAAAATGAGCTCTGATGTTTGTCCGTGCGCATTTACACGCTGCAAGCATCTGCAGTGCAGACAGAATGATACGGGAATACGGAGAAAACGATGAAGTAACCATTTACCTACTCTGGTCCCAGTTAGAGGCGAACAGTATGAGTATTTTTCGGCCATACTGGTCCGGTGTCTCGAGGATGCCAGGAAACCCGTCCATTAACGCGCGCTTGATCCCGGGGTCGTCGGCTTTGAAGTTCTGGAACATATCCAGGTTCTGCTGCCGGTACTGGAAGTACTGGGCCAAGAGCTTAAAGGTCTCGAGCTGGTTGAACTTGCGGGCCCTGAGGAACCTGAGAATAAAAACGTCGTCCGTGCGCAGGAACCCGATGTCCGGCCGTGTGATGACCATGTCGCGCACCTGCTGGATATCCTGGTGCAGGGTGTCTGGATTCTCATTCAGCTCCAGGCGTGCTTTCTCTATGGTGTCTGCGCTGAGGCCAGCCTGCAGGTGGGCCATAACGATCCTCATGGAGTGCCCAGTCGGCTCGCTTTCAGGGGAACTGGGCTCTGAGATAGATGGTCAAAATCCACTCGCGGGGACGCCTCCTGTCATTGTGGAGTTGTGAAACCCGCTACAGCGCGAGCAGGTGATGTGGCTTTGGAAGCTGCTGCATTCACGTTGCCTATCAGGGAAAGAGGAACGGAACATAAAAATCGTGTGCATGCAAACACGAATACGCAGCCCTAATGTGTCCGCCTGTGGGGAATTATTCTGAAATGCATAATAAGGGATACAAGGGTAAACTGGTGGATGTGGAAATTAATGCGCTGGTATGTGAATGATATTTCCGAAATATCATCGTCATCAAGTCCACGTGTGCATTACATTAATTTGTATTTTATAATAACTGAGCTCTGACATATGGTCATACACACAATTTAATTCCGCGGCATGTACACTGGTACCCTTTAAAATGAGATATGTAGGTTAGTTCAGCGCAGAAATGTTTTCATTATAATGCCCATGAATTTAATTCGTGTCATGAGCAGTAGCCCGACTCTTTCACGCTACATAAGAAAAGCCATTTCTTTTCTGAATATGGTGATAATGAACATATTCTCACGTTCTCGATGCTACCAGGTCAGTTTTGAAAATTTCATTTCTGAATATTGCCTCGTTCAATAGCCTATTAAAGAAAATGAACAGAAATGAAGATCCATACATGACTATTTTAAAAATAGTCTGGTCACATTGTTAGCTACATCATCAACAAGGTAGGCTATGGTTATCATAACTAAAAACTGTTTCATGGTCTGGTGTACTTACAACCGACCGTTCCCTCTTGAATCCACTGCTGTAGCTTACTAGGTGTCCTGTCGTCGAGATGTACTTCCGAACCACAGAAGCACCATTTTGATGATCAAGGTGTTGTTAGTCGAACGCTTTGTGTCCTATAGTATGAGCAACGGTGGAAAATAGCCTATATATATTTGAAACCACCTCCTCCGAATCGACAATGTACTCCGGTCGATGCAACAACTTCTCTTTGTCGCTGGTAGTGAGCGTCAGGCTATTTTTTCTTTGAAGACGTTGACAGACCTCTGTGGAAAACACAACGGTCACAAATTGATGCTGTTTCGCTAAGTCAATGGGACGTTAGGAGTAAAGGTTAGCAAACCAGAACCAAAGCCTCGCGGATCGAGCGCTTGTGGGAGCTGTCCTCGCAATGAGGTTCTGAAACAGTCCGCAGCAACACCACCATCCTCCGGGGGTGGAATAATACGGATCTTATGTCCTCTCCGAAATCATCATATTACTATCCATATTTTTCACTGCAATATTTATTTTTCTATCGCATTATTTCACATATTCACTTCAAGTAACGTTCCTGTAATGGAACCGAGGAAATAGTTTTCTTTGAGATTACGTTTTTTCTTTTTTTTTTTTTTTTTTTTACTTACAAGGACAACACAATACTACCGACATTAATATGTTATAAACATTGAAGGGATATATAGGCGTGAGCAACACAACGACGATTCGGTCCTCCAGTGTCCTCCAGGTCCTAAGGAGGTTCCGGAGCCAAATACTAAGAAGGCTACTCTACGTAGCATCTGTGCACTTACTTACAGCCAAAAAGGACTGTACTAACAAAATACTTCAAATTATCAGGAAGAACAACCAATTTAACATCTCAGACCACTCAACAGAACTGTGCAAAAATATATAATTATAATTACTCAATTGACCAGACTTATTTTTATTGCTACCCAGTACACGGGCTTTTCAAATGTAAGTATGCTATACATGCTCATGACTGGTGTATACCAATTCATGTGTCCACAGGCTATAAGAATTCAAGTCTGGTCTGGTATTCTGGCTTTTTTGGTCACCCATTGCTTAGTGATGAATAAAAACATGTGTTTCTTGGGTGTGAGGTGTATGTGGAATTCAGCTGACCACTGAAACCAGAACCCACTGTGACTCTCCAGGACCAGAACTGAAGACCTCTAGACAATCATGTCTACAGCACATTCCTGAAAGACAGACATAAACATCATATGTGAGTGTACTGTCAGTGAAAGTGATACAGTACCGGCTGGATCAGGAGAATGTGGCCAGGCACACCTCCTGAATGTTAAAACGTGAAGATTGCTACTATGTTTCACCACTTCAGGGATTGGAAATAAGTTTTGAGCGATGCAATCTTGCCCCAGGTCACTGACGCTGCCCTCTGAAGTTGATGAGCAGTTACCATAACGGCAGGGCACAAACTTCCCATCTATGAGACCTGCTGTTGAGTCTCAAGAGTATTTTTATTCAAGTCGTGTGTGGTGTAGTAGTAGCTGTTTTCAGATGGATTGAATAAATATATACAAGTAAACAGATACTTTTTCCACAGCTCAAGGTGGTCATTTTTAGGTGCTAAACATACAGTTCCTGCTACTGGCAGCTATTGCCGTATAGTTCTTAATATGTGCATATCTGTTGTTCTAATAGAAACACTTGTGTACTGAGGCTGGTTTGTACTCTGCTGTCTATGCAACATTGAGAAAGACTGAAGCAAAGACTTTTGCTCTGTTTTGGAAGGATTTCAGCTTGCAATGGCTGTGTTTTTAGTTATTGGTATTCTTTTTTACATACCTGTAGTTCCTTTTGCAGCAGTTTGTTATTGCCAATGTCAACATTATATTTTAATTTTACTGATTAACTGAAAATTGGAAATAATGTAATTGATATTTAAAAAAGTCACATTTTAGAACAGAGGGAGGCAAAAGCAGTGCTGCAGTGCCATTGTGTTGGAAGGATTTTGTTTCCAAGGCTCAATTAACTAATTAGGTGCATACACTAAAACCAGGATGCTCACAGATTGGGCCATGGTAAATATTGTTCATATCCAGACATGAGAACTGTATTGATTGACTGTATTGATATTTATGAGTTACCGAAAAAGCTGCAACATCAGATTACATAGTGGATTGAGTTGGTATAATGAATAAGGTTAGAAATTGGCTGGAAATTCAAAGACGATTTTGGCCATCCTCACCCTCTGCTGCTATAGTAGTTACATGAAATTTCAAACCTGAAAGTGTGCCCTCTTGTGGTTGAAAGGCAGTAATGTGTGGTCTTTAAATGGAAATCTTCCCTACCAGGGGAAGATGTTAAGGCAGGGTTATGTCTCAAACGTTCACTGTTCCATAATCTGGCCTCCACCTTTCTTCATGTGACCTATTTTATTAATCTTTCTCATTTTTGACATGATTGTCATATTTAAATGATGGGTTATGTAATGACTGAAAGAAACTGTCTCCAGTGAATCAAAATAGTTGATTCCATTCAATCCTATATAATACAAGATGTCTAGCTATTGACCTCTCCGGTATCTTAGGGTTCTATGCATAAGATTCCAAATTATGATTTCGTATTGCTTACTTTTGCAGTTGTCTGTAACAGCTATTTAAACTGGACAGGTCTCTCGTGCAGAAGAGATTTTAAGTCTCTGTTGAACTAATTTGGCTCAATAATGGTATTTTAACTATAAGGTTTGAAGCTGAGTTTGGGGGCACAGCTGCTGTTTTACCATCTGTTAAAAGAGAAAACCCTCAAAACTCCCTGCTCCAAGGTCACCATGCAACATTTATCAAGAGTTTCAGAGAGATTTTTAAAAAAATATCAGATCAAAACAGACACCCCAATCAGATACGCCAACTGATCCTTGAGTGCCCATTCCAGAAGTGACATTTATAATCAACATAAACTAATAAAAGCTTTGAAAGAATAACCCAATAAAAGCTTTGGTGAGCTTCGCCATGGTCGCATTGGTAACAGATCGTTTTGAATGTCTCTCCCTCTCTCTGAGACTTTGTTATTCTAAACTAAGACATTTTAAACGTTTCCGTAACTGTAACCTTTTTGCTGATGCGGTCTCTGCTGACACCCAGCCTTTGCATTCAATTAATCCCGGCAGCATTCAGTGAGGAAAGATTTCGGATTAACATTCAAAACACGCACATTAGTCAGGAGCGGCAGGAGTTCTGCCTTTCCCTGGTGGATAATTAAACTGCGTTTTCCCTCATTATTTCAGGTGTTTTTTTTTGTACAGCAGGCAATTCAATCTATATGCATGAAAACCTAAAGCCTGTCTAATTTCATTATGTTCAGGGGTGTTGTGGACCTCAGGGTGGGGGGTGAGGTAGCGTGTGGAGCTCGTCTGTACGCTGAATGGGTATTAGCATGCCCTCTCTCCTCTGTGCAATTATGCTCTAATTAAGATGGCATCTAATGGGTCTTCATTGTGGCTCACACTGTCAAGGCACTGTTCCAGTGTGAGTATGGGATTGAATCTGGACCATGCTAGTGCCAACTGTGGATTGGCCCTGTCATCACTTAAGGGGAGGGGGGAAATCACCTGGCCTTCAGTTCATCTTTTCTCTCTAGTGCCCCCCTCTGGTCATTTAGGCACTAGCAGCCTGTATGTGAAGTGTCTTCCTCTGGCTCATGTCTGTGCAGTTTGAACTTCAGAGTGACATCAGTGCCATCTTTCAGAAGGAGGAGACCACAGAGGTTGTAACATTGAGCGCAGCTTGTTACAGGTGAACATTCATTACATTACAAGCATTTGTACATTGGCATCTTTTCTAGAGCGACTTATGAGTTAAAGTGCATTAACCCGGGAACAAGTGCTAAAGTGCTGGAGTGAAATAAAAGTCCAAAGTGCCAGAAGGGATAGAATGGAGTAACTCTGTGGATGGTCTGTTGAAGAAACAACAAAAGGAAAACCATTTGTAACAACAACAACAGTCATAAGACAGCAAAGTTATGTTGCTACAAACAGGACTAAGGCTAACTAGAGGAGATAGGGAGGTATGGAGAGAGGTGCATCCTGAAGAGGTGAGTCTTCAGTCTGTCTATCTGCTGTTCTGACCTCCGTGGGAAGGTCGTTCCACCAACGGGGAGCCAGAACAGACGGCAGACATGACCGGGAAGTGCAAATAAGGAGTGGAGGGGGCACCAGCTGCACTGATGACGTGGACCAGAGCGTAAGGGAAGGTGGGTAGGGTCTGATGATCTTCTGAAGATAGGATGGTGAATTTTGCTTGAATGTTTGGAGAAAAATATATGGGCCAAAAAGAAACTGACTACTGAAAAGTTGTGGATTAATCAGTCCTAAAATTCTGCACTGAAGTCCATTGAAGAAGAGCAAAGAAATATTTTCTTTCGAATACAAAGAGAGAGGTTTTCTCGCTAGTAAACGCATTATTATTAGAACGCCATATTCGCGCTGTCCCCTGAAGCTCCGACTCAGTGTCTGATTGGAATGACTTTCATGCAGTACCAGATTTCTCCAGCAGAGGTCACCCGTACATTATCAATCTCCTGTATAATGGCAGTGTATCTCAGCACAACTCATTCGTCCAGATACCTGTTTGTAAGATTGTCAGAATGACTGGCCTTAAGGAAAAGTATGCCAACACACCACTTTCTGTCCAGTCATCCATTAAAACTCCTCTTAGGGGGAGGAGGATTTGTCCTATACTTTCCTTGACCTCCACTTACTTCACCAACTCCAGATAAGGCCAGAGACAGAGCTTTCCCACGACTCCCAGCAATGTATAAAAACAAAGCACCAACCTAACAACTTAGATCATGTGACACACACCCTCCCAAGTTACTTAACCCTGCAGGGATACAGTCAGGACCTGCAAAGAGTTCAAGGCTGGAACTAGGAGAACTGATGAAAACTAAACAATCGATTAGTACGGGACCTAAAATACTGGAGGTTCTGTGCATGCATTTGGGTGTGTGTTAGGGGTCTATTTCAATAATAAGCAAACTCCTACAGGTCCTACTGGAGCACTGTTTCCTCCACACCATGCCTCCACTCCACAGTTCCTTACACTCTGATTCACTATGAAATGAATTTCAGCTCAACAAATTTTACACCGTCCCAAGCCTTCCCTTGTGCTTTATATCCGTACCTCGAGAGCTAGCTTTGATCTCCGCTGCCCTATTAAAACATACAGCTCAGGAGCCACGGGACTCTGTCAAAGCGCGCCAGCAGAGCGTGTGTGTAACCCAACCCCAGAAAAGGGATATAGGCACTTTGCGAGGATGAAAGGTCTACCGTATTAATCAGCGCTGTGTTATAAAATACAGAATATGAAATATGATGGATGGAGCCCCATGGGTGGAAGCCAAACCGCCACCCCCGCTCGGCCCTGCCCGCCCAGGCTGTGGGCCTGGCAGAGCAGCCCCAGAGCTGCCTGTGGACCCATAATCAGAAGCACCTGTGCCCGGAGGAGGAGAGGGAGAGGAACAGCTTCTGTTTGGGAGCATGCCCAGTCAGCGGCCGGCCACATGTGGCCCGCCACGCCAGCATATGGGAGACACAACAGTGAACGTGTGCATGTGAACACACACACACACACACACACACACACACCAGCACAAACTCAAATAAACACAAACCCACATTCACACACACCAGCACAAACTCAAACACATACACACATACACACACCAGCACAAACTCAAATAAACACACACACAAACAACAGCAACAGTTGCACACACACACATACACACACACACACCTGGCAAAAGCATCCACACAGACATATAAACACTGACACCAACACATGCACAGACACACACACACACACACCACACACACACACAAATTCTCATGCATGCAACACATATTGAGCCGGTCATAACTTCGTCACATTTCTGCCTTTTTTCCCCCAGGGGAATTGCGCTCTTGAAATGTCAGTTCAGAAAGATCAATGGGCCTTCTGTGAAGACTGCTTATTGATGGTATATAAATGCTCCAAATGTCAATACATCAACAGGCCAGAGTAAAATTTCACAGAAAAGGCCCTGGCAGTCTGCAAGGCCAGACAAAAGCAGGGGCTGGCTCAGCTGCACTGTCACACAGGACACTGCTGAAGAGCCACCTGTCCCTGTTTGATTTTATCCCAGGTCAGTGAGACCCTCCCAGGTGGCAGATGGGAAGGGTCAAAGGTCAGATCTCTCCTGACCTTGCCTTGCTCCCCCATGTCACCCGCGGAGGAGTTAAAATGCACGCGAACAGCTCGTGCTCCTCTGCACTTGACAGCATTTGTAGAGATCGATCGAGGGTTTTCTGAAGGCCCTACTTATTGATGTTATGTAATTGTGCTGAATGTGCATCTGCGTTCAAAACAATGTGTGGGTGCTATCTCATTGTTCCGCTCTCATGTTCTTCTTTTAACCCCTTCTTTTATCTGTATATGCTGCTGAACATGCAGATGTTTGTCACCCTTCTAGGATTCATCTGTGTGACCCCCCCAATGCAATTCACAGCCTATAATCCCCTTCTGATGCCTCAGCCGGTAGATGTTGGCTTCTGCCATACTGTAAACTGCAGAAAAGGTCAAAACTTGGGTTTGTTTGTGTTTTTCAAAGGTAACACATGGGCTTTACTTTGACTTATGGGATATCAATGCAAAGCTCATTTCTATAGAAGTTTGGAATGCAGTCACTGTAGCCATCTAGCTGTCGCATTCTATTTGTGTGAAATCCACACCATAGTTCCGGAACAGACGCTCTAGCAATTCCTCAATGCGACGATCTCCAATTTTACGGTTGCACAATGAACCTGTTGTGTTCCATTTTTGTAACTGCTACCTGAAGTTTAACTGATTTTCAGTACAGGTATTCTTGCTGTTGAATTAAAACCACACTAAAGTGCCTATGGTCACCTAGGCCTTTTTTTCCATGAAGTACTGTGGTCTAGCAAACAAAGATGAATGCTGTCACCCCTTGCATGCAATGGTCAGAAGTGCTGTCGCCATGGCATCTCCTCCCAGATGTGCTGGGAGTCATAGCATGCGAGTGACCAGTGCATGCACGAACCTTGGACCTAAAGAGCAGTCCACTCAGAGAACATCTGCTCTTAATTTAAACTCCCCTTTAGCCAGTTTTATTTCCTGTTTTTTTTTTTTTTTTTTTGAAAAAATGAAGCAGAAAGTGGAGATGTAACTCCAGGAGCTATTTGGAAAAGCTGTCGCTCATACAGAATAGGGGTGTCACATCTGTAAAATACAGACGTTACGATGGTCCGATTTCCGATTTTTCGACTTTAAGATGGTGCGACAGCGTCACTTTCAGTACAGTATTCAATAAATTACATGAGATATTCAACATTTTAGTATAAAATAAGCTTTCTGTTAACGATTTTGCCCAACTGTAGGCTCTAAGCACATTTAAGGTAGGCTAGGTGATGCTATGATGCAGGTGTATCAACCACCAAGGTAGGTTAGGTGTATAAGGTGAATTAAATGCATTTTCGACCCAAGATATTTTCCACTCACAATAGGTTTATCGGAATGTAACCCATTGTAAATCGGGGACCATCTGCGCTGAATAACATACCATTGCATGAGGGATACTGTTTTGGGAGGACAAATGATTTTCCCACCCAGAATACTCAATTTTAACCTTACAGTTCATTTTCGTACCTGGTGTACAGTCCAACACCTTTGTGAAGCACAGGATGTTATTTATCAGCTGAGAAACATGGAAATCAGCCAAGAGGGCTTGTAACAGTAAATGTTTTGTCCCTGAAAAAAAGAAAAAAAAAAAAAAAAAAATTCTCACAGGTAATAAGCTAGCAAAAAAACTCTTTCGCATTTGATGAAAATTTATTGTAAAATATCTGGATAGGCAGTGAATAACTTCTTACTGAATTATCGCAATGTGATTAAAATATGCCAGTTAATGTACAAAGGTACGTGATGCGATCGCTTTATAAAACCAGTGCACTAGACACATAATCCTGAGATTAAGGCATACTACACTGAATCTGGACTCAGATGGCCTATTTAAAGGGCATTTGCATAAATTAGCTTCTGTAATCCAACAGGATCCAAGCAAACTCCACAAAGGAAAAAACTACCTATTGTTCAATAAACTGGATTCAAGTGAAAGCCTGAAGTCAAATATCTGATCTCAAAGCGATCAATTACATAGTCCCCAGCAGTAGTTTGACTTTTTCTCTTTTTTTAACGTTATCGACAGGGAGGGGATTACCATTTAAAATTCAATTCATCCTTCATTAAAAGGGACTGCAATCAGGAATTTTGTTCTCATTCATAATTCAATTTATATGCCAAATCCCAAACCAATCTATAGATTAACAGGATTTATGCCTATCAGACTGAAAGGGAGCTATAAGCTCTGCATTGCATTGAGTTGCAGTGTAGTGTCCCTAGGTACTACTGCCAGGTAATGGGGACTGGCTGGGCCTTCATGAACCCAAAGGTGGGTGGAGTCATCACCTGCTCCCAAACCATAGTCTTCTGCTATAAAGACCAGCTTTTAATTGGTCTACTAGTTAACTGCAAATAGGGTGGGTTGCCAACTAAAAGCTTAGTAATTTAAACAAAATGAAACAGTAAAACCAACCAATGAAATCAACACTTCCAGTCCAGCTTGGTTTCCTAGTTGAATACCGTGTATGACTTTTATTAAAAGCATCATTACTACAACACTTTACAGTATATCATACACAACGGTTTCAGAAACAGACATAAAAATAGACAGGGAAATCAAATCCAGAAACCCCCTTCACAAAAAAAAAAAAAAAAAAAAAACTAACAAAAAAAAAACCCTAAACGTTTCCATTTAAAGTCACATCTGTAAACTTCAAGGCTAGTTTAGAATTGAGGTAATGCTGTGCATCTTTGTGGCTAGAGTAACAACAACAAGAAAAAAAAAAAAAAAAAAACCTTTCAATAGACAAAATGTACCTGATTTTTTTTTTTTTTTAGACAGTTATTACCAGTGCATAAACAAGAGTAACATAAAACAAACTGACTGCAGTACTTTTTTCTTCTTGATTTCTTGGTCAAGGTCCCAGAGCGGAGTCCTGAGGACAGTGGGCCGTTCAGCAGCTGCCTTTAATAGTTATTGCTGTTGTCCCCAGGGCTGATGGGCGTGTCCTGGGGCAGTCTGAGTGCTATACATGAGTCATATGAATCCATTTCATCCTGACCTTCACAGCGCTAAAAAATAATAATAATAATAATAATAATAATACAGAACACAAAAAAAAAACCAAACAAAAACTCAACAGAAAGTAAAACTGAGAACTTTAAATATGCACATCTTGGTTCATCCGTCACCATGGCGGCGGATTGAGGTGTTCGGCCGCTACGCCCCTAGGGAGATCCAACGCCCCCTACTCTCGCGTCTGCTGAAGTGTGAGTGAGCCGGACGCGAGAGGGGAGGGAACCAACCGGAGAGCAGCGGCCGCAGAGCATCGCTAGAATGATTCCAGCCTAAAAGCACTACGTTTAACAGTTCAGTCACCTCTCTGTGGTGAATAAATAAAACACACGGCAGCACGGCCCTGTGCCCACAACACCTCTCTGAGAGACTAACAGTTTGCAGAATTGTGTGTCTGTGTGTGTGCTTGTGTTTAAGAGAGAGAGAGAGAGATAAAAGACTTATTTGATTTGCTTTCGGTAAAATAACGATAAAAATGTTAAAAAGCCTGAAAAACAAAACTCTAAACTGGACGTTTCCAGTTTCTGGTCCTGAGAGCTGCAGTGTCTGGCTGTTATTTATCCCACCCTTGCCCTGCTCCACCTGATTTCATTGCTTAGTTCACCTCTTTAGTTTAGAGGTGAACTAGTGAGTGATGTTGCTAACAGCTGGAGAAAATACCTGCAGACTCTCCAGCCCTCAGGACTGGTGGTTGAGTATGTCCATATCAGGGCAGTAACACAGTACACAGTAGCATGGTTGAGAGCCTGAGCATGATGGGAAATGCAGTTCTTCTCCTGTCCTGTAGAGTCCAGGCCCTTGTGCCCTGTTCTCCATCTGAGCCTGGGCGATGACAGATGTTGTATGGGTCTCACTCGTCCCCGCCCGCCTCTGCGCAGTCGCTGGAGCCGTTCTCCGCCACTCTGCTCCCCGTGCTGGTGTCTGTGGAGGTACCCGGGCTGCTCACGGCACTGCTGCCCTTGTTGCTCTCTGTGCCCGCTTCCGTGCCGACACATGCGCTGCTCTCGGCGCCGCTGTCCACCCCGTTCTCCGTGGGGGCGCCCGTGTCGGCGGTCGTGCTGGAGACGGTCTCGTTCTCTGCGGCTGACGTGGTAGCGCTCCCCGCAGTTGACGCGGCCCCGTTCTCCGCGAGGGCCCCCGCCATGGCGCTCTGCAGCCCCGCCAGCGCAGCCTGGGGCAGGCCGGGCAGGGAAAGACCGCCCAGGCCGGGGGGCAGGAACATGGAGGGGTAGAACAGCCCTGGCGCCATGGCGGACAGGAGGAAGGGGTTGAAGGCCAGGGGGTTGGCGGACATACTCGCCGCCACTGCAGCTGCGGCAGCTTCGTCCTCCGCTTTCGCCTTATCTGAGGTGGTTTTCCCCTCTTCCTCCTCCTTCTCTCCATCCCCCTCCTCCTTCTCCTCCTCTGCGTTCTTCTTGGGCGCGGCTCCTGCCTCGGGGGCGGAGCCAGAGCCGGCGGCGTTGGCCAGGTTGCCGAGTAACCCGCCCAGGCCGAACATGCCGGGCAGCATGAGGGGCAGCAGGGCGGCGGCCTGCTTAGGGTCGGTCGGGGGGCAGCCCATGAGCCCGGCCAGCTGCAGACTCTGCAGGCCCCCCATCAGCCCGCTCATCAGCAGGGGGTTGAGCCCCTGGGGAGGGGCTGCAGGGGCAGGGGCGGGGACCCTAACCCCCGCTCCCTCACTCTTGGGTCTCCGCCCACGCCGACACGCACCTTCCTCTCGCACCACCGGGCCATTCAATAGCCCGCTGAACATAGCCTCCGGCAGGAAGCCCTGGAGAGAAACGAGCGCTTTATTTAATGACAAAAACAGGCCATTTGGCCCAAACAGGCTAATCATTCACTTTCACAGTACCCAGTACTACATCAAGCTTGGACTTGAATACTCAATGGCTCTCTGCCCCTACTCAAATGTTACCCATTGCCAAGTCTTTGTGTTTTCTCCTTAAACCAAGTTCAAGTTTCAAATTTCAAAAGGTTTAAAAAACATCACTGCATAAGATGAGTGCATGAAATTAAATGCTTCAAACAACAGAGAGGGGCACCTAGTCACAATACGTCTAATTACTGTCAAAATTAATACACAAAAAGTTCTAAATACATAAAAACCAATTCACCAGGAACCAAATGGGGCAAGTTGATTATACATTTAAGGATATGGTACACGTTTAGTGAGACCAAAAAAAAAATCTGCATTCTCTCTCCAGCTGGGAAATTCATGGAAAGGAACATGTGGATTTTACTTACAGACTGCTTGACAATGTCGGTCCAGTCGGGCGAAACGGCGAACTCGGGGTTTTCCTTCAGCCACCTGGCCAAGTCCTTAATCGGGGGTGCCATCGCCCCGCCCATCTGAAAATTTAACAGAACAGAAAACATGCTCACCATAACTGGGCTAGCTGCTCAGAGGCTGCAGGTTTTATTCCCAGGTGGGGGCACTTCCTGACCAAGCTACTTAATTACTTCAGTAAATATCCAGCTGTAATAAATAATTTATCTTATGTCAGCTGTGTAAGTTGCTATGGGTAAAAGCATCTGCTACATGCCTGAATATAAATATAAATATATCCCCTCTGTGTGTGTGAGTATGTGTGTGTGTGTGTGTGTGTGTGCGTGAACCCTTGAGATTTAGCTTCAAACTCCTTAACTCCAAAAACTCAAAGTCCATTGAAGGTCTCTCTAATATAAAATGGGCTCAATATCCATGAAAATATTTGCTTTCCCAAGATCAACGGCTCAAACCCCCCGATCTAAAACACTTGAGAAGAAGATAGAGTCAGGATCAAGATCCGAATACAGACTCAGGATCCAGGATTGGCTTGTGAGGGTTGGGGGCGTGATGAGTGGGACACTCTCACCTTCCTGCCGCTCCGGCGGTTGACCACCGGCACCCGCTCCTCCCCTGTCAGAGCATTGATGTCGATCTTGTTGGGGTTGCGGCACCGGTGTCTCTTCTGCTTTGGCGTGTTGAACGGGGAGAAGAGCAGCTCCTCATTCTTCTGTGCGGGGAGGGGGACAGGGTATTCAGAGGCAGCAAATGACGACGACAGAAAAGTGCATCACAGAATAAATACGGAAATATGAAAGCACACAGCTCAACTTTCCTTTGTTTGTTACCATTTTGCAGGTATGAAGTATCTCTTAAAAAACCATACTTACTAGCAATTTATGGGCTAGCCTGCGATCTGGTAACAATTTCACATTTGGTTGCATACAATATCTTAAAGTATCGGCCACAGTAAATGAGTAATGGTCAGGAACAGCAAAACAGTTATTCAAAACAGTAATTTATACAACAAAAAGACCAAGGCACCAACCCCTGGTAAGGACAGACAGAGAGACAGTAAAGGCCCCCTGGGAGCCAGAGATTCCATGAATAAATCTCATCTTTTCCCATATGTACCTAAGGTCTGCAGGGTATTCCAGACCCCTACCCTGAGAACACACAGACCTTATACAATACCTAGGCCAGTCTCTGCGGCCTGTTTGGCCAGGTAGGCATATTCACAGATGGACCCACCGATCCATATCACCAAAGATAAATCTATATTAAATTACAAGTAAAGAAAATTAATTTTCTTAACCAAGTCTTCATGAAAACACATGGGAATGTGAGGTGGTTTGTTTCGGAACGGTGGGAGGCACTTACTGGTGAATAGCTTGTTGTGTCGACAGCGTAGGTGGAGTGTTGCCCTAGCCACTCGCTCGAGTTCCTGTTGCCGGGGGCACCCCCACCCAGCGGCCCATTTCTGTGAGCCAGGTTGCCAACGGTGACCTGGGTTTTGGGGTTGCGCCTTGCTGGGGATGGAATGTTTCGCTGCGAATGCGAGGGCGTTTGCACCCCGTCCATGAAAACTTTGGTCATTTCTGAATCCTCCTTTTGGTGGGTGCAAAAAAAAAAAAAAAAAGAACATTTACAAATGGCTCTCAGAAAAGTCCCCTCCCATTTGCACCTTGTTTTCACAAACTTCCCTCAACAGTGGTGGCAACTGCTTTAAAAATTCACCTTCTTAAAGATCATTATCTTGACTTTACTTTCATCTATAACACTATGCTATAAACCAAAGGAAGTAAAGTTTCCTTTGGTTTTAACAGAACACAAATAAAAGCTTGTATTGCTAACAACTAATGGCAGATTTAGCTGTACAGTTAGAATGTTTTTACCCATGAGAGTGGAAAATGCTTTCTTTGAAACTTTACCTGTTTGCGGTTTGCGAAAAGCAGCTCCAGCCCTTCCACGTTTTTCCGCCGTCCCCTCCTCCTCTTGGTGGGCAGGTCCTCCTCTGGGAACGCTCCGTTCACGTGGGGTCCAGCTGAGGGGGAGGGGATGCCGTTGTGGGTGTGGGCCTCTCTCAGCTGGGCCACCATCTCCATCAGGTGCCTGCGCTTGGCCGCCCGTTCCCCCTCCGCCTTCCTTCTCCTGTGGTGCTGCTCCTGTGGGAACCCAGAGACCACAGCCTCGTCCTGTGCAGCACCACACATGCACACACACAAACACATGCACGCACATACACAAACACACACACACACATGCACACACGCACGCACGCACGCACGCACAGAGACACAGGGAGAGGACATCAGCTAGGAGCCTCACTTACTGCCTGTTTGACTCAGGCAGAATATATGACTGTCTGGCCCTTACTAGTAGAGCTGCACCAAGCCTTATTTGTCTGGTTCATAACCAGAGATGGAAAACCCCACTTCAGAGAGTAAGCCTACTACCACATACAGGTGCACCTCCCTGAGCACCTAACCCCCACGATGTGGAAAAACCGTGTAAAGTTTTCGGCCCCCATAGGCGAGCATTCGAGCATAACGAAGCCAAGCAAGCACCTCCAACACCTGGGGGGGTTCGCAGGGGGGCTGCGATCATTTTAAACCAGACTGGAGTTCTGCGCTGTCTAGTGCTCAAATGATTAGCCAGTTTCAATGGACAATTACATTTTTAAAAGGGAGTTATCCCATAACTTCATTGTTTGTTGCCGACCCCACGAAAAATCAAAGCGCGATGTGGGAGGGTCACCTTTATTTGTTCCATTATGGCACTAAGCCACCTGTAATTAGCACAAGTCTTCAGCCAGGTAAATGAGCTAATGCATCCGATCACCTGTTCTCGCGCTCAGATAGAACAAATACACGGTAGTACTTTTACTTTATGAAGCCAGAGTTTTCCATCTCTGCTCATAACTAGGAGTCAGATAAGATGCAGTCTCTGGTCTTGTGTAGGTAGGACTCACGGCTGAATTGGCTCCTGAAGGGGGAACTTAATTCAGCCCCTAAAAGGAGACAGGGATCTTTGCCCCTCCCCTGTACATGCCGACCAACCAGAGAAGACAGTGAAAAGGAGTGCAATAAATAATCAATTAATCAGTCACAACCACCCCCTCCCTATTCCTCCCCGACTACTTGTCTCACTTATTTTTTTCTTAGTTCAATTTCCATCCAGTCTCCCAAAGGATTACAACTTCAAACACCATGCTGAGCAGCAGTGCTAACCCCAGATTTTGAGCATTTTTGGGTGTTGGATGCAACCAACTAAATTACCCAGAACTTCTGAGAAGTGCTAATGAGAAGCAAGTATTTGGAGCTTGCATTTGCTGGTCCAGGAGGGCTGCCATACTGATGTTAGCAGGAGGGGGGGGGGGGTTACCTCTGGGATCTGGGGGGACAGTGCCCCCACCTCGCTGTGGTTGCTGCCGCCGCCGTGGCTATGTCCCGCCTGGCCCGCTGCCGAGAGCTGGGCGAAGCTGTCGCTCCCCGTCGCCGTGGACACGTATCCAGGCAACGGTGCCGACAGGAAGTCCAGTAGCTGGCGCCTGTTCGCGGGCCACTTCCCCTTCATCACCGTGTCGCATACCTCATCCAGACGGTCGATTAGCACCCTGTCCTACAGAGCACAGAGAGAGGACAGGGTAAACATCAACCAATGAACTATTTGTTCATTTTCTCATTCAAGACTTTTACATTTCTACAATTTTGGAGTTGTTTAATGTACATGTATGGCAGATGCATTGCGCACAGTCAGCACTCTGCACACACTCAGTACCCTGACAGAGTGTCCCGCATAACTTTGTCAAACTTCCTGGCCGAGGCTTCCAGCAACCTGATGCATGGTGTCAGCAGATTCCTGAGGGTAGACTTGTTTGGATTGTGTGGTTTATAATTTCATGCATCCACCCACAAGTGTTGTGACTTGTCTGAGGCAGTAACCGATCATTGGATTATTTGCAAAGCGCACCCCGTGTGTGCCAGTTTTGTTTCCTTTCACCAATCAAATCAGGGCCAGACATGGTGACTCGGGTCAGACCTGAACGAATCAGCTGCAGCTACCTGATGAGTCCTGACCTGTCTGCCGTTACTCTCTGGCTCTGAACTGGCTCCCCACGGTGAGCCGTAATGGCTGCCCTGCTTACCAGCTGCCATATTTCATTAGGCTCAGTGGTGCTGGCCTTTTCCAAGGCCTATTGCAGGAAGTATTTACAGGCAGTTAGAACGCCATTAACAACTAGTCAATCCCACACAATCAAAGCTGAGCCAGACTGCTTTTTTTTTTTTCTTTTGAAACAATGAAATGTGTTCACAGAGTGTGAGGGAGAGCCAAGCTGCCGACACCACTGCTCATTCCTTTTAAAGACGGGCCAACTGAATTTAACGGTTTTATACACCAGGGAGAAATCACAGTCTAATCTTGGGCAAGTGGGAGAAGCATTTTAATGATGCTATTCTAACCTCGGGCAACACTGATAAGAGTTTAAGTGGTTCTAACTGAAGATCAGACAGAGAAGCTTTTTAAATGGGAGATGTAATAACCTTGGGTGGAAGTAATACGATTCTGCATGGTGCCACACTAGTCTTTGGTGAGAAGGAGAAAGGTATGATTGATGCTAACCTGCACTATTCTAGGGCAGGAGGGTGTATGAATGGATGTGATTGGGCAGCAATGTAGTATAATGGTTAGGGAACTGGGACTGTACCTCCAAGGCTGCAGGAATGATTCACATGTAAAGCACCGCTGTCGACTATACCTACAATTTTTTCAGTGAATATTTCCCTGTATTATTGGATAGCATGAATGTTAAAAAAAATAAATAAATAAAGCGTATTAAGCTATACTAAGTATAAGTAAATTAAAATGAGCCGCAGTGGGTTAGTCTTGGACCCAAAGGACAAACAGGAGAGCCAGGTGAAAGGGGCTGTACCTTGGGCCAGTGGCAGAAAGAGAGGGATCTGTCATTGAGCATCGGAGCGTCATCGGCCTGGAATCCGTCGCGAGTCTCGTCCAACGCAGCCGTGCTCGCGGACGCTATGCTCTCCTCATCGAAGGCTTTGTCCTGAGAGGCGGCACTCGCTGTGTGAATGAACAAAAAAAAATGTTGAGTGCTGGTGTCCAGAAGCACCCACGACAAAAAAACAAAAAAAAAAAAAAAAAAAAAAACCCTCCACTACTCCACAGATTACATAACTGGACAAAGTCACTGAGAATCATGAGAAACATGAACACGGAGAAAGATGACTGAATGCAAGTTTGCATGCAATGCATGAATGGAGTAGTATTGGGGAAAAAAGTGCCAAACAATACTACAGTTAAAATATCATCAGTTTACATTTTGAAATACACAAGTGTGTAGCTAGACATTTCAAAAACAGGTTTCAACAAACTGATGTCAAGAGTGGAAGATGCAGGACAGTGCAATGAAGCCTTGTGCTGTAAATGAAATGTGGAATAGATCTATATAAAGGTCATTCTTCAAGCTATTTTGTGACTATTTAAATGCCGTTCAGTGAGTAAAATGATACTCAATGCTTTGGGTACCTTCAGCCTGGGAGGACTCAGATATGTCCTCTTCCTCTATTTTGTCCTCATTTCCCTCTTTGGAATCTCCTTCTGACAATTTGGGTTTGGAGTCTGGCTCCACCTCCTCATTCTCAGCTTTCAGCTCCACCCCTTCATGCTCACGCTTAGGCTCCGCCTCCTCTCCCTCAGGTTTGGTCTCTCCACTGCTAGCCTCCTCCTTTACCCTGATCTTCTCCTCCATCATTGCTTCCTCATTGGAGGAGCCAGTTTCCGGCTTCTCCTCCTCCACCTCTTCCTCTTCCCCCTCCTCCATCTTCTCTGGGGCTGTATCAGCAGCCGCCTGTTCCTCTTTGAGCGTTGTTGCAGGGGTGGGGGCAGCTGGCTGCGCCTGGCCAGGCGGGAGGCCATTTTTGGCCTGGGTGAACTTCCTGTGGCCTTCCAGGAACCCCAGCTCAGGGTCGTTGAAGATGTGGTAGTCCGTGCGGCTCAGGCCGTGTTTGGAGGCCCCCACCAGCAGGTCGTGGTCGTGGCGGCCACACTCCCACCACGGCGGCAGGTCGGGACCGGGCCGGCACAGCTGCAGTCGCTCCTCCAGGCAGGGGTGGGGCAGCACCTGCTCCCGGATCCTGCGCAGCAGCTCGATGCGGTACATGGTGCGTGAGGCGCGCTCCTCCGTGATCGGCTCCACCCACAGGGTGGGGTCGAGTGATTCTGCAAGGCGAGGGAAAAGAGGTTTCATTTGGTTATCATCTTTCAAAAGTATCACTCAAAAATTTGATCCAGATTTGATTCTAAGCATCATTCAATAACTCATCACCTGTCACTGGGTCATTCTTAACATAACTCAGAGCATTTATTCACCTGTCACATCACTTATTCATTCATCACCTGTCTGAAATACTATTCATGGATTCACCTTGCCCCTTTGTTCTTTCACCATCCCTGACACAACAGCACTCCAAGCACCATTTACTCATTACCCGCTCCATGTCATTCAATAAACCTCAATTATTAACCAGATCACCAGATGAGTTCTCCCAGCTACCCTGTAATTACCCGTTTTACACAGGCAGAGCACAGAGGCACACAGTCAACCAAAGGGGGGTTGCTAGAACTGAATGGCCAGTCCAGCCCTCTCAGTCATAAACTCCCACCCTGGGTGATGGTGTGGCATCCCACAGTCGTCAGTGTCAAAATTCATTATAAGACCAGTACATAAATGAACTGGAACAGTATCTTATTAGGAGCAACCTCTCAGCAGCCCCCAACAATGTTATGAATCCTGATGGAGGTCAGCCCTAATCCTACAATCTGACTGACGGCAGTAGTTTAGACTCCAATTTTTCAGCCATTTTGGCTCTTCAAGCAACCATTTTGGTTCCTCACCTTCCTCTGGGCCGGGCGGCAAGCGGCACACCCGTCTGCACATGGCCACAAAGGACAGGAAGTAGCTCTCCAGGTTTTTGTCTGTCCTCCTGTCCAGGCGGGCAAAGGTGCGGAAGTGCCTCCAGTCGAAGCGCTGGCCATCGTAAAGCACACCGAAGGTGGAGACCACCCGGTAAAAATCTGCTTCTTCCCTCCTGGTCCACCTGCCAGGGAGAAGAAAAAAGACAAGGGATAGAGGCATGGGAGGGAGTGGAGAAAGAGAAAAGAGACCATAATAATCAGTGGTCAGTGACTGATTTTGGAACTTACCACTTAGCATTTTTAAATGGACTGACCAGTAAATGAAACTCATGCAAACTGAAAGCTTGTCTGAAAGTAATTGAACTTAAGAGAAAAAATAAACAGAAAGCAAGAGCCATAAAAAGAAAGAGAGAGTTGAAGCGTCTGGATGGATCAGTACTACTTGAAGGTCAGTGATATTTGTACTCAAGACTTTCCATTTTATGTTCTAAAAATCACTGCCAATACATTGTCGTGTAAAACACATTTAAACTCACTGTTAAGACAGCAGTTTCCTTGCTTGTGTCATGCACGGTCAGGACAGTCTCTCCACAGAGGGCCATCCATACCACTCACCTGTGCCGCCTCTCGGGGATGGCTGCTTCCCTCTTGGCCGCAGCGGCCCACACTTCCTGCGGGGGGCGCTGTCTCTGTGCCTGGATCATAAGCAGGGCCTCCTGCCTCTGCTGCTCCCTCTTGCGGCTGCGCTGGTAGGCCGCGATCAGGCGCCGCAGCCGGCCTGTCAGCGCGGATGTGGAGGGCCAGGCCAGCTTCCCCTGCTCACTGTTTCCGCTGGACTTCACTCCTTCATTTCAAGTAGAAATAGTATGATTTTTATCTTCACTTCACAAGCCTCACAATACCCATATGCTTGTCTAGTTTCTCAACCTCACCAAAACTGGGAAAGAAATATGACTTGGGGAGGATTATTAGAGAACATACCCAGAGATTGACCATCCACAGCCTCTTCCACATCCAGGGGGGAGTTTGTAAAATCCTGAAAAGAGATCAAGAGATGGAGGTTTTGGGGAAAAAGGGGGTTAAAATACAAGTCTGTGTACTCAGCAACCCAAAGATGCAGAGATGTTAGTGGATGAAAATGAACTAGAAACTGTCTTTTAACAGTACTCTTTCAAAAAAATGTGTCTCTTAAAAATTGCGACCCATTAACAAGAGCTGTTTAGAAGTCTTAGAGACGCAGCTGCCTAACAGGTAGCAGAGGCAGAAAATGAAAACCAATCAGAAATGTAACAACCACACTTACACAGAGCAGGCTTTGGTCACAGTATTGACGCTTTGCTTACTCTATGCCTTGTGCTCAACTCACCTCCATTTCCTCTTTAAAAGGCATCCTGGCAGGCTTGTATTCAGGGTCTTCATCTTCTCGGTCCAAATCTCCCCTGAGACAAGAGAGGTACCAAAAGTCAGGAGCAAGAACACGGTGGGAGGGGACCAAAATGGGGTGGCGATTGTGATGTCATTTAAATTCAGCCATGTCAGCAGAACGCACTTATCCAGAGCAGCTTAATGCAGCTACATTTTTTGCATGATATCCACTCACACAGCTGGACTTATCCTGAAGCAATTTTGGTTGAGTTCTTTGCTCAAGGGACAGAACCTGGGATTTGGAGCCTGCAACCCCCATAAGCTCACTTCCCTTGACACAAATGTCACCACGCTGTGCATGACCATTGAAGAGGTGGCAGGCTTACCCATCGGCTCCGTCGGCGGTAAGGTCCGCGCCCCTCTGCTCCGCCGCGACGGCTTTGGGGTCAGGCATCCCTGCCTTCTCCAGGAAGCACAAGGTGGGGTCTGCGCGCATTGAATTGTACTTCTCATAACCTGAAAAGAAAAGAAAGGGACATGACACAATTAAAATCAGGGAAAGGAAAAAAATAAATAAATAAAAATCAGGGGAACAACAATAGTGACACCCAGATAATGAAATGTTTGGATTTACAGCTGTACAGCTTCATTTTTCTCTCAACCAATGGCTATGGGAGCTTAACGGTCTGCGCCAAACTCCGCACACACAAGTAACATGAGAAGTTTCATGAGGTTTTCCCCAACATGAGTGGAACTGCAGCGAGTTCATGTAGCCAACCGCAGTGAGTCAGTACAGGTACAGTGTACGGTTTGAGCCAATCAAAAGAATTTGCTCATTTGGCTCATGTTGGTGACGATTAGAGAGTTCCTCCCATTTGGACTTTCATGACCTTAATCAGGTCAACCAGACTGAAACGTCTTCGTTCTCACTCTGAGAATTAACCAGTATTGAAAATTGAAATACCTGCGTGTGGGAGTGAGTCAAGTTTTTCCTTTCTCATTTCTTTAGTGCCTTTTTTTGTTCATCGGCACCAGAACAGAGTTTTTAGAATGAACAAACAATTCAGTATTTAAAATGCGTTCCATTGCTGGCAGCAACTAAAACATCCATTTAAGTGAGAATGTGAGCCTGAAAACAAAGTCTTCTACAAAACATGCAGGCTTTGAGAACAGAAGTCACATGATAACCTTCTGCAGACTTCAGAGGGTGAGGACAATTTGATTCTGCCATATGCTTTTCACTTATTTCTTGACTATTGATCAATGACAAATTGCTTTTCTGTTTTTTTATTCTTAGGTTTTCTGCCTTTGCTTGTGACTTATAGGGTCTGAGTATGTCATATGCACACACATAAAGAGCTTTTTCAATTTTTTAGACCTGGTAAATGGAGAAAATACAAAGCAATGAAGTCAAACTCTAATGACCCCATATACATTAAAGCTCCAAACTTGCTTCCTGATTTTACTCAAAGAATGACTCATAAAATATGTTTAAATATTTTTAAAATATTTTATACAAATACTACATATAAATACACTGGTGATGTAGAAGTTTAAGGAACTACTTGGAAGAGCAATGCCCATACATTTGCTCAGCAACCTCCCAAACATGATGGCTTTGTCACATCTATTAGGTATGCAAGAACGTACATCAAGACACGTGGGATATCGTTTTCAGAGAAAGCTGGAAAATGGTCAAATTATTCACACTTTCACTAACACAAATGTTCTGACTTGGATCATTGCAAAATCGGATCCCTGATTCCAACTGGTTCCAACTAGTGCAGTGGGATGTGGCAGAGCATGGGGAGGGGCCAGGGAGCCTACCATGTTTAAAGACTCCAATCAGCAACGACTTGTCCGCCTCCTTATCCCACCAATCAGAGGGTACTTCAGCCAGGAACGGCTGTGGAATCCAGATGTCTATTTCACTGTGACAAGAGTGACATTTAATGATCATTTTGTCTGGAGAAGAAAACTTATATGTAATGCCAGACTAAAGCCCATCACAACACTGCACTGCACTTTTCAACAGAAACCAATCACTTGAGAGCAGTGGTCATCAAGTGCTGAGTTTGTAACCATGCATCATGAAGTATTGCAGATTGAAACCATATTGGAAATGGGTGTAATACTTTATTTAAAATAATGTCATTAATTAGACACCTTGCTTAAGACTGATTCCTACAGATTACGCACCATTTTTCAAAGAAGCATCTAATTTCATCAACATTTAGAACAAAGGCTCTTTCATGCGATGCTTTGCCTCGGTTTATTCCATCACCTGTTTTCTTGAAAACTTTTGGAGATATGCAAGCATTTTCCAATTTCATCATCATTTAAAGACTTAAATTATTTCAAACATGTACTTCAGCCAGGTTTGTATTATATGAAATAGTCACGCTGATTGTAATGGTAAGAGCCTTAGCAAGGTCAGGCGAATATGATTATGTGTTCTTACATTAAAAACAAACAACACTGGATTAGAACATTGCTGTCTGTTGAATTTACACTGTAAACAACTAACTGTACATTTGAGGGAGGGATGGGGGGCCGAAATGAGCAAACACAAACCTTGAATCCACTCCCTCGAGGATCTTGTCTGCTTGGTTGCCAATAACTTCCTGCCTGAGATAGTACAGCATTCGAACCCTCAGAAGCACTCTGAGGGGGAGAGAGAGAGAGAAAAAAAAAGAGAGGGAGGGAGATAGAGAGAGAGAGAGAAATGGGGGGAGGAGGTCAAGGGAAAACCCCATGGGGAGAGAGGAGTGTAGAGTAAAGGGAAATCAATATCAAGGGAGAGAACAGGAGAGAAATGAGTAGAGTGTGATTTAGAGAGAGATAGAGAGAGGAGGGAGGAGAGGGTGAGAGAAAGAGAGAGAAACAGAGGTTTTTAACTTTGGGGGCATTTACCAGCGGGATCGCCTTTGGCCCCCCCCAGCACATTGCAGTGCCAGAGCAGATTAGCCACGCTGTGCTGCAGGCCCTGGAGCCTGACAGATGGAGACACATTACACCCCCATCCCACCGCCAGCCCCGGCAGCTCTGCCTAGCAACTGCTCCAGCACGTCGCCTCGCTGAGGGCCTGTCCCACCCCACCCAAAAACAGCCCACCCCTGTGCTGTCCCCCTGCCCTACAGGAGCCCCTGGCTTGTAGTGTAATGGTTAGGAGCTGGTGTACTGTAATGAGCAAGGTAGTGTAATGGTTAGGAGCTGGTGTAGCATAATGAGCAGGGTAGTGTAATGGTTAGGAGCTGGTGTAGCGTAATGTGCAGGGTAGTGTAATGGTTAGGAGCTGGTGTACAAAATGAGCAGGGTAGTGTAATGGTTAGGAGCTGGTGTAGCGTAATGTGCAGGGTAGTGTAATGGTTAGGAGCTGGTGTACAAAATGAGCAGGGTAGTTTAATGGTTAGGAGCTGGTGTAGCGTAATGAGCAGGGTAGTGTAATGGTTAGGAGCTGGTGTACTGTAATGAGCAGTGTAGTATAATGGTTAGGAGCTGGTGTACTGTAATGAGCAGGGTAGTGTAATGGTTAAGAGCTGGGCTTCTAGCTCCTAGGCTACAGGGTCGGCTCCCAAGTAGGGCACTGCTGTTAGAATGCTACAAGGTATATTACTTAAATTGCTTCAGTAAGTATCCAGTGCTATAAATTGATACCATGTAAAGATGCAAGCTTCTTCTCCTGCTAAATGTCAAATGTAAATGTCTCGATCAGCAGTGGTATTTTGAGCTCACATGACAAGTTATGCAATAAATTACATTGCAGGGAAAGCACATGGGTGAGACTCAGACCTAGATGTTAGATAGTTTCAGCTTTGAGTTCCTAAAAAGGCTTCTGCGGTCTTAGAAAACTTCAAAGTTGGGGTAAAGTGGTCATATGTCAATAAGAACTTTTAGTACTTGTGTTTTTTTGCCTTTTTAAAACCAAAGTAATGAGAGAAGGAACATTATCAATACACAAAATGCACAAAGAAGAAGAGAAAAGCTCAATGCCTAAAACACAGTGTAATGTGACCCCTCTCAAAAGGACCCTGGACAGGTTTGTAAACCAGAGAACAGATGGCTGGGATAGAGCACTCTCTCTCAGCTTCACTATCAGGGTCAAGTGGCTGCATGAGGTTGAGAAGAAAACCTGGAGGCACATCAGTGTCAGGGAAGAGAAAGAGATGTACTGACCGCTACACCTAAACAACATCGATCACTTCACAGTGTACTTGCTGCAGAGGTGATTGGAGGGAGGGGGAGGGGCTTACTTTTTGCAGTGGTAATTAAAGGGGGGTAGGGGCTTACTTGTTGCAGAGGTGATTGGAGGGAGGGGGAGGGGGAGGGGCTTACTTGTTGCAGAGGTGATTGGAGGGAGAGGGAGGGGGAGGGGCCTTGTTGCAGAGGTGATTGGAGGGAAAGGGAGGGGGAGGGGCTTACTTGTTGCAGAGGTGATTGGTGAGACAGGGAGGGGGAGGGGCCTTGTTGCAGAGGTGATTGGAGGGAAAGGGAGGGGGAGGGGCTTACTTGTTGCAGTGGTGTTTCAGGTGCTTCTTGTAGCTGTCCTCCTGCAGCAGGACGTCCGGGTTACAGCTGGCCAGCCAGTCAGCCTGCTGCAGGCAGGGCTGCGCCCCTGAGCTTCCCCTTTTTACCCTTACGCCCCCGCGGCACTGGAGCCGACAGCCCTGTGAAACACAGGCAAGGTTTAGCAGCAAGGACTAGAGGGGAATAGAGGTCTAATGGACAGGGACATTGTTAAGGGAATAAGATAAGGTTTAACAGAACAGAAGCAAAGTCCGGGGTAACAGAGGTTTTTACGGGAATAAGGTCAAAAGAACAATGAAAACAATAGGCCATTAAGCTCAGCTAGGCTCATTATTTACTTCTCAAACTACAGAGTATGCAGAACTGCATCAAACCTGGCCTCGAACATTTCAGCGGTCTCTGCCAATCCAAGCACTGACAACTCTCTGTGTAAAACAATTCTTCCTGATAACAGTTCAGACTTTATCCTTCACTAGTTTCCATGTGCCACCTTGACCAGACCAAACCTGATTAGCAAATCCTTGGTAGTTCAACACTTTTATGAATACAAAATCAAACTAAATGCCCCCATACTGAGGCATTGTTTAGGGGGAATAGGGGTCTCAGGGAACAGGAGCCTGGCCATGGGGTTTAGGGAATTAGTTCAGGGTTTTGGGGATAGGGTACTGGTTTTGGGGAACACACAGGGAGAGGTTCACAGCAGAAGGACGAGGTTTAGGAGACGTTCGCACCGGAGTGGTTGACCAGGTCACGGGTGTGGCCGTCCTGGGTGGGAGTGATGAGGTCCCAGATGAAGCTCTTGATGTTCTCATCGCCCCTGTAGTGAAGCACGCAGTACGCCAGCAGAGCCCTGCAGATCACCTCCACGTCCCGCAGAGACAGCGGCCGCTTGAACCGCCCGTGGGACAGGATGTCACCCCAACGACCCCAGCTGCAGCATGGAGAGAGAGAGGGAGGGACGGGGATGGGACAAGGAGGGAGGGAGGGAGGGAGAAGTCGGGCGGGAGGCAAGAAAAGAGCAGTGAGTGAAAGATTAAGAGTGGAAAGGGAAAGAGGAGAAAGAATGACAGACAAGGGAAGGGAAAGAGAGAGTCCAGAACCTCATTACAATGACAAAGGCATCTATGACTATGAAAATGTCACCTCCAATTCCTGAACGGTAACACTACAAACATGACCCTGCATGCTAACAATAACTTCTGTTTAAAGTAGAATTTAACCAATTAGCGCTAACACTTATTTAAAAGACTGAGGGTCTATGCCTCAGGCGCACGTGCAGGTGTAAAATGCAGACGTTTGGTTGGTGAGTGAGCTATGAGAGAACCGGCAGCAGTGAAATACAGGATCAACCTGAATATCCTGAGACTAGTGAGACAGTAGGCCTGTCAGTTTTCAGTCTGAAGTTCATTCAGTACATCCCCCAGTAATGACAGATACTGTAGCCAAAGAATGCTTTACAAAAATGTTTAAGGCTGCTGACAAAGAAGTGTTTAATATTTTAATATAAACTTGTCTTCATACAAAAACCTTACACACAATACAAGTGCAAATGCATATTTACTACTTGAGTAAAACTCTTCATTCTTGCTGCCAGAATCAGATGCTCAGGTAAGAAAACAACTTTTTGTCAACACAGCCAAGAATATGACATCAACCTTTTGAGAGGATGATATCACCGTAAAGATTTATGGAAGTGCAATTCTTTGCTTTCTCCGATGAGATAAAAGGACAAGAGCAAAGTCATTTGTGAGCTATGAAAAAGTGGCAAAACGGCAAGCAACTTGCAGGCACATGCTGCTACAAATCACATGTATGAAGGCCTGAACAGGTGGATTTTGAGTCTATTTTTGAATGTAAAGATGGTGTTGAACCAGTGGATTCTCGGAGGGAGGAAGTGCACTGTACATGAAACACACTATACAAATAAGTTTGATTTGATTACCCTGCCCGGGTTCCACTCACCCATACACCAGCAGGTTCTTCTCCACTCTGAAGCATGCACTACGGGGATAGCCCTGGGAGCGGTCCTGGGTCCGGGGCGGGGCCTGGAGCTGGGGGTGGGCGGGTCCTCGCTGTCGCTCTCCAGCTCGGAGAGCTCCAACAGGTCATCCTCTTTCGCCGCGCTGAAGTGCCGGGTCTGCTTCCGCACCCTTGGGGTGTCAATCACCAGCGTGTTCTGGGAGGACGCCGAGCACACGGGACAAAATGAGAGGCGGACGCGAGTCAGTCTCCCTTCCAGTATTATCAGTGTATTTATTCAACTATATTCAACACTGGAGATAAGTTTGACTAGAAGGACCTTTTACTCCACCAAACGCATCACTCCTTAGCTCTGCATTAGCTTCCCCTGGTATATCCGTAGTAAAGTTTCTACCAATAGGAGGCCATTTTTTTTTAAACTGTATTTCAGAGGTGCCACACTCCAGTCAAGGAGGGTTGCTCTTTTTTTGGCTGGTTCTGGTGCTTTTATACACTTTGATATGATAGACTGGCGTCACCGATGGGCTGAGGGGTCCACATGCCTTGTTTACAAGGCCTAAAATGGATGCCAGCAGAAAAAGAAAGAAGACGACTGTAGACACCACAGCCCTCCAAGAGTTGAGTTTTTAACACCCCACTGTGCCAGTAATGACTCTCGTGAGGGAACGGAGGAGACAGGCACTTAATTGCTCTTGACCTTCTTAACAGAAAAGGACTCAACCTTTTCAAAGGACTCCCCAAGCCAAGATTAAACTTTTTTTTCCCTTTGTTCAATTAGGGAAAATAATCCCAAAGGAACTGCATGAGGAAGGACACATTTATTAATTATGATCATAGAACAGATTGACGACAGCAGCACTATCCTGCGTCGTTTATGTAACACCGTTGGGCTGCAGAATCCCCTCCCAGTTTTCATTATTCTGAAATAACTCAAAGCAACGAAAGCTGAGTTACTATCAACCAGTAAACATTCAAGACCAAAACCTGCTTTAAGGACCCCTGCTGAACAAACTTACCTCAGAATTTTTACTCAAGGAAATACTCATTTCTCATGACTTTAGGTAATCGGAAAATTGACTCTAGACCGTGATCAATATACAACACCATTTTCAAACAACAGGAAGTGACATATGGATAGAAAAGGCCCGGATGAGTCAAGTGTGGCTGAAAGCGCAAACTTGGTTTGAACTGTAGCGATTACAACCAGTCAGCCTTGAATCATGAGTTTTCCCCCATCCCACTCCATCTTCTCTTCTCACATGTTCCACCAACATGCCCTACCCTAATGATGGGAGAATGAGGTAGCATGACATAACAAGGGGTGGAACTTCCATGGGTTAATGACTCTTAAATGCAGGGAAAACAAACCCTTTTTGATTGGTTAAAATTGTTCAATGGTTGACAGCTAACTGCATCTCCACCCATTGGCCACACACCCCTCCTCCACACTCTGGGAGCAGCACTCACTCGTCTGTTGATTGCATTCACATCCAGCTCTGCCTTCTTCGCCCACTTCTGCCAAAAATCTGGGTCCTCTAGGGAGATGTCTGTCCTGTTTCCAGAGGACACAAAGCTGGCCTGTGGGGAGCAGAGAGAGGAGAGAGGCAACAGGAGAGAGGAGATGATTTTAAAAAAAAAATGGGTACTTATATCCAGCTATGTACTGTGTTGTATGCTCAAGGTCAAATTTTAGCATTGTTTATCATCTGTTTAAGCATGTAAGACATTGTTTGCATACTGTAAGCCAAGAGCTTAAGGACATGTCCAATGGAAAGCAAGGATTTCTATGCTGTTCTTTTTCTGTTCCTGAGAGGAAACAGAGAGCCGGCTGGCGGCGTTACCTTGGCGAAGGTGGAGCCCTTGCCCTCGCACTCTATGGTGATGGTCTGAGTACGGCGCTCCAGGATCTGATCGATGTCCTCCTCGCAGAATTTGGAGCCCTCGTCCTCTGCCTCCATCAAGGCGCCATATGCCCCCTTCCGAAGGAGGTCCTCAATTTCCTTCTTGGAGAGCTGCTGAACCTGGAACAAGAGCGCACTCTCCTTTAGATTAGATCAGATTTTTGACTTTGGAAGAAGCACACCAACAAAATGACTGAATTCTGGCTTTTGCTTCCTAATACAACAATTAAATGAAGAATTTTGAATATTATTTATTTTATTTTTTTACACTAAGAGCTGTCAATATTTGGAACAACAGATCATGAAATACAGGCTTAACACAGTGCTGGATACATGTTTTGCTGTGGGTAAATGCACCGCCTATTTTGCCAAATGGCCAGTTCTCAGTATTGCATATGATAGGGGTGACAGAGCAGTGTAGTGGTTGTGGAACTGGGCTTGTAAGTCAGTAGCTTCAGTATGGGTAAGCCATCACTTTGAGTGCAGAGAAATACGCTAACCCCATTAGCCACGTTCTCCCTGCTACTCATGGACTGCAGCACAGCCTTGTCCAGTCCCAGCTTCAGGCTGGCCTTGTCGAACATCTCCCTCTCGTAGGAGTTCCTGGTGATCAGGCGGTAGATCTTCACAGCTTTGCTCTGTCCGATTCTGTGACATCTGGCTTGGGCCTGCAGAGGAGCACAAACATATCACGCTCAAACATTTTTGGCAACTGCGAACATGATCAAACCCGCAAAGTCCTGCAGTCAGAAACTCAACATTTTAAATTCGTCCCACTTAGAGCCCTGAACTCATTCATAATGCATACACAACTGCTGGACTCAAAGGCCTGTTTGTAGGCATCACCAACCCAACTTCCCAAGCACACTCACCAAATCCGCCTTTCAACCGAATGTTTAAACTGGACCAGATAACATGCAGCTCATAACATTAATAAAGTATAAACACATTTGATTTTAAATGTTTTAAGGTGCCCACACAAGTTTTAGCATCACAAAAAATTTAGCATCTAAAGAATGCGTCAAATGCATATTTTACACCAGGTGTGCAACACATAGTATTCATTCCGGTACAGAGTATTTATTCAGAATCTAACAGGCTACGGTCATTCATATCCTTCAAAGATTTGACTTGTGCAACGATCCCCTCAATTTCAGTTACTTCTGAGGGTTGAGTCACAGAAAACATGGGCGACTGTATGACTGAAGACTGCTTCTGACCGTACACAAATAAAACAGGCAACTCTGTCAAGCATTTCCAGTGCAGCAGTAACCTTTGGCATTCACCACACCTTCATCTTCAGTTCCTTTCGAGGGTATCAGGCCGACTCAGAGATAACACTGAACTAACACCTGAGCGTTGCATCTCACCACACAATGCCCGTGCGGCAATGACCTTTGACCTGAGCCGGATCACCTGGCTTCATAAAATACAAGTTCTGTAATGGCCGTGTCTAAAATTACTCTCTCTTCACTATACTATGAACTGCATGACGAGTCAAAGTTATTGGCCAGTGTGACTCCCTGTATAGGGTACCATATAGTTTCACTTGTTATTTCGTTTGGCTTTCAGGCCCTCACCTGCAGGTCGTTCTGAGGGTTCCAGTCTGAGTCAAAGATGACGCAGGTGTCGGCAGCAGTCAGGTTGATGCCGAGTCCCCCCGCCCTGGTGCAGAGTAGGAACACGAAGCGGTCCGAGTCCGGTCGGGAGAAGCGGTCGATGGCCGCCTGCCGCAGGTTACCGCGCACTCTGCCATCGATGCGCTCGTACGAGTACCTGGGGGGAAAATAGAAATCCTCAGCCTGTGCAAACAAACAACATCTGTCCACATGACCCAACAAACAAAAGCACTGTCAATGGATACCATCTCATTCATATTTTTCTTGAATGAAATCTTTTCTTTACATTTACCAGATACTCTTACCCACAGTTCACATTGTTACATACCCTCCATTTATACAGCTAGACATTTACTGAAGCTACTCGGGTGAAGTGCCTTGTCTACGGACACAACGGCACGGCCTTGCCTGAGAACCGAACTTGTGACCTAAAGTCCAGTCATTTAAATAAGTCAAAATAAGAGTGAAACACACCCCATTGCAGATGCTGCAGCTCTCTGACTTGATTCTGACACGAGCGGTATAGTGCAACAGAAAACCATTATGATGTCAGAGACGCTCCATTAATGTGATTACAGTTCTCTGTTGTTGCATGGATCGATACCAATCCATTCAGAGAGTATCTAGATGAACCAGAATTACAGCACATATTTCATTGTTCAGGAACATTTTTATTTGTATTTGTTTTTGTTGTTTTTTTCTTTGTTACTCCCCTGAGAAATGCTGTAACTGTAAGATAAGATGACAGCTCCCCCGAGGGGAAACAGAGAAAGGAGCTGCGAGGTACATAAATCAACGCTCTAAAAGGATGTCCGGAACACAGGCCCAGGCAGAGGCTCACAAAGGCAGCAGGGAGCTGCCGACATGCTGGGTTGGCATTTCAGTTTTTGGCCGTGGGGGTAGAAGATGAGTTTAAGTGTGTATGTGTTTGTCTGTCTGTCTGTGTCTGTGCATTTGTACATAATTCTGTGTGGTGTGTGTGTGTGTCTGTGTGTTGCGTGCGTGTTGTGTGTCTGTGTATGTTCATGTCTGTGTGTATGCGTATGTACATGCATCTGGGTGTGTGTGTGTGTGTGTGTGTGTGTGCGTGTGTGTGCCTGTGAAAGTGCACATGTATGTGTATGTATGCTAGGTATGGCCCCAGTACCTTCTCTGGATGAGGTAGTCCTCCAGGATGTCCAGGCAACGCACCATCTGGGAGAAGATGAGAACCCTGTGGCCCCCAGCCTTCAGCTTGGGCAGCAGCTTATCGATCAGCACCAGCTTCCCCGCAGCCTGGATCATGGCCTGCAGGGCCAGCTCGGGACCCTCCGAGGGGTGGGCCTCCCGAAACTCCTCCAATATCTTCTCCTCCGCTCCTGGAGAGAGAGGGGCAGAGGCAGGGGGGAGAGGTGGAGAGATGAGGAATGGGAAGAAGGGGCCAAGAGAAGGATGAGTAAGACCAAAGAGGAGAGAAGGAAGAGAGGGAGGGGAGAGGAAAGGTGAAAAGAGGAGAGGGGTTAAGAAGGAGAGATTAGGGAGGACCGGATGAGAGGGAGATGGACAGATTTTTAAAAACAGGCAGTGGTGGTTTCAACTCCAGCCTCATCCTGCTGGTGCCTGCAGTGAAAAGGCATTTCTAATGATGACTGTGGGGCACAAAATGGATTCTCTGTTTCTGACAGCGGAGACTGTGATTAAAACTGCCATTGACCCAACAACAAACAAAGGCGAAAGAGAACCTTACTTACAACTAAGCTCCTACACAGGACGGTGCCCTTTTAACATTTAGGGAACACAATAAAATCGGTGTCAAATTTCACCACACAAAACTGTAGAATTGTCCTGCTTTGCAGGTAACCAAGGGCAACCTCTTACCTCACTGGTCACATATTTTTCCATTCATAACAGTTGAAGGTCAAAAGCTTTCTTAGAAGTTGGAAAAAAGATCAGCATGCCCTATTTAAACCACATTGCATGAATTCCCCATTTTAAAAAGTGACATTTCAAACAACCGCTTGTGAACACAATTTCTTCACTCCCTACACACTAGGGCTGTCAACAGTAGCAAATATTTCTCAAGCATCTCAAAAATTCAAAGTTGATGACAAATTCCTTATGGCAGAAAAAAAACATGTTTGAAGGTCCAATTTATCGCTCAAACTTCTATAAAAAAATAAATAAATAAATAAAAATAATCAGTTTAGACAAAGTTAGAACTTCAACCTTAAACCTGAAAGCTCTACTGAAAAGGTGTTGAGTATTGAATGGTGCATACCATTAATGAGGTAGGGGTGATTACAGCACTTTCTCAGCTCCATCATGGTGTTCAGTAGGTTTGGGACATTGCCATTGCCCCCACCGCCGCTCCCCGAACCACCCCCCTTGGACAGGAAGGCGAAGTTCTTCTCCAGGATGGCACGGTAGTACTTCTTCTGGACATTGGTGAGCTCCACCTCGATGATGGTCTCCTCCTTGGGCGCCAGGTTCTTCTCCACGTCCTCCTTCAGGCGCCGTAGCATCATGGGCTTGAGGATAGCCTGGAGCTTCTGAACCTGCATGGGGGGTGGGGAGGAGTGAGCCGGACAGGAGGGCTAAGCTACACCACCAGGGGGCGCCACTTCTTTCAACGCGCCCCATTTTACTCAGCCTCAATACAGTTAAAACTGACTTCCCGACTGTCACAGTCTGAGAGGATGCTGAAAATTAATTCCTGCTGCATTCAGATGGGCCTGAATGAGACCCTTGAGCAGAAGTGTTGGCAAACTCAGCCAGACACTATCAGAGAGCCTAAATCGAAGCTTCCCTGAACCTTGCTTTGAATAATACCTTGTTCCTCGCTACCTTGCTCTGAATAACCTTCTCTTCCTGTCGGCTTTGGCTATCGCTTCCTTTTTCCTCCTGTCCCTGAAGCCACCTGAAGCTACTGACAGGGATACAAACACCCGATTAATTCCGAAAGCAGCGCCACACGGTCCTCATGATGCATTGTTGACATGGAGGGGAGCTGAAGAGAGGCTGCAGGTACCTGCTCCTCAGTCTTCAGGTCTCCGAACTCCTGCATGAACGTGGCCTCGGAGGGGAAGCGCTCGGGTTCCAGGAAGTTGAGGAGGCTGAAGAGTTCCTCCACCGTGTTCTGGAGGGGTGTTCCAGTAAGAAGAACTTTGTGCTCCTGGGGTGGGGGAGAGGGCGGGGTTAAACATCTTATGTGGACATTTTCATAAATATACATTTGGTCCACTGAGAGTGTGTGTGTGTGTGTGTGTGTGTGTGTGTGTGTGGGATGTAATTAAATGCATAAGAGTGTGTGTATGAGTGGGTGTAAATGGGAGGGAGTGCATACATGTAACTGTGTGAAAAAGACTGTGCTTTTACAGTATGTGAGAGTGTGAATGTATATAAGTGAGTGTGTGCTCATGTGTGTGCAAGTCTGCGTGAGCATGTGAGGAGCGTGATCGTTATGTGAATGAGCGTGAGTGCTTTGGTATGCGAGGGAGACAGCGTTTATGAATGAGTGAGTGTACGTGTGTGCGTATGAGAGGGTTTGTGAATGAGTGAGTGTGCTCGAGTTCGACCTGTGTTTGTGTGTGAATGAGGGAGTACGTTTTTCTTGCACGCAGAGGGGAGACACGCTCACCATGTCCATCATCTTAAGCCCCTCCAGCAGTTTGCAGTTTCTGTTCTTGAGTCGGTGAGCCTCGTCTATCACCACACAGCGCCAGCCCACTGCCCGCAGCTCGGGGCAGTCCGTCAGCACCATCTCAAACGTAGTGATCACAGCATGGAACTTATACGCTCCCTTTATCACTGCCCCCTGAGAGAGGGAGAGAGGGAGGGAGGGAAGGAGGGAGGGAGAGAGAGAGAGAGACCAAGGGAGGGGAAGAGGGAGTGAGAGAGAAAGGGAGGGAGAAATGGATGAGATCAGAATAGAGAGAGAGAGAGCAAGTGGGAGGGAGAGAGAGCAGGAGGGAGAGAGGGAAGGAAAGAGTTTGAGTTTTACCAATCCTTTATTGCAGTAGCATCATTCAACTCCACATATATGACAACAACCTTGAGAAGGAGATGTTTAATTCTGTATAATCTTGGATATAGGACTTGGAAATTGTTTTGTTATAGCATAGACTGCTTGTAAATTTACTGGTGCTCCCAGATTTCTGAAGGTAGATTTTATTGGCCCAGAACAGCACTGAACAGTCGCTTCAAAGAGGTATTCCCACCAACACAATACTGAGATTAGCCAGTATTAGTAACTGCACATTAGTTTGTTAGCAAAGACCATTTAGCAGATAGACAGTGAGACCCAGGGTAGCTCTGAATAGTTGCATTTCATTTTGATGGTTTCATTGTGATGCTTTTGCTGACCTGAGCGTCCCTGAAGTTCATCTCGTAGGCCTGGATGGTCCTGCGGCTGGCCTGGCTGCCGTGGTACACCACCACGTTCATGTCGGTCCAGGTGCGGAACTCCCTCTCCCAGTTGGGGATGGTGGAGAGGGGGGCGATGACCAGGAAGGGCCCCCGGATGCCCTTGCTGAAGATCTCGTACAGGAAGGTGATTGACTGGACCGTCTTCCCCAGGCCCATTTCATCTGCCAGTATGCAGTTGCGTCTGAATGAAAAAAGAAACACACACACACACACACACACACACACACACACACACACACACACACACACACACACACACACACACACACACACACACACACACACACACACACACACACACACACACACACACACACACACACACACACACACACAGAACTGTCTGTCGACACTTTGTTTTTTTATATTAAGAGTTTAATGTTTTTGATATGTGGACAAATCATCAAATACGCAGTAGGGCCAGCTCAACAGTACGAACAGCATGACGTACACAAGATTAACGTGGCCCTAGATTTATTCAGTGACAGGTTTATATGTTCCATATGAATTATCAACATTTGTTCTGGATCAATAACACTGCTTTAAAAGGTCAAGAAATACATGTGCCTGAGCTCTGTATCTATGGTAAAGATCCACTGAAAAATGCAAAAATACAAACTGTCCTTAAAGAAAATATGAACATAATTAATATGTACACGCAGTGCCAGCTGAATGAATGCCACCTGTATTAGGCTGGTTGAATAAATATGGGTTACACCACAGACACACAGCGCCGACATGCTGAACTATACTACGCTTACATTTCTTTCATTTAACAGACCCTTCATTCAACGCAGCATACAGGAAGCACGTTTATTAACACGTTCATTAAGGAAGTGCAGTGGCATGAAATCCACTAGTACCAAAATATCATCACGTCAGTGCGATACTCCACCAAACGAACATTAACAGTGCATGATGCTGACTGTGTAGAGACAGGATGCTATTAAATGTGAGATGAAACATGGTTCAGGAGGGGGATAGGGTAATGCATATGTATTGTTGCAGCAGGATACATACGTGTTGTACCAGTTAAAGAGCAGCCAGTTGACTCCCTCTAGCTGGTATTCCCTGAGTGAGTTGCCATTTTTATATTCCCTGGAACACTTCGACTCCTGCCAGTCGTCTGCAGGGGGTCGCGCCTGTTTTCGGGAGAGACGGTTACCATTAGCGGTGCCTCCAGAAAAATCAACCGGCTGGCTCCCCTCCGTGTTAAACAGCAGGGTTCTGAATGCTACCCTTCCCTCCTGTCTGCTTGGGCAGCATGCTGAACGCGACCCTTTCCCCTCTATGAATCAGCAGGGGGTTGAATGTGACCCTGTCCTCTTTCTCATCCAGGCTGGTGTACCACTGTAAAACACCAGGGGCAGTGAACCCACCTCTTCTCCACCCTGTAAAACAGCAGGACACTGTGCAAGACCTATACTTGGAACTGGCTGCCAGATCACACAGTATAGGCAGGGACCCTTAGTGGGTTCAAGTCCAGGCTTGGTGCAATATTGGATACTCTGTAGATTAAATGGTGAGCCTAGCTGGGCCAAAAGGCTTGTTCTCTCACCATTTTTGTATATACTAAAGGGGTGCAGAACTTAACTCCTGCTGTGCTACGCTAGGGCACTGAACAAACTCCCTCCCCCCCTCTGTTCCATACCAGGGCACAGAACACGTTCCCTTTCCCCACTGCGCGACAGCCGGACATTGACTGTGACCCTTTTTCTCCTCTCGTTAAACAGCAGGGCATAAAACGCGACCCTTTTCCACCTCATGTTAAACAGGGGAAGTTCAGCGCTCTCCTCCAGGTCTTACCACCCGCTCCAGCTCCGGCTCCCGTGCGGCCAGACGCTCAAACTCCTGGATCTTCCCCTGGTCCACGTCAGCCTTCAGCTCCCAGGTGCTGTCCTCGTAGGGCAGGGAGCACCACTTCACCAGGTAATGAGTGACAGGCTGGGGACCAGGAAACACAGTTACTATGGCAATACCGGGGCAACAAGAGCCAATCCTAATCCTCTACTCCTTGAGTGTGAGAGTCAAGCCTCAAGATGGGGCCATGGCGTCCACTGATTTTAAACGCAATTCAGCCCTTAAGCACTTGATCAGCTAAAGAGTTCAGATATATCTCGTTTCAAAGGCCCGAGAGTATGCCACTGATTGACAGTAAACCACCAAAACCAGTTTTGATTAAAAACCGATTGAGTTCAAGGTCACGGAAATAAACAGCTTTCACTTGAACCCCAGATCCTACCACAAAAAAGAGAGTAAAAAAAAAAAAAAAAAAGAAGAAAAACACAGATACCTCTCCATTTTCATCAGTGCTCTCAGAAACTTCCAAGATTCTGTCCACCTCCACATAGTCTGGATTGAAAGGCTCATCATCCATCTGGGGAAGCAGAGAAGCAGAATGTAGAGGGTTTGGGTTTTACTACAGGGCAGGGGCCTCTGATCTCACTCAGGAAGAGCTGCTACAGACACAGACTTGGACTCTTAGCAACACACCAAAACCACAAGGTCAACCAACACTATTTTTAATCAAGCGTTTTAGAGCTGGGGTAGCCAAAAGCCTGTAACAAAACCAGCCCTTCTTAGATAAAGATCAGACGCCTCTGCTGTAGGGGGTGTTTAGGATGGTAATACCATTACATTACATTACTGTCATTTAGCTGACGCTTTTATCCAAACAGACTTACAGTTGATTAGGCTAACCAAGGGCCAATCCCCCCTCTGAGAGCAATGTGGGTTAAGGGCCTTGCTCAAGGGCCCAACAGCAATGGTGTTCTTGCTGTGGTTGGACTGGGGCATGAACCACCAAACTGATGGGTCCCAGTCATGACCCAAACCACTAGGCCAGTAATAATACCCAAATGACAATTTAATTAAAACTGCTGTAATTCAGCAGAGCCGTTCCTCAGGTCCCATTAGTCTGGAGCTTCTTCATTACATCGCAAAGAAGGAAAAAGAAATCCATTTACAGAAGCTTTCAGAATATACCGATGAGTCATTACATTACAATTCCCTCATAAGTAATCAAAGAATCCTTCTTCACACATAGGGCTTTTCGGAAGCACGGAACACCCTGAGCGATGATGAAAAACTGGTATGATGCTGCATCATAATTGGGCTAGTCGTTTGCCCATGTCACACACATTAGTCATTTTTTAATGATGACATGAAGGCTGAACAGATCTTAACAGCGGTGTTGGAAGAGAAGCTTTTAGAACCCCCGTTCAGAATGGAATGATCTATGTGCCAATCACAGAACTGGAAGACGCCAGTCTCCATAGAATACACCCACATGATTGGCTCAAACCAAATTATGTGATGATGGCACATGAAAGATCCTCCCACTCAGGTGGTTCATGAGGCCGAACACCTATCCCTTTTTTTTTTTTTTTTTTTTTTTTTCTTCCGTAGAAATGGCAAAAGAATGAGGTGTACTTATATGGCTCATTTCCTTCCTTTGAAGGATTTCCTTGCAGTGTGAAGGTGGGGAAGAGGCAGTGCAATGTCCTAGAGTAATGGCGCCATTTTGTGTCAGAGGAACCCCTCTGTGGCGGAAAATGAAAGGAGGTCCTGAAACAAAATGGAGTCGCGGAAGAAGCCCTCACCTCTGCAAGGAAGTTATCGTGCATCCGCTTGGCCTTGTACCTCTTCACCTTCTGATGGATCCTCTTGTCCTTTTCCAGCTCCTCAATGTCAGCCCATCGGCAGTGCAAGTAGGAGCTGCGGAACAATGGTGAAGATTTCAGCATTCAAACCACTAAATGAACTGATCCAGGATAAAATAACTTATCAAAAGGAGGAAAGGAATTCGCATGTCCAAGATCAACTGATCGATGAAATTTTATTTCTATTATTACCCCACAGACCTTGGTCAAATACATAGGTATTTTGGTACTGGTAATTTAAAATGGCATTTTTCACATGAATTGTAAATACTTTCAAAACGTTTTCTCTAATAGTGTAAACACTGAAGCCACCTTTTCATTATCAGTCTCTTGTTTTTGCAGCAAGTTTAGTGACTTTGTTTTTCCTGAAATCAGATACTTTGTGACAGAAAATATCATTATAAAATGATTATTTTTTGAAGTATTCTGACTTGCATTACAAAACATACACTTCTACATGCAGACCTTTGTGACATTTTACGCTGAAATTCTTTGGATCATCTTTTTACATGTTTCTGCAACAGGAAAACACAAGAAATCAATGTGTGCAGAATGTGTGAAGGATGACTCACAAGTTTTTGAATTTCACATAAAATTCCTCCACTTCCACTTCTTCACCAGACTCCATCTGCAAGGAAAATCACATGTACTGGAGTAACGATACGGCGAACTTTCAAAACACCAAGACAGATGCGACTGAATGATTTAACTTAAACAATACTTGTGTTTTGCTGCAAAGAGCAAGCCATTTTGATTGGTGTAAACATGTTTGATTGACAGCTGAGTGCAGCTCCACCCATTTTTGGGTCATGATTATTCATTCATTCACCCACCAGTGATTTACAGGTCCATAGCCAAGCTTGTGAAACAAGCAGGCTCACTCAGAGCCACCCATCTGTGCCTCTTTGGGTATCACGCATCGGTCTGTCAGAGACAATCTTTGACTGTATGCTTATGAGAATTTCTGTGACACACATACTTCTGTGTATCAGTGAGGCTGTGCGTCTATGAAAAAAAAAACCCCTCTGTCTCTGTCAGGCAAGAGATAGCAGAATGACGCTTTATATACCCCATAGTGGGCAGAGCTCCAAAAAGCTTTCAGTACGACCCCTCCAAAGTAGCCAAAAGGTCTTGCTCTCCACGGGAAGACACAAGGGAAGACACAATCCCTATTTTAACTCCAGTCAGGCTCTGTAACATATAATGGCTCCACCCATTTGTGGGGGTAATGAAAGCTTACTCTCCCATGACTGACTGCTTTGACAGCGCATTTGAGACAGTGCTGGCTCTGAGATGCCTGTCTGTCAGGCAGCTCCACTGCATCTCTGTCAGAGAGAGTGGCCTCGGAGGGTCTCCTCGGCAACAGCCACTTAACCCCGTGACTGCATCACTCTGGGGCAGGGCTCCTGACAGCCTCCCTCTGACAGCCTTATCAGAGAGTGAGGGAACGCGCGTGTGCCATACGCCTTTTTCAGGGGCCGGACAGAGCCCAGTTGCATGACTGCAATGTTTCATTAAAGGAAGGGGGGTTGGTGAGGCACAAAAGAAGAGAGAAATCAATCAGATGTGTGTCTGTGTTTGCGTGTCTGTGTTCTGTGTGCATGTATGTCCATGGGTGTGCGTTTCCATGAGCTGCGTCTGTGTGCATGCGCTTCCTTGAATGTGTGTGTCTCTCTCTCTCCCTCAGTGAATGTGTTTATCTCTCTCAGCGACAGTATATCTGGGTGTGTCTCCCTGTGTCTTACTGTGTGTGTGTGTGTGTGCATGCATGTCTGCCTGTGTATGTGTGTGTCTCTCTCAGTGTGCGTGAATGTCAGTGTGTGTGTGTGTGAGTTTCTCTGTGTGTGCATCTCTCTCAGTGTATGTCTCTTTCTTGGAGAGTGCATCTCTCTCAGCGGGCGTGAGCATGAGTATCAGTGTGGGAGTGTGTGTATATTTCTCCGTATGTGTGTCTCTCAGTGTACGTGCCTCTTTCTCTGTCAGTGCATCTCTCTCAGTGTGCGCGCCTGAGTGTGTGTGTGTGTGTGTGTGTGTGTGTGTGTGTGTGTGTGTGTAATGAATCATTCCCACTCCTCAGCCACACGCCGCTCCATTCACGGCACCCCGCCGCGCTGTGCTGGCCTGGCCTCCCGCCAAAGCCGCCGCGCTCAGCCCAGCGCCTGCAGCTGCAGCTGCGCTCCACAGAGACGCGCGCGCTGTTATTCTTGGCCGCCGTCTCAAAGGCTCACTGCGGAGGACTTTCTAGCCAGCACTTTGTGACTTAGAGGGGGGGAAATTAAACAACACTACGGGCAGAGCCTCGACCCATCTGGGAGTTTGGGTGGGGGGGAGGTGGTGGTGGTTTCAGGACGACGGGTCTGCTCTCCATCTCATAGCACATATGAGATAATAGCAATACATAATAGTAATAATACTTAAAGTCACAAATACATGTCATAATAGAGATATTAGTTTTCATATTCATAATAAACAAAAATGATTCGGCTTTTTACTTACGGTATTATATGTGTTAGCACAACATTCATATTCGTAACTTTTTCAAATTCAAAGCACTTTCAAAATAATTAAGTGCAACAAAACGTAACTAAATAAAATTTAAAAACACACACAGAGAGATATGTTTAAATAAGTCCGTAAAAGCTCAAAGGCAGCTGTAAGTCTTTGCTGGTGGTTTGACTTACGTCTTTCTTTCCTGTCCGCACGGCCATGATCTTCTCCACAATAGGGCCATCCACTTCAACAACCTGGAAGCGGGGGGAGAGAGAGAGAAAGAGAGAGACTGAAATTTTGAACGGCCTTAATTTAACTGGCACCAAGAGAAGGCATACATATAATTCAGACAGGGCACGGAATGACAGTAATAGAACAACAACAAATACAAAAAAAAAAAAAAAAAAAAAAACAAATAACGGACACACACACAGACCCGACAAACACACACCAGACAGCACCAGTGAATAGGTGTACCTGTGGCTCGGACGCCCGCCTGCTGCTCTCCTTCCTGTCGCCCTCATCGTCCGAGATCTGGAGCTCCAGATCCTCCGTGTAGCGCTTGCGTTTCACTTGTCGACTTGAGCGCCGCTTCTGCAGAAGCAGGACAGGGGTAAACGGGGAAAGTGTACACTTCCGGGACAGGGGTAAACGGGGAAAGTGTACACTTCCAGGACAGGGGTAAACGGGGAAAGTGTACACTTCCAGGACAGGGGTAAACGGGGAAAGTGTACACTTCCAGGACAGGAGTAAACAGGGAAAGTGTACACTTCCAGGACAGGAGTAAACAGGGAAAGTGTACACTTCCAGGACATTTGCACACCCCCAGGACAGGGGTAAACATGGACAGTGTACACTTCTGAGACAGGCTTTACCAGTACTACACTTGCGGGGAAGTATTTAAAATGAATTGCAACATTATACTATAAAACTAATCAATACACTATCAGTTTGGCATGACTTTAACTAGTTTGATGTATTTCACCAGCAATATTTTGCATGAGGGTTTCCTTCAAAAACAAACTGAGTTTGCATACCTTATTTCCTAACTTCCACCTAAAAGTATCTCTCACCTGATGTCATGAATGTTCTTGCATATATTACGCAACTATCCCATTCATAAAGTTACTGTTGAGCAATTGTTACTTCAACAAATCGCTCTGCTAACCACTTTTTATTTTCATTTTGTTATTCTCCCCCTCAAGAAAACCAGGAATTAAAATTGCCAAGAGGGGGGTCTTTACACCTCTGTACCTGCATTCCAGTGTCGTCCTCTTCATCCTCGGGGGATGCAGGGGGAATCCTCTCCTCCACATCCGAATGATCAGAGGATTCCCTCTTACGCTTGGCCTCCGATTCTGCAACAGCACCAGTCTCCGTGTTCTTCTTCTTAACACTGCAGAGAGACACGGGGCATGTGCTAAACAGGCAAACTACTGATATGAAAAGCACTGATATTACAAGACAAATGAAGACTGATATAAGATGCCGGTAGCAATACTTGGGGAAGTTTATGAAATGGGGTTTTCCCAAATGAAGATGAGAAAGCCGTCTTGAAAATAAATACATGAAAAAGGGAATGAAAAAAATACCATCACAAAAATAATGCAAGCTGTGGGATTATTCAAATGGGACTTTCACACCGCAGCTGATCTTGGTGGTTGGAAATCAGGAGTATTGTAACAAGTTCCAGAATAAGAGCATCATCAAATCACTTAATTATGTATATTTCTTTATTAAATATTTAGTAAATATAAATCTCAAAGTATAGTACTGAAGGATTTGGATAAAAATGAAGGAGCATGCAAAGGCACAGGTTAATAAATAACCTCTTAAAACCTCAAAATTTAAAACGAGTCTTCTGTGCCGTTTTTAAAAGCAAGCACTGGATTTTTTTATCTTTAATGTATGTCAGGATAAACAGAGTGAGAGAGAGAGAATGGATGAAAAGGGTTGAGAGAGGGAGGGCAGAAAGAAGAGAAAGAAGGAGGGATGCAGGAACAGCAGAAGAGACAAACAGACTAAAAACAAACAGAGCAAACAGACTAAAAGACAGAAAGAAACAGAGGGAAAGCGATAGACTGAGAGGCTTTAAAGTGAGTAATGCAGTGGCCTGCACTCCCCCTCCAGTCAGTCGGTCTTCATGGCAACACAGCTGGAATCTCCCCATCCCTAACCCCTCTTACGCACGCACGCACGCACTCTCCCAGCTCCTATTTCCGCTCTTCCCCTGCCACATATCAAGCAGGGCTGCAGCTGAGTGCAACCCCAACCCCCCACCGCCACCACCCTCCCTTTCATCTCCACGCCAACAGCAATCACATCGCCCCGGTAACCAGCAGTCACATGACCAGCACCTGCTCCTCTGGCTAGCTGCCACTGACTAAAGCCATCTGCCTCTGTCACCTCTCAGGCACTGCTGTGCACCTGCACTACCGCCATCCAACGGGCTCCGTGCCAGCCAATCACCTTCCTCCACGGTCTGTGCCAGCCAATCACCTTCCTCTGGGCCTCTGCACCAGCCAATAACATGCCACCAGGCCATTGGCCAGCCAATAACTCTTATCAGGGAGCCCGTGCCAGTCAGTCACACTCCATCGGGCTTTGCGCCGCCCAACAATTTCCCACTAGGCTCTGCTGCAGCCAATCAAAGGACAGCCACGGCCATGAATCAACCAGTCTGCCTATATGTGACACTTTGCCAGGCAATACCCCTCCATGCCAAGGCCTGTGCCAGATGATCACCCTTCACATAGCTCAGATCCAGCCAATCAAGATATAGCTGCCTCCATCCATCCACACGACAACAAAAAAAACCACAATAAAAACACAAGTGCACAAAGGGAAGTGACAGGGGCCATCTTCTTCTTGTGACTGACTTCTGTAACACAGAGACTGCTCCTTCTGATTTCATTCACTTGACCCTTCTGCTATGTCAGCACAACTGTGCGGAGTAAGAGCCAGCCGCCGCCACTCGATGGTGGAAGTATCGCAGACATTATTCAGATACAGCAGGAAGGTCATACAGCACGAGGGTTCAAAGCCTGCCCAACTCTCCACTCCTCTGTGCTCAATGCAAACACAACTTTCATGTAGGCGTGTGCATCGCGGGGCTTTTGATATTGAGCTGAGCTATTAATAGCGGTACTTTCCAGGTGAAACGGCTTGATCATCGGACATCAGGTGTCCTTTACCTCCCACTTGTGCTTCAGTCAGGTAGACATCCATCACATACAAATACAAAGATATAAAATAGTATAATATATTTTTTTTCCAATCACATATTGCCTATGCTGTCCGATGAACACAAAGTCAACATATGATCAGTTCACTAATCTTGCAGGTGCCCGGCAGGCCAGAAGAGGCCGCTAGAGAGTGATGAGACTGAGAATTTGAACTGGCTAGGTTAACCCACTGTTGACAATGTGGATGGCCAGCCATAGCCAGTAACGGTGCAGCCAGGACTCACTCAACCACAGGACTCACAGCCTCACTAAATAAGCCCCTGATTTACTCAATACTTCTGACCATGCAACTACATCACCACAAAATGTTTATTAAAGTACATTAATCATAATCTTGTGAAAAAGTTGGCTTTTCACGAAAGACAAATGCAAGGGGATGCAAGGGGCTTTTCATTTTTTCCTCACGTACCTGGGTTTCTTAGAGCTTGGAGCTTTAGGTGAGGTGGACTTCACCTTTTTCTCCTTCAGCTCTTTGGGTGTCTTGGGCGTTTTGGGTGCTTTTGGTGTTTTGGTGTTTTAGGCATGTTGTGTTCCTTAGCTTTGGTCTTCTTCTTCTTCACCCCAGGAGACGACACCTCATCCTTCGGTTCTTTCGCCATGTCCGGCCCCCCTTCCTCCCTTTTCTCCTCCTCCTCCTCAGGTTTCTCTTTTTTCTTCTTCTGCTTCTTCTTTTTGGGTTTTGGGTCCCCTTTTCCAGGGTCAGAGGTCAGCTGCCGGATGCTGATGTCCATGGGGGGCCCGAGGTCAGACGATGGGCCCTCAGAAGACTCCAAGGAGGGCGACTAATAAGGAAAGAGAGACAGCGTGAATATTCAAGGCTGTGATTACTTTCAAATTAATCAGCAAATGATGATGCCGAAGTGATGGAATGGGTCGATGCACAGAGAGTTCCAAAATGGAAGAAACATAACAAAGGAAAATTCTACAATGTACGGGGGCTGAAGTGGACAATAAGTACAAAGTTGAATGCCTTATATCAATAAACTGAGTTTAAAGGATATGTTAAGACTGGAAATGGATGCAATTGGATGAACTGGACTATAGCAACAGAATACAGAGAAGGAGAGGGGGGGGGAAAAAAAAACTCACATCAGATTAGGTTCTCATTTTGTTCTAGAAAACTAAAAATGTCACAGTTGTAAAGGGCCTACGGTCCACTGAAACACTACAGTTCTTTGTTGGAGAAAAGGGTCAAACTGAAGCCGGTTATTGGTCTTCAGAGGCGGAAGTCATCATTTTTGCCTTGGTCTGCATCAGGAGGACAACAAAATAATATGAAGAGACCCACAGAGAGCATGCAGGAAGATGGATTTCTGTTGCAGCTGGCTGTAGCACCAGCAGCAGATGGAGACTGGCCTTCCTGACATGAATAAATCATATCTCTGCTTTATAAAACAGAATGAACATCTGCCCTGCACTTCATTTAAAAAACAAAACAGGCCCTCAGTTTTCTACTGGCAAACATAGTGAAAAAAACCCCCCTAAGCCAGTGATGGGAGATGGACGTGTCAAGACACCAAAAATGGCTGCCGCTACAATGTGCTAACCAGGAGGTGAGCTGAACCAATCACCGTTGAGAGCAAAATGTTCTGATTCCTTTAACGATCTGTGTGACTGACAGCTCATTGTAGCTCCACCCATTATGGGTTCCATGAAACCTCAAACTGCTATTGCTATCCTAACTGCTCTGGATTAAACAGGAAGAAAGGAAGCAAATCTGAAAACAACTGTTTGATTTTATCAGCTGCTCACTTGTTCAAAATAAAAAACTTGTGGGAAAAAATGGTGCTGTCCACTTCCTGTAACCAGCTATTTACAGAACTGCCCACAACTACTGAACCAAAGATACAACAGTTTGTTAGCTGATCATTTCAAACTTGCAAATCAACTCCCATTTTGCTGAAGCATTCTCTGTGACATTCTCAGTGAACAGTAAATCTCCATGAAGTCTCACATTTCTCTTAAATTCCTCCACTCGGAAACAGAAACTGCAGTCTACTTCACACTGAATGTCCCTTTGCCAGCGTTTGGGAAGAAAATCTCCAGGCTAATTGTCCAACAAGTGACCAGTGTCTGGCTCCAAGAAGTCAGGCAGGTAAGTAAAGGTGGGGCCAGATGCCGACAGGAGGATTCATGCTCCACACCGAGTTCCACACTGTGGGGAACTTTTCCCTTCCCCGAGGGAAACAGACACTGCATAAAGCTGCGGTTACATAACCCTTACATGAGTGGTGTCGTAACTGTTCCCTCTCAATCTCCTAAAACATGCAAGGAGGGTGTGGTCTCCGAATCTATACCACAGAGATAATTTGGGATTTCCCAGGATGTTCTTTGATAAGGAGTGAGCATCAAAGCCTGAGAACCAGGGATCAGAGAACCTGGAAAATGTGGGAATGATTCAGGCCTTTAGGAAGTGTTCCCCCAAGACTACAGACCACAGCTTGATGATGGCTCCAGCCCGAACCCCCAGCAGAGCCACATGCGGCTGTCAAAAGCAATGATCATTTTAATTGTCGCCTTGCTCAACTGAATGTACTGTGCATTGCCTCTTGCCGGGACACCATAGTAAGAGATGATAATGTCTGATAATGGGCCTATCCTGGTAAAAATTTGGGGGAAAAAAAAAAAACCCTTATATGGCACTGTGCCAGTCCCAGACAGTGAGCACATACAGGAAAGGAAAGGCCGCAAGGAGAGTGGAGCGGGCAGGTTACTGCAGGCCTAGTCTAGACTCCAGACACTCAACCTCTGATAAAGCGTCTGGATAACTTTGCTAACTTTCTGTGGCTGAGGCTTCCCGCAGTCTGATTGGTGGCAGGATAATATTTCTGAGGGTGGATATGGTCTGCTCGGGCGGTCTGTCATTCCACACACCCATCCCATTGTGGGATTTGTCAGAAGTTGTAATTGACCGAAGTACGTCTCTCCGGAATGCTGGGAAGAGTAATACCATATCAGGGCTAGGAACTACGGTAGCCTGGGCTCATGTTTTGATGAGAAGTGAGGTTACTGAAGGTCATCCAGGGTATGGTGCAGATGGGAACGGGTCATACTGAGCTACCACCATACACTCACCGAGACTCCTGGCCAAACCCATTAGAGGGTTAATTACTACATGATACATCTATGCGTGTCCTCCATCATTTCAACCAATCCCTCCATTCCCTCACTCAACCGCACCCACATATCATACTTCAAAAGATAAATACAGTAAAGCATATCTATCATAGAATACATGTCTATATACCAGCAAAATTAAATACATAACAGTTATAACAAACTGTTTGGCCGTTGTTTTATTTTCACGTTTTCTTGCGCAGCTGAACTGCAGTTTCCTTTTCCCCCATTAACTGCGGCAGATGGGAATTCCACACAGACAGTATTTCTTTGTTGAGGGCACTACTCTGCAGGAAGTTATGGAGTTGATAGATTATACTGATTGTGAAAGAGAGCGAGGAGAACACGCACGCACGCACACGCACCTTCTCTATCATCAAGCACCAAAGACACTAACACTGTTCTGGACACTCACGATAGCTTTGCTCATTAACTCTCTGAAGGCTGCCCTGCTGTGGTTCAGAAGTAAGAGGTGGGCCTACAGCTGTTCTTCAAAAAGGAAAAAAGGCAAGAGCTTCTCTGCTAGCTTTGGATTTCCATATTCAGATATTCATATTCATATGCTGAAATTCACATGTGGCTAGCCTGCCGTGTGTGGAGAAGCAGTAAGTGATGTTTCTAGGACCCCCTGCTGAGTGCAGGGGAGGAGAGAAAGGTAGGTGAGGGGGGCGGGGGGCAGGTGATACTTTGAAGTCGCCTCATGCTTAACAGTACGCTAACTCCTGATGCAGGGGTGAGGAAAAAAAAAAAAAAAAAACAGACACCGGCCTGAGTCTGCCCATACACTGAAGCAAACCAACACACTAAAGCTTCCCCAACCAGCTAGGCCTCAATCTCTGCTTCTGGTGGGCTGCTGCGTCTACAGCTTTACATGGTCCTCTTTCAATCTGCATGAGACCCTTTAGCCAGTCAAATGCTAATACATATTGAAGATCCCTACACTTATGCCCTTCCACACAGATGAGCCCTCCCTTTTAAATACTATATACCATCCTTTACCTTTTGAGCAGGTGCTCAATATAAAGGTCTACCTGACACTTCCTGACTTTTTCCATTTATATTGCATGGTTATCCAGGTCTGAACATTGTCATGTCGTTCAAAGAATAAGTAACTGGACCATAAAAATCTATTTCCCAATAACGGGAAGAATACTTCAGATTTTATGGTTTTCATTTATTGGAAATGTACTGTACTTATTTGTATAAGTATGCAATGCTTTGTTAATGAACACTCCCTGTATATAAAAAAAAAATCTATTTCCTAGCTTCTGCTTAAAACGAGTTCCAACATGCTGCAATGTATGGTCTTGCTCATGCTAAATATGCAACGTAACTATCCTGTTCGTAAAGTCACCGAGCAAAAGAAGGGGCGTTACTTTTCCGAAATAGCTTAGCACACTCCTGCATCACAAACTAAGCTTCTGTTTTATGAGGTAAAAATCAGGGCTGGAGTGGATTTTTGACACTGAGAAGAACAGAAATAAAAAGGAAAGGCTTCCTGTCCTCTGCCGGTTTCAGACTTTATGAAAACAGGTGAGATGGTGGGCGTAACAACCATTCAAAGCTCTGCTCAGCTACTACTCTTCAGGCCAGTTTTTTTTTTTTTTGTAGGTTTCTGACCACCTCTTTATTTCAGATGGTTGTAATAATTCAAACCAAACCAAAAAAAAAAAAGAGAAAGAAGAAAAATGGATCCCCATAGAAGGGGGCCTCCCCTCATTTTCCTCCATTTGTTTTCACATTCCAGTGAAAAAGTTTCAACAGGAAGATACGCTGTAGGGGGTTTATGCCGGGGGTGGGGGGGGTTCACAGAATGGTGGTCACAGAAACAAAGAAAAAAAAAGTTTTTTTTTTTTTTTTTTTTTTAAAAATCCTTGATAAATATAAACACAAAAATCACCAGATGGCTTTTTCCTCCCTCCCTCCCTCCACCTCTCTCTCTCTCCCTCTCTCTCTCTCTCTCTCCCCCTCAACAAATTACAGCGTCTCCGCAGGAAGTCTGCACGCGCAGCTTAATCAGCACGTCTCCCCCTCCATGTCTGCGATGCTCCGCTCGCTTCGAGTCGCAGCAAGCGCCACTCACAACATCTGACCGGAATTAGGTAACACGGCGTTACCGTGCTGGCAGCGTGGCGCAGCCGGCCAGGGCGTTTACCGGTACAGGAGAGCTGGCAGACACTCCGAGCTTCAGTAACCCTCCCACAGACCGGAGCCCAGACACAGACTGGGCGCTTTATCGCTAAGCCAGAGGACCACAGGTGATCATTATCCCACACTATGTCAGAGATGAATGCCGTCCGGGAGGTGAGCCGCACAGACGCGCACGTTTCCTGAATGAGACCGACCACAGGGTTTGGCAAAGCATCAAGAGTGTGTGTGTGTGTGTGTGTGTGTGTGTGTGTGAGAAAGCTACAGGGAGTGAGAGAGAGAAAAAGAATGCTTTTTTTCTATTTGTTTAACTAGTAAAACTGTATTGTTTTTGCTGCCAGTTGTTTTATGATTATTATACTGTAACCTTTGGCCATCTGAATGCGAAAACATGTTATGCAAATAAAGTATTTGCACTGAAACTGAAAGAGAGAGAATGAGAGAGAGTGAATGTGAGTCTCTGAACTGACACAAGTGTGCACGTGTTCTGCGTGTGCATACATCTGACCAAGGGTAGATACAAACTTGAATTATTTCAATGACTCTACACATGCCAGTACAATTTCATAACCATGCAGATGCTGAACTGTTTTCAAAGGAGCTACAAATGAAAACATACAATCACATGAAAGCTTAAATTGTTCTAAATACTGGTAAGAAGGGACATTTTCTTTACATGGGATTTTACTGGAGGATGAGGGGACAAAGTACTAAAGTAATTCATAACAGCACTCTAAGTATTTGATCCAGGTCTGGTATAAGTATGACTGTGTGTGAGCAGGCGTGAATATGTTTTTGTTCACGCATACACATACACCAGAAGTATTTGTATGTGTGTATATGTGTGTGCATGTATGTGTGTGACTGTGCATGTGTATGTATGCGAGCGTGTGAGTGAACACAACCAGGCCTTCTCTGCTCTGATCTGCCAGTCCCACATGGGTCTGACCCACAAGGCTGAGGTGTCAAAAACACACACCCGCAGACACACACACAGAAACACATACACACACACATGCGCACAAACACACGCCACCCCGAGAACGATCGAGAGCACGGGGTGCACTCTGGCGCAGGTGACCACCATGTGCAGAGCGGAGCGCCACTGAAAGGCCCTTTACTGGCTCTGGTCATGTGACCACTCAGCCATCGGAGAGCCCACCCCCAACAGAGAAACATCCTGCCACATGCCATTAACTCCCACATGCGCCCTCTGAGACACGCATGCTAACCATGGGGGCTGCTTGGGAGAAAGAGAGAGGGAGGATGGGGTGGGGAGGGACAAGAGACAAGGGAAACAGGAAGAGGGTAAAAGAGATGAGGGGCAGACGGAGAAGGGAAGAGAAAGATAGCGAGGGTGGGAGACATAACATAGGGAGGAGGGGAGGGAAGGAGAAGAAAAAGGGACAAGAGAGCAGGGCAGGGAAAAACAGGAAGACAGAACCAGATTGGAGGCAGTATGAGAAGGAAAGAGAGAGAAACAGACAGAGACCGAGAGAGAGAGACAGAGAGAGAGAGAGAAGAGAGGATGGGAGACACAAAACCAGAGGTAGGCAGGGGAGAGAGGGAGAGAGAAAGAGACAAGATAGTGAAAGGGAAAACAGGAAGAGAGAAGCAGAGGTGGGGGAGCAGATTGCGAGATGGTCGAGAGACATGTAACAAGAGAAAGAACTGAGGGGAAGAAAGTTGGGGGAGCAAAAGAGGAAGAGAGAAAGAGAAGAGGGGGTTGGGGGTTGGGGGCTGGGGGAGGGCAGACATCAGGCAGGAAGGGATGGGAGCAATTCAACCTTGGGTGGGAGAGAGGAAGAGGGTGGTGGTGTGGTTGGGGGGTGAACTAGTGGTGCAGCACCCACAGGAAGCCTGAGACTTCAAAGCAGAGAGGAAACCTAATGCTGGGGGGAAAAAAAATAAATGAATAAATCCGTTTCTGCACTACAACATACGGGAAACGGTCGCGTCAGAAAATGCCGAGCCCTCAAACCACCACTACCCTCACCACACACACAGTGGGATTTCCACTGGTGAACACACCCACAGTAAAACCCCCTTCCTCTCTCTCTACATCTGCCCACATACTTACCCTCCACCACTTACTGCCTACGCAACACATTGTGTTCCCTAGCCCAAGGGGTGGCTAACATTGATTCTGGAGAGCTACAGGGTTTTAGTGCTTTTTTTTTTGCTTGTACCATGACAAAAAAAAATAAATAAATAAAAAAATCAGCGCCCAATTAAGACCCAAGAACCCCAGGGAAGTGAGTTAACTGTGCAATTGACTGTGTTAATTGATCAATTAAAGTACTGTGCAACAACCCAAAGCATGCAGATCTTACAGCCCACAAGGAAAATGGTTGGTTACCCTTGGCCTACACCAGGGTTGGGCAACCCTGGTCCTTGAGTGCCAGAGCCGTTTCGGGATTTCGTTCTGCCCGAGTTCTCGAGTACAGTTTGAGTAATTATGAAGTGCCTAATCCTGAATGGTGAAGCTCCTCTTCCAGCTCCAGCACATGGTCAACCGCAGTCATTAAAGCCTGATAATTAACTCTGTCTGTTAATTAACCCCTGTCTGATTACACTGTCGGGGTTTGGCTGGAGTGAAAACCAGAAATGTCTCTGGCACTCAAGGACCAGGGTCGCCCACCCCTGGCCTACACAATCCCTAGCATCCTGTATCCTTTCAATTCCTGTGACTGTAGAACTGAAATGAGCTCTCCATTGACCTGCCCTCAGAGATCCTACATTCTAGTCCTAGAGATCTACACAGCATGCTGGCTTTGCCGTCTTACTCATCACTTGACTGATTAACAAAAACAGATAAGGCAGGTAGGAGGGGAAAATAAAAACCAGGCTTGAAACGGAAGAGAGAAAATTTGCCAGCGTTTGGCTCTTGGTTGGTGTTAATGCTGCTGTTCATTTTGGCCCCTAGATGACAACTCCTAAACTATCCAGTGGAAGGCCCAACTCACGCGCCTTCATATTTGTCAACTATATATCAAATCCAGTCATTTCAAATGACGAACAACTATCCAAGTCCAAAGATGCACATGTTGGTGAATGTATGGGCAATCTGGATGTTATAGTCAATTTTCTCACTTCCTGTCATTCCAACATTCTGGCATGTATTACAGATGAGATGGTGATCCTAAAGTTACTCTACAAATGAGGGATTGTTATTTCCTGTTATTGCACTATTCATTGCTCCAGTGTCACAAGCATTTCTTCAATTAAAATCAGGAAGGAAGTATGGCTGGAGTAGGCCTTTACAATCAAACATGTACAATTAAAAGAAACTGAACAAACAGAATTCTCTCCCTGGATGTAACTCACCTGTGTGACAGGCACTTTGTGCGAGGCAGGAAGCAATGGGCGGGGCTGTGTCCAAGGCTGGCGGTGAGGGGGTGTGGTCGTCAGGGGCGGTGCAGCGTGCTGGAGGCCGGATGGGGGCGCGTGAGGCAGCGGCTGCGGCTGATGGAAGGGCGTAGCCTGTCCTCTTTGTGGGGGATTCTGGGGGCCGTGGCCACCGAGAGGCAGACCTCCATAAGACTGCGGGGGAAGGGGATGCTGTTGCTGGGGCTGAGAGATCCCCCCAGCTCCCTGGGGATGATGGAGGGGATACCCGCCCGTCTCTACGCCCGTTCCCATGCCGACACCGCTGGGGGCAGACTGCTGGGGCGGGGGCAAGCCGACCCCCGCTGCCTTCATTGGGGACATGGGCGGGGCTGAACCATAGGGCATTTGGGAAGGCGGGGGAGCTTTGGGCGGCTGGTTGGGGTTGTGGCCGTGCCCCAAAGACTGGGGGCCCATCTGGGGCTGCTGGTGCGGCTGCTGCTGTTGATGGTGGAGGTGGTGTTGCGGTTGTTGGGGTACAGGCCCTCCCATGAAGCCGCCCGCGTTGGGGTAACCCTGCACCCGCATGCCGGGGGCGCCATTAGGCCCCACCCCAGCGCCGTTGGGGGTGGGGTAAGGGGAAGGGAAGCGCCCAGCGCCGTTGGTGGAGTACTGGGGGACAGGCTGCCTTTGGGGGCTGAAGCCCATGCCCTGCTGCTGGGTATGAGGATGGTGCTGTGGGTGAGGGAGGGAGGAAGTGGAGCTGGGAGAGAAGCAGCGACCGAGCGCCATGGACTCCGGTTGGACGTTGTGACCCGGCGCAGGGTGGCGGAGCGGGTGCCCTGGATGGCGCATGGGGGGGGCGGCCATTCCGGGACCCTGCTGGGGGCCACCCATGTGACCGACGTAATTGTTAGCGTTAGCGGGCAGAGCTGGGCCACCTTCCTGGTGGAAGGGGCCGGTCCTGGGGCAGTTCTGTAGGGAGTAGTCAGGCCCGACCCCGCCCGTGTATTGTGCCATGGGCTGTTGTGGCAGGCCCTGGGGCCCAGCGGGAGTTGGGCCTTGAGTGGGGCCCCAGTTGCCCCCACCCACATAGGGCTGGCCCTGCCTCTCGCCCGACATGTTCGGGTACATGGGCTGGGCCTGAGGTGGTGCTGGGGCTGAAGGAGAGGCGGTATTGGCCGTTCCCCATCATGGCTCCCTCCGGCTGCTGCTGCTGCTGCTGCTGCTGTTGCTCATACTGGCTGTACTGGCCGAACTGGCCCATCTCAGGCAGATTCTGGTGCAGAGGTCCGTAACCTTGGCCCATGGCCATCTGCTGCCCGTTAGCGTAGCCGCCGGCGGACGCACCGGCACCACCACACTCCCCCAGCCCGCCCATCCCCATCCCGTCCGAGAAAAGGGCTCCCTCCTCCCCAAACAAGCTAAGCATCCCCGGGTCACTCATGGAGGCTCCACCCTGCCCCTCCAGTACACGGCAGCCAGCCAATCAGGGCTTCCAGTGAGGGGCACGTCCCCCAAAGCCTCTAATCCCCTGGCTAATCTCTAGGCGCGTCAGTCCATGTTCCCCCCCAACTCTGCTGGGGAACACCACACCAGGGGACAGAACCTGGATAGAGAGAGAGAAAGAGAGAGAGAGAATGTCACAGAAATGTCCGTTAGGAATTTCAAATTCCACACTGTATACATTCTGTATGGGCCTTGGGAACGCTAATGTGGTTGTCCACGTATCACTGAAATGACTGACTTTAATAGAGAGGGGAGAGAGAAAGAGAAAAGGGAAGTGGGAGGGGGGAAGAATTGGAACTTTTCAGATCATTCCTGAGAGTAAGGGAGAGGGAGAGAGAAAGAGAGAAACACAGGGTAGAGGGGGAGAGAAAGACAGAAGGGAAAAGAAACAGAAGGAGAGTGGATGAGGGGAGGGAGAGAGAATGAGAGGGCTAAAAAAAAAAAAAAAAGCACAACTTTTCGGATCATTCCTGAGAGCAGTAGCTCGTATCAAACCCCAACTCCTGCACTCTGCTCATTTGGTTGTGGTGGAGCGGTGCAGTGAATCTGCCTCTTTCGCCACCACCCTGCCCCTCCCCCCCCCCCCACCCCACCCCTTTAACGCTTAGCTCTGCTCTCACACAATGGGAGCGGTCAGAGCAGACACAGGCACCAGCCCTGAATGCATTCAGGTCTTTACAAACGGGGTAATTCATCCTGGGCTCCTACAGAACAAAGAGGCCGGAGTGTGGCGTAAACCCCCTCCTCCTACAGGCCCCTCGCCCCAACAAGGCGGACTGCCAGGCTACCCATCTGCTGAACTTAACTCCCCGAAAATGTAAACCCAACCCCCCTTCACCCCACCCAATACCCCTCTGAGCATCCAACCCGCCCACCCTGGAAAGTGCAGTGAGATAACCAGCAGCACTTTCTATGGGTGACAAACCTTATTGTTTCATACACCTGTCCTACAGGCTCACATTTCAACTTCTACCACGCACTCATGCATATACACAGGCACACCTCTGGTTTTGTAAAGTGTTGTTAGTGACATCTGAACTGAATTCAGACAACATATTGGCAGGTTTCTACTAAAGCAAAATGATAAGTGAAAATCATACGTCAAAATGACTTCAATTACTTTTTCCCCATTGTATTTGTTTATATTTTGAATATGGGTACCAGGTGAAATCGTCCCTGATTCATCTAACTGTCAGCCCCATGTTCAGATGAGACTCCACCCTTTGTAAATCTCAGTTAAGTATGTATTCCTTTCTGTGACTCATTTCATTAAAAAGTCAAATGCATGGCTGCATCTCAAAGCACAAGGACTGGCGTTTTCGTCCACTAGGCTAGTTAAAGCCAAAACTTTACACGTTTGCACCTCACTGGTGTTACACATTGTGGTCCTCGTGAAATACGTCCACTAACTTCCCTATTCTGATAACAAGCTACCCGCAGTGACTCCACCTACATACTTGACCACACCCCCTTTACAATGACTGGCCTAATGGAGGAACGGTAGTATGGGCAGCAATAGAGCATAACGGTTAGGGTCAGAGGTTGCAGGTTCGATTCCCAGCTAAGGCATTGCGATGGAACTCTAAAGCAAGGCATTTCATACTTCACCTGGCTTACTTCAGAAAATATCCAGTGGTATAAATGGACAGTGTGTAATATATAAACTGTCGCGATGGAGAAGAGCATCTGCTAAATGGCTAAAAATGTAAGTGGACGCTGAAAAATAATCCACAGAAATAATGTGTGTGAGCCGCCAGCAAAGCCGGGCTGGAACCCCATCGCAGAAAAGCAGCGCACACTGGCACGCACCAGCTCGCCTGCCATTAGCCTCGGCCTACCGCGGAAACTCGGCCAAGTGACAGAGACGCTCCCCACCTCCCACGCGGGCCCCTCACAAAGCCCGAATTCTCCTCACGCACACGGGCCAGCCATGCAACAATGCGCTCCCTGTGCGAGTCCGCCACGGCTCGCCGTGTGAGCCCGGTCTCTGCTGACCCGCGTCATGGCAACCAACCCGCGAGGCTGCCGTTACGCGGCCGCCCCGACGTTGCAGGTTGTGACTGAGCAGCCCTTTTACTGCCAGTCAGAGCTTACCTCCCCCCCAATATGGAAATCTCACCCAACACACTGCCGTATCGAGGCCGAAGTCCCACAATCATAGACACACAAACCCGAATCAGTGCACATGTATCAATACAAGACATCATTTGGCAATAAACCACAACAGCAACAGACAGGTCAACTTCAGGGATTAGCGCTGAAGAAAATCTTTCACCAAAACTACATTCAATTCTCAAGCAAGCATTTCTAGTTGGTTATGAACTCCTCCTTTATAAGTTCTCACTTGCTTTGTTGACTATCATAGCATAAGAAATTTAAAAAAAGGAATGATGTTTTTCCATTGGATTTTTCTGTGGAAGGTCTAGTCTCCACATGGGGTACCAGCATCAGGCTTGCAGAAAACTATAATATGGTCTACAACTCTGCTCTACCAAACCTTTCTGAAGCTGGGCAGAGTGCAGGATGACAGTTAGGGAGCTAGGCTTGTAACTCAAAGGTCACAGGTTCAGTTCCCAGGAAGGGCATTGCTGTTATACACTTGTGCAAGGTGCTTTACTTGCTTTCACCCAATATCCAGCTGTATAAATAGATTATGTGTGGGGGGGAAAAAATGGGTTCTGCTTTCAATGGGGATGCCTGCTTACCAAGTAAAAAACAGTATCAGGCCCTAGTTGTTCATAGAGAACCTCAACATAGTGATGATCAAGAATGATCCTGTTTATTTATCCATTCCCTTACTAGTTTCCAACATGAGCCAAAAGGTGTGTTTTTGTGATTTCTTTCCACTGGCAGCCATTTTAAGCCTCATGCCACAGTGAGTTGGGCCTCTTTTTCTGTTTTATTTCCCCTTGCTTTTTATTCATTGTTTTTTTTTTTCCTCAAACCAAAAAGCACTATAGGAAACATGAGGGAGAGCACAATTTCAGCAAGCTGCAGCGCTGCAAACAGAGAGAGACTCAGCGCACTTGCCTGCTGTCAGGCTGTCAGTGGCAGTAACACCATGCTCCGCACTCCACTCCTGACAGGAACTTTCAAACACTTGCAGGAAGGGAGACACGCTAGTGAGAGACAAGCATCCAGCCTTTTTGCAAGGGAACTATGCGCCTGCTTCCCTCCACGCTCTCTCCCTCCCTCCTTTCCATTCCTTTCTCATACACACACACAGGGGCCCCTTTTAAAATTCACACACACACACACACACACACACACACACACACACACACACACACACACACACACACACACACACACACACACACACACACACACACACACAGTGTTTCTGTGCTTCAACAGGCCTGCCTGCAGCTGAATGTGATTTATGTATGTGCTTAGCATGGGTAAATGTGGGGGTGGGGTGGGGTTGGGGTCTGGAGCACAAAGCCTGGCTGGGAGGCACAGGATACAGCCTAGGGTCAAAGGTCAGAGCAGAAAGGCTCAGGGTCTAATGCGCATGGCTGACTTGTTTACAAAAGGGTTTTTTTTCTTTAAAGGAGAGGAGGGGGGAAAAAAATCTACACCAGGAAGTGGAGCTGTTTATGCAGCGAGTGATATTTCCCCCACATGAAAATTCCTGCCTGCATGTCAAATACATGTGTGGAGGAAGGAGGAGGAAGAGGAGGTTGGGGTGGAGAGAGAATGAACAACTGAATGTATGAGTGCCAGACAACAATATCGGCAACAGTGAGAGAACAGGAGAGAGAAGGAAGGCAGGGAGACAGAACTACATGGTGGGACGTCACGTATGGGAGAGTACAGCGGTGCTGTGCAGAGTCACTCCGCAGTAGAGACTAGAGATGGTTGAGAGGGATGGTTTCAGAAATGCCATTAGGGTGGAGCCACACCCAGCTGTTAATCATTGATGAACACAGTAAAAATGCTTTTCTCTATGCTGCCATGGCAGATGCAGTAATTGGTCAGAATCACCGATGCTCCCATTTTTGGGGTGGGTGAAACCTCATTCACTACACTGCAGCACAATGGTTAGGGAACTGGGCTTGGAGGCTAGAGGTTCTCATCTCTGATTGAGTTAAACGTTCTATGCTTAAAGAAGGCACATAACCACAGTTCAGTCTGTCAAAGTGAATTAAATTGGTTTGTGTAAATGCTACACATTTTATGCATTTTATGTCTCCCCCATTTAGAATTTTTTACTTAGCTCAACAAAATTCTGTAAAAACAAAATAATTCAATTTGGAAAAAAAAAAAAAAAACATTAGTTCTAAACCCACAGTGATGATAACATTTCAAAAAGCGAAAGTGTGAGATATATCTGTGTGTAGGTGGTGTTACCCAGAGCAGCTTAAAAGTGCATCCAACAGGTACAGATGACAAAAAAAAAAAGACAATTTCAAGTTTTTGGCATCAAAGCTGATGTTAGTCATTTCATCAGCCTACAACATGTCAATAAAGGCTCAACTGACTCATCCCCATGTTTTTCCAGATATACATCACTTCCTGTAGATCGAAAACCTTGTTGCACAACGATTCCACATCAGACAATCGACAAGTCAGTGAAAATATATTTTCTGACCTCTTCATAAAAGGATACATTCAGTGATGTAGAGAGTTTTGTGAATTTAGCTTTCTGTGCATGAAGTTACAAGAGCAAATAAGGGGTGTTAACTTTCCCTCCTAAATCCAAGAATTCATATTGCCATTCTGGTTTATAAGTATTTTTTTCCCTTGAGTAATATAACGTAGTGACATCAGCTGGAGCAAGCCTACCAGCGCTAAAGTAGTGAAGTACACATAGCGTGGTAATTCTGGATGAGGATCAGGTTATCGGTCAGAAACATGCTAACCCTGCCTAGTGCCACATCACACAAGGTGCAGACCAGTGGTGGCTGGTGAGTCGAGGAGGAATAAACTTTACCTTTAAACCTATCATTACTTTCAACCTGTCCCCATTTATCCCCGTGATTAACAATGAGTCAATTTATTCACAGAGCATTAAACACCAGCTGATGTACACAGAGTAAATGGACTTTTATAATCTAATTACATAAATTGGTGTTGATTACACCGTTAATTACTTGTTTTATTGTTAATCAAGGAGTATAAATGGGAACAGGTTGGACATAATGATAGGTATAAAGGTAAAGTTTGTTCCTCCACTGTTTTGAGTTCACCAGCCGCCACCGGCACAGACACTGCTGGGTCTGAACCCAGAGGGCTTCAGTACAGAGCTAAAGCACAACCAATGACCTAATGTGACCATAACGTGGGAATAAATAACTAACCAGCCGCATTTACACTGAGAGGTGTGGCTTTGTGCTAAGCATAGGTATTAAAACGGAAGACAGGGCTCACATCTTTACTGCACTTCAGAGGGAAACCATCCTAGATCACGGTTTTGTTTTGCTCCAAATGGATAACGTCAGGAACACAGACAGGGGAAACCTAACCCTAGATCATGGGTGTCAAACTCCAGTCCTGGAGGGAAGCAGTGATTCCAGGTTTTTGTGTTACCTTTCAACTGGTTGCCATTTTCAGCCATGGAAACCAGGTGCATGGATTCTACAGCCAATCTTTGATTTTAATTAACCAGGTATGTGCAGAACAACACCACAAACCCAAAAACCAGCAGACACTGCCTGGGGCCCTCCAGGACCTGAGTTTGTCCTGGGTCAGCACTGCTATTCTGAGATGCTTCACAATACTGAATTTCTGCCAGTTTCCCCCATGTACGACATAACAGCAGACACACACACAATGTGAAACTTTTTATTTATTGCAGAATAAGGCGTGCAGAGTTCAAAGCAGGAAATAAAAGCCTGGGAATAGAAACTTAGGACACGTCTGGATTTGTCAAACCTGGTTTAGGCTCTCTCTTGGGAATTGGTATGCTGGGGTATTGATATTGGTAATTGGTCATGAAGAAAGCCTGGCTGTCCCTCACTCTGGAAAGTTTCTTTTAGGACCTCTAATGAAGATACCACCTGAATTCCAACTCCATCTGTGGTTATTCACCCATCCAGCCATCAGTATACCCATGTATATGGCATGTTTCTGCAGTTGCCCATTTATATCACAGCATAACCATGATTATTAGAACCACATGTCTGATTGATTCAAGTAAATCTAGGTGCCGAATAATGAAGAAGCATATTCAAGCCTGCAAACTGATCTGCAATCCATTTATGAAATTTAGGATTTTTACTAAAGCGACTTTTATTACTGAAATTTCTGGTAATAATTCAGTGTTTATTCAATATTCTGTAAAATTCAGTACTTATCTGAAAACACCAATAATAATTTTTAAGTAATACTAGTAATTGTGATGATGATGCAGTTATTATTATAGAGGTTATTATGACTACACTACTCAGATAAAATTAGTGCAGGGGAACCGCACTGCCTGTCCTTCACAAATACAGCACCGTTACTACAGTTACAGGGCCAAATGTTTGAACAGTGACCAAACGAAGCCAAGAGTAAAACAAAATGGCAGGTGAAAAAGGGGGGGGGGGTGAGGGGGTGGTGGCCTGGACCAGGAAAAGACCCCCACCACCACCCCCCTCTTCCTCTGACATCACTTGAATAATTCATAGCCAGCCAGCGGGTAAATATTAACACAACGGAGCGTGTGCAGAACCCTGAGGCTCCCCTGAGCACTTCTGCGTCAAGACTCCTGCCAAAAGCCTACGAGACAGCAGTCCCCCTGCCCCCCTCCATTCGATGACGGCTGCCACGGCAGGCTCAAACACTGCCTCGCAACAGAATGATAGGAATGACCTGAAAAATTAATAATACAGCATGGAAAAAGCAACAGTTCATAGCACCCCACGCCCCTGTTCTGGCATCAGATCCTGATCAAGCTTGATCTAACAGGACCCTCATTTGTCAAATTCATACCTGTGAGCGTGTCTCCTTATGACTGCAGACTCTGTCCAACTTCCGTGGGATGCGTCTCGCTAATAAACCCACAGTCAGTTACTGTATGTGCGTCAAAATGATAACAGCCCAAAACCAACCAAATACACCCTCAGACCTGAGCTGATACCAATCACACTGCGGGAAACACTGGCCAAAAAAGTAAGAAAGGCTCTCCAGACACGCACATGCCCGCACAATAATACAACGGTATACTGTGATAATACATGAGAGAGCAGTCACTTTTCTGTCCCTGGTGTTTTCCTATTAGCGAGTCACTGTACCGGGGGTATGAAGAGAGAGTGGGGGGAGGGGAGGTTGGGAAGTCCTGCTTGCTTTTGTGCTCAACAGGCCACAGCAGGAGGGGGGGGTGGGGGTTTGCGCCATGCTTGGCTTCAACTGAAAGCACATTTCCAGATAACAAAATAAAATGGCAGCTGTAAATTCACAGATGAGCAGCGGTGTCCAGTCTCATCAGGCCCTGTTTGAAATGTTAGGAGTGACTCAGCCCCACAGTACTGTGGGGGGGGGTTCATACAAGCACCCCCAGGGTAACAACTAAGTAACAACAAAAATCTGTGTATGGGCCAAAATTTGGACTAAGTTCACATGTAGGCCACTCTTCACTCTTGCTTTTTTTTTTTTAAGCTTTCTCTATACAGAAATCTGTCTTCAAAGGAGTATTTTTACGGCCATGCTTGTGCTGAATATGGAGCATGTTTTTGTGTATTTATATATATATATATATATATAAAATCTGTCTAAAAGGTCATTTTTACACAACATATTTTGAAATGGTTGAAGAAATAGAATTTTTTTCCCTCGCCTCCTTCCTCCCACAAGTGACTGCCGTTAACCGGTTATGTGGCAGTTCAACACCGTGGTAAAGTTTAAAGAAAATTCACCAAACGAGGATAAAAGGACCATGTGGCCCACACTGCATTTCCTCTCCTCCCACATCCCAAAAGAGGCCTCAGGGTATCAAACAGAAAAAACACAGCCTCCCATGTAGGCTCAACGAAGGTGGGCCACACGGGAGCAACAGGTACAACGCTGCTGAAAGGCCACAGATTTAAGACAAACACGTTCAGGGAAACATGTTCAGCCTTCTTACTGACAAGCTTTACAAGCTACAGAGCGACCAGAAGTCATTCATTTTAAAATCTGGGGACTCAAAGCCACAGCAACAGCAAATTATAGCTGAGCAAGCTTGCCGTTTCAGAGTTGAACCGTTTCAGAGTCTGAAATGATTTTACGTTTTGAGTGTTACGATGATCACTAAACAGATCACAAGAGGAAAAAAATATTGCTGAACACTTCCCCTCAGTGCACAAGCTAATGATGACAGCGCCACCATGTTACACCTCTAAACATGCCCACAAGCTACAAAGACAGTGAGACTTTTGCGGCACTGTAGCTAGCAAAGCGTGTCAGTTTGAATGCATGGTTATAGAAATAAGCGAGAGAGAGAGAGGGGGAAAGACTGAGAAATCCTAAAACTGCACAGATGAGCATATACTGACTGATATCATGATCAGCTTGCTTACATATCTTTTATTCTAGCAGTTTTGAGATTTAAAGAGGGGAAAAACAGTCAATGTTAACATATACTGTGGGTACTTATCGGCAGGATGTGCCAGAACTCATGTTTGAAAACTGTTTCACAAAAAGAAAAGAAATACCACAACATGTTTAAATTCAGGTGAGAAAACATGGCAAGAATCATGAATTACCTCCCCAAAAAAAGTGTTCTGGTAATAAAGCATTTCCCTTTTTCATGTATGGATAATAATTCACAAAAAAAATAATTAAAAAGCACAGAAAACAACCACAAAAAACAAAACAACTCGGTCACAACTGTACAAGCCTGTATCAATACATAGCATTTAAATGCAAGTTTTCAAAAAAAAAAAAAAAAAAAAAACAAAAATAATAATTTAAATTAAACCAACAGGCAAAACTAAACGTCTTCCTTGCCTTCTTCCACTAATTTCGTTCAGTCACAGCACTCAGCAACAGGAGCAGACAAGTGATGAGAAATCCACCTGAGACAAACCCTGTCCAAAATGGTCCCGCTGTACCCTACTTTCAGACTTGCATGGGCTCAGGCCATTCAGTTACACCACCTCTACCATTGCAAAAACACCCCCCTCCCCTTTTTAAAACAAAATGCTCTCTCATTCCTACCTGAAGGCAGGTAAATATCCTCTTGAAGCCCTTACAGACCAGGTTTATCAGCTTTAAAACAAACGAAGCTCATTTCAGGCAATGAATTGTGGCGCCTGAGTTCTATCCCAAACACAACAGACATAAAACTAAACAATGGGCACGTGTGGACCCATAATTCACAGACAGCCAATCACAGCTCTGCATCAGCTCTCTGTTTCAAGTACCCAGAAACAAAGCTCAGGGCCACATCTCACCTTTGAGCCATGTCACAGCTCGGCTAAGGAACCCTGAAATTTAAAATGGGGTGAAACACAACGTTTTTCATGCCAATCAAACGTAATTTGACTGTACGTTTGTTTCTTGTTCTTGACAGGCAATTACTGTCATTCAGTTCTAATATTATGGTGCTTGGGGCAAAGTATGTTGCCAAGATTCAGACTTTGCACAGACATTTTTACAGGTTCTTCCACACTTTGTAACAACTGCATACAAACACCTTTGGGGCTCCACTTCCTACCTGCCCTTGTAAACATTCAGATTCACTCCACACCTCAGACAACAACCGTTTCCTTAAAAAAAAAAAAAGAAAACCAACAACACCAACATGATTTGCATTTAGTATTCATACATATAAATAAAAGCTGTATATGGAAAAATGTTCAGCAAAAAACCCACTATTCATGTCCTGCTATCTGTATTTAAATATGTTGGTTTCGAAGTGTTTGCAGACCATGGAAATTTTTTGACCTAAACTTTTTTATTATTATTATTTACCTTGGATTGTGAACACAAAGGCAGAAAAAAATGTTCCCTGTCTTTCAGAGTGTTTATTTTGTTGTCCCTGTGGAGACGCAGGGAATTCAGGAAGGGACTGTTAGTTCGGCTTGGCTCATCTTGCACAGTAAAAGTGTCGTGGCAGAAGCTGTAAAAACGGACTCAAGAAACGTAGACTCAAGTCACCTCAAATACACAATCAGTTGTGCATAGTTTTTCAATCAGTGTTGAAACTAGGGGTATTCCCAGACACTGTGTCAGAAACTGAAGAATGAAAAAGAATGAAAAAAAAATGAACACAACTGACTAAATGTACTTCACACCCCTCCCCATTATTCCCCAAACAAGACAACAATTCAAAGGGCAACTCAGGTGACAAAAACCTAATTCCCCATCGGTTTTACTCATCACCTCCAGTCATTATCGGTCCCACTTCATCCTTCAAAAAAAAAAAACAAAAAAAATCTTCCTTGCCTTCTTCCACTAATTTCGTTCAGTCACAGCACTCAGCAACAGGAGCAGACAAGTGATGAGAAATCCACCTGAGACAAACCCTGTCCAAAATGGTCCCGCTGTACCCTACTTTCAGACTTGCATGGGCTCAGGCCATTCAGTTACACCACCTCTACCATTGCAAAAACACCCCCCTCCCCTTTTTAAAACAAAATGCTCTCTCATTCCTACCTGAAGGCAGGTAAATATCCTCTTGAAGCCCTTACAGACCAGGTTTATCAGCTTTAAACAAACGAAGCTCATTTCAGGCAATGAATTGTGGCGCCTGAGTTCTATCCCAAACACAACAGACATAAAACTAAACAATGGGCACGTGTGGACCCATAATTCACAGACAGCCAATCACAGCTCTGCATCAGCTCTCTGTTTCAAGTACCCAGAAACAAAGCTCAGGGCCACATCTCACCTTTGAGCCATGTCACAGCTCGGCTAAGGAACCCTGAAATTTAAAATGGGGTGAAACACAACGTTTTCATGCCAATCAAACGTAATTTGACTGTACGTTTGTTTCTCGTTCTTGACAGGCAATTACTGTCATTCAGTTCTAATATTATGGTGCTTGGGGCAAAGTATGTTGCCAAGATTCAGACTTTGCACAGACATTTTTACAGGTTCTTCCACACTTTGTAACAACTGCATACAAACACCTTTGGGGCTCCACTTCCTACCTGCCCTTGTAAACATTCAGATTCACTCCACACCTCAGACAACAACAGTTTCCTTAAAAAAAAAAAAAAGAAAACCAACAACACCAACATGATTTGCATTTAGTATTCATACATATAAATAAAAGCTGTATATGGAAAAATGTTCAGCAAAAACCCACTATTCATGTCCTGCTATCTGTATTTAAATATGTTGGTTTCGAAGTGTTTGCAGACCATGGAAATTTTTTGACCTAAACTTTTTTATTATTATTATTTACCTTGGATTGTGAACACAAAGGCAGAAAAAAATGTTCCCTGTCTTTCAGAGTGTTTATTTTGTTGTCCCTGTGGAGACGCAGGGAATTCAGGAAGGGACTGTTAGTTCGGCTTGGCTCATCTTGCACAGTAAAAGTGTCGTGGCAGAAGCTGTAAAAACGGACTCAAGAAACGTAGACTCAAGTCACCTCAAATACACAATCAGTTGTGCATAGTTTTTCAATCAGTGTTGAAACTAGGGGTATTCCCAGACACTGTGTCAGAAACTGAAGAATGAAAAAGAATGAAAAAAAAAAATGAACACAACTGACTAAATGTACTTCACACCCCCTCCCCCATTATTCCCCAAACAAGACAACAATTCAAAGGGCAACTCAGGTGACAAAAACCTAATTCCCCATCGGTTTTACTCATCACCTCCAGTCATTATCGGTCCCACTTCATCCGAAAACAAAAAAACAAAAAAACATCATACACAGACCAGTAACATCAGAATTAAAACCATGACAGGAAAAAGATTCAAAGTAGTCCAGTTGTCACCTATCCACAAAACGGTGGTTCAATTCCTACTGTTCAAAGAGACTCGGTGATAACTAACCCACTGTACTGTATCTGATTCTGTGCTTCACATTGGAACACCCCTCACTCTGAGGGTGGAAACTACAGATGGAAATTGCACCGACTCCACTCACATAATTTAACATAAGTGACGTAACGTAAACGGTTCTGGGTAACCATCTGATGTGCAGCTTCAAAGGCCGCAGCATTGGTTACGTTTTTTTTTACGATTTCATAAAACTAGCTATATGAGAATGTACCAAACTGAAGGGGCGAGTTCCGAGACTTTGGGGGAATCCCAAGGAAATTGGTTATTCAATGAAAAATGCTCTAAATTTCAGAGAAACGAATCCAAAGCTACATCAATCTGATCCAGACCCAAGTAATCTCAATACCTTTATGTATTTCCAACTGTCTAACCACAATATATGTATCCATCTGCAAAGCAATAGTGTTTATTTAAATGTCCTTGCTGCTAAAGGGCCGGCAGGTATGCTACATGCTAAGTTACCAGTTCTAAGGCATAGGGTATATGCAGTGCCCACAGTTTGACACTTTTCACTCCAAATACTCGATCATTTTCATCATGGTATGCACACACTGTTGAACATGGGAGTTGTCGGTAGTCATAACTGACCATTGGTTTGATTAGGCCAGTCCACGGTTTTAAGTCAGGCTCATCGCCTTCACAATTGAGGCTGTCCTTAAATTAGTCTTGACCACAGACACTCAATCACAGACAGAGCCTCTGGAAAATACGCATTTTTTTGGGCAGTGGCTACATGCAAACTGATTTGGTGTCGATGGTGGATTTGGTTGGCGAACAAAAGTTCGCCTTGTCCGTAATTATTACAGAAAGGGCACCAAAATATTTCCCAGTTTGAGAAACCAACCGTTCAGAGTCCCACTAGGCAAGATCCCGATTAGTCATACCCAGTTACTGACTATTGGTTTATTAGCAAAAAAACAAAACGGCCCCAAAGTTTGGCGACATTACGCCACAGTGGCTAGGTTATCAGACAATTTTGCAGGCATTGCACAACTAAATGTTGTTAATACTAATGTATTTGTGAGTCTTTTCTGTAAGCTAGGACCTAATGACGAGGACTGCACAGTGAGACACATCTACTCGGCTAATGACCAAACGAAAATGAATGAAGTCAACCATTTGGTCTGCATCGCCCAGCGCCTCCCTGTTGTCCACCAGCGTGGCCCGAGTCAAATTAAAGCTGCCATCTTGGCTAAAGACTGGAGAGAATAAACAGAGAGAGAGCAGCGCAAAACTTTTGTTTACGTAAAGTCAGTGTGCAAATGTAGAATCCACCTGGAAAAATGTGCTGGAGTTCGCCACTTAGCTCTGCATATGTCCAGTTTCACAAAGTATTTAACTATGGGTATCATTGCAGTAGGACAGGGCAATCTTTATTTTTTCAATATATGTGGCAAGCTATCAAACGTGGCTTCCAAGGAAACTAACTGTAGTTTCCGACAAACCACCGCTTTTCAATTCAAGGTTACATGTCAATGTGCAACGAGAAATATTTGTGCAGATAACACGGGGTTAGTTATCTGCCTTCTCTCTCCTCAGCAAACGATAGTGAGCTCATCCCATGATATCAGGATAAATGGGAAATGCAATGATGGCAGCTCCTTTCCTCCTCGTCCATGTCCACACACGATCATAGCACCTCCCCCCTGCCCTTCGTCAATCAGCTAGCTACCATTAGCCACTGCCTCGCACGTTGCAATTTGAGGTGCACCGACAAAATGTTCTTATTTCTCACTTACTGATGATTTCCCGGCAATTAAAAAATATGTTTTATCAAAGGCTTAATATATGCTGGTACTTTACAGAATACTTTCAAAGCAAAATTAATGATACAGGTTGACTCAACAGCCGCAAAAAAACAAACAACAATATTCCGTTCTCCGGACTTCCATCCCTAGTTAGCCAACATTAGCTCGATGGCTGCAAATAGCATATTGAGTGAGTTTTAAAACAGCAGCCAACAAACTACTACTGTGGAAAATTTAAGCCAGGTGATTCTTGTTGAAACAGTTTTGCTAAGATGACATGAAAGTGAAAAGGGGAATCTCCCTTGCTTCTGTAACGCACCTCCACACAAGCTCACCTCGTGCTTGCGGTTCATTCAGACTCATACGTAATGTTATCCAGCTAAATACACCTTGCTTAAAAGATATTTTAACCATTATATTAGTAGGCGCAGCATTTACATACTTTCCCCTCACAAGTAAATTTTATAACTATGACTTTGCATCGAAATTCCCCTGTTCTCATATTGGTTAATTAACATTATCACAAGAAAGAGACAGAGAAAGGTATCCAGCTGTTTTGGGGACCCCCTTGTCTACACCAGGCAGAGGCTAGGGACAGCATTCTCAGACTGACCTTCTAGCCAGCGACAGTTACAGAAACTGGATCAAATAATTAAAACATATGGAAATTTAATTAACTTTGAACCTCAAATGTATATTATTGAGATGACTGAATAATGTAAAATGAATTTTGAAAAATAATTCAACGACTAATTCTTCAATTCTCCCCAGTTAAATTTCAGCTAGCATAGCTAACGTTGGATACCTATCGACTAGTGGCTAGCCTCTCAGCCATTAAGTATCATATCATCCCGTAACCAGCCAGTTAGCCACTTAGTTTCAACAAGAGTTCGCTAACTAACGAGGAATTACACATGCAACTGGCCTGAATCCCACCTCGTTCTCTCATTCAGCTAGATAGTTAACCTCCACTAAACCAGCTAATTAGCAAGCTAGTTACCATTGCTAGAAAGCCCATGTGAGTAAAAACAAGCGGTTAACGTTAACTCTTAGAAACTGCTCAATGAACACGTTGCGCTGGCTACTAAAGCTCTCACACCACCAAACATATCTTACAAACAACCGATTATAAAACAAGAGAAAAACTCACCCTAAGTAGTTCGCTAGGTCACTTTAGGGGTTGTCTCAAATGAAGTCATATATTTCCAGCGATATTTTCTTTTTGAGCGTTAATAAAGCCAACTAACCTGCTAGGAATATAAGAGCAGTTAGTGTCTACTTTTGGCTTTTCCGTGTCCCGTCCTCGTGCACTATCGCCTTTGTGTTCATTTCAGTCGATTCAAGTTTAATCCGATCGGACCCGGCGGTCGCGCTCTCGAGCCCTCTCCTCGAGACACCCGCCCCGCTCACCTTCCACAAGCTAGGGGCGCGTTCACCCGCCTGCTCACGTGCGTGCGCGTGAATTGACCAACCCCCACACAAGCGTTTACGCACTTGCGTTTATTGTTGTTATTATTGCCTGGACACTTCAGTGCATTAAAACAACCATGCAAAGATCTACTGAACCTTAAAGTGCTGTAGTTGCTGTCGGTCCCTGTGCCGATTTACGCTCAGCTGTGAGCAGGATTTCGGGATCAACTCGGAGAAGCAAATGAAGACTTTACGGTTGACTTCCATCGTTTCAGTGATTTCATTAAAAAGTGATTAGGAGATTTCCTTTAAACCCACACGGGCTCTTCCTCTCCCCGGGAAAACATGCTCGCACACCAAGACTGACTGTCGATCGCTGTGCCCAGTAACGACATCAAAAACAAGAATAAATGTTCTGGTGAGATAACAGTCAATAATCTATTGTTAACAATGTGTTTTCATTAGAACCACTGCTATGTTACGATTAGGAGATCTCTCAGACCCATTTGACATTATAAACTATTTCCTGTTAAAATATGGTAAGTATTTAGGGGCAGTTGATTTTCATATCTACCCTCGGTACACTAACGGGCACTTCCTTATCCTTTATGACTGTTATGACAGTTTTTCACTTTCCTCAAAATATCCATCATTGTGACTTGATTTTCACTTTTGAAAATCATCTTAACATATATTGTGTTACAGATATGCATTATTGTTTTATTGTTTTTGTTTGTTCAATTAATTGCAAAAGAAAAATGTGACAATCTTTTGCCAGAGTACATATGCAGAGATATGACTTTTCATGCATATATGTGTATATATTTTTAATAGATCAACAATTATAAATAGAACATTTGGTCTCAAGATGAGTTTGTAAACTGCTAAGCCTCACTTCTAGTTTTGGGTCTACCGTTTTATTCCTCTGGTCACTGGGGCACATTAAAATGCAAACCATCATGTGCTAATTAGGACCCTGCATTTTAAGTGACCGCATTTTATGGCCTACAATCAGTCTTCCAGTAGCAAAATGCCAATACTGCCTCCTCACAAAGCCACAAGATGACAGATGACACCACACCACTGCCAGTCATTGTGTCATGCTACTGGAATCATTTCAGTTAGTTATTTCAACTTATTCTGTCATTTCAGTTAATTCCTAAGCATTAGCTAAAGCAGACTAAAGCATAATGTCACTCTTAGTTACTGACACATATGCATCACATTTACTCAATCTTTGAAATGAAAATAATGAATTAATGTTCCACCAGTAGTTTCATAGCAGTAACAGAATAATAAAAGGTTACTATTGATAAGCTTTTAAGAGGTCATGCCATTGTGAATATTTTTTGCATAATAATATTGCATAATAAAAATCTGTAAATCAGTCCCAAAATAACCATGATAAATATTTTTATTTTTGAAGACATCACAATTCTTACTAATATTTATTCTATTTTATCCACTTTATTTTGACAGTTTAAAAAACAAAAAGTAAACGCTTACAAGCAGATTGTCAGCTGACTCCCCCTACTGGTGAAACTGTTTTATTGTGAAAGTCTCACATTGAAGGTAAGCATACACCTAAGAAAGAGAATCTCTCTTATTGTACTACAGTAGCAGAGCAAATGTTGTATTGAGATATAATGGCACTATTAATTGAAAAATAAACAAATGTAAAATTAAAAAGAGGTCTTCATGTAAAAATGGAAAATTGTGAGTGATTTCTGGAAGACGTGGCATCATGCCAATCCCTTCAGTTGAAATACAAAGACTTAAATGTTTAGTATAAGACAGTGAATAACTGTATCACTGCTAGTTATGCAGGTAAATTGTGTCCCATATAAAAGGCCAAAGCAGCAATCCCAGAATACTGATTACAGACACATTTCACTGAAATCAGTTTGCTCCAAGATTTTGTCCACTATATCTTCACCAGTGACAGAAAACCTTGGTAAAGAATCCTGGCTGGCTGTCTTTACAGACCCAGATATATAGCATTGTAATGAGAAAAATGTAAACAATATATAAATAATAAAGGATGAAGTAAGGTCATTTTTATGTACCCATTAAGAAAATAGATATGAATTTAGAATCATTTAAACCACAGGATTTTTTTTATTGTTTTAACATTTCATCTTAAGAAGAACCAACACAGCAAATAAAGTTTGGGGGGGGGGAGGAGTCACAAAGATGGTCCAGGTTTGGCTCTTGGAACACTACCTTTCACTTTACACAAGGTGTTCACCACACAGCTCATAACGAGCCCTGAGCTCAGCCAAATGTATCCCGCCTTCGCACTATCCCGCTCACACTACTACAGTTACATGTTCACCTGTCCGTCACAGAGTAACCTGAATTAAGGTCTGATAAGAAACATAAACATTTTGATATCCTGGTATTAGTATGAGTCCCTTGTGACATAATTTGTGATTTTAATTTTTTTTTTTTTCTTCCATGTACCGCTAAAAATATCTGCATCTTTTTTTTAAGGCAATCAGCTGATCCTTCTGTGCAGGGAGGTGGTCCACTTCTGTAGGTGTGATTACAGAACACATATAAACACAAAAATTTGGCATTAAAATAGATAGAGAATATTGAGCCATCGTCACAATACACAGAGCAGTTTTTGGGGAAGGAACAGGTGGAGGGGGAGGGGGGTGACAGGAAGAGAATGAGGAGAAGGCAGGTGTCTGAAGGACAAACTAAAAGAACTTAAAGTAAAACAGGATTAAAAAGTTTGTGTCAAAAAGCAGGTTTTTCCGACTATAGCAATACTGTTGCAGTTTTCAAGCTCTAATCATACAGTATAGAATCTTCAGCAAATTCAGTAAAGAACTCTAGCTTGGTCAATATACACCAAAGCAAGAAATCATGACTATATATACAGAGGGTGAATGATAAATACAGAATTAAAATAGTCCTGCTTTTTCATAATTTTTTTTTCCTTTCTTTCCTTCCTCTTCTTCATGTTTTGGAAATGACTGCAGCTGTTGACAGGGTCCTACATGTATTGGTTTTAACCAGAGAGACCTCACTCACACGAATCCACTAAATTTCTCAGATGACCTTGTAGTGTTTAATACAATTCAGTTTTGAAATCAAAAGGGCACAAAACAACGAGAAAACAAGACAAAAAAAAAGAGAGACATGATGATGAATCACGACTTGACTGAGAAATCAAATGCAGATAGATATGAATCCTCAGATTCTTGTCTTGTATGTGAGCAGTAGCTGTATCTGCTTTGCGGGCCCAGGAACACGTATCCAGCTTTTACGAGGACTGTGGAGGACCTGGGCTTAGTTGACGGACAGCCATCTGGTATGTGAGTGGTCTCCAGAGACCGGGCGGTTGTGGGGAAGTTGGGAGAGGGTGATGGAAAAGTTAGGGGAGGGTGAGAGGGGAGATAGGGAGGGGAAAGACAGAGAGAGGGAGGAGGGGTTAGGGTGAGCCCAGCCAGGGGAGTGCAGACACACAGGACATCTTCAGCAGCAGCCCCCCCCAGCCTGCTGCCCTCCTTGGCTGCCTGTAAGCGTGGCGTTGGTAGCAGCGTGCTGAGGGCCGATCTTAATGCCGTTTGCCTGGAGGGAGACAGACAGAGAGGAGGGAGAGAAAAGGAGAAACAGTGACAGAGAGGGAGAGGAGAGAGATAAGAGGGAGAGAGGAAAGGAGAGATGGAGAGAAGAAAGAGAGTGAGGGAGAGAAACAGAGAGAGAGGAATCAAGTTAAAAGGTGGCACTTTGTCATGTACAAGCACAAAAAGGCTGAAACAAAGCCCTAAACACACACACACACACACACACACACACACACACACACACACACACACACACACACACACACACACACACACACACACACACACACACACACACACACACACACACAGAGAAACTAAAACTCCAGCCAAACTTGAATTGGGCTGGATTTCACATCAAATAAGGAGTGAGTGCGTGAGTGTGTGCATGTATGTGTCTGTGTGGGTTCTCGCAGTGGTCACTGAAGTCCACTTGAGGACATGAGGGTTTCTTATGCACCCCTCCTACAGCTAAGCTGTAGAGCCCCACCAGGGTGAGGGTAACCGCACGACACATCAGGAAGCCAGGAGTTGGCCTCCAGCCAGAGTGGGGTGAGAAGAGCAGCACAGCGCAGCACAGCGCAGCGCAGAGTGGTGCAGTGGTTTGGGGGTTGGACCTGTACTCAGGGGCCTTTTATGTTCCTGTCTTACAAATGGCTCCTTCATGGAGACCATGAGCAATGTGCAGAATCATGGCCTGTCCAGCTACAATCCCACTCTACTCATCCTGACAGCTCTCAGCTACAAATCTCATACTGTGGTTTGAAAAAGGTGTCGCTCAACAACCCAAGTCTGAAAACCAACACGTCAGAAAAAGGCATGGGTGCTATACTATGGCCATAACAGTGCATTTCCCAACATCCACCAACAACAGTTTCCCATGTGGCCTGATGTGTGCTATGGTATACATTACAGATGTGACTTAGCTTTCCTGATCACCAAGTTACTAAGAGAATGGTGGGCTAGTTCAGTAAACTCTTAGGCACCACAATCTGCCTCCATTTTAGGAGTATTTGCAATTATGTTTCTTCATGCAAGTTCGTAGGGCTGGCTGAAGTGGGTCTTCTCTCCATCCATTAGTTCTCAAAAACTGAAAAAAATCTATGTATATGCACATACTTGAGTTCTATGCAACTGGCAAAGACATACTGATGTAAAAATCAGTATGTCTTTATTTTATGAGACAGTCAGAAAATCAGGGAAAAATCACATCCCCAAGGTGTTGAAAGTGTGTCATGAACACCAAGTGTCAGAAAAGCAGTGTCTGTCACCAAACATAAAGGAGGCTTCCACACAAATATCAACAACAGCAAATTTAAGATGACAGCTACTACCGATAGCAACGGCAATGAAACTTTGGCCAATATTGAACTGAAAAACACCTGGGGGTGACAAAGCATTCTGTGCCTGAAGGAAAGATATTTCTAGCACATGCATTCCAAAGATCAGATGAGTGGCTGTCTATTGGAGAGCGTAGCTACCTCGTTGTTTATGTCAAAGACCCCTTCCTGAATCTTCTCGTAGATCTCCTTGGCTGTGTTGATGAATGCCTAAAATGAAAGAGGCTAGATATTTAAAAAAGCAGCTACACATAAACATTAAACCTTAAGTCTAAAGACATCCTCTAGGATCAACAGAAGACTGTTGAGACACGCCCCCTCACCTCTTCTACGTTCGACGCCGTCTTGGCGGAGGTCTCCATGAAAATAAGACCGTGTTCTCTAGCAAAGGCCTCCCCCTCCTCCTTCTTCACCTCTCTCCGAGACTCCAGATCACTGCAAGAGACAGGCACGTTTAGAGAGGCGAGTAGACACTCACATTCACACACACACACAGCAGAATTCTCTCACACACACATACACTCATAGCCTATGGTATTTGGGTGCATATACACGCAAGCGCACACACATGTACATACGCACACACGCGCGCGCATGCACGCACACACACGCGCTCAGAGCCTATGATATCCAGGTGCACACACGCACACACAAACTTAACGCCCACAGCGTTCAGTGAAACAGCTCGCCAGTTCATGCTGCAGAAACAGGGACCCATGGGGTCTAAAGACCAGGCTTTACACAGCGCTAGATGCTTCATCTAAAATATTAATCAAATAATTACTGGGCCCAGAAACGCTGGAGTCTTCAATAGCCACCTGTACAGGTAACATGTGTGCTCCCAGCAATGTCACTACAATTGTGACATTGTTTTATGCAAATGCAAGAGCAAAACCATAAAAACAAATCCAACAACATGCTAATTGTGTATGTGTTTCTGTAATAAAATGAAACTGGATCAAATAAATAAAACACATTGTGTTTTGTGTTGACAGAAGGATTGAGTTGCACTGTACCATAAATTGTTTCATTTCCATATTTTGATAGGGAAGAAGAAAAACAAACCGACCTTTTGTTCCCTATGAGCATGATAACCATGTTGGAGTTGGAATGTTGTCGAGCGTCTTCTAACCAAGTGGTCAGGTGGTTGAACGTGTCCCTTCTGTAACAGCGTAAATAATAGAAACAAACGATGGCCTAGATTCAATCAGCATATGAACTTCACTCAGAAATCAACCAAGACTTAAAACTGCACATCTGCGTTTTCTAGTTTTCAATGCAAACACAATTTAGGGAAACAACGCAGATGATGGCTGGACTTGTCTGAATAAATTTGAGTTTTCTGGGATAAAAGGACCTGTGCATTTTATTTTAAACTGAAGGACAGCTCTAGGCTGTAAAGTGTGATTTCAAAATTTCCAGAACTTGACTAAAATTGGACTATTGGCTAAAAATGTGAGATGTGAATTTTCATGATTAAACAAGAAACACTAATTTTTTAGACCCTAAATATCTTTGGACCCATTAGGCATTTGACCATATTCTCTCATGCTGGAAGCTGTCACAGGGAGTTACAGCTCTCGATGTCTTAAGACATACCCTTGCCCTCTGCTCTGTTTGAAAAATCCTGAACTTAGTTTCACATCTGTGTGATCTTAATGTGCGCTGCAGGTATAGCGGAGGTGTTTGCCGTGACTCACCTTGTGATGTCATACACCAGCAGCGCCCCAGCGGCCCCTCTGTAGTAGGATCTGGTGATGGACCGGAATGACTCCTGACCCGCCTGGAAACACAGGTTACCACGGCGATGAGAGGGCTGGCCAATGACAACACACCACATGGGACGACTGCCCGGCAACCAGAAGATCAGAGCAGCCCACTGAACATAATAGGGATAAACACCCCTTCCCATCTCATCCCTCCTCTGGATCCACTAATTACTATATTAAATACTAGTTCACCCAGTGGTGATGTGTACAGCACTGAAGGCCCATTTCCTGAAATAATAGCTCAGCTGCATCACGACGTGACGCATGATGGGCGTGTCCATGTTGTGCCCCGGCCCGTTTGCGCTGGTCATTCCACAAAGACTGAACACCCCTTCACCTCTCTCACTGGACGCTTGCTCCACCGGCGTTCTTTCATGTGATCGTTCTTTTCTCATTGGCATTAAAGCTTATGCGCAACTGGGATGCAGAACGTGGTGTGTGAATCAAAGAGAGTTACAGGCTGTCTTTTCTGGTGTGGTTACTCAAAGAGGCTAAAGGATCGGTAGTGTCCAACTTCTTTAAAGCTCTGGTGGATTGTTGTTTAAAAGTCCAACAGATTTGGTGATTTGAATTTTCACCAGTAAGATAAATCTGGATACCCATGTAATCTATCAAGAACACAATTAACAGAGAATATATACTCAACAATTAAGATAGGGATACTGAAGGAAAGAAAAGAAATTAAACACAAGGTTGCTAAATATATATCATTAGGAATATTAGGATAGATAATTAACCAGGCCTGGCAAAACAGTCCGGTGCCAAAACTGCAGCTGTCTTTTGCAACTTTTTTCTGGGGACTTGGCTCCCCCTACAGGCCACTCTTGAATATGGCACTCCATTCAATTCCGCTGAGTGTTCCTCTGCCCTGGGCCCTGGGGGCAGACATGCCAGCAATTCTGGTTTTGGCTCCAGCAGCTGCGCTCTGAATTACTCAGGCTTGATTGAGCCATTAAATGAACACTTAGCTTCATTTAACATCTATACTGAATTTGCTATAACTGACTTTCCGAAGAGATGTGCCGTTTGAAACGTGTTTGTGATCAGACGATCAAAAATATGTCTGCATTTTTATACAGCCATACAGTTGTATTGTACAGAAATTAAAATATTACATCAAATACATTCCTGATGAAATACAGATATGCTTGAATCTTGGATTCAAAATAATGTCAAGAATCCCCGGATATTTGCAGAGGAAAGAAAAAAACTAATCAAGCCAATCAATTAACATCAATTTCCATATAAAATCAAAAGAGCTTGCTAGTTTACACTGATACATCCACACACACACGCACGCACACACACAGGAAAAAAAACATGCCAAACTGACACAAAAACAGACACTATCACCTTAAGTCAAGCAAAGTGGAGTCCCACATGCATTTTACCTTAATCAAAATCAGCTAAGCAAGCATTTCTGAGTGTGACAAGTCTTTGAGATTTTGCTAAATCAGATAAAACGAGACAGGTCCCACAAAATGCAAAATAACCTGAGCCTGTTTGCAAACTATCTAAGTATGTCAGAATTAATCGTGTGACATAATGAGGCATTATGTCAGAGTAAAACAAAATTACAAAGGCAAAATTTTGGTTAGCTTGCTTTAAGTCACTGTGCCCTATCACACTGTGCACTATCAGCCACTAATTTCCGCTTGTAGATAAATTTCAACAGCATTTTCTTCTCATCTGCCCCAGTGAGCAGAAACTGCGGTAATTAAGCACCGTTGTTCAAATACTTCTTCCAGGCCTTGCTTAACAACTCATACACCTATCTCGATAAACATGAACACCCAACCATTCCATTATTTACTTACAGCGCGCAAATGAATAGAAACAACTCTCTGACACACCCTTACTTGTTTCCTTCTGTTAGAACAAACACTCTTCCACCCATCCACATCTGCAGCAGAGAACTAATATATATTAGTAAATTATGCAAAAAAAAAAAAAAAAATCCATTCAACAGTTCAAATCCAGCCTTCTTGAATGAAGGAGCACACATACGGTGTGCACTGCTGGCACCAGCGGCCAGGGCTGGGGTAACGGTGGTTTAGGGAAGGGCTGCACAGACCTCAGCCTGGAGGAACCATGGTGCACTTCTTCAGGCTGTCATTCCAGCCAGGAACCTGACCACTTGATTCAATTAGTCACAGTCTGTTGAACCGGTTTAGCCTCCTTCCCCTGCTCTGAGCTGAACAGGGTTAAAGAGGCCGAGGGTGCAGTCATCTAAGACTACGGTACGGCCTTAAAAGACTGCAATCTTGTAAACAAGGAGCTTTAAAACTTTTGGATCTCAAGACCCAGTAAAATTATGACTCTTTGGCAGAAGACCCTCCCCTAACAAAATGGCTGACCACTGACACCAAGCCAACACCACCTACTGGCCACTCCCAGCATGGAGGTCAGTAGAGCAAAATATACAGAGGGGAAATACTGTAGTTTTACACCAGATACATGCAGTTCACTATCACACTTCACTTCATGAAACAAAGAAAGAAAACCACATCTTAAATAATACAAAAAGACATACGTACTGTATCCCATATCTGAAGTTTAATCTGTTTCCCATCAATAGTGATCATTCGGGCACCAAATTCTACACCTGTCAAACAGAAAAAACAAACCAGACATTAACGAATAAATCAATTAGAATCATCTATGAATGGTTGTGATGCCTGAGGATGAAAGCAGAATTAAGCAAGGGGGTAGCTCTAAGAACAGTATGACCAGCATGGTGATGGATGATAAATTTCAATTACGTACAATCGCAGTTATTTAATGTGCTTTAAAACAGGATCAATACCATTTCAATTCAGTACCGTTTAGTGAAATTCAGGACATGAACTGAATTTCAATTAAGAGAAAATCCCAAACAGGTTATTTTTTTAAAGTCAGAAAAAATAATTGCTTATTATTAGTTACCATAGTCTGAACTAATTGAGAATAACTCCCTTTGGAAAGGAAATCAGAGAGTAACCTGACTTGAGCACAATTTTGTGGACAAAAAAGACGTGTCTAATCACATCAAGATACCAACACAGTTAAACAGAGAGGTAACCTGTATTTTTGCATTTTAGGACCAAGATAAAAGATGCAATACAATACAAAACTATATTTCCATAAAGATTTTTTACATATGCACAGCTCACGAAAAAAAAAAATCTGCAGGGAAAATGTGTCTTACCAATAGTGAGATCGTGCACTGGTTGAAACCTCTTATCTGTAAACTGTAGTAGTAAACATGATTTCCCCACTCCTGAAACACAAAAACAGAACATGTCAGCATAAAACAAAAAAAAAAAAAAGACAACCAATGACAATCACTCTTTGACATCACTACCCCAGCAAGAACTACCCTCATTGGTTAAACACTGAACTTCCCTAAACACAGGGTTTAAGAAAGTACATTTCACACTGAAATTAGAACACATTTTTTCCACAGGGTTGTTCATACATGGGAAAAACATTGTGGCATTCGCTTGTGGCGTCAGTGACTCTGGGATCATTTAAAAAAAAAACAAAGAGAGAGAATACAGGTACAGAATCGTTCTGGATCACAGGCTAACAGGGACCAAAGGGTGACTGAATGGCCTCCTCATTACATTATTGTAGAAAGGCCTCGTGGAAGCCTCGTGGAAGCTGCAAATCACTCACTCACCGGGCCTTCATGTAATCGGATATTATTTCAACTGCGAAATGATGGACGTGCCACACAAAAACCCACGAAACTAAGCCCTTTAGCTCAAAGTACGAGCCCTGCGAAATACGGCGTTCAACAGTCCAGAGTGCAGGCACTCTGTGTGAATGTATGACACACGCATTCCATGTGCGCACACTGGGGAGTTATCCGCTCTGGTCCCGGAGGGCCGCAGGGCCTGCTGGGTTTTCTGTTTTCCCTCGAAAACCTCCAGCCAGTTTCACCCCATGAAACCAGATGTGGCAAGCTGACTTTGCAATCACACACTGTAGCTGATGATGTAGGCACACAGTAACGCCAGCAGGCGCGGGGCTGATGATCCCTCATATCCACTATACCACTGTAGCACTGTTAATGCTACATTTCAGCTGGCCTGCCCCTGCCTTTCACTCATCCACACACCACAACATGGCCAGAATCCTGACGTCAAAAACGATGACATAATGGAATCAGAAATTAGCATGCTTATCCTCGGGCCACTCGAGGCTTGCAGGGGCAGGGCATGCTCATTCATTCTTTCTCACTCATTCACACTCCACAAACTGGCCAATCCTGACGTCAAGATGGATGACATCACAAATTGGCATGCTTGGCCAGGGTCAGAGCTTGCAGTGAGTCTTGCAGGGGCAGAGCACGCCGTTCGAGCCACGCTTTCACCACTGCCAGCCTTTATCTGATCCAGATATGAGTCATGGCCCAACCCCTGCAGGTGTTGAACTGAGGTGGAGGGAAAGCCAGTTGGAGCTCATTGTGATATCACACACAGTAAGGAATGAGGTGTGACCGTCCCGGCGCTATTAGCCATGGCAAACACACAGCAGCGGCCCGTCAAGCGGCACACACACAGGTACGCCCTTAGAAAGCGCTGGTGATGCCCATTCATCCATTCCGCTCCTCCTGACCTGACTCTGACCTTTTCATTTCAGCTCACAACCACAATCTGCCAAAGCTAGGTACGTCAATGCTTTTTGCATTGAATATTCTTCAGCATTTTTCTCATTGTAGCAGAAATGGGTAGAAACAGCTCCGCAAGTTACCACAATATACGCCAGGCCTTTCAGCATTTACAGAATTACAAAAAAACTAACAAAAAAAAATCAGTGTTCAGTATTGATTTTTCCTGCCTAAAAATGAAAGCGAATACTCAGTGAGCCACTACCAACAAAGAAACATAAGAGTCACAAAACTTTTGCGTGGGGAGGGGTAAGCATTATTCTGATATTTTTAAGACACAGAGAAAATTCAAGTACCAAATTAATCAAACTACATATTCCTAGTTGCCGTCTTTTCACATTAGAGGGTTATAGAACCTCTCAGCTAAAAACATTGAAATTGAGCTTGAAATTAAGACAAGACCTTCTCCCTTCACAGGTTGGCCTACTCTGTAAAGCCAGCACAGCAACCTCATTAGCATAGCAGGTAAAACACATAGATAAGGAAATACATAAACAAACCAGTTTGTAGAGAGCAGATGACTGGGATACATGCAGATAACACTGTGAGCGCTCGGGAAAATGGTGTAGTCCCGACATCTGCGTTTCCAAGAGCAACAGCCGTTGCTAAGCAGGGGGAACTTACAGAGACGTGCGCTCGCGTGTATGAGATGTAAGGAAACAAGGGATCGATGACACAATTTACCTAAGCCAATGAGCAAACAGGACGGACAAGCATCACTTCTGGTTATTTATTATTTAAGCAAAAGGAAAAAAAAAGCAGAGGACTACAATGAAAACAACACTTTCTGTATCATCAGCTAGTAGTTACTCCCACAGAGTATTAAACAGTGTACATTCTGTATAAAAAGCGAGGCTATGCTCTTATTAGCCTGTATGAGATTAGATTAAGAAATAGGGCAGGATTTGCTTGCTTTCTTCACACAATTATAAGCAGCAGGTACAAATTTTCCCCTTAAAGGGGCACAGATGTCACTGTAAACGGCACCATCTGTTAAGAGAAGCACCGACAAGAGAGCCAGAATTTGAACCCCAAAAATGCACCTCGGGACAAAGCTGACCCTTCAGAATGAGAATGCGTGTTTGAAAATTTTTTCGAACGGAATGTGGCGACACGTGGGAAATGGCCTTGCTGCCGTGCGTTAACATCACCTGAACACATAAGAACTGGCTGCCAAATGTGAGGCTGCGTTCAGACTTATAGAAAATAATAATTAATACAAATAACATATACCAAACCCGCAGGCTCACACAAAATGGCTGCTTTAGTGATCAAGTGAGACAAATGTGTACGGGGTGGGAGGACACAAAAACCACGCGGACATCTGCTTAACAAAAAAAGAATAAAATCTGGCTTGTATTACCTGTTGTATTCTCCAGCTGAGCTTATAGAAAGCCGAGGAGTGACAGGTGGAGGGTATCATTAATGGACATGGTCAGTCACATGATCCATTGTTCTGTTTAGGGGCGGGGGGTGGGGTGGGGGAGGGTGGGTGAGCAGAACGCTGGAGGGGATGTGCAGCAGGTTAAATGGCAGGACACAGCAGCATGTGACCGCATGTGACTCTGCAATTGGCTGCCAGGAAAAATACAGCTAAACTTAACTACCACTAAAAAAACTTGTGTTTATGACAGACCATTCTCTTTAATGTCACGGTGTCTACAATGAAGCCACTCGAAGCATATTAAGGATTCTCAGAAATTCTCCATGAAGTCCTTATCAGTCACTCAAGTCTATACCATGCTAGACAAAGAAATAAACATGAGGAATCCAATCATGTACCCTGCATAGAGAAGACCTGTATAAAATATATGGATGCTGAGATCTACTGTGGAAATACAATGTGATAACTGTAGTCACAGGTCGGAAAAACACAATAGGGATGAAGCACATTTAAAAGGTACTCAGACCTGTTTGCTGAAACAGGACCTGCATTGTTTATCCTCTTTAAATCTCAGCCGTAGCCAATCAGGGAATAACATCAGCAGCTATGAGAGAATCGAAAATGTTTATCTGGATGGGTCAGGCAAATTGCGCCTTACCAGGCTTGATTTACAAGTGCTGCATGTTTCAAACCAAACACCATCCCTTATGGACCCCCCTTTGAAGAAATGACGTTTGAAAATGCAGTAAAACCATTAAAATTTAAAAAATGAGAAAAAATCAGGTGAGATCCAGCTAATGACTAAGCGCTCAGAACCAGACCAACACCAGGGGCTGAATTTACATGGTGCCTCAGAATACAGGTGCTGATCTCGGGTCAGTTCTGCCTTTTCCACATAATAACAGACAAGGTTAGGACATAGATGAAGAGAGCTGAGGCCAGATCAGCCCTCCTGCTCACTGGCTTTGTGAGCACGGGTCCTGGTCTGCCCCTCTGAGAGAGAGAGGGGAGTGGCACTGGGAGACTGGGACGACAGGAGTCATAGTTAGCATCTCAGCAGGGTGGAGTGACACAGGACTCCTTTGGGTCCCCCCCGCCTTGGGCTGCTGTTGTTTGTTTTGGAGCCACTCCCCACTCACCTCCGTTTTTGTGTGGATTTATCAGTGGGCCTGCTTTATCGTTCCCTCTGATTTCAGTTTGTGAGACCCAAGGCAAGCAGAAAAAACAAGCAAGACTCTGCTCCTATAAAAAATCACATGCTGCCAAGACGCCTACTTTGTCATTCATTAACCTTGACACAGCGGATGCTCTCACAAGCTTTACTAATATTAATAAAATGTTGCTTTTAGCACACACACAGGTATGTGTAGAGTTACTGTGACACTGTTTTAGTGTGGCAAAAGTACTAGCTGTCCATTTTAAAATGGTGGACAACCCAGACAGTTGTCCTGTCCAGCTGGAGGAAAGAGTCTGAACAGCCACCTGCAGAGCCCCTCTCTGGCTCACCTCAATGGGACTGCATCCTATTTGTTTAAGGGGCTTTTCCCTTTAAAGCACTGTGGGATAAATGGACAAAAGTACAACAACCTCCACCTTGCTCCTCTGGTGGACTGCAGTGAGCTAGGAAACACAATCAATAAAGATAATTGGTTAGACACACCCAGTACAAGAAAACTCCACCTCCAATGCTGGGTGGGCTGAAGACAAGATCCACCGCTCAATTAACTTGACCATTTCACCCAGATAAGCTGTCCACAAAAACATATTTTACAGGCCTGAATGGACAAAAGCAAAGAATGAAAAACCACTGCACGTGACATGATAGGTTTTCCTTCTAAAATAAGCACTGCCTCAATCTTACCCAAAGCCAGGGGAAGCTTAAGTTTATAGTGAATAAGTGATCCTACAGCAAAGACCTGGAAGTACCTCTTAAACTGATGCAATTTAAATACATAAAAATCAGAGTTTTTGCACTGGACCCACACAATTGATTTTACAATATCAGCACATCTAACTGGCCTGCGGGCCCATCTTTTTCCCTTAACATAACATACATACCCACAGCCATGGATATGCTCTTATATCAAAGTCAATGCGATATGAGAAGTCTGCTATTTTTGGTCATTATTAAAACTGAGTTTATTTTTAGACAGTTTATGGCAGTTTTATTAGTCACAAATAGAAGGGGAGACTGTATGTGGGTTTGTGTGCTGCTTTCTGCCAGATGAAGCACACTGTGTTTATGTAGGAACATACATTTTCACTACAGCACTGTAGCATACTGCAACATGACCACTGCACCCTGTTAAGGGACTGACAGAACACAGTATCAGGTAGCACTTTTTAGGTAGTAACATTGTTTTCTGGGGACACTACTGTTTGAGTTCAATTCTGAGGATTTCCTCACACTATCAGCTGTCAGCTTGCAAAAACTCTTTATGTGCATGTTTATGATGTACACCAGTCATCTCGCCAAGGTGTTTAGTGTCTGAAAGTCTGACAATACTGATTAATAAGAAAAAAAAAGAAAGATAATTTTTAAAATAACATCTTTGATGCATATAAAGTGCACAGCCCTAATAGCTTACTCCTACAAAGCAAGCATAGTGCAAACCTTTTCACTTCATTCCCCGTCCAAAAATTCCAGGTAAACGTTTCAGACAGAATAAACTCAAAAATCTGCACCCCCTTCCCCCAAACAGGCCCCAGTCCTTACCCAAGACAGCCAGCATGTCTGTGTGAAGGAGGAGTGAACACACACCATCTTTTTAACAGAGAGGCAAGGACTGTGCCCTAGCTAGGTTTTAAACTCAGTTTTAAATTAACTGCTACAGCTATTCCAAAACAACCAATGGTGATGTGGGATGCCAGGCATCATATTTTATTTTCAGAATATGTCCTTAATAACTGTGACAGTTGATTAAATCCCAGGAATTCCAAGATCCCAGCTAAAAAAATACAACAACGACATGCCTTTCATGGGGTCACTTTGGGTAATATAGCAATAAAAACCCCTATGATAATTGCGTTACGGTTTAAATATCCTCATCAGACTGATCCAGGGTTTGTGCTGGGACGTCACATCAGAGCCCACCTAGAATCATATGAAAATGCTCACACAAAAATAACGCACTTACTTCAAACATGAAGATGAATCTGCAATAAAAGGCATACTCGGGGAATAACTGGGATACTGCATTACTGGGTTACTAATATGTGGAAAGACATGCACAGTGGACCAAGAAAAGGTTTTCTACTTCATTTCAGACATACAAACATTAATATAGGAAAGGACTATTTTCAGATTTCATCATTCCAGTTTTAAATAAAATAATGAGCATTAATCATTAGTCTCAAGTTTCATCGCAGTGGAGCGTGATGCCTCTTGGATTCCATGGCATGGGTGTGCTTATAGTTTTGCCACTGTCCAAGTTTACAGCAAGGCAATGCATCTGTTGATGCAAAACGTACTGTTACGTACAACGGAAATCTTACAAGCAATAACCAAACGAGCAGGTGGCACGTTTGAAAATGAGCGAGGATGCTAATGATTTCATTTCAATGCAGTCAACTGCCCTTCCACCTCTTATTCAAAAAGGGGGTTCTTGCACATTACAAGTAAATAGCATGAGCTGCAGGCAAAGGCCATCGTGTGACAGAATGAACAGAAACGGGAGAACCTCCTCAACTCCAGGCAAATTACTAGAATCACCAAGTTACTAAACGTTAAATTTGTAGACTGACTGTAGCTGCAGCGATGCACTGCAGGCCCGAGACGAACTGAATATACACGAAAAGCAACAAAATCTGACATCGGAACTACCGTGACAGCTGGAGGACTGGAAACAGGGTTGTTGTTTTTTTTCTTAATCCGCGACGGTGAAATTACTCTGTGATGAAATAACATGATGTATGGGTACAGGAGTATTGCTAGAACAGACCCCGCCAGAAAAATCAACACCAGGGTGCAAGTTGAGTAACGTTAAGAAAGGTACAGCCTTAAAGATCCTTCAAGACAGCTAAACGTTTGGCCTTCTCACATTTAGTGACGTTGCATTGTCTGTATTGAAAAAATGGGAGCAACAACGAGATGTAAGACAGTCTAGCAAAAAGTTTACTGGCGATAGCTGGATAACCAATAAAACTACTGTCAACGCCATTTTCAAAAAGGGGAGAATTTGTCTATTGGCGTTCCAGCTACTAACCTAATGTTTCTTTAAAGCAAGTCAGCTGTGCGCCTGTACATCTGTGAGAAAGCAGGCCTTACACTGCTTGAGATCACGACTATTATCTTTGGGCCCATTTTCAGAAAGTGTCCTGTTTTTGTCGAGAAACCAATTAGCTAACTAGCCGGACAGCGAGACGGACAGATGTTAGCCAATGTTAATGTCAGACAGCAAACGTTACTCCTCCACACTGTACCCCGCCTCGGCAGCCCATTTGATGGGGGTGGCACAGGTTGACAAGGCTACTGTCAAACACCTTACGACAAATTATCCAGCCCTTGCTTAGCTGGCAATTTTAGCTTAGCTAGCCAACGCTAGCTGCACAGCAGGGAAAAACACGCAGCCCTCCCTCTTCTCGCGTCCCTGGTTTTACCACGTCATTGACTCCAACACTGCGGAAATAAAGGATACCCAGTAAGCTAGCACTAGCTGGTTACGTTAGCTGAAAAGCAAGCAATGTATCTTTGCTCCAACATCGACACAAAGCGAATACTTACCCGTGTCCCCGATTATGATGTATTTGAAGAGGTACGCGTAAGCCATGGCCAATTAATTCTGTGTCTACAGTCTTGGCCTTTTTCTTGTTAATGCTGTTAAATAGTGCTAGTAGCCACCCTCCGACAAATGCTTGTGATCCTCGATTATCTCCGCTTTACCACCCTCTTTCTCTCACCGAACAAGAAGGAACAATAAACACCTTCCAGCTTCGGCCGTGACGTCATACGTCCGCCTTCGCCACGCACGCAAACGCGTATCTCCGAAGACCGGAAGTGCTGACATTTCAGTGCTAAGTTCACAAGCGTAAAGTTGAAAGATAGCAATGGACAAATACAATCCAACGACACGTTGATATACCTTAACGTGCAGTATATTTAAAGTTTAGCGGTTGAGTCTGTGTAATTTGTATTCTGTGCATAGTTATATTCTTTACCTCATATGTCTATAATTGCATGTTTTCTTAAATCACTGCAGGATCATTCAGGGCCTGACTCCCGGAGAGGAACTTTTACATCATCCGCCTCTGGACAATACCATATTTACGATGTGGGGTGTATGGAGAAATGTGACCTCATTTGTATGAGCTGAAGAGCCTCCTTTCAGTTGGAGGGAAAATATATATGCACTCTCCCTCTACTAGAAAAAAACAGCGTGGAAGACATCAGAACAGTGGCCCATTGTCAGCTTACCCCAGTGTGCGTGGAGAGAATGCTCGGCATTTGAATTCTGAGCATAGACAAATACAACAATCTCTTCCATTAGAAATTGCATAAACCCCTCAAATGCATTTAGAAAATGAATAACGCTCAACAATACTGAATTTTATATTCGCTTACTACATTTTCTATTTTATTTATCTTATTGTCTGTGTTATTTTATATTTCTTATTTGGCTATTCTATTGCATTATCTCATTCAATATTTATGTTACTTATCTGTCTCATTTATTTTATTGTGTAGTGTCTTAACATTGTGTGAGATACTGGACACCTGCATTTTCCCAAGGGAATGAATAAAGAATGTATCTATCTAGACTGTTTTTGGGTGTGACTGAGATGAGCCTTACATATAGCAGACTCTGAGACACTAGGGTTGCAGGTCCCCAGGTATACCTGAGGCTGATCGTTGCTGTGCTTTGGATTACCTCACTGACTGTACTTTACACTGGGGCATCCTCAGAAAACACTTTCAGCTATTGTAAATTTCATCCTGACCTATCACCAGCCTACGACGTAAACATTTTGTTACCTCGGCAACCTGCAACCCCTAAGTCTCTTGCCAAAATCCCCCAACCAGCACAGCCAGCGTTTCAGACAGTATTTCAGCAACATCTCAATCTGACCTCTCTGCACAATCAAGGGAATTCCTGTATGCAGACAAATCCATGACAGTTTTAACATTTTGAACAATATCTCAATGATTAAACTGAAAACCGGCAGACTGATATCAAGTTATAGTTCACTACATTTTGCTTTCACACAATGCAGCTGTATTATGCTCATCGTGATTGTTGCTTTTTGTGGCATCATATGTGAGAATAAAATTAAATTATGAAATAGTGAACATTTAAAATTTTTGAGAGTGCATCCAACAGTACATCATAAAATGTCTCCTCTCTTTTTTTCTGGTCCACTAGCATCTGTTGGCCCTCAGGCACTAGAGGAATCGCTATAGAGTAGTGTAAGTTCAATAACCTAAAGCAGTGTTCTCAAGCACAAGCTCTATCATGTGTACCAGGTCACCAACTCCAGCTCTGAGTCTTCACAACGGAGCGTGGAACAGGAGTAGATCAGTACATGAACAGCGGAGCGTGGAACAGGAGTAGATCAGTACATGAACAGCAGAGTGTGGAACAGGAGTAGATCAGTACATGAACAGCGGAGCGTGGAACAGGAGTAGATCAGTACATGAACAGCGGAATGTGGAAGAGGAGTAGATCAGTACATGAACAGCGGAGCGTGGAACGGGAGTAGATCAGTACATGAACAGCGGAGCGTGGAACGGGAGTAGATCAGTACATGAACAGCGGAGCATGGAACAGGAGCAGATCAGTACTTGAACAGCGGAGTGTGGAACAGGAGTAGATCAGTACATGAACAGCAGAGTGTGGAACAGGAGTAGATCAGTACATGAACAGAAGGGTGTGGAACAGGAGTAGATCAGTACATGAACAGTGTGAACTAAACCTGTTACTCGTGCTGTTACAGTTAATTCTGTGGGTTGGCAGATGAATGTTGTTTGAAGGAGATAGAGTAGCTAAGGTAGCATTCTATTCGTATTTTTTTGTCATTTACTTAATTATTCATTATATTTCTAGCATTGTTACTCCTTTAAAAAAAACTTTCAATGTTAATTCAGGTAAAACAAGGATATCAGAGTTCAGAGTAATTTTCCTATAGGAGCGCTTTCAATATTCAGTTCATCTCAGTTTCCCTTTGATAAAAATAAGTTACGGGGCATCTGGATCAATAAATCTATGGATTTCTGTCTCTCATATCTGCTAGTTAACAGGTCATGTTTGCAGAATTGATTGTTTCAGTCAGCATATTAGTGTATTTTATTTTTTCCTGTTTGATCCAATAACCTCTGTGAAAGGCTAAGGCATCCAAAAATGACCTGAATCAATGATCTTTCCCCAGTGTTCAATGACCAAAATGATCTATGCATGGAGTATACGTTGAATACATTAATTTATTTATATTACATAAAAGATTAGGACATTTAAATGATTAAGAGCAGAAGCTGGCATAAAATCCATACACAAATATGGCCTTCTTCTATCACCGGTGTTCTAGAAATTTAGTTTGAAACCATTATTTTGTAAACTCCCCACTAGATGGCAGAAGTTCTCCTTCTTTTCCAAAGATGAAGAAGAGCGCCTAGTGAACAATGAGTTCAGATGGCTTTGATTTTTACACCCTTAAATATCTTGGACATTTTAGAAGATAACAGTTAGAGCAGCAATTTGTATAAAAGATTAAGCTGGTATCTTTCAACAAATCTGATTGCCAAAAGAAAGCAGTAAGTCAACAAATACTGTTATACGTTAATATGTTGAAATGTGTCAAGGTATGAATTTGTGGGGATGAAATACGATTATATTACATAACATTTTGAGAGAAAAATTAGCCAGAGAAAGTAGTTCAGCCCAAAAATATACAGAATCGTTTGTCACAGAGGAAGGGTAATAGTGTAAAGGTGAAGTCATTTTTAAACCAATTGTTTTAACCTTGTTCAAGTGAGAACTGAGGGCAATATGACCTAATTAGAAAATTTTTCATTAGAGACGAGGAGTTATATAACACACTTTCCTGTTTAATTTCGGATATAAAGGTCAATGTCATTTCTCATCCTACTGCATTGAGCCATTAAGCTGCACCAAGATCTTTTTGACGGGTTATTTATAGTTTGCAAGGTTCATCTTAAAATAATGGTTCTCAGACTGTGGTTGATGGATGGCTACCACTCTAGGAGTTCATATCAAAAGGAAACAGGATTCTGGATATCGTTTCAAAAAAGCCCTTCAATTTTTCAGTGGTGAATGTTTTGCTTGACTTACATATATGTATGGTTAACACTACAGTATTGTTCATTTGCTCACCATATCGAATGTTGAGTCACTTCGCATGTTTCATGTTTCAGCTTCACACCGACTCACAGGTGGATTCTCAACTGATTTCAGAGCAAAGGAGGTGAACTAACCTTCCTGCTAGGTCACGACAGGCTTGTCTCAAGTTGCATTTTATCCACCAATTCTCAATATTTGAGGTTCGAGGTGCTTGTCTGTCTAATAAGCAGTTGAAACCCAGAGGAAAACCTCTACTTTTACTGTGAAAATGTCTTATAATAACCATGCTTTCTCAAGTTGTCATATTATGACAGTCTGTTATTCACACTTTTCACAAACTGCAAAATCCAGAGTGAAAGAAATTTCAGCAAATTACAGTGGAAGATAAATTTGTTTTTGTCAGCAACACCTGTGGTGTGATTTCAAGCTACATTTTTGAGCTATAACCAGCTCCATGAATTTGGGCAACAATCCTGACACTCTATATAACTGGATAAGAAGCTGGAATTGCAACAAGGGAGTTGCTGGTTCAAGTCCAAGGTGACAAAGCACTGCTGTTGTCAAGTATCTCTGTTGATATTTAGCTGTTCAAAAGCATGTAAACTATGTATGCTATATCAGTGGAAGTACAGGTTCTGCCAAAAGAGTCAATAAATAGTAGAGAAAATGCTTGTTATCTCATTAAGCTTAGCATGTGAATGTGAGGTTCTACACATGGAATTGTGGCTTATCTTCTGTACACTGTCGAAAATGTTTGTTTCACACAGGATATTTAGGCTAAAATTCAGTATAGCCTAATTTAACCCTAAAAGCAGTTAATTAGTGTCAAACCATTTTTTTTCATTTACTTTAATTGATTTATTATTTTTCATCAGTCTCACAATAGGATCCTGACAGCTGAATTTGAGAGAATGGAAAAATATTCCCTTGGTGATGTTCATTTCCCATACAAATATATCATTACATAGAATAAAAACAAATAACACTGCATCATGCAATCCAAAGCACTGCCAAGAGGTTACCTTTAACTGAACAAATCCAGGCCATAGAGCCGTTTTTAGTTCACTGCTCTTTCAGGAGAGACAAACACCTGCTTTTGGCCAACGAGAGATTTCAATTCATACCGCCTGCATGCCAAGTGCAGCCAATCAGGGAGTTAGATTCTGACAGCCTGCGGAGGCAAAACTTGGGCCACCACCTCAGAGAGTTTCATGCATTAGGCAAAGGTGGATGGCACTGTTGTCATCCTCAGGAGGGGCGGTGTGAAATCCATCCCTACTAGGACAGAGAGAGAGAGAGAGAGAGAGAGAGAGAGAGAGAGAGAGAGAGACGGGAGGGGGTAGGAAAGGAAAGATTGTCTTCATTCTTTCTTGTACTCTGCTACGTCCCGCCGCGCATTCAGTGAGTGCTGCCTGACAGAGGGGAAAGCTCGCCAGTGTGACTGACAGCTCTGCTGCTCCAGCCTCTGGTTTGCAGGCAGTTAATCTGCACACTCATCTGGGGAAAAAGAGGAAGGGCAGGATATACCGTTCTACAGAGGAAAGCGCTTTCCCCCACCCTGCACAGACTCTCCTGCACACCTGACCTGATGGCAGACACTGTAACGGAGGAGTGTGACTACTACCCTGAAAAAGACGCTGTGCAATGGGGATATCAAGAAGGTACTGTGTGTATTTTATCATTCAGTGCACAATAAAAATAACAGCTATAATAGGACAATCTATAGAGGCTCCAAAGTCTCACAAACATACCAGTACAGCACAAAGCAATACAAAGAGCATACTGTATATACTTTATTATTCAATAGTAAAATAGAACGTCATTACTAATAGGAATGTGACAAACACAAACATTAAAGTAATGTTGCTAGTAAAATATAGGCTCATGTAACATATTGGTTTGACATGAATAACATCATGGCAGAAATGAGTGAAACAGATTAATTCTGCGAGGTTTCAGATAAATATATCAGTGAGAACTATGTGGGTGACACTGCCTAAAAGCACCATGTGATTTCCAAAATAACATTGTCCTCATTTTCATCAGCCTACTTGCAATGTTCTCTTTTAGGGTTGTTTTTTCTATACGAGCAAAAGTGACATGCAAATCAAGTTGGGATTTTTCAGAATTATAATTGAACACCTTGATTACTCCTACATCTTTCTCAGCCTGTTAGTAGAAAGATCTTGAGGAAAGGTTACAATAATCTGCTCAAATAAAGTGAAATAAAGTGCATATTGCTTTTATTTCACCTGTTATCAAAGGTTTGTGGTATTATTGTGGGTGGAAAACAATACAATGCTACAGGTAAAGATACAGTTTGTTTAAAAACATGTGATATGTCACACCAGGTAGTGTACCATTCAACTGTATTTAATCATGTTCAAATATTTTGGCATTAATGCATTTATATGCATTTCATAATTTTATTGCGATGTAATGTACACTTCAATATATGTGACTAAATTCATATTACAAATTAGACATACAGACACAGAGACAGTTTGTTAGCATGTGTGCACATACGTGTGTGTGTGCTTTAAATTCCTTTTTTAAATGTAAATATATATCTGTTTTCCAATAGAGAAAAGAAAAAAGGTTGATGTGCACCACACCTAGGAGCTATTATTATACCAGTCCATCAGATCACTATGCCAAACTATTGTAAAGCGCAACTTATCCTTCACTGCCTTTACAATGGAAATTTCTTCTCATGAGAAGTTGTCTTTGTAAGAGCTGGTCACATTCCAAAGCCGCGTTTCTGCCTGTGAATTGAAAATGTGTTTTTGTCAGGGATTTTCTGTAATAGTAGTAATGGGATGTTCCTTTGAGGGTGGTGGACAGGGTTTTGTTGAACTGATGTTATTTTATCTGAGGAGAGAAGGTTAAGCTGTATTCACACTGGCCTTGGTCAAGTGTATCTGAAGCTGTTCAAAGTGGTGGGTTGTGTTTTTGTTGAGTTTTGAGCAGTGTACTTACCTAGATTCCATTCCAAAGGAGCCAGAGGTCAACTGCGCCTCATGTCAAACCTACCTGCCAGCACAGGAGGACAGAGAATTGGCTGTAAATCAATAATTTGTGTGTGTGTGTGCGTGCGTGTGTGCGTGCGTGCGTGCGTGTGTGTCTGTGTTTAATTAATTTAATCAATGAGTAAAAATGATTTAGTAATTCGGTAATTCCTTTTGTCATACTTGATTTCGGCTGTTACCCACAAATTAGTGTTAATTGTTGTCAGGTTAAAACAGGCTTAATTCCATCAGGAGCGCTCTGACCTTGTTCAGGTTAAGGTCAAAAGTTGAACCATAGAGTCCTGTGCTGAGCTTCGATAAGGACATCTTTCCAGCGCTGCTAAAACCACAGCTGGGATAAAACAGGCCATGTTACTGTGTGATGAAAAAGTGTGTGTGTGTGTGTGTGTGTGTCTGTGAGAGAGAGAGAGAGAGAGAGAGAGAGAGAGAGAGAGAGAGAGAAAAAGGGTAGTGATATGACCTGTGTGTGTGTCTCAGAGAGCGACAGGGAGAGAATATTTGTGTGTGTGTGTGTGTGTGTGTGTGTGTGTGTGTGTGTGTGTGTGTGTGTGTGTGTGTGTGTGTGTGTGTGTGTGTGTGTGCTGGAGTGGTTTGTGTGTGAACAAGCTGGTCCTGCTAAAACTCATTTTAGGAACACAAACACTTGGACCTTCTGGCAGCCAGCACTGCCCTGTCTGTGCTCCCCTGGGTAGCTGGGCTGTGGCTGGCACAGAGAGTGGGTGTGAGCGAGAGGGTAAGCTCCAGGTCAGGCAGAATTCAGAGACCCAGGGCAATGCACCGGGCCTTTTATCTGTGAATCACTGTCTCCCCACAAGGGCAAGTATTTACACCACACAGCAACCAATCTGTTCTGACACATTTTGGCACAATTATAATCATATTTTGACATGTGTTTCAAAGTCTTTCTTTGTAGCTCCCCCAGGCATGAAGAGCAGGGCACTTGGAGAGTCCATGCAGAATCATACATTTGAGAACACACGGGGAAACCTGATACAATTAAACAGGATTGCAACTAAAGACAATAATTGTTTGAGTCACTACATCAGCTGTATTACTGCCCGACAAGAAAAAACCCACACCCTCACCCACACCAATCTCTCTCGGACAGGGCTGGAATTTCCCAGAGTTAGAACATCCACAGGTTAGGTGTGGAAATTTCCATCTGACATTGTGGGGCTCTGTTTGTGACACTCTGCTGGGGCAGGCTCAGAGTGGGGCCTGCTGTTTCCTGAGGCTAATGGAGAGAGCCAGTCCCCCATCAACCTGATCTCCAGGGAGGCCCGCTACGACCCCCAGCTCCTGGAGGTGCGGCTCACCCACAACTACGTGGTTTGCAGGGACTGTGAGGTCATCAATGATGGACACACTGTACGGGTGATGCTGAAGTCAAAATCAGGTATGGTGCCCCACTGCCTTAAAATTAAAGAAATCTTTAAAATTTCTTTGTTCACATATTTGAGGGCACATAATTCCTGTTTATCTTTACAAATCAACCTCGACCACCATCTCCCATTTGAGTGTAGTTTGCCTTTTTTTAGGTTAAATACAGTCCATAGTTTAGCATTTGAGTTTAGCTTGTAGCATAACTGAGTCCTACAGCCTAATATCCTCATTCCCTAAACAGGTATGCAGGTATTGTCACTGTGATTAGGCCTGACTTTGGGAAAGAAGTCTGTTCTGAGGAACTTATAAACTTAATGACTCTGTGCCATCTGTGCCACAGAGCCATGCATTGTGACATTGATTCCTATATATGTCACCGCTAAATACATCAGTGGTTACATTACTCAGATATAACAGTAACACTTTGAGTGTTGTCAAAGGCACTGTTGCAAAATGGTGCCAATGGCACATTCAGTGTGAAATGTAGCCAAACTTAGCAAATGTTTTTTTATCGAGAACACAGTCCTGATGAATCTCCTTCAGCAGTCAGCAGATATATCCTCTCTATGCTGCTCTGAGGTTGAGGCTGGTTAAGGCCCACATTCCAGGAGTGACGGCTGTCTTCTGCAGTGCCTGACTCAGGCTGATCCTGCCTCTCCCCACCTTTGGGACTGGCTAAGCATTGACCGCTTGGCTGCCAGAGGGAACACAGGGAGCAGATTCAATCTTCCCATTCCAGGTGGAAAACAGATGCTGAAAACCAGAATGCCTAAATCTGCAGCCATACAACCAACCTGCTCCTCGCTTCTCCAGCCCTCTCATTTTTAGGGTGTGTGTACTATGGAGGGGTATTTCAGGACTGACACAAGATTTAGTGGATAACTGCTGAATGGAACATAAACATGGATTCTGGAAAATTACCACAGATGTAGGCCAATAGCGTCGCTTGTTTTCCGAACATGAGTTCCGTTGCTATGCGTGCTACTTGACATCATGTTTCCATCGTGTTGCTTCCTGTCGCAGTGGTGACCGGCGGGCCCCTGCCCAGTGACCACGAGTACGAGCTGCATGAAGTACGCTTCCACTGGGGCAAGGAGAACCAGCGTGGCTCAGAGCACACGGTCAACTTCAAGGCCTTCCCCATGGAGGTGAGTGCCAAGACCTGCAGATTCAGCTCCTGTGTGGGAAACTGTCACTCCATCCTCGCCCAGACTGCTTTATTTTAATTGCTCTTAAGAAGTATCCAGCTGGATAAATGGATAGTGCTTAAAGATGGATGCTTTTCTAAATCAATGTAAATTAGACATGGCAAGTGGGTGTGGTCTCCTGTAGGCCAGCCCTCCTGTAGACATGTGGGCGTGGCCTTATATTTTCATATCTTCAGTCAAGACAGGCATGGCATGATAACAGCACAAGTTTCTGAAATAATGGAAGGCAAGTGTATGTAGCAGTATATGTGTAAAAACACAGCCGCTGTTTTTTTTTTTTCAGCTGCACCTGATTCACTGGAACAGTACGTTGTTCAACAGTGTTGAGGATGCCCTCGGGAAAAGGAATGGGATTCTGATTGTGGCTTTATTTGTGCAGGTACATCTCAAAGCTACCCTCATGCTAGGCCTTAAGAAAACACATCCATGTGCAGGGAAAAAAGATTCTGTACTCTATTGGAGGATACCACTGGCGTGGGTCCAATCAGTATTTGGCATCTGTCCTCAGCTCTTAGTTATAAGCAAATTACTTTTTCCTCACAAATACTTTTTTAATGATTTGTTAAGGGAAGTAGGAGTTACATTGTCATTATGTCACATAAGTTGCAGTTAAGGAACTCTCTTGATTAAATCCAGACCTTCATTTGTCTTAATTGGGGCAGCCTGTAGTCTAATTGCTAAAGTACATGACTGGGACCCCTGAGGTTGGTGGCTTAAGTCCCAGTCCAGCCACAGCAAGAACACCATTGCTGTTGGGCCCTTGAGCAAGGCCCTTAACCCCACATTGCAGACATTGTAATGTAATTTTAGCTTTTAATTTTATTTAGTGTGTTCCTGTGGCTGTTCCTCCACAGGTAGGGAAGGAGCACCTGGGTCTTAAGGCTGTCACAGAGGTCCTCCAGGATATACAGTACAAGGTGAACCTTGACTTTTTACTCTTCCATGTTGTCACGGCAAACAGACGCCGCGCACCACGGTGGCCTAGATGGACTGAGAAGCAGCGCATTAAGCACGGGATCTGGCACTCGGTGTTTGAGTTTCATGATAACAGCAGCCCAACAGCCTGTAAAACGCTGATTAATCGCAAAAAAATAAGTGCTATACCATGGTAACCACCAAACACAGGAAAATGCTCAGAAATGCCACCGACAGAAAAAAAGCACTGTACTGAACGATACCATTCCCAGTAAAAGTCAATTTTGTAATGGAGAATCACATAAAAACCAAATAAGGAAGAATATAACCTGTACAAACTGTAAAACTGTTTTTCATTCATACGAGAGTCACTAAATGCAGTTTTAACACAGAAAAGTCTCATATCGGTAGTTCTTCAATGGCACGGTTCCTCTGTAACCAGGACAGTGTCTAAAGGACAGTGGAGAGACCTGTCAGTTTTCCAGATGGCAGATATCCTCTCAAGACCTGTCCTGACCAAAGATACGTGCTAAAATTGTCCTGCACAGTTTTGTTCATTTACCCAACGTCGTTAAAAGGCCTACAGAGAGATTAAACCAGTTCGCCTCAATGTGCCTATGCTTGGGTCAGTGGGGGGGGGTTGGGGGCATGATGAATATGCCATAACGAATGTACAAGGAGTAGTCTGGATATACGATTTTAATATTATTATTGCTACTGACATTTATCTGCACATTTGCCCGGTTTCCTACTTACGTGGGGCACTACTGTTCCTGTTAGAGAGCAGAAAGATTTTCTGTTTGGATTCTGAAATATGGTTTAAATATGGTTTAAATATGGTATTTTTTTTTCCCTAAAATGTTAACAGGGGAAGGCAAAGATCATACCATGCTTTAACCCAAACACGCTGCTACCTGGTAAGCACTCTTTGTTTGAGGTCCTTAAAGTATACTGACTTTAATGAATGGTTCTACAACAACCCTGTTCTGTACACAATGGAAGATTCACAAACTTTAAATTGCTCCTAAGGTTAACAGAAATGTTCAAACATGAAATATCATGGATTTGTGGATAATCTCATTTTTAGTTTGTGATCAGCTGATTCACCATTCCTATGTAGCGGCCATTGAAGGAGACCGCTGACCACCATTACCCACAATCCTCCACTTTTAAGATGAATGACAGAGAAAAGACGCCTACCTTCATTCAGTAACACCTTCTTCGCTGTTAGAATAGACATTTGAGTCAAAACCCCTCCAAAGAGGGACATTATCAAAACTGCAATTAGGCAGAACCATCATTACATTATCAGCACAGACTGGACCCTCTCTGATTGGGGCCCCCGTCCTGCCCCACCCCGCCCCGCCCCACCCCGCCCCGCCCCTCTAACCCAACCCTGTGTTCTGAACTCAGACCCCCTCCTGAGGGACTACTGGGTGTACGAGGGGTCGCTCACCACTCCTCCCTGCAGTGAAAAGGTGGCCTGGATCCTGTATCGCTACCCACTGACCGTCTCCCAGATACAGGTATGTGCTGTGACCCTGCCCCTCATGGCGCCCAGTCAGGGGCTATGCAGGCAAGAGCAATGTGGCCTATTTTCGCATGTTTCATTATGCAAATATTGTCATTTAGCAGGTAAGTGGCATTGTTTTGCAGCTTAGTTTGCTTGAGGAAATAGCTGCCTTCACTGAAGAGAAGTAATTATTTTACAATAAAAGCTGGTAAGCACACAATATGTGCTCTACTGTACATGACCTCCAGTTAAACAAACTTACAAACTCAAAATGTAAATGTGTTACTTATATTACTACATGTGATACCAAATCCCAGAGATGGGAAATGTGACTGTCACTATATTTTTTAATCTTGCAAAACATGTTTTCAAACAAGAATTTTTTCTCGTTAAAATATTAAATTTACAGCAGGTGTTCTTGTTCCATTGAGTACATTCTTTTCTTCTTTATCTTTCGCTTATAAAATAGGTCATACTGAATTGATTTCTTGCAGTCCATGTATCAACAATTTTACTGCAACATTATAAATAGACCCTTTAATGTTTATATGGAAATTGCTGCTGGCTGCAGGTTCTTCTCGCATCTGTGAGAGCGATTTCACAGCCTTATCGCTGTTGACACAGCTGTCATGGTGCAAACTGAATGCGCCGTACTGGTGTTGATGGTTTAGTGTGACATTTCTTTTCCTCGTTGAGTTTTTATTGTTCCTCACTGTGAGTCGTGAGTGTTAATAAAATAAGTACTTTGCGATTTGCCCTCCGCAGTAGTGTTCGTACGTACTGACTGCTTTCCAGCTGTCTCCACCGTGTCGGCTCATATCCCATAGCCCAACTGTGAAATCCCTTACCGCTCCGGGGGTAGGAAATATTTGTATTGACGTGGTTTCCACTCGTCTGTTTTCAGATGGAAATTTTACGACCTCCTCTTTTCAAAAGCCGCGTTTTATTATTATTAATGGTGTATGCTTTCCTTGTATGCTTACAGAGAACTTAGTCGAACATACTGTATGCCTTTATCTTGGTGAGTGTTTCTGCGCTTGAGTACAATAAAGCATTTACGTCACGAATAGAGGAAAAACTGGCTAAATGGTTTAAATTCCTTGCCTCGAAAAGATCTGGATTCTTCACTTTAAACGGAGGGGTTGCTGTTAATATGCAAAGCAAAAGCTTTTCAATTATTCCTTAATTCTCTCATTAGCAAGTTGAACTGACTTGTATGTGCAACGCTTAAACGTTGAAATAAATCCTTAAATCTCTAAATAGTTTTTATCATGAAGTTCTTTGGAACTACTGTTAAAGTAATATATATATATATTTAACATCTGTTCGTGATGTGGCTCCATAAAGTGAAAACATCTGTTCATCTGTGGAAGTGCAGTGTGGGAATCATATTAATTCCTTATTCACTCACTGCCTGACTGCTTCAGTCAGATCTCTCTGTCTGCCCTGCAAAATTTACCATCCTGTGTGCGGGTATTATATTTCAGAAGAAACTTAAAGCCATCCCATTTGAGTAAAATGTACATGTATATGTATGCTTGCTCTATACTTTCCACTTTTCAACTTTTCTGTCTGACATAATATGTATCTTGATGTTACAGCTTAATAAAAACAATAAATCATGCATTTCTTGTATGGTAATTTATATTGCCTCAGTGGTCCGTGACTGAGAGCTTATTTACTCTCTGTGTTGAGTTAACAACAGAGAGCATTGTGTTTTCCTTGAATATGTCCATGAGAGTATACACCATTTATATTAGTAGCTGGACAGATACTGAGGCTGTAGTTTTTCGTATTTGAAACAAATGGGCCTGATCCCGTGTCAGACTGTGTCCCTACTTGTTAAAGATGTCTGGACCAACAGAACCATACAGCTGTACAAGCCTAGTAACATGATCAAGAACCATAGGTAATGAACACCCGGCAGCCAATCAAAGAACTAGAACAGATCATGTGACTTCTTTCCCTTTCCCCACAACAGATTGAGGAATTCCGGAGGCTGAGGTCACACATCAAGGGGGCGGATCTGGCAGAGGGGAGCGATGGCATTCTAGGGGACAACTTCCGCCCGACTCAGCCCCTGAGTGACAGGCAGGTCAGGGCTGCCTTCCAGTAGAGACACCAAAGGCGGGTGCAGGCAGGGTCAGCTTAAGCCCCTGCTGTGGACAAATAGACGGCAGTTAGGCCTCTTATTCCAACAGACTATTTAGACTGGTATTGACAATAAAGTCACACAAGCATCAAAGCTTTCAAAGGATCAAACATTTAATTAGTCATACAGAAACACACACACAGTATGCTATACAGTATTGGCTTATGTCCCACATTATATATTATTCAGGTGGATATTTTAGGAAGGCAATTCAGGTTAAGTGAACCTGCAGTCTCCTGCTTACAAGTTCAGTTCCTGGTGCTCCACATTATTTCCACAACTCAAATATTATTTTAAGGATTTCGTATGTCCACTATATCTCCATTATATAAAAGGGTGGGTTTCCTTTGATGTTTTGAATGGTGAATATAGGGTGATATTTATCAAACTGTGTTGCCAAATTTGAAAGAATATGATAATATCATTAGGTCTCGAACATGGGGTCTTAGCTCCCTCTGTGATACTAATGAACATCTTTTGACCAGACCCAGCCTCAACCTCACATAGTGTGTATATCCATTCAGTATCTCTTGTTTTTGTGCTTTCCTTTATATAAAAGAATAATAAGTGACCAAAACATATTGACCTCAGCCCTCCTCACATTCACATACAGTGTATTTATGTCTATGGGTTAAAGTAAATTTGATAGAGAAAAACTGTTCTGCTGTTTTTTAGTAAACTGCAGAAAATACAAACAAGACAGAATCTAACCAAAGGTAGACCTTATCTTTCAGATTTTTACGAAGCACTATATGAGCACCAAGTGATGGGTAAAGCAATGCACAGGCCTCCAGCCTTGGACACACTGCCATATTGTGCAAAATAATATTGATTTCAGTGGAACATGTGTAGTATTTATGACTCGTACAAAATAATCTGTCTGAAAATGGAAATATTAGAGGACGTTGTGAAAGGAGGGCAATAGGGAACACAATAAATTATGCAGAGTCTAACATTTTTACACAAATTCTTGTTGCTTCACCTTGGAGAGATGGTGTAAGATGCACTTAAGAGAATTTAAGGGCTTGTTTGTTTTTGATAAGGCATTATTTCCTCTAAGCTTGGTTTTTATTGTGGTGCTGCTGCTGTCAGAAACTTCGAGAGGGAAGCGTATAAGTGACTAATTGGCTCCGGCAATTGCAATATTTTCTGAATAAAGAGTTGTTGGAAATTTAAGCATGTTTCTCTTTGAGTTGTTTTTCATTCCATCTTAACTTTTAAGAGAATATGTGCGAAATAAATCAGTTAGACATTCATTTTTATGAGAAGTGAAAACAACATGGGAACAATAATAAAATATGGATTTTAGTCATTTAAGAGCTGAGTGGTTGTGTCATTTTTATCACGACAGTCATATATATAAGGGTCAAGAATGAACATTATTTTTGTCAATGGTCAAGAATAATGTATGGAAAAGAGGTACTGACTTTAGACTAAAAAAATACATGTGGGTTTAGAGCTCCCTCTGTTGTCTATTAGTTAAATTACAGCTCATGAACACATGACTTTAGTTTGCCTTACCGTTCGTAATACGCATTAAGGTCTCCGGCATTGCTAGGTCAATATAACCTCATTCTCTAACTCTCGTCTTAAATGCAAAATAATTAACAAGCATATGACAAGCAATATTTTTTCAGAATTTTGGAAAATGTACACCCTGTTCACTGATGTAGTGTTCTGTTCCAGTTGGGGTTTTGCCATTGTACCCTTGAACAAACTGTTTGAATTTCTTTGCCAAATGGAAAGGGGAAGTATGCTGAAAAAAGTCGTTGCTAAGGATAAAAGCATCTGCAAAATGCCCTGTATACATGGAAATGTGACTCATTGAATTGATGCTTTTTAAATCTTGTTTTTAGTCATTTCAGGCTGTTAGGCTGTATTCCAATGCGACCGGACACACGTTTGTTTAAAAGTGCATTGTTGATGTGGAATGAATCAGTTACGTACATCATATCGAGAGTATTGATTCTTTCTCACACCAAATGACGTGAGGAAAAGATCCACCTCTCCACAGATCACCTACCACAGAAAGGTAAAACAAGTTCATATCATCATTATTAGTAATATTTTTACACATTTATGTGAAAATGACCTAACCCCAGATTTTGGTTGTTCGAAATGGTAAGTGTGAAGAATTCTGGAACAATTACAGAGGACTGATAACGAATTAGAGCAAAAGTAATGCAGGTACCTGTTTTAGCACTAGTTCTGTACAATGTGAGAGACAACCAGCCAGAGCTGTTTGTGGAGTGAACGCCAGTAAATTCATCTACACACCAAAAAAGTAAATTTTAGAAATTGTTGAGCCTTTCTTTGTGTGAAAACCAACCCAATTTTTATTTTGTGAATTCACCCAAGCTTTTGAGTTCAGAGACAGTACTGCAGACAGACAGCTCTTGACAGCAATTACGATCAAGCCAATCTTCTCTGCCATGGACAGATATTCTTCAGTACGTGCTCACTGTACCGTAAACACTTTGCAATTGAGCGTGATCCCCATGGAAGTCTCTATGGCAAATTACATAGTGACTTATATCAAACAGAGGGGTTTTTACACAGGACATATTTTTAATGTTATGTTTTAAAACTTTGGTGACCAAAACTGGGCGAGGACCCCTAAATGACCCGTTTAAGGTACAGAGCTATGAGTTAACTTTATAATTATAGTTGATAGTTTGTCTGAATTTTGTAGCTAACCATTTATCGCAGAGAAAAATACAGTTACAAGAAACATTTTAAATAATAATGTAGGTTGGACAATTCTGTTGCTTAAATGAAAGTATTTCACATTTAAACCGTTTTATTGTTTAAAACTATGGTTGTGCTAAGATTTTATCCCTCGCGGCTAAAATTTTTAAAATCCGCTGATTAAAATGTGGTGACTTTTACGGTGTTATATGACCGTTGCAATAACGGCAAGCATAGCCTGAAATTTCAGAAAAACAACCGATCCTTCAGCTGGAATCACGATCCGGTCGATTTTTCGACCGGCTTCTTCCTATAAACACCAGAGGGCGCTCTGGATCCGTGAGTACCTCTCGAATGCCAGTAGCGCAACCCTTGGAGCGGGTAATTTTGGATCAGAGGAGATTTTTCAAAAACATCAGTGTGAATTAACGTCTTCATTTGACATTTCTGTTACTGTTTTCTTTTAACATGCAGAACCAAATTAGTATTTGTTTAAAGTAGTATGACCACCATTCTCGGATGTGGAGTGATTCATAGCCAAAATCATACCGAAAGTGTAAAATCTCTCTCAAATCAAATGACTTTCTGACCACAGAAAGGTGAAATGAGGTGGAACCATCACCTAACATACTATTTTTTTACACATTTGCCACCACTTTTCATTTATAAATGTTCCACTTTGGTTCCAGGCAGCATATAGACAGTTAAGAACGATAAGAAGAAAAAATATAGATGATAACATTGACTATTGTCTAAACCACCAGTTCAGTTATATTACAATGGCCACAAAACAATTAAATGGTGATCAAGATAATCCCTGGCGGTTAGTTATAATAATGATAAACTCACCTGATAGTTCATACTAAATAATTTGTTAAAGGATCTGAATGACCAGAAGTAGGATGAGTTCATTTATACTCTTATCAAGAGTGACTTGAAAAGTTTACACTGTGCTTTGTAGCCTTGAGTGCTCCATACATCAATGATAGACATCATGATTTTGCCATGCTTCTGCATACTACAGTGTTACATAGCCAGTGTTTCAGTTTCTGCTGGATGAAAGGATAAAGGTGTCAAATGTTAATCATTTTAAAATATTGGGTTTTTTAGCCACAGAGTAGTTATTTTAGAGGGCACTTAGGTTCAAAAACAAATTGAGTGGCCCAAATATAAAGTAAATTTCACAACAGTGGACAAAGAAAACAGTCCAACTGTTTTGTCAAAATGTGATGAGAAACAGAGGAGGCTCTCTAATCTGTTGGACATATAATTAATTGCGTGTTTTTTTCCAAGGGCGGCCTATCGCCCTCCACTCCTCTTGCTTATCAAAGGCTTGTCATCGATACGGCGACTGAGAAAACCATGACGTGTGGTGTCGCCCTGAGCTCAGTCCGCCTCAATCAAAACCGATAATGTTAAAACGTATGAATGACTCGAAATAACAACTGGAAGCGCTTATCGACGGTCCAGCGTTATTGGAGAGAGGTCAAAGCGGAGAGTCTTGCTCTGAGTAACTGCTGCCATGTTTATATTGAAACTACGTGGCATCAATTTCACACAAGATGGGTGCCACATTTACGTGGCTGCACTGGCTACGTTCCAAAGTGGTAGAAAACGAGCTTTGCCATGACACACTAACCACACGAGTCTGGTATTCAGTGTGAAATAGCCTTTGTACCATTGTGTCATGGGGTTTGACTGTCTAAACAGAGCCCAAAGCATCCAATCAGCCATCCAAAAACTATATTCACTGCTATGAATCACAGGAAATATGTAAATATTGCAGTTTGAACCCTCACATGATGTTTTGCAGCGAAATCAAAATTTTAATCATTTTGAAAGTGTTTCAAAAGTAAATATTCAAACATTGGGTACATTGTCCTACATATGTTAGAAATATTCAGTTACAAATGCGTATTATAATTGTAGTCTGACCATCTGAACTTTGATCTGTAATATGTCAAGCACTGTTTGGAAACATGTCTTTCACACCTCTGTTGGAAGCCCACTGCTCATTTGTAATTCAATTAATGCCACCGAGCCGCCACTGTGCTTCCTGACACGCTTAATATCACATACAGCTGTCTGACAAGCAGCTGAATGAGTAAAGCATACCCAGAAAGTCTCAGACAAAAATGGGATTGTTTCAAATGAAGGAACACATTAACAGTAGTTAAATCTCTGAGTAAAGGGATTTTCTTCTTGGTTTAAGAATGGAAAGATTGGTCGGCCCCTCCTTTGCCATGGCGAAACATTCTGTGGAAAAATATGCACCATACATTAAAATGACTTAAACATAAGCCCTTATCCCTTTACTGTCTATTTTCATGAAAACAAGACAATGATTGCAAAATAATCTGTATCTTTTGTTTATGTGTTATTTTCTCTCAGTGTGCAGGCGTGTAACGGTATTGTGTGTGATAGTCACCTCTCTTTATCAAAAAAATCAAAAAACAAATTTGGCTGATCTCATCTGTTCGATAGTTTAGCTGAGTCATTGTAATCCACAAAGAACCTCTGAGCGGGCCAGGTTTCACGTTGTGTTTCCAGAAAATATAATGAAATCTGGCACTGATGACATGTTCACATAACACACATAACATATGCAATGGGCTGTTTTTACTGGAACACTTTTACAGAATTAGGTCCTATCGTTCATTAAAAAAAAAAAAACAGCTTGTTGCATGTCTGAGATTTCACAGGTGAAGACTGACGCAGCTGCAGAATTTGTGGGGAGTTACCCTGTGGCAGGCCTACAAGACCGTCAGTGAGAGGGCCAAAGCGCTGGTTGATTTCATTCAGTGGTTTCTCATTAAATTTCATTTTATTCTCATTAAGTTTCCAAAGGATATTGAATGTATTTAATCCAAACAGAGCTGGAAATGGGCATTTAATAAAAAGATTAAGAGCCATGTTGAATTCTTTTTTTTCGTATGTGCGAAAATAAATGAATTGCTGCCAAAGTGAATTAAATAAACATTTGGTTAAACATGAAAGTTTGACAAAAGCCTGAAATAGAGGCGAGGTTTAATGTAATGTGATTCTTTGCACTATAATAGTGATACATAGATATTTATTGTGATGCTGGGCCTTTGTCTCTGGGTTTGAAGCCCAAAAGGGGCACTGTGGTTTTGCAATTGTTCTTGAAAAATCCAGCTGTATGGTGCATAGATGACATATGAAATGTAAGCTAACTTTCTGTGGCACACGAGTAAAGACATATGGTCGCGGTGCAGCTTTGCTAATGCCAGCTGTGGTTGAACTTGGAGGTCCACATTGGTGAAGCAACAGCTGTGTCGGCCTTGATGGCAAAATGGAGGAGGTTCACATTGCCTGTGAACTGACCATGCATATATATATATCTGTGTTCCCCCTATGGAAATGGGAAATACCTGATTGGGCTCATTCGTCTGTGGAGGAGGTTTGCATCGGATGGGGCTGATAAGGTAGTTTGATTTGGATGGTCAAAAGGGAATAATAAATAAAATAAATAAATAAAACATCAATAAAACATTGACTATGGCATGTCAGTTAATGCATAACGCGAGATAATGACACAAAAAACATGCAAGGGGACGCAATGAAGTGCTTCTCAGACAGGTGCAGTCCCAGACAGGAAGTGACATATCTGTCTGTGACAGCAGTCAATAAACAGGTAACCATGACAGCACACACTTGGACCAATGGCAGCAGGGATAACATGGAATAAGCAAACACTTGGCCCACAGCATTTTGCCCTCCATCTTCTCAATCCCCAGTATTTATCCTCCATTCCCAGACAAAAATGACGAAGACTGAGCGATATCGCCAGAATAAACATCCATCACCTCCCAAGCATTTCACTTTCAGCTCACAAGACTGGTTTCCCGCTGGGACAAAAAAAAAAAAAAACGCAGATCGAAGAGAGACGGACGAAAGGAAGTCTGCAAACAATCATGTCGCCGCCAATAGTTTAGAAAATGCCTCTTACATTCAGTCAACATCCATAAGGGCAAATGAGTGACTTGCAACCCCTGGCCTATCTGATTTCAAAGGGGGAGTATGAGTCAGTCAGTGCTGGAGAAGGAAGAAAACTGTCATACACGATTATACACTATTATACATTTCCTTAATCTACAGCTACGTATATTTTGGTCTTCTGTGGTAACTTGGTCAGCCGAAACCGCTGAAAATGACCCAGAAATGCTCTCGTCTTTGAAGCGCTTCATGGAGCGATTACTGACAAATTATAAGCATTTTCAGCTGCCAGCAACACAAGGGTTCCCTCAGGATGGCTCTGAGTAACCTTAGGGCCGGCTCTAAGAGGCCGGAGGATGTCTGTCTTTAAACCATTCCCTTGGGAGGTCAGACATCCACTGCATTGAAATGATGGAGCAAGAGAGAGAGAACCCAAACCAAATGCAGTCAAAGACGGCTGTCCTTCTTCCTTTTCTTCCTCCTCTTTTTTTTCTCTTCCATGTTTTCCGTGGGTAATTTCAGCGTAAAACAGGGGCTGAATGATGTCTTTTGAACAAATCGAGGGGGAAAAAAACACAAATTTTGGCCAGTGTCCCAGAATTACAAAAAAAGAGGGTAGAGGGAATGATGAAGTCATCTATTCATGGCGAGTAATTGCAGGACGCGGCTATAGGACAGACCAGGCCCTGATGCTGTGGCTATAGGACAGACCAGGCCCTGATGCTGTGGCTATAGGACAGACCAGGCCCTGATGCTGTGGCTATAGGACAGACCAGGCCCTGATGCTGTGGCTATAGGACAGACCAGGCCCTGATGCTGTGGCTATAGGACAGACCAGGCCCTGATGCTGTGGCTATAGGACAGACCAGGCCCCGATGCTGCAGAGCTAAACCTACCACACTTCAGTTATAGACTGCAAGAAAAGCCCTGCAAGGATACAGGCCGCTTAGTTTCACATTTGTGCTCCACAGTCGCTAACATCTATGGTCTCCTGCTGGCGGATAACCCTGACTCAGTAAAGATGAAATAAAGTAAAGTGAAGCAAATCAAGCTCATTTTGAGTTGAGCTGCTCAAGCTTCAGGAATTAATTAGTAAGATAATGGCTGGGAACCAATCAAAATTTGGTCTCGTGAGGAGCATACACAATTCTTTTGAAACAAACGTTTACATTTATGCATTAAGCACATCCTCTTATCCACAGTGACTTACAAAAGCGCAAACTGTCAGCATCTTCCATCGCTGGTTCTCCATGTTGGAGGTTGTAGTAGATGTTTGGAAGAGCAGAACGGTTGAGTTTCAGCCCTGTTTCCTCAGCCTACACTTTCTTAACGCAGCTGATATTTTTACTCTTGATAATTCTATTTATTTTTGCATTACACTGTTGGCCTTTAGCAGATGGTCAAAATTACATAATGTTCACATGTTCACATACTATCCATTTATATTTCACTGAGTTAATTCTGGTGTTACTTTGCTTAACAGAAGTGCCATACTTGCAAATCAAACCTCCTGCATTACAAGCCCAGCTCCCTAACCATTATGCTCCACTGCAATCCTGAAAAAAAATCTGTTCTTTTTTCTGTTTTACTTCTCATATGCAATCTATATACATTAATTCTGCTTGAAACCCTTTGTTATAATGAAACCCTGTCATCATTATTCTCTCTTCTATGTCTCTGAGAGCTTTTTTCCATTCTCTTCCTTTAACAGCCATTTTCCTGGTATCAGCAGGACACCAGGTCTGTGAATAGAGCACAAATGGAATTGTGCTGAGATAATATACAGTCTCACATTTCCCATGTGCCCAGCTGTGATGTCACACTTGTGCTCAGCGACAATGACACGAGACTTCCATTCAAATGTTCAGAGGTTACTGCATCAGGTCATCTTTGGCAATGAGGAAAATAACTATTCCATGCTGGAAATGTCATATCTGAATGTCAGTTGCACTCTATAGAGCTGGATAGGACTGGGAAAAAATCTGTGGAGTTAACAGAGTTGTAATGTATGATTCTAAAGCAGGTTTTCAACTGAGTAAACCACTGAACTCCTGAGGAATAATGTGTTGCTTAATCTTATTCTGCAAAATTTTACATCCAGATGTAAGCTGGATAAAATTTTGATAAAATTTGCCCTTAATATCGATTTTAAATTAGATGCATTCACAAACGCACTTTGAAAAGTTAGAATAGGTGATTGAAGATTGTATTTTCGTCATGATAAATGAATCATGATAAGTATATTTAAGGGCAAAATATTGCCTGAAACTAGACCTTTATCTGCTTACGATGACATGAATTCTGATGATGTTGTTTTCTTTAATCTATTTTATTGCTTCAGTAATATTTAAACAAGTTAGAACATAAGAATGGTCCATGATAAGAGAAAACTGTTCAGCTTATCTAGACCGATCATTTCTCCCACTACGTTGAAAATATCCATCACTGTGACAACATCCCAAGAGTCTGTGCTGCTGCTACATGAAATGGCAAGTTATTCCATGCGTTCAGAACTCTGTGCAGTTGTGCAAACATTACCACATAAAGCAAACATATGCAAACATAATTATCACTGGGGAGGATAGCTTGAGAAATGACTGAGGGATCTAACAGAACTTCTATTGTGCGCTAGCAGTGCTTTCAGTATCTTACAACTCCAACATCAGGGGTGTTATAGGGCTCCAGTTTGAAATGTGGGGTTCACCACACAAACTCATGGCATTACGAAATATGCAATACAACCTCAGAGAAAAGAATTTTAGTGTTATATAATGACCAGTCAGTCAAAAAAAGGTATGAACCTGGAAGAAGCTCACATAAGTACACCACATGAGTACCAACCTCACAATTATCACTGGTGTAAAAGGGTTAGGATTAAACCAAAACGACAAATAACAATCAATCAAGGATTCATATGCTTTAAATTTGTGTATTTTGATGTCATTTTCACAGTGATAAAAATTTCCGAATTCTGGACGACCTCCAATCCAAGCGTATTCGTATCTCAGAGGTTCTACTGTATTTCATGTACCCAACCTCTATCCGTCTGTGGACAGCTGCAAGTCCCAGAAACATGTGGATATAGTTTAACCAGAGGGTCAAGCAAAGTTTACCGTGCAGTTTAAAGAAAGCAATGAGCATACACGATTAGATTAAAGGCTTATGAAATTGTCATATTACATGGGTTTATACAGCGCCTATCAGTTTGTATCGGACCATTAAGTAGTCTTCTTGTTCATTTTTTCCCTCAGCTTTTTATTATTCTGTAAGTTATATCCTCTGAAGATAATGTATGGATCTTTACTTTGATGTGTGCTTATTCCAAGAGTTTAGTGTAGCTTGGTGATTACAAAGGGAAACTTTTTTTCGTAGTTTTACTGGAGAAGTTCCTGAACTGTTGGGTAGTGAATGACCCAATATTCCTCTCACATTCACACCAGTCAAATTAAGCACTGTTGTCGTTACATTGACCTCACTATATTTGGTGTACATGCTGCTGTTTTGACATGTGTTTAGAATGCCTTAATTCCATTACTGAGCATATGTCTGGCTAACTTTAGTAAGTGTTGACTTGCAGTAAACACACAGTACTTGCTCATCGAGCAGGTTTTGGGAAAAGCTGAGAAAGAGGGCAGTACAGCACACATGAATGCCACTCCGGTTGTGAACACTTTACACATTTAACAGATACCCTTATCCACAGACAATTACATATTTTACATTTGCACACCATCAATTTATACAGCTGGATATTTACCAAAATGATTCAGGTGAAAGACCTTGCTCAAGTGTACAATGGTGTTGTGCTGATTTGGGAAGCCAACCTGAAGCCTCTTAGTTACAAGCCCAGCTCCCTAGCCCTTACACTACACTACTAGCCAACATGCTGCTCTTCCAGTCCAGCTAGGACTTTCAATGGGAAAGTGATACCCTCTGGTCTTTGGTGTGAACCCATTCAAAGAGCTAGAAGAAACCAGATGATTACAAACTAAAATGTCTTCCCTGGTACTGCTGGATCTATATGAAGGGTAAAAAAACATGTACTGATTCCCTGGGAAACTTCACACAGAATTGTTATGAGCATCAGATAGACTAACATTTACAATATGAGATTTGACTTCGCATAACTATACGCCATTAATTCTGCTTGAAATCATATCTGATATCTTCTTTTAAACTATAGATTTCACATACAATCTTTTATATTGAATTCGATTACACATCTTCGGTCACAATGAACAGAATATATGAAGTATATAATGGAAAGGAACGTAAGAATAAGATATCATAGGAGAGGATGGGTTTCCCAAGTGTTTGAATTTGATCTATGCCATACCACAATTGTTTCAGTTTAATTTATTTCCTTTCTGGACTGAAGCAATGAACAATGACACATTGTAACAATAACAATGTCAGAGACCCGTAATGGATTCCTCTTGTGAAAAGGTTGAGAGGAAATCTAAAGCAGCTTTACTAAATGAATCCAGCGTTTAGCGCTGAACTTACTTTGTGTTACATGCAGAGCACAGTGTAATATCAAGGCATTTGTTTTCTGCCAAAAGAATAGAACTGTCAAAAGGGAGATGTCAAGCAGATAATGTTCAGTGTTTCCTAAATGAATGTGTGTGACTCAGTGTTCAGGAAGTATTACATAACCACTTATTAATTTTTCCCTCTGTAACAAAACAGCGGTGTGCTGCTCCTTTGTCAAATGGATTAAAACATGTTAATAGAAATGTTTAACTCTTAACTCTATACTTTTTTTTAACAGTAAACTATTGTTCAGGGAATAGTTTAATTATAAAAAAACTGCCATGTTTTCTGTGACCAGTCTGACCCTTGACTCCACCAGAGGAACAGAGATGGGGTTAAAACGACAGCAGGAGTAATCTAGATAAACAGTCTGTGCGGCTCTATCTAAAACTTTCCACTTTAATGAGTCATTCTTTGGGTGATTAAATGACAATAAATGCTTTGCTTGCAGTTTGCACTCAGCCCCAAACCCCCTCAACACACACACAATCACACAGAGACTCACAAATGCATGCACACACACACACCGTAAACACACAAACTGAAAGATACACATGCACACACACCACATCAACACACACATGCATACACAGCTCCGGAGTACACATCACTTTGAATAACCAGGCTATGCGCTTGTCTTCACTGATTGGTCCTGTACTTTGTGCTGAAGTGTTCCATACAACCGGACTATTCCGTGTGTGGCTGAACTGAAAGGACTGTGATAAAAACAAGTCCTTGACACTGCATCTGGTTTAGAGGAAAACAGCTCATAGGTAAGTTCCCCCAGTGGAGAAATTAGCAGAGAATCTAGAGAGATAGCTTCATGATTGCCACTCTTGACCCACACATTTCTGTCTGTACCTCTGAATAACAACCTTATTTATGTCAGACGTTTTTTCGCTTGACCTTAATTAATGGATATACTTGTCAGTCAGGAGATTGACAAATATTGATTCTATGCATGTTCAAAAGCAAATTAACTTGTTTATATTCTTAACAAAATCAAGCTGAAAAAAACAACAATCTGTATGAAGCAAAACTGTTTATCATAACATAAAGCAATGTTTAGTATGTATTTTGCTATAGACACAATCATATATTGCTTTTATATTATATTATATCATATTATATTAAATGCTATACATTTTATGTGAGTCATTGTCTGTGATGGGTATTTCAGCTGCTTTCTTCTGGTTTCACCTGGTTAAATAAAGGTTAAATTTAAAAAAAATAATAAATTATGTTATGTTGTTGTTATATAGTCACCTAAGGCCTGTGTATTATACAGTGGAGGGGAGTCATAGGCAGGCCCAGTTCAGTGGTGTGTGTGTTACCCACACACCAAAACAAATGGAGTTTATGGACCTTTTCCATTTGGCATGAGCCAGAACAAGCAGTGCTTCACAATAGTCTTACGTAAGAGCAATCACTCTCGGACTGCCTCACTTCATCCTGTTTGCTCATCTGTGCGAATGGATTCCAGTTACCTCGTATAAGATGGAAAAAAAGAGAGAAAGAACGAGAGTGTGTCCCCCCCCTTATAAACCTCTAGACCAGCTTGGGTAACGAGTTGCGAGCTAACAGACGAACCAGGTCCCTGCTTAGATATCCATTGCTTTAAGTGCTCGCCCTCAGGCTAATGCTCCTGAATGGGGCCTCATTCTCTTCATGGAAAAATAAAGAAAAATGTGTCTCCATGGCAACCAGTGGTCATCACCATCGCTGCTTATGGTCGACATTGTTTTTTTTTTTTTTTTTTTTTTTTTAAATCAAAATGAGATTCTCTTCATGGGTGAAAACAGAGTTGATTAGGTAATCAGAAGTACCAGAGTTGAAGCCCCGCAGAAATGATTGTGAGAGAAAGGCGTTGGCTGGCTCCTGTATGATATCTGCGAGAGAAGCTTCAGTCCTTTCTTCTGTTGTTTCAATATTTGTGGCAATAGCAAAAGTTCTTCTGTGAAGCTTTTTGCTGATTTGGGGTTTCTTTGGTTATTTTTTGAATGTGTCACTATCAAAAAAATATATTTTTTTTCTTGTGTATAAGAGAGAGATGAGGTTTTAAAGCTTATCTCTAGTTGAAAACAAAGTAAAAATACCTTATTAGAACAGACTACAAACCACAGTAATAAAGCATAACATCTTATTGGCATCATAGAGTCAACCATTAGAGCCCCCATATCTATTTAATCTCTAAATATTATTTTGCCACTCTAATGCCATTTTAATCTTTAATCTCATATGTAACCCTACCTATGTGCAGATGTGGAGAGGAAAAAAGACTTGTTCTTATCATTTTGTTTGTTTCCATCCTTTCAAATCTCAAAGTGCAAAACCTGAAGAAACCTTGCAGACCCTTTAACTTCTTTCATCCAAAAAACCAAAGGAGGAAATAACGAAATGTACTCCTGGCAATTCCTCAGAGTGTAACCACATTTGTGTCACAAAAAAACCTTTCATCATCCATTTTTACATGGATATTTTGCTATCGCACACACTCCTATGACACACACACACATAGCCCTCTACACATACTGACACCTACAGATGGGTCAGAGAGCAGCGCCCCCTGGAGGACAGACAGGAGGTTGAATGCCTTGCTGAGGGACACAGTGATCTGTATAGTATCTTTGTTAGTTCTGCAGCCACTCCACACTGACTCCCCCTGTGGGTGTAGTGCCGGGGGCTTGGGTCCCGGGTGACTGCCTGTTACAGCCGTCAAACCTGTGCTCAACCCTCGCGTATTTCAGGTCTGTTGGAAAATGCGCGATGGTAAAAAGTGTTCTCAAAAGGTATTTTTTGGAAGGATCCGCAAAAAGAGTGGAGTTTGAGAATTCCCTCAGCATGCTCAGTTTCTTCTGATGTTTTTTTTCCTCAGACTCCTGGATTTTCTCTGTGTAATTTGCATGGCTGAACATGCATCTGCTCTCTCAACCCTCTCTCTGCATTTGTGTGTTGAATCCATGCATTTTGTTAGCCTTGTGCTTAACAAATAGGTGAATATGTGTCCAGCACCCTCTTAGTGGTAGGTCTCCTATCATATCTAGTGCAGTATTTCTGTGCATTTATCAACAAAATGCATTGAGGCCATTGTCATTTTAAGAAGAAAAAAAAAACAGCACAGAGCCTGCTCTGCAGTGATTTTGAACTGATGGGAAGTTATTAAGAATGTTTCCATGAATGCATTTCCATAGTACAGAGTGCAATTACGATAGTTTCAATGATGTAAAATAAAGAGGCTCATAGACTGTAATAAACTGGGGAGACATGGCAATGTTGCTGCTGGAGACAGGTTGTCATGGCAACTCTGATAATAATCTCAGTGATGGATGGTCTCTGCTCTGTTCTCCAAGCTGATTGGCTATATAAATTCAAAGCCTGTTTTCTTTTCCTTCATTATTTTTTAAGCATGGCTTCTGAGGTTTATTTGCCTGTCAGTATAGTTTATGAGACACTGAAAAGGAAATCAATGTGTTCTCTGTCTTACTAAAATGCTGAATAATTTGTTTACTTCAGTATGAAACAAAGACTACATAAATTAGTCAGAAAATGCAAACATGTATTTGTTAACTTTCATCTTCTAACTTTCATCTGCTGCCAATGAATCATGGTTTTAAGAAGACACAGAGGTTACATTTTTGCTAAATGAAAAGCCAGAAACATCACATATTAAAACAAGAAGGAAAGGAGACTGCTAATGAAGTACCTTTATTCAGTTAACTGTATTAATAAATTGCATAAATTTGAGCTTTTATTGCTGTAATAAAATCTGAGGGGCAATTTAGCATCTGAAAATAATGTTTGTCAAGCTGTTTCAATTTTTTTTTACCACGTCAGCCATGAGCTATGTCTAATTCTACGTCTGATTTCTGTGTCTGATTCTATGTCTGAAGCTATGTCTGATTTCTATGTCTAATTCTATGTCTGTTTTGTACAGTGGTGCATATGTTCAGCTGTCATCTTAGTCTTATGTTTAAAGGTTCAAACAGGACCAGAAAAATCTACAAGAAATTAATACTTGGTGTATAATTGTATGTTATGAAAATCTGTTGTGGGTGGAAAAAATACTTCAAATCTTAAAATATATGAGCTAAAATGTGAAGCTAAATGTTTTGCATTAATTAAGTGAATGTTGTTGAAAACTGTGAAACATATTTTTCACCAGATGGTTAACTTAGTCAGAGAAGAAGCAGCGGATTTGAGTGATGAAAACTTAAAAGCATGACAACTGCCTCATCACAACTCATGAACCAAAAAATTACATTATAACAATATACATATTGTTCTGTGTTTTCATATTGGCAGAATGTGCATATTGACAGAAATGCCATGAATTCCTTTGAAAATTCAACAGTGGAATTCTGCCAAGGAATCTGAAGGGAGCTTTTTAAGACCTAACACAAAGACAGAGAGAGAGACAGACAGAGGGAGAGAAAAAGACAGAGAGAGAGAGAGAGAGAGAGAACCCTGGGTGGAATTGCAGAAGTTTTTATTGCTTTGAATGTCCCAAGAACTGAACTGCAGTGTAATGTGTAACTTTTGAAATCTGGAATAGCTGTTCTTCTAACACTATACAGGCACAGAAAAAAAGTATGGGTCAGCCTAAATATCTAACACTCTAGGGCTAAGAGATTTTAGGCCAAACTTCTACCCTTGCTGTGTTACTTCTGCCATCCATGGAAAGAATCCAGGCGTACAGAGAGCATAACAGATCAAAAGCCTAACAAAAGTGATGGAGGCCATTGGGACAGACAGTGGAAAGCTAAGTGCAAAACGCACATGCACAATATTTAAGAACGCTCAATGGGCAACTGTGAGTGGGCCGCATTTGGGCAGCATTCTGGGTTTGTGTCAGTTTACCAAATGCGGGGCAGAATGCAGACTTGTTTCACAATAACGGCTTATGCAAAGTTACTCAAACGTTTGCGTTTCTCACAAACACTCAAAACATAATGGCCAAAATGGGTAATTCTCATTTTAGCCACGCTTGCAAAAGTGCATTTGCCTTGTGATTTTAGGTTTATAAATATCTTCACCAGATTGAATTATCACAGTTTAACATTTATTCTTTGTTTCACAAACGAGTCCAAACAAAGCTAATTTACAAAAGATAATGATATAATTGCTTGCTGCAAAACAACAGAACATTGGTTTGCATTTAGCATCTGCATTTGTGGTGCACCCACTGCTGCACATTCATGTCTTTGATTGAGTTGGAAAAAGTAATGGTACCACTACAACATGACGCAATGAAATAAGTCAACACAAAAAAAAGCCAAAACAAAACACCTATCTGTAAAATTACTTTGATGGGGATGCATGGCATGTGGGCTGATTGTGGATATATTTTAATACTCAGTATATCAGTGAAATGAGTCCGGGAAAGAGCAAATGTACGGTATGGGAGTAAATGTACTCTATACGAGTTGATTTAACACTGCAGATATGGGGTACTCTGGGCTGATGGACAGGTTGTAATATCAAATGAATCAGAAGTAAGGTATGGACCTCACATTTTAACAGCAGGTGTGAAGAGGGTCTTATCATATAAATCTACCGCTGACAGAGAGTGATTTAATCCAGTTAATCCAGCAGGTTTATTAGATTCATCTGTGTGAATAAAACAAGGCAAAATGTAAGTGCTGGTAAGGCTAAAAATGAATAATCTGAATGCAAAATTGTGGAATAATACATTCTTTAACTGGAATAAATGGTCCAATTTATTCATGCATTTTTTGCATTTTTAACAAGGTACGATTAAATTAGACATAATAATGAAGGAATATTCAAACTGCTTTGACTGTTTTGTTGCAAAACTGTCAAGTCCAAAAAAAAAAATGATACATTTTTCAAAAGCTGACTTTGACATTGCAATAACAATGCAATCATTGTTTAATGAAGGTTAAATTCAGTCATAGAGACAATCAAAGTGACAGCCACTCTGTCAGCAATAAAAGGTCTAACTGAAGCCTATTAAACTGTCTAGTGATCCAGGTCTGATGTCTTTTTTACAGCAGGATATCTTATGCATGATTCACATTTACCCTTTAAAGGAGAAAATAAAAGTCGTAACTTGAATTATGTAAAAGATATCTTGGTTCTTAATGTCCCTGCAGCCCACTGTTCAATGAATCCACATTTTCATTACCCCCTTATACACTGGACTCAGCAACTCAATATTCAATATTAGAAGACCACATAGAGCTTGATGCAGATTTAATTTAGAAATGAACACACGCTTTTCCCCCCGGCACACATAAGGTAATTGATCTTGCCAAATCTGGAGTCGTGAAGAGGAAAAAAAGCATCTTCTCTTAAACAAGCATCTCTCTTCAGCTTCTTCATTTGGGTTTGAGTTGTGTTGAACCTCGGACTGACATGACGCACCGCTTGACCACTGATGCTTATGAAAGCTGACATCACTCTGTCAGTGCCGGTCTGCCTCCTTCAAACCTTAATACCTTTTAACCTTTAAAAACACTCTCATTTTACCCAGAGCAATGCTGTTATAGACACAGGTCTGGATATTAAGGAGGCAAAAAAATGGAACAGACATTACAGATTCCTTCATAAGTACATTTTTATGATGCTGCTGCCTGAAAAAGGACCAGACTTCAGTTCCTCGGAGATAATATGATATTTTTCTGGGATGACTGGATTTTATTGTTGATGGAGAGAAATCTGGGTCTGTTTCCTCTATGAAAAAAAATTAAAAAGTCTGATGAGAGGGGGGGGTCTTTTGGGCTCTTTAAAAGCTTGAATGCAATCAACTGCAGCAACTCTGCACTCAGATGCCTTAAATGCCAATTGATATTCAAAGGTTAATGAAAATAAAACCTTCTTTGTGCCCGCAAAATAAAAGCACAGTCGATGTCGAGCAATGAAATGTCAGCAGTGAGCTGCATGCTAATCTAGTCACATGTGTGAAGCAGTCTGTTTGGATTTATCAGTCATATTTGAGCCGTATGGATATCATATGTCAAATTCATATTTCTATCTTTCTGTCCCTAACATGCTGTTGGAAACGTAGATTAACCATGAATGACATGATTATAGAACTGGACTCCTAACCTCAGGGTTCTTCTGACTATGGGCGATGCACACAAACCCAAATTGCTTCAGTAAGTATAGAGGCAAATCAGGTAATTATGATAATCTAAGCTATGTGAACAGCCCCAGTTAAAGATGTTTACAAATAAACTAGGCAATAAATATGAAACAAAATATCGGTGTTTAAGAGTGTAGAGTACTGATTCCATTAATACCTCTTCTAGATCCTAAAAACATGTTGAAAGTGGAAACATAAGCAAGAACAGAAAAGGCAAAAACAAGATATTCTTATACCATTAGATCATTCTGAATTGGTCTCTGAACTTGAACAGATAGTCATCCGTCCTCTCAGAATAGAAACATACTTGTTCAAGGCTTTTGTCTCCAGATGTTTGACGAGAAGTTTTTTTTTCCCATCATCGGTCCAAAATCTGACTGAAATCCTCTGGGTGTGTGATGCTTGAAAATAGATTGTCATCAGAGATATTAAATATAATGATTCAGTTACTTGGGGGTCACCAATCATACAGTGTAGTACATAAACAGCATGCAAGATCAAAGTTCACAAATGCAGCCCTATAGAAACTACACAAAAATGCATTGGTATAAGTGCTGTAAAGTGCTACCCCAATGCAGATACAAACACCTTATATGTATCTGTTGGCCTGGTATGACTATGTCACACTACAATGCGACCTCAATTGATGGTTTACTACATGGCTATTAAACAGCTGTAAAGGAAAATAAAATGGAATAACAATGTAGTTATTCCCAACATTTCCTCCTTAAAATCATATTCCTTTCACTTGTTCTATCGCCACACCCCCTTTTTACACTCATTCATCATATTCCATGGATCACTTTTTTTTTTTCGGGGCAATCTCCGTCCACATCGTTATGAAAAGGATATTGATGCAATTGGGGGAGGGGGATGCAGGAGTCAGGGAAACGAGGATTAAGTCATTGTGACGGAGCCGTTCCACTCGATTGGCCTTAATCACATTCGTACAAGCACAGCCCTTATGAAACAAACAGCGCTCCGTTAATTGGAGCACATTAACTGCTTTCTCCTATTTAAAATAGATTTGATGGGAGGGGTAACCTAATACAACCCCTTGATCTCGCCAACGTTTTTTTTTTTTTTTTTTGCATGAGCTGTATGTTCACTGCAAAGTGAATAGTAATTCTACGCAAGTGGCTGGGACTGTATCACTATCAAATTAAATGCGATTTTAAAAAATGCTACCTTTGAACCTGTCTGACCACAATTGGTATGATTGATGATGCACGCTACATGTTTGTATAAAGGGTTGGTTGCGTGGGTGTGTATTGTATGTAAATGACTTAGTGAACATGCACTTGGCCTGACCCTTTCTAGAACCATTTGATTTTGCATTTTGGCGGTTTCATTAGAGTGTGAATGCTACCCCTGTACTAGCCACACTGTCAAAGTGAACAATGGGAAATGTCCCTTAGAATAATTTCATTTTGTGGAACATCTGGCCAGAGATCGATATTTATAAGATTTCACGGATTCACATCCATTCAGACAAGAGCACTCGCAGTGGTTGATCAAAACCTTTGAGACTGATATCTGTCTAAGTCAAGGTCCCTGGCAGTTTTCACATCAAAATGAATGAGAAAGAATGATAGAATATCCTTGATAATAACAACCCTTATCATGGAGCTCTGCATGCAAGCCATACCACAGTGTGTAAGCGTGATATTGAGCTCTGCTGAAGATTTAGTCTGGTCTGCAAAAGCAGATGCCTGTGAAAGTAAAAAGTTGTATTGTACTTGGTCAGGGCTAACGGAACATGTCCACTGCTGAAACACATGGACAGAGGTAAGTGCACATTGCCGTACACAAATCTAGCCTGCATCTATGACACACACACGTCAGGGAAATAACACTTTCTCACAGCCCAGCCCTCCGCCGCCCATTAGTTACGAAACAAGATGTTCCTGCTTGGGTTCGGTGAACCCACCCCCTGCAAACACAAAATCCATTCAGCGTCCTCAGCAGCCGCACCCAGAGAGACTCTCCGAGCAAAACAAATACATACAAAAATCACAGATGAAGAAATTGGTAAAAAGAAAGAGATCAATTGAACAAAGACAGCAAAACAGTACGATAAGATAAGCCGTTTAAAAAAAAAAAAACCTTGACCCAATTACATTATGTCATCCAGTTGAAGAAAAACAGAGGAAAAACACAAACTCCCTGTCTGTGGAGACTCCCGTTTTGTTTTTTTGTTGTTTTTTTTTCAATAGAAGGGGAGGTTATTTCTTCTCCACAGCAACAGTGGAAGAGACAGACAAGATGAATGATGGCAGCTCTTTGTTAGGCCTGGATCCATTAGGCTTTGGTGAGAGTAACAGGGACTGACAGCTTGGGGTCTTTATTTGTGTTTCCTGAGAAGAGCTTCAGACCCGAGCACCCTGCTCAGCAGAGGAAGAACCTGAATCCATTTTAATTTATCACAGATATTACTTTATCTACGCTCCGGGAGAATGTAATGATGACCGGTTCAGTTGGTATATGCTTTGCATCAGTGAACTTATACTGGTTTTAGCTCGTTCTTTGCTGCTGATTTATATGATGTAACTAAATTCCAATATGATGGATTCCTACGCTAAAAATCTGATGAGGTCGGGGGGGAGTGATTTTAGCATTAGAAAACGATTATGGCGATGAAGTCTGAGATTATGAAGTAATTATGTTCTTCCTTGGTATTGGCCCATGATGGGGAAAAATCGGTTATTTAAATTTAAGAATATACAAATACTTCAATGTTTGATGGTGATGAGGAGGGAAATTCAGCCAATCTGAGTTGATCAACGTGTTTGTACTTTCTACTAGAGACTAGAGACTTGGACTACAGACTGTCCAGCAACACATAACTGTGTTATGCCTTGTCTTGAACCAAAGAATGGTCTTTGATTGTAATAAATGACCAGACAAGCTGTTCCACTCATGAATAACTCTCAGTGTGAATATAAATTTTGACATCCATGACAATTTTATCTTGAACAAATTTCCACCTCAACCTGGCAGAACTCAACCTGAAATATTAGTTGCACTTCTTGTCTTTGTTAATCCTTTTTAAATAATAAAAAACCTTAGCTTTGCCTTACATGCACATGAAGAGAATAAAGTGTTAGTTTAGGATTCTTCACACATGTAGTTTTTCTACTTACCACCCGTTCTGTCAATCACTGGATACTGTTTTCAAATAAGCTTGTGCTTTCATTCACATGGAGCGCTCTCACTGATTAGCATGTTCGTCATTATCATAATGCTACATGAAAGTAGAATGCTAATGTTCAGCGCTTTACTTTGTAGCAGTCCTTTCCTGAGTCTGGCTACAAAGTATCACTCCACCGTTACTGTGCAGAGGGACACAATAATGAGTTGCAGAAATAAAAGCTCCACAAATGATACGAATTGAGCATTTATTTGACTTCCAAATTACAGCATAAAAATTCAAATGAGCGCTGTACCCCAATACTCAAGCTGAGGATTGTGGGTAATGATGACAGCTGCACAGACAGGTTCAAGAACAGCACCCATCAATGGACAGCACTACTTGACAGTATACAAAAAAAAAAATAATTCCTGAGCCAACCCTTTACATGTCATTTGCCTCTCATCATAACTTTTCATACCTGGAACCATTTTAGTTGCCCCTCTTTGTGCTTTGAATGATGTACAAAGCTTCTATATCTTTCTTAAATAGTATGGCAACCAGACCTATACACAGACATACGTATACATGCAGTCTGATAAAATCACTGTAAAACATTACTTTAATCTCCTTTGATTTATACATTTACATTCATTTCGCACTTCTGTATACCTTTGAATACACAAATGCTCACAGCTGTGGGTCATGATTTTTGGTCAAATGAATTAAGACCACAAAACCAGCAATATTTTATCACATCATCTAAGGCTTTTGGGCTGTGAGGTGAGTATTGTCCCACCCATTAACCGCCCCATCCCTCCCCCCCACCCCCGCCACCAAACCGACAGCCAGAACTCATACCAGCGCCGTAATCATTTCATCTCAGTCACTGCGCGGTACGCCAGGGCATTTCAGGACATCCCTCAGCAGCCCCAAAAGGACTCCACAGCAGTGAGGGAAGAGTGAGGCTTCATGAAAAAAACATGGATGGAGCCAGCATTCACTGGCAGGAGCTTAGTTACTTGAACCAATCATTGTGTCTCATTTTGGAAAGTGAAAACTTTTCATTAAGAAAACTCAGTGACTGACAGCTTGTCGTAGCTCCACCCATTGTGAGATTCATGACACCTCCCGTCCCCATTGCCAGTTTAAATTATAGCCTTTCCCGCTTCCCTTTCAGTGTTAATTGGGATTTGATGAGAGGTGGTGATGTGTGGCATTTCAAATCTATGCATTTTGATTCTTAAAAAGGCAATCCCACACTACTTTCACTCCTAAATAGACTAAACCCTCGCACAGACAATGCTCTGATTGCATCACTGATTACAGCAGTATAATTGTCTGTAAAAGCCTTATTTTCATGCTCACAATAAACAGAAAGTATGATCAATATTCCATCCTGGGTAGAAAACACAATGTTCTCAATTAGGATATTTTCTTCTCTTTTATATCTGAAGATTGTCTATGCTTGAAGATAAAATTGTCTTTAAAAAATGGTATTTGATATTTGCTGTGAGAATATTCAAAAACAAGAAAGGAAATGTTTACTGTTTTAAAAACAGATGCAGTTTTCCTTAATATAAAATTTTAAGTTTCCTCTTCAAATCATAACAAATTATGAATAAAAAAATTTCAGTACACACTTAGTCTATAACATATTGTGGGTTTATACACGTTATTAATCTGAAGTTATACCATTACTGGACTCCCGTGTCATTTGTCTTGATATGGTATACAATTCATAATCTCAAACAGATATTAATTTGGAGAATTACTAGGGGAACAAAACAGTTCATTAAAGAATAATTCCTCAGTAATTACAATGTTACCAACAGTAAATAAAGGTAAATGTAAAAGATGAAAAGTTACTTATTTATTAAATTGGAAAGGTGTGACACAGTGCTGATTGTACACACATCTGATATGAATATTAGATATGTATAATGCAGATGAATACATAAATGCATAAACACTTTATATGGTTCAACCAGAATATATCTACATATGCTCTAAGTGTAATATAGGTTAGTGTTATTAGCGTGGGTCGGCCTTTCAGGTCTGACATGGTTAATCCGTTCAGTCAATAATGTGCTAAATCAGAGCAGGTAGACAGCTGAAGACTGGGACCTGTCTGTCTTAGTATGGGATCAATCTATTGAAGAATGCTATTGATCTGTTCTAGAGTAAGATATAAATCGTTCTGCTATAGAGTGAGATCTTTTTAAAATGAGATTTGTCCTTTTCAGAATGATATGAGTTTGATTTGTGAGGTCTTTCTGTTTTAGATTGAGGTCTGTCTGTTTCAGAGTAGTAACTGTTTTTTTATATAGAAGCACAAATATATAATAATTAGATATTATAATTATTATATTACAAATATTATAATTAGATCTTTCCATTTTCAAATGAGAATTGTCTTCTTCAAAGTAATATGTCTGTTTCAACATGACATCTGACTGTTTTTGAGTGACATCTGTTAATTTCAACATGACTGTTTTGCAGTGATATCTGTCTGTTTTTGAGAGTGATATCTGCCCCTCTTTTAAAGTGAGATCAGTTTCTGTCTGTGGCATCAGTGCTGACTCAATCTGAGGAGACATGTGGCAGCAAATATAAACTGCATTAATACAAAAAGGTCACAGCCATCTGAAAGGAAATGTCAGGCTCACATACTGACCTATTCAGAATGGAATAATCCTTTAAGAATGTCCCATTCTCTCTGATATAATCCTTTAAGAAAGTATCCACCATCAGACAGGCTCCAGAGCTGACAGCGCCCAACCCCCAGGAAGTGTGCTGTATTTTAGAGTAGATTCACAATAATTATAATGACAGCTTTGTCATTATATGTTAACAATTTTCATAATGGTATCTTTTAAAAGCAGATATGTTTGTATTTTTCCTTTTTAAAAAATGGTTTAGGTTATAATGGTTATAGGAAAGCTCAGGTAGACACATTTGAGAAAGCTTTTGGTCCTTCCTGCTCCTTAAATAGTAAAGTTTGATCGGGGAAAAAATGTCATCCAAGGACCCTGAAAAATTGGATATCTCTTCTTTGACCACCTTAAGACACAATTAAGCACAGCTTGGAGCACGGAGCTTATTTTGGTTTGGTTTAGGTTGCTTGCTAATATCGTTGAACTGTTTATCAGCCCAATGGTTTGTGGTTGATTTGATGATCTCTGTTCTGTGAAATCTCTTGAGGATGTGGCGATGATCTACTGTGTAAGATGTTGAGTCCAATCTAGTTTACAAATTCTTCTTGACCTCTTGACGATTTGCTCTGTACATCTAACAAAGTGAATGTATTAACGGTCACAGTAAAAAATAAAATAAGATTTCAAATACTACTTAAAACATTAATTTTTTTTTACATCGAGTAACCAACAGCTAAGTAAAAATGTCAGTTTGCTACAGTGGGAAAAGCACGATACAAGCCAATGTGAAGTGGCGCGCCCCCTGTGGGCTCCTAAGGAGCACACGCGCTGTAGCTCCTGTGCGAGTCTTTTGTGTGAATTGTGAAAGGCTAGTAGCGAATGAACCGTCTATGTAAGCAAATGCGCAGGATTGAAGCTTTCAGAAAACTGAAGATTTTTGCTCTTACTGCTGGGTAAAATAACTTTTCCAAGAGAACTTCGGTTTGAAGACACAACGCAAACATTTGTCATCATTCATCCATTGTTTGAAAGCTTGTGGTACCAGTTCATTTTCAAGTTTTTTTTTCTTTTTGTCGCAAAACCGCAAACGGATGTGTAGCAGCGAGGTGTTCCTGTAAATCGGCACCAGACCCAACTTTTACTCACGCATCAACTCTTTTTTTAAAATCAGTTGTTTCCTTAAAGCAAAAGCAGGAACCCGAGAAAACAGGTGATTGATGTATCTGTTGAAATGGACGTGAGATTTTACCCTCCTCCGACACAACCTCCATCGGCAGCCGACCCTTCCTGTCTGGGACCCTCTCGTCGCTTTGACTCTGTTTTTTGCAGTAAGGTGAATAAACTTTTCTTTCATTTCTCTTAGATGGCGTATATTTGCAGATAAATTAAGGGTATCCTTGCCTAGAAAATGGGAATATTGAACATGTGTGCATTATTAAAGCGAACATGTGTAAACTTATTTGTCAAGAACGCTCATATGCAAAGTAGCTGAACACATTTAACAAAGTTGGTAAACACAAAACCACCCCTTATTAATAGTCAATCATTATGTTAACCACGATTACTTTTTGTTCGTATCTTGAGAGTCTACACGTTTATTGAACGGAATCTCTGTCTGGAGCATGACTGTAGCAATAGGAAGCTGGAGAGCTGCAAGTCTTCCGAGGGTAGCACTCCAACACCATCGCATACTACATTGCGTTTTAAAATGATTGCTTTATCTAATTAGATGTTGTGGTGACGACACTGTGTGCCTTTCGGGTCGTTTCGCAGCTTTGTCTGTGGACCTGACAATATGCACTTGTGTGGTTGGTAGGGTACTTGTACTTCATATGTAACGACGAGTTTATACACCGTGTTTGCTAACGCACTTTAACGTGTTCTTTAGTTTACAAAATTTGTATTTTGTTTAATGCAAAGGGAGAACTCTCATTTGGTATCCAACTGAAAGCTATAAAGTAGCCTACTTGTTCATCGACGCCGTACCGCTGCAAGACACAAGTAGCCTACGCATGGTAATGCTACTTGGTATAATTCAGTTATACTGGTTACATACAAACTGACCTGGTTTTGCTTAAATTGTTAATAAAGGGAGACTGTTTAATTATTGGCTCATGTAACTCGAATTATAACTGGGTAGCACTTGTATCTGAAAACTTCATACAGAAAAAGCAGTAGATTATTTCACCGAAATGTAATGATGGTCTTCTACATTGTGTGTGCGTAGGTGCGGGTGGGGGGAGGGGAGGCGGAGGGAGGGAAGGAGGGGGTATAGCATCGTAATGTTTCCTTAATACGATGTAGAATCATACGACTTCACACTGCGCGTTTCCCGATGAATAATTTACCGTCTATTCAGTGGGATAAAAATAATTTCCTAGCAGTAATCAGATATTTAGGTGGTGAACGTCTTGTTTCCTATGTTACACTTGTTTCAGATGTCTCACTCCAATGCACATCGAATTGCAAAATTAATCTTAAACTGTGCGTTTTATTCTGTGGGTGCTTCTCCGGTTTAAATAGTACAGACTTTTCGTAGGTTTAATTTGCTGACGTCGGTGAGTTTGGAAGAGTAACATGGCGTAAGAAAAAGAAGTTCTAGGAGGGGGTGGGGGGGCAAACAGGGGTGATTGTGTCGACAGCGTGTGGCATTTCTTGAACAAATACACTGAGATGAATTGTGGAATGTGACTTGATCCGGGGTCTGGCAGTCTGTTCAGTCAAAGCGCAGTCTTTCAATATCACATTTAGCTAATGTTTTCTCCTTGATTATTTGTTAACTGAATTAAAGATTAACTACAATGTATTTGTATGTAATTCAAACTAACAATTGTAAAATTGTTGATGTATTTGTATTTTAATTTTTTTTGGGATCAAAGGTCAATATGAAGTCTAAGTTGTACTGTTATGATCTGTAATATAACATAACATTAGTTTGTGGTTACTGAATTTCATAATTTCATAATTTGACTGCCAACAGTATGGTTGGTATAACATTTTGCATTAAGTTTGACATCACTCATTTTGTTACCCTTCATCCTGTTTTTAACAGTGGTAGATGAGGTCAGCTGCTTGTCAGATAATTTGTGCGGTAGTGCAGCCACATCTTGGGTGTATTTGCACACAGTCTTCATAAAGTGTTTGTACAACATTCAGCTTAGTTGTCCTCGTTCATCACACACACTTGTTTGATTGTACCTGGATAGCTGGTGACAAAAGATCGAGCTGGAATTTTCCACAAGTGCGTAGACCATGGGAGTGTTCAGAGTCAGATTGCTGGATGGTTTTTATCTGTTTCACTGCTACATACTTTTGAACGAGCAATCAGTGTAAATGAATAAGACTGGTGACCAAACAAGTAGCTGTAAGCAGAGATAAATTCTGTGTGTTGTTTTCGCTTTACCGCTGTCTCCCCCCCCCCCATATAGTTCTCCAGTTAAAATGATTTGTAAGAGTTATGGTCTTGTTCATACAGGTCAGTCACAATGTGAAATGAAAATGTTTTTCTCTGCTCAGATTACATACAGCACACACTATAGATACAGATCCTGTGTTTGTGTGACAGCAGTCAGTCAGACTTCCACAGCAATCTTTGGGCTAGATTCAATTAAACATACATAGTTTGTTTAAGGGTTTATGATATTTCATCAGAAGGTACTTAACACTGTAGCATTGTCTTTTATTTCATTTCAGCATAATTCATTTAATGTGTTGCTCAGATGTGGAAGCAGTCTCAGTTTTAATGTTTTTTAATGAATGTAAAATGATTATGTGTATGGGATGGTCATGGTCAGGAGGGAGGGGGTTGGTGTTTAGGGTGAGACAAATGTTTAAAATAAAAGCAAAACATGTAATTGGGAGGTAGTCAGGTAAATAGGAAGATTTTCGGCTGGCCGTTGAAGAACATGCAGATGTTTGCTCTTAACAAAGGTGAGTAGTGTCTCTCCACAGCCTTGCAGGTATATATTGGGATATTGTGTTTGTCGGGTCCTACTTCTGTTGAGATGTGATTGGGTAAACAGAACGCGGTGTGATTAGTCAGGCCTTTTTTGATGGGAAAAGGGCAAATAACAATTTGGTATTTGACTATGTGGCATTTGAAAAGTCAGATGTCTTTACTTTAAATTGTACAGTTTCTTTGCAAAAGTAAACTATCAAAGAGGACAATTTTAAAGAATTTATGTGCATGCACACACGCACACACACTTTTGGACTACTTCACAGGATATCTGCCTTTGTTCATATGTTAAATAAATAAATATATAAATCTTGCATACGATTGGCATGCAGATCCACTGAAAGATTATTGCCATGATATAATTGGCTCTTAATTTTGCTTCTACGCCAACCAGTCATTTTCTGGTAGGACTGAAGCTAAAGATCAACTCATTATGTATCTGAACATAATGATCACATTATTTGGACCAGTATTTGTGCCATTTTGGCTCTTAAAATACGGTTTTCATTCCCCCCTAGAGATAGTTCTGTAAGGTCTGGCACAGACTTGCTATTAAGATTCATTCAAGACAACACGTTTTGTTTAGCTTATCCAAATATAATCCACAAAAGAGTGTCTGATTAATCTCAATTTTATTTTCGAAGGCAACATGAAACACCCAAACAGATGGAACTTGGAACAGCCGATCAGGATCAATTGTCAGGGGTTAATCTCCAGCACGAATAATACAGAAAGGTTTTTTAAAAAAAAAAAAACCGCAAAGGAATTTATTGGAAAATGCAGCGAAACTTGCTTTGCACAATCAATAAACGCCCACATGTTCTGGCTGTCAGTTGTACAATTGTATCGTCATTTTTACATACCAGAAATGTGTATTTACTTGCAATGCTGTGCAAATATTTTTGAAAGCTCATACTTTTTTCTCTCTTGTCATTGCCGTTTGACCATACGGCATGCTGCAGTGGACCACCGGTAGCTGAACTAATAAATAGATGGTTTCTTGTCCTGTCATTGGGAATACTGTGGCAGTATGTGAATGAAAGGCCTTAGTGAGGGCCTCTCTTAGGGACTGCTGAGGTAGTGTGTGACATCACTGTTCTGCCATGAATCACCCCTTCCCCGCCCGCCTCCATCTCACAGGTGGGCCCCATTCCGTCTCCACGGAAACATTCTCATTTGTGACACTGCAAAATGAGACATCCAGTGTGTTTACACGGAGTCCTTGCTCCAAGTGTTTATGCGGAGTGTTTATCCTAAGTTTGTTCTTGAGTGTTTATACAGAGATGTTTATCCAAAGTGTTCATCCCAAAGCAATGAAATCAAAAACTAACTCTGAAGTGGGGTCTTGTAGCTTCCAGCGGAATGTATCAGACAGGCTGATCAGAATTAAGTGTGTTGGGATCTCTCATTTGATCATGCGGTCTCACATCTATGTCATTTATATAATAATACACAGTAATGTGACATAAATAGTATTTTATTTGGAGTAGTAGAGTGTGGGGGAATTTGGGTTTGGGGTTGCATAAAATACTACACAAATTTCTGTTTTTCTCAAATTTTCTCTCCAGTTTGTCTTTCTGTTGGTTGTCTTTGAACCGCTGTCCTCCTCTTAAGACTGGCCCTGATCTTAGCAGTGCTTTGAGACTGCGTTTTGATACCTCTCAGGATGTCTTTGTCAGTTTCATTGCCTGGTAAAAAGCCTTTCAGTGCTGAAATGTGAACAGTATGTTACTGGATAATTAATTGTGATACTGAAAAAGAGGGACGATCTCATACAATTAAGCAGCCCTGTATTTAACCCAAAATTTTCACTTTGAGGAACCTCAGCTTGGTACAATTTGTAGCTTAACATTCACTCTTTGTTTGTTGTTCATTATAAAGTACAAAAAAGTGTATGAAGTGTGAAATGATAACTGAACATTTTTTAAAAATCATTTTAATGAATACTAGTAAAATGAAGCAAATGTTTTTGCATCAAAAGGAAGTAAATTTGTGTTCTCCTGCATGTCAGGTTTTTTTATGAGTAATTCTCTGCAGTGATTTGAAGCATACACACCTGGAACATCATTGATGTGGATTTGTGAATGGGGCACAACCTCTCAATTCTCCACTCCTTTTTCATAGCCGTTTGAAATTGTTATGCTGTGTGAATATAGTGTCTAAAAATCTATTGGATACATTTTAATTAACTCCATTTTTACAGAACAAAAATTTGTAAACATTTACAGGATAAAAACTTGATATATGTACTGCCTTTTTTGGTTCAGGTGGGGTCATAATTATGATAACACCAACACAATTTGCAATAATGAACCCAATGTTAGGCTTCTTTGGCTGACTCAATATCATGTTCAAAAAAAAGTAACATTCAAATAAATAAAAATGTATTATTCTGTAACACTGCTGAATGGTATGCACAGGTTCTGGAACGTTCCGACTCATCCATAATTCAGTGCTCATTACAACAGTATTTTCATACATTTTTATTTCTATGAAAAGTATTTATTATGCTACTGATAACAAAGCATGCAGAGTATCCGTGTATTCAAAACCAAAAACCCAGATTTACTGGAAACTTTAGAACCAAATGGAAAGATGTTGCTTGCTGCGGGAGGGAACCTTAAGCAACATATTAACAGGAAACCAGCGGAGATTCACATTCAATTCTGGCCAGCAGTGGCTGAGCCCTTTCAGTGGTTTTGAGATGGAAGGTTAAAAGATGCTCTTAGATAATGTTCCCTTGGCAGGTGTTGAGGGGCCGTTCTCATGTTTCCGGCACAAGCTCTGCATTCATAACTTAAACAGTTCTGTAACCGCCTTGCAGTTTACGTAACAGGTTAAGAAGCCAAATGCTTCCGTAATCACCCTGTTTGGTGCCATAGCTATTTAAGTATGTCTTGTCGTACTGTTAATTGCACAAATGAATTTGTTTATATAGTTGTGATTATTCTTATTGTATGCTATTATACAGTGCATTAATATTATGCCAATGTAAAGGTAAATATTACTATTAAATTAAGGTAATGATATCTGTCTTTCTATGATGTCTGTTTTTTGACCTATAGCTGTGATTTTTTTCTTACATGAAAGTGAATATGAACCAAAAGAACTATGTATGAATGTGTTTTATCAAGTTAGTAGTGTATGTTTTGGCAGTTGCATGTATAGCAATTGGATGTTGCATAAAAATGAAAGTTGGTGTGTATAAGGGCTTGTGCTAAATGCATACAGAGCTGTACAGAGTTATGCAGTATGACTGAAGGAGTTAGAGGTCAGAAGCTTCATCATGGGATTGGAAACTTGTATTTGACAAATAAATTATATATGTACAGTATATTTCAGTATATTCCTCAAGTGCTAAAAGCTCCATGCTTAATAGAAATCAAAATTTGAAGCAGATACCTGGTCATTGTTCGTAGACAGACAGTTACCACTAACCTCACTAATCTCTTCGTTTGTCAAAAGGAAAGTACATGCCAAACCATGTTTATTTCAGTAAATATTTAATATTATACAGTATAATTGCCTTGTCGTAATGAAAATCATGGTAAATATTAATGACAGGTAAGGCGATTGATGTGGTTTTAAAGATGATGATGATGACGATGATGATGATGATGATGACGCTTGCTCTTCCTCACGTGCTCCTCTCTGGAGAGCAGCGCTGTGTCAGAGAGAGCAGCGTTAATGGAAACAGGCGCTCCTTGCCGAGCTCAGGTCAGACAATATTCAGATAATAGAGTGTATATCCACCCCCCCCCCACCCCCATCCCCCATCCTCCTCCTGTGTAAACAAGAAACAGCTGCGCATTTGCAATTAATGGCTACGTTAAACAAATGAGGGCTCCTGCCTGCTCTCTCCACGGCGCAGTGAGTGAATGATGGCTCACCTGCCAGGGTGTTGGGGTGGACAGTGTTTACAGGCGTTTACGATAGTCACATATGAAATGAGTTCACAGCAAATAAATCTCATCACCAGAGTCTCAGACCAAAGTGGTGCTCGTTCTGTACGTTCGGTATTCTGGGAGGAATACTGTACTTATCATCAACTTTATGCTGGTAGAAAAAAAGAGAAACGGGGCTGGTTTACAGCGGAGCCTTTGTATGGAAAACTGGGTGTGACTTTCATACTGCCCTGCAAAAACCAGTGAGGTTTTTTTTTAGCAAGCGGAGTGATTCTTGTGTCCTCTGTGTTTTCCTGAATTACTCTGCAAACGGCTGAGCCCAGGTGGTCATGAGAGTGGTCGTTGTTTGTTTTCACGGGGGAGTGCACGTTCGCAAATCATAATGATACACTTGTTATTAAATAAATACTCAATTAGCATTCATCTGTAACTGTGACTTGCTCTTCTGTGATTCTATAAATGTAATAAAGCACAGTTTAGTGCTGCAGTTCAACTAAATTTGGTGGTTGAAGAAAAATTGTGTTTGAGAACATAGATGTGCACATACATTTAGCTGAGTTAGCATTAAGGAGGAATGTTGCTCTTATCCTTTTGAGACAGTAATGTGAGTGCAGTTTTCTTTTGAAACCAAACCACTCATATTGGTGTGAAGGCAAACATTAAATCCCAGCGCTTCTAGAATTAGGTTCTGGAAACATTTTGTCCCTGAGATTTTAATCTCTTCTGCTGCTGCTATTACAACAAATGTATCAAGGGAGTATTTCACTAGTTTTGTAAATAATCACTTCAAACAGTATTCAGAACTAAATTCATATCTCATATGATTGGGCATTTTGGTAAGCAACATATTTGATTTAAACTTCCCTGGGATGTACGAGAATATTTGTCAAATTTTACCCGCATCAGAAGAGATCAGCTCTTTCAAAGATAATTAGATATAAATGTGGTTAATTACCCTCCTGTATACACGTCATTTATAATTATGCAACAGATGACAGTCTTGTATGCATTACCTTGGCATGGAATCTGTGCGTTTGTTGTGGGTCTAGTTTCGCAGGCTTATGTGCTCATGGAAAATCGGCACCCGCTAATCTGTTGCCTGCAAAGCTGGGGAATGTTCCAGTTTGGTACAAACATGAAACGAAACCTAAAATGTGGAAAGCTGAAGGTATATTTTCCGAACCGGCCACTGCGCTCTCACAACAAGTGACCTGAGCAGACTGTGTGTGTGATCTCCCATCCCTCGGGATCCCCGTCAGAGCAATACTAAATATTTCAAAAGCTAAGAAGTTGCATTCAGGTGAAGTACACCATCACAACGACAGCAGCTGTTTCCAACAGCCAGGCCTCTTGGGGGGTTTCAAAAGCTGTCACCAGACCGTTGACAATGAACAAAACGCCAGTGAAAGTGGAGTAAAATGAACCACATTCAGAATTACTGGAGGGAAAAAAACAGACATTTTGTTTTCTTTGTTTCAAAATTTATTTTGAAAAGGTGTTGAGGGTAGGTATATTTTTAGTCGCAGTTAAGTATTACTTCCTGTGTACCCTCAGAGAAGTGCTGCGATGCTGTTGAAAGTGGGCCATGAGCACACTGAGATAAGAGCGGGGGATTCTGGTGATACGATATTATCATGATGTGATATGATCGTGTTGTGATTCTCTCAGTGCTGTCATTCAATATGGAAATGTACAGTTTGTCTGTCAAAATCCAACATTTGTGATTTACATTTATATAGAACAGCATTGTATAATTAACGGGGAAATTTTAAACATTACATTACAGCCATTTTTACAGCAGACCCTTTTTATCCAAAGTGACTTACAGTTGATTGGGCTAGCCAAGGGCCAATCCTCCCTGGGAGCAATGTGGGGTTAAGGGCCTTGCTCAAGGGCCCAACAGCAATGGTGTTCTAGCTGTGGCTAGACTGGGGTATGAGCCACTATCCTCAGGGGTCCCAGTCATGTACCTTTAGCCACTAGACTGCAGGCTGCCCCTAATTTTGAATGGTTAAAATTGTTAAAACAGTTGCAGAACAATAAAAAATATCACAACACTTTCCAAAAGGCTGAAAATACAGTGAACAGAAATAGATTTCACTCTTATTTAATCCATTTCATTAAAAACAGAGGTATAAAAACAGTAACTGCCTACATTTTGAGGTCCTGCTTACTGCATCTGTTAAGATGAGGCTCAAGGATGAGGAACCTCTTGGCATACCCCCCCATCAGCGGAATGGCATTACGTCACTGCCATGGCTACCCTACAACCTTGACAACGTCATCACAAGCTAATTACTGAGGAACTGGCACACGCACACTATTTACAGACAGGCTGTTTAATGAGAACTAAACTTGTGGCAAGAAACTCAACTGGTTTCTATTTATTAAAAAAAAAAAAATCAGAACTCTTCTGAAATCTTTTTCATCGTTAGAGATGATGGTCATGATTGTGATGCGTTTGCTGTAATGGATGTGAGTAAAGAGAATGTCTGGCCTCAGTCAGGAAACCTGCTCTAATGAGCTGAACCTGTTTGTCCACTGCAGTCAGTGCTTGTCATTATGAAGTCATTTCTGGCTCCGAGGGGATCGTTTCTCTGAACGCTCGCTTCATTTTTCAGGGAACGGAGGGTTTTTAATAAGTAAAATGTCTCTCTTTGTTTTCATTAATCAGTTCATTTGAGCCAGATTGTGGACCTTCTCCTGTTAGTACTATATAGTACAAAATGCAATATGTTAATACTCAGAACTGGACACAAGTGCTGGTCAATTTGGAATCATTATGGGTTAATGTGGTTTGTGTGGGCGGGTCTAACAAATCAGCCTTTTCTATTCGCAGAGGCCAAAAAAACGGTGGCAGTTTCACACTGCTGTTTTAGTCCTTAAGTGATAAAAGTGTTGCTAATGTTAATTAAAAAAACTGCTAGAGAGAAGTAAACCTAACACTCTTTATAAAAGCTGTTGTGATTAAAGGAACCTAACCTGTGAGGTTGTTTCATGGACATACTTATCCTGACAGAAGCAGATAATCCTCATTTTCTCAGTATTAGGTGACAAGATTTTTGAATGTTTCTGTGTAACATGCCTATGCACCAAATGCAGGAGTTTGTCTCGTCCAGCAAGTTTTCCTCAGAATACTCTCTGAAGTGGCACCAAGAATCAGAATATTAGAGCATTAAAAACCAAATTTTCAGACCAAACAGTCTTGTCAAGTGGTTATAATCAAATCAAAATCTATTTTTTATGCAGCCATTGAGGATTGTTCTATTTTTGCTGTGACCAGCAGGTCTATAGGTCGCTCTGTTGGTTAGTCTGTCAGTGGGTCAGTCGGTTGGTCCACAAAAATTTCCCCACCCTTTGGCGGCCACAGTTTTTGCCCTAGGAGTCTGAAATTTGGCATTGAGGTCAAGTGTGTTTGTGTGAAGGTGTGTGTTTCTGTTCATGCCAATTGGCTGAAAGGGGGCATGGCAGTGGGAGTAGCCAGGTCACAGCTATTGCAGAGTTGTGTCTGTGCAATGGTACAATTGCTCTCATAAATATCCTTGATTTATTTAGTGAGAAATGTCTTTTGTCTTTTACTTCTACAAAGCTATTTGTAGCAATTTTCTGTCCTACTAACTTCATAGCTCATGTGACAATGTGGTATTTCCCAGCATGCAACAATTGTGCACGGATTTGTGTTTTTGTTGAAGAAGAGGTGCTTCTGCTGCTTTGTATGATATCTGGGCGTGCCGGTCTCTGCTGCATAAAAATATTTGCAGAGTTTTTTTTCTCCATGTGAGAGATTAACAGATATTCTAGAGCTGTTTGTTATTGTGGTATTCATGTATTTTTGATTGCTTTATGCAAGTGTTGATGGGTGTTGCCCATTTTTATTTGATTGTTTTTTTTGTTTTGGTTTGTTAAAAAAGGCATGAGCCAGTGAAGGAACCCTCCTCAAAGCAAACATGTTTTTTTATGTGTTGCATTTTTCCCTCAGTTGCACAGGTGTACCGGTGGTAGAAGTAAACAGTTTGTAGTGGATAACGCTCTAGGCTTTTCTCCAAAGGTTTTAGGTGTTTGGATAAGTGCTGGTATTCTGTCCACATGTCTACATAATTCTTGACTCTAACTGTGTACTTAGCTACGTGTTGGAGGCTAATAATTTGGTTGGGACATAAACTTGCTGCCTAACAGTTGCAAGACCCTCAAACTGTCATGAACTCAAGGAAAAACTTAAAATATAAGAGCTCTGTGACAAAATAAAGGCACACTGTGATGTCAGATGCCATGTGACTTCTGTGTGTTCCGTGTATGGCTCATTGGTCAGTTGCACCTCCTAGCAATACTGATAGTCCTGATACAGCAAGATCAAATAGCTTTATACTAAAATAAACATTTAAGATATTAGAAGCTTCTCAGTGAAGTGTAATGAGAATGGAGACTTTAAAAACCTCACTTTTGCCCAATGTCGACATCATCAAAGTGAGCCCTCCATCAAAGCTGAATGTCTCATGTTCCACTTATCGGTGCGCAGGCATGAAATTTGCTGTCATCTTTAAAAAAGCAAGGGTGAAATGAGTAACACTCTGTGTGAAAGTTCAGAAATGCCACCTTTTGCACAGTGACTCATGGAAGAATATGGTCTTACCTCTCGATGTCTGTAAGGATTATCTGTGGCCGGGGTCCATTTTATGAAAGCATTGCGAAACTCAAACGTGTCACATCACGAGCGTAGCTTGGGTGGTGGGAGTGACCTAGCATGTCCTGCTACTCCTGATGTAAATCTTTCCTCTGTCACTCATATCAGACTGCTGATATTGGCCTGATACAGCTACATCTGTATCAGAGGGAATTTCCCCAATAATGCACCAGTAACACATGACTGCATGTCAGGGTTTTTGTATGTGTGTTAATGTTCATTCACATTGTTGTATCTGTTAGTTGCTTTATGTTAGTTTATTTATGAACACAGCGTTAGATATGAATATAGATCATTGCCCAGATCCTTCTTCCAGTGCTCCTCTCAGTGACTCTCAGTGTCACACTCTTTCCTTGAAAGCAAAATCGGGATCTCCAGGATCTATGTTAGAGAATGCCCTCATGTCATACCAACATCCAAAAAAACAGTTAAAAGGAGCAGATCTATTGGCAGTCTGTTTGTTTTGCGAACAGTATAATGGACGCAGGTTTCGGACCCAAAAGTCCCGTACCAGTCCGGCACTGGTTCTCAGTCCGTACCGCTTTATTTGTGCAGAGTCAGCACAGAGCAGGCAGCTTCTGAGCGTGCTCACAGTTGGCATGGGGGCGGGGTGGGGCGGGGGCGTTTGTTGGTCTGGTAAATGCCACAAGCTGAAATGTGGTCAGAGAGACTGCACGCCTCCTGGCCTGAAAAACCCTGTGGCACAGTTTTAGAAAAGACGTTAAGAACAGCAGAGTGCCGCAGCTGCAGTTTTTTTTTCTCTCTCTCTCTCTAGTTTTTGTGTTCAGCTCTCTCTGAGTAATCCTCAATGGGCTTGGCTGTGATCGTCGCAAGCTAAAGGCATTAACCATGAATCCCTGTCCGTCAAGATGGCAGGGCCCGTGCGTGTCACGTTTCCTCCTGCCATTTTAAATTCAAGCATCTCTTCATTCTAGTACATGCCTCTCTGTCACCCGCAGTGTTTATGAATATTTCTCACATAGCTTTCGCACTTGTTTTTTTTTTACATTCTCAGCGGTAGTACCTCTGCCGTGAGAAAACACATGAACGGAGAAACATGGGCGTGCTGTCAGGGAGCGTGCGTCTTTACCTAGGTTATCAGTATCAGTGTTTAGTTACAGCCGGTTATTTAATTACATGTTTGGATGGAGCAGAAATGGAGGCACACAGTGTATTTAACTTTGGTAACAGGCTGATATGAAAAGCATTTTTATAAAAAACATCATTAATCATAATTGTGAATCTTTCCTGATTTAAGGAAGGATTTAAAATGAGGCAAAGCCATTGCAGACTGTATGAAGTTAAATGCTATTATTTAAACTGTAGTGGGGGGGGCAGAATTTTCTGGGCCGTCTTCCTTGTTCTCTCAGTGTGAATGTGACTCTGTTGGGTGCGGTGGGGGTTCTGGAGACATAAAAATCTAATTTATGCTCATTGGAGGCATGATGAAAAGAGCAATTTCAGCTTCATGTTGGGTGAATCCTGACCTATTTCTATTCTGCATTGCTCTAGTTGTGGTTTTAGGTTTGTCAAATAGCTGTAATTTGGTGTCAGCTCCAGTCTTCGTGCTGCCAGAGCTGCAGGTTATCTGCTGCATTAGCAGCTTTCGTCACTGAATTTAATTAAACTTTTTCTTTAACATTCTGGCTACCTCTCTTTTATTTATCACGCACCACACACCAACTGGGCTGATTGGCCCCACCACAGCAGCCTTTTCCCACGGACACAGGAAGCACTCCCCCACCCACACCACTTCCTCTCACTCACGTGTCACATGACCTGAGGTTTTTTTTTTTTTCACACTTCAGATACGTCACCAATCGCATATCGCCTGTCCTGTCGCGATATGTGACTGACCTCACAGCACCAAGTTAACAAGCGCTTGGTTAGCGTACAAGCAGACCGGACAGGAGAGGGAGACCGATAATTCAGACGGCTGAACCCCTGTCTGTCCCCAGCGGGGCTGAACTAATTCTTGCAGCATTGTGGACCTCGGGCCATAGGCTGTAATGTTGTGGCGGGGAACGCCCAGTCACGAGATTCACAGCTGCGCCACAATGAGTGTCCACTCCCTAAACCACCTAGAGGTGACATAACCCAGACTGAAATGACAGAATGCCATTTTGAAAAATTCTTTCAGCTATCCACAATAAAGAAAAGCAAACTCATATATGTTACAGTCATATTTTACATGGCCCAAACATGTAGAAAAATACGTTTTAGTAGAATTGTAATACAGATCTTTTCTTAACACATACATGAAGGTGATTTTGGAGATGTGGTCAGGAATTAGAATTAGAAGTATGTGTGAAACAGCGTAACTTTCTTTGCCAGTTAATTTGAGTCACGTGTTGTTGTTGAAACATGGTCTTTTCTGCTTTACTTTTACATTTTAAAAAAATGTTTGTTAACAATATTAATGTAAAACTTTTCAATTTTACAGTATTACTCTGTCCATAGTTTAAAGTGTTGCAGTTTTATTCTGACTGTTACAACTGGTTTCACAGACTTGCGCTTTTATTGTATCACAGTGTTGCTGGTTTCTGTCATTCCCAACATCTGTATTGTCTGCTTCTCTACACCCTGCCCTGTATAACATTGTCAAGATTTTTAAAAAAATTTCTGATCTCCAAAATATTTAGTGCAATCCCCCATCTTTATCCTAGCACCAAAACACTCCAGAATTTTACTCTTCACTGCATGTTCTCATTGTACAGTCTCTCATTTGCTCACCTATAAACTGCATCCCCTGGCATCCGGCCCACATGCTTTACTGGTATCCCCCATTTGTGGGGTTAAGCGCTGGTTGTGGCAGCCCCCGCACATGTTTTACTGGTATCCTCCATTTGTGGGGTTAAGCGCTGGTTGTGGCAGCCCCCGCACATGTTTTACTGGTATCCCCCATTTGTGGGGTTAAGCGCTGGTTGTGGCAGCCCCCGCACATGTTTTACTGGTATCCCCCATTTGTGGGGTTAAGCGCTGGTTGTGGCAGCCACCACCCATGTTTTACTGTTATCCTCCATTTGTGGGGTTAAGCGCTGGTTGTGGCAACCCCTGCACATATTCTACTGGTATCCTCCATTTGTGGGGTTAGGCACTGGATCTGGCAACCTTAGCTCCTGTGCTGCGCTGTGGAAGTCGATGCAGGCACTCCTCGGGCCCAGCAGTGACATGTGTGTACACTGGACCCTGTGAGGGGAGAATAGCTTTGTTTCATAACACACCGCACATGAAAAGAAACCATTAATTTGTCCCCCCCTCCCCGTCTACTGTAATTACCACAGCACTAATTACCTCCCACTCATTGACAGTCACGGCCAATAAGGACTGAAACAGGCACATCAAAGACTGCTTACACAAAAGCACAGACAATAGCTTCCTACAATGCTTTCTGAAATGACAGAAATGCAAGAAAAACGGCCTGAAGGATTGTTTTCTGTGCTCCCTCTCTCTGTCTCTCCCTCTATCTCTCTTTGTCTTATTTTAATGTGTTTTCTGAGTGTTTGTTGTTCTTCTGTTTACAGTTTGAAGGAGAAAATATGTACATGAGCATGTCAGAGGGTGTCCAGGACTTTGCTCAAGCCAGCCAGGTGAGTTCATTACTGTTCACTTCTCGTTATTCATTTTCACACATTTTTTTAAACAGCAATGCACCACCACCCCACACCACCCCACCCCAAAACACCTCCCTCAGGCCACCCTCCCCCTCCATCTCAACCAGGCAATAGCGCCCACCTAAACTCGCCACACACACACCCAATTGGCAGGTTAATTACCACTTGCTGTCTCCTCTCACACATACGAAGAGACGGGCAGCAAATTAGCACCTCCATCAGAGTGGGCCTTAATCAGATCTAATTACACCATGTAAATAAGACAGAGGTGGCACACACAGTGATGTGTTTTTTTTTGTTTGTTTGTGTCACGTCTTTATTTCGTGTATTCAGTAGGCAGCAGTGTGGTCGGTGTAGGGACTCGACAGGGCTTTTAACATGCTAGTAGAAGGGGTACTGCTGTTGAACACTTTTGCAAGACCCTTGAAGTTCTTCTGAAAAAAAAGTATTCAACCCTGTCTCTATAAATGTAGCTGTAAAAAGTGATATGTAATATACACAGGTAAAGTTGAGCTGGTGCAGGTATACTGCAATACTGCACATGCAGTGCCCTTTTTTTTTCCTTTGCTGCTGTCTCACAGCCATGAAATGTAAATCTCATGTCAGGTTCTCACACTGACAAAAGCTAGCTAAGTTGCACCATTGTATTTCTGTAGTGTATAGTAACAGGTAGTTCATGAAACTGAAACATCAGCAGTAGAGTAGTGGCATAACTACATGGAAACGAATGAAAGGGAAAGAAATGAGATCAGTAGAAATGCTGGCAGCTGTCCCTGAAATCTCAAATTTCAAACTGAATACAGCAACGTCCGTTCCTGTCGGCAGTTCAGGAGGCGTTGAGGAGGAAGTTAGCCCTGGATTTAAATTAGCGAATTTATCCCTGCAATACATTTCATTCAACAGATGAAATGATTTATGGTGTGTTCGGTAAATACTAGCAATGACAGCATCTAAGACAGAGTAAAGAGGATGACGGGAATCAATACACTTAGAGTGAGAATGAGGCAGAGAGACACAAGCAGCAAGAGCGAGATCCACACTGCCTACAAAGTAAGTTATTTTATATATTATGCAGTAGATTATTGAATAGATTATTGCAGAGTTTTTCAGCATGGGACTTCCCCTTAGTGGCAGTTAGTCATAGCTAACGATTGATAGAGGTGGTGATAATTAACTTTTGGAATCGTCCAATGGTAAGACTAAGGAAATGAATTAACACACCACAGATTGTTGAGAGGGGAGTCTCACAGTTTTTTCTCTCTCTTCTGTTTTTACTAAATGACTTAAAAGTGTATCATACAGGGGTACCGGGTGCCACCATACATTTTTGTATAAATAAATTAAGTAAGTATATTGCGTTTTGATTTAGAGTCAGTGTTTTGCAAAAAAAGATAATCAGTTAGGGGAGAAATACATTTCCATGGTAGATTACACAAAAAATGTAAAATAAAAATTGTACAATGAATCATTACGAAACCAGCCCACTCTTGAGTACCAAGCTCTTCAGAGAGAGTGATGTTTGTTAATCACGCGTGTGTTTCTGAGTTCAGTTCTGTCTTAGGAGGCGCTGAGACGTGACCGCTCCTCTCTGCCCTCTCTCAGCTATTACCCTCTGTGTGCTGCCACTGTCCAGTCTGTCAACAAGCGTCACAAAAGAAATACTGGTCTAGGATCAGTTTTTTCTGTCCATGCCTTAAAGCTTGTCCATTGTGAGCCAAAAAGCAAAACTGATCCTAGATCAGCACATCTAGCCTGAGACACTGAGGTGACTCAGTACCCTAATTTTAGACCTCTTAGTCATAAAAAGCACTTGATGTAAGCAATTGTACTGACTGACGCTTCAAAAAGAGAGTGAAAAGACTACATTTATTTTTTCACATGCATTTCATAAAATGTTGATCTTTTTTTTGTAGTTATGTGGCCAGTGAAAAATGGTATTTTATATGGTAAAGAGAAAAGTATTTGAGCACTTTTAGTAACATGCTTTCTTCATTTGTTCTGTTGTTTGAAAGTGATATGTAACTATATAGCTTTCAAAAATCAGTTGCAGTGAAGCTGAGATCAGTCTTTCTTACCTCACCGCACACACAAACACACACACACACACACACACACACACACACACACACACACACACACCTCACCGCCCACACAGACACACACACACACACCTGTCATGTGAAGGTGTCTTTCTTTAATTATTCATGCCTTCTGCAAGCAAGTAAGAAAAACATTTACAGGACAAGAAAGGAGAGAGGGAGAATATATACATATTAACATGTACTATGTGAGAACTAATGGCATCACATTTGAAAACCCACAACTTCACAAGAAAACCAAAAAAACACAAGACTTCACTTTGAAAACCAGAGCTGCATAAGGGAAATTCAGCAACTGTCTTGCATTTTTTCTGAGTGCTACATTTTCACGGTTCTGTACAGTTACCAATCACTTGCTTCCTTAAGCAAAAAAAAAAAAAAAAACACGCACACACACACACACACACACAAACACTAGACACAGTTATATTACCAAGGTATTATCCTGTCGTTCTCCCATTCTTTTAAGACAGTTTGGCAGTGAAGTCTGTCTTCCTCTGTCTGGCTAAGGCAGCAGGGCTGATGCCAGAGAACACAGACATGGGCAATAGGGAACAGAATCAAACATGCAAATGAATGATGGGAAGATTTGGCTGTGAGAGAGGGAAGAGTTGTGTACGCAGAAACCTCCCTGGTGCACTTTAAAGGAACAGTTGGGCCTGTGTTTTCAGTGTAATTTGTTAGTTAATTGCTGTAGCTGGCTGCGTTACATTATAATTTATTTTCCCGTGAATAACTGCTTGCGTGGGAGGTGATAAAAAAATAATAGAATAAAAAACAAAAAAAGAACATTTCTGTACAGTTAAGCTGGGAAAAGTCTGAAGTTTAATGAGACTTGAGTCTATTTAGACAAATCATATCTAGAAGTGTTTGACGTTATGATTTGTTTGTTTACCTTGTGAAAGCCAATGATGGCTGGTTTGTCTTTAGTTCATTGTACTGAAAGGGGATGGTAGCTCTGTGAATGTGAATATCTGTGAATGCGTGTAGCAGATCTTATTTCTTGACACATTAGAATGTGTGATACCTTGACCTGGATTCAATCAATATTGTCCTTAACTTTGATTTAGGAGTAAAACTGTTGGCTTGCACAAACGCTCTGTTATGCGCAATAATTTTGGTGATTGCCCTGTATGTTTCACACTTCAGCTCTACCCTGTTCCGAGCCTGGGCGATGAGGACTTCAATATTCCCCCAATCACGCCCCCCACCTTCCCGGAGCACATGCTGCACCAGCAACCTCAGTCAGAATCTGGACCGTACCATTCCCAGTGCCCCCCCATCTCTCAAAACAGCCTGAATGGACTGCACCCCTTCCAGCCTCACAACATGGACCTGCCTGGAATCACAATCTCCAGCATGTTGAGCCAAGATGGAGGCGCTCCTCCCAGTTTCCTGTCTGCGGTGAGTCCAGGACCTGAACTCTGGCAATATCAGAGTAGAGGTGCTGGTCCCCAAACTACTGCTCTGTTACCTAGCACTATGCCTGAGATACACATGAAATCAGAGGTTTAATTTTTGTGGATCTGCATATCCACAATGTGACACAAAATGAAAAAGTTAAAGAACGTGACGCAAAATACAAAATAAAAGGTACTAAGTATTTTTTTTTTTAAAAAAAGGGCATTTTATATTAATTTAGAGTGAGTGAATTTGATCTGAGTTTTCATCAGATTGTTCAGTGTTATATAAAATATAAACAAAAACATTTCTGAAATCCTTTTTTTTGTTTTGATTTTTTTTTACTGCCATAATGACTTTTTTTATGTGTGAGCTGCATTTCAATAGCGGATTTTTCACAGGTGGGGAAATGAAAGTCAGTGTTACGGTTTGGTTTTACTTGAAGTGTTCTCACCGTGCTTTGTAGCTCACAGCAGCAAAAAGCTCTCTGACTAATTGTGGTTAACCTACCCTGTGACGCATCTCACAAGTTACATAAACCGAAACAGTCCCTTTTCACATCTCAGCTATTGTTTCCTTGCACTTTTTCATCTGTAAGTGTGACCAAAATATTAACGGTTAGCTATGTTTCAGAATGTGTCATGCGCACTCGTTGTCACTCTCACCAAATAGAGTAGAAGTTTGCTCTCACACGCAGTAGATTCCGAAACCTCTCTGTGTGCATTTTTTATCAAAAATTGGTGAGAATATTCCATAGACCTGCTGCTTTGCTTTGACCCTTTGCAAAGCCCCTTCAGAAAAGCACATGAGTCATTTGCCATGGTGTTTTAGGAACTGGGATTCTAATTATAGACCAGAGTGCAAAGGGTGGTGGCTACCATAAAGAACATTTGTAAAGGTCCACTGGTGTAAATACAGGAACATGCAAAGTACAAGTTTCCTGCAGCGATATGTAACCAAGGTGACTATAAATGATGCCATTGTCTTAACCAGGTCTGGACCCTGACCTTTGGAGATTTTAGTAGTGGGGTGTGGGGGGGGGTGATGGGGGGTAGGGCAGAGGTCCTCTCACTACAGCCCAAGCCCAATTAGGTCTTATTTTTCACAGTCACCTGCCCTGCGCATAGTAACGGCAAATGTTCTCATGGGTACGAGTAATGAGTGATGTCATAAGGGTTGTTTTTGTGAATGGGCCTTGAGTGATGTTTATGTTTTATGAAACTACTTTATCGATGTATTCCGTCCAGCGATAAGCAAACTGTGAGAAATGACTTAAACCACAGCACTTGTCACTCAAGCAGCTGACCAGTTAGCTAAGCAGCATCCTGAGAGACCATTTGCAGAACATAAGTGATTTTTGACCAAAAAAATGTTTTACTTTTCACTTTGATTGAATTTTTCGTATTCAATGTGGAGAACCAGCATACAACAGTGCATCATATTATGACTTCTTAAGAAAATGTTTTGACATTACATTGGAGGCATAAAGTAATATTTAACCTTAAAACGAATGAGTAGTAGTGTATCGGTACACTAAGTAAATATCTGTGATACAAAAAGACAGAATTTCATGCATGATGGAGGGTTTGAAGACTCAGTCAGGCATCTGTTCTTTTCCCCTTTATACACTCAAAGCTGGGGCAGCGTCCATTAAGGGTCATTCTGAGTTACGGTTGCCAGGCGACAGGAGGGAACGTGCAGCTGTGGTGTAGCTCGGAGGACCTGATTGGGTGCATTCTCTCTGAATGTCAGACCAAAAGACAAAGTGGCTTGCCTCATATTTTGCATCTCGAAATGAAGTTTCGAGTTGGCAGTTTTTTTTTCCCTCAGGAGGTACTTTAACTCAGAATGTTGGTTTGTGGAAATAAATATCAGATGAAAGCTATTGCGTTGAAAGGTAGTATTTCACCTTTAAAGGAACCTGAGAGAGACGGGGTATCACTTAGTGATCAAAAAGCTTGGGGCGCATGGCATCTCTCTCCGAGTGTGAAAAGGAATTTCATCATTTTGTGTATCAAGTGATTTCACCTTGATTTTCAGTACAAGTATTTTGTATTATTCAGACAATTTATGGTGCTTGGCTTGGTGATTTGACTGCATTACCTTACCGTGGATGTAGCAAGGCTGACAGAAAAAAAGCCAGTTTTCTTTCATGTAATTAATTAATTTAACCTAATTTAATTTTATTATTTATAATTTAGCCAGGTTGTCTCATTGAGAGAACTGGTCCAAAGAGGGCAGCATTAGCAGCAATGTTACAAATTATATGAATACATACATAAATTAAATTAAATTAAAACAGATTTAGATTAAAATATACAGGGGATCGGTGTCACAGCCAAGAATCAAGCCCTATGTTATAATTATTGTAAAATACAATCACAAGTCAGAGATATTTAAGTATAATTTAAAATAAGTATAAATTATAATAAATAAATAAAATAAGTATTTAATTTAAGCATTTAGTTAAATATTATACATCTGCTGCTGGTGGGTAACCTATCCTGTCAAGGCGTTTTTTGGTGTGTGTTTGGACTCCATGGTTTGGTACTGAACCCGAACTGTGACAGTATATTAACTGGCCTTGATGTCAACCATGGAAGGATGACTGTGTCTCTCTGTACTCACTAGTGACCCCTGCTGGTCAAACAGGCACCCACAGCTCGAGAGCGTACGCTGCTCAAAGACAGTGTCTTCCGCTGAGTCATGTCTCTACAAGCTCAGTTTGCGGACTGCAAGGTGACAAGAGGCTGTGGTTTACATCACGTGTTTCAGAGGAGAGTGCATGCTTGTCGCAAGTTATATTGCAGTAAGAAGCATGATGTGTGAATGCAATTGGGTGTTTTGAGAGAGGAGGGTGAAAAAAAATTAAAAACAAAAAGACTGTACGTCAGCCTTAAAGGAAGATTGGACATTCTGTTCAGTTACTTCAAGGGTTGTGTGTTTCTGGGCCAGAGTGGTTGAAGGAGCTAGCTCAGCTTAAGCTGCGGAAAGTACACCCTGTACTGTACATTTCCGTTCAGAGCCTTTTTGCTGATTCTATAAAGGAAATAGGACAAATGAATTGTTTTCATCATTGGCATTTGATTGAATGTGAAAGTATTTCAGTATGTGTTATCTCTAAAGTCCTTAAAAAAAAAGCAAGTCAAGCAGGTCCTTTCTGCAAATTCAGCCAGGTTTTTCCCAAGAAAGAAAAAACAAAGGTCATTTACCGAAATCTCAAACTTGGTTGGTTGAGCACAAAATGAAAGTATAGTGTATTGATGTCAGCATTCAATAGCACTTATACAGTTAAATAATGTCTAGTCACAAAAATATATATTTATATTTTTTTTTTTCTGAAAATGTTAAAGTGTAAACAAATATCATCCATTTTCTGGTCTTTCAGTTGTCTTGATAGATCTTACGTTTTTGCATAGTCTGACCTTTACCACAGAAAAGGCCAAGTTGTTCCTGTGGTAATAATATGGGATACACTTGAAAAACAGAATGCAAATGTTTCTTAACTTGTTTATTTTATGTGACGAAATAAGTAGGCATGGGAAGATTTGTTGGGGAAATCCACCAGAGATGGACAATGTGCCGTTATTTGTCACCTAATAAATACTGAGAAATTTCATCCTTTTCCAGGACCATAGTGGTTTCACTCAGTATCAGATTGATACTGAAATTCTGACAGCCATGACACAATTTGTCAGTTCATCTCCTTTAAGTGTTGTAGCTGGGCAGAATAATTCAGTTTGGTCTTATCGAAAACTTCATTGGATTGGGAGGGGGAGTCACTCATGCCATTAGAAATGACTTATGACAAACTGCTTATCCTAGTACACGGTGATATTTCTTACTCTTGCAGTAGATATCGGTGAAACTGAAAAGACTGGGAAAATCAAGTCTGATACTTTACGGGATTTTGTCCATGAAAGAGCTGGTTTTGCTGTCTTTGTGGGACAAAAAATACATGCTGAACCTCTCCCTGTACCCTCAACCTAATTTCAGTCTTCATTGAGATAACCCAATTGTATGATAGACTATTGAGCATGAAGTAAACTGTTGATTGTCATTGTAGAGAGTATCCATCAGCATGCATGAGTGATGCAAACCAGCCAAAATAAGTTGTGAATGTGAAATGAATTCCACTGGATCCTCTAACAGCCATTTAACTTATCCGTTTTCACAGATGCTGCACAAGGTGAACTCAGACTCCTCTCGATGCAGCGGCCACCCCCAAATGGACGACTTCAGACCCAGCATCCAGTCGGTGATGATGCAACAAAATCACCTGACCACGATTAACCAATCACAGCTCAGCGCACATCTTGGGTTGAGCAGAAGTAGCGTCCCCCACAGTTCCCCCTCCCCTCCGGGAAGCAAACGAGCATCTCCGTCCCCCTCCAGTTCTGTCCCTGAGGAAGACCCCGATGAAGCACAAAAGGTGAGCACAAAAACCCCCTGTGCTTCCCCTGATCACACAATCCTCACATAAACGCCTTGCTTCCGCTGTCGCAGGCATCATTTACGCTGGGGACGCTGGGGACATGTCCCCACCACTTTTTGTCGTGGCTCATTTCGTCCCCACCGCATTTTGAAAGCCTTTAAGTTAGTTGAACCTGTCCTCGTCCTCTGCACTTTTCAAAACAAACTGACGCCCATGTCCGACGCAAATGTCCCCTGGTCGGTAAAAAAGTCTGTGTGTCATTCGGATGGTATTTGACTGTTTCAAAATGACTAAAAAAAAACTTAACAAAATTGCTCACACGAGTGAAAATTTATTCAGGAAATTTGAAGCTTGTTAGAAACACATTAGTACATTGTTCATGTATACTTAACACATAATAAACAATCATACTAGATAGTCAAAATGAACACATTTGGAAACATGTTGATAAGGAGGCCAGTTTGAAAAATATCCCCATAAGGTTGTAATGTGCTCAGGAAGTTGGGATTGAGTTAATACAGTATTGAGTATGCAAAGTATAACATAGTCATACGTCTTACTGAAATGAGTGCAGATTACAATTGCAGACTATATTAGTATTCAAACTAGTTGTCTGGAACTGCTATACCAAAGAGCAGAGGGTATGTTAAGAAAAAGGCCATGGGAAAAGCCGATGGCACTGGCCATCTTAGCCTTAATGAGTGTGTCTTACCTGAAACGTTCCCAAACCACATAGCATGAAGCATAGCGCCGGTATCAACGTGAAAATAATGCAGACAACCTGTAGTGACAGCAAAGGCGCAATGACCAATCATACACAGCTAAATTATTTTATGTTTGATATATTTTGAAAAGGCGGTGCTGCTTTGCTAACTCTGCCCGCACATCCCTGCTGATTAGCCTCTTGGTGTAACTGCGTGGGTTGGGTGAGCTCACTCTGGCTCAGTGCTTTACAGGAACAGAAAAGCAAAAGCAGTTAGCATGGAAGAAACCAGCAAATCGCAAAACAACTCAGATAATATTCAAGCACCCTGATACAGTTCATTATGATTGCCTTATGACTGAGACTGTGCATGTGTCATTAATAATTATTCTAAATCTGCCTACAACAGTGTTTGCGATAATTTCGGTATGACATCACCAGTGGCCCTGAAAGGTCACCCCGAGCCAAGTCTTTCGTTTTTTACCGAGCCCCATTGTCTGAGAGACCTCTTGTCTGGTGATCTTTCTCGCGGCGGTGTCCTGAAATGATGCGTCTGGTTCCCGCAGGTGGGCGGAGCAGAAAAGCGGCAGGCCGTGGATGCGGGGAAGAAGCCCAAGCCGCAGAAGAAGAAGAAGAAGAAGGACCCCAACGAGCCACAGAAGCCTGTCTCCGCCTACGCCCTCTTCTTCCGGGACACGCAGGCCGCCATCAAGGGCCAGAACCCCAGCGCCACCTTCGGGGAGGTCTCCAAGATCGTGGCGTCCACCTGGGACGGCCTGGGGGAGGAGCAGAAACAGGTGCTGCCCCCTGCTGACACAATTCTTTCATTAATGAGAGACGAATAAAATTATACCCATAGAGCTGTTTAAATGTAACCGTCCTCTTGACTCACCCTGATGTTTTTAGGATATGTATCTCATCCTGCCGTTTCATAATGGTTTTAGCATCATGAGAAAAATCCAAAAATTGACAGCATGACTACTTTAGCCGTTAATGTCTATTTTCTGACTTCCTTCTGAAGTGATTCCCACATGCCTTGAAGAAAGTTCTCATATATATTACAAAAGTGCTCGAGAGAGATGGTTTGCTTTCAGTATTATCTTTTGTGTTACATTTTTCATATTTTATGTCCATAAATGATACATTTTAAGACTTAAAACCCCATTTCAGTGCAGTTGCAGCCAGCAGTTTGAAGAGAGTGTCCTGTTTTGAGATGGTCTTTTTTGTAGTGGCTGTGACAGTGTTGCATTTTGGGCACTGAAGGGTGACTATTGCCTTTGCAGTTGTACAAGAGGAAAACAGAAATCGCGAAAAAGGAGTATCTGAAGCAGCTGGCAGCCTACCGAGCCAGTCTGGTGTCACAGGTAAGCAGGATCCGTGTGTATGTGTGAGGTCACATTATGTGAAACTGTGCGTGCAGTTTTAGTGTGTGTGTGTGTGTGTGCTGCACAGAGCCCTTCCTGTATCCTGAATCACAGTGAGACAAAGCCGGCTCAGTGTGATGGGATCAGTGGGGGGTAGGAGATGGGCGGGGGGCGCAGACAGACTAACAGGGTCGTTTTTTCCCTCCCCACCTCCAGAGTTACAGCGAGCCCGGTGAAATCACAGGGGCGCAGATGACAGGCTCCAAGCCCGTGGGGTTCCCCGGTGTGGGGGTGGGGCAGGGGCAGGGGCAGGGCGGGGCTTACCCAGGACACGCCCACCAGCACCAGCAGGCTCAGCATCAGGCCAGCGTTAGCCCCCTTCTGCATCCCAGCCTCACCCGGGGCCTCTCCATGCCCGTGCCTCTCTCTGGGGCCAACATGGCCGCCGCGTCGCCTCCACCCCCTCACCCCGCCATGCACCAGCACGCCAGCCTGCAGCACCAGCACCAGCCCGTCGCCATGCAGAAGCCCCTCGGCAACCAGCACCAGCTCCCACTCCACTCCCAGCCCATGCCGCAGGTAAGCCCCGCCCCTGTCATGTGACTCACTCTCTCTCACATACACTTGTGAGGGCGGGCCTATTCGGCTCCGGGTCCTGTGGGCCTCACTGGCTCATATCGTGCACCACACCACACGCTTTCACTAATTAGCTCACCTCCTGAACCGGTTTTGATACAATTAAAAACATGAAATACAAAGACAGAATTTGAACAAGGGCTTAAGCTGGAAGAAGTGCAAAGACGGGCAACTCTTGTGCCATACATTTTATCTGACTGAGGGCTTTGCTCTGTTGCTATTAGCCTGCAGTGGCTAAGTATTATTATTATAGTGATACTTCCTTATTATTAGGGTGTTGATTGGGTAGGTGACAGGTGTTTTAGGCAACATGCTTTTTTCCATTTGTGTGTCAGTGCCCTTCCTCTGGGCATCACAAACATATCTAAGGAATTATAACTTTCAGTGGCACATGATCGATTTTCCACTGTGTGGAGAGTGACCGCTAACAAACTGTAAATACAATTGACTGATTTATAAGTATGTTCAGTGACACAGATGTATCCCATCTGGATCATAGCTTAAGAATTAAGGGGTAACATTTTTTAACAGTTAAACACCCCTGTTTGAATATGAAAGATCCATTGTGTGAATTTGTCTTTCAGAGCTGCTGGTACTGAATTCAGTGATTTCTAAAGTGGGGGAGCCGACTGAATTCTGCCGTTTTTATCTCTTCCATGCAGGCAAATTAACTGCGACTGTGGCAGAGAGCCTTCTTTTTCACGAAACGTGCTTCTTTTTGTCAGCGGATTATAAAACACATTTGTCTGAATTTCAGATTATCATAGCAGTTTCCCTGTATGGCTCAGTCACTCTCCAAAAACCTGTGGGGGGAAAAAAACAGAGAAACTCTTAAAACTTTGCCCTTTCTTATCCCGCACTCTGGTCCTCTTAAGCTCTCTCCTCTCCAGCACTCTCTTTATGCAGGCCCATAAATCCAGCAGTGTGGTAAATCCTGGATGGTTTTGCGAGTTTGTGGAGGGGCGAAGGAAACACAGCGTTTAGAGATGGGATGGTTGTGGCGGGGGGGGGTTTGGGTGGGGGGGGACACAAAGAGACAGATGGTCCCTTTGTGGTCGAATGAAGGAGAAGAATTTTGTAGGGCACAATACAATGCATGGGTCTCCCAGAGCAGGAGGGACCCCCCTTCCCCTACACCCCCAAAACCCCCCCCCCTCCCCTAACCCCCACCTGCTGCTATGCTGTTGGAGACAGACCCTCTGTGTGTCAGAGAGATAAACACCCTTTCAGCACTCTCCCAGCCTGTACTGCCAATTAGACTCTATCTTCCTGCTCTATTCTCTCTCTCTCTCTCTCTCTCTCTCTTGCTCTCTCTCTCTCTCTCGCTCTCTCTCCTTTTCTCAGTCAAGTTTAATTAAGGCCTTTTTGTCACGGTGTAACTTTTTAAATCCAAATAAGCCACAATCCTGTGGTAGCAGCATGTTTGAGAGTTCGGCAAACACGTCTAACTGTAAAAAAAAAAAAAAACCTCCTGGGTTTTCTTACTATTGCAAATTGACGATGCCCTGACACGGATGGATTTCTAATAAATAATACACTGATTATTCAGTATCATGTGGCCTTTTTATCATCGAATCATGAGACTGGATTGTGAAAGTGTCATCATACAAGCTGTGCACACACCATTGTCAGACATTCTTCTGCTGAGCTCCTATGAAATAATACAGAACTCTCATCTTCCATTATCTTTTGGAATCACTGAATTCATATTCAGTTGAAGGTCAAAATTAAAGACGGTGTTGATTTTATGTTTTGTCCGATCAATACTAACTGTACAGTGTAGCTTGTGAATTTGCACACCTGTATGATAACAAGTGCGAATTTGCAGCTAGTAAACTGGCCTCTCTCTTGATTTCCTGGATTAAGTTATCCTCACACGTTTTGATTGTTTTGTCTCTTTTGTTTTTGTTTTTCAGGGGTTCTCTCCTCAAGCAGAGTTCCACAGCATGTTGAACGGAATGGGCACGGTGGGACACGCCCTGACCCCCCCCATGGATTACATCACACCGGGGTGCAGAAACCCCTCAGCCCAGAGTGTGGACTGGAGTGTGGACTACTGTAACAACGGGTCAGTGCGGCGCACATGCACACGCAGAAACAGTGGGGTCCAAAAGTCCAAAACCACTAGCGGAATTGCATTTTTTTATATATTGGAACAAAATTTCTTATTACAAAATATATACTAACAATTTGAGTGGAAAGTTCCTCCTTTAGCTTTAATGACAACGTGCACTGCAGCTGGCAGGGACAAGTTCGTGCAAAACTTGATGACCCATGTTATGCCATGGTCTTTATGTGTCCAAAAACTTTCTTGGCCTTTAAGTGCGCGCATAAATGTTTGATGGGGTCTGATCTTCTGTAAAAAGGAAATAATGCCACACATTTGTTTAAATATGACCCAGATGTTGTGCAGAATTTTAAATATTTCTTAAATAAAATTCTTTCATGAATGTTTATTAAAGGTCGTAACTTGTAAAACATATCTTGTTTTACATTTTTCAAAATCCTAAAACTATCTGTGTATTTGTGGATTACATGGAAAAAAATTGAAGAAAAAGTTCAATGTGGTCTCAGACTTTCGGATCTCTACACATACACACACACACAAGTATACACACATATATGCATGTACACACAGACATGCACATATATGTGCCTATACATACATATATACACACAGGCACTCACACACACATTTTCACTCGTACACAGCTATGTACATATATACATACATTTACAAACACACTCGTACATATCTTCACACATACTCACACATACAGATGTGTATTCACATATATACATATAAACACATAAATTAACATTCATTTGCACTCCCATGATTTTCCTTTTCTCAGTTTTGTTTACTTTGTTTTCCTGCAGGACCCTCCAGAGAGAAAGACCTCTGTATCTCAGCTGATCTCAGGACAGCGTGTGTCTGCGTCTGAATCAGTCGTGAGGAGTGAGTGAGGAGCTCTCTCCAGCCATCACCAGAGTGCTGTAGCCTTTTGTTATGGTGGATCTTTCCCCCCGCTCACATGTTCCATAGCTTCAAGTGAAAATAAAGAAATGTGTATGTTATGACAAGAGGGCCATTTCCCTTAATTTGTACCTTGTTTTTTTTTTTAAAGACTGACCCGTTTTGGTGGGCAGGGGCTGCAGGGTTGGGATGGGTGTTTCAGATCCTGAGATACAGAGCAGAGCACTTCAATCTGACGTACAGCAGAGCTACTGGTGCCACCCCTACAGCGGATCGAAACCAAAATACACCATTTTTTTTTTATTACAAAGAACAGAGAGCACAGCCAATTAAGATTCTTCATGGAAGGAGATTTCTTGCTGTATCTTTTATTTTTTACATTATTTTCTGAAGATTTTCTTGCTGTGGAGTTGTGTGCTTTGCTACTTAACTGCCTTAAAAACAGTTGTGTTTTCCAGAAACAGAATTCTGTGGTTCTGTCTCTCTGTTTAAATGGCTGTCAGTAGGACCTCTTACGCCTTTTAAATAACTTTGTACACTGCTGCTCTCAGCAATTTTGTAAATAGAATCTATGTTACACTCTCTTTAGAGTATAAAGATTAATTTTCTTTCGGCAGTGTGATTTTGAATGCCATACGGCCACTTAATTGAGGGCCTGAACAAATCCAATTTCTATGGTACTTTGTCCTTGTGTTTGAGAGAATTTAATAAGTATTACATTTTGTCATTTCTTACACATAATTTATCATAAATTTAAGCAGCCAGCCATAGGACCATTAATATGTAAATCATGGTGTTTCTTAGTGAGACTTGCTTTAACTTCATAACTTCACTCAAACGGAGGAGCAAAGTGTATTTCCATTAGGTTGAATTTGGACCTAAGTCTGAAAAGGGATTACTTTGATAAATATTCATATTTTTTATTTAATTTAAGTAATTAATTAAACTGGTTTGTAATATTTGCAATGTTCCTTAAATTGTTTTGATCTCACTGAACCTCAGATTAAAATGAAAAATGAAATGTTGATAAAACAATTTTGAAATAAAGAGATATTTTATTTTGAAGGACACAGGATTTTTTTTCTCTAGTCCTAATATTCCTGTTAGTCAATGCCAGCAGAACCCTCGGCTGACAGTGCCAAAAGCCTCTCTAGCATTAATGAGACTGATTAGCAGTGACAGACTGGGCATATGGCTAATTAATACCATGTCCATATTCAAACTTAATGAAACATGTTGCACCTATTTATGAAATAATAAATAGAGATGTTTGTAAGTAACAGTGTCAGCATTGAAAGATGTATTTTTATTGGCAGAATTGATCCAAACTTTGTGAATATTTCTTTTTTTTGTGCTCAAAAATAAAGGAAAAAAAATGGCAACTTTTGTGCGGTAATGAAAATTTGTGAACTGTCTCCATTCTTCTATACTTTGAGATAATTTTATTTAATTTGACCGAATTGCCTTGTGTTTAACTCCAAGACAGAAACAAATCTGCTTTTAATTTTTTCTGCTTAAAATGGCCCTTTCTCAGGTCCTTTCTCTGTGGCTCTCTGAGACCAGGGTTGGCCACTCCTGCATTATAATAATAAAGACCCAAGCATTACTGTTTAAAGACATTGACTGAAATGTAAAAATGAGGCCAATTATCACTTATTGATTAACAGCAGTCTATGTGTATTTAGGAAATACTTCAGATTTGCGGTATTCAGTTGTATTGGCTCCACACTGCCATCTTGTGGTGGGTAAGATTCATAGCGCCATGCTCTCTGTAATAAAAACCGAGGCTTCCTCTATACGACACTTCAGTCAGAATAAAAAAAAGAGGTATCAATGGCGAATGCAAGCAAACAAAATATTATTAAAGAATTACTGAGTAAAAAGTTGACACATGGAGTAAATTTGCCTTTAAGTATTATAAATGGATTGTGTCACATTACATCACTTTTACATAAAACCCTATAGTTATGTTTTGAGAACCAAATGCACCGTGTTGCCAACGTTTGACAGCTGAAATCCAGACCAGTGTTTCATATGATCAAAGATCAACTATGTATAATTAGACACTACTGAAAACCTTGAAGATACCCATCTCGCTTCCTATTTGTCAACCAGTTTAATTTTATCACTGAAGACTTCATTGTACATAGCCACTTTGATAATAAATGGATAACAGTTTTTCCTGAGATATTTCGGCCCTTTTATAGCTCCACACATTTCACAGTTCATGCAGCCTCGTGCTCTCATTACTGTTGTTACCTTATAGGTAACAATCCTGTACAACAGCAACTGGAGGTCCATTTAAAACCTTGAAGATACCCGTTTTGCTTCCCATTTGTTTCTCCGTTTCATTTTGTTACTGATGACCTCACTGAAGGCAGCAAGTGAGACTGAAGGAACTGCTGCGATTCCAGCTTTTATTTGGAAATTTTCGGCACTATCTGTCACCGGAAGTTGCCACTTAACGTTTCTCTCCGGTTCTTCTATCTCATGTGCACCTTGTAATGTATTGTCAGAGCAGCCGCCACAGATTTTACATCAAAGGTAAGGAAATGGGAATGCCTTTGTCCCAAGTTTAGAACTAGAATCTTCGGTACACGAAATTAAAGAAATCGCAGCATGGTAAGCGATTATATCACGTTTAATATGTCTAAAAGGCAGAGCATGTAGATATCGTTGGGTTATGCATAATTCTTGGTGTCGGCAGCCTGTAGTACAACAATGGCTGTGTTCTCAGAACGTCTCTGAACTTAATGAACAAAGTACCGAAAAGGCACCTCAAGTCGAACTTATTTATAACGCATATGAGGATGAAAAATACATGAGGAAGTGTTTGAAATCATTCCTCCGTGTATGGAAATTCACATAGGTAATTAGCAGGTACCGATTACAGAACGTTGCACGATAAAATTGACGCACAAACATTTAGTACATGCCCAGTAACATCACTGGGTCTTTGAGCGTTTAGGACCAACAGTTCAACGGTTACAAGTCATATATCAGCCTAATTTTCTTTCTTTTTCTTTCTTTTCGTCAGAAACCTCAAGTAACAAAGCCACATTGACGTGTGACTGACCCTCCATTTCAAAGGAGTTGCCCCTAGCAAGATAACCAACTACAGCAGCCAATCAGAGTCCGTTCTTGACCCCACATTTTTAAGACTTACTTTCTTGAATGAAGGCATGAATAGCGAATTGGTGAAGCACAACACCTATGACGAAGGGATGAAGTTACTGAAAATTAAGGTGGAGGAAGAGGAAGAAGATTGGGGAAAACAAATGAGAAACAGTGTGGATAATGAGACATTTTCAGATATCAAGAAAGAGGATGGATGTGGTGAAACCCGCAAAACTGAAGGAATGGAGTCACAAAATGGAGGAAAATCGGGTAGGCAACAGGAAGAGGAAGTCTTGTCTTTCCTGGTCTCTGCTTGTTTCAGACAGCCTAAAGTGCTGCTTCACCGACTTGAGGAACTCATGGACCTCTCGGGTCCGGTACTTTTACCTCATCCTTTATTCACTGACCAGTGTTGGGGACAAGGCCATCACTCAGAGGGGATGAGCAGTTGCCGGTGTCAGAGGAGAACTCGGAAAGGAGGCTTGGGAAACGTGTTATGTCCCAGAAGGGGAGAAGACAAAGATGTGCCTTGTGAAGCAGCTGCCGGTTTCATACGACAAAGAGTAAAGCTCAGAGTGACATGCAGTTGGGAATCATATCCTCTCCATCTTTTTAACCCGTTTGAATTAAAGTGTCATGTGTCTTGTCTTTCTTACATGACATACAATGAAAGGTGCAGAGGATCTGCAGGAGTCTCCCTCAGGACTGGAGAAATGGGTGAGAAATTTTTAAAAAATCATATCAACTTTACTGAGTTAGAGTCAAATGTTCATGGCAGCTCAACAAAAATGGTCACTTTAATCACAGTTAATCAAGCACTGTGCAGGGTCAAACATTCATCTATGCGGTTTGAAATGCACACAGTGCTGCCACGTAGTTGTATAGCCATGCGTAACAATGACACATTAGTTGGCAAATAGCAATAGAAATCGTGCAGCTGTGTGATGAATAATGCAACTAAATGACAGCCATTTCAAATGGCAGAGGTGAACATTTTAGCTTGTATGATGAGAGTAACTGATAACTCTCCCACTTAAACAGCATATTGCTGTCTCAAGAAATGGGCCCCTTAACAGAAAATGTCACCACACTTAGTTCACTCTCACATTTTTATTGTGGTAGTTGTATTATCAAATATAGCTTGACTGTTTGTACAGTTATTTAGCTGACATTTTTATCCAAAGTGACTTACAGTTGATTAGGCTAACCAAGGGCCAATCCCCCCTGGGAGCAATGTGGGGGGTCAAGGGCCCAACAGCAATGGTGTTCTTGCTATGGCTAAACTGGGGCTTGAACCACCAACCTCAGGGGTCCCAGTCATGTACCTTAGGCACTAGACTACAGTCTGCCCCTGTTTGTCTGGATTTATAAACAGAAACGTTTTAAAAATGTCTCACACTTTAGCAGGCATCAGAAGTAATGACTTTTCAATGGCCCATTGGAGCATGAGGAACGGGAAACTCTGCCAAAATGCCTTCACGGCTGATTTCACTCATTAGCTCCTTCCCTTGGCTGAATAGTCATGCATATGATTTGAATTAGCTGGTTTAACGCATGGGGGGAATAAATACATGCTACTAGTCGTAATTTCTGAGTGGCATTCTCGCACATATCACCGCAGTTAGCTGTGGGAGAGGGCTCGGCAACCAGTACATCCAGTGTTAGCTGACCTCAGGTGCCCAGTCAAACTATAAGTAGTCGTATGGAGTGATGAGGTGGAGGATTCCCTGGTAAATGGTGCCATGCACTCCCTGGTAACACTTTAGCTGGCACTGTGTCGCCCCAGTGGGACTCCCAGACAGTCTTCTCTAGTACAGGCCTGATTTTATCTGAACCACAAGGCACATGTGTTTCATTGTAAGAATGTAAATGGATCGGGACATTTGTGTCTGTATAATGGTCAATCAACGTTCCATAGTCAGAAACCCAAATTTGATATCTGTTTTTTTTTGGTGTTGGTTACTTTATCAGTGTCTTTGGGCATCTGTATATCTCCTGTCTTCTCTGTCATCAGGGCAGACTGGTGGGGTCTTCTCTCAGGTCTCTGCCTGGTCCCAGTGTCCGTCCGTTCCTATGGAAGAAGAGAAGCTTCACCGGCACATTGAGAGGGTTCACCCCGAGGAGCACAGCAGGATTCTGGGGTCTGGAGCAAACAGAGCAGAGAGCCAACTACCTCCCAGCTGTGCAGGACAGCCCCCTACAACACTCCCCACCATCACACAAACTCATACAGGAAACCGCTGTTCCATTTGTGGAAGGAGCTTCACATCTCAGTCGAAACTGAGGAAACATCAGCAAATCCATATGGCGGAACGCCCATTCCACTGTCCCCAGTGTGAGAAGAGTTACCGCCGTGCGGTCGACTTGAAAAACCACCAGCACACTCACACAGGGGAGCGGCGATTCCACTGCCACCAGTGTAGGAAGGGTTTTGGTTCTGCCTCGCATTTGACAGCACACCAGCGAATTCACACAGGGGAGCGCCCGTTCCACTGCTCCCAGTGTGGAAAGAGTTTCGGCTCCTCCTCACATTTGACAATACACCATCGGATTCACACAGGGGAGCGCCCGTTCCGCTGCTCACAGTGCGGGAAGAGTTTTAAAGATCCATCAAATCTGAGAGTGCACATGGTAACCCACGCAGAGGTGCGCCCGTTCCACTGCTCCCAGTGTGGGAAGAGTTTTAGCTCTCAGTCGTACCTGAGGCACCATCAGCAAACTCATGTGGCTGAGAGTCTCTTCCAGTGTTCGCATGTGAGAAGAGTTTCAGCGTTGCCGCCTCTTTGAAGAAACACCAGCATATTCACACAGGTGAACGGCCATTCAACTGCTCGCTGTGCGGGAAGAACTTTCGCTTTCTGTCGAATTTGACAGTGCACCTGCGAATTCACACAGGGGAGCACCCGTTCTGCTGCCCCCAGTGTGGGAAGGGCTTTCGCTCCTCATCGAATCTGAAAGTGCACCAACGGACCCACACAGGGGTGCACCCCTACCGCTGCTCACAGTGTGGGAAGAATTTCAGATCCCAGTCGCGTCTGACAGCGCACCAGCAAACACATACAGGCGACCACCTGTACGACAGTGTGGGCGAGGTTTCACTTGTGTGACCAGTTTGACATGGGGGAGCATTACACTGCTCCCAGCAAGGTAAAGCTTTTAAAGATCCATCAAATCTAGGTCCATATGAAACCACCAAGCATCCACATGGCTGGTACACCAGTCCCACTACTTTCAGAATGGGAAGAGTTTTAGAAATGCACCTACTGTCAAAATACACTGGCAAATTCATTCCTTTGGAGTATTCTCTTCATTACTCCTGGCATGAGAAAATAGAAGAGTTAAATAGATAAAAGGATGGATGGAAATTTAGTCAAAACATTTTGGGAATATTTGTTCAAGAGAAAATCCATTCTGAATTCATTTCATTTAGTTGAGACACCATAGTGATCCATTGTCATGAGCACATGGTGGCTCTTTTGCTGTGAAACTTAGTGCCCCTAGTGGTTTGGCATGGTAATTGCCTCTGTAAGGTGTGAAGCCTGATGGTATATGACTAAAAATCACACGAGAATTAACATTCGGTTATAGCTTAAGATGTCGACTCAAAGAAAAACAACTGATTTTACCCTTTTGACTCAAATTCTGTTTGTTTTTCTCTTGCCTTGATCATCTGAAGAGATAGAAGTGACAGCACAACATCTGACTGGTGAAATCTAAGAAAGAATCAGAAGGAAACACCCATACACAAAAAGTGATGAATGTAGAAACATTTTGTACGATATGAAAATGTTATACAATGAATATATGGGACACATTGCCCTATGACCTTTCAATGAAATTTAATAAATAAAAAATTCTAAAAATACAAAAGGCCGGCTGAGCTGCCTCACTTGGTCTGGTTGGAGTTTTGGTTCTGGTTCGGTCTCATACTGGGTTTCCAGTTCAGAGGGACCCTGTGTGAAGTCTCCATTCCTCATCATGTTCTTAACTACATTATGAATCCTCAGATGCTCTCACAAGTGCTAATTTCCTCTTTAGCTCTGTTACGTTTTCCATTTTGACATGGCTTGGGGTGTTGAATGGCTTCAGTGATTTTAAGTCTTCACAAGAATACGTCTATTGTATATCAAGGTGTAATCATATCAGAAATTACAATGGTGCGATTATGAATTTACAGTGTCTGCATGTTGCTTAGTGATGGCAGACGGCTTTCAAGAAACACCGATAGGTGGAGTTAGTATACGTTAATTGCTAATGGAATTGAATCAGTCATAGTGGTCAACCCCCTTCCAGATTCAGAAAACCGGGAAAAAAAACTGAATTACGGGACCAGATTTAATCGTAATTTTATTATGAAATTTTCCGTCTGTTTGGTCACCGGAAGTCGTCTCTTACGATTTTGTATGGTTCCTATCCTATTCAGGTAAAGTGGTTAAACTTGTTTACATCGGAGTCATACCAAAGACAAGGAAATGGGAATTTCTTTGTCCTGTATTACGCTGGGAGCAAGAGAACAGCGAAACGGTAAGCGATTATTTCATACAGTGTTTTTTTTTTGTTTTTTATAAACGAACTACATACAGACGGGTTGGTCTTCCACAGAGTTATCGTGGTCGAGTACTAGTTGCACCGAAAAGACACCTGAAATTCCTTTGGGACGCAAGTAATGGTTGAATTACATCAGGAAGTTTTTTTTCGCGTCGACATGATACTGGTGAGAAAGTGACAACTGAGGAAATATTGCTACGATTCCGTAATATGTATATACATTATATAGCAAGTCAAGTCAGCTCTATTGTAATATATACAGTTCCGAAGCCGCAAATAAAAATGAAAGGTGTAGATACCAAAATGTGAACGAGACGTAGCCTACTGTACACTAAATACATTTTATTTCATGTTACTCTTTGCAAGTCGATTTTACTTTCCCTAGAATCACCTAATCCGTTTCACAACTTTCGACGCTTGTTTCCTCTGTAATACTATGAAATACGAAGAATGACGTGATCTCTAAAGCAGTGGGTGGGGTAAGAGGTCCGAACTCTACGTGTTGAATGTGAATCCGTGATTGTGAGGTTTTTTAAACTTTGTTTTGTTTATCGTGTGTTGCTGAGTTACATTTCATGTGAATTGTTTTTTCCATCTTGAGAAATCAAATCAGAAATGTTGGTGGAGTCAAGTATTGATGTAGCACATGTTTTGGTATGCAATTTCCTCAGTGGCATTGCTTTGGTGAAAATGACAGGGTGGCTGAGCACAGTTGGTTGTGGTGCTTTTCATAAATCGCTCAGGCACTGAGAACATTCTCCACAATAAGCCTTCAAGTCTCATCCACAATATACAGTCTTTATGATGCTATTTGCAGTGCAATTTTACAGGAAGCAGCAAGATGATACAGCAGATATGTCATGTATATATGTGTTTTTGTGAGCGCTAAAGACAGACAGATTGACAGTAGTTATGTGTCACCATAATTCTATCATTTTTTAATCTATCATTTAGAAACCTCACCAATAACAAGACTGCATCGGTTTATGTCTGAGATTACCTCAAGCCTGACCCCAAGCCTATTGACAAGACTGACAACACAAGGATGGATTTATCCAAAATAAAGGTGGAGGAGGAGCAGGAAGGTGGGGAAAGGCAGAGGAAAAACAGCATGAAATATGAAATTAGTACAGAAATCAAGAAAGAGCATGAAGCAGAAATCTGTGGACCTATTGACATCCTCAAAACAGAGGGAGTTGATTCTAAAATTGGACAAGAATTGGACCAGGGGAAACAGGAAGAGGAGTTCCAGTCCTGTCTGGTCTCTGCCTGTTTCAGACAACCAAAAGTGCTGCTTCATCGACTTGAGGAAGTCTTGGGCATCAAAGGTTCTGTACTGTTACTCCCTCACAATTCAGCCAGTGCTGTACAACAGGGGGCAAGTTCACCATCGGGACGAGATACGCTCTCGCTGGACCGGGAGGGGAAGCCGAAGGTCATGACCCAGAAGAAGACGAAGAGCGGGGCATTGAAGTGCCAGGTTACAAAAGACAAAGTGTAAGAGCGAGTAAGAGACCTGATTATGTCACCCAGCTCCTCTCCTTGTTGTGACCCATTTTAATGACCATGGCGTCTGTCTTATCTTTTTACAGAATCTCCAACAAAACCATGTGTGGATTAGTTGATGTGTACTCCAGGAAAGAAGAAATGGGTGAGAAACTGTTTTAAACTTTCATCAGAGCTTTGCTGATACAGAGTAGAGAGACACACATGGTAGTTTTATCACTTTCTTTAAGTGCTTGCACCATATGCTTCTCCATAGTCATATTCACTGTTTGAAATTCACATAGATTGTACTGATACGCAGAAGTGTAGTCATTCAGAAAACCACCGTGGTTATCGGCAAATACAGGAGTCACAATCATCACAACACAGGACTGAGTGATGCATCATTAATACTTGGAACAGTCAAATTTCCAGCTGCAGAAATTGGAAAACGTATTGTGCAAATTGTATTGTGCAACAAAAGTCCCACTTGAACATCCATTTCTTACCACAAAAATGTGGCCATGAAAAGGACAAAATCACCAGGCTTAGGTCAGTTTGTATTTTCTTGTTTGCATTTATTGTGGTTGTAATAAAATGTTGCTTGAGTTTTTGAATTCATTTTGAAAACATTTTCAACAACTCTGTCATGAAGGGCAAAACATTCAATTAGTATAGCAGTTCCACCTTGATCTTTATCTATTTATGTGTTTCTTTTGTGTTGGTTACTTTCATGACTGCCTGTGGATATCTGTGTATCTCCTTTCATCTGTCTCATCAGGGCAGACTGACGGGGTCTTGTCTCGGGTCTTTGTCTGCTCCCAGTGTCCATTTCTTCACATGGAAAAAGAGAAGCTTCGCCGGCACATTGAGAGAGTTCACCCCGAGGAGCACAGCAGGATTCTGGGGTCTGGAGCAAACAGGAAAGAGACACCAACGCCTTCCAGCAGCACAGATCAACCCTCCTCCCCCACCGCGACTCCATCCCGCACTCGAAGAGCTGGCAAAAAAGTCCTGAAGCGGAAGAGCCTCGGTTCTCCATCACACCAAACCAAACACCAGCAAACTCTCACAGGTTACCAGCCAGAGCATTGTTCCCTTTGTGGTAAGAGTTATGCTTCCAAATCAAGACTGAGGAAACATCAAAAAATTCACACGGCGGAGCGCCCGTTCCACTGTTCTCAGTGTGAGAAGAGTTACCGCCATGCGTCCGATTTGAAAACCCACCAACAAATTCACACGGGGGAGCGGCCATTCCGCTGCTCGCAGTGCGGGAAAGGTTTTAGCGCCTTGTCTCATTTGAAAATACACCAGAGTATTCACACGGGGGAGCGCCCGTTCCGCTGCTCCCAGTGTGGAAAGAGCTTCAGGTCAGTTTCGAATGTGACAAGACACTACAAAACGCACGCAGATGTGCCCCCTCCTTCGTACAGTTGTTCGCTGTGTGGGAAAACCTTTCGGGACCCAAGCTACCTGAAATCCCACCAGCGTTATCATGCAGGGGATCGTCCATGCAGCTGCTCTCAGTGTGGGAAGAGTTTTGGGTCTCAGTCGAGTCTGAGACAACATCAGCGAATCCACAAGATGGAGGGGAAGTTCCGCTGTTCGCAGTGTGAGAGGAGGTTCAGCCTGTTGGCCAATTTGAAGAAACACCAACAAATTCACACAGGGGAGCGGCCATTCTCCTGCACACTGTGCGGGAACACTTTTCGCTCCTCATCAAATTTGAGAGTACACATGCGGATTCACACTGGAGACCGCCCATTCCACTGCCCAAAGTGTGGGAAGAGTTTTGTGTCCCTGTCAAATATGAAAAGACACAGACAGACTCATACAGATGATCGCCCATCGGAATGTCTGCAGTGTGGAAAGCGCTTCCGTACCCTGAGCGATCTGACGGTCCACCAGCGAAATCACAAACAGGAGCGTCCATACCGCTGCTCCCAGTGCGGGAAGGGTTTTAAACTTTCAGCAAACTTGACAATGCACCAGCGAGTTCATACTGATTTGCTTTCATTCCACTGCTCCGAGTGTGGGAAGAGTTTCCGGTATGAATCCAATTTGAAAGTGCACCAGCGGATTCACACGGGGGAGCGGCCATTTGAGTGTTCCCAGTGTGGGAAGAGCTTCTGTCAGTTAAGCCATCTGAAGCAACACCAGCAAATCCATAGCGGGCAGTGAGGAATATCACAGTGATGAATGTTCCATTCGAAAGAAGGAAGCAGGAGTGTACCCTGCTCTTCTAAATGGAGAACTTGTAAAATGCTTAATTAAAAATGAAACTGATCTGTTTGGTCACCTTTGGCACTTGGGACTTTACCCCTCTCTAGGGTTGCCTTTGCACTTTTTGTACCATTTGTATGCACTTCGCCTTGTAAGTCTCTCTGGATAAGAGCGTCTAACAAATGCCTTTATAATGTAATTTAAAAACAGGTCTAGGGATGGCTCACGTTGTAAAAATGCCTGTGGCCTGGTGCAGTTGTGGGCCCTGTACAGTGGCCTCTCTTTACAGACTGCCCGAGTGTATGCTGACTCTGTGCCCGTACACCATGTGATCGGTAATGCATCTGCGGTGTGAAAAGTGGCATGGTTGGCAGCATGTGAATCGGGGAAAGTCACAACATTGGCCTCATTGAGTCGGTGGTGGTCATTATAGTGAGACTGATAAGTTTGGCTGAGGTGGGGAGAAAACAAGGGGATCCAAGTTTAAGAAAAGTCGTTTAAAACTCACTGAGAAAATATGACTGCACCTATAAATATCTTTGAAATCATAATGTCTCATGAATAAAGACATGAGAAGAAGAAATCCTAAAATGTTGAGATGTGTTGAACTTTGGAGCTGGCGGAGGATGGCACATGAGGGCGCTCCTGTAGAGGTCCCGGCCGCACGGATGACCGCCAAACTATACTTTTAAAGATGTAAAGGTGTAAAACTCATTCAGCTGTAAAGTTAAGGACAAATTTTTGCTCTTTCATCAGGTCAGACTGCCAAACTCATCTCAGGTATTTTCTCATAGGGAGCAACTGTTCCGAATTAACTTCGCCCACTTAAGGCTGACATATTTGAGATCTTGTGTACAAGGTAGTTCTCATGCCACTGTCTGTCAGTGTCAGTATTGTATCATGGGCACTGTGCAGATTCTTAAAAACATTCTGTTAGTCTGTTCTCTACCTCATGCCAAGACTGGTGTGTGCTTACCCTCATGCAAAAACACAGTGTGATTTCAGAAGCGGTTTAACCAGTGTCCAAAGGAATTTATGGCTCTTGTTGTCTTATTGTGACTCTTGTTTGCCAGTTCATGCAGACACCTGCTCCCCCTGTTTACTCCACGTCGTACCTACCCCCCAACTGCCCACCCCAACCCCTATGCCATCACAGGTCACACATGAGGGGAACAGCAGGATGTCTGAGAGTACATCATGTGAAAAACATGATGTACTCTCAGATGCTGGCATAATATTGACCATAGGCCAACATCACACCTTATATTAGGTAACCAAATGTAAACTTGAGACTATCAATGTTATTGAAACATTCGTGTAAATGTAGTGTAGTGATGGGAGAGGTGGAGGGAGGAGCGAGGTCCTCTGCTCCCCCGGTTGGACTGCTGTCAGTTCCGGTTCCTCTCCCTCAGCCTGGAGAGACTGCAGGAACTTGTACTGCATAACCTTGCTGACAGGCATTAGTAAGGAATTTCCAATCAACCCAGGTGAAAGCCATTGTTTTAATGTAGGCCATCAGCAGAAGCAGAGACTGGAACAGAGTTGGGTTTTTTCTTCTTGGTATGATGTTTGCCATACACTTCTCTGAATATTGTACTTTTCAGACATTTGGTTGGTTCAGCAGTCATGACATATATGCTAATCAGATACACTCCTTAACATAATTCTCATATCAAAATCAACCCCATCCCAAAACATCGTTTTATGATGTGTTTACTGTATAAAATGTGTTTGCTGTGATATAGCTGCATATTTGATTAAACATTAGTAAGATGGAAAATTGTTTTTGTGAGTGGCAAGTCTCTCAAATAAGTAGGCTATTCCTAGCTTAGTTGAGAGCTTGCAATTCCACTGCGTTCTGCAATGAAATGTAATTAATTATTGTGCACAAATTTGCAATACTGTCATTTGAACCCTTACCCTATGCATGGGTGTGTCAGACACAAATCAAAAATATTATAATTATTCTTCGATAATTATTATAATTATTCTTGAAATACAGTTCCTTTCACTTATTTTTAATCATACTTACAAAGAATATGACATACAAATTCAAACAAATTCTTGTCTCCCTGAGAACAGCTGGCTGGACAGAGTAGGTCCAGTACGCTGTATGCAGCATTTTGTTGGCATTTGTTTATGTTATGCTACAAAGGGATTGATTGGTATGGTCCCTTATTTATCTGTCCACTTTTTTTCATAAATTTCAAACAGTCTTGAAGTACAGCATATTACCAGAGACAGCACAACGCAGCTTTTTACTGTTGTAATAGAAAAATGTTGAAAGAGGGTTATATTACAGTCATTTAGCTGATGCTTTTATCCATAGTGACTTACAGTTCATTGGGCTAACCAGGGTCCAATCCCCCCTCCCAGAGCAATGTGGGGTTAAGGGCCTTGCTCTGGGGTCCAACAGCAATGGTGTTTTTGCTGTGGCTAGACTAGAGCTTCAACCACCAACCTCAGGGGTCCCAGTCATGTGCCTTAGACACTAGACTGCAGGCTGCCCACAGGGTTCTTTGCGAGTAATCTTTTTGACGCAGTCGGGATCCACTTGTGAACTTTTGGCGCTGAAACAGCACTACATGTTCCTCATGAGCAAAGAAAACTTGTAAAACAGTTTAAAAAAACATATACACCTTCAAAAAGGGCAAGTAGAAAAATGCAGGGAAGTCAGTTGTTGAAAACAGTATAAACTGCAATTATTCACCTGACACAAAAGGGTTGAGTAGTTACTGAGTCAGGTTTGTTATTAGTATATGTATGAAGAAAATGACAAGCAAATTTTCAATGTATTGCAAGGTATTGCAATAGGGAACATCAATCGTAAACAAACCCTGCATTTTAATTCTAACTTACAAACCGAACGGTCTAAAAACATTTCAAGGGTAAATGATTACCACAAGGGGACACTGCCAGTTGTTTTTAAATCATCATTGTACGTTCTCCCGTAGCTGTTAGAATTAAAACAATAAAATCATTCTGAGACTGAGGAGAGATTTCCCAGGAAAGATACATCATTCCCAGATGTGGATAGTTCTGCACTGCAGTCATGGAAACGTGGAAAACATGGAAAGGTGACTGTCAGGACAGTCACTCTGTCCTCATGTAGCCTCTTCTCTACATGACCTCCCACCACCGCTGTCTGTTTTTCTGTTTGCAGGTCAGTTTTTTTTTTTTTTCAAATAGGCCCTAAAACTAAACAATGACAGTGCTTTTATTTCAAAGTCCATGCACCTGCTATCCTCTGCACTGATGTCCATCTCGCTACTTCAGGAACATCTTTAATAATACATGTGACCTTTGTGTATCATTCTTGATGACACACAATGGTAACAGGATGAGTGTAGCGTGGTAACATTAATGTCCTAAATATACCAAAATATCACTTCCACCATGCTGCTTATTACCTGTTCTGGGTAATGTAGGAAAAATCGATGGAATAATGTGTGGGTATAACAAAAAGCAAGATTCGTAGGACTTGATATTCCCTGTATTGACTGGAGAGTACAAATTTCGACTGGACAAAGAATTTATATTATTACCTTTCAATTTAACAGGTATTTATCTAATCGAGAGCCATTTAAGCAGTCTCTGTTTTACACACTGTTAATTTATGCTGCTGGATGTTTGTTGAAGCAGTTCGGTGAAGTACTTTGCTCAAGGGTACAACAACAAGTGTTCTGAACTATGAAATTTATCCTGTGTATATACTATGACGTAGACTACACAATGAAGGCACTGTGAGTTATCTATTACTTGTTAGCAAAAAGAAAATCAATAGACATACCATTGTCAAGTCACCTAACAGGATTTAAGGCCAGTATGTGATGCCAATTTGAGATAAGGACTCACACACCACAAAAGAATAATCACACCTTTATATAAGACACTCACAAGGTCACAAGAAAACATTCCAGGTAAATAATGTTCAAGGAGCATGAAGAAAACTAGACAAATTGACGTCCTGGGAACATTTCACCCTAATGTTCTCAGAGTTTTCTGGCAACCAAAAATGATATGGGATAGTACTGCAAAACACCGGCCTTGATACAAAACTGAAATTTTTATTTGGCTTGAAGAAAGGGATCAAAGGCCAGCACAAAAAAATGTTATTATGTCATGTTAATGTTACAAAAATATATGTCAAAATATGGTGATGAAAATTCTAATGATTCAAATACCTCAATGAGTTCATGTCAGACGTCTTCACGGCAGCTTTCAGACCGTCAGCCTTCATCAGGATCAAAAGCGCTTAGGCAGTGACATGAGCGCTCCATTGAACTACAGTGAAATGTCAGTCGCTGAATTCCTGTGACTCGGAGTGATCCTGGCAGTCTGTCTAGGACATAAAAGGTACTCGCCTAACTGTACAGAATCGTCCAGAGGTTTGGATGCATTTAAAATCTGTCACTGGAGAGGTCAGTGTCTTTGACTGCAGTCTTCATGTAGTACGGATAAATCAGTGATTCTATTCACTAATTGGGTTTATTTGTTTCAGTCCCTGTCACTTTAGCAACCTCTTTTCTGGGTTCACAGGGTAGGATCAAGGTCGGCTGCTCCGTGTTCTTAACAGTGAGTTACTCTTGAGGGATGTAAGTAGCTGATCGTGTGTTGGTATATGATTTTCAAATCCATTCCTGAAATTAATATCAGTGCTGCAGGCAATTTATCAGGCGCTTTTTTTTTACTCCAGGCGAGAGAACATGAAATGGGAATATTAGTATGTGTAAAGTCAGGACATTATACAGTAAGATAAGTAACTGAGAGTAATATGGATATATTACATACAGGGAAAGGGTAAGTGAACTGTAATGAACTGTGGCATTCTATTGCAGGGTTCAGCTCCTGCCAGCGATTAAGTAAGATAACGCTATCTACCTGAGAGAAAAGCAAACAGATAATCCAACACTTATGTTTAACTAGCAAACATCTACTTCAGAAATGACATCGACAGAATCCTTGTGATGAAACAGGGAACGCCACACTTTTGAGCATGATTATCATGGATGTGACTAATGAGATCTCGTGTTTTTTGGCTGTATTTGGGGGTGGGGCGGTTCAGGGAGGTCCTTTCAATATGTGTGTTTATATGAGGGTGTAAAATGTAATAGGCATTAGATTTAAAATAACAGTTTTTTTTTTACAAATATGTTTATTTATTTACCTCAGTTGCTTTTGCAGTATATTAATACAAACAGTACAAAGCAAATATTAAATATTAAAAACAAAACAATCAAAACACTCACCATCCTGGCAGTTAACCTCTGAGAGCATGTGCATGAAGAATTTACACCGTACTAACAGCTCAGCACATTAAAATGCAAAAATATTGACTTTGACAGACTGATTGGTCACGAAGAAAAATGACATAAGAAATAATATTACCAGTTTTTGAAATGAACACGTCAACATTTGATCTTAACGTTGACTGACATTAAGCCTGGAGGGCCATCTGTGTGCTCAGGTTTTCCTCAGCAGATTGAACTCAACTTAAGGACGAGTCATTCAGCTTACGTTACACTTCAGAGGTTGACATCCCATGACTCAAACAGTAGCAGCCATACTTTTAACTTACATATGTAAGCTAAATAAATTTACAGTATTTACAAAGTTCTCCCAGTGAGAATAACTGAACGCCCCCATCCCCCCGTCCCCGTCCCTTTCTCTCTACTGAGCTTTGAGCCTGTAGCGAAAGTCCACATCATACACAGGCTGCAGGATGCCCAGTCCGGCCCTGGACTGATCGAGAGGAGGAACCTTCACCTGTGAGTCCAGAAGCTCCATGTCAAAGTGGGCCAGTAACAAAAACAGAAACTGTTTGATTTCATGGACAGCGAAGAACCGGCCAGGGCACTTGGTCACCCCGGATCCGAATGGCATGTAGAAGTACCGCAGCCTGCGTCCCTGCCTGTAAAAGCAGGTCTTCTCCTGGCCATTTTCATCCAGGTATCTGTCATGCTTGTACTCCTGTGGGTGGGGAAAAAACATGGAGGGGGCGTTAACAAAAATGTCTAAAAATGGATCACTACTCTGTGCCTATTGCAGTACATGGGCCTTCTATCTACATTCACATTTTTATCCTTATGCAGTGCAAAATATCGGTACATTTTTGCTCCAGTATCCATGTATACAGCCACATATTTCCTGAAGTAATCCATGTTAAGTTTTTTTGCTCAAGTGGAAAATGACAACCAGGATATTACACCCACAACCTCAGCTCCCTACCCATTATATTATGGCTGTACATTGTGGCATTTAATGTGCTGTGGTCACAATATAGAGAGAGGGCCTCTTTTTGCTTTAGAAACCATGTGAGGCAGTTGGCCTGTGTCACCTGTAACATCATAAATATGGGGAAAAACAGGAAGGCTGGAAATTACCAGAGGGTCTTCATAAATTTCTGGATCGAAGTGAAGCAACTGGGGATAGAGGGCAATGACGTCGTCCTTGCGGATGCGGTAGGACTCCTTGTTGTCTAAGTGTAGCAGGAAGTCCTCCTTGGCAATTCTCACATTCATGGACGCGCTCGACAGTCTCATGGCCTCCTTTATTATGCTGTCTGTAAAGAGGGAAAAAAGGAAATCGTGTCCAGATGTTTGTTATGAATGTATTGACCTTGACATTTCAATTGCTGATGTGGGCCCCTGGTGACAGACATAACCTGTGCTGTGATGTGTGGGCAGGTGTGGTGGGTTTAGAGGGGGAACTGTTCTCACCTATCACAGGCAGGTTATCCAGCTGCTCCCTGGTGAGAGTCAAAAGGGGGCCTTGTGGGTTGGGTCTCTGACCAGTGCTCTCCAGAACCTTCTTCACCTCCTCGCTTGCCGCCTTCATGGCTTCAGCACTCCTGGGAACAGAGGTGGGAACAATTCCACGTTTAAAATTCTCCGCTGTGAAGACCCTGTCCCCTTACACTGCATGGCTAATATGTCAGCTTAACGTAGCTGCCTGCTGTAGGGTCTCCGTACTCATTACATTCACGTTAATGCTGATGCCATTTAGTAGTTGTCCAGAGTAACTTATACAGTGCGCTTTCATATGCACTATCAGTTTAAACAGATGTAAATTTATTGAATGAATTAAGTCAAGAGTACAATGGCTGTGCCCTGCCTGCAATTCTAACTTGCATGTTCTGAGTTACAAGCAACCCTAATCATTATATTGAACTGCTGCAAAACTATACTATACCATGCTATGCTATGCTATGCTATACTGCCCTGTGTCCCTGGTGGCTGCATACCTGATCATGTAGAATAGGGCCCAGAAAGTGGCAGGGAGCGTGTTGGCCTGGGAAGCCCAGAGCAAGGCCACGTGAGTGCGGGCCTTACTCAAGTCATTGAATGTGGAAAGGGTGTCGTTGAGCAGCATCCTCATCGTGATCAGGTCCGACACGTCCGTCCGTTTGCTCAGGTTTTCAGCCATCATGGACTTGGCCAGGTTCTCACGGGCGCTGTGGGCACTCTTGAAGACGTGGATGGGGAGGCCGGCGACGAGGGCAGGGAAGATCTTGTCGAACTCCTTGAAGTTCTCCAGGGCATTGAGGACCAGGGCCTTCTGCGCCTCCTGCCTGGCCAGGCTCTGTTCCTCTTGGACGTTGAGGTCCTTGCCAAAGAGGGTCAGGTAGCCCGACTCGAACATCACCTTGTAGCAGAAGGCGAAGATGCCTTCCACCTCCCATTCCTTGGGGTGTTGCGGTGCGGGTTGGGGCTGGAGCATTACGTTCTGCAGGTTCTCCATCATGTTCTCGATGAGTGAAGGCAGCGCTTCACCCTGCAGGGTCTTCAGGAAAGTCTGGTGAAGATTCTCAGTGGTGTAGCCGTGGCTGGGATCCATGCTGTCATGTCCAAATGCCTGCGGGAAAAGAGAGCGAACCCTCTGTCACTCACCATTCATTTACCACGTTTCCCAATATCAAGTGCTGCCAAGTGCAGATGGAAGACAGAGGTCCTGTGAACCCCTTAATGGGTGGAGCTACAATTAGCTGTCAGTCACTGACTTCTTTGAACCAATCAGTACAATAACTTGTTTCATAGAGTTGTTCCTAAATGTATTCGTACAAAAATATTTATGTTTCAAGTACAAAACAAAAAAAATTTAAATAGATGGATATTTCCTGCGACTGTTGGTGGCTTTAGGGCCAAGAATGAAAAATCTTTTTTGAGTATTTGAACTGAAAATTGACTCCTGTGGGGACTCTATGCCTGTAAGTGAATGTGGCTATGCAAATAAGCAGTGTATACACAGACTGCCCCTATTTGTGAACTCTCCAGCTGTGCGTGTAGCGTGCGTAAATTTGCGTTTGCAACCTTTTGCAGTGATGGGCACATTTTACCTTCTGCAAATTACCAAAAAAGTAGTAAAACTCACCAAGGATGCAAGCATTTCAGAGACATCAAGTTCAGAAACTTGAGTAATTGTACTCAGCTACACAGGGTAAGCTAACCACATGATTTCCTCCTGCTTTTTCCAAATAAAATAGTCTGCATGCGGTGACTTGTTCAAATAAACCTGCAATGCACGTCTAATTACATTATTAACATTAACATTAGCACATAAAAAGACGACACCATTATCCAAAAACATCTGTTACCTTGGCAGAAGCAGCTAGGTGAAATTTCTTCCAGTCCAAGTGTCGGCCCTGGCGGATGACGGAGTGGTAGGAGAAAGGGTCGCAGAGAAAGTGGATGTACTGGCCAGCGATCTTGCAGGTGAAGATGTGCCCGTACTTATTCTGTCTGCTCCGAAGGAACTCAAGGGGATTCGCGCCAAACTGCAGAGCACAGCCGAGGTACGGGATCCATCCGTTTTCCACTTGTGGTTCACCGGGCTGTCTGGAAAGACAGACGAAACTCGCTAAAACCACTGGCAGCCAGACAGAGCGAGATAAGAAAAATAACGTGCGCTTCCACTTACAAGTAGGAAGGAATGATTGAAACTCACTCCTATCTTGGCAAAATAATTAGTCTGCCGCAAACACTGTTCAGACCCATATCAGCTAGTCATAGGCGTACTGATGACTCAAATGGCCATTCGCAAAGCATTACACTGTCATTATTTAAAACTCTACTGAACAAGCAACACGCAGGACATAACGATTTAAAAGTGCAGCATCACCTACAACTAAAGCTGTACAAAAGTAGGCTATTTATATTATTTAAAGTGCATTGCTTTTGGACAGTACATGAGAAGTAACTTGGGGGGGTCTGTCAATCACCATTAACCCTCTGTATAACATCTGTACATTTTTAACTTGTGTTTGGCATCCTTCCTACAGTTTTAGTTTTCTTTAATTTCAAGATATTTTTGCAAGTCGGAAACAACAGGTGACAACCACACTCTTCGGTCATTTAAAGGTAACACTGGCAAGCCAATATAGCAAGCGAAAGAGAATTAGCCGTACTTTTGAAGTACATTTATTTATATTATATCGATCTAATCTATAGTCGAAGCTGAATTCAGCTTGTTGTAATATTAATTTACAGCTCAAGCCGACATGTGGCAACTTATCCTCTCCAAAATAACGCCTATGTGCAGCAAACAAAATTTAACTCATTTGTTTACTCGCGTGAGCTATTACAAGTTAAAATATAGAACTCCTGTTTTAAAAAGGCTATTTAAAATGTTCTCACCTTCTGCGGATACCCAGAGCGAGCCACAGGCAGCAACAAAATCCCACCACAACCCCCCAGATCAGAGCGATACTCAGCATCATCGCGGCAGACTGTACCAGATCACTGAGGTTACTAGGAGTTATCTGTACAGATTAACGAACACCCGAGTGGGATCTGCCCGGTTTATATACACGCAAGACGGGAGCCACAACGCCCGTCAGAGTTTTATGAATTATTAACATGCGGGCAGAGGACACGCCTCTCTTCAGAGAGATAGACAGCTGCCAGTGCCGGCCTCTAGGAAATCAGAAAGGTTACAATCTGTATAATGGCCTTGAACTCGGTACACGGGTACGAACACCACATAGCCTCCAAACTACACTGTGAGAGCATGGCTGAGTTGGGAAACCGCTTCAAGGTCTTTGTACGCGGCTTTGGTTCAGGTACATACCTCAGAAACGCCTCCTGAGTGCTGAGTCCCGTGTCTCTGTGAAACTGTCACAGCATATACTGACTGTGAAATGTTTATGTTTATTCTGAATCCAAAATGTCATCTATTAATCAAAACATAATTCAATAAATCATAATTCATTCATATATTCATAACAAGATTGATCTGATTCTGCAGCCATGGGCATTGTGTCTAAACATTTGATTATTTTAAATACTTGTAAAGTTTGACTAGCTAAACCTGCTTAATGTCCTGACTACATTTATGCATAAAATGATGACTGAACAGGTGGCATTGAAAGTTTGGCCATGTAGTTAAGCCACAGTCAAATCTAGACTGAAAGTTCCAAATGTAAAATGATCTGCACGTATATACTGTACTTTTTCACACAGCATATCCTCAGCATTGAATGAGCATTCACAAAAAAATTTCCCAGTGTTAATTTAACACTGATAGTGTACATATGAGAACCATTGCACTCCTATTCACACTGTCAGTGTCACATGATCTCTGGACTTTTTGCTGTGGTTTATTTGCGTTTTGCTGGGAATGGTGCTGCATAAGGTGTTTTTATTATGGGGGCAGTCAGAGCTATCAGCTCTCACACACTGAACATGCTGTCAGTTCACAGTGTTTCAGTCATTTTCATCAAAATCCTGTGAAAGAATGTAACATTGGCTGGAATACCTTGTATGAACAACCACAGTGAAGGGTGGGCACAGGAAACCCGATTCCTCCTGGTATTTTATGTTTGTACATAAGTAAATCAACAATTAATAAGACATCACACTTTTAACACTGATTAATCAGTGAAATATAGTGCAATGGAAGGCTTTTCAGGACTGGATGAAGAAAGCATGCAGCTAAACACCAAGCTGTCTACATCAGCACAATTCCATAATTCCATAATGTATTTAATCAAACATGCAAGACACCTTCCAAAGAACGTAATAACCTATAAACTACAAAGGTGGAAACACAGGTATTACACAGTTTAATAACAATGCAAAAAGGGACAAGCAATGTGTATTACACATGAAATACATAGATCCACATACATACTGCATGCATTTGATACACTGCCCATCAATCCGTTAATACAGTTGTACATTACTGAAATAATTCTGGTGAAGACCTTGACGATGGGTTGCAGAGCAGTGCTTAAACCTTTAGCATAAAAGCTCAGACTTTTATTTGCTGTTTTTCCAAAGACTGCACTTCAAATCTGGTATGCCTCCAGCAGCTCCATGCTGTGACTTTATTCTGTCTGTTTGCTGAAGCTAAGCTGGCCCGTCCTTGTGTCAGACACATAACATTCAGTGTCTAAATAAGGGATGATATGAACATTCAGTGTCTAAATAAGGGATGATATGAACATTCAGTGTCTAAATCAGGGATGATATGAACATTCAGTGTCTAAATCAGGGATGATATGAACAATCAGTGTCTAAATCAGGGATGATATGAAAATTCAGTGTCTAAATCAGGGATGATATGAACAATCAGTGTCTAAATCAGGGATGAAAATTCAGTGTCTAAATCAGGGATGATATGAATAATCAGTGTCTAAATCAGGGATGATATGAACAATCAGTGTCTAAATCAGGGATGATATGTTCAATATTAAGATTCAGGATTCTTCCGATGTTTTACTACAGCAAACTTTTCTGCAGCTGGAATCACAATCTTGCTTCTTCTCCCCTCTGCTCTGACACAGGTCCTTGGCTAATTAAGACATACTGAGCCCCTTGCTATGACCAATGTGATCTGGTGCCTACCAGATGTTCTCTTACTACTCTGAAGGAGCAACAGAGTAAGAGTCTAGATCATGTAGTGGTCTAGAGCTCACAGTATAACAGAATACCAATCAGTGACGATCAAAAGAGAACATCCCTTGAAAGTCATAATTCACATCTAAATAATGGTTGTAGAGGCTTCCAAGATTGGAATAAAACTATCCAAGAGAAAAGTACTCAAGTTTAGGAGACAAATTCATTTAACTGATTAAATCTCACAAACCAGGGCCCAAGGTGTACCCTGGGAATGTAGGGAGAGATGTTAAGGGCAGCCTAAGAATGTAATGCATTTTGGGGCCTTTGGTTTGCTCACAGTGTGACAACACACGCACATGGTTTCAGCTGTTTGTCCTGTGGTTGCTTCTGCTGCCAGCGATGGCAAGAGTTCCACATCGTCAGGACAATAACTGGCCCAGCCCTGCCAGGAAAGAGTAGGGGTTAAGCCAGACACAGTCCTCAGTCTTAGTTCCCCATCAGAGCTAGCTTTTAGCCCAGGAGGTGACCTTGTGTCCTCATTCTGCCAGAAGTCAGGCTAATTTCGCTTCCTCAAAACTAGTAGTGTAATCATATATTCAGCACCAAAACTTAGTCACCAAAACATTGGCCAAACCATAACAAGGTCCACATTTTCTTTTTTTATTCATGCATAACTATTTTTTTAGTTCAGAATTCTAGCTCTGAATTTATAAACCCATTTAATTGATCAATTAGGCATTTGATGTATCAGAGATCACAGGACAGCACTATTTTATTTTTCCGTATTCTAATTTTACCAAACTTTTATTTTGATGGAGTGGAATAGCATAGGAGAATTGAAGTTTTCTGCCTATATGTCCTATTTTTGTTGATGGGTGTAGGCTTATGTAATATGTTTTCATAGGGCATATATTAGCTTGGTGGTTCTGTTTAAGATAAAACATAATGAGACATGTAAGACATTGACAAATATTATGATTTCTTCTGCCTTCATCTTACTTTGATTTGTAAGACAGGAATTTTTTTCAAACTTTCAAGCTTTGGTCTTCTCCATTGTAAGACGTAAAGGGCTCCCAGTGGGCATGTGGGGAAATAGAGTCTGGACCCTAGATACCTCACTGTGCTCCGGCACTTCAGTTTGTGTGGCTGTATAGGAGTACTTCACTATTTGTGCAGGTGTTCAGAACTTAGCACGAACTTAACACACTGATTATAAAAAGATGGACTTTCATTGCTTGTTCCTTTGATTGGTCTTGGCTTGGTCTGAATTCACCTCTTGCCAAAAGAAAAGCACGGACTTATTTGCATAACAATTTACATGAATAACAAATTATGAACCATTTGATTTGTCCAGAAGCTAACCTTTCATGACAGCAAAAAACACCACTTCATTCATTTGTGTATTTTTACATGAAAGAGTAAAGGGTTTTAAAACTGCAGCCGGGGTCCTCATTTCTGTGTTAATCCGAAAACTTACTCAGCTGTCTTTGCTATGAAAAAAGAACGGTTGATCAAATGACTGTTTGGTGAGTTCTTCGGCTTCACCTTTTGCCCTGTTTTGCAGTGTGATCCTCTGAAATTCACTGCCCTTTGAGTTTATACTGAAGTAACCTGTGTGAGTGTCCATCGGCTGGAGTTACTTTTGGGTAAAACTGTGATGGGCGGATCACATATGAGAATTTAAAACATTCACAGCACTTGCATCATTTATTAATAACAGTCATGAGCTCTTAGTCTTTGGCGATATTATAATCAGTCTCATGATCATTAGTGGATTAAAATGTTTTGGTTTTGATTCACACTATTGTTACTCAGGATTACTGTGTACTCACCGCAGTGAATAATATGTCTTAGGTTTGTATAACGTCCCACATGTCCTCATTTTATCATGATGCAGCTGAAAAATGAGGTTATGTCTGTCCTTTCCATTTTTGGGATCATTTCTTCACTTTGTCCAATTCATTTTGCAACAGGGTGCTGGGTTTCGTTGTTATTCAGTACTTATTGATTTGCATTATTAATTACATGGATAATTTCTCCATGTGCCTTGAATGTGAAGTGGTTGCTGATTTCTTGCTTAAATTGTGTTATACCAAACACAGTTTGATTGATTAATTGATGAAAACAGTTTAGAGGATGTTGCTTACAACCAATATGGAAATGGTTTAGTTGGAAAGTTTGGCAACCTCTTTAACCACATGGTGAAGTCAACATTTTGACAAGACTTGGAGTGGTCATACTTGGGTGGCTCTACTATCTGATGTGTCTGATGGAAAGAACTGAATTCATACTCTGAGAAATAGAAATACATAGTCTTGCTCATTTTCTAAAAAAAATGAATTTGCAAATGAACATGCTAAAAGAAAACTTTCTGTAATATCAATGTCTTACTATGGCATTTAGTCTTATTATGAAAATATTTTGGCAATCTGACCAGGGGACGAACTCTAATATGTCCCTGTATGCATGTGTGTGTCCATATATACATACAAATACACACCTGTATGCACCTGTACATGTATGTATCTAAGTGTGTATGTGGCTGCGCATACCTGTATGCTGTACCTGTATGCTCCCAAGTGACATATGAGTGCCACAGATCTTATCGGAACCTGAAGTTTCACAAAATCCCTCCCATGACACTGTTGATCTGGACTCAATACAGGTGATAAGGAAACCTTGAAGGCTAACTGTATTTGCATTAAAAATTAACAGTCAAACACCCGGGCATCTGCATGACCTTGAGAGCTCAGATAGACAGTGGAACATTTGCAGAGAGCTTCTGTCCACACCTGAGGATTCCAAAAAACACAAAGCAAAAAAAAAAAAAAAACTGTGATTTGTGTTTGGTTTGTCTTAGGTTTAAAGGAAAGGTGACCTGTTAAATAATAAGGATTTTGAAAAGATTTTTTTTAATTATTGAGGAATCACTAACTGAGCATATGAAAAAAAAGTTCTGTCACCTTATATACTTTTAATTTCATGGAGAAAGGGAATATTTTGCAAAGCCTGAGCTTAACACATAACCTTACATAAAATAGAAATACGATCTACAACCAAAGCCAGATCCTACAACAGAAATAAAAAGAGGACTAAAAAAGCACATGTATGAATGTTGTTCTCAGTGATCAGGTTTAGGGCTGCAGTATTTTGTCTGAAGAACAAGACAGGATGACTGATGATGGCAGTGTGTTTTAAGGGTCATGCACACACATTTTTGCATATAAACACAAACACATGCGCAAGACATGGTTCTTTTGTTAACTGCCAGGTATGTAACCATAACAACACATTCTAAATCAACAGAAGCACCTGTGCAGCTGTGTAAAACTGTAATTCATTCCTAACCTTCAGGAACAGGCTCAGAAATTCATGCCTGCCAGGACCTGGGTAAGTTCACCCTGCTATACCTACAGAGCCTGCAACTTCATTCATGAGTGCTATTGGACTACTTTTATTTATATTTTATACAATTAACCAAGCACAACAAATATGACCTGAGGAAACAGGGGCCATTCAAGTATGTAAAAAAAAAAAGTTTTATGATACATTATCAATACCTTTTAGCAGGACCCTCTATAAATGTGCGCTTGTCTTATTTTCTGATTAATCATCTCTTATCAATAATTAAGCACCGCTCCATAAAACATAAACCACAGTGTCATTTTTGAATTACTGACCCAATAACTGTCTGATGTGGCTCTTGTCAGGTTGCCATGGTTCTTGTGTGCAGATGATGGAGTGGTGATAACCCTTTAAACTCTGTTCTCTGTTCAACAGTCACAGCGATTACAGCTGGAAGAGAACACTTATACAACCATCCACTCATTGAGAAAACCATAAAGATAAAAATATATATATATGATACGGTAAACCAGAAAACAAATATCCCATTGTGCTCAATTAGATATATACATACATTCATGTCATCCTCTATTCTCGGCTGATCTAAAGAAAAATGCAATTTTAGGTTCTGTTGCTTTATGGGCCAGGAATGTTGGATTAACTTTATGCTGGTTCTAAAAACAAAAAAAAAGGTAATGAAAGTAAGAAAGGGATATTCATTATCGTTCATATCAGAGACAGAAAAGCAGAAGTCAAACACGTCATTCGCTATCTATTAATTACAGGACCTGGATCGTGTCTACCTGACTTAGACATTCTTATCATATCATTTTAGATATTAAAGCTTTCCTGATTTTCCTCAGCCGTATGTCAAAGATGTTTTTCTCCATATCAGGGATTTCAATCGCCTGGAAGAAGCAAAATCGGGATGAGTTTTTTAAGATTCACATAAGCCAGGCGTTTACTGTAATCATCAAGCAGCCATTAGCCACAGTATGCGTATACGTCATCATGTTTTAAATGACCAGTGGGTTTGCTGATTTAAGTGCGAGCATCAAGGCGATGATAACCAAGATGTACCCGGAGCGGGTGAGTTTTGTATCTGTGCTAGGACGACCAAAGAGCCCCATGTAATTCTGATAGTTGCAGTTACATTCTTTTACCACTGGGGGGCCAGTGAGGGCAAGGGTGGCGTTGGCTGGGAGGAATAAGTTGTAATGGACTGGAAATCGCTGGGGCGCTGTGCTCCCAACAGCAGAGATGCACTAGAGACAGGAAATATGTATTTATTTAATTAAGTATTTGAATACACGCATTTCATGGTACATGTTTTAGTCAGCTTTTTTGCATGGTTTAATCCTTTGTACCAACCACAAATCAACTTCTATGTAGCATGTAGAGACATCGACCTAAGACACATTTCATAATACAATACATTTTACTTTTTCCCATTGATGACTTAACTGAACTTGCTGGAGGCACTTCACAGGTGGCAGAGGTATTGGCCATACAAAGAAAGATGTGGGGAATCCCATATATTGCATATAAAATGTTGATTTGTAATACATGCATTTGATATACTGCCCGTCTGTGACTGCGGCCGGGAGGAGCTGTACACTTGAGTGCCTGCCAGTCCAAAGCACCTGGGTGTTGAGTTTTATCTGAGCTGTGATTGGTAGACATTGTGAGACATGGGCGCGCCATGCACTCAGTGCAACTATTTTAAAAATATTTTAATTTAATCAAACTTCCTTGCCTGATGACCAAAGTGTCTGTAGGCGTTTCCCTCAACTACACATTACCCCAGCTAATTTCACAAGCTAATTTCTTTCCTCGATCTGGGTAAACTAATTGGATTCGAGTGGTGAAGAGCGTAGTTCATACAATTAAATACCCGCTGACTAATACGTGCAGGTTTATGGCATTGTTGTTATACATCACTAGATATTAAAGATGGCTAGTTAGATTAATCTAATATGAAATTATCAGGTACTGTAGCTATTTGTAAAATAAGACTGCTTATTGTTCGAAATACATGTACTGTTACTTCAAGCTATTTTACGTCACGACTGTTCATATCCAGTCCTGGACGTCCAGTGTGTATGCTGGTTTTTGGCATGTCTCGGCATTCATTGGCTTGGCTCCACACAGTCTGGAGTGTAACAGACACACTGTTGCACTCCAGAACTAGAGCTGCGCACAACGGTTTCTTGATACTTCGCATTTTCGTAAGTCATCAGGAAATCTCTGACGTCCATCCCACTATGACTGCAAAGCATGTCAGTAAACTGCATGGCCATTCAAAAAATGTAATCAAGAAGTAAACTTTGTTGATTAAATAGTTGACATGTCACGCACAGTGAGTATCATGAGCCGAAAACGTCAACAGAAAATCTGTTACTGTAACCCCGTGAAACCACTCCTGCAACTCAAAAAAATAAATAAATAAAAAACCCTGCATGGGGCTTTGCTTTTAGTGCAATATTTCTCCGCATTCTTATTAGTTTTGGATGGAAAACCATGCTTCTGGGTTCACATTCCTTCTTCATTAAAAGGGACCTTTGGCCAAACCAGCACACCACTGAAATGCAGTGTAGCGCTTTGCACTTCACCCGCGACCATGAAACGCCCATAAAAGGAAAGCAAAGGTATCTTAGTGTTAATTTAAGGTGGCCATGAGGAATATAATTGACCTTGAAAGTCTAATACCAATTGAGAGATAAACCACGTTAGGGGGCAAGGATCGGCAATATCGTGGAAACAGGAGGCCTTTACAGTATACATTTCCTCCGAAACAGCTGTGAGAGTAATAAGTAAGAGTGGCTTGAGATATGGTATCTGAGGAGAGTCTGTCACTGTGCCAGATTGCAATTGAAAGATAGAAGAACTTCTGTCATAAACAATAATGCCACAGAGTTGTTTCATACATGAATATCTCCATGGTTGCATTAAAAGAAATCTATAATCACATTTCTGATAATTTCTTAAATCTCCCCTCTAACTGTGACTGCAGTTCAAGCGCAGAAGAAATAAGCAAATGAGCAATTTTCAACTGAGGGAAAAAGTGAAATCATTACAGAATAAGCAGCACCAGCAATGTTGCACGAATGTATTTTCACAAACTAAACCAGGAATCTTCAATTAATATTGTTGGTGGGCCAGTTTTATATTTGTGAATGGAGTGGTGGGCCAGTTGGACACAAAGCATGTAATAATAATATATTATATCATAGGCCTATAATATAATGTAGTTTGATGTAATATAATGTAATGCATTCGTAAGTCTTAAACAGTAGTTAATGTAGGCTTGTAGCTTACGATTTTCCAATCAGATGTGTGAATTTTGATTGAGGAAAGAGGACATTTAATGTAGAATTAACCTGACTGTGGTATTTGTCTGATGAGCTCTGTCTGTGTTTTTGTTTTGGGGTCATGACTAAGCACTTCACTAATCATATCGCTTTTGCACACGTCTTCACCATCTCCGAGTCAACAAAAGGCTTTTTGCTTTTGGCGACGTGCCAGGCCATCCGGAGAGACGAAACCATCGCGTTCTCTGAGCAGATTGGTTGTAAGAGGTTAACAGCGTATCAATTTTACCTTCACGCACCGCAGACTTGGGTAGGAAGTTAGCATTGAAACCCATGTGTTTGGTCTCGAAGTGCCTCTACAATTACTAGCAATTACATGAATTTTATTTTCACTGTCAAAATAAAAGTTTATTCAGTCCGTGTCTGGCATGCACTGCTGGTTATCACTCTTTTGCGATTGCGCTCGGAATCACTGAATTTATACGGACTAGTTCCGCAATAATAGTAGGTAAAGAGGCCGCTCAACTACGGGGACATGTGAAACACTCAAAGGCCGGATAAAAATGCTGCGCGGGCCCGAATTAAACTGTTTCTGATCAGATAACAAGGTATACCCCACTCCTAATCTCAAAAAGAAACTACAACAATTGTGCGTCTTAATGTCCTGTCCTCTAGGTTTGACAAATGTAACACCTTTAAACACGTCTTCCAGTAGTTCTTGTTGCAATCATTTTTTGCTGAGGTTCGGATAATGATGACATCGTGTATCTGATATAACTTGACGTGGAATGGGAGATTCAGTATAATAATTTGCCCTTTGACGTCAACAGCAACTTTTTAGTTGTTTTCAAATCCATTCATCTCAGTTTTTTGTTGACCTTAATGTATGTCTATTGTTTTTTTTTTTTATTGTTGTGAGTTGTGACCCGCCATTTTAAAGAAGATTGTCGGCCATGGTGTTTAGACAAGAAGGCTTTCTGAATTCAGTTGTATCATCTATGCCATAGGAGGCCAGATATGAACATTTTAATTCATGAGCATGCAAGTGACCAGTTGGCCAGGAAAGAGCACCATTGAGCAATGAGATTTTATCAGATTTCCATTTTACCAGGGTTACCAGCTGAGTAATGTAGATCTCTGGCCTTAGCCCATAATAGCACAGCTCAGATGAGATCTATGAGACATGGGAGGAACAGCTGTGACAAAACATGCACTTCTACTCCACGTGTCACCCAATGGCCAAGGATCCTTTTTTAAACCTCATAATTTCAGCAAGACTCTGTGTTATTGCTCAATTTTGAATGCTATTGAACGCAGTCATGAGGCCATTCACGGCCAAATTAGTGCAGACAAGTGCACACATCCTTAAGGCGTGCACAGCCATCTGCTTAGACAGAACTTAGACTTGAGATCATTCAGAGGTTGCTGGTTCATGACCCAGGAGTACCGCTGTAGTTGAACCCTTGATCAAGGAAATTACAATTCATCAATAAATATCCCACTGTATAAATGTATTAAGTATTTTTTTTTTAAATTCTATGCTGCTCTAGACAAAGGGGATTTTCTGAATCTATAAAATATCGACCAGATGAAAAGTGGCAGGAACTAGTCCACATTTTTAGGGTTTTAAACTGACTCTGTCAATCAGAAGTCACTGTTGCACAACAAGGCAAAGAAGTCTCTGCCCACTCTCCTCCCAAGGAGATGCTATGGATTCTCATGGCTCTTTTGGGTCCTCTGGCCCATTGCCATACAGTGAGTAGTTTTTTCTGGGCAGGCACTCCCTTTAGGCTGCTGTTCATTGTCATCTGCTTTGGAAAAGCTGATGTTATCGGATTATCACATTGACCAGAACAGCTCCGATAAAGGGAATTCTTGAGAGTGCTATAGATTAGGGGGCTAACATGGTATACACACACACACACACACACACACACACACACGTTTTATTTTTGTTCACAAGCTCACCCCATCGGCCTGGCCTCATCTGAAACAGGAAAAGGGGTTGTAAGATGTATAAACAAAGCACTCCTGAAAATGGATATGAAAGAGACCGTAGCAAGGCTATTGAGGTAGGATGAAGACTGGGCTGGGGTTGGGGGGGAGGGTGGCAGGAGCATGGCCCCCACTGCTGGGAAAGAATCCATCTTCATCCCTGCCTCTCAGGCTGTGGAAGTATGGAAGTTGTGGAGGCCCATGCTTGTGTTGCGTCTGCCCACACTACCTGTGTGAACAATCACTGTTGTTTGGTGTGATGTGCTTGGAAAAGCAATTCATTGTTGCACACATCTTGAGGCCTGAGGTTAAGTGCCGTAACACACAAAAAAAGACACAAAAACCAACTGACATCAACACTGAAAAAAATACAGAAAACACTAAAACTAAAAGAGAATAAATTTCCACAAACAGGGTGACATTGCAGTATTACAAAATGGTTCTCGGATCTGAAAATAACTTCTGAATGTGTACATTCGGACTCATCACAGCACTGATGTATTTCACTCGTATTCGCTGACAAGGTTTCTTCATTCAGGGTGACTCAACAATTACCCCTGACTAAACATTCTGTTTTTGGGGCAGAAAGAGCAAAAGCAAAGCTCAGTGTGTAAACGGGTCTCCAACGATTCACGTGAGGACAGAGATCTGATCAAGCCAGACAGTTCTGAGTAACCACTGCTCTATCTGCCTCACTCTCTGCACAGGAAAAGCACTGAAGGACACAATTGCGCCCTCTAAAGTGCTTCACATGAAATTGCATTTGCCAGGTCTCCCATGTTTCGGAAGAAAAAAAACACCAACTGAACTTTTTTTTCCAAAACGGTGTTGTGAGTTTTGGGACTGAACTGACTGTCATGTGATTTTAATTATAACAGCAACAGGAAATTAAATCATTCCAGCAAAGCAAAAACGACAAAAGACGAGAGCAACTGCGCCAAGAGATATTTATTAGCAGGACAGACTCCTCCTTTACAGATCTGGTAACAACTTCAAAGTTTATATATACATTTTCTTACAGCATTTACACCATTAAAAAGTTTATATTTTTCCAACGAAATAAAGAGAAACGTAGCCACATCTTAACTTACGAACGCTATGAGTAATGAGGTCTTCTCTTAGTACCACAAAATGGTTGGTCAGATCAAACACTGCAGGAAATGAGGCGGACGGAGCGAACCACAGGAAGCTGTGCGTGGCGGCCATGATGGAGTAAAAAGAAAGAGAAACGTCTGTGAGCGTAACGTTAATAACAACATGCAGCTGCGGTCTGTGATTTCACACAAACAAACATACGCACGCACGCACACACGCACGCACATTATATGCACGCTCACACTCACGCACACACGCATACACACACGCACAGCGGGACAACATCACACTTGCGTTACGTCCACACCGTCACAACCACCTGTTGTCTCGGTTGGGATCCAAGAGCGAAACATGACAGCGCAGAACGGCCTTAATGAGCTGGCTTTGCAGCATCTGATTGGCTGGCTGATATAAGCAAATTGCTGAGAAAAGGGAGGAGGCAAGAGCTGGTGGTGGGGCAAGGCGGGGGGGCGGGGCCGGAGGCGGGGCTAATGCAGCAGCGGCAGCCATCTTTAATCTGCAGCTCTAACTGACGTTTCGTTCAATTCTTTTAATTACAGTCAGGCGGTATGCTCGGAGGCAAAGACAACTTACGGACCTAAAAAAAAAACCAAACAAAATAATTCTGAGAGTGCAGAGTTCTTTCTGCTCAGACGTGCGACACCCTCTGCGACTCGCGGTGCTGCTTGATGCTATACAGCCACTTGATGACGCGGGCGTTGCGCTCGACGGCGGAGATCCCGTAGGGCACGCGCTCGCCGTCCTCCTCATCCATCAGGTCCTCGTCGTCGTCCTCGTCCTCGCTGCGGCGCGAGCGCTCGCAGTCCGAGCTGACCATGCTGGCGCTGCGGAAGTTGAGGGAGACAATGTCGGAGCTGGCCCGGCCGAAGCTCTCCACGCCCAGCCGCTCCAGCTCCTCGGGGTCCAGGCCGCAGTAGTTGAAGAAGCGCTCCACGTCGGCGCCTGCCCGCGCGTACCGGTCGCTTAGGTCCGACTTGGAGCGGTGCAGGGACGGCCTCTTGGCCCCACCCCCAGGCTCGGATGCCTCCCCCTCGGGTGGGGCCAGGGGCGGGACATAGGGCTTTGGGGGGAGGGGAGGGGCCGAGCTGCTGCTGGGCGTGGCACGCAGGCCCTTCCGTTGCAGATGCGCCGGATGTCGGAGGAGCTATGAGAGACGTGGAGCCAGGGGTCTGCGCTGCCACCCCGCTCCTCCAGGGGGCGCCGGCCCAGGTTCAAGTTGCTCCCTCCCTGGGGGCTGGGGCTGCAGCGGCCCTGTGTAGGGAACACCTGTTCAGAAACAGGGTGGAGAAAGTTATACAAAGAGGCTGGATCCATAATTACCACACCTGAAGGAATCGGGAAAAACTGTGTTACACACCAATATAAAACTGCACACAGTTCTGTAGAACCATGCTCTGTCCTACTGACATGATATCTGACAACCCCATTAAGCGTTGCTTTTTTATTCTGACTCCCTATAAGGCAGTTTGAACTAAAAGCGTCTGCAAAAAGACTAAAATATAAGTGTAAACGCAATCTAGTCACCTAAGGCGACTTGTCACGGAAGCAGAGTTTAGAGCAGATGACAGCTTGAACGCTCCTGTCAGGGACAGAATAAAGTCTATCTGATCTGATGCAGTTACCTTCAGTGACTCGGCGAAGGATCGGCGGTGGAGCTCGGCAGACTCGGAGCGCTGGGGGGCCCAGCTGCGGGCGCTGCGCTGTTTGTTGTATTCGGCGGCAGACGCGGACGTCGGCGACCCTTCCGAGCTGTTGAGGATGTTCTTCAGGATCTCCAGGTTGAGGTTGTCACGTGAGGACGTCGCCGTGGCGCAGGTGTCCGACTTGGCGTTGTTGTTGGAGGCCTTGAGGGCGGGGCTGCTGCCTGCCCTCCTGGGGCCGGGGGCGTGGCCAGGCCCAGGGGCGGGGCCAGGGGCCGGACCAGGAGCCGCGGAGGGCTTGACAGGCTCCTGTTTGGCGTTGATCACCTCCTGGCTCTTCACATACTTGGCCTTGTCAGCCTCCAGCCGCTCCACGGCACTCAGCCGCTTGGGGTTGGGGTCGGCCTGCCGGCGGAAGTACTCGGGCCCCTTGTTGAGGATGCGTAGCGGGACGGCGGAGGCGAAGTTGCTGGCGGGCCCCGCGGACTTGCTATCTGTCTGTAGTGTTTCTATGGGCATGCTTAACCGACTCTCCTCGGCGGCCGTCTTGGACTCTGTGATTGGCTCTCCTCGGAGAACTGCCCGGATACATGTGCATCAAGCCAGATGATTGGACGATTAATCTTCTCTCTCTCCACTCCTCAGCCGGGCCTCATCTCCCAGTGTTGTTGAGACGGCGCCTGTTCCCTCACCAGTCAGTGCAAGACTTCGGAAGAAACAGCAGGGGGCGACGCTAGCACACGCACACTCCGCTTAATCTGGTTTGTGGGATCTCTGTCGGCTGAGTGGGAGGTAAGGAAGCGCTGGTCTCGTCTCACCTCCGCCTTTGTGCTCAGAGCGGGTGGGAATCTGAAACAGAGTAACCAATCAGCCATCAGGGAAGAAGTGACATCACAATTACAGCAACAGCTAGGAAGGATAGACAAGGGAGGATCTGCAATTGGCTGCTGCTGCTCTGGTTTGAACACCAGTAGCTGCCAGACAACATTTCACGTCTGGAACACAAAATGTAATGATAAGACATCAAGACATACACTTGAAAATGCACATCAATTCAGTCTCTTCTTTGACAAAAGAGGATGACCCATACGGTTGGCCGTGTTTTGTGGTCTGGTCTCAACAAAAATACTGATGCATATCCTCAATCAAAGGACTCAGATTTTTATTCATCACATCAGTCAACGTCTTAATGTCTGACTAATGTCATATCATTTTAAAGCTGCCTCCTGAGAAAATACATAAAGCAAAGGACAAAAATCTCCGCCCTGCATCGCACTAAGAGACATGGCCGAGCCACCTTTACATTCCCATGATTCTGTATAATAAAACAAAAACGAAATCCACACCCTCTTATTAAACGCTACACGGGGTTTATGGTTTATTCATGGCAGCCGAAGCATCAGCTGCCTCCGCCGAGAAAGCCGGGACTGTCAGAGCGCTTACAGAGTCTTCTCACGGCATTTTGTAGTGATGACAGTCTGTGTAATGAGTTCTCTCCTTGCTGTCGCCCGGATACACAGAGATCTAAAGGGACTTATAATTCCTCCACTTAAAACATGCCGGCATTCTGGGAGAAGGGGGGGGGGGGGGGTTGAGATTCAGAGTGATCTGCACAAGAATATTTATATAACTGTCAACTCCCCCATCCCTTCCTGTGTACACGCGCACACACACACTCACTTGCACTCGCACTCACACACACACACACTTGCATTCACGCACACGCATGCACGCATGCACACACACACACAAAGGCAGTCTTAAACCCTTAAATCAGGGTTAAACAGCTACCATTCTGGAGGGCTGCAGTGCTCTGCAGATGTTTGTGATTTCTTTTAATTCAGCAGCCAGTTTAGGCCTTGGAAATGATGTGTGACGACTCTTTAAGTAATCAATGCTAAAACACACCAAAAACCAGCATAAACACTCACTCTCCAGGACTTGAGGTGTGCATCACTGCCTTTAACAATTAGAAAAGAGAAATATCTCTGAAGTTAGATCCCAAAGTACACTTGAAAGCAAGGAGTCTCGTGTAACAGAACGTGAAGCTGTTAATACATTCATAATTACCGTAGACAAACAGATCAACAGATCTTGGAAAAATTCATCAGCACATATGTGCAGAAATGTAGCAGAATGCACCTTTAAAACGCAATCAATAATGCCCATATGCAAATTCCACCACCTAGTGGCCCCTTGTGGTATTGCAGTGCTGGTATACTATAGTTAGGTGGTATTCAGTCCTGAGGACTCAGGGACACACCCCTAGGGGCAGAACCCAGTGAAGGTTTTTTTTTTTTATTACTCAGCTCTTATTTGATCTCATTTTAAGAGGCTGATTACACATTCAAACTCATCTGGATTCTTGGGTTTGAACTGAAGGCTGATTTTAAGGTGAAACTGAAAATCAGCCACCCCGCAGTTAGCCAATGGCAAGGACTGATGGTGCTGAGGTCCTTCATTAGAAACACTGACTGCATGTCTGCTGTTCCAGACATCTGTTAATCTACCCCACACGGGCCTTCAAGTGTCAGAGACCTGACCTCCATACTATCTTTTTGCTCCCTATTTAAACCCAACACTAAAATATATGTACAAATAATTAACAGTGCAAAAATTTCTGCTTCCACGTGTCCATTTTAAGAATTCAGCCACTGGAACAGGTCTTTTTTTCCTTTTAAAAATGACCCTGGGACTTTTTTAAATCTACGCCTGAGATATTTAACTGGAGGCCCAGGGGTCTCATACAGCCTGAAATGGATAGAGCTCCATGCTTGGCCTTTTGGTCATTGAGAAGAAAAAAAAAATTATGTCTCACACTCAAGAGAAATTATTCTTATGTTACATCTGCACAGTGTCAACGTCTATCAGCCAGTTGTAACAGAATATTAACAGCCAGCTATGCAGTAATGAGGAAAGTACTTTGCTCCCACACATGCACAAAGTGTTATTAATGTTTTGCTTTATATGCAGTATAGAAAATGTTTATGCACCATTAGAGAGAAAAAAAGAAACAATCCGGCCCCCAGGAAGGGGTGGCAGAATAACCCTGATGTATAGTTAAAATGCAGCTAATTTAGTCACATATAAAGAAGCCATTGTGTTGAGGCACAATCCCCCTCTCAGTGGAGGTCTCTGGTAATAAACCCTCAGCGGTCCTGAATCCACTGTCTCTCTCAAAGACTAGAGAGAGGCTGTCTCCCCACTGCACACACCAGAACGCCTTTATGTATTATGTATGTTTATGCGTATGTGTGTATAAATGCGATTATGTATGTAATACACACGCACTATTGTGTGCAACAGTCAGTATTCAGTAACAATGCATGACATCTGAGTATCTATGCATGCATGTATGTATGAATGCAGCTCTGAGTTGTGAGTGAGTGAGACTGTGTGTGTGTGTGTGTGTGTGTGTTTGTGTGCGCGCAATATTATCCCATTACCAGTACAAAGACATACATCCCACTACTGAGAGAAAACATTACTTTTGCCACCTTTCTAATAAAATATCTTTCCCTCTACATTTGCCCAACTACTAGTGACTAAGACTACAAAAATAGCAGCTGCAGGCAGCTCAGCAAAGGCATATTTATATCCGTTTCATCCATAGGGACGAAATGTTCAGAGGGATTGTGTGCAGAATGGTGAAATGGGGCTGGGCTTTTTTGGATCAATGCTGTGGAGAGACAGTGCCGATTTTTTTTTTTTTTTTTGACTGATCTGCACGGCATGTGGATCGGCTAGTACAGTGGGCTCTATGCATTTGGAGGACCATCCAGGACATAATTGGATCTACACAGCCGGGCAGGGACTGTCAATTTTACAGATCTACACCATTGATCTTAGTGTACTCTGCGTTTATGTATGTGTGTGTGTGTGTGTCTGTGTGTATGTGTGTGTGTGTGTATGTACGCCTGCATGCATGCCTGCGTGTGAATAAGTGAGGGAGTAAATGAGAGAGAGTATGCCTATACCTAAAGTTTATGTCTCGCACACACATGGCTGTGTGTTTACATGTGACCGTGTGTACGGCAGCTTACCAGCAACATCAGAGTCAAATAAACACACAGCCCACTCACCACCAAATAGCATCTTCTTAGGTTAAAAAGGGGAAAAAATAAACCTTGATCCGAGGATCACTGTGTCGAGCACAACGTGTACGAAAATAAGGATCAGAGAGAACAAACAAACTCTGTGTTTTCATTTTTGACTAAAGCCCTCAGTCCTCATTGACTTGTCTCCAAAGAGAGCACACAACATTCACTGGCAGTTACAGTGAAATGTGAAGACTTCAACCGGAACAAGAGATCACAACCTTGGTCCTAGAGTACCTTTGTGTATGCTTTTGTTGCAAGCAATCTCTCAATTAATCTAGCATGTTGTAAACCTGCATTTAATTTCCATATTTTTGTGCTTAAACAAATTTTTATGAAAGGCAAGGTTGACTCATTACCATTCGTGTCGCCTTTGAACTCTTTGTTACCCAAAATGCTTCAGTCCCATCGGCCAGGTGTCCACACTTTCAGCATTCAGGTCTTTGCTGATTCCAGCTGTAACTCTACCGATCAAAAATGGAAATCAAACACCCTGATTTCAGCCCACTTGTCTGAGAAGTGGGCTGAATGATTAAAAGCTGTTCAAATAATACAAATATCATTTTTTTGTAATGTGTATTACTTATATACTATGACAAGAAGATGGTCATAGGATATTAAAATACCCTGATTTAAAATAACTACTACTTCAAGGATTACATCAGAAATTGCAACTAAAAATGAGACAAGACCCAGCATATACAGGGTATTTTGGGACAGAAACTGAACAATTGGTTCTGTTTGCTTGTCAAAGTTCATACTAAATTTAAAGAGCAGCTCTTACCACTCAAATCCGATTGATTTTTCAAATCCAAAAATTTAGAGGCAGCTCACTAAATAGTTTTGAAGTGACCAGTTTGGATTTGTGTGATCAGACAAGCTACCACTACCACTGAAACTGCTACGCCATTCACTGAGAAAACACAAAAAAGGACAAAAAAATCTGATTCGATCACTCAGCTGCAAGTCAGGGTAGGAATCAGATTTGTATCCGATCAGATAATATAAATATGGTCCAAATAGGATTTTATAAAAATATTAGAGTCTGTAAGAGTATCCTCTATTTAGACCTAAAGGAAAAGCGCATATTCAAATCGGACATGGGAGGGAAAAAAAAACATCACATTTGAGTCACTCCAAGCTGGGTGTGTAAACACATCCATACAGTGTTGAAACACAAGCACAGTTTGTGTGACACATTAGCATTTTTCACACCTGGGCCAGTTTCACACCTGGGCCAGTGGTTCTCAGGTTCGGCCCCGGGGACTTGCTTCACATGCTGCTTTTGGTTACATTCAGGAGAGTAAACGTGTTGAACTTCTTCCATAATTTTGTCCTCAAACTTGTTTTTAAAGGTTTTTTTGGGGGTTTTTGCTTTCCTTTTCCCTTTTTTATTATATTAATATATATACATGGTAGAAATGTTCCATGTCAGATGGAAAAACTGATTTTTATTTGGTCAAGATGGAAATGATTCCAGTTGTCTTCCAGACAATACAGAATCAGACAACTTATTTTGACACAATTTAGTTTTGGCCTGTTGCCATTTGCTGTCACTGAACTCAATTTTGCACAAACAGTTTAGTTTAAATTACCACGTTTCAATGCCTCCTACAAACAGGACCCATGTGATTTCACATATAAATCTATAATTGAATCAATTAAAAGCCAAATCGCTTTCAAATGGAAGTATTTGCAATATGGCATAGAAACAAAATAACTAGTCCATCTAACAGATTGAAATCCTGGGACGTGAATAGGGGAAATTTATTTTTTGCATCATACATGGTTATTTTTGATGCAGTTTTCCCCTTGGGAGGATAAATCTCCCTTCAGCAGACCTAAACAGTGTCTAAGAACAATTAATAGCTGTTTACAGCTCTGAGGCTGAAAACCAGTATACACAGTTGATCTCCATTTCAGCAGTTGGCAGACAACCTTATTCAGAGTGACTTTCAGAACTACCATTTTTAGCTGGGCCACAGTTTTCGCCCTAGGAGGCTGACATTTGGCATGGTGGTTGTGTGTGTGTGTGTGTGTTTGTGTGTGTGTGAAGGTGTGCGTTTCTGTTCATGCCAATTGGCTAAAAGGTGGTGTGGCAGTGGGAACGGCCTGGTCACAACCACTGCGAATTCGTGCTCGTCTTACAGGCAATACATTTACACAACCAGATATTTTACTGAAGCAATTCATTCAAGTGTTTATGCTCAAAGGTAAAAGCAGCAACATTCCCAGGGGAATCAAACCCGCAGCACCTGAGCAAAAATATGCAATCCTGACATCCTGTTTTAACCCACCGCCTTTTACACCCACATATTTTTAATCCTCTCAAGCTGCCTCGCCATTTAAATCAGTGCTCATGGCATTTTATCATTTTATGGAGTTTGTGAATGAATGTTTTTATACCATTGGTTTTTTTATTGTCTGTTTGTTCAGTTGTTAATGTTTGCTTTCAAATTGCCTTGTAATGGACAATAAAGATTTACTGAGCTGAATTTCCAACTGCACCCAACTGCTTCTGTCATTCTTATGAGAATTCAGGGGAGGAGTTTATGAGGGGTGAGTTTATGGGCTGTGCTCATTTTGGATTATTGTTCTACACATAATACCTGTTTGAAGTGTCTTATTCTGTGTAGTACAAAATGACTAATTCTGGTCCTTTCTAGAGCTCAAGCAGGCCTGGAAACAGTGAGCTTTGGTAGTCTTTAGGGAAGTTTTCATGGGGGCAGCAAAGGGGAGCAGGTGACAGCTGTCTGTCAAACCCACAAATCCTCTATGATGTCACCGGATCCAACCAATGGGGCCTGACCTCCCACCGAGCACCTCAGAGTAGGTGTGATTATGTAGAATCAGGTGCCCATTGTCAATAACCTGTATCTATTACCAGGTAAAAGGCAAACCTGATCCAAGGTCAGAGGCTATAATACACAAAGGATCTCAAACTAGGAGTGCTGATAAAACATCAGCTTTCCTCTTTCCATATCCTAACCCCTGTCTATTGCGAGCTAAGTGCAGAACTGATCCTGGATCAGCATTCTGGTTGTCATAAGTTTCGTGAACACAGGCCCAGGACTCTAGCCAGACCCCGAGGCATTGGGTCCAAGACAGGAAGCAGATCTTAGCCCATCTGTGAGTCCCACTGGATGGCTGGTCCCAAAGTCTGTGAAACTCAGCTGGTCGAATGCAAAGCCAAAATATCCATGCGGTATCCATGCAGTCATGGCATACACAGCTTGTGCGAACGCCACCTGCAATACACATCTACTGTGTGTGTAATGGTGAGGGGGGGGTGGGCGTGTCAGAGGGTTAGGGATGGCTGAATAACCTCTCAAAATGGGTGGAGTTAGGAAGTTCCATCAATCAATAGCATTTACAAACCAATCAAAATAATTTGCCAAATCTGATGATTGATCAAAATGATCCGCAGCCCATGTGTGCTCACCACGTTTTTTACCCATGACCGTAGCGAAGGGAGAACAATCTACCTTTCCCTCAGGCTTGAAAAAAGTATCCCTTTCTCTCCACATACACTTGTAAGCAATACTAATCAATGCAACTATTTGATTTTAAGCTACTGCACTTCCACTGAATAAATCCACTTTACCTTAATCCACAATTTATGCATGGTACATTATTTTTAAAACACATGTGCCTGTTACATGATAAAATGTAAATGAGATTAAAAATCTCTTTTAGAGGGAGAAACCTGGAAAGATAAGCAACCTGCTAAGACAAGGTCAGAACTGAAAGTGCTTAAAATGAATCTTCTTTTCAGCACATGGTCCACTGCATCACGCACAGCCCCTGAGAGACTAAGTAAATATCTATGGTTATGTAATATATTACCTAAAATTATACCTCAACCTAAGGGTGTTTACAGCTGGGATCGCCACAAATTTACTGCTGGAAATATGATTACAATTTCATATGAATCTTTAAAGCAACCGCAAACATCTGCTCCATGTAAATGACCTGTGCTATTTATGGAGTTTAGTCTGCACAAAACATCATACTTTAACAACTGGAGAAAGTCTCCACACACAAACACTCCTAACCTCAGGAACAAAAGGGAGGATTCACTGAATCTCACTATTTATTGTGTGCTGATCCACACATAAATATAGACCTAAACTACCACACAAACACAAACACACACACACAACACCGCCCACATGCATGCGTGCGCACACACACACACACAAACATGTTTGCCCACACACACCCATGCACACACACACACACACAAACATGTCTGACACACACACACACACACACACACACACACTATCTACACATGAAAATCGGGTGGGAAATTGTTCTCTGAGGCTGCACTGACTGCAGAAATACATTAATATTACTAGCACATATATGAATGGGGGAAATGAATTTTAGTGCTTCAGGGTCAAAGTAAATATTAATTCATCCTCCACTGGCACGCTTTGAAAACAGGAGAACTGCCTATAGCAAGAGCATGTTGGGAGTGATTTTGCAATGAACTGCAGAACCGAATCTTGTCTGACACAAAATGCGTTTGTGGGGTGCAGTCTGACACATTTCTGAGGTGCAGAATCCAATGATGACGCGAGAGGCCCACAGGGATCGCAGGTGCCCCGCCCTATTCCGACTATGTGATGAAACCGATCTAAAAAAAATTACACTGACTGTTTTTTTATTCCACTTCAGGACTTTCAAAAGACTTTTCACTGGCCAGATCTGTGCAGCTTTTTACCATTTCATTCTCGGTTAGAGGGGCACTGATGGTGGTGGTGGGGGGGGCACTGATGGTGGTGGTGGGGGGGGGATCACTGACATCCATGCTGAAAATGTCCAGGTGTACTTACATCCACAAGGATAAATACATAACATAAACGAACAGGCAGCCTGTCTTGCGAGGCTAGAGGGGTGGAGGCAGTTGCCATGGCAACGGCTCTCCCAATAACAACACACCGTGTCTTTATGGATTCCCGGGGAGGGGCCTGCGATTTGCGGGGACACATGTGATTTCGCCCTCCTACAGGGTTAAAGAGCAAATGCAGGATCAATAGGGAAAAACGCTGGAGCTCAAAGACAGCTTGCTGACAATAGAAGGCAATGGATATTGATTTAATGTGACTCATCATAACATACAAAGAAAGGGGCTCCAGAAAAGATAATGGGGTTTCAGTGAACCGTAGTGACACACCCCATGGTCTGGTATCGAATGCTTCCACTTTTAGCACACACAGACAACATTTCAACCCATACAGATCTTCAGGGCTGCTTTGCCAGACGCCCTCACAACTCCTAACATTCCCATTGTAGCATCACTTCTTTTTAACTTCCAGCGAGACTCGCTGAATTCCCCCTCCTGCTAGCTGATGTTCCACAAGTGCGCACTTTCCTGACCCTGTGACATTCCTGATGTCCACACTCCCCTGGTGGTGTGATGGTCCCTTAAGTGTGCACTTTCCAGGTAAGGGAGCAACTAAGTGTCTAAGCACAGGACACAAGTGCACACTTCCTCTGAACACTTCCACTTCCTCAGCAGCTGAAACGCCTGACTCTGGCAGCAGAGAACAGAGGCAGAGAGGCTGAACAGGATCACACAGCCAGCAAAGCCGGCGCTATCTGACATCCGTCGCAAATGGGATTGTGGCGGGAAAGCTATTTTCAGAGGTTCAAAAACAGCAGCCGCGTCCTCCACTGTGCTCTGTTAACAGGGCTCCCGTTAGCAGTTTCACCATACAGCGGGGGGGCCGGGGGAACGAGGTGTCAGGATTAGGGTGCGTGGAATTCAGGAATGCAGAAGCAACGGCGTTACAATGTAAAACGAATGCTGCCTTTCCAAGTGCATACAGGCTGTTGTTAATGGGTTTTTGGGAGAATGTAGGGGGGGGATTAGAGGCTTTCTGTGCCAGCTCAAGGAGAGCGGGCAGAGACACACAAGGAAGGAAGGACACGCACCTCTCCTCTGTAGTATGACAGGGGAAAAGCACATCCTGGTCATTCAGGAAACCCACCTTCCCTGGCCAACACTGTCATCACTACCTCTGTGTGAATGAGGACACGGGTTTCTGTAGCAAATTCATAATGGGCAAAAACACTGCCAGTATCTGTTGCAAAATGGGGAAAGTGGCCCTCAGGACTGGATTGGACTCTCAAATCTACACTGGACAGTGTTTGCATGTCTCTCAGGATGAGAGCAGGCACTATCAGCGTCTAGAATGGATTGTGTTGGAAGCTCTTTCAGAAGGTTAGGATTGACAATATCCAATCAGAAACTCCACTGGACCAAACCGAACTGGATCCAGGCTGGACTGGAGTGTCAGCATCTCTCAGAACTGGATAGACTGGATAGATAGTAACTGTTCAGAATGGACACAGACACAGTTATGGACGGCGGCCCTTGAGAACGGGCGGCACTCACAGGAGGAGAGGAGCTCAGCTCTGCATGTGTGCGCGGGACGTGGAGGGGAGGCCTGAGTTTGCCCGTGTGAGCTTCAGGATCCGGAAGGTTCTGGCAGGGATTTTCCTGACTCCTGAGACTCCTGAGGCTGCGAGCTGTCAGTGGGGGTGATTCCTGCAACACACACACACACACACACACACACACACACACACACGCAGAGGGTGAGAAAGCAGAACCCACAGACAACGAGGTGAGAATGGCCTCAACACACAAACGGCCAGACACACACCAAGGTGAGAGCAGCATCCACACGCAGAGGCACACACAAAATGGTGTCTACACACACGGGCATACATGTGTAAACACACACACACACACACACACACACACATACATACACAAATGTGAGAACAGTCTCTACATACACACATGCATGCACGCAAACACACACACACACAAACATAACATTTTCACAGAGACCTGTAGCTGATCTGAGGTCAGTCTGAGCACACCTATACGGAGGTGACCGCGGGCCTGCAGCTGATCTGCGGTCGTGCGGAGCGTGCCGGCCAGGAGCGGAAAGATTAACCCACCTCTCCCGCCGCAGGCCCCTCCCCCCGCCGCTCTCCAAGGTGACACGGGGAGTCTGGGGCCAGTCGGTGCCTCCAGAGCCTGCCTTGCACAGCAACAGCGAAGCTCCGCCTCCCCACCCTCCCCCCACCCTCCCTCCCACAGTCGTTCTCTCTCCCTCTCTCTCTCTCTCTCAGAGAGGAGCATGCTCAGAGGAGCAGTCAGGAGCTTTTCCCCTCTGTTCTCCGCTTGCGCAGGGAGTGTCTCGCGGCTGCCGTTTGACCGAATGCCGCGTCGCCGTATCGATCGCCACAACAGCGGACCCGGGACCCGCCGACCCATGACAACTACGCTAATGTCCATCCCCGCCCCTTTCTCCCAGGGACGCCAAGCGCCTCACCGCTTAACGCCTGTGCTCACCAGCTGCAGCAAAAACAGGACGGAGGAGGCAGAGATCTCACCTTTTAACTGGTCACAACCTGCTTTCTCTTATTTTGCTTGACTGATGTGCTTGTGGGTGCCATTTACCGGAATGATCCGGTGGCCAGTAATTCCGAGGATTTCCCCTTAAACTATGCCTCGCACTAACACTTTCCCTTCCCTCACATCATGTCTGAGAGTTATTGATTTTTATTTATCCTTTATTTAACTGGACAGTGCCACTGAGAACTACATCTCCATTTCAAGGGAGACCTGGCCAGGAGGCAGCAGAACAAAAGCCCAGTCACTGACAAAATGAACAAACACAGGAAATATTTGGAAAACATTAGATGCTTAAATGGCACATTAGCCTCATGACTGTACAGATGCACCAGATTAAAAAGCCATCCCGTTGATGAAAACCGGACACGCTTTGTTTACAATATTTATGACTCATTTTCATATTTTTCAGCCAAGCCGCTCTGTAATTCGGGAGTGTAAGGAAAAGTCACCCCCACAAGCTATTAGCAGCAAAGGACCAGTGTTGACATAATAAGCAGAATTGTAGGAAATTGTAGCGCCCTCATTGGTGTGTCATTCTTTTACATAACACCATTTATTTATTTACCACATATGTTTAATCATAATGACTTGACAACACACAGTTTTACATACTACCCATTTATACAGATGGTGGTTTTGATGAAGCAGTCCAGTTTTAGTACCTTGCTCAAGGTTGTGACAGCAATGCCCCAACCTTGGATTAAAACCTGCACACCCAACTGGGTTATAAGGCCAATTGCCTGTCCGTAGCACTACGCTGTGGCCAGGAAGCTGTGTGGGGTTTGGAATGTGCGTGCCTGACCAAGTGACTGATGACTGCTCAGCACAACTTTAATAGTCAAGACACAAACACTGCGGAGCGGGGACTGAATTGTTTCGGAGCAGCAGGTTCCATTGCTTAACATAACAGCGGCAGCTGTTGCCTGCTTATTCTTCTCCTGGAACACATCACTGTCAGGCTCCTTTCCAATTTTAGGGTTCTTTTTTTGGTTAAAATCTCACATCTTATGTAATCAGTCCTACCTAGCCATGGCACAACAATTCAGGCTAGGAAATGGATGCACGGAAACCACCCCCTCCACCTGATCTCAGATCAGAAGAAATGGGTGAGTTGCAGGGTAAACAGGGGCATCTCACTGATCTCAGATCAGGAGAAACAGGGACATTGCGCTCCCTTTCCCTTTTTTTTTTTTTGACGTGGAAAGTTTCACTGAATCACTGAAATACAGTTTGAGTGAAAATCAAGGTATCACAAAGGTTCACTTATAAACCAAAGACACTGACGGACCAATGGAGCACCACTACAGCAGCTGAAAGGCCTCCATTTTAGGTCAATTTCCTGGCAGCGAAAACACCATCATGGTCTGAAGCCAGCACCAATATACTTTCACCCTGTCATTATTACTGTCTGTCAGGGACAGCACATGCACCTGTGGGAAAAGCAGGTTTTACTCACAGGGTTATGCACCCCCTCACCCCACACACACAAAATGAAAAGCTTAAGCTCTTGGTGTAGTCTGCTAGCCTCATAAACTGGGGTGGGGGGGGGTGAGGGGGTTTCAGGCTCACAGAACGGGACGTGCAGTGCCCAACCATGCATGCAGCTATTTCAAAAGCATCACAAATCATATCAAATTTGAATTTTTGACCCAGACTCTCCTTTAATCTTCTCTACATCTCCGAGAGATGAAAGAGGGCGGTGATTCGCCCCTCCTCTGGTCTCCAAGGGAGACAGCATGCGCTCCTTACAGGGGAAGAGTGAGAGAGAGAGACAGACAAGGAGAGAGAGAGAGCAAGAGCGATACCACTATGTTACTGTTATATTGTTATGTTGCTAAGATTGGTGTTATTGTCAATTTACAGCGTATGAAAGATTACACTGGCAACACTATGCCAATGTTTCATCATTCCAGTAAAGCTCATTTGAATTTCAATTTGAGAGAGCTAGAGAGACAGAGAGAGACAGAGAGATAGAGAAACGGAGAGAGAGTGTGGGTCCTTGAACTCTTCTTCATTCCTGAACCGAGACCTATCGCTAAGATGGTTTTCCTAAGCTCAGCTGCACAGAGCATGAGAAATAAGGCCCGCTCCTTGCTGCCATCTCCTTTGACACAGGACTGGCTTTCATCCGCAGCTCTGAGAGTCTGCATTAAACAGCCCAGCTCCATGGGGCTTCTGGATCAGGGCTCAGCAGCTCTCACTGGGGCAGAGAACAGACCCTGACACACTGCCTCCATGAAACTCTAACACACTGGCCCCCTGCTGAACTCAGCAGCGACAGAGGACTCAAAGATTACATGTCATTTTAATACATATGCACATGCAATAAAATGGAATATTTTTTTCTTAACTACAGACTCTGTAGCGAAGCCCCTTCTTCCAGTGAGAAACTCTCATCTGCAGGCACAAAGGCAGAGAGAGTCAGAGAGAAGCAGACGGCCTGAAAAATCCTATTATGGTTTATTTTCAGGCTTAAATAATACAGAGGATCTTAGAAAAAAAAAAACAAAAGCCTGTCAAGGAGAAAAATGAAGAGATGATTTGATAACTCAGAAATCACAGCGACTTGGCCAATCATATCGTATGCCACTTCTACTCTCTGTCTGATCTCCACCAATCAAAGGGCTGTAGTCACAGCAGAAAAGCCGCATGCTGCAGTAAGAGCAGTTCAGCTGTCACTGTGTCGAAACAGATGTTTAGACAACACTGACAGGATGACATGAGCTATTTTTAAAAGGGTTACGCCACCCTGTGGTCAGGAGGAGTCAATACAGGAGAACTACGACAACACAATATTCCAAAGAAATATAGAACCTACAATGAAGGAAGGCAAAAGACAGACAGAAAAAACCCTGAAATTCACAAAAGCAGGTATCTGAAAATGCTTGGGAGGACGGCACACAAGCCCTCATAACCTCCACATCTGTTTAAAGTTACTTAGCCCGAGCTCTGCCTGAGAGTAGTTATTCACCGCAGATGATCTGGCAGGCCTGAGGTAATAAAATGTATAGTGCTGCTCTGTTGAGTGATGAAACAGAATGGCTGCCGGTCTCTCAGTTTCTCATGGACTCCCCAAGTTTCATGGCAGCCCAGCACCGTGCCCCATCTGTGGGCATTTTAAGCACAGCTTGCCACTCCTTATCGTTTGAGCATGCCTGGATTGTAGTAAACTCACAGGCTCTGTGTGTGATTGAGTGGGATGTTGTCCGTAGGGCATATTTGTTTTAATTCACTGTCTAACACATTTTGACACGTTTGTACAAAAAAACAACACAAGTGTACAATACAAAGTCATCCCATAACATCATCACATTGCAGCTCCGATCTGTAATATATGTGATATAGTGATTAGGCCATATGACACAGGCTGGTATCAGCTTCAGCACAGGGCTGAGAGCCGAACAGCAGTATAACAAGACCATAACCAGCGGACCATCTGAACAAAGTGATTCATCTTCTCTCTCTTAATTAAAACAATTCGCTGAACCACCTGCGTATGGCGGACAGAAGGAGCGGACAGAAATCACCCACGCCCGCTGCGCTCTGTATGAGCTTCAGAGGAGCTAAGCCAGCGCTGCCTGACTCCAGCCCTACAGGGCCACAAATCTGCCACGTTTCTGGGGAGCTTTCAGCACTTGAAAGCCCACTTGAGTCACCCTGATGTTCTTCCCCCCCATGCATCACACCCTGCAGTTTGAAAACGGTGTTGCACAACGATCCAAGTCTTAAAATAGACATGTCAGTGAAAGTACGAGTGTTTAGACTTCAAATGTATAAAATGTTTTTCGTACTTCCACCGGTAGTGATTTTCCCACATGCCAGCACTTACCACAGATGCCTCATGGCTACCCTTTCATTACATACAGTGTAGTCACTGCGCAAAGAGGGGGGTTTGGTGAATCCTACCTCAGATCCCACCTCCAAACGTTTGAGAGGACCTTCGAGTGGATTTTCCACACACCTTGTTTCCATGGCCTAGCCTACATCAGCTCAGTATGAAAGGGTTCCACTCAAAAAATCTGCAGACACTATGGACCTCCAGGACCAGAGCTGTGCCTCCCAGAGCTAAACATTCACCTGCTTCTGTGCCACATGCTGGGGTATAAATGCAGAAGGTTACAGGCAGACAGAAAAGACGGCTTTAGACAACCACCCTCAGCACAGCTGGGACAAATTGTGGAAAATGTCAGCAGTGCTGTTATTCTGGGCAGCAGCAGTGTAAAGCCTACCAATCCACAAGCGTGGCCATTTTCCTCATTATCCTGGTACTAACGAACACCTCTAAACTGAAAACCTGCACAACCGGAAAATACAGAGGGATGCAAGCGTTCAGGCACAAAAAGACAAAAAAAGGAAAAAAAACATGAAGCAGCGTACGACTTTTAATGTTTCTAGTTCTGCTCCACTTTTTCCCACAAAAGCATCACACAGAGAGACAGTCTGATGCTAACAGACAAACACAAGCACACAAAGTCACACTAACATCAGTTAACGTTGCTGAGTGACTCCTCTCAGCTGTGTTCCACAAAGGCATCACTGCCCCCCCCAATACACATACACACACACACACACAAAGACTGCCACATCAGCTAATGATTTCAGATGTTTCTAGTCTCTTCTGTGTCTCACAGGCACACGCACGCTCATGTTCTCCACCTAAACGCGTTCCTCTAATGATCCCATAGGCAGTGTCTGTGTAGTTAAATGAAGGGGACGTCATCGGTGGCATTGACTGCATGCATGACTGCGCTTTACGGGGTGAGATAAGGGCCTAGGAGCCAGTGACCCGCGCATCACCACCACTGGACAGTGCCACGCCCGTCCTGCACCTCTGTGTGTGTGTGTGCTTATGTCACTGTCTGCATTCTCAGTGTGAAAGATGGACGTAGTTCAGTGTGTGCGTGTAAAAGAGAGCATTTGCTTTGTGTGTGTGTGTGTTTGTGAAAGAATCTGTGCGTGTGCGTGCGTGAGAATGTTCAATGTCTGTTTAAGTGTGTGTTAGACAGTGTGTGTACATCAGTGTCTGTGTGTGGTGTGGATCTCCATGGACAAACGGAACTGTGCATGCGAAAGAGAGAGAGGCCTTGCATGTCTGTATTTTGTGTGTCCCTCTGCGCGTGACAGAGAAAGTAAGGGCATGCATTGCAAACGTGCTTGCGTGTGTCTATGTGTATGAGAGGAGAGAGAGAATAAGAGAGAGGTGCACATGTTTGTATGTGCGTGTGCGTGCGCGTGTTTGTGTGTGGGAAGCAGGGGTGAGGGGTCACGGAGCCGCGCTAGCAGCTGCTTAGCCAATGACATCAGCTCCATGTGGAGGAGCCAGACACCGGGAGACTTCTGCAAGCGCTCAGATGCGCCACATCCGCGAGACTAATTACAGCCGCTCCGCCGGCCCGCTGAGTCGGGTGTGGAGGAGTGCTGAACATCAGCGAAAAATTCTGTTTTAATAAACAAAATCCTTCGGAGACAACCTGGTCCAGACGGAAAGGCGGCGACGACGGCAGCGGACGCAGAGCCCGGTAACTCAGCGCACTGTCTGGTGCAGCTACTGCAGGCTTCAGTGTTCACGAGTTAAAGATGCAGGCCCACGTTTATGTGACAGTGCAGCACAGCGCGACTGGCAGTTTTACCATTTTCTTCAAAATACTCGCACCTTACCATTTGAAGCATTCGTCTACGAGATTCAATAGTTGCAGAGATGTATGATACTGGCAAATAAAAACAGGAGTTGAGCAACCGTGTTATTTTGTAAACATCTTTGTGAAAGTTTATGTTTTGAGGAGTACAGTACAAGCCAATCAGAACACAATGCCACCATGTAAGTACCTCTCAGAAGCCAAAGGGTTCAGTTTCACAAAAAGTTCCTAAACATTTTCATGAGGAAGGGAGAGCAGGAGACGGGGAGAGCAAGAGAGAGAGACAGAGAAAAAAAGTCAGACAAGAGGAGAAATAAAGAAAGAGAATCACATCAATTTAAAAAGGTTGCTTTAAAATGTCTGAATTCTTGTCTGTCCTGATCCCTCAATCCCTCACCTGCTTCTTATTGCCGTTTATGTATGGCTGAGGAGCGTACTGCAGACATCCCTGGAGGGAATCCAAGGGGCACAAGGAGTTCAGAGCGAGGCTGGGGCTGGGGGGGGGGGATGGAAATGAGGGGGTCCTACACTCCCTCTCGCTCCTGGAGCCCTGCACAGCCAATCAGCTGAGAGGCATCAAATTAATTTAAAACAGAGGTAGGCCAGTCTCTGTCCAGCGGAGCTCTGGGGTCTCCTGGTATCTCTTATTACTCGCCTTTTACTCAATAAAACAAACAGCTGACAATATGGCTGACCAGCCGCCTCACCTGGTTACTTGGGTCTACGTTGGTTACTGAGTTTGGGGACAAAAAACATAAACCCAGTAAACTTTGTGGTGAGTCCAGACGAGGAGTATCCGACTGATTTATGAAAAAAGAAAACCGTACTTTTTGGACTTAAAATCAAATTATTTGGATTAACTGTACTGTCGTAATTCTTGCATGTAAAGAAATAGTTTGCTATCTATCCAGAGATTACCCACCTCACAGCTGTTACCTAAAGCTACTGCTATTTCCTGACGGACAGTGGTAGAGGACCTCTCGCTGTCTAGACCCGAGTGGTGAATTTATAATGAGCCTCATTTGGCAGGTTCATAACTAGGAGTCTGACAAAGCCACTCTCTATGCTGTGTAATGATGCCATCCAGATTCTGGAATGTTCTTTGCTAACAAACCAACAGTCGCTTACTGCTTCTGACAAATCACGATCCCATGTAGGCTGGACTCCATTCTGAAGATGCTGTTTAGGGCGAGACAATTATCTGCTAGTTCTTCTGTAATGAATGTCGACTCAGGCAAGCATTTCTGAGGAGAACAGTAAGCTTGCAGGCAGGGTATGCCAAAACAAAACAAAAAAAAAAAAAGTTGATGAATGTTTTCCAGACACTATCAGAAAATTAGTGTCTGGAGTCCAGCATAAGCCATAAGAGTCTCACCCCCTGCTGTGAGTTATTCTGCTATTGCCAGACACTGTGTCAGTGTTGGCTTATTTATTTTTTCATTTAACCAGAGCAGTCCTGCTGAGAAAGTCTCTTTTACAATGGAGGCCTGGCCAAGAAGGCAGTAGCAGACACAAAAAACACAGAGTAACAACATACAGCAACGTGTTATATGTACATATACTTATACCGTCTGCTGAGAGTAATCACATTTCTCTGCAAATGGAAATTTCAAAGCCAAATAGTAGCATAGCCCAAGATAAGTCCAAAAAAATACTGCTTAATGATTAAAATATATATTTAAATACACATAAAGCAGCGTACACCACTTTCTTCCATGCAAAAACACAGAATCTGCACGGCATAGAACGGGCACTGTAAATTGACAGCTTGAATGTCAGCTTGAACATCACTGCTACCTTAATTAAAGCCCTAACAGCAAAAATGTAGAGCACCAATTTCCTATTTTGATTAAACAAATCATGGGCCAAAATTGAGAGCTTCCCTCTAGGAGAGAGCGAGAACGAGAGAGGACGGACTGGAAGAACAAAGCAAACAGATTAATGACTCCCACGCCGCCCACGAGTCTTTCTTAAATCTACTTCTATGTCCATATATACATGTAGTCTATAGGACATCATTACCTAAGTAACCTTTCTTTCCTTTTCTTTTGAAATGGTTGCTATTACTGTCAAACTGTCAAAACGGTTTAATAAATGCAGAATATGCCTGTGGGCAATCATGTGTAGTTTTCTGTCACTTGGGGATGCAGAGATTATTCTAATCTTTTTTTTTAAAAAACCAAGGACCTGTGTTTAAATTTGTCCAAAAGAAAAGTTAACAACTTTCTAAGCGTCATTTAAGCAGTGACAGATAAGTACTTGTACAGGGAGCTCCATGTAAAGCTAATTAGACCATCAGATCCTATCTAATTTGCCTCTCGCAGTGAGGTAGAGAAAATGAAGAAATCAAACTTACGGCCTTTGGCCTCACCGGAGCAGGTCACCCTCACCGCGCACTTCCACGCCTGCCGCAAAAGAAAGCAAACAATAACCGTGCACATTTTATGATTCCTTCATCTCACGGCGAACGAGCCCTGTAAAACGCCGGGACTCGTCGCCCCTGGATTCAGCCCACGCACCGTTCAAACAGCCGGATGATCACCCGCTGTCACCCTCCGTTAAGGTAATCCCGTTTGACTGTCTGTTTTAAATCGTCGGTTTGACATCACGCCCTCCGCAACTTTTTTTTTTTTCCTCTCTTGCATGGCCGCTTCGGGGCCAACTTTATCGATACATCTGAAACGATGTCGCTTTTCGCAGAAGAGGGTGAGGACGCGACCTTAAATGAAAGCATTAGTGGTTGCGCTCTTAATGAGAGATGTATAGGTCTTAGATGCACTCGTCCCGGCCAAGAGAGATTAGCTCCGCTATGATCAACATGCCCAGGCTTTATGGAGAACATCAAGCGTTTAAACTTTTATTTTCTAAAAATCAAAACATCAAATGAATACCCGAGACTTATCGTTTTTTATTTCTGTCAAGGACAGAAGGGTAGAATAATTTGCAATCAGATCGGAAGGATAAAAAACTGAGCAGGAAAAAATAACCCAGAGAACAGAGGAGACGTTCAAACAGAATATCAGATTAAGGATCTGTCTGGAACCTAGGTCTGTTGTGTACGGAAGAACATTTTATTCAGTTTTATTTAATTCCGTCTGCATTTAACCTTAAATCCCATTTCACCAGATTACCAACACACATCAATTAGGCTAGGTGGCTGCCAAGCCACATCCACTGTACTATGCAAAGAAGAGCCCAAACCTCTTTTCTGAAGATAAATGCAGCTAATTGTACCACAGTAAATAAAAGACTTGTCGACAAGTGATGCAGGTGAAAGCAGATTGGTGGAAAAACAGTGGCTGAAGGTCCACGTGTTTAAGGCCTTTTCACATGTTACTTGAGCTGGATTGTTTACCGAGAAACAATGGCACTGATTAAACCTGAGAGGTGTTTTCAGGATATAATCACACTGGTTTGGAAATGTAAGGTATGGACCCTCAAAAGAAAACACATCTTAGGTAGTGGGAGAAGTTATGGTTTAAGGTAATTGAGGTTATTTTATTTACATGACTGAGATCTAAACGTCAGCAAATAACAGCACCACAGCTCTGGGTGTTGAACCTGCAACCTCCTGATACCAGTCGTTGTGACCCATGAGGTTCTTTGTGACGTCATAATCAGACTGTTGACTTATCTAGTTCCAGCCACACACAGACGGTGCCGCTAACGCCATGCTGGGCTCGCACGCGATCCTATTGGCTCGACCCTGGATGACCAGCCCTCACCCCAGCTTGACACTCAACCAACCTCTCTGCAATCTCCTGGCAGCGTTTTCCATGACAAAAAAAACGGGCTACGCTCTGTGTGGCTCACGCCGATCCAATGCCCTTTCCTCTCTGCTGCAGCTAAGGGTGTGCAGGGGGCAGAGGGGCAGGGGGGCAGGGGAGCAGGGGAGCAGGGGGAAACTGTACGCCGTTTGAACCTAAGGCCTTTGGAAGTCCCGCACCCACTGCCTGAGCAGACCCCAGATTCGGGTCAGCTCTTAATCCCACTGTTAAATCGGATCCCACATGACACTAAGGTTAATTACAGCGTCCCCCATGCCCACTTTAATTATATCCAGGGAGAAAGTAAAGGCTACTGCGGCTACGCTAGTGGAACCCTTCCCTCAACCACCCCCGCCACCAAACCCCTGCCCCTCCCCACCCCTGCATGCCTGGGCTTTCAGAGAATGATATAACCTCCCAAAAAAACATGCACACTTTCCAGCGCCGGGTGGTGAACCACCACTGATATATTTAGTGGCTCAATGTGCTTAGCGTTAGCGGTGGATCAATACACTACACTGGCGATGATTAGCTGATAACAAGCGTTAGCGCTGCTGACCTATAAGCTGGGTAATGCTTCTCCCTCTCACTTGCACTGACACACAAATGAGATGCCTGTTACGTCTGTGGAACTGCATTATTATTTTATGGAATTTCTTTTTTTTTAATTTCTTTATATATTGTGGATCTGCACTGCGGTTTCTTCCCTTGTTCCTGCTATTATAACGCATAGTTCCTCCCCTGATATTAGCTGGGCTGCATGACTTATTAGTGACTAATGATGACACCATCCAGTTTAATCACAGTAGAGCATCATACACTCATTAAAGGATGTAACGACTATTCAATTTGCATCAGTGCCTTGACTTGGATGTATTCTATTGCACTGATTTTGAAAGTTAGAGTTGGTTCATATTGTTGATTTTAATGAATGTGCACTGTTTTGGTTTATCTTCTGGCTCAGACTTTAAGCATGAATACCCAGTAAAAAATTAAGGCTATCAATCTGTTTCTTACATCAGCTATTCACCTTGTTTGGGAATCATTCTGCATCAAAATGCACCATACAGAGTGAAGACTGAATCATTGCGTGAGAGTCTATGTACTATATAACTGTGAAGTCAGTTCTGTAGTTAGGGTAGTTATGTAGTTATCAGTCACTGTATACAGACTGTTTTGTTTTACACAATAGATGTAACATGCTTAGTCTTTTAAAACAAAAATAACAACAAACATTCTCCCTTTAAGGGTAATAAATGCAAGTGAAACTTTAGCTGTTAGCTATTATTATTTAGCTTTAGATGAGTGATATTTTGATAGTGTTAGCCAGCTCGCTAAATGGTTTTTAAATCTGACACTCTATTTATCCTTCAGTGCCAGACACTAAAGCTCCTGTTTTCCAACACAAAATGTTATAAAATTGTAAATGACAGCCCCTATAAAAGTATTTGTTTTAATATTTGAAGAAATCAATTTTTAATGCTGTCTGTGGATATAAAAAAACCAGATCAACAAAAATCATAATATACATGCCTCTATTCCATTCACAGTGCCTCATTCCGTACTCTTCCTTTCTCACAAGTGGAAACGGTTGTCATGGTAATAGTACAAAACAGCAACTGAATGTTTATTCTGTACTATATTTAAGGTTATACATGTAAAAACAGCATCTAAATGTTTCATGTAATTATGATATTGTTCAGAATGTTTTTTTAAACATTCTGAACAATAATAAAATAAAAATAATTTTTTAATTAATTAATAATCAATTTATTTTCCTTTTGGATAAACAAGCTCTAAACTCCTTAAAATGCTGACCCATTGAATGGGAAAACCATGTTGGTATATAACCTACAGAGGAACCTAAGAGTGTGCACTGCTGGATGTACCAAGCACACACCAAGTTTTCTGACCTTATGATTCACATTCCCTAATTTGTTCCACATACATCCAAACACTCATAGAATTGTGGCATAGACATATATATATATATATTTTTTTTTTTTTTTTTAAAAATTACATCTTAAGAGGATGACATTCTTCTGAAGTGAAAAAAATAAACCATTAGCGATAATTACTGGCTCCAGAGCTGAGGTGTAGGGGTCGCTCTCAGACATTTTGAGCAGCCATTCTTTATCGAGCAGCCAGGCTCTGACGCAGACCTCTGTACGAGCTCCTACTGAACACTTAAGAAAGGTCTCCATTTGCCTGTGGACACAACAGGGCCCATTTTACCCAGCCCCTCTCAGGTGCGCTTTATTCACTTGCCCGGACGCAGTGTGCTTAATCCGTCCTCATTTGGAAAATTTCCAAAATAATCTCCCCCTCTCTTGTGGCAGCATGTGCCCTCTGCAGACCTCTGGTCCACATGCTCAAAACAAAGGGGTGAGGAGCTCTGCTTGAGTGTGTCCAGAACAGATTGTTTTTATTTGAAGTTGCGACCATGAATTCTTGAGTCTGACCAGGTACTAACCTGCTGGGTACCTTCTGTCCGCTCTCCTTCCTAACAACAGGGGTTTCCGGTGCTGTATTACATTAAAGAGCATCCCCAGCCACAGTACTGCCCTCAGCCAGGTCCCATACATACAGAATCTTCTGACGATGCATCACAATGGAATGTTTTCGGGTTCAAAGGTCAAGAGAGAGAACTTTCAGTGTGGAGTTCCACAAGTTGTCCACACAAACACCAATAAACACGAACAAACGCTGACAATGAACGGTGCTATATTAGCATGCACCACCAGTTTGTGTTTTCTGGCATCTGTTCATTCATGTTCAGTCCAAGATAAATGTGTTAATCAGCGTTATTTTGAATTGTTTGACTCATAGACTTGAAGACAAGCATAGACTCCATTACCAAAAAGAGAAAAGGTGGCATAAAATGAAAGAAAACATGCAGCCTAAAGTGGCGTCTTGCTGGGGTTTGTTTAGACAGTGGGCAGTTGACAGCTGGTTTTATGAAAACTTCTAACCAACAACCAGCAGTTGCTAACTTTGGATTGCTAGGGTTTGACCAACATGCAAGGAATTTTGGGAATAGAGAGTATTTGGTGGGTGGACAGAATCTGTGACTGCACAGGTCTAACAATCCTGCACACTCAATGATCAAAGGACGCATGACTCACGGCTGCGCTCCAAACCGTCACTCTATCGTCACCCCTCACGCTCGCTAGTGATGTGTTAATGAGGTACCATGACACAAAAAAAAAAACTACAAAAATAACAATTACCTGTCCACCACTGGCTTGTTTCAACTAATCAAAAGCTCTTGCCCTTTCCAACAAAACACAATGAAATGTTCAAATTGGTGGGTTATTGGTAATACATGGTAGCTCCACCCATTTTGGTGTCATGATAAGTTTAGCTCCAATCACTTGCAGGACATGTGGCCAGCACCTCAGCAACAGTCATGCGCGGAGGAGGATTTTGGGTGGGGGGGGGGGGGTTACAGGAGAGCATTTGGCTTTGGGGTGCACCGTGAGCATCCTGCAGTTTATCTGGGCAGGTTTCACTCCGTCTCCCCACACCTGCTTCACTTGAAAAGAAGAGCATTGTGGGATACGGCCGTCTTTGTACCATTTTAAGTTGCTGGCCTGTTCACAGTGCGTGTCTGGGTGCCTAAGCCATTGCTGAAATTCACTACCAACACCGAAAGACAGCCTCAATACCGAGGGAGCGGCTTTTTCTTTTTTACAGAAACAGAGCAACATTTTAAAAAACAAGCAAAAACAGATCCCCCAGTGAAATAATTCCCCTCCAGGAAAGGGTAAAATACAAATGTCTTTGCAATAACTTCATACAGCACTTGGGGTAAAATGTGCCATTTGATTATAATATTCAATAAGTAAATGAATGAGAAGCCTACATTTTCCACAGGTTTAATGATTTTTTTCTAATTTTAGTGGTGACCCCGTACTGACTCAAGCATATATCTGGCCTGCACCCATTGAAACACACTGCTTTTTTGACAATAAAATCAATAATAAAATGAATGAGTTGCTAACATATTTAATTGGCTTAATGATTTTAAAAAGGCCTGAACTGTAGCCATTCTGACTCACTCCGCCACAGACGGCATGTTGTTCAATATTCTCTCTGTGAAGCTACAGCCAGAGTTGCCAGACTTCTTGAATATTCCCCCCTAATGAGGGGATTTTAAATAATAATTGGGTGTTCCACAGTAGATGTGTATGTGACTCAATGGTAGAGAGGGGATTTCAAAACAAATTATGGGGGAAAAATAAAAAAGCGATTGTGAAAAGTAGTATTTTTGGGGAAAATTCAAAAACATACAGCAATACTTAACACTAATATCTCATGCTCAGTAGCATCACTCTGTGTGCCCTTATTTCTGAATTTTTGAAACAGGAGACCCTTGTCTAAAATGTTTCTGGCTTTCTTTCTAAGAGCGCTGTGTGGCACTGAGGAAAGGGTTTCGGCATGAAGCACCTCGCTCCCGGCTGCTTGTTTGTTTACTCATCACGGACAGAATGGAAATGGAAATAGAGGCTAAAGGAATATCTGGGACAGCGTACAGAACCATACAGGATCCAAAAAGAGGAGCACGCCAGCCAAGGGCACAAACAGTCCCACCTGGAGACTCACTGGGGGAAGACACCACCAAATGTGTAACTGCTTCAGCTAAGAATGATCCCCACACTCCCTAATATTCAATACAAATTACAGAATCAACCTCCAACTCACACTCTGTAAAAAACACTGAAATCCATATCTGAATGCCAGGTTTCAAATTATAAAACTGAAATTGTGATTTTAATTTTGTGAAATTCAGTTTGATGTGATTAAATAAATGGGCATCATCTTGAATTGCCTTAAATAATTTATTGACCTCATTTAATTCTCCTTAAAATACCATATATTTTATTAAAGCTTTTTTAATTAAATAATGATTGACAGATCTGTTGACCTTTTTGTTTGGTTGTACGATCTATAGTATTAATATTTCTTGGAGAAACTGTTTCAGGATTTATTCATTGAGTACCTACTGATCTTAAATGGATGACATCCTTTTAGGCTACACATTAATCTGAACTGCAGTACGGCGGGTCAGGTTAAAATGGAGGATATAAACAGGCTAGTCCGCTACACAGCACAGCAGAGGCCTGCAGTGAAACAGGCCTAAACGCCTCCCGTTGCTCCTCTTCTTGTCAGCGTGACTGCAAGTGGAGCATTTGAAGTAAAGCACCGTGACAGATTGTCACAGGAGCAGACCATGTATGTGTAGCGAGGGTGAGAACGCGGAGCTCTTTCAGATACATGTAAATGCAGGGTTTGTAAAGGGAGCGAAAAGCAGATCGGATTTCATTACCTCGCTTGAGCATTCGTTTCACCTGCACGTATCATGAGGAAGCTATGAGAGGAAAAACGTGGAACTTCCCTCGCTGATCAGCGCTGTTTCACAAACCTTCCAGGCCCATAGTCCATTTAACAAGCAAGCACACTGTCTTTGATGAATCCTTTCTTACATGCAGCCTAACACATGTGCAAATACGTAAATTCAAATAACAAAACAACTGTACACTATAACTAGAGCCGTGCATCAGTGTTCATTTTGGAAAATACTCTCAGCGAGTTTGAAAATACTTTGTTAGTGAGTGCTTCATTTGACTGGTCTATGAGAAGTATGCAACATAGGTCAAGTTGTTGTTCAATATCTAGACCTAGACCATTCTTCCCCAATAGATATAATGCAGTATATTTTAAGTATGTGGCAAATATATTGCATTTCCATAAGGGAACTCAGTCCCACTCACAACCCATAAACAGGTCCAGACCCACAGTCTGAGAACAACTGTATTCAAATGAGCTTCAGGTTCCGCCTGGGAAAAAAACAATGTTTTAGAATTTTTTTTTTTCTAGAAAAGAAAAACAATTATGCAACCTATCACTGGATCATTTCTGACCTCATTCACTGTGATTGGTCAGCCTTACATTTAAATGCCTCTCAGTAGTAGGCACTACAGCAGTAAAGAGGTCACATGGGCTTGTATCTCTGGCAGAGGCTGTCTGGTTTGGAGCCAAAGGAGCAGTCAGTTTTTAGGTACTCTCCTCCAGACTCCCTCTTGCACACTTTGGTTTCCAAGGCCTGTTTTAGCCATCAGAGAGCGCCTGCGTAGGTTACTCCACCACCCCACCTTCTCTCCCGAACACTCCCACAGAGCTCCTAATCCTTCCTTGGGAACACAACCCAAAAAAAAAAAAAAATCATCCCTGCAGTCCACGAACTGCAAAGGTGGAAAATCACCCATAAAATGTTTGGATATATTCCATCGCTGCTCTCTCTTTCCTGCCGTACCCAGGGACCTTGAACACCTCAGTATACTGGGTTCTTACAGAGACAGCGGCCTTGAAGGTACATTACAGCATCTAGTTGTGTAGCCACTCAAACCACTGCCAATTCCACTGTGGTCCATATCCCCTCTGCTGTGCAACGTTCAGCTTACTGTCCTAAAGCATATTATTCAAGGGAAAGATCTTAAATCTCTACATGATACATCCTAGTGATGTCTGAAATTAAGTTTCATAAACCCCTTTTGGGTGGACGACTGCGTTCAGCTGTCAACCAATGACGTGCTCGGACCAATCAAAAATCTTCTTTTCTTTCCAACAGCCAATCATTGGTCCAAATCAGTAAGCCACCGATACTACATGGTAGCTCCTCTTCCCCCTCCCATTTGTGGTTCCGTGCAACTTTACTCATCCATCACTATTACATCCCACTACATCAGCACAGGCCTATAAGTGTGCCGGCTGTATTCATTACGCCTCTGTGTCAGCCCAGCAGCTCTGCACTGGGTGTACTGACTGTATGTCACAGGTCTCACGAGGCTTACGCATAGAGGACCAAGCCCAGCTCCCAGGATCTCGCACACTTCAAACAAATGCGAACGCACTGCACGACCCACTATATTCATTTATTCATTCCCACCATTGAATAATTATACACAAGTTGAACTGTTAAATCCATCTGCAAGAAATAAATGAGCTCCACAGCAATTAGTCAGAAAGTGTTAGGCATGCACAGATTTTCCCTCACCGTGTGAGGACCTCACTCTGCAAGGCCTCGGTCCATGGACATGCACAGGGACTCTGCTCTTGCTGCCAAATCCTGTTGGCCATGCATGTCATGTGATATCAGCAAATGTGCGAGATATTGATCTGTGTAAAGCTGACGAACCTCATTCTTACTGTGACTATAGACAGTCACACAGATTATGAAGTATTTTACCAAACTAATCCAACACTGCCAAGCGAGCACAACACGAGTGCAGGAAGGAAGAAAGAGTAGACTGGTTTCCAGAGGAAATCCTCAACATTGTTCAAATTGAGAATGTTGTTCACTATTCAGTATGATGTATGTAATGAGCTTTCAGACCTTGTATTGCTCAAAGACATTAAAAACCACAATACCCATGAATCAACAGATGTGTTTGTGATTGGACATTGTCACTTAATCCCATACCCTTTAAACAAGGAATCCATGGTAGCGATGCTGCACTCATGGTTTTAGGATACTGTGGACAAAAAACTGCCTTGATATTAAGTCCCTGAGATGCTAGAAACACAAACAAGAGAGTCAAATGATGCAACAAAAGAATGATAAACGTGATGATATGCTATAGAAAAACCTGATGTTTCCTTCTGAGTTCTTCTGCTTGACTGATGGGTTTCTGTCAGGTTAGCCCGGCAGGTGGCAAAGAGCAGGGACTTTGAGTGAATCTGGGCCCCAGACACCTCCCTTTCCCCTCAAGTCAACAGGGAGTGATACTCGCTGTGAAGCATGAAGTCAAGGGCCACTCTGAATGAAGCAATTAACAACTAGGACCCAAGGCACTCAGAAAAAACACTTGATCACAGTCAAAGGAACAAACAGATTGTCTTTTTATAGCCAGCGAGCAGACACTATGCATGTCAAAAAAGCTTTGGGGAAATGTTTGGCTTGGAGCCTCTAACGTTGCTGGCCTGCCGTAAGGGATTACTAAAGTGCCTAACTAACCCCTCGCTCCTCGATCATGTACGACGCTTTCCATTTCAAACGTCCCCAAATATGGTGGTGTTTCCTCCACTGAACGCACAAACTAAAGTGCCTGGGGCTGGAAAACGGTCTATGACCCAGATTCGAATTCACCCTACTTTTAGGTACAGAAGCAAGGTATGTGAAGCAATTTGACTGGCGCTGGAGACTCTAGCATAACATGAGATTTTGGAATCAGGTTACAGTAAATGCATTGGTAGAACAACAAACAATAAATATGACTGTCAAGTTCTAATTTATTAGAAATACTAATATAATCTGAGGGGAGACATACAGTTGAAATCTGATTTAAGATGCATCTTCTATGTCATTTCACTGTCTAAACAGTTGCAGTGCAGTTACTATTTCAGTTTTCCCATCTACAACGGCTTCTTGCAAGTGCCCTATGGGTAACATGTTTATGAGGAACTGTGGCGACACAGCAGAACCCTGCAACAATGACAACAACTAATTAATTTATGCATTTCATTAAACACGAACCCCATTGAACATCATCGATTTCGCTTGGGCCATAAACCTATGATTCGCAGCCAAACATGAGACTAATGGACCAAACACGCTTGCCACCTGTTTGCTCCTCTTTACAGTACTGGGAGTGGCGAAACATCTCGACAGGTGCACTGTGCTAACAGGTTCAAGGGGCCTGCAGCATATTAGGCATTCCAACCGTACAATGCAGCTGAAAGGTCGCAGCCCAGCTCCAATGCGCACCTCGTGGTGTGATATCGGCTGCAGTGCTACCGAGAAATTGCTGTGCTTCACACCCACTTTCCATCCATTATTCCTGCAGTTGATGAGTACCTAACGTTAATCGATTAACATCCATCCTGCATAGTCACGGCAGCTGTTGGCGAGAACTGTGACGGTTTGGATGCAAACAGGGGCAGAACCCACCAAGCACGATTAGCCTACGTTACACAACTACTGGCATCAACGTGGGCTTGTTCGGATTTTCTGTTTCTTGTGCCACCTGACAAGACAGCATTTAGCGAAGGGACATTGTCCTCGTCAGTCTATTTGCTGCCTAGCTAGGTTTTCACCTGACAAAATTGTATTTCGCATTCCCATCCAAACAGCTAAGGGAAGGATGCTGTTGGTTTGCTATATACATCTTTACCAGCGTTGATGTTATGATTCTGTTTGACAAATAGTTTCCCCGTTACGATATAAAACATGCCAATGAAAATAAAAGACAGACCTCCGCGTGGTAGGTAGCTGTGCGACACGTTCAACGAAAAGCCAGGACGACGAAAAACAATCGTCATAGTCATCCGGCGAACCTATTGTTTCAGCTTTCAGCTGCCAAGTTGTACACCGTGTTTTAAAACTCGGCAATCATACACCATACGTCCGTTATTTTGCTGTCAAACATGTTTTAATTTCCTGCCATGAATGAATCAACTGTCACTTTTGGGCAGTCCCTAGCAAGCTTTCCTGCCAGCTGTGCACACTACTGGTCGGTCTAGCCAGCGGAACAAAGACCACAAGGAAGGTTGTCATCCGAACAAGAGCATAGAGCGAATATAGATATTCATTCAGGGATGTGCTGCCTTACGCTTTAATATGCATGAATAAAATATAGAAAAATTCTTACCTTGATGCTTCCGAGGTCACAGGCAAAAGATACGCTGCGGTGTTAGTCGGTTAACCGATACGTAGCGTACCGTTACCTCGTAGACCTCTGTAAGCAAGTGGCTAATTCAATCTACACAGTGAACTGCTGGAGCTACCCTCAAGTCTTGCGTCTCGGGAAAGGGGGGGAAGTGCATTGAAAGGAAAATAACTCAATCTGGCTTAACTCCTCGCAAAGACAAGAAAACTAGTTGTTTTAAGTCCACCCACAGCATTTCAATGTGCATAATATTTTGCAGCATTCTTTTGGATTTATGTGAATGACTGCATTACTTCTCAAACAGTCTTTCCCTTCAGCCCAAAATAATAGTTCCCATTTTGCTTTAAAGGGGACGTGCTCATTTTCCCATGAAAGCAATACATAAGTATAATAACAAGGGAACTTTCCTGAAAAAACAAGGAAGAAATATTTTGGTTAATTCGTGTTAGAAAGAGAGACACAATTTTTATTTAGCTTTGCTGCTCACATGACTTCATCGTCATCTCCATGCTGCATGGAGACCTGCTATTTTTAATGGTTTGAAACTACAAATAACAAATGAAAACATTGTTTCAGAAAGGTTTATCTTCGAAAAAAACTTTAGTAAAACATGAGCTACAGGACTGCTAACCTAAAAGCATGGCCTGTCCTTCATCAACCAAGGAGAAGTTTGCTTGTTTGTTTGCTTGTTTTTCAGGGACAATAGCACCATGAGAGAATCACCATGGATTTAAAAGAATAGAGGAGAGAACAGAAGAAGGAGGTATCATGACCATGAACACAAAACATTGCTGGGAGACAAGATTCAGGTGTTGAGCCAGTGGATTGGTCAAAATATGGCATTTATTGACAGCTGATTGTCTTCCCAGTTTGAGCACCATGAGACCTCTTTCACATGTCCTTACTTCAAAGACCTAAATGTTAATTGTCAAATTGAGCAGGTGCCTCTATCCACTGTCCCTCTACATCAAAGGCCTACTGCTCTGCTTATTTTGAGCCAGTTTGTAAACCTTATTTCTGTTCATGTTTTACAATTCGCAAATCCAAAGGTTGTATTTATAGTCTTGTTGTTGTTCTGTAACATTCTGAATCAGGTTTGAAGAGCACAGGCAGACATTACTGCAAAGCTTGTTGAACTTAATCATTTAGCAGGTAACAGGAGTTGTGCAGTCCCTGGGTTTGATGAGAGCGATTCACTACTCAGACTTCAGCCACCCAGCTGTCCAGTAGAGCCACAACTGCAATATGAGATGATGGGGTCAGTCCTGCTGAAACCCTCCTTTTGGGGCCAAAGTCACAGCTAGGGTCATCGGTGGCATGGCAGGAATTTGATACCCGACCATAGGCCATACCAACATGCTGGAGCCTAGTGTCTTAGCCACACTGTCACAGGACTTCATCTGCTTCACAGTCACTAGTCAGATCCTCATCGGTTTTGTCAGATTATAGCCAGCATAATCTATAAATGACATTGTCAATATGGAGTTAATATTGGCATCAAGTTTCTACGGATTAAAAATATGAGACTGTGCATTGTGGCTTATATTATTACAGGCATGTGGATTTATATCATATTATTTATATGATATATATCATATATATTATTTGCTCCAACTGCAAGACCGCTGTATAGGACAAAATGACAGTTACGCACCTGATTATATCGATACATCAGCTCTTTTCACCTGATATAGTTCCTCTTTTGTGGTACGCTGAATGCTTGATTGATTTATACAGTATTTCCCTTAAAACAACATGAATCAACTCCAGATATTCAAATACTGAATTATACTTCCTGATGCTCTGTTGCCAAGAATAAAAACAAAGTACACACATGACACCATTGTGCATTGTGCAGTGAGAACATGAATTTGATTGACGCAACAACTGATTGATTTTCTGGTGGCCAGTGGCCATGGTTATCAGACCTGGTCTCGGAGAGGGTGCTGGATTCCTTTTCATACTTAATCGCATTTTCAGGAGTTTAAAGAGCTGTTAATTGTTTTTTAATTAAATGCTTTTGATTTATAATGAGGGGTGATTCACCCTCTTAATGTCACATTATGTTAGAAACAGATAATCATGTTATAAAGAATGAATATTGCACATTCATGGCAAAGCATTTAAGCAATCAGATCAGACAACCAAGGTGTTCATTTTTGCTTTGTACCAAAGCAGGTTTTTTCTTTTGAAAGAGCTTACATTTTGACAGGCATATAACTGGAGTCTGTGCAAGTTCTAAATGGTAGGAATCGGGACATCTGGTCACTGAAATTAAACTGGTTCTGGAAAAATAAAAGTTCAAACACCAAGCAGATGGTGGCCATGAGCCAAACCTGCACTGTGTTAAAATTGGAGGCTAGAGAACAAAATTATGCATTTGAACACATGTTTTTAGCAACCTAAGCTAATCAAGAAATGGCTTGGAACAAAAGCATGCACAGAGGTCCACAAGCCCGAGGGCTGAGAAGCAGGGGTATGTGTGACCAAATGTTAATTCTTGTATAGCAAACTAGTTTGTTTCTCATTAATATCTTTCTTTGGACTCATTATGTATCTTTCCTAGCTTTCTCTTTTACTATAATGCTACTTACTATTAGAGACAACTAATGACCAACCTGCTTAAAACTGTGCAGCTATATTAGTGGTGTGTTAAGGAAAAAATTTCAACGCAGTGTTCTGGATTTCAAGCATGCACAACGTCAGAATAAAATAAGCTCTCAAAAGAATCTTGTACTCAGCTTTTAAGACTTTTGGCATTATGTTGAAGGTTAAAATATGAGTGCAATTACACTGACTGAGAAAAGGAGTGAGTTTGATTTTTTTATCCATATGATTAAAAAAACAAAACACAGAACTATCAACTACTAAGGCCTAAATAATCAAAGTGTCAGTGCAATCTGACATTTAAAGTGATGAATAATTAAAAATAAACTCCAGGAACATGGATAATTTATTCCTTTTTTTCTGGTAAAAGTGACTACCCAACAACCAGAGATGTGCGCCACTATCTTATGAATAACATTCAAGACGAAGCAATCCGTCTGCAAACTGTGTTAATCACAGCTTGAGGCTTATTGCAACAGCACATCAATGCCATTCTGAACAGTTTCTCATTTGTTGTTGTTTGTTTTGCAGGAATCTAAAGTGTCGTTTTCTGTCCCTTCATGCACACAGACAATGACAGGCTTGGGTTAAGACAACAATATCTCAAGACAAAACCCATTTGCTTAAATGATGTGTTGTTGACTTTATTCAGACCGTGGGTTCAGTATGCCCTTCAAGACATACTAAGATTACTCAACCCTGCCCATTTCAGAGGCGCTGCACAGATAAGATATAATAAGGTTAATAGGGATCTGACCCAGCAGTTGAATGGGAATACAGTCCTGCATCTTCACTCCATGCTCCAGGCATTTATTAGGAATTGCAACAATTGGGCGGGTTACCAGTGTCAAGGAATGCCGTAATTTGGTGCCACTCCATTTTGGTCTGCAAGTGCTACTTTGAAACATGCCTTAAAAGGCCTATTCAAGCACAGCCAACCAAACCTCTTTCCCCAGTGATCACTTTCAAATTATACAGAGCAGGAGTGGCCAGCCCTGGTCCTGAAAAACTGTGTGTGGTGTTTTTTTTTTGTGTCTGGTTTTTGTTAGACAACCCAGCCAATTACATGTTAACTCACCTCAGCTTGTTTTGTGGGCCACCTCCTGTAGACTTTCCCCAAAGGGCCTTTAAATTAATTTAGATCTCTAATCAGATATACAGGTTAGATGTACCTGTGTGAACAGATTGGTAGCTCGGCGGAGACTGGGAAGTGTATAGGGAATATATCAGGGAAGTCATTTGTGAATTTTGGGAAGTACAGGGGTCATCAATGTAATTTGCCACACGAGGGGAATTAGGGTGCCTGCTCAAGAAATCACAGTCTGAGATTTAATCATAGCACTTACGACTGGGACCGAAGTTGAGCTGGGGGGAGAGGAACTAATTTAGCATTGTTGTTTTTCTGTCACAAGTCAAATCAAACAAAGAATGGTCTGCTGACTCGCTCTTGTAAATGCATTAGAAAAGGAAAAGGTGGGGAACATTTCGTTTCCACATTCAGGACAATACAGTCTGAGCTGCGGTCAAATTCATTTCAGATCATTCAGTCCAGGAAATGCCTAAAAAGCCCCTAATGTTCAAATCCAGTTTGTTTTTCAAATGTGTTCTTTTTGGGAGACCGCTCACAAAATACTTTACAAGTGACCACATTCGGATTTGTGTGTTCGGGCAAGCTACAGGCTTGTGATGGTTTTCTGAAATGACTCTGCTGGTTGTTATTATTTTTGGCATGGGGTGATGATGTAAGCCAATGCTGGGTCACATGGGGAATGGTGAAAAAACACAGGAGGGCAAAAAATCCAATTTGATCAGTCTGGTACAAGTCGCATGGGCAGAAAACGGATTTGAACGAAATAGGAATGGGGTCCAAAATGGATTTGACAAAAACAAAACAAAACACATATTCCATGTGGCTGCATAGAAGTCACTGAAAAGACCAGATAGAAATCAGTTGTTGGGAAATCAGATCACTTCAAAATGGTTGCCCAAACATAGCTTTAATGTTCTTATGTTAATTTTCTCCTCTGACTAAATAAATTTGGGTTAATTTCCCAAATTGACTGAGTTTAAATGTAAATGTCCCCAGCCTTGAATCAGAGCACTGGGTATTTATTAGCTGAAATGGAGAGGACAGTGTTTGGGGTTTTAGATGAATGACAGTTCAGATTAGCAATCTGATTGTAAGACCAGATGAGTAAATCAACATTATAGAGTTTTTACATCAAATTCACCAAAACATAGGATTTTTAAAATCTATTTGCACGAATCATAACCTTAGATTTTGACATAAGCAGAAAAATGCATGTGGGAACATTTTAAGGTTTTCTATATGTTCTCATATATTATTCTATGAATATGCAAGTACGTTTAACCTTTTCACTGTGACACTGGGATAGATGGGCTGAGGGGAGAGGCATATCAGTGTCTTCTCTGTGTTCGCTTAATTTTCTCCATCGCTATTCATTTTAGTTGGGCGACTTTATTCTTTAAGGTCTGCGCTGATCTGGCCAGGAAATGAAAATCCGATGAGCAGTGATTCGTTAACAGTGAGCTCTGTATCGGGGGGCTGCTTTCAACAACAAGCTGCTGGAGAGATTTCACTTCAGAGGAACGTCTCACAGTTACTAAGCAACAGAAAACTGGGGTGAGAATCCTACTTCTGGTTGTCAGGCAGGAGTACCATGGTGCCTCAACAATATTTAAAAGTAATATTATACTGAATTTATCCTGAACAATACATAACATCAGTTACATTCATTGGTGTGTTTTTTTTATTTGTGACTACTAATAATGAAAATTCATATATTATTATTATTTTTGATGGTGATGATAATAATAGCAGGTCAAAAGCAACGCTGGTTTGCAGCAGTAAACATTTAAGTATGGGTGCACAAGACGAGACAGCTGTTCAATACCTTTGCAGAATGAGCCGCCGATTGGTCCCAGTTTTGTGAATGGTTTGTAAATGTTTGTCATCACAAACATTTGTTCATGTTACTAATTTGTTTTCATTTTTCTGAAACATCACTTCACATTAAGTGGGCAGGCACTGCAACTGATTGGTCTCCAGGAGGCCAAAATTATACATTCTCGCCATTTGTTTATTATCAACTAATCATTGGGGTTTCAGTCCAAATCCCATTACTGGTGTGCCATTCTGTGTGCTATTATTCATAAAGAAGTTGTTTCCCCTAATTTGATACATAAATGTGGAATATCCAGTTGTGCCTCTTGAAATACCTCTGTCCCACCCATACCTATGAGCCCCACAACAAAAGAGAAGGGTCAATGAGGGTGTAGGCTTTTTGTTCTGCTAAAACAAACCTATTCACTTAATGAAGGCCTTGATCGAGGACCATAATTAGCCTATTAGCTGAATCAGGTGTTTTACAGCTGGGCTAAAAAAAAGTCCACACCACATGGATAAAATCAGACCCCTGCCTGATTATGAGGATAATGCCACCCGTGTCCTGCCACTGTGAGCACTGCGGACACATCACAGGCGATTATATAGACCATGGCTGGTCAAGCTTGGTCCTGGGAGCCCCACTGACCATGTTGGTTTTCAACCCAACCTTAACAACAACCTGATAATTGTGACACACTGGACTGTTATTTGTTCTTAATTACACACTTTTACAGTCTGTTGAAGGATGATCCACTCTTGTTGGGTGACATTACATCGGAAACATCATTGTTTAAGACCAAGGTGTGAATAAAATCCAGTACACTAAATGGATCCTCAAGACTGAACTTTAGAGCCACTGATATTTATTCACCCCAAACATGACAAGTCTTGCCTGTGGTACAAAGTTCATCTGGTGATCATTTTAAGTGCCTATAGCGACTGAGCCACTTGAATGATGAATATGACGGTATTCAAGCGAACAGTTTCCTCTTTACACTGAAGCGTAAGAACGCAAACTAAAGATCTAAAGTAAAAGCACAAAAGGCTGTTGCCGACGTGAACTAAAAAGCTGAATGTCTGACATTATGCAGTGGCATTCCTCTCTGCTTCCCAGGCCTTAATAAACAAAATAAAATCATGCATTCCAGTCAGCCAAGCTGAACTTTTTACACGCACTTTTCTGGGTCAACTTGTCTGGCACCTTGGGAGTGTTGTGTCATTGTCATTTGTCTGCGCTATAATCTGAGCATGGTATTACTGAAGTTCAGCCAGGTAAACATCGGGCATGTGTTACTTGCAATAAACAGATGTAAATGTTTATGAATGATTATGAATACTGTTATGTTGATATGTATGGCATGAGAAGACTGGTGCCTGACTTTCCCATAGCTGGCTGGCTCCAAACCTAAACAGTGAATGCACTGAGTCCCGCTCGCGGACAGGCAGGGTTTGTGATTGTGCTCTGAAAGGGTGTGGTCTTGCGGAGCCGGGCGGAGGGGCTCAGTGTGGCAGAACTCCTGGAAAATCTAATGTTTGGAAAAGGGGAGCATTTTCTGAGTCACTCCTCAGAAGGAGTTACCAGCTTCCCAACGCTACTTTTCTCTCGCTGTACTGTGTGTGAATGCAGAGCAACGCATCACAGTAAAATGAGGGTAGGAATGATCTACTATTGAAGTATCAACTAGAAGCTGCACTTACTTTCCAGGCTTATAATTATGAGCCTGACTGGCTTCTTGCTTTGATGTGGTACAACTCTGCCCATGTTGCAGGGGCGTACTGTGCTAATAGCCCATGGTCAACGACTACCTCTGACAAGTCCCACAACATAAATAACAATCCACCTAAACCGCTCCAGTCCACCATCAGAAATCTGCTGGCACCAGTCAGACTTTAGGACAGCCAGGCCATAAAAGTCAATGAAAAGTCTCTGATAGTCACGACTCCAGTGTTGTGAGGGAATAAGCAAGAGCACCTCACCAAGCATTGCAGGTTATCCCTTAGATTGATCCTCAAATAACAACTGTTCAGTAACCCCTCTGTTCGCTATGCTTTTTGTGCACTGTATTACAGGTTGCAGTTCTGAGCATCTCAAAAGAAGAAAGAGAAAAGGTAGGCCTTACTGAGCATTGTAAAGGTTGCTCATAGTTTCCAGCCTTTTGGGTGAAAAAAAGAAAAAGAAAACACTATTACAAAAAAAAATGGCATGACCTAGTAGCACAGCTCTGCTGACATGATACCATTCACTAGAGACCAACAGGGACAAAACCTGAGGAGGCTGAGAAAGCCAGCAGTTACAGGTCAGAGAACAAAAGCCCCTATTACCACAAGCAAACAACATGACACTGCAACACACCAGGAAAACAGAGTCTGCCCGTGGGGGATGAACCTAATGATCAAACATCTAAAGTTCATTAGTATTTCTATGTATGGTCTACCTTTAATGCATTTTTATATTGATTGTTTGACCTATATATGCTGGTTCTGGTTCTCTGTTTGACCTCCCCTCCTCCCCAAGCTCAAGCACATTTACAGAGAAGCACAAAAAGAGCAGCGGTTATGTTAGCTCTAACCATAGTGGACAGAGAGGTCAGGGCTTGCAATACTGGTGTTGGGCACCCGCAGACTCCCGAGGGAATCGTTTTCATTGTGATCACACTTCTGTCTGCTCCACATTCTGCTTACTCACACAGACAGGAAGTGACAGCTCTAGAACAGGAAGGAAGTGTCAGCTGTGGACACAGGACCAGGAGATGAGACCTCTGTGCTACTGAAGTCCTAATTCAGTCTAACTGCAATGCGCTCTGCCCTCACCTTTACAAAATCAAATATGTTCAAGGCATGTTCCATATTTTGTTCTTTTCGTCTTCTTTTTCACATTAGAATTTGTATATGGTTTCTGAAATGAGCAGAAAGTTCATGTCCTTGAAGAAACAAAATACAGTTTTTTTTTTTGTTTTGCTTTATACAGCATGTGTTTCATTTAAATTCTCAGGGTTAACTCTGCACATCATACTTTAACTTTATGTCATCATTAGAAACAGAAATTGCACTAAATTATTGGCAATAAACAAAAAATCAGTTTAAAAAATGAATGAGTCCAAGATGTGGTCTCAAATGCAAAAGAGCAATTCACAAAATAATCAATTCCCAGAGCAGAGCTTTATAACATAAGCTCTAGCAATGATATTTTCCTGGAATGTGACTTCTGTGAAGAGACACGTGCAATGTGAGATTAAAACAAAATTTGTCAGTTCATCTCGAAAAACAATAATCACCATGCAAACAATTTGATTGAATGTGGCAGATCATCAACAACATGGTCTTTTTTTTGGTATTAAAGTTTCATTTTATTGTCCGTGCTGAGACAAATTTTGGGGAGGGGGGATGAAAGTAAAATGAATCCAGATGGTGTCCTGTAGAGACAGCAGGCAGTGATTCAGACTCACGTTCTGGGCATGTGGAATCGGTTAGTGATGACGAGTCCGTATTCGTGACCTTGGCCAAACCTCCTCCACAGCCAATAATGAGGACACATTTATTCCCACATGTGATCTCGATGGTTTCTCCTCCTCCTCCACCTCAGGGAAATCTTAAATCACTTCGTTTCCCACCACCTGCCGGAGTACCTCTCCGGAGTTTTCCAATAATACGCAAAAACAGGCAAGACCACATTTTAATATTGTTTTTGAGAAATGATACAAATGCACTGTGATATATTTGTATTGAGCAGATCAAGAGATATTTAACAGAGACACACAGGGGGGCACCCACCTCCACACTGTAACCCCCCTTTAACTGTGACTTTTAAATCTGTGTCTGACTAAATAGTTTGTAACACTTTGTGTAAAATATTATTTTTGTCTTTTTCTTCATGTTTCAAAAATACATGCCAGGAAATCTGAGTAACAATTTCCAACCATAAAAACATTGACATTTGATGAATGACAGAAATTATGTTTCTCGTTAAAGCAGAAACCTGTAATAATAATTAGAAATAAGACCCAACCTTTTATATTTTAGGAACATAATGATGTTAGCAACCGACTGTTCTTCAAACCAAACCAATGAGGCTACCACAATTTCAGTGCTACTGGGTAGTATGTTCAGTTATATACCGTTAAGCCCATAACACAACCTGTCTTGATGGACTGAAACATACATAAAACAAATGAGTGAACTTTGACTGAAATTCTCTGCATGATCACACACATGCACATGCAGGAAACAAAGCTGAAGAATTCCCAGCGGAACGTTTTCCTTGTGCTTCAATACCAAATCAAACGACGTGCATATATTTGAGAATCAAACAGACCATAATGATCAATGCTTTGATGGTTTTCTGTTTATAACCATGTATATATATTGATCATTATATACTGTTGACTTAGATCATATATATATTTATGTATTGGTGTCTTGGCCCACCACATAAGAGATTGCGAATCTCAATGGGATCATTCCGGGTATAATAAAGGTTAAACTAATTTAACAATAAACAAAAAGATAAATAAATAGATAAGATGGAAACCATGATGGTGGATTCCTCCCATTCCCCTCAGTCAGCCCAGGTCTGTGATTTTAGCGTCCCCTGCCTGACTGAAACCAGACACACGAGCCCCCCGGCTCTCCCCGGCTCTCCCATGCTCCCTCACATCAAAGCCCCTCTCTCTATGGACCTGCTCCGGCCCTAAAGTGGAGCTTAAGCCTTCACTTTAATTTTCACTCGGCTAACCACTTCCCCCAAACCCCTGCCACAGAGTCATCCCCTGACAAAATCACAGCTCCTAACCTTCACCCTGGAGAAGCACAGATGAGTAAATGATTAAGATAGAGAGAGAGAGAGAGTGAGAGAGTGTGAGAGAGAGAGAGAGAGAGAGAGACAGAGAGAGAGTGAGAGTGAGAGAGAGAGAGAGAGAGAGAGAGAGAGAGAGAGAGAGAGAGTGAGAGAGAGAGAGAGAGTGAGAGAGAGAGAATGAGAGAGAGAGAGAGAGAGTGAGAGAGAGAGAGACAGAGAGAGAAAGTGAGAGTGTGAGAGAGAGAGAGAGAGAGAGAGAGAGAGAAATTGGGGTCTAGCAGAATAAAATCACAGTGTCAGCACAGAGAGAAGATCCTCTGATTTCTCTTCCCTGGCTCTTATTTCCCCTTGTGTCGGGTTCATATGACAGTGATACTGATCAGGTTATCAGAGATACACAAACAGCTCTCTCTGTTAGGATCTTTTTATCTGCCTTCCAGAGATGGAGTATACCAGAATTTTTTATGTTTACTTCAGTGTTAAACCTGCTTTATACAAGAATACCTTTCGTGAGGATTTGCTTACAGTTAAATGAGCTCCCAACTCTCTGCCTCATTTCTGTTCCATAACACACATAAACATCGTGGCACAGGATACAAAAACACAAAACAACCACAGGAGAGCTTTAAAAACAAGTAAAGTGAATATTAATGGATGCAGTGGACTGGTCATTAAAAATACCTTTTAAAATTTAAATAATTTCTGTGGTTAAAATGCATGGCTTTTAGAAGCTGGACTAAAAAGCCCTTTTAAGATGAAAAAAAGAATTTTGTCTCCTAGTGAACATAAATGAATTTATTGTTTCTAATGAGCACTGGAAACTACATATTAAAATACTTGAATATATAGTAGTGATCACTGGTATTTATGTTCTGATTAAAAGATTAGTAAATATTACCTTTTGCAGGTTACATCTTCTTGTATCTTACCACAGCAACACATTTCTTTAAAAAAAGAACTTTAGTTGTTGAATAGTGAATACACAAAAAATAAAACAATAATACAAATTAAAAACATCTGAAAATGAATTCCTCTGTTATTCCACTATAGGCCTCCTGAACCCAGTTGAAGTCTCGTGCGGAATGTCTGAACTCCTCCACTGACCCCAGTTCAGGACCGATGTTGCCATGACAACTATCTGCAACTGTCACATGCAGTCACCGTTAGTGACCACATGAAACTGAATGAGAGGTTTTGGAGGGTGGATGCAAAGTGCCTTGAGAGCGTTGGTCTGAAGAATGACTGTTATCCCTATAAGACAGCTTCACTAATAAGATTACATTAAGAAAGTTTTGTTTAGTTGCACGCTGTTTTCTTGTACATGTCTCCATCTGAAATGAGTCAGACACAAAATTCCACAAGGGTATTCTTTGCTTGTTTCCTGATTATTGACATATAAAATTCAACAAGGGAATTCATTTCTTGTAGAATCTAAGCAAGTGATATATACAGACATGTAGACCTATATTTTGGGGAGTTGCTATGTCGATGTCTTAAGTGTGCATGATTCATGTCCAGGATGTTTTTGAGCAACCATTGTCCTGTTTATAGTAATAGTAAAACCTTGTAGCCTACATCCTAATAAACACAAGTTTAGTCGGCTTGTTTTCTCAGTGGATGGAAGTCTGGAAAAAAGACCTCAAACAGCTTGAGTCAAACAATATTCAAACTCAAAATCTCATAAGAAAAAAAAAAACATGGCTGACGATTTCCAATACTATTAGACTGTTGCACTGCATGACCTGTACAAGTCACTCTACATTTGATGTGCAAGATATACCAGTCTGCGACTGATTTAAACCTTGCTCACGTTTACAGCAACCTACTGGATTTGTATCACATTTTCCCCGATTGTCTACTGCCATCTAGTGGTACAAAGTACGTATTCAAAAAGAAGGAAATTCTATGTGGAAGACTCATAATGCGCAAAATGTTATGAATACTTTGTAACGAGGGTAATCTTATTTATACTCGGTTGTGCTAGCTCATTTCGTTATCTTATAATAAAGTATACCCTTTCTGATCAATATTACGTCAGGGTCACGCAAAATGGTAGAGAATTTATCTGCAACGAGCGAGCAATGCAAAATGATTGATCTATACCTGGCTGAAGAGCTATGCTAATTTGAAACAGTTGAGCATGGATGGAACAAATATGTGGAAATACATTTACTTTCGGAAGCCGTGCTTTCCACCTCTGTTAACTGCAGAATGGAAACGTAAACCTAAAACTTAAATTCTATTCCATTTTATATTACAACAACATGCCGCTTCTTCCACGTCATATGGGGTGAAGTCACAGAGGTGGCGCATCCACGTCCCCAAAGTCACGGTTGCTACACTTGAGTATCCTTGAGAAAGTTTCACTGGGGCGCAACGTTACATGGCTAAGTGTATTTCGTATGACGAAATGTCCTTTCGTACCACCACCGAAAAAGATTAGGTTTTCAGTGGAGAGAAGACAGCGTTTTCAACTTTGGTAGACACACCGGCCTACAGTAACAGTGGTTTTGCCGCCACCTGCGTTACTTCACTATGTGACGTAACAGAAGCAAAAGTTAAGATTTAATTCGATCATTGAACATGAATTCCGTGAGTTTACAAGTGGTTAGACTTCAGCCGAGAGCCCCTCGCCCTCGTTGAGGGCAGGAGGCAAAAGATGACTTCGCCATACTTACAACGTGGCAGAAAAAGAGCAACTCTGGCGCGAGGCAGGGAGGAGGCGATGTCATACCTGTCCGCCAGCAGTTCTTCGACAGTGACCGTGTCAAAGCGTTTCATCGGCAGTTGATAATGGCGGACACCATGAGAGAAAGAGAAGAACAGATCAGGGAGAATCAGAGGTGGCTGCCGCTGCCATTGAGGACAACAGAAGACTGTTGGAACAGGTCAGGCTTACAGAATCGGAGCTCCTGGAGCAGGCAGGATGAAGACGAGATCTGTTGACAACTTCGTGAGGCAACAGATACGGGAGAGGGAGGAAATGAAGAGACAGATAAGGCTGGATGCAGAGAGAGAGGCAGAAGAATGGCAGCAGTTGCAGAAGCAATATCAAAGGGACAAGGAGATGCAGAGGCAAAAAGAGCGAGAGAGAAACACCAGAATTAGGAGTGCCTACATGGGTCAGATTTTGGAAAGGAGTGCCATGAAAGCAAGAGAGTCAAAACAAGAAGAAATGGAGAAGATGTGCACAAGACAAATGGAACAGGAAAAGGCAAGTTGGACCAAGCTGGTCAATGACACCAAGGCAGAAAGGCAAGATCGCTTGGAGTGGCGTAAGGAAAAGGTGGCACAACTGACAGCTTCCAAAATGCAGGAAGAGACTCATAGAAAAGAACAGGAAGGCAGCAGGGCGCTGGCCAGAGGAAGCTGAACGAGTGCAGAGGCAAAATGAGCGCCACAAATACCGGAAGGCCATGGTGGATGGAATGGCCGCTCAGAGGGAGTTCAACAGTATACAACAAGAACAGGCTGAGAGAGAGCAGAGACGAAGAGAGAGGCAAGCCATCCAGGCTACCGGAGAGATCAACAACCTTTCCATGGAAAATGAAAGGCAAATGGTGCACAGGAAGAGGGAGGAACTGCGTGCTATGAACTACTTCAACCAGCAACAAATAGCTGCAAAACAGGCCAGGGAGAAGTTTGAGAGGGAAGCGCAGTGGGAGTTTGAAGCAAAGAACTTGGAGCAGCTTTTCGATGAGGATGTGCAGTTCCACACTTACACGGCAGCGATGCTCCGCGCGTTTTCAGAAGCAGGAGGGAACGTAAAACATCTCCGCGCGGCTGCGAGGAAGGGAATGGAGAATGTTGATGGTTGTACCTTTGGAGGGCAGAGAGCAGACTACCACATCCTACACGCCACCGATTCTCGAACAGCGGATTACATCACAGGCTCCACTTAAAAAGTCAGTTGAGCTTAAATGAAAAGCTTTACTTTTTGTCTCTGAGAAGACCAGATGATTTTAATTTACAGTTTATGTAGTTTGTTTATCTTATGTCGAAGGAGAGCTCAAAAGCTACATAAAACAAAGCTGAGCACCACAGCACAGTAGTTAACCAGTATGCTCCAAAGATGTGCTCAATTGTGTCCACAGTGCAAGTAGGAACTATTGACATTTGCGTTCTGTATTAGTGATTAATTGCAGCTGCCATTTTGTCTTTCCAGTGAAGGTAATGGTCTGGGCAGGTATTTCTGGAGAGTGGTGGAGGAGTGAAGATGGAGGAGGAGTGCGATAACCGGATGGAGAGATAAGTGTTTTAGAGTAGTCTACAGTTTTCCATAATGTAAATGCTTCATTTTAGGCCGGGAGCATGGGAACTGGCCAGTGCTGAAATGTGGAGTCATCTGAAAGGAATCTGATCAACACACACCTATCTAAGCCCCTGTGATTGCACTCAGATGCATGAGAAAGGGAGAGACACCCTCCCACAACTCATGGCCAGATGAGTGCAAGCCCCCCTTTTTCTTTCTGTCATCCACCCACCCACCCCCCCGAACCCACCCCCCCACCCCCACAGAGACCAAACATTTTGTGTTCCTGTAGGGCACTCATACTCAGTTTATTTACTGCCTTTAAATATCTTCAATAAAAATTTCTTCATGCGAATCGATTGTGGATCTTACCTCAGCATAAAAATTTTGTGGGACATTAGCGTGATCAGTCATTTTGCATGTCACAAGGATGTTTACCATTTTATAAGCCCACTTAATGCAAGGGTGTAGCACCAGGGGGAAAATAGGTTCTAAGTATACAGAGCCCAATGGTTTGAAGGGGTCCATAAAAACCTGGGATATTTTTTTATAAAGAGTGGAGGGGCCCTCAGAGCCTGTCTGTGTGCAGGGCCCAGAATTTCAAGCTACACCCCTGCTTAATGGGCCAACATAGCCAAGTAAAAGTAAGATTGTCTGGACGCACTGTATCCATAACATTCTGCACATGTTATTGGTCCTTCACACACTGAATTTTCTTCAGCTGTAATGCCCAAGTATATTTGAATTGCCATTTCTCCGTGCCATAGATATTGCTGACTTATTTTTTTGCATGGGAAGTTCACACAACATTCACGTCTGGCTGCAAGCCCCTATGTTGATGCAAATGTAAGGATGTGACCGCACAAGGTTTAGTAATCCCGGTATCATAACCAAAGGCATAAAATAGTGTAGCATCTCTCGACACATCAACTGGGAATGAATTGTGAGTTAGGAGGAGAGTATGTGTATGTTGGCATGACTGGGGTGTGTTTGCTATAAGGTAAACTTGTGTGCATGAGAGAGAACCAGAGCAACGTCAGTTTATATGGGATTATACACCGGTGCATAATTATAATTTTGCTACCTGGTTTTGGCTCTGGTGGCCGAGGAACTAACGTTGGTTAATTAGCTTTTACATGGAAGCTACTTCGTCATGGAAAATAAACTAGGTTGTGAAGTTACTCCTCGCACGTGCTCAGTTTGGGGCTGTATGTAGTTGGTCAATTGAAACTGACAGGTGTATGATTTGAGTTACAGGTAGCTATTTGGTTTATTCCGTTCACCTTTAATTAGCTAGTTATATGAATTATAGATTGCGATGGTGTATGTAAGTATTTTTGGTGCTTTAAAAATTCCATGAGCGCTAGATAAATAAGGACTGCAGTGTTACATAAATGTGCCGAAATTTACAACAGTATCCGTGGTTAGGTAACTAAACATAGTGATGGCAAGTAGATGACTTTTGTGGATTTAAGCTTTCTTGTCATTGTTGCTAGGCAATGTTATTGATCATAACTTGTTAACGTTATTGTTGTAACGTTTAGTGAAATCAATACAATAGTACGCTATGTAGTTTTTTTTTTTATATATATATATATATATTTAGCTGTAACTTGATGTTGCAGTCTACTAACAATATTCCCGCTGGCATATGCAGAATGACATTTCGGACTAGCAGTTTAGGGATGTGTACATCCATGTGTTACTGCTAGCTTGTTAGATACTGCTTGCTAAACCCTCGGTATGTGTCACTTTCACTGCTTAGGTATGTTCAGGGGTTGTGCACTACATGTGAATGTTTGTTAACACCGCTCAAGCACCGCTACAGAAACGTTTGAACCCGTTTTATGTGCAGATTATTTTTATGGACATGGACTGATAGACGTTAACAGATACCTTCATAATACTCATAAACGGCATATCTGGGTTCTTTAAATTCGAATAACGGGTACATTCACAGTCACATGGGGGTTTGCCCCGGAAAAGAAACAGCACTTCTTTTGCGCATCACCCACCGCTGAAGTGAAGACAAAATCGCTGTAGGTTATAGGATTCAGTACTTCATATGTACTGTAACGTTTTAGAAAGATATACTTGGTTGAAGGTGCGAGCCTTTTCTCCACACACAGTAGCTGCGAAACATAAAACATTGTCATGTCGCTAATGGCCAAGGTCAGTGAGAAGCTGTGCAATCCTCACCTAGTAGCTAATTGTAGCCTACTGCTGTAGCCATGTAGCTCGTCATCGCTAAAACAAAACCATTGCGTTTGCGATGTAGTAGGGTTTTTATAGTTTTATGCCTGTGTATATCATCGTGCAATACCCAGCATCCTCACGGCCTTTTTAATAAAATGGCTCCAATGGGAATCCGCCTGTCTCCTCTGGGAGTGGTTGTGTTTTGTTTGTTGGGGGTCGGCATAATCTACCACCTTTATGCCGGCGTTATATCCAGCAGAATCGCGGCCTTGCGGAAGCGGCGGACCGTGGACATGCGGGAGCTACTCGCCCTGTCCGTTGAGGCTGCGGTCCGAGGCGGCCACGAATTGAAACGAATCAGGGAGGACAGCCTTGTGGAGGACAAGTCCAAAGGGAACACCAAAGAAGGGGCGAACGAGAAGCTCACATCCGGAGACCTGCTCTCTCACAGAAAAATGTACCACCTAATAAAAAACACATTCCCCTACATACAGGTGAGGAGAGCGGAGGGGCACACCCGCTGAGCAAGCCCTGAAGGCTGCCAAATCGAGATGCCAAACCATGCCAGGCAAAGTGCGCATGTGTTATGAGAAGCCAATACGTTCCTTAAAATGTATAAATTATTGGGCTCATGACTTTGCCTACCTACCCACAATAGAAATAGTTTATCTACTCACACAGATGCATGTTTACTCAAGTAATTGATATTGTCTTATACAAAAATGGAACAACCCAACAAGGAAAATATAGCCTTGAAGGTACATTCCTGGTTTGGTTACCAAATTGCCAACAGGATGTCCATAACAATATAGTTTAGTTTTATGGGTACACAGTCCCATTTATCAGTACAAATACATTTTCCAAAAATTATAATATAAATTAGGCTACTGTACTGTTGGCAACCACCCCAGACTAGGAATTTAACCCTAAACAAATGGCTTTTAGCAGAGACTACAAAATGAGTCAAGTAATCTTAAATCGGGCGTCAAAGCATTCTGTCCGTTCAGTTCTGCAACATGTACCTCCGTTCAGGTGAATTCAGGGATGCGCGATGATGCTGTAGGGGAGGAGACTGCAGCCTGGAACCATGTGATCCCAGCTGACATGCAGCAGATCGGAGACGGTAAAGAGGTGGCAGCGGAGGAGGTGACGGTGTGGATCAGCCCCCTGGACGGCTCTCAGGAGTACGCAGGTACCGAGCGGCGCTGAGCATTCTGTACGCCCGTCAGGTCCTCTGCTGTGTCATCGGGCCCATGGAATCGAACGCCTGTTTTTCCTTTTGCAGAGAACCTTCGCAAATATGTCACCACGATGGTCTGTGTCGCTGTGAATGGGGCCCCTGTCGTTGGGGTTATCCATAAACCTTTCACTGAGTACACAGGTAGGTCATCTCCACCATGAGTGACTTAGTGTCCAAACCACCCCCATATAAATAAATAAGCCAATGTGCATTTAAACTGCTACAGAGCATAAGAACATTCATGCACTCCTCAGAAATGACTGAGTGTACCGGATGAGTACAACTGCATTGATTTACAGGGTTAGAATCAATTATAATCTCTGGCCCATAAAGAGACAGAGGACTTCAGTTAGTCATTCTGAGTTAATCAGTTCCTCCAGGCATATTTTTATACTCAGTGTATTTTTGAAGATAATTCTGCATGAATATGGATTCAGTTGTATCCAAATAATCGAATTGTGGTGAAAGTAAAGATTTCACCATGCATTTGCTAAAGAAATGTAATCGTATCAAATCACTGTGAGGTCAGAGATTTATAACCTCAGTAATTTGTGAAGAAAATACCCTGTGTTGTAGCGCCCTCTGTTGGTGATTTGTAGTGCAGGGAGCTAATCTCTGATCAGATGCATCACTGAGTTGTCATGTTTTTGAGTGCTCTGATAGAATAAGATCAGCTTGTTATTCTGCATGTTTTCTTAGTTAAATGCCAATGTCTCTAATCTACCAAATGTAATTTCCCATTGCCGATTCAGAGAGTTTCTTTATTCAAAAACTGAATGTTACTGAAATTAATTTCCTGATTTGAAAAGCTGAAATGAGGATTCTGCAGTTATAATGGACTGAATGTCAATTCATTTGTTGAAGTGAGCTGAAGTGACTTTAAATGGACCCGTAGCTTCTGTTGCTCTCACCTTGGAGCTCAAGAGTCAGACAGCCATGCATGGATGGCCTGGTTCACATCCAGCCCCAGTGACCTGCCTGTCTTCTCCTGCTCCTCAGCTTGGGCGATGGTGGGCGCGGGGGCGAACGTGAGGGCCCGCTCGGCATACAGTGAGAAGTCCCCGCAGGTCATCGTGTCACGCTCTCATGCGGGGAAAGTGAACGGCTTCATCCAAACCGCCTTCGGAAACGACACGGTCATCCGCGTAGCCGGCGGGGCAGGTACTGCAGATACTGAATATTGCAATGGACCAATCATAGAAGCTTAAAGAGCTTAAATTTCACATACAGTGTTGTGTTGGTTCAACAAGTACAGAGTATTTATTTTGAGTTGAACTGCATATTTGGGTTGACTTCCTCATTTGCTACTCAAAGCACTATCCAGAATAGCTCTCTTACACCTACCATTGCATTTAGTACCATACTGTGGGTTGATGAAATGACGAGTTCTGTCTTTTGCAAGACACAAAATTTTGTGTTATCTCATTGCCTATACCTTTTTATGCATTTTTGTAAGTCGGTCTGGATGAGAGCATCTGTAAAATGGCTAAATATAAACGTATTCCTCTCATGCACCAAAAAAATCTTACTTGTGCTCTTTCTGTTCGTAGGCTACAAAGTCCTGACCCTCCTGGATCCCAGTGATGATACCTACGAAAAGGCGGACATGTACCTCCATATCACTTACATAAAGAAGTGGGACATCTGTGCTGGAGACGCCATTTTGAAAGCCCTGGGTGGTCACATGACCAACCTGAAGGGAGAGGAAATAGACTACAGGGGCGCAGAGGCTAACAATGGCGGGGTGCTTGCCAGCATTGGTGTCGACCACCAAACACTGCTCGGCAAACTGCAGAGCGTGGACAGCCCCAAGCAGAGATAAAGCGCCCACGACCGGCCCCTTCCCTGCCATCCCCACCCCTCCCCACCCCACCCCACGCTCTCCATGTTTTTAAACTGCTGAGGGACAAGTGCAAAGACTAGAGATTGGCTGTTGTCAGGAAGAAAATGAACAAAAAAAAACAACGCCAAAAAATGAATTATATAATGTGAATGAACGGAGACAGATACTGAGTGTGGGGGGAAAGTATTGAGTCACTATGCAGAGTGCCTTTCAGCAGATTGATGTGTGTATGTGTGCAGTGTTTTGAGGGCTCATACTTGCAGAATATGGCTGTTTGGATTTTTTTTGTGTGGATTGACTCTTTGTAAGCAGTATTATGTTTCCTGGCATTGAGGTGTTTGATACATCTGATTTGACGGAAGGACTGTTTTAAGTTGAAAATGTCACATAATTTAATATTTGATGCTCTCTATTCTTCTAGAGCTTTTATTTCTGTATTAGATAGGAGACAGATTGTAAGTTTTTTTTTTTTTTTTTTTTTTTTAAAGGGACAGACTGTGATGTCATCACAATGCGACGCACTGTGCACTCACTCCAGTGTGCACAGGAGGTTGTCCCCTCATCACTGTGATTATGACTTCATTCTGCATCGTGGGGTTGTTCAGGGTTAGAGGCCTACAGTACATGACTTTAACTGGGAACAGCTTAGCTTTTAGAATATCATCTTGGATAAAATAACTATTTATTATCAGTGTAACATATTGATGCATAAGCTCATAATTTGTAATGGTGTTGTTTGCATGTGCACATTCCCTGAGATGGGGAGCAATTGAAAATGTGCCCATTTCTGTCTCTGCAGAGGTGGGGGTGAGCGCAAACCCCCGAGTACTCTCTTAACTGCAGGTAAAGCCTAATATGGTAGATCTGCTGCACTAATTATAAGTAAAATCACTAGCGTAGGCTCTTAAAATAAGCAGTTTTTGCTGGAGAACAAGAATTCTGGATGGCATCTCGTCTGCTATGTGGCAGAGGCATTTTTGCACAAATTTGGGATGTTTTAAATAAGATGGTTAACTTTACCCCTGTGCGGAGGTTTCCTTTTACTCACTGTGACATCTACACACAGACTGTTCCTTACCACGTGTATGTGTTTCTGTATGAACCTGCGCCTTGCTCTCAGCCATTGCCTAACCTTTTTTTTGCCTAACCTTTTGTGTGTTCGAAATGAAGAGGTATGCATGAAAATAGTGGATGAGGATTGTGGATTATATCCCTATAAAGTGTGAATTTACAGATTATGTCAATTGTGCAAATTCTTCCATATTGCATGCTCCACTACAGGTTATTAAGTGTGGAATTTTTGTGCTAAAAGAACATTTTCTGCTGTAAAATGCAGGGAGATTTATTGTGAGTTTATGTCTATACTGAAGTTTATTTTGTATGTTAGGCTCATATTTAATTGTCAGGAAATGGGGTGGTTGGGTTGTAGTGAAAACACAATGTTTTAAATTGATTGTGACCACTCTGGTTTCAGTTTCCTGTTTATTTGGCATTGAATTCCATGGAATAAATGCAAGAATATATTTTGGTGAGATGAGAGGTAAGATAATCAGGTAAAAAAAACTAATAATTCAAAATTCTGATGGAATATGGAATCTATTTTCTAATATGCCATTAAATAAATATTTACCTTGTCTGGCGTTAAATGCTACCTTTCGATTTGTCCCCATTCTATGATTTTAGGAGTAATCTAACCAAAGCACACTGAATAAAGTCCGCCCTTGCATTGTATTATGTTGGAGGTGTCAGCCTTCTGTAGGGATGTGACCATTAGCCCGAATGTATCATTCCTGGTCATGTCCAATTTTAATCTACGCCATCATTTTCAATGGGCTTTTTGTTTAACAGCTGTACATTTTAGTTAAGGTCCTCTTAAACTGCATCAACCATTCTTCACCACAAGATGGCAGCAACCACCTGGGCCTCAGTGCTCCTCAGATGACAAACCTGCTGAAAATGACACTGAGGGTACGACGGGGAAATGCAAAGCAAAACATACATATAGAATATATTTACAGAGGAAATACTTACCTGTAGAAGCTCAGCCGCAGGCTTCAGGAATGTCTGGGGATGTGCTGTCTGCGACACTGACAAAACATCACGTCCTATTAACTCTCTAGCACTCTCATTGTTATGACATTTTTGCATAGGACATGTAGATAGGGAAAATAGACAACATACTTGAAGAAACTCAAATCAGACTTTTTTGTAACATATCCGATTCATTTTTAGTCTTTAGTTTTGAATAGTGAACAGTCAAATGGAATCGATCAAATTTGATTTGGACAACATGCATATGAGGTTCAAACCCAATACAAACCCATTGCCAGCTCTTGAAACTTGTTTCCTCTGAAATGCATCATCCCCTGTGCAATGCAGTGTTGACTTCCTTCATTACTCAATCACAGAAATAACAACAAATGGCACAGGGGTGTCAGTGATTGATCATAATGGGACAAGAGGGGGTTCAAACTGAACAATAACTCCTTAAAGTCAGAAAAATATTGAAAACTGAGCAGCAAAAGCATTCGCCTTCTCAATCCCTGCCTTAACCTCAACCTAATGAAGCATTAACCAGTGCAAGGGCTGTTGCTTTGTGCTCCCATTTTGGAGAGGGAGGAAACCCAATAAAACCCAAGTAAATACCCACATCTCCTGGAATCATGCAGGACAGGAAGCATGATAATGGCCCCCCCTCCGCCTCAATAGATGATGAGAGCGGTTTGTTAGAGCCGGCTGAGCGCAGAGTGTGAGTTAATAAAATGGCGCACGCACAGGGTTTCTGGCCGCATCGCGCTCCCAGCACAGCAGTCAGCGCAGACCGCAGCTGTGGAAGCTCCTGGAGCAGTATGTTCATTCTGATAAATAAACCGCTCACTAAGTCCTCATCTGCTTTCAGGTGCTTTTATCGTCTGCCTTCGAAAAATGCAGGAAAAGTAACTTAATTTGAAAGCACACTCTGATGCTAACACCGCCAGATGAAAAGCTTTTCTTATGGGAGCAGCTGTCATCGGTCTGTAATATTAAGGACGCATCAAAAGAAGAGAGCTCTTTAATTGATCCTCAGTCTAAAATACGCTTCATTATCCTGTCATTTTAGCATCAGTGAGAGGTAGCTGGTGCCTGAGGTTCTCTATGAAATTTGTTACACTTTCAATAATTGGTCCAGAGGCACAACAGGAAGTGCTGGTTTTTATTCCTACTATGCACTTAATTGATCGACTAAAGCATCTGATTAGAACTTGAAATCTCCTGGAACAAAATTAGTTGCCAGTGCTGGAGGTAGAACTAGAAGCTGAACAGTTGAGTAATTTAAACCAATCAAAAAGCACTGGTAATACATAGTAGCTCCACCCACTTATGATATTTTGAAACCTCTCCCTCCCATCCACTATCCTTTTCTATCCCCAGCTCTCTTTCTTGCTATGTTCTTACATAAGTTTTTTTTATTGTAGTTGTTGCATATACTTTTTGCATTCCTGTATATAATTGGAAATAAGATTTCCCAAACTCCTAACATCATAAAAATGCAATCAGGCTATTCTATCTAATTAAACTCTGTGGGTCCCAATTTTTCCAATAAATCGTAATGATGATAAGCTTCATTTCAGTAGTGTGTCTGATCCATTTAAACACTATAAACAATACTGGTCATAAATAAGACTTTAGCCATAGCGCTTCCCGGTACCATCCGTCTATTCTTCCCTTGTTTGCAATGGTATTGCATGACCTTTGGCTGGGTTGATCTTGTTCAGTTAGTGAAGACCCAGGAAACGGCAGTCTAGCGAAATGAATGAAAAAAGCCATATCGTTAGCAATAAAGCTATTTATTGCTGAACTGGTGCATGCATTGGCGCCAGACCCCTCTCGTCATATAAGCTTACATCATTGCCGTGGTGAAAATACCTTAAGGGTTGTGCTAACGATGACATTTTGACACACGGAATGGCCATCGTTTACACCTGAAATTGACTGCAGAGATGGTCATGTCAACAAAGAGGGCTGTAAATCAAGATTTGACTCTCTGAGGATTTTTCTGTAAGTCTTCCAAAAGACAATGGGGGCCAAAATTAGTCACCCTTGATTCTGCCTGCCTCTCATTGGATGCTTGTTGCCGGAATGTACTGATGTTGCTCGGCAACAGATTCTTATTTGGAGAATTAAGTGATGCTTTAGGTGATCCATACCGGTTATCTTCACAAGGCAATTTATGTCTGGCCTAGTCACATCACAGCCTGTAGGGGCAGAGGAGTGCCTCTGCACCATTGATTTATGTGGTCACACCCTTGCAATGTTAACATTTTCTTTGACACCTGTACAGTCGGCCCGCCTTATCTGCAGATATCCCCACAGATGTGGGAAAGCTAAGGACACATATGAAATTATGTAATTTTACCCTATATGTGTTCATAACTTGAAACCTCACCTACACTACTAAGAACTGCCAAAACCCATATAAATCATATTGACTACAATATTCTACCAAGCCATTTTGGGGGGGTTTTGACAAACTTTTTGTCTAGCTCTGTGAACCCCACATTATCACTCTCTGCTTCCATTTCATGAGAAGTTCTTTGAGTAAAATCAGGAAATAGCTTTTGCTGGAATGTGCCTTTTAAGTCATGTTCTGTTCCCTACATATATTCCCAATCAAGAAAATGTTCTGTGCAGAGGTATAAATGAGAAGGACAAGGGATGACAGTTTTTGTTCATTTAGGTCTTATTTTTTCACTATTTGCCATGTTTGTTCTCAAATAATTGAAATTCTTCTTTTTTTCACAGTCTCATTCTCTTTTTAATTGGACATTTCTTGTCCTCAGTTGCTCTTTGCGATGCACAAGTCTTTGCAGATAGAGTTCAAGACACTTGCTGTAAAAGCACTGCAATTGGGGTTCAGGTCCTGGACTTGACTAAGGCCAATGGTCTGCATTGGCATAGCAACAGTTTGGAAAGCCACACTGGGGAATGACGGGGGTAAGCTGGTTACATCCACTGGTGTCATTACTCTCTAGCGGCCACACCTGGTCAGATTGAGTGTCTGCAGATATAAAAATAGAATATTCTGGCTTTGTCACCCTCCGAAGTCACAGACAGTGTGTTATTTGTGGTGTGTCTGCAGAGTGTCAAAGAAACAAGGCCTTGTTGTGACATGAATCAGAGGAGTCAATGGGGGGCATGAAATTGTAACTGGCCAACCAAATACCCCATCAGAGATCTACTGGCACCAGCTAGAAATCAAAAAGGCAAGGCCAGTGATTTTGAGGAAGCTATCCAAATTCTTTGTCTCAGTAGTGTAGACAAGCAGAAACATACATCTGTTATAGCCTATTAGCTCCTTCCTGGGAGGAGACTGTGTGGGTGTGGCCAACCAGAATGTACAGTCAGTCCTGCTACCAGTCTTAAATGTCTTGTTTTATGTCTTTCTATGCTATATTTTATTGGAACCAACCACACATAGGTGTTTTATATTTACAGATTTTTTACATTCCTCTATGCATGTTACACCTGTAAATAAAACTTCTGCCAGCAAAGAAGAAGCTTGCCCGTATTCCTTAATTGAGAGGTAGGTGCTGACCTAGGGTCAGTATTTGCCCCTGAATATGCCAATCCTATGCATAAGGAACCAAACAGGTAAAGTAGGTTCTAGATTGTCAGGACTGCTATTCTTAAATTGTCTGTGAGTACTGGCCTTGAAGTGAAGCTCCCCCAGTAACTAGATATTCACTCAGTCTTGGTTCACGTAAGGGACACTGGAATAAATAATTATGAAAGGAGTGATATTCCCACTGAAGTGTCTCTTGGGCTTCTTTGCTTAGTGTTCACAGCTCTGTAACTATGCTCTGCCTTACACGGTCATTCAGAATCCCCAGTCCCGCATTCCCCATAGAATAATGCCATGGAAACAATACAAAAAAAAATTACATTTTGCATGAACCATTGGAACACAGGCAAATTTAATTGAGCCAGGTTTATTTGTCCGCAAATCAAAGTAATTAAACTTCAGAATTAAATAACTTCTGTATGATCCTGGCATTGCAATCAGCCATTAAAGACCAAAGACATGAGGACTGAGAATCGCAGTCCTGACAAACTTCAAGGCTTGGGTACATTCATTGTTACCATGGGAATTATCCTCCGAGCTGCATTTTTCCTAATTAAAAAAGTAATGCACTCAACAGTGAAACACAGTTATCATGAGGTTCAGAACGAGCGGTTTCCATGATGTTGATTTAATTATTCTGAAAGGTGTATTTTTTAAGAGCTTGAGTTGAAGAAATTTCCCAATTAATCCACCGCCAAAGCCTCAGGGAAGTTGTTGCCCTTATTTAAAGCTGTATGACAAAAATCCCTCATAGACTGAGCCTATATGAACAGATCATATGAAACTCCACATATTAAAAATGAGTCCTTCATCAAAACCCATTATTTGTTCCATTTTATTTGTTACATAACTGATTTTAATGATTTTGTGTTTTGGCTATATTAAACATGATATAAGCTTTTAAAATTATTCATTTTAATTGCAGGGTTTTTTTCTTTACAAATTGAAAATGTAAAATTAGTCTTTCTAAGTGGCAGACTATTAAAACTGGTCCCACCGGCCCTTTATGGCTCAAAAACGGGCCATGGACAGTGTTGCGTTTCAGAGGAAAAATACGTTTCTCTGTCTTTGCAATAATTGCTGTATCCCACTCACTGTTGTAATCATCTCTTTTCATCATTTGATTGCTTTTATTGTTATCACAGTATCAATCTCCTTCTGCAGTGCTTGCATATAAAATGTGAAATTATGTTTAATTTCACTGCAGAAGGGGTTGCCAGGTTTGCCAGGTTTGCCTGGATGTGAGGTTCTGATCTCTGATTGGCAGGTTTGGGGCAGAGGGCTGTGAGGTTGTGTTGTGTGATTGGGAGTTTTGGGTGAGGGGTTTTTATGAAGGTCTCTGTGATTGGAGAGGAGCTTGAACCCTTGACCACCCTCCAATATGTGGCAAAGTGATAACTGATATGAATGTTCTAGAACACTTTTAGGGTGGAGGTACACTCAGCTGTTTATGATTAACTTGTCTGAACCAATCAAAATGTTTTTCTGCCCTCTGCCAATGCTGTAATTGGTCAAAATCATTGCAGTTTGAGTGTGGTTAGCTATTTCCATACTCACTGGCTTAGCTTGACAATCATATCAAGAGTAAAATTAAAGTTTTGTGTCCAAAGGTAAAGTTACAAATATGGAGATAAGTCCAACACACGAGTAAAAAGTATGCAACACTGACTTACAGGACAAATACATTGTTGGTTTTTTTCTCCTAGAGATAAAATCGATTCCTCATGCGAAATACGGGAGAGACCTTTCTAATCTCTAGGTGAGTATTTGGCCTGAGGGATGCTTGTGGCGAGACATTTGTTTCGGATTCATCCGCCCGTAAGAGATAACTTACACGGGTCTCACACAGCGTCACGACATTCGATTCAATGGAAGCGCGCCGGCTATACTGCCTCAGTTCTGATGGAGAAGCCACTGACACCGCGGGCGGCCGCGGCCTATTTGTCTATTATCTTACGCGGATTAAAAAGTAATTATCCTCTCCATCCGCCCGGGGAGGATAGGCAGATGGGATTGGTTCTTTCTCTCGCTATGATGTCTTACGGCCACAATGTGCGTGTTCTGGGTCGCTTCGCCTTCCCTAACCTGCAGGTTGAGCGTGTAAAATGAGCCGCTGAGTCCCCTGAGCGGAGCGTGATGTTCGTACAGGCCAGGGCAAGAGGACGATGGACCAGAACACGGGATATTCGTGTAAGCACTCCGATGCCCGTCTGTGTTTAACACTTTGTGTAAGGTATTATACATACCATAAACTGGTAGTGCCGAGGCTTATAAAAATATATGATTGTTTTACTTGTGGTGTTAACCTCTTGTTTTTTAAATGTTTTTAAAAAAATTAAAGTGAATCGCGTGGAAGTTGTCACCATGAAGATTTGCTGAAAGTTTTCACATCATTTTTGCACATTCTTATGAAACCAACAATGACTGTGAATCCATATGGTTTAGCACAGCACTGCGATAACAGCATCATCCTGTCAGCGACACCTCTATCACTCCTGTCTGTACCGATACCACGTGTTCGATTGGTAAAACTCAATAAAGGATAGACAGTTCTGCAAATGCAGCACTTTCACAGCTACACAACGTTATAAGGGCCCCTGTCACACTGACCCCGACACTCTATAATTTTCTTTTGTTGAAAAATGCCACGTGTTCCCTCTGACATTTTAGTAAGCAATAATTTTCCCTTCAAAGGAGACTGTCAGCTTGACAAGAACATTATCTGGCCAGACTTTTTATCTTTTCTGAACTAAATTGGTCAGTGATTGGCTTTTAATTTAGGTTCCCCACACAAAGGTGCAGTAGCCTACCATAATATATGCTTTAAAAATATGTGATGGCGCATGGCTGGCAATGATCAATAACAGTCCTAGATAGCCAAACATTTGCATTGAATGCTGTTGCAAAAAAATATACATTTTTTATGCAACTATTGTCTGTTTTCTGAAACAGTTTCATGGATGCATTTTTTTTTTTTTGACGTAGTTGTGTTTTAGTAGCCCTGGTATGACTTTAACTCCATTTGTCATTATTGAATGAAGGTTTGTATAATTGCATCACAGTGTTTTCATATTCATGGATATTCATATCAATAACATTCACCCAAGAAAGTGATTCACTGGGGAGTTTGGCTCGTGGAGCCCGGCAACTGCTTTATACCCCAACAGCACTAAACACGTTTCCAGCCCCAGTTTCAGCTGAATCAACACAGTTGTGCTGCCACACATTTTCCTGCATCTTTTAAGATGGAGTTTTGCAGCTGCAGTGAGGGCCTGTGGACTTTACCTTGAATAAACAGAGCAGGGACTGATGCATTTTATGCGCATACACAGCAGCAGCAGCAGGAGCAGGAGCAGCAGCAGCAGCGTAACACTGTGTTGTCCCTGTGGCTATGGAGTAATTTGCATTGAGGTATGACTGCACTGCTGCCATATCTGGGTTTGTGAATCTACAGAGGCAGTGAGCACCGAGTGGTCCTGCAGTGCTGTTTGTTTATTTATTTATTTACCCAGAATTGGCGCATTGAGATTAAAAATGTCTTTTTCAACAGAAACCTGGTAAAAACAGAAGCAGCACATACACTAAACAGTTAGAGACAGTAAAAAAAAAAACGCACAATAAAACAATTGGAGTTTGATAAAATAAAGTTCAAGAGAGGTCATTTTCAGACAACCCTTCACTCAAATATCTATATCCGTCCAATCCGATTGTCTACGCAGGTATTAACTCACTACCACGTACCTTATCTCTCATCACGCTCTCTGCTTCCGGCATCCCTCCCCCTCCATCTGCACCTTCATGTCTACTTTTCTTTCTTCTGTATTTCATCCTCTCTTCTAACGATCAAGTGGGGGTTCACCTCACCCAAAAATTAGTGAGGTATGAAGCTGCTCCCCTGGACTCCAAGCCCAAGATCAAATGTCTGTACTGTATACAAAAAAGATGGAAACTACTTTAACAATGGCTCTTCTAAATAAAAGTCTTGTTTGGACAAACCCCAGGCTCTTTTAAGAAATAAAAAACATTCTTATGACCTCTGAATCATTGTTATTAGTTCATCAGAATGAATCATTTATGAAAAATATTAAATATTAAATATGTTTATATAAATGCATACCCATCATCTATTTGAATTTAAAGATACTAGAATTTTAAAAAGTAAAAACCAATGCATACATATCTCATAAAGTTAACACAGTAGACTTACTGCTGCATCGACCAAGCACATTGTACTTTTTCTTTAATCAATTAAGTGAACTCAACTAACTCAACTTCTGTGAAAATGATTAACGCGAGTGTCATTCATAGCACAAAGTTAATTAGCTTTTCTGCGCCTTAGAACAGTGTCTGATTTAATTTAATTGCTTCCCTCTTATCAGAGGAAGGATTAGTCCTGGGTGCGTATTTATGCTGGTGAAACGCACAAAGACTTTTTTTTCAGGTGCTGTCAAGGAATTGGCTGTGAGATTAACTGTGACACCGCAGCTAAATCAAACACACACATATGGACATTAAAATGCAAATATGTGTCAGGTCCCATCAACATATCTAGCATTAAGTGGTCTTGCAGTGCTGTAGACAAACATCAAGCTGAATCATGTTTTAATTGCTCACATATGAGTCCCAAAGATTGAGCCGGTTGTTCAGCTCGTTTCGTTACGCCATTTCCCATGTAGTCCCCACATGTCAGGAAAGATCATCTTTACAGTTTATTGAACGGAGACACAAAGCGTAGCTGCGGGTAAAAAAGGTTTGAAAAGGGTCCACTCGATCAGAAAATCTGAAAAACAGAAGAGCATCATCAAGGCACTCTTTTTGTGTCAGCAAGTTGAAATCCCTTTATTGTACTCTATATGAATTGGAGAGATGTTTAAATATGAATTGCGCCAATATGTTTCAGTGTATTTGTCTATGCCTTTACAATGTGGATTCTTTTCAACTGCAGTTTGATTGAATATGTTTCTGGCCAAAAGAAAAATGCTATAAAATGGCTGCATGCTATTTTATTTAATCTTACAGCAGGAGTGCCAGACTCCAGACCTAGAGGGCTACAGTGCTGTCTGATTTATGGTGTCTTTCAACACTGCAGGTTTTGGTCCTCATTGCTGTTCCCAGTGTGTGCAGGTTTTTGCTTTCACGTGAAATTTCACAACAACTCCATGCGAAAGAGAGCTGTAGAAGTGAGTGGAATGTTACAGAAACTGTTTTAATTAGTCATTAGTTGCTGAGTAACAACAGAAACCCAGCACAGACTACTTAGTACTGACTGTCCTATGTGTGTCACTGCCACTGAATTATGTAAAAAAAAAAAAAAAAAAAAGAAAAGCACACAGGCAGTTATCTCCTCTCTCTGTCAAGCTGTGCGGCCGGGCCGGTGGGCACCATGACTCTGTGTATATCTCGCTGTGTCCTGAAATGAAACCCGGCTCTAACGCTCCCGGGCTCGTGGAGAACCAGATGAGATTGCAAATGCTGTGCTGATTCCATTGAGCGATGCATGGATCTCTCCATCCTGCTGTTTCTCAGCACAGCTTTCACATTCATTTTTCCCTTGAAAGGAATAAGAGGCTTTCTACCTGAGGAAACATATTTAGTGTCGACACTCTGCTGTGAAAAGTACTGTACTAGCAAACCCATCTTTCTGGAGAGTCAGGGCAACGTAGCCTGCATTTTAATCAGTCCCTCTAGACATAGGAAATGGCAGAATTTAATAAATTCACAAAAAACTCAAGTTAGGCAAGCCTATGAAACTTTACATTTGAGCAGGCATGTAGACTCTGAGATCACTGCACTGTCTGTACTGATCTCAGTTTCCTAATTCTGGAGTCTGTACTGAAACTGAGCTATCTTACTGTACCGTCTGTACTGACCTGAGTTTCCCTGCTCTGAAGTCTGAGCCAGATTTTGAATCCAGCTAACTTAAAGCTGCCTCGCTGTACTGTCAGTGCTGATCTTATTCTCTAAATTCTCAGGTCTGTACTGAATGTAAGCTACTTTACAATGCAGTCAGTACTGATCTTAGTTTGAGTCTGTACTGAAATTTGAGCTGCATTTTATCATGGTATTTGTTCTCACTGACCCCTGTGAATCTCAGTACTGAAGCATGTAGATAAATGTGGCAAATCTCCACAAGTCAGGCCTCAGTGCTTTGTATAGAGGGTCACTGTAGAGCACAGAGATAATCCCCTCAGTTCTCTCCTTCAGTCCCTGTGCACTGTTTAGCAAATGGTAAGTGCTATTAGTGCTTTAGCTTTACTGTGCTCATACAACCAACAAATTATGTATTAGGATTTCTAATAAATTTCTAATGCAACATTCACTTGTGATAAAGCGCCATCAAGTAAAATGCTCTCTGAATCCTCGCACAAACTCAACAGTTACACCGGGAAGAATTCATTAAAGTTAATTTCCATTATAATTACGGTTGCAGCTTAATTCATATATCAGATCTGTTCTTTGTTCTTTCTCGTATGAGAATGAAGGAAGACCGCAATATCACACAGCGATCTACTTTGAATGTGTAATCATTTTTATTGTTTATTCATTTTGCTTATTCATTTAGACTTAGTGGTTGAAAGGGCCATCAACATTACCCAGAATGCACTACCCAGCTTCCCTAGTAGTAAACAGAACATTGGAGAAGATTTGATTCCTCTTGGGTTGTTAAATGTTAAGATTCAAACATTCCACAGACAATTTAGAGCACTGTGCCATGGAAACACTGTGCCAAGCACTGTTGTCAAGCCAAAATTATTCTAGTCAAATAATGACAGAGGGACATCTATGTAACTGGATGCATTAAAATGTTTGGAATGTTTAGAAGAGTACGTACTGTTTTGGGAACATTCGAGGAGATAAACGGTGTTTGTGGGATATCATAAGGAAAAGCCCGAGAATGCAGTTTGCTCCTCTCTGAATGAACTTCTGAAGCTGAGAGCTCAGCCTGAATGCAAAGGACTTTCCAGGATATGAGCCGTGAAGCTCACAAAGAGCAAATAATTACGTTTCTTCTCAAAGGTAAATTGGCCTGTCAGTGTGGCAGATTTAATACCTACTCATTATGGCCCTCCGTTGTAATTGGAATAACTAAATTTCACAGGTCTCTATTTACAGTGGCGAGACAGTTAACCTTCCAATATGCCAGTGCGTGAGCAGGTTTCTCATTGAGTAAAAGGTTTTGCCTCTATAGAAATTATGTTTGCCCATTAAAGGTCATTTTATTGGTGATTTGTGGTTTAATAAAGTTAAAGGCCCACTTGACTCATCTTGATTTTTTTGGCTATGTATCACATCCTGAAGTTTAAAAATATAGGTTGCACAATGATCCAAGTCCAGATATAGGCCTGTCAGGGGGAGTATTTTTGTCAGTAAAGCTCCAGGATGTACAAATTCAGACTCTGGCTTGAGTGAGAAAAGAAATAAATAATAAGTTAGTCCAAGAAGTCACATAAGGAAAGATTTTCATACCCTGATCATCTCTGTCAGGCAGTTTAACTCCACACAGAATGTGGCCATAGTAAATGTTATAATGGCAGCTAATATGAATGGATAGCTGTGACCAAATCTGCTCTAGGATCTATTTTGCATTAAACAGTGAGAAAATCTCCAAATATCAGAGCAATTATGTTACCCGAGTTTTTAGACAATTTGGGTACAAAGGTTAAAATGAATCCATCCAGCCTCCAGAATTAGTTCTCTTGGGTATTATCACCATGGAGACGTATGGATGTCAATTGCTGAGTCTCACAAGTCGAGTCTCAGGCCAGACACAATGATTTTAAACATTAAAATGTCAGTTTTTGGTGAATGGATATAATTTCTGTGGATAGCACTTTTACTAAAGATGGTAACCTGTGGGCTCATTCAATCAGACAGAGCTCTTGAGTATACACACAGCTTACACACTTTTTATGTTCTTTTGTTTGTTGTTCTCATGACTTTATAGGTGTTTTTCCCAGAGGAGTTTAAGCAAGGCTGTACAGATGACCTGACGTTTTAGTGATTTAACATTTCCATTGGTTATGTGAAGTCACTGCGTGGTTTCAGACAGGTGCCGTCCTATGCCAAAGGATAAGATAAGCTGGAACACTGTGGAGTTTGCTGGTTCTTCACATACAGCCTTTTTGTACTAGAAAAATACTGTTTTCCTTCTTCTTTCTGAAATGTACTTGTAGAGCAGCGTGCTTTAAATAACTGCTGTACACATAACCAGATATCTTATTAGGGGACCAGTTGACTCATCATGACATCCGGTAGATTCAAAATGGTGTTGTGCAATGTCCGAAAAGGGGCATATCTATTCAGGCATCAGTAATTGGGCCATAAAAGTCAATTTATTAATTTCCTTCAAAAACTATTTCCTATGTAGCATGACACGCCCTCCTGCATACAGAGACGTGGCATAGCTACGGTGCCCATGAAATTACAGAGCAAATGAAAGGGTGTAACTTTTCCAAGGAGTCACCGACATCATGCAATATCATTTTCTGGATCTGCTTTGTGAATCTATCTCCAGGTGAAATAAGGAAGTATGCTCAACTGGAGCTGGCTTTTAAACCTCAAAAATGAATTTAATTTGCAATGTGGCTTCTTTTAGTTATGCATAGAATCCCGGAGCTCCGGTTTACTGTTGCCACAAACCTATTCCTCCCATGTTAAAACTTCATGCATCTGTTTTACTCCAGCAGGTCACATGCAGACCTGCCCAAACTACTAAATCTTTGGTACCTAGTGTCTTCCCTGTCACATCACGTCATGTAGAGCCAAGTGTGAGATCAAATGGCCTGTCCATGTTTATATGGACATTCATTTGCATTAAAATAATTCAATCTCTTCCATTTACACATTTGTTTTCCACTTTGCTAGCTCTTGCAAGGTGTAGGTGGCCCTGTATCCAGAGAAGGTAGCCAGGGATAAAATGTTGAGGTTGTGAATGCAGATTAGGAAAAACAGATATAATGCAATAACAGCAATAATGATGCTTTTAGAAAAGGAGGGAGGAGTTCAGCTATCACAAACCAATAGAAAGACAGGGCGACCACCAAGGACAAGGTGACAGTAATCAGGTGGCAGTGGAATATTATGGTTGAGGAGCCGGTCTTGTAACGTAGAGGTTGCAGGTTTGATTCCTAGAAAAAGCACTGTCATTGTGCCTTTAAGCAAGGTACTTCACCTGAATTGCTTCAGTAAATATTCAGCTGTACTAATGAGTAGTGTGCAATGTATAAACTAAAAGTTTCTCTGGATGACAGCATCTCCTAAATGTAGAAAAAGTGAAGTTATAATGTATGTGTATTTTTTTAATTTCACCAGCCCCTTAGCTATATTAATGCTTCACATGGATATATGGTAAAACACCCACTTCCTTCCCATTAAAACATATATATTAATGAGTAAAATAAAACAGCAAAATACAAAGAAACAATGTGCACAATCAAAAGGATTAATAAGAATATTAAAATGTTCACTTGTGCAGTGTGGTTGGAATTCAGAGGCTAATGAAAATTCAATATGGTTATTGTGCTAAACTTAATGTTACCAATAAACGTCTTACCAACAGCTGGTGTTTACCAGTCTTTAAAAATGACAAAAATAAAGGGATTTAAAGAAAGGATTTTCACTTCTACTCCATAGACAGAAAAACCTTGCCTTAGAAGACAGTTTCCTTTTACATGTGATTCATTTACTTAATTTTAAAGCATTATGATCAAAAATAAAATAAAAAAGAATCTAAATGCAAGAGATGGTGATTGTTGAAAGCATACACTGATCTTAATTAAGTCAATTTCATGGGACAAATGAAACTGTGTGTGGGCCTAGCTGAGGAGGAGGACCTGCAGATAGCATTACATCCTCATATTCATATAAGTACTCATATTCATATTCATGTGGGCAGACTGAAGTTAAAAACATATAATTCTGATTGATAACCAAACCGCTTTCCATCTGTAATCAGATACAAAGTGTATATTCCTAATGCTGAGAGTTGTCAATGAAGATGCACAGTTTGACTCAACCACTATCAGCAGCAAGTGCTTTTTCAGTGATGGGAGTGATAAGAGGTTATTTGGAGATAACACTGAGCTAAGACACTGAGCATTGAGCAAAGACAGCAGAGGAAAACAAAACAAATCCAAGATGTTGGTTTTTTAAGGATGAGATAATTATGAAAATGTATCTATCCTACTAATGATAACAACACAAACAGTGCAGCTGTTTGGGTCTTTACATTTTTCTACATGACAGTTATCTCAGTGAGCTTGGACCCTGCTAATACGGAGAATCTGTTTTCTATTACAATAGATTATGCTTTATTCTTTTAAAATACGATGTTCACATCAACCTTACATATAAACTGACGAATATTATAACAATACCTCAGAGAGTATAGATTGTGCTTCAGACACTTAATAACTAACTTCTCTTCATTTACCCCCAGGAAGTTTTCCATAAATAGACTTTTCTAAATAACAGGAACAAATTAATAATTGTATTGCTGAGTGGTATTGTGGGTGTTTTCTAGCAATGGAGGAGTATGGCTTAATTGAACAAAAATGGGAGGAGCTATGGTTTAGTATCAGTGACTCACCAAGTCACCAAGTCACTGATGGTCAGCCTGCGGCTAATGCAGTCATGGGCCACAGAGAGGAACACATTTTTGACAGCTCAGCGTATGGCTCCTCCTTAATGTGGTTCATGTAACCTTGTGACTGCTCTTTTTCTAACGAGAGGCTTTGGCGATCTGAGATGAGATGAGCATGAAGTAGCATGTCAATGAGCTCAGCTTCTCCTTTCCTCAATAGTACTTTCAGCTGATGGCTTATCCAGTTATATGTACCCTTGGACTGTGGTGCCAGAGGATTATATTGTGTCGCATTCTCTGAGGATTTCAGGATTTTATCTACATTTTTATTCACAGGAAACAAAATCTACCTTTGGGGAGTCAGGGACTGAATTTATCCAAGCAATACTGATGGCTCCCAGTTAAACCATTTCTTTCAAATTCTTTTGTGACAGCACATTTTCACAGTTTTCGGGGGGGACGTGGGGGGGACCCATGTTTTATTCATCACCAGTATATCCTCTGAAATACTTCCTGTGAGGTTTCCATGAGTCAATGCCAGAGGTGATGTCATAGACATGCAATATAGTTGAAGCCATCCAGGACTCGAGCTGAATGCAAAGTTTAGTTAATTCCGTTCCTCTCCCTGCTGCGTCTTTTCCTCTCTGCCTGTCTGACATGCTCCGCTTTGCTGCTCAACAGGGCAGACAAGTCTTAATTAGCCATAATAAAGCCAGCCGGCCTGATTTAGGTTGGCCATTATTGCAATTAAAGTTTCACATCTGTTATGTAAATATTAAACTTTGAAATAAGAGACCCATTAGATGAGTAACGGGAGGACGTTGTTTATGAATACAAGGTCCTGATTAAGACATCAGATTGAAAGTCAGATCTACCACCATGTAAAGCTCTGAGGCTTATTCATTTGATATTCATCTGAGAGAAAGACTCATGGAACAGGTTTAATATATGTTTGAGAGATCATTTGAAGAATGGGGCATATAGAAACTGAATAAGGTGCCTACTTCTATTCAGTGACCTGACCGTTTGTCATAACATCAAAATGGACAAAACATTATGCTTTCTCAAATCTTATGATTGAATTGGTCCCATGTGAATACATAATAATAGCTATATGATATGTAATAAGTGATTTCAAAACCAAGGGATATGCATTCATGTTTGTCCACGTATGTGTATGGTTATACAAGTAAAAACATGACCAGGGAAATTAATGACAGACATTAACCTGGCTGCCAAAATACACAGGAGTACAGAAACCCATTGACCAGTTAGTCTATGGTATTTTTTATCGTTGTGGCACAGGTTTAGAATGTCAGCTTAAAGTCATGTGCAGTGAAACAAACTGCTGGAGAATCCTGACCACAAACAGCACCCACAGACGCTTTAGCTTGGAGATTTTTAATTCCATTCAGAGGCAGAAAAAGCCAAATGTCCTCACACAAAGCTCCTATTGTTTGGGCTTTATGCATTTATTAAGAGTGGGGTGGAATAAAATCATCTGCCAAACAAGAGGCAGGAAGATGTAAACAAAAAATTCATTTTAAAACATGTACCGTCTTAAGAAGGGCTTTACTGAAATGTCAAGCTCTGTGCCACTGTTTTCTGAAAAGTTATGTATATAAAAAGAGCATTTTGACTGTTTTTGCATGTGTTCTTTTCTCTCTTTTTTACGTTCTGAGACAGGGCACTGCTTATCATACGTCAGGCACATACAAGACATTTTTTCAAGTCGAATGCATGTTTAGTTTAGTTTATGCCATGCGTGTAAAATGTGTGTGTGTGTGTGTGTGTGTGTGTGTGTGTGTGTTTACATTGTATAACATGATATACACTCAATCTAAGCACACAATGGATCACATTGCACATGCTGACTAAGGGAATGAAATGGCGAAGGCCTGACCCAACTGAAGTACATAATGGAGTAAGGGTGAGCAGTGAAAAGTACATCCCTGAAAAAGTGCAAAGAAGGGCAACAAAACTGATTCCTACATGAAATGTAAAGGCTACGAGGAAAGACTGAAGTCAAGTAGAGTTAACTGCAATACATTTTGTCGGGTAAATTCAATCTGTAGTACAAGGAGGATTCATTAAAATTTAGTTAAGAGTAAGTTCCTCACTGATATAAGGAAGTATTATTTTACACAAAGAGTTATCAATACAGGTTGCCAGGTCATGTTGTTGAGGTAGACACCCTTGCATTGTTCAAGGCCAGACTTGAGGAAGAAATTTTTAGATTGAAAAACATTTAAAAATGTAATATGAAGGCACAAGAACTATCATTCACGGGTATATAAATAAACAAGGCTAAAATCTCAGGTCAAACAAATGAGCTACTTAAATAAGAAAGACAAGCAATTGCCATGGAGACTAGAAATAGATATGGCTGTCCTTGCTCAACCCTGGCGTAGAGGCTTAGAGACCAATGGGATGCAGGCTGGAGAGGTGGGGTTAAGTTCATCAGCGGATGAGGGGGATACCACCAGGGGGCGCCAGAGAGTATGAGACCAAATACCGTGTGGATGACATATGAAGGGCAAATCCCTCCAGATCCCTGACTGAACTGAATTGGTCAACAGAGTCGAAATTGCCCTTATCTCTCCTGAGCTTGTATAATAGTATGAGTAAACTGTGGTCAATCCTCCGCTGTAATCATAATTAACTTCAGGTTCTGTTTTTTTTATTAGCTTGTTTAAGGCCAGACACATCATATAATTGCTGGTTACTGGCAGCGAACACCCTTTTTGTGTTTGACTGCGGATGAACGGGACACTCGCACCTCTGCTGCTGCTATATTAATTTAAGGATCTGGCATGCTGAACTAAGAGACACTATTTGCTTATAACAGTGTTGTTTTTATTGTGTGTGCTTTGATTAGCTCTGAGGCTACATATCAATAAACCTTTTCTTTACTTAGATGTGAAATGAGAGTTGTTAAGCGTGTCCAGACAAACAGAATACGCGTGGACTGTGAGGATAAAAATGGACCAGGTGTTTGTGTGTATAAACCATACTTGGCTTACAAACATTTTTTACTCTGAACCACATCAAGTATTCTGTAGGAGAGGCTTTTCTTACATGGGAGGGGGAGGGTTGATGGAAGGTATTTTTCTTTATCTTACAGAAATGGGTCTTTTTAGGAAGAGCAGTAAGAAGAGCATTACAATAATCAAGCCTGCTTGATATAAAAGCATGAATCACCCTCTCCACAGCCTGCTGGGTTAAAAACGGTCTTAACTTGGTAATTTCTCAGGTGGAAAAAACGCTGTCTTGGTCACCTAATTTATCATGGGATTTAAAACTTAGGTCGGAGTCCAGTATTACACTGAGGTTCCAATTTGAATTGGAACCATTTTATAGATATCATTCAGGTTGGAGATGTTGCGCTTCCCTCGGGTCTTAGAGACCGGTAAGGATGTACAGCTGCTTCCATCAGGCCGTTAATTAAACATCCTGTCACTCCTTCATTTTTTTGTCTCTTTCCACTGAACTAAATAACAATTATGGGGCATGAGTGACACAATAATTACTGAATGATCACACACAACTTTCCGCTGCAGGAAATTGAATTTGAGGTGATTAAAACTATAAAACTGAGAGAGAGAACGAGAGAGAGAGAGAGACAGAGAAAGCTCCCCAGCAGTGACATAGCTCAGCAAAAGTACGTACATAAAGGAACGTTTAACGATTAATTTGAATAACTTATGGTCTAATAAGCTTATAATAAACTTTTCTATTGTTGTACCCTCTTCCATTCTGTAGAGAATGTTTTTTTTTAACCAGTAACAACCTCTGCATGTTACACGCTAACGTCGGCACATGTGTCATTTGGGCAGTGGGCGGGGGAGGGGCGTGGGACAGGACATAACAGGAGTGTTTTTTTTTATGAGACCCCATTAACGGGCATTAGCCTCACAGCCGTGGGAGGACCGTTTCCTCCCAGATTGCTTACAACTCCACATCCTCCCACTCCTGTACTCATACCACAGCTAATACACCCCTGTGCTTATTCTGCAGCAAAACCAGTGTTCACCTACCAGAGCTGCATGGAAAGGTGTCTGCATGTGACCAAGACATGGGGCTCTATTTTAATGCTGTAATCCCATGACACAATGGCACATATTGCCTTGAGTAATCGCTGCAGTGGTTATTTAAAACTTCCACCAGGGACACTCACAATGTCTATTCCCTCTGTTCCCTTGGCATTGAGTTTCTTCAAAATGTAAAACAAGCATTGGCAAAGAAAACATCATTAGGAGATGCTTTCTCAATTTTTATGTTTGCCCATGAAAAAGTGAAGGGTTTGGAGCTTCACCTATGGAACTATTTGGAGGATCTGCACCTACACATCTTTTTATTGACCGCCCAAATTAAACAGTGTTCATGCCTTGGGCATAGGCAGTATGTGATCAGTGGTGCGGCTGCAGCGTGAATAGGAGCAAGAGCGTCATCACGTGAATCGGAGGAGTCACATGCTCGATTTCTCCTTCCAAAGCTGTCAGAGCAGGTGCTGCGGTGAGGTGAACTACTTTGGTTCAACAAGCTCAGGTTGGGAAAAACAGGGAAAAAAAAACAAAAATAAAAAGCAGTGCTCATGCTTCAACCATGCTCCTAAAATATAAAAATATGCACTCACTCAACTCAATGGCAAATAAGTACTGTATTTCTATATTAGAAGGGTACAGTGTGGACTTACTGCTGTTGAAACTATTTTGGTCCCAATGAATAATCCACTGTTGGAACAGAGTGGGATTTGACTATGATCCATTTGAAGGATTCAACCAAATTTGACAGATTGTGTAAACATGCTATTCAGCATACTCAACTCTGTGATGACTCACAGTGATTCAGACAATACAGAAACTACATATTTAAAAAAAGCCAGGAAGACGGGTATTTGATGAAACATGTATTGTTTTAACTTAACGCATATACCAACAGTAACAGTATAATGATCTATTGGCATGAAATTATGTTTATATGTGTATATACATATGTATATGTGTGTAGGGGGTGGGATAAGGGTGGGACCTATTTTCTTTGTTCGCATGCTTGATGCAGATTGAAAGAGTTTTTTTTTTCCACAGAAGAGACCAGCAATGGAAAATGCCATCTGATTCAAAGTATTTTCATCATTTCTTGTGTATGTATGTATCACCTGTAATGTTAAAAATAAGCCCACCAAACACAAACACACCCAACTTTGGAATCAAACTGAAAAGAATGCATTTCTGTCAAGAAAACATGTTCTGTTCAGGTATATAAAATCAATGTATTAAATCCCGAGGACGACTTGTTTAGGCAGCATGTTTGCACGGACGTAAACGCGCACACATGCAATTACAGAATTCTTTGAAGCACATCCTACTATGACAGCAGCAAAACAAGACAATCCTGTTCTTGTGCTGCTACATCTGTACATCTGTAATTGTTCTGCGTCTCCCTCTAGTGGTTAATTTTAGAATGTCTCTTAGTGGAAGACAAAATGCAATGGCACGACGGTTAAAATGTTCAAAACTTCACAAAGCGCTCATTACGTGGTGTATCTTCCTTTAAATATGCCTTGTTCCACATGCGTTGTTGAACAGTTTTTACCAATAATTAACTAAAACTTGATAGTGTGGGGTGGAAAACACACCAAAACGTCACTTACAACTAATTTCTATAAGTGAATATTTTTGTTGTTTTAAAAAGCCCATTTTCATCTGATGGACTATTTTACAACGAACATTAACGTGAAGTGTTTGGTCGAATTATAAAATTATCAGGTGTAAACTTAGACTGATAACACCGTTTTGACAAATTTTGCTGTCATTGTCAACAATAGTGCAAATTACCTTCCACGGAAAAAAAAATCCCCAGAATTTCCATGCTGGCCTTCAGCATGTTTCCTTGAGTTGTGTTTATCTGGCGTGGTTAAGAACACAGGTGTGCAGGTGTGATATCGGGGGCGCGAGCTTTCATTACTGCACCTGTCGCATCGTTTTTAACGTGTCACTGATCTCAAATCAACAACCCCTGGTCGACATCAAACCACCAACACTTCAAACTGCTGGGAAACGAGCATTACACGTTTAAATTGCTGCATCTTATCTTCGAATTTTACAACCACAAAAATGATATGGACGCAAACAGCAGGGTGATAAGAATCGAGGCACTTTTAATGAATATTTCCAGTGGGAAATAAGGTGGCGAATCAATGTAATCGTTCACTATAAAAATCCCCAATGAAGTTCATTTTCATTAAAATGTATTATTCTGTTTATCATGGAATTAACAAATCTCCGAACATATTACGATTCTATCCTGTTCTACAGTTGGCTTCCACAGGCGTAATATTTTCCATACAATGTGCACATGTGTTTTCTAAGCAAGTAATCAGTGAGATGAAGTCAGAGGTAATGAAAATGCATTTGTAAATAAGACCTGGTTGTGAAAAAGACTTTTGGTAAATTCACCTTCATATTTAACGTCCTCATCGAGCCTTTTTTCCGGATTTCTTTTTCTTTTTTTGTTCAAGTCCGTCTAAAAGAAGTGCTTAACTCGACAAATCGAAGCTGAGCACAATTGAAAAGAGAAAAGGGTACATTTGAAAACTGTTCCAGGTCTTATATATTTGACAGTTTATTTAAAAACGTTGCTAAAATATTTTTCTCGTGTAATATGAAGTACAAAACCACACAGAGTATGTCTCAAAACAGACAGATTTTAACAGCAGTGCGCACAGTAAAATGTTAGGTGTTGGTTTAACTCTAACAGGGATGGCATGGTAAAGTATAAATGGTCCTTACATTTCCTGTATGTCTTACTGTGGCTCCTTTTGAAACTGACACTGGCAACGTCACTGCGGGCCTAATACAAGGAACCCAGATGGCAGTATGGAAATGTTGATACATTTTGGTGCATGTTGAATTTTAAAAATGAAACCTCAAAGTACTTGGGTGACAACAGATACTCTTTCTCAGCATTGTACAGCCGGGCATCTCACCTCAGTAATACAGGCAGGTGTGTTGTTAACTCGCAACTGTTTGCACTAAAACCCATACCAGTCGCGGCAAACTTGCTGTGCTCTAACTGGAACATCAAACCGTTACAGTCTATTAACCTATTTCTCCTGATAACAGAACCCTGCAGCTATCCATAGGGATGCGTAAAGTTCACCCAAAACAGTCATTGAACATGGATCACGGTCAGAGTGTACAGGTGAGATAAATTTCGGCTCGTGGATCCCCTCGTGCCTTTGACAAAGATAGCACCACATTTCACCCCGTTTTTTCCCTTCTACATCACACGATTTTTCTTCCAGGAGTACCACATTATTCACGCTATTATACACGTCATTCGACGTCAGGAACTCTCCCATGCGCTATTGGGGATCACTTTTGGCCTCCAACCTGTAGTCGCGTATTTAAGTCCCTCTGCAGCGCATCGCCTGCATTCAGCTGTTGTGTCCTGGTTAATCCACTCGTGCGTTATCACCGAGCAGCCGCAGGGGTCTGTTCATGTCTCCGGAGTTCTCGACCAGTCGCTGGTTTCTAACGGTCAGCCAGAGAGAGCTGTGATTTGACTTTGGAAGGAGCGATTTCGCCCTCTTTTTCTCTAGTGAGATTGCTACATTTTGGTGCAAGCCCGATAACACGTTCCTGCTGCTCAAAACTTCAGCGGATATTATTGAACACATTGACTTGAGGGGTGAGTTTAATACAGTGTTACGATTTATGAACGTATTGTTTATGGCACTATCATGAGAACAGGGTCAGGTATTTCTTTTTTATCTGGCGATACATTAAGTAATGAAAAGCAATTAATAATAAGGATAGAAATACTCAAGTATTTTTCATAACTTTAAGCATTTTCATAATTTTGTCAATCCTAGAAAATGAACGATTGCCTTTTATTTTGGGATCACAAATTTATGATAAAAATATAATCTGTGGCAACTGTTCTGTCAAGATTTTTTCTTTTAAATGTACATATTTAATGTCTTCCAGTCGTTCTTAAAACCTTAGTATTATCTTAAGGAGAAATGAGATGGCAAGGTCACAACCATGGTATGAGCTAACGGTCGGTTCTATGTTTGCAGCCCATGGCGCTGATCTTGAACCCGTGTTTGGCGCTGATACTGAGCGCGTGTGTCGCTCTAACAGTCAGGGCGGACTGCGGGAAAGTCTGTGAGCTCTGCCTTTTCCACCTGCAAGGACGACAGACAGATTTAAGCACGTTTGTAAGTAGCCTAAAACTAAATAACCTTTTTATCATATTAAACTTTGTTACAGTGTTTTATAAAACGGTATGGTCACGACAGAGATACAGAGGTTGCAGTTCAAGGGTATACATATTTGTGTGTTTTTTTGCTTGCTCTATCCTGTCGTCCATTTCTTAGATCAACGAAGGGAAAGCAGTTTATATTTTAAACTGAAACAAATAGGCGCAATACTGAAGAAAATTTTCTGTAGAAAATTAATTTTCCATGATGTTTAAACGAACTGGTCTCTATCGTCGTTCATTTAACTAGTTTTGATGGGGCTACATCAACAGCAGACTGAGCACTCCAAAAAATAGTCGTCCACGAAACTCTATTAAAACATCTTTAAACGCTGGACATTTGAATGAGTACTCCACCTAAATGAACATTGCGTCATTGTGTATTTTAAATGCTTCCGATCCTATTTATTCTTGTAAATCTTCTCATTATTTCATTTTCAACATGATCCAGATAAAGTCTGGTTGATATAGCGAATGATGCATTAATTAGCCTACCTCTACCTTCATATCGTCTGGCCAATTTGGAAAAATAAACGAATGAATAAATAAATTTACTTCAATTTAGTTTTTAAAAGTTTGCAAAACTCTGACTATTTTCGTAATTTTCAATCACTGTGAATTTCGGCTGCAAATGAGAGACAGGAGGTTCAGTGTTATCACCTGCAGTGGGAGAAATGAAAGATGAGTGAGATTGCATTGACACTGGTTGAAGGAAACAGACAGAAGTTCGATGCTAAAAACATGCTAAATAAGCTTAAAAATACATTTCTATTTCTGCTTTGAAGTCAAATTCCACAATGAATTATGTGACTGAGTGGTCATTTAAGATTGTATCTGAAGTGGTGCACAGTATTCTCCTAAGATTTGTATTATATTTGGCTGAAGGGATCACGCTGATCATGTTAAAACATAAATTTGGTGTTGTACCCACAGCCCTGATGCAGCACACCTGTTGAACCGTAAGGTACTGCAGATCAGTTTCTCCACCACAGTAATATGTTTAAATCACATCCCTAGTGAGTGGAAGGAGTTAGAAGGGCATGTTTAACAAGCAGGTCGAGCAGCGTTAGCTTGTACATAACTTTCAGCGGGCCAGAAGATGGTTGTGTTGAGGTGTTGCCTGAAATGGACTGCTCTGGCTTTCTGTCACTGGGGAAGTATTTTATGATTCCAGCACTAGGGAGCAGCATAATTCCATAATGCCAGCATATAAACCAGCATGCACACTCACACATGGACATGTACACACACGTGCATACACACACACGCACACACACACACACACACACACACATAGAGTACATTGTGTCATGCATATAATTTCACAAATGATATATGTTTTAATGGTCCTTCTCCTTCTCTCACAAGGTATACATATGTTGATTTAGTAAAATAATTTAGCCAGGAGAAATGAAGTTATCCAGAGAAATTACAACATTTTATGCTCTTTCAAAGCATGCACCCACAAACAGTACTTGATTATATCCAAACAATGCCCATAATATACCATTCATTGTATTCCCATGTGTTTTTACCCCAGTGATCCATTTACATTACAATGAGAATGAAACCCTTGTAGTCTTGTTAGTTTTGAATTATGGTATATATGAATTGAATATGGGTGACCATAGGAGATCTTTTGTATTAAAACATATTTCATTGTGGCCTTTGATCAAAAATACAGATTGATTTTATATGATAATCATTTACAATTGCACAGATTCTTCTGTGAACAGCACTTTATCACCTTTGAGATCAGCTACTCAAAAAGATGACAACTAATTCGAAAATACATAGATGGGACTCTGATGTAATCGTCCATAGGAGTCCGATATGCCCAACCATTTTCTATTGTGGCAGCAAATGCTAAACCTTCATAGCGTCTATAGACAGTCACTAATGCAGCAGATATGGGTGATTGTGTTCATTAGTACATTATCTAGACAAGATGACCCACTCAAGATAACCTACATTGCACCAGTCTACACACTATCATGGTGTCTAATAAAGATGGCCCACTCAATCATTATGGGCTATTGACTGGGTCATCTTGTTTGGACACTGTTCTAGCATTCGGATGCACCCCACAGTCTGGTTGCAGCCTATGTTGTGCAATTATCAACTGTGGCCTCACATCCTACCATTATTTCATGAATGTCACAGATGCATATGAGCTCTTAAAGATATAAGCACACTAAACGATGCAACATTGCAAATGAACCAGCTTGCGGAGCAGGGAAAGTGAAGTTCGAACATGAAAACAGACCAGCCTGCTGTTTCCAATCTGCTCACACATCAAGCCAGGCTGGGTCTGCGGAGCTGTCGTGCCCGATCTCCAGCAGCCCGCCCCCGGCGGAGACACGGGAGATGGGATGCGCGGCTTATTAGAACCGCGCGCGGAGAGAGTGTTCCGCTAACGGAGGGTTCCTCTAACCGCAGGCAGCCTGCTTTATGGTGCACGCAGCAGTTTTGATTAGATTGCCGCTGTTGTGTGCGTGCTCGTGTGCTTGTGTATGTGTGCCCTGAAAGTTAGGCTGGAACGTTCACTAGGAGCGTGTGATGGGATTATTGCCTTTGCTGTATGTGTGCAGGTGGAAATAGATGAACGGTTTAATGTGATGTTGGTTGCCTCAGCAGACTGACTGAGCCTTTAAATGTATCCCCTTTAGGGCTAGGTGAAGTTTGGGTTTTTAGGGTGCATTTGCAGGATATGCAAAAAAGAAAGTCTGGAAAGCTGAGACAACCTTGTGAATTCACTCTATGCCCGGTCTCATCTTTACCCTCTGTCCAGAGCTGCATACAAGAGTGTGAGGGGAGTCTGACCACAAGGAAGAATCTGGACCTCTGCAAGGATGTGCTGCAGGGAAATGGGGCCGACGCGCTGACGGATGAGGACCGCGCCATAATCGACGGCACCAGCTTGGATGAGCAGCCGGAGGAGGAGCTGGCGAAGCGTTACGGTGGCTTCATGAAGCGCTATGGCGGTTTCATGAAGAAGTCTGGCGAGGCCGGCGCAGAGGCCGCGGACGAAAGCCAAGAAATCATGGGAAAGAGGTACGGAGGCTTCATGAAGAAAGATGGGGAAGGCAGCTTGAACGCACTGAAGAAGCTCCTCGCCGCTGCGGTTGGCGACGATGGGAGTGACGGGCCAGCCGTGAAGAGGTATGGAGGTTTCATGAGGGCCGTCACACGCAGCTCGGACCTGGAGGAGGGCGTTAAAGCACTGCAGAAGCGCTATGGGGGCTTCATGAGGCGTGTGGGTAGCCCCAACTGGGACGAGCACCAGAAAAGATACGGCGGGTTCCTCAAGAGATCTTGGGGATCAGGCGGAGAAACCGGTTCACCAGTTACAGAGAAGAGATATGGAGGATTTATGGATTAATTTTTCAGTTCAAATGAAAAGACCCTGTCATGAATTGTCTGGTCTTGCTCTGCACTGTGTGGCTTGCAATGTACAGTTTGTTTTTGTTTCTCTGTTTGTTTGTTTGTTTGTTTTTCACTGTCTACATGATCACAAGTTTGTACCCTCTCTTTTGGCTGTTTGTAACATTGAACATGGTTTTCTGACAAAGCACACCAAGTTTCATTTCTCTTATTGTTGAGGTACGGTTTTCAACCTACATCCAGCACAACGTATACTTCTTCTGCAGTTTAACATCTCCACACCTTTTACTTACAAGTTACTGCATAATGATTAAGAGAGATGACCGTTTTTTTCATGACACACATACACGCAAACACACACAGATCAGAGGACTTCAAAAACAACCTATGGCCTTACAAACAAAAAGGAAAGGTACTTACTGCTACTTTGCTACAGAAATTTAATTTTGAACATGAAATCATATATATGCAAGTGGCCACAGAGATATATTTAATAATATGCGGTATAAATTAAAAAGTTAACATTTCCATCCAGTGTCATTTTGAACTCAATTGTATTTTATTTTTCATGGAGATATGATTCAACACTTGCCATAAAATCCAGATGTCATGCTGTACCCACCAGCAATTATAGACAAACCACTTCAAACCTCTTTGATGCTACTGAAGAGTGCAACACACACCCACACACCCTTACTGATATTCATAATGGAGAGTGAGGTATCGTGACAGCTATTGTTGGTCTCATCCTTACCTGTGGGTGATGCTACTGGTTACTAACTGATTTGCACCAATCATTGTGTGTTATTGTGAAGCTCTTGGCCTTTTCCATGTTTGAAGCAAGTAAGTGTTTTGCTGACAGTTGTAGCTCCACCCATTTTGGTGCTGTGATACCACATTCCAACAACACTATGGCTTTGTTTTACTCTGAGAATGAAGCCATAAGGCTCTTCTTTTAGGAGGTTTACCACTTATTCTGACTTAACTTATCCAGATTACTCACTAAACCACGTACTTGGAATACCCTCCTGGTATCCCATGCTTCCCAGGGCTGAATTCCTTCCTTCCTTCCAGTAAGGATGAATTTCATCCTTACTGGTCATGACAAGGATCAGGGGGAGGGGCCTATAAACAATCCCTCTAATTGGCTCATATTCACACACTAAGGCTTTAACTGTATCCCATGAGCTTCTGTATTTCTATTTTTTTTATTTTCAGTGAATTCAAAGCTGTAACATGCTACAGACTAGCTGTACGGATCATAAATAAATTGGTTTTAACTGCAGAGATAAATGCGTTTGTCCTAACTAGGCACGCCAACATTTTGTCTCCTTGTCGCCATAATTTCAGCTCTTATCTGTGACAGTGATTACTAATTAAAAAATGTGCTATCATCTCAGCTTGAAAGAAATTACCACCGCACCTGAATGCTTTTGTTGTAATGACTGAACAGAGAGATTGCTGGCAGTTGCTTACAGTGTGTCTAATTGTCCCTCATTACTCTCACCAGGGAAGTGAATAACTTAAGAAATGTGTCATGTGTTGCATAAACATGAAGATGTCATTTGGACTTATATAGGTTAAATGATATTATATTACATAGAGAAATCTGAAATACTTTCAAAGGTTGTTTAGTTGCATTTTAATATGTAGTAAAGAATGACTATGGTTGGGTGGTGTACGCTGTAATAACCAGCTAAATGTACATTTGGATATAACATGTCCAGAGCTCATACATGGACTGTTTGCTTTATTTTCTCAATTATGTGTCATTGTGCCTCATCTTCAGTCACTTCAACATGAACGCTTGTAAACACCTGCATTTTCAGTGAGCCTCACCTGAAACAACTGATAAGAGCACAGCTGTGTAAACAGCTTTCAAATATGCATTCATAACAGTAGCTGATCAATCAGCTAGCGAGCAGTTAACTGTTTATATGTGTAGGATCTAACTGTGTCATTGTTTACTTTCCCAGTGATTACTCATATATACGTGTATAATATTTGGCCTTGTGACTGTAGCACAGTGTCCTATACACTTAAATGACACACCCACACCCACATAGGTGTATTTGGACAATGTCATAAACTACATAAACACAAATTTGGTTGTTGGTTCTATCAAGATTCAAACAAGGTTCCCCTGTGGTTATGGGCAGGCAAACCCTGCCAGAGTGTCATTAGTAGTTATTTTTTAACACAGAAACATGTCAAGATGTTGCTCTTTCTCCTGCCATCTTGTTGGATTAGGCAAAAGAACACAGTCAGTGGCTAACCTGTTGGTTGTGCTTAAGGTGGCTTTAAATGAAATGCATTCAATTCATTGACGATTCTGAAATGAACGTTGAATTTTGCAGCACATCTCATTCACTGGTTCGAGGTTATGATTGAATAATTACATGTCATCTAAATTTTCCACAGGGGGCAAATACAAGAGGATATATTATATTTGCTATAGACATGGACTGTATTCTTATTTAACCATGAGGGTTAGGTCAGATGTTTTTCAATAAACACAATAGATATACACTCATCTTCAGATATGAGAGTATATATACAAATAAAATTTAACATTTACATTGATTTTTAATTTGTTTTTTTAAGTTTTATCTGGGAAATGGCTTTCCATACCTTGAGATTACCCTTTAATGAATCTATTTATATACACATATTTTTAGTAACTGAAATAAATTGACATGAAAGTACTTTTTTTATAATTGAAAGATACAATGGAACATGTTCTTTGTAACTGATATGCCAAGTAATTGGAACAATAATTAAAAAGTCATTTAACCCGCAGAGTTAAATGATGAAATCAGTTGCTACCAACATGCAAACAAATGTTTCAGTGATTACATTTTCAGATACTAGTTTAGCTAGTGGCTCAGTGAAGTGGCTGAGCCATGCAGATCATTATCAACTTACGTTAAATCTTCGCTGTTTGGAACCAAATTTATATTCCACTAATACATATGCAAATAAAACACGATAAAATTATATCGACGAATTTTGGTATCCTTATTCTCACAAACTGACTTAATTCACTGTTGTGCTTCTAGTAGTAGGAGCGCAGTGTTGTTCACTGCTTTTATTTATTTCTCTTTCAAAGAATAAATACTACGTAATTACCTCCTGGTCGCTCAGCCCACAATGCATTGCGCAAGTAGGAGTCAAATATTGTGTAAGGTAAACGTTTGTGCAGAAGCACTCTGTCGGGAGCCGGGGTGATGTGCGCACAGGGAAGGCAAACTTCCACAATAAGCAACGGGAGAGTTATTGTGGAAATACGTCAGTTAAATGCATAGCAACTTGCTGTGACTTCGCCTCTGCCCCGTATCCTTTGCTGAAGAAGTGATGTTTTAAAAGAAACGAGTTTGCCCTGATTTGGCGTACATTTTTCCATGCAACAGCACCCAAGGCTTTTTGCTACCTAGCTGAACCGTGCATAAAAAGGAAGACTTTTCAGAGTGTATCTGAGATTCAAGCCAGGCGAGCTGTGGTAAGCCTTTTTCGTGTGTGTTCTCCACTTATAAGTAACTATAGCGTAGTGTCACATGGTCGCTTTGTTTCTCTCAGGAGCTACCAATATCACAAACTCCAGCCGTCTTGAGCGGTGTTTGAACGTAGCGACCACATTTTCAGCATACAGTTTGACCAATTACATAGTTATTTCACTTAAACTTCATGGCTGTGAGCTCACGAATTTACACACAATTAATGAAGTAGTTTATGAACACATAATAACTGAGATTAAGAACAATAATATATACTTCGGTTCATATTAATCCTAATAGATTTTCTTTAGCCGTGCTATAGGTGAACTTAACGTAACTATATGTAACTATCTACATAGACGTTCATGGTTGTAGACTAATAGTGAATTACCGAAAACATCTTGCAGGTCTTTCTGGTCTCCAAAATGAACTTCTTCCTGGAAACGCTACAGGTAGTAGTTTTTTCCGTGTATTACAATTTGGAGGCGTTTTTAAAGCTCTTTATTCCGGCGAGGAAGAAGAATGTGACAGGTGAAATCGTGTTGATTACCGGAGCGGGCAACGGGATCGGACGTCTCATGGCTCTAGAGTTTGCGCGTTTGGGGGTCTCCTTGGTCTTGTGGGACATAAACCAAGAGGGCAACAAGGAGACCGCTCGTCTGGCAAAGCAGAAAGGAGCCATCAGAGTCCAAACATACCAGTGTGACTGTAGCGACAAGGCGGAGGTGTACAGAGTGGCAGATCTGGTAAGTCTGCACAGGTGAACCCTATTTCCTGGTTCTGGATAACCATACGTAGGGAATATCAAATATGTAAAGTTTAATAAAGAATTTGTCAACAAAGCTCCAAATGTTCATTTAATGCTGACGGGGAATAAAAGTTTAGTTTAAAAATTTGATAAAGGCTAAAGGAGTAGAATAGCTTGTGATAAGTAGGGATGGGAGAGTGAAGGTGATGGGCTTTCATTAACCCCATAATGGGTGGAGCTATAGTGAGCTGTCAATCACTGACTTGCATGAACCAACCAAAAGAATGGACTTCCCCAGGAGAATGCGAAGATTGGTTTCGAACAATTAAAGATCAAATGCTACAACCACCCTCTTTATCACATAACTTCGCGGGAAGAGAGCCGCCACGCATTATCCGGGCATTGTGCCTCACTCAGCAGCCAAAGTATTTCAAACCAGTTATTGAAGCAGACAGACATTTGAATTGGCTCCGAAGGTTACGTTGAGATAATGCCTTACTGATTTTCATTTGAATGTGGGCAGAATAATCGACTGACGAACAGAATGCAGGTTAAGATTATGCCCAGTCATGCATAACGTAAGAATTATCAGACACAGAACACAAGTCAACTATGATTGGAATAATAACCATGTGCCCTAAGAAAATAGATTATCATTATCAGAATTGTTTAAACTAACCTGGAAGTCAAACAATGCACCACTTAGATGCAATGTTTCACTTAGACTTTGTTACAGAGGATTTACTTTCTTGATGCCAGGTTAGTAAATTAAAACAGATCTAAAATTATCACTGATCATGTTCACTTAGTTAAAGTTTTAAACTGTAACAAAGCAAGAAAAAAAAAAAAATAAGGAATTTGAAACCCTAAATTAAAAACCTGTTAAGATATCCATGATTTAGCACAACACAGAGCAGTTCAGATTACCCGCTTATTTTTAAGTATTAATGGTCTATTATGGCAGACCAAATGGATGCGTCTGCTTTGTTTTGTCAACATTCTCCTGGGAAACACCCCTGGAGACTTTCTGTGTTTAAGGGCCAAACGGAACATTCTAGTGTGTAATATGACTCCTGACCTTGCCTGAGGCCTTCGTCTGTGTAAACCAACCCACAGACACAAACAACGGCTTTATATAGCCTTGCAAGAATTTTTAAATTCTTATTAAGCACTTTAGTTAAGCTCCTCAAATAGACCGATCAAATGGAAATATTTATGTAGCTCCTGTGTTGGTGTACTGCACTTCACTGTTAGAAGTTGCTTTTGGATCTAGTTGTGTTGAGCTGACTGATGGTAGTGACATTGTAAACTTAAACGTGAAGTTGACTAAGTTTGTGTTTGCTAATTTAACAGCTGGACTGATGACTTCACTCCTTTCTCTGTTTGTGTAGGTCAAAAGGGAAGTTGGGGATGTCAGCATTCTCATAAATAATGCTGGGATTGTAACAGGGAAGAAGTTCCTGGAAGCGCCAGATTCTCTCATTGAGAAAACAATGGAAGTAAACTCCATGTCCCATTTCTGGGTAAGGATCAAGTTTTCTTTCCCATTCCCAGTACAAATCGATTTACAGTATTTTACCACCTGTGTAAGCTTGTATGATGCCCTTGTCTATATGCTAAATGTGTATACTTTACTATGATATTCTGTGTTGTAGTATGCTATTGGTATACACCGATGTAGTGGAGGGTAAGCACTGTGCTCAGAGCTACTATGGTCATATCCCGCGTGAGAGCTGAGCCTATTATTTTGAGATCACAAGCTCAGATTCTCAACCTCTGTGCCGCAAATTGATGTTTTGGTGTGTGGGATGTTTTAAAGGTCGGGCCAGTTCTCTAATGTTCTATTTTGGCATTGCTAAATTAAACTGCTGAACTTTTTTTTTTTTTTTTTTTTTCTCCCCAGATGTACAAAGCCTTCCTCCCAGCCATGATGGCAAACAACCACGGGCACCTCGTCAGCATCGCCAGCTCTGCTGGGCTCATCGGGATCAATGGCCTCGCAGGTAAAAAACACCTGGCCTGCCCCACCTCTCCCCTGAGGGCACACACACACACACACACACACACACACACACACACACAGCTCATATGAGCATGCTTGCGTAATGATGCATCTCAAACTGGTAGAAGCCGCAGCAACATCAAAAGTAACCCGTGGTGCCATCCAGCTTAGTCATCCGCGGGGGAGGCGTGCGTTAGGTCGACAGCCGCAGAAGTATCGCCGTTGCTGCGGGTGGCTGCTTGCTGTGCGCGCACAGGGTGAAGCTCCAAATGGATCATGTGACTCCCGCTGGCTCACGAACGGGCTGAGATCATGGTCCTATTGCCAGCTGGAGGGCTGGAATCTGCACTATAGACAGACGCTAATGCTGCTCATGCAGAGATGGACTCTCATTTTCTCCATCTACCCCCCCCAGGCCACCAGGTCATTGAACTTTTTTTTTTTTTTTTTTTTTGGCCAAACCTGAAATTCTAAAACAGAACTGGCATACACACACACACACACACACACACACGTTAGGACTGAAAATATTCATCCTCGAGTTTTGATTTCTGCAGCAGTAACGAAAGAAAGAAAAAATGGGTGGGGGGGGGGAGGGGCAGACAGACGAGAGGTCAGAATTTCTGGCCAGTGGCTGAAGGGGTGTCTGTTTAAAACCCTGGTCTGGCAGGAAACCATGGTGAGGAGTGAGAGGCTATCTTCTGCCATTACGCCCCTGTGAAAGGCACTTAACCCCTGATCTGCTGGGGTGGCACTGCCCTCAGGCTGACCCTGGGAGTGAGTGTATCTGTGTGTCCATCCTGGTGCATTCCTCAGATTCATCTTCATTATCTCATTAAATTAATGGACAAGGAAATATTCTTCTTGAATATGGTGCCCTGAAACCCACATTGTTCCATGTGTTATTTCACTTATCGATCGAAGGAAAGATAGAAAGAAACGACTCTTAATTACGATCTAGATGTCCTCATCCAAGCCAGGATGCAGAGATTGTATTTCATATGATTTTCTTTTGCTGAATTATGAACAAGGTTGGGTATCTTTCTTGCATCATTCTGTTTTGGAACTGAATGAACAACCATGTATTACAGCACATATTCCCAATCCTCTTTCCCACAGTCTTGCACTCTCGCCCATATTTTGTATTGGCAATGTTTTCTCACTGTGAATTCTTGATGAATCTGTACATCTGGCAAACCATATGCAACCAGTAAACAAATAAGGCATCGTTCTTGCAGGTTGTTACCACAACTGTGATTCAAGTACTCCTCAATGTGTTTGCCCATTTCAGTAATTGCTTGTTTTGAAATAGTCACCCACTAAGACTGCACAGACCACATCAAGCTAAATGATGTCTTTTCTATTGCACATTCCACAGCTGTGGTATTCGCAACACTTTAATACTGCTATCGTATGTACGTAAGCAACTAAGAGGCCGCCTGCAGCCAACCTGAATTACACAAAGGCTGCAGATAGGTCCATAAATAATTTATCATACTTGCATTCATGTGGAGTCCAAAAAACAAGAACCATAAGACCTGCCTGTGGATTATGCTAGTTTGCTTAACATCTCTCTCTCTCTCCTCAGATTATTGCGCCAGCAAATTCGCCGCCATCGGCTTTGCCGAGTCGGTGGCTCTAGAGCTCCTGGCCACTGGGAAGGACGGTGTTAAAACCACCATTGTGTGCCCATATTTCATTAACACAGGAATGTTTGACGGATGCCACACCAAGTAAGTAAATTGTGTAATGAATTAATTCCCCAAATTACTCTCTTCAGTTCCATAGCACTGTGGTGAGCTGCTGCATGATTTCCATGATGTTAAATGCTGAGTCCCCCCACACACACTCACACACACTCACACGCACACACACAAAACTTCAGCGATCGTTGTACTATGTCAGACACCTTCAGGCTGGACTGGATGATTTTGGGCTGACGTCCAGGGTGCTGCGTGGATCAATGTTTAATATCGCACCAAAAACCTTTTTGCAGGTCGCGTCATGCTCCTCTCTGGAAAGGAAAGCCCCCAGGGGAGGATAAATAACGGTTGTAAGTCTGTGTGTGGTACGGACCCTAAGGGTTTGACCTCTGGCACATTGAGAAGGGCAGAGTTGGGGGGAGGTGTTTTGGAGAACAATGAGGCCGTCTTTGGCTTGGCCACCGTGGTGACGTGACGCTGGGGGATGGGGTATTTTTGGGCAGGTCAGGCCGTCTCAGAATGCCTTGGGGCTGGTAGCAGCAGGAGAGCTGACTTTCAGGGCCCACTCTAGCCAAACTGACGTCTTACTGAAAGAAACAATCACAAAACAGAAGCATAATGTGGTGAAGCAGCACCAGTTTGAAAAGTAACACCCACCTATTTGCTCAGTCACTTAACAAACAATTCAGTCACATCTGTAATGCATGCAAGAGCATGCGTCAAAGAACATGGAAAGTAATTTTAGCAGGAAGTCAGAAAATTTAATTTTCCGGAGCAATTACTCCCACTTTTACTTCAGTATTGGGACTTTGATGTTTGTGCCTTTGCAATTTTAAACAACAGGAAGTAATAAGCTTCACGATAGACTCCCTTCATTCTTCCTGTGATGTGAACAGGCAGGCTGCACTGTTCCACTCCCATCACCAAACCCCATCGGGCTTTGCCACAGCTTCAGGTTTCGGGAGAGTGGCACGACACGGAAGCCAATCCGGTAATGCATGGTGTCACTGTCGTGCCCTGTCCAATACCCTGCCAGGACCATTTGTCTTCCCGAGCGTTGAGGTCTGCACACCCATTACACAGCCTCATTACAGTGTGATCTCATCAGTCTGCGTCACTTGTACACGTCATCCAAAACTATTCATTCGACCCTCTACACAACGTTGTCCCCCAAACTGTTGGCCCTGGTGACCAAGTGCTTATTTCAGTTCTACCTGTCAGTATAGATTAACAGAGCTTTTAAATGGATACTAGTCTGAGTCTTACACGCCTGGACAGTTATCTGGTGTTTAGCTTTGTGTTTGGAGAACTATGTCAGAAGTACGTCTGCACTACGAAAGCAGTGGTTTCATTTCCAAGCGTCTGCGAATATTTTCACCTTCAAACACCTTTTTTTTTTTTTTTTTTTTTTTTTTTTTTTCTTTTGGTGACTAAGCGTACTGAAACAAGCATGGAAAGTGTTCACCCAAGACAGAGGTTGAGAAATACTGGACTGTAGAGCCAAGATATTATTTTACTCAGTTCCTTAAAAGCTACTGTTTGGATTACATCATTCAATCAATCAACTGTGACTCCACGTCTGGCTGGTGGAGGGGTGGTTACCCCAGGGCTTCTTTCTCTGTCCGATTGATTGAGTTATTTAGTGACTGACCATATAGCTGAGAAGGTTTTGAATGTATATGCTGAAACTTGGATAAAACAAGAATTATGATATATATTTTTTTAAACTCTTAAGGGTGTTGGCATTATGCTCTGTCCTTGGTGCGCTCCTATTCGAAGCTGAGCTTTCTGAAGCTGCTATTAGCTGGTATTACTGAAGTGTATTATTAAAGCAGAGTAGTCAGGCTGACCTTTGGCCTTTTTTTTTTTTTTAAGAATATCTGACATTTGGACTACATCCCTGAAGTAGCTTTTTTTTATAGGAATCATTCAAAGCTACTGTTCAACACCTGAATTGCTAAAGCTTGACCCAAGTTACTGAAGTAGCAGTTTGGCCACCAGTATCAAGTGGCTATCTGACCAACATTGCTGCATTTGATATTTGACTTGCAATACTAAATCTGAAGTTGAATTGCGGAAGCAGTTTGGCTAGCAGTACTGAAGTTGTCATTTGGCCTACATTACTGAAGCTGAGATTTCACTTGCCACACTTTTTAACGAACCCTTGTCATTCAGGTGGCCCAGTGTGCTTCCCATTCTGGATCCAGAGTATGTTGCAAAGAAGATTGTGAATGCTGTACTCACCAACCAGCCCTACCTCCTTATGCCCAAAAGCCTGTATTTCCTGATGGCTTTAAAAAGGTGAGTTTCTACCCCTCTTTCCATTTTCTGCTCCACACCCATTTAATCTTTATCTTTGCTGTGAAAGCCGGGTGATGAGTTTTGCCAGTCTTGGTGTAGCAAGAAGTTTAATCTCAAGTTTGCACAAACAAGAACAGGACACTGAAAATTGTTTATGCATACTTTAGATTAAACCTTGGATTAAAGCTGTTTCCTGACTGCTTTTGGTGAAGATTTCTGTCCTGATTCATATCAGATGAGATTGTCTGCACTCATGAGGGAACCACAGTGCTTCATGGTCTGAGTTGCATTTAATTTGGGTGGAAAAAAGACCCCCCTTAGCGAAGACACTTGTTATTAGGATTACCAAAACTCTAATGTCAGGTAAGGGGTAATGTTTTGGGTAGTTTTTGGGGAAGGGTTACTCATGTTTTGTGTATACATGACAAACACATGACCAATGGAAGTCCTGCCTAGAGGACCTGAAATAGTGTGATTGGACAGATGTTGGAGATGGGCGGTCCCAAACAGAGGCACTCTGAGGACTCTAAAAGCAAGCGGCTCACTGATCTGCTGACTCTGGTTTCTGGCCTTACCTCATTCTTCTTTTCATTCCCTATGACATCCGGTATAAACGCAGTCCCTTCCAGCGTGTTGCATGTCCCACCATCCCGTTCAGTGCTTTCATGTGCATGTTTTGATACCATCTCCCTGATTACTATTGAGGTTGTTTTAAATGAGGTAAGGTTGGAAGGTGCATTCTCTGCCCTCATTTACCTCCCGCACACCAGGAGGGCTTTACTTGCTATGTTACAAAAATGTGACTGTAGGGCTCACCCAGCTTAGTCTGTGGGAACAGAATGCAGCCCCCGCTTTTGTGTTCTCTGTGTTCTTTTAAATCCCCGTCAGGGTCACTTCCTCTCCCTAATTCACCCTGAGTTGTCCGTGGGGGTGAGTAAGGGGTTCCTCTAATAGCAAAAGATAGATTAGAGGGTTGACCTCTGACCCTACAGCTGGGGCCATCCTGGAATAGCAGGCCCTTACGCGCAGCACAAGGTCAGCAGGTCAGTCGCTGTGGAAACGGGCGATTAGAGGCGTCAGGAAAAAAGGGAGACAGGTGTGGAGATCAGAGGAGTACTGACATGAGTAACGCAAGCGTGACTGGGCTGAAGAGTCCATGCTGAAGGGCTGTAATGGCGGATGACCTCTGAGCTAAAAAACCATTAAGAGCCTACAACTGTTGGTGCTTTTAGGGATAGAAAACATGAGACTAAACCCTAGGGGTTAACATGAACATTGTGTTTTACCCATTGTGATAGGGGAGCAGTGTAGAAATGTAGTCAGGGGTATTGTATGAGATTGGTTTATATGTTTATTGAGCTGTCAGAAAATAATAAAAAAATAACAGGACTTTGAATGTTTTTCTTTTTCACAGAACCGTAAATAGAGAACCATGTCAAATTTAACGCAGTTTTACTCAAGCTGTAGAATGTGTGTGGTCTAAAGTTTAAAGACAGTGTTGCAGATATAGGAAAGGCAAATTTGATTGCACTTTTAAGTTGGAGGAAGGAATAAAATCATAAGTGGTGAATGTTTTTGCAGAATAGGGTAGCAGGTCATTGAGCACATGGCATGGTGGTGGGCAGACCTGCAGTATGTGCAGTAAAATGTGAGCAGGGCTCCCTGTTCCCTCCCACATGCTGTAACTTTGCTCAGATTTTCAGCATGGGCTTTGCTTCTACACCAATGGCCACTAAATCTGACCAATCCCACAATCATGAAATAAATGATTAACCTCCTACACCAATCAAATCTACCATTGGAATTCTGCTGGCACCAATAGATTGCAGGAAGCACAGGCAAAGAAGCATAGAAAAGGTCGTTATCAGCTTGAGCGTCTGGAGTGGAGACTAACTCTCAGCTGATTCTTGTCCCTGTAGTTCCTTGGACTGGAAGCAGGGGGCGCTGCTGGGACAGTTCCTGGGTGTTTATGAGGCCTTAGGGCACAGTTACAGTCCCTCCAAGCACCGCTGAGCCCTGAGGAAACTGACTGAGTCCCTAAACCAGGCCCCTGAAAGCCCCAGCTAAACTACAGTACCATGTTACAGACAGAACTGTGTACAGTAGCCAGATATCATCTTACTGAATGTGCCATTTCATTGTCTTGAAGATGTTTTTGTCTATTGTAGACTTGGATCTCTGCGTATGTGGATGGGTTTATTTATAATGCGTGGCACGTTTTAGCGGTGTTTGGGTTGCACTGGGGTGAACTGTGAAGATGTATGGATATTAATAAAGATTTTCTATTTTTGCAGTAAGATTTCAGTTTTTTCTCTTTTCATCATGCTAGTGAATATGTTTTGTCAGCAGTGCATTCAGTCAGGCCTTAATTTAAATTGAATGCAGGTTTCAAGAGATGTTACATTTAATAATTATTAAATTGTTGCATAATTGGAGTATACTTCCTCTCAGACTGCATGAGTAGAGATTGAGGAGGAGGGAGGCTGGCTTCTGTAGATAAGGGACCAGAGGATGTGTTTTTCAGAGCTGTTTATTCTTCATGTCTGCATGACAAAGGCAGCACTTGTACAAGGTTATGGTTCATACTACAGCAGGAAAAATTTGTAATTATGGGAAAGCGCACATCTCAACCAGTCCTGTCTCATTTAGCCAAACAGGAAGAGTGTGGAGATCCACCCCAACCCTAAATTCCTTCAGTTTCAGTCTGTTTTACTTTTTTTTTTTTTTTTTTTTTTTTTTGCTGTTCATCTGCTGAAATACATGAAAAGCATTTTTTTCCTACTTTTCTACAAATGTGGGTTTACACACTGGTGATGGTTAGGAGCAGATGTTTAATATGAAATGAATTTAATAACTGCAATGAGAAGTATTTCATAGTTGGAAACATTTTGAAGGAGGCTAACTGCAATTACACAGGAATTTAGCATAACCAAATCCCTGTATTGCTCCGCATTTGATGCAGTGTTTATATAAACACACTAGCAGTGTGTTTACACAACATCTAACAGTCAAGAAGCATTCAATATGCAAATAGTTTTCCCTCAGTATTCTCAACAGTGTTCCAGTCATTTCAATAATATTGCTAGAAGAGAACTGGATTTCTCTGGTCATGGTCTCTTTTTCTAGTTCTATATCATCTTCACCACAATCATCCTCATCCTCAGAGCCTCGCTGGCTGGGATGAGGCTGAAACTCATGTAGTCATGTGACTCGTAAAGCTTGCTTTTGTTGCGCTTTCACAGGAAGCAGTCTTGCTGCTCAAGTGAGGGGTGTGGCCATTCAGACTAATTCACATGTTAAATAAATGGAGTCCATTTCTCACAGAACAGGAGTTCTGTCCTTTGCATACTGTGATAACCTGTAGGCCCGCTCCAGCCAGACCTACCGATTTTAGTCAAATAAATGCTCACAAAATGGCAGCAGCAGAAGAGATACGAGTTCCCAAAGCTCATCAGCAGAGTAGCATCCCTTCCTCTTTCCTGGTAACTTTACAAACATGTATTTTTCAGACTTCCTGCATCCCAAAACACCATTTTCAAACTATAGGATGTGATATATAACTGAATGACATCAGGAAGAGTTGCCTAGTGGATAAAGTGGAGGTGACGGGGGTTTCCGGAACTATAACTCTTTTGTTCATCAACAATATTTCTTTCTGTTTAATAGATTTCACATACATACAGAGTACTAGCTGACCATCTGTCATTCCTTTCTGTAGAACGGCTTCCCAATTTTCCTGTAAAGATGGAAGCCTCCTTTAGAGTGTATATTGACCGGATGAGACATAATTCCAAGTGAAGTCCAATGAATGTACAGAAAAGACACCCTTTTAATTTATGGCACATAATGGTTATTTTAATATTTTCATTCAGTTTATTGGCTTACGTATATTGTCTTTGTAGATCACGAGTCTACTACTACAAATTACATCCATTCAGTCACAGCAAGTAAAATAGGAAGTGATACCAAAAGTAACTACACTTACCGCTCTTTAGCGGCCTCTTCTGGCCAGTAAGGCACTTGCAGGTGAACTGAACTGTGAAACAATATTAGTTGGCTTTGTGTTAAAGGTATAGGCAATACATGTTTGGCGTTACATTTGGACTGTGGACAAAAATAATGGAAGTTATTTGGGATACAAGCTGAAGTAGTTGTATGCTGCCACTTTAAAGATGTTTTACATGGGTGGAGCTGATGGATGAAAGCATAAATGTAAAAAAAAAACAAAAAACCTCTTATGAAATTCACGCTTGCAACATTGTCTAACTCCATCAAAATGACCCCTCTAACAGGCGCAAACACTCTCTGATTGGGTGCGGCTGTGACCAGCTGAGCATCTCCCCATGGAACAGTGGGCCCCAGAGGGCTTTGGAACGGACCAGATTCTGATTCCGTCTGTTCAGTCTGGTCATTGTTGTTCTCCAAACAAATACCTCATTAGGGTACCCCTCTCGAATTTCCACTGTATCGCATTTTCCCCACTACATTTTTAAAAATGGAGTCGTTATCTCTGACAGAAAGTCTATAAGGCTCTTGGATTGATTGGCTACATAGCAATGGCGTAGTGGTAACAGAGTAGGTGTGCAACGCCAAAGCCCTTGAGTCTTAATGGTAATAAGGCTAATAGGAGGATATAATGTACATTCCCAGAAGATTAGGTGGGTATATAACAGTTACAGTAAACCTTGACTACACAATTGCTGTGTATCTACACAAAGCAACTGATATGAATGTCATTTGTTTCCGAGTGGCTGTTCCGTGTGCTAGTTGGCAGATCTCCGTAACGTCTTACGTGATTAGTGGTGTGGGTAATGAGCCATAACAGGCTGTTGCAGAAACACCTGTCTGAGTGGGCAGCGAGCGAGACGGGGATTAATCAGCTCCAGCATCTCACTATTAATGCGCATCTTTTGTGGAGGGTGTGAAGTGACTGTCTCAATCCTGACGCTGTAATTGTAAGATCTGAGGCCATGGCAGGATCTCCAAATGGAGTGTCTTTTTTTTTTTATTCAAATACGTGATTGAGAGAGGTTTCGGAAGCGTCTGCGGTGGGGGGCAGACATGACCTCTCTTCAGGACGTGTTTGAAGATCTAAACCCAGACAGAATTCAGAATTCCTGACTGTTCAAGTTATTTCTAGAGGTCTCTGAAGACTGTTTAGCTTTGATCTCTTCCACCACACACAGCAGGAACCAAAAAGAAGTAAAGTATTATTTGGAATTTTTTGTTGCACAAATTGTGTGAGTCCAACAGTAATTTTTAGCAATGATATGTTTCATGTTTTTCAAAGAGAAAACATAATGTATTTTTCTCTCTGTAATCTTATTTTCTTCTCTCTCTGAAATCCAACTACTTAGAGCCATAATCTAATTCAAGAGGTGTTTTTTTTCTATAGCAGAAGAGCAGCATTTTTCATGAATATAATATGTACAAGCAGCTTCCCTCTGGACTACAGTAACAAACACTGTTTATGTTACCATGACTACACTGGCAGTGTTGTACTGGTCAGCTTCACCCCAGTGACATCCTGACAACTCGGTAGACAACAAGGACTGAACTTGAGAGTCTCTGGCTCAATGCAGTACGGGACTGGTGACGTATCTGCAAAGTGGAAAGCCTGTTCGTTACATGAATCAGAGGAGTGGTGTCTTTACAGCTATCTCCTGCTTAGCTGGTGGTAGAGTATATCTTCAGTGGCCTGATGACTTTGGTTTGTGGGGGGGAAAAGGTGGAGGGTGTCAAAAAAAAGGGGGTCAATTTTGTGTGTTAATCTCTCTTGCATTCTATTTCACAGCATTTTGCCAGCGAAGTTGACTATTCTACTGGGAATATACATGGGTGTATTTCGCGTCATGGATGACTTCAAGGGTCGAGAGAAGAAAGTTCAGTGAATCTTTGGGAAAGACCTGCTCAGAGGAATCAAGACTCATTGTGTCACACATTTAAACCTTAATAGATTTAAATGAGTCATTTTACTCGACCCATTTTTGTGCCTAATTTTATTATAGATCACTCAAGGCTACCTCTGGATTGTATATACCCTGTACCTGTTGTTATAAGCATAGACATCTCAAACATGCAACAAGGTTACGTGTAACAATATTACCTTAAATTTTAGGAAGGTCTTATTTTTCATTTTTAATTTGTAAGTTTTTGTGGTTTGACTGAAAGCTTTTAATGCTCGAATTTGCCTGATTTGTCCCTGTTCATAGAATCATGTTTACTGTCTGTGTGAGTTAGTTTGTTCAGTGTTCATATGGTCACTCTAGGCAGGCTACTCATCAAGCTTGCTGGTGCATAACAGCAATTAGTAAAAGCCATATGTCTGATTTCCTAAAAGACCCACAAGCTTTTATCGGTTATTCGAGGGTTGCTTCTCCCTCGCTCAGGGAACCAGCGCAGTTTTCAGGGAAAATGTTAGGTTTTTACGAGAAAGGTCTGTGGTGTTAATCAACATGGAAATTTGTTCTTGTAAACTCCCATAATGAAGTCGATCTGAATATGTCATTTAAAGTCATGTTCGTCAAATGTCTTGTTAAAGTCTTGTTAAAGTTTTATTTAAAATTAGTTTGAAGTGTTTAACATGTTTGTATTTATATGGGGGCAATATTTAAGCCATACCTAATTTAATAATTGTCTAACATACACTTGTTTAGAATAGCACTCTGTTTTAAAATGTGTAAAATCATGAAGAAAAATCACTGTTATAGTGGGGGATATTGTTTGGCAACACCTAAAGGGTTGTAGTTAATGCATTGGTTGAAGGTGACATGGAATCGGGTTGTTCACTAAGAAAGTTCTTATTAATGGCACAATCTGTTCTGATAATTGTTATCAGTTTAATGCTTTATAATGTTTCTGATTTTATGCGACTGAAATATCTGCAGTGACATACTACTTCATAATGTGAAGATAATTCATTTGGTTTTGAATCTTGAAGGTTAAATAGGTGAATTATTATGCATTTTAATCATAGTATTTTTTTATGACATAATTACAGCTTCCAATCAAGTGGCCATTTGTAAAATTTTATGAAGATGATGTCATTAATGGTTACACATTGTACTCAGTGTGCTTGTAAATCTTGTTTGAAATGAGAAAAATAAAACAATACTCTTCATTTTCATTTTTAATTGTATTTTGCTGTGAGAACCTGAATGGGTTTCAGATGGAGAAACCAGAGTGTCTGAAATTCTAACATTAATTTTGTTAGGACTCATGATCCTTTGAAGTAGAAATGATGGATTTCTATCTATCAGCTTCAGGGGCTATTGTAAGCCATCTGTTAAACAGTGATAATCATCACCCTGGAATAGAGTAACAGCACCACCTGGTGGTGGAAGCAAATGTCTCCTTTGAGTCCACACTGGATACAAAGCGCTACAGCTCGTCTTCCAAAGGGAGGACTCAAGACGATTCTTCAAAAGTCCAACATGTATCATTCTACATTCTATATGAAGACTACAGAATGGTCTTCCTGGTCCCATTTTTTCTGATGAGGAGTTTGGTAATTGTTACACTGACAGAAAGATGAAACAACATGGTAAAACAGTAACTGTAGTATTGTTTTGGAGTAGAGCTTGATTATTTCTCCATGAAACATATCTTGTCCCAATTTGTTTACATTTTCTATGAATTTTCCTGACCCTGACTTGTAAATGAAGATTTTAGAACGAGCTGAAGTCACCATTCAGTTTGCGTGCTCTGTCTCCCTCTGCTGGTCAGATTTAAACAAGGGCAGAGCTACATTCATATAGCCGGAGGCTTGCTTGAGAGCTTTCCCCATAACATCAGTATGTTAGCATCATGTAGCTGCTTGCGGTAGGCCTTCTCTGCACAGACATTAGGGGGATAGTTGGTTTGGAGAAGGTGGACTCATGGCTTGGGCAACAGGGTGGTCTGGAACTCTGTCAGATTGATGTTCAAGGGGCCATCAAACCATAGAGAGGCTCTGATGGAGGGCAGAAATCTGGTTGATGAGATTGTCAAGGCTGCCCAAGATTGTCCAATATGAGCAAACCACAGATCAAAAATGTTCCCACAAACAATTTCACATGGCAGGTCATTTGTCACTCTTCAAAGAGTTTGCACTTACCTAATGCATCATTTGAATGGTTTTAAAAGCATTTTATTATTTATACGTCGCCAGATTTTAATTGGCAAGTGTATCTGCGGCAAGCTGCCTTAAAAAGTGAAGATGTTGCATTTGATATTGCATTGTGAATGCTGATTGTTTCACAATTATTATGAGAGCAATATAAGCATATAGAAAATAAGTGGTATAGAAACCACTGGTAATTTTACCAAAATATACATTATTATAACGATTATTGCATATGATTTTTTAGATAGAGAGAAAATTATTCATGTCCCATATAGTAAAAAAAAAAAAAAAAAAAAAACAGGCTCACAATTACTTCTATCTCAAAGTTACTCGCTGTTTACCTTCTTGGGCTGTGTTCCAACACTCAAAAAATGTATCCTCCTCTCCTCCCACTCACCATTGTCCCAGTTCTGGAGAGAAGGGAGAAACAAGGTGATAGCGGAGGAAAGACAGATATATTTTGCGGACAATCGGAACGAACACAGCCCATGTTGGACCTCTCTCCACTGTTCTTTCCGGAAGGAACCGCCATGTCACAGTCACGTGACTTACATGCAGGCGGCACAAAGGAGTTTGTGAAAATGAATGCGATTGGTCTTTATTCGACCGCGAGAAAGAAGTACCCGGATGTAGCGTATAAATTCAACAGAGTAGGCCCAACTCGTCCTCTTTGGTTAAGCTTTGTGTACGGGCTACGTTCCTGTTCCCTGGCTCACCGCTGTTCGATTTAATTTCAACGAATAAGTCGGTCAGGAATCATTGCAACATGGTAAGAATAAAACGGGTGTATAATTCAACCGTCACAGAATGCAATCCATCAATTTATATCCTTCATGAAATTAATAATAATGAGAAATAGTGTCGAATTCTGAGTGCACACGCACGTGTATCTTACGCCGACTCGGATGGCTACATACAGCTAATGCTAGCACTACTTAATGTTAACTTATGGTTCATAACCTGCCCCATCGTAGTCACGATATAATGGCAAACTACGCATCCCAGGACACAATTTGAGAGAATTAGTTATGTATAATTATCCAAACTGGGCTAACGCTATCTGCCGGAGATAAACTTCCTAAACTGGCGAGTTACATGCTACGTAGTTACACTACACGGTACATGTGATCGCTTTATTGCCGTTGTTACCCATTTCATGTTTGCTCGTAGCCCATTTTGGGACTGTGAGAAGTCACTCCACCTACCGTGGGGTATAACTGTATGGGGGGATAATCTGAATCTTATAGCTCGCAGTGGTATACATAGTCAGGCCTGCTGTAAGCACAGTATGAAGATGCAGATGTACAATTGTGATGTTAGGGTGATTAATAAAGATGGTTCTGTTGAATTTTCCAGGCATTTAAGGACACCGGAAAGGCGCCTGTGGAGGCTGAGGTCGCGATCCACCGCATCAGAATCACCCTGACCAGCCGCAACGTCAAGTCTTTGGAGAAAGGTGTGATGTGTGTTCATTTGAGGGAGATGTTGAACTCGGAAGTTCAACAAGTAATGAGTTTAGTTTTCGAACATTACCAACACTGTTGACGTGACTATGAGGATGACATTTTGGAATGATTGTCTGTGATCGATCTATACGCTATTCTGAGTCACGCGTGGTGTTGTACTAGAATTGTATGATTAAAAGGTGGATTTGTGTGTTTCATGTCAAGATTTTATAGTTTAAGTACTCCATTTAACCAGATAGGTGAACTAAGAAATCAGTTGTAGTATGCACTGAAGACTTGGGTTATCACAGAGTAGGGTAGATTAAATAGCCAGTCATACATATAGGGGTTGTTTAGGTTGTAAGAGAGAGAGCCAAATGAATTTGACAATGATGTCGGGGTTAACACCAAAAGGTGCAATGAGATTCTTGTCCACCTGGTCAACCCCCAGTTTATCTGTCTAATCTCTTGGATGGCACTTTCTACAGCACAGCACCCTTGTCTGTGATCCAGAGGGAAGAGTGCTTTTCACAGGCCCACCACCTCATTTCTCGTTGGGTCTGCCACCCCAAGTGCTGCCCAAGCCCATATCTGCTTAGCTTCAGCAGTGGTATATGGGTCCTGGCAAATTTAAACGTCCCAAGGGCCAGGGTGTCTGCTGGTGTTTTCTCCAAAGAGACTACATGACCTGGTTTAGTGCCTTTGGCCAGGAAACAAGCTAATTTGAGAGGAGGTTTAAAGTGTGCGTGGCGCAAACGCCTGGCAGTATGGCAGCTCTTACAGCCTGGGGCGGAATAGTCCTCTTGGTCTCCTCAGAAACTTTTGCTGTAACAAGGGGTAAAGACTGAATGGTTCAATTAAGTCGTTGTTAGAATGTACCCTGTTCTGGTTGTGAGTCGCCATTACTAGTTCTGTACACTGTAGCAGTGGCTCAGAGACCTACCAGTGCCCCCCTCTGTGAATGCTGGTAATACTTTGTCTGTGTGCACAGCTCTGATTCAGTCCTGAACATGTTTAAACCCTACAGTGTGCACTGATCTGATCCGTGGAGCCAAGGAGAAGAACCTGAAGGTCAAGGGGCCAGTCCGCATGCCCACAAAGGTATGTTGTCTTCTGTACCTCTTTCACACTCACCATAACGCCATTCACGTTAAACTGTTTCTCAATGGTACCTGTGCTTTAATGTGATAGGGGTTACATGTCAATCTCACTTAAAGGTGGTTTTTGTAAGAGGGGCAGCCATCAGCCTTCAGTTGGTCATTTGCATACAGTTATGACTGACACTCTTCCTAGATGTAATGGGCAGATTGTTGTTATTTTGATGCAAAGTTCAAAAGGTTTAATTTCTCACTTTGACTGTGTGCATGACGTAGGGGAGCTGAAAATGAAATGCACTCACTGTTTGGGTCCAGGATGTGTTTCGTGTGGTGTGTGACTCCCAATTAAATACATCATTTGCTACCTCTGCCTACCCAGTGGATATGTTGACTTTCCGACACACTGGCCAAACAAAAATTCTGTATATTGAATAGCGGCCTTGACCACTGCAACTAATCAGAAATGTGAACCACCTCTATGGGACAGCCTGTAGTCTAGTGGCTAAGGTACATGACTGGAACCCCTGAGGTTGGTGCTGCAGCAAGAGCACCATTGCTGCTGTTGAGCAAGGCCCTTAACCCCACATTGCTCCCAGGGGGATTGGCCCTTGGCTAGCCTAATCAACTGTAAGTCGCTTTGGATAAAAGCGTCCGCTAAACTACTGCTGTACACATTCAGTCAAACTAGATGCCCTCCCCCACTCCAACAGCAGATATGTTAAGAGACAGCTCTTTGCCACTTGTATGCAAAGTTCAAAAGTTTATCGTTCCTCACTTTCAGACTCTGCGCATCACCACAAGGAAGACCCCTTGCGGTGAGGGCTCCAAGACCTGGGATCGCTACCACATGCGGATCCACAAGCGTCTCATCGACCTCCACAGCCCATCCGAGATCGTGAAGCAGATCACGTCCATCAGCATCGAGCCCGGTGTTGAGGTGGAGGTCACCATTGCAGATGCATAAATGTACTTTCCACTGCAATAAAAGGGTTTCATTTAAATCACTTGCTTTCCCTATTTTTTTGTTGCCTCCTCCTGTGCTTTATTCAAGGTGTTCTCCCATTATTTTAATGGGTTGGGGTTCTGGCAACCTCGAGTATGAAGAATTGAATGGTGAGACCAGAGAAATTCTTTCCATTTGACAAAAAAATGTTACTGCCCCTAATAATTTGGCTAAAGAATTGTCCTCACTGTATGATTTGACCACTTGAACCATCACTTTTCACAGGCTAAGGGTAGACCTGCCTCCACATACTGGTTAAGCTGAGCAAAATAAAAACATGAAATTTTGAATTAGATTTTGAATTAGTGCTGAGCTACTGGCTAAACCAGAGGTTTCCAGTTTCCTCAGCTTATTTGCACCAAACTAGCTTTGTGAATCCCAAAATGGGTGGAGCATCTGATTGTGACCAGTCTTGAATAGTGATGTATTTTGGTTACAACACTCACGTCAGTGACTGACAGCATGTAACGGCACCAATTATCAGGCCTGTTCAGCCTTCCTGTACACAGGTGAAGCGTTTCTGAAAATCCTACCACAGCGTTTGGTATTTGAAAGATCTTGCTTTACAAGCAGGTTACTCCACATGAGTACTGGAAGCTCTTTATTGGGAAGGCGTTCACTACATTTACTTCAATCATTTGTATTGCACAAAGGTTATATTTTGTCATGGGTTACAAATCACACTTTACATAAAATTTGAGTAATCAAAATTAAGTGATCATTTATAAAACAATCAGCATAAAAATAGCATGTAAAAGTGAAGAGTTGACTGTGCCCAACTTCATTTTGCGACACAAGATATTAACATTGGACACCATCCTGTAGTTGTACGGTTGTCCAGGACAGAATGAGCCGTGACTGCACTGGTGCTGACTGTAGTAACCTGTACATGAGATTTGTGTTCCTTACACACAAGACACCAGAAGCAAAAGGCCCAAAGTGATACACTGCATGTTTCCTTACTGCAGTACCCGTGGTGTGTTCAAAAAAAGAAACCTTTATGAACTGAAAGGTGCTGTATGTCTTGATCATCTAGTCATGCAGCATTGTTATTATGGCAGCTGTCACAGGAATGATGTATTCTGTCACAAGGATTGTTGTCATTCCCTTTTATCATTTCTGGTAAGCCAGTCACACGATAGTATCCCTACATGCCCTGCAGAAAACATAAATATAATTGAGAGTGCTTTGGAATGTTACAGCCCTTTTTGAGTGCGCAGTGCAAAACATTTTCCTCCTTGAAGCCAGCTTTGACTTAGCAGAGATATTTAAAATTGGTTAATAAAACAAAGAGGGTTTCCAGGGAAAAAAAAATAAATGAAAGAGAAAAACAGATTGTTTCATTACTTCAATTTGAAGTGGGAAAACTGAAAATTAAAAGTTGTGTTTGCTTTAAAATAAGCAAACGGTCAGACTGTGGCTGCGTGATAACTCCCTGCCCGTAGAGACCCTCCGAATAGCCAAGGCCCCATCCAAATGCTCCTCAGCAGCTTGCTCCCTCCTTCTTTCCAATCCTTCTCTTCCCTCTCTTCATTTCATTGCATTGCATTGAAGTGACTACTGATTGGCTAGGTCAGGTTTTTGATAAATGGCTTTCAGCTGTCCAAGCTCTTTATATATGGGATACCTTTCAATCCAAAATTAGGCCATTCTGTTCCCCATAAATTCTAGTAAGCTGTCCGAGGATATTTGGGACGAAGCGACCCTTTCCACGTGTCTCTCATCTTGCTGGAAGGGAAATAGGTCCAGTCCAACCTCCCTTCACCTAAAACAAGTTTTGGCTGCTGCCATCTTACATCCTGGCAAAACCTATATCAAAGGGAAGAGAATGTGAAGAAACAAACAATTAAATTGGAACAGAATGGACCCCAATTGAAGGAGGGAAGGCTATGATTTAGCGCAAAGCTACTGTTGCATTGCTAATCTTTCGCCCCCTCATGGCTGTTGCTGGTACTGTCCCTCAGTGGCGGTGTAGAAGTCATCCAGAACACTCTGTATGTAGTCGAAGGTGGGCCTGTCATCTGGTTTGTTCTTCCAGCAGCTGTTCATGATGTCATAAAGCTCTGTGGGGCAGTTCTCAGGGCGGGGCATGCGGTAACCCCGCTGTACAGAGGTCATGACCTCACCGTTACTCATCCCTGTGGAACACAGACAAAACAATCCACACAGACATTAGCAATCAGTAAGTACTGGTTTTTGGCCTGGTGGAGCTGACATTAAGAGCATATATTGTGACTATTTGTCAATGTAAACAAAAAGGAGAATAGTACAACGACACATATTGCTAGATGTTACTAAACATCAGATTGTAACAGCTCCTTAATACTAATACTATGTAATATTTTATCTTGATAAATATCCAGTCAACATTGCTTTAGCTGAATGTGGTTGTGTGCAGTACACTGAAAAATAATTTTTGAACTACCAGAATTATTATTTGCAGTTGTCATTTCTAACCAGCAGGGGGTAGCACTGTAGTACAAAACGTTCTCTTGCTGTTAGTTCCTTTTCCTTCAAGCGCTTGCATCGAATCAATCTTTATATCTGTGCCATAGCCGCATACAATTCTGAACACTCAGAGAACATATTATATATTCAGGGGATCCTCGACTTACAAACGAGTTCCGTTCCTACGAAGTTAACACCTTAAGTCACTCACACTGCGCACACAACACATGAAGGACATATAAAATACAGTAATTAAATGAAACAGTAATAAAAAAAAGAACAACTTCTTATCTTTATTTCTGTGGTCGTATTTACGAACCAAACCGCTTAGGTCGAAACTAGGTTTTTAAAATAATTTATGGGAGTGCGTCGTAACCACGAAACGTCGTAACTCGAGACCGTCGTAACCCGAGGACCCCCTGTATATATTTAATTTTTTTTTTTTAAGAGAGCAGACTGTGTTTTGCATAATCTTGGAGAACCATGTCACCAATTCTTTATTACCTGGATATGGGATCTTTCCGTATGTTATGATTTCATACAAGAGGACGCCAAAAGACCACATGTCCGATTTAATGGTGAACGACCCATAGTTGATGGCCTCTGGGGCTGTCCACTTGATGGGGAATTTGGCTCCTGTAAATGGAACACATTTGCAAGCTTCACTGGGGTGCAAGATATTGATTACGAAACTTTTGTGGTTGAGGTGGAGAAGAATGAAAGGCATCAGATCCTATTGTAGCATAGCTATGGGATGTGTTTTCAGGCCGCGGCTTGACAGTCCACACGGCTGCCACCCCTCATTTGCATTGACACCTGTGTTTCATTTTGTGTGTTGTGTGTGAGTAAATCCGGGGGCCCCTCGTCACTATCTGCATATGCAGACACCTATCTGGTCTCATGGGAGAACCAAACGAGAGGCTGTTTTTGATGTGAAGTCTTCAGCAGCTCACTTGCTCTGTACCCGTTTCACCCGACGCCCATCGAAATGTGTGCAGCACCAGCGTGCAGAAAAAACTGTATAGATACAGTGGGGTCCAAAAGTCTGAGACCACTAGTGGAAGTGCATTCTTTTATAATGTAGTATAAAATGTCTTATAACAAATCATACTAACAATTTGAGTGAAAATTTAAATCTTGAAAAAATGTACATGAATTTCAGAATGTCTTAGTTATTGGTATTTCCTCCTTTTGCTTTAATGACAGGGTGCACTGCATCTGGCATGGACTCCACAAGTTTGTGCAAAACTGATGATGATCCATGTTATGCCATGGTCTTTAAGTGCCCCCATAAATGTTTGATGGGGTCTGATCTTCTGTAAAAAGGAGTTAAGGTGGTCAATGTCATAAATTTGCTTAAATATGACCCAGAAATAGTGCAGAATTTTAAATATTTCTTAAATAAATGTATTTAAGAAATATTTATTAAAGGTCATAACTTGTAAAACATATAGTGTTTTACATTTTTCAAAATCCTAAAACTTCTTGTTTATTTCCAGGAGTACATGGAAAAAAAATTTAAAAAGTTAATTGTGGTCTCAGACTTTTGGACCCCCCTGTATGTTAATGAAGTTAATGAACAAATACAATGAGAGCACAAAATGAGGAACTAGATAAACTGCATGGCTAAATTACTGGACTCCACTTTTTCTTATTTAATTTGTACATAGTTCTTATGCATCCTATGTAAAAATATGTATAAATAAAAATATGCTTCATAAACGTATAATCTTTGAGCATTTTGCCCTGTCAGTAAAAAAGTAGGTTGATAAGTTTTAATGTGGGCCAAAATGTATTTCACAAACAAGAGCAATTCATCAGTTACACACACAGAATATCAAAGTCATCTGTGGATAGCACACACCAGCCCACAGTCCTGCCTGCATGAAACACGAGTCCTGAAGTGCCACAGAGCCAGTGGGCTGATGTAGGATGTAGGAGGTTATGTAGATGTATGTGTTCCTCATTCCTGGTCCGGTTTTTGTTAACAAATTACAACAGCTGTTTCTGCACTGTTTACAAATTGTCACAGTTATTTTACCATGCCTGGTTGCTTCACTCTAAAATGGTTGTGTGGAATTTCAGATGAAAACAAAAACCAGCATGAGTTGCAATTTCTCCAGGACCAGGAAAGAGGAACACGGGTCTGCATACAAACCTTCAAGACTGCCAGACTTGTGCCAGAGCAGACAGTGGTGGAAAACCCTGGCTTCAGAAACCAGACGTACTACCTGGTTTTTGTTCCACCCATTCACTAAACCAACTGATTTCACTCATAAGCTCTCCTGGGCTGTAGAGTTGTGCTAACTCTAAATCAGCTCGTTTAGTGCATTGGCTGGACAAATATATGGCAGTGCCTCTACTTTCTGGAGCCAGGGTGTCAACATCTATGCCTTTCTCCATTTGTCTGGACCATCATCGACCTTTATGAGCCTGGAATGTCTTCAGACTGTGACACACTTGTTCAGGACAATTAAATATTTGTGGGAATGCTCTCGCCATGACGTTGTCTCATAACCAGGTGGGAATCTAACTGCTGAAACTTTCATAATGTCCAGTAAATGTTTTTGTTAGCTGTAACACCAAGTATGGTAGCAGGTGTGTGTGTGTGTGTGTGTGTGTGTGTGTGTGTGTGTGTGTCTGCACATAGGAAAGCCCACCCTCTCTAGCTGTGTACTGATCATCTTCGATGACTCTGGCCAGGCCGAAGTCGGCGATTTTACACAGCAGGCTCTCTGACACAAGCACGTTGGCCGCTCTCAGGTCTCGATGGATGTAGTTCTTCTTCTCTATGTAGGCCATGCCTTCTGCAATCTACAGGGAGAAGCCAACTCAAACAAGCCTGCAGGTTCTCCAGGTTAAATTCAGGAACACTTGCCTAAGAACAGCACTCACTGAAGGCCGAGTGTCTTCTTTCCCTCAAGCGTGACAGCAAAAATAAACAGTTTCTTTCCCTCTGAGCCTGTTGACAGTTGCGACAGCTCTTTGCACATAGCATTTTTCAATGGTCTACAAACAATTCAGAGTGAATTATCTGTCTATACACATCTGCGACTGTTCGCAATATGATATTCCAATAAGGGGCTGGCCCTGGGATGGAACCAGCGTCTTTCATGGTTTGTGGACTAAGTTCCAATATCACTACTGGTTTATCCTCTCCGAAAGGAGTGGCCTTTCAAACACACTTTGTGTTTCCACTCGAACCATCCTTCTCATTGTGCGTGGGGTCAACATAGACATGTGTCCTCTTCCATGCAGATTGTCAATACTGTATCTCCAGTTACTTTAAATGTATGAATTATTGCCCTGATAGTGGAAATGGGCATTTTCAGCCATTTAACTATTTTCTTATAGCCATTTCCTATTTTGCGCAGCTCAACAACTTTTTGTTGCACATCATTGTTGTATTCTCTGGTCTTTCTCATAATGACGAATGACTAGGGGAATTTGGCCTGTGTGTCACCTCATATTTATATGCAAGTGAAACAGGAAGTCATGGCTAACCATTTAAGTGTTCCAAATCCCTCCGGTGAACTTTAAAAAATAAAATATGAATGAGAATATACTTTAGTTTGATTTTACTCATATGAATTTCTAGGGGTGCTAATGATTGCGGCACGCATATTTTAGAGAAAAATATTTATATCATGATAAGATTTAGTTTTTCCTTTCAATCATTTAACTTTGGTTTGAGTGAATATTTTGAATGGAAGATCAAAAAAGTAAGCAATAAGCAATTTTTTTACTGCCTGTTTTACTCACGTTTACCAGAGGTGCCAATATTTTGGAGGGCACTGTTCTTCTGTATTGTGCTTCAGTACAATGGCTGGCAGTTGCCTTGCTCTAACCACAGTCAAATGTGTTGAGGTAACACAAGTTACACAAGTCCATTAGCCAGGCATGGCATTTACTGGAAAGACCCATGAGGCCAGAGCTCTGGGAAATTGGTAAAGGGCGCCTGGGTTTGCGAGTCAGCATCAACGGTGCCTGAGTCATGAGCTGACCGAAGGCACGTCTGCAAACGGAAGTTCCTCTTTTCAGCTTATCAGAGGATATACGAGGTGTGGCTATTAAATGATGAGACTAATGCTCAAGGAAAACATGTCTACTTCAAGTGATGCGCAGTGAATATGCGAGCGGATTGAATCTTTCAGGGGTTGCTTATGCTTGCCCACTGGTCAACGTATACCACGTGGTCCGCACATGCAAGCTGTGGTTTGACGTCCATGAGCCCAGTCTCATTATTTAATAGCCACACTACGTATATGGACGTTTATTTTAGTAATGTTTTGAGAAAAATTATTATCTATTACATGTAAGAAGGACAGAAATGAAAAAACACAATTCCTTTACCTGTGCTGAAAAATCAATGAGTTTTGGCAGCTGTTGTTTGCTCCCAGCATCACTTTTTAAGAAGTCTAACAAGCTTCCTAAAAAAATCAAAGAACAGAGTTGTTGGAACTTAGCAGGTAATGCAAAAGGATGAAAGGGTGAAGGCGTTATAAACAGGACGATGTGGCTGGGGTATTACAAGCAGAATGAGAAGGTGGAGGTGCTATGAAAAGGATGAGAGAGTGAAGGTTTTAAAAATGGATGAGAGGGTGAGGGATAATAAGGTGCAGGTGTTAAAAACAAATGGAAGAGAAGGGTTATATAAAGAATGAGAGGGTGAGTGTGAGTGAGAGGGTGGATAAACATAGGGTGAGAGAGTGAGGGTTATAAACAAGATGACAGGGTGAGGATGTTATGAACAGTGTGGCTGCATACACATGTCATGAGAATTAGGTATAATCTTGATGAGAGGGTGAGGGTGTATATCCACAAGGTTGTTGGGAGCATGAAGGTTATAGGTGAGGTTATTGTAAATACGATGCAAGGTTTGTGTGGGGCTGGCAGTAGGGGGCTTACCATTGGCCATGAACTCGGTGATGATGTAAATGGGCTCAGTCTTGGTAACCACAGCATACAGCCGGACCAGGCGGTCATGCTGTAGTGTCTTCATCAGATTGGCCTCCTCCAGGAAGGCCTCCACAGACATGGTGCCGGGCTTCAGCGTTTTCACCGCCACTTTGGTGCTGTTGTTATAGAAGGCTGGAGGAGGAGACCACAGAGGAACTGTCATGTTTAACGAGGAACTGTCACAAACCATAGATATTACTCTCACAACTGTTATAAACCATTGATATTGAACTAGGAACTATTATAGCATTTCCATACAGACTCCATATAATGGTCCTTAGTCTGCCTTTGTTATCAGTCATTGCTAAAGTGTGACCTGTTAGAACACTTGTGCTGACAAAGGTATTTTGTACACGGAAGAAGGGAGGAATTCTAACTTCCTGGTTTATAGAGAAGTTATTTAAGTTACACATTTGCAGGCCAACACAAATACAATTTGCAACTAGTGAATTACATGACGGTAAAATCTGCATTATCTGTAATACACTATAATTTTTACTATATCACATGTACTCATATCATTATGCAGCAGCAAATTCAGTGTCATAGTTAAGGAGCTGGGCTTGTAACTCAGCAGCTGTAAGTTTGATTTCCAGGTAAGGCACTGCCGTTGTACCCCTGAGAAAGATAGTTCCTCTGACTTGCTTTGGTAAATTTTAAGACGTGAAAATGGATGGTGTCTAAAAAAAGTGTGCTGCATAAGTCACTCTGATTAAGGGGGTCTGCTAAATGACTAAATCCACCTTCACATGATTTTGTGAACCCCTGAGAGGGACATGAAGTACCGCTGGGGAGTTTTGCAAACCCCTGGCTGGTAATCTCTGCCCCAGTGAGACACAAGTCCGGGCTAGGCAGGCCGAGTTCAGCCCTGACCACACGGGGTTATTAATTAGCATACAGCATGTGGTGCCACTAGCTAAAGCTGTCTGTCACAGTGTTGTATATAACCATACTGACCACACAAACTGAAACAGGAAGCTGGCTGCAGCCTCAGCCTTCTGCCTTCTCTTCACATGTGAGGCACACTTAAGCTTAATAAAATGTGTTTGAGGATGTAAAAGTAAAAGAAAAGGTTAGCTCTGGGTTTTTCTCACAGAATCACCACCACACAAAACTTCGTCAATTCCATGTTAGTGGTCGGAGAATGAAACAAATGAATGCGATACAAGCGGACATAGCTAGCATAAGCATCAACCAATACCTGATATGAACCAATCCCTATGTTGTAAGAGAAAGCAAAATGGTTTCATTGGCTTGAGCAAGACACTGACTGACAACTGAGTCCGGCTTCAGCCTGCTTTCACATCACTATTACAAATGAAATTGGTTATATGGGAGTACAATATTGGTCCAAGGCACTCAATAATACTGGGCCAAAATTTCACTGAGATCTTATGCCACACATGACGAAAAACTGCACATTGGTTGTAAGTAATGCATATATGACATTTTGTTAGTACCATTTCTTAATGCATTCACTAGTTCCATATTTAGGATTACAATGAAGTGCCCGTTCTGGGCCTGTCTCTTCCTGTTAGACGCCTGTCAGTAGATGGACACACACACACACACACACACACACACACACACACACACACACACACACACACACACACACACACACACACACACACACACACACACACACTTCCTCTTGATGACACAGGCTCCTGCTGTGTCAGAGATGGGTAGTGCGTGGTAGACAGTACAGTCATGCCAGGACAGCTTCTCTGCACTCTGTTACAAATTCATCCTCCACAACTACTACTACTACAACTATAACTGTTACCATACACACTCCTGCTACTACAGTTACGAGTCACACTCATCTAATTACTACAACAACATCCACATAAAGGGGGTATAGCTCAGTGGTAGAGCATTTGACTGCAGATCAAGAGGTCCCAGGTTCAAATCCTGGTGCCCCCTTGGGAATGTAGTGGTAATATTTGGTGTGCCAGCCCAACCCACCATAAGCCTGGATAAAAGCATCAGCTAAATGTTTAAAATGCAAACTAACACTCCTCCACTGTCATTACTACTACAGTTGATGCTATTACTACAACAGCTACTACTATTGATACTCATACTCTCCTATCATTACATCTACAATTCAGACTGGTACGATTACTGTTCATTCTCCTCCAACTTCTACCTCTAGTGGTACTGCTACTACTATTACTTAAAGATTACTGAGCATCTATCTTCGTTCTGACCATATTTCAAAGTGACAGCATGCTTTTGCACCGAGATTTAACAGTAGGATTTAACAGATGCCTTTGGTGTGAATAAATAGTTAAACAGTGTTTACAGTAAAGAGGAAGAGAAACCATGCAGAAAGGAGGCACAGAGGCGAACAAACTAACTAGAGGAAACACACTGCCCGCCACTGTTTCGCTGGTCAGCACCGTCTCACACGAAAGCTTCCCTCCAGACTGTTGCACCAGAGGAAAGGGTGTTGCAGAATACAGAACCTGACACCATTCTCTCATTTGCATAGCCAGCCACTTCCTGGTTCAACACAACCAATGGGAGAGAGGGAGGAGAGTATGAGCCATAATGAGAATGCAAATTCTGCACGGGATTCCAATAGTGTTTCCTCTTCCACTGTCCCTGATAAGAGCACACCCTCTATGATACTATGTTGTGCTATACAGCTGTCCTCTTCAAACACAGGAAGCCACACCACAGTCATTTGACTACATAGTCCCATTCTCTGTTACTTTATCCATGAAACAATTAAAGCCACAACAATGGGGAGGTTGTCTGGTCTCTCAGAGGACCTTCCTGCCCTCCTGTGTAGTCCACACACACTCAGCATCAAGAGATAATCTGTTAGATGTAAAAGCAAAGAGAGGACGGCAAGGCACTAACAAGTGAATGAAGAATTGCGTTTCTATAAGCGTTTTAAAGGATGGATTCAAAATGATAATGTGAGATGCATATGACATGCAAATGATAGTGAGGAGCCCGCAAAGTCAGTGAAAATTTTTAAAACTGCAGATGGTCTGACTGCTTCGGTCTCGTCCTTGTCTTGCATGCCTTCGATTACACTTCACAGACAGACCAAATGTGAACGAGAAGGAGCTGTATATTTACAGCAATGCTAGACGCTAATAGCACCACAGAGGGAGTCAGATTTGAAGTCCATGAGTCGCTGTTAGTGTGATTGCCGTTTTCAAAAGTGAGCGAGTTTTCCCAAACATTGGTTAAGCTGACTGTTTTTCCACTTAAGATGCTGCTGCATTGACTTTATCTGATATTTATTTGATACTTTTTCCATTTTTGATGCTTGACTGAGAAATGTCGGTTGCGGCTTCCATTCATTTGTACATTGGCCTTAAATCCTCAGCCAGAGCTGATGAGGTCATTTCGAATAAATGCTCTAAGGGTGAGAAAGGAGATGTGAAAACCCCGTTTGTGGCCACTGAACGCAAGCACAGGGGCTGAGCGTGACTTACCCATCCACACCTCCCCAAACTGTCCCGCGCCCAGCTTCTTCACCATCTTAATGGACTCCTTGGAGATCTCCCACGCATCTTTGTCCCACGGCTTCTGAGCCTTGGGCTTGTCGCAAGGTTTCTCCAGCTTTCGACAGAGGCCGTCTGGTTGTTCTGCGCGGTGAACACGGAGGGTTTCAGTTAACATGGACCAGCATCAATGCCTAAACCAGGTCAACTCAGAGCATTACTGTAGTTTCTGTACCCTGACTTGGTCAAGATAACCAACCACATTATTATTATTATTATTATTATATATTATTAAATATGAATAGGGGAATTCATTTCATTTATATGGCACAATTTTCATACCTAGGGTTAACAAACTAAGAAAACATACAATCAATGCTATTAACCGTCAAATTTAACACATTTTTATTTTTTTAAAGAAGGAAAGTGGCCAAGCGACCCACCTTAGGTATTTTTTCTTTATTCAGACAGTAGGAAAGCTGATGGGGGTTACAGATAAGAAGGGGTACAGATAGAAGAGCCAGAGCTAGGGCTCAAACCCTGGTCTCCCAGGGACCTACGTGTGAGTAAAAGGGCTGCTTAGCTGTGGAGGGCACTCACTGTGGTAATGCTTTATCATGCTGCTGATGTCAGGGAACGTGATTTTGGGAGAGATGTAGTATCCTCCGTTGTCCAGCATGCGGATTTTATAATGCTTGACCGTTTCCGTACCGTGGGAGTCCACATCTCTGATCGACAGCGAGTAACTTCCTAATTCCAGAAACACACACACACACACACAGAAAACACATCAGGCCTGGGACACTCATTTTCATTACTTCCACATTTCTTTCATACCTATTACAACATTACCTATGACCTACTGCCTTCTTAAAATTCAATTTTAATTTTAAAATTCAGATTTACATTGCAGGGCATTTAGTGACACTCTTCATCCTTGCCCTTGTCATTGGTCCCTCCCTGTTTCGTGTTGGCAGAGGGACTCCTGTTTGATCAGGCAACTGAATCCATGACTGGCAGCACATGGTTCAGAAGAGAGCATGTGTTCATATGCACTATCTATCAGCAGGCCTCCAGATATGATTGTGCATTCCATAGTGAGAGAAACAAAACAAAATAAGGCTAAAACTAAAATGGGTCTGAGAGGGCGGGTAGCACGAGTTTCAGCACAAGGGGAGGAAGTCCGGGGGCAGAGGACTGCAGCAGAGTGAAGAATTTGTGGGGTTTTGGTCTTTTTTGTGGTGTTCAGTTTGGTGTGATGTTCATCACTGACACACACACACACACACACGGCGGTGGAGAACTTCACACTGCTGCATGCGGTAAGAGCCGCCGCGGTTCTCTCACCTTTGGACGTCTCGCTCTCTCGGATGAGGTACGCGCCGGCTTTATTTGCAGGGGCCAGCAGCTGCCTCTCTGCATCTTTCCTGGTGATGTCCTTGAAGAACCATCTGAACAGCACACGAAAACACGTTAACTGTTTAGCACAATTTTCACACTGGCTTTCAATGCAATATTCCTCATATTAAAAGTGTAATAAATAAGGAGAATACATGTGCGCGCGCACACACACACACACACACACACACACACACACACACACACACACACACACACACACACACACACACACACACACACACACACACACACACACACACACAGGACATTTAGCAGAAAAACAAAACCAAAAATGTTTTACATAAAGGGCATAGGAAAACTGATCAATAATGCAGTATAGTTTAAATCAAATGATTTATTTTATTGTTAATGGTGAATATATGAAAAAAAAATTCAAAAGGATAACCACTAACATGGGCATGGGCAGATAAAATGTCTGCCCTGCAACACGCGCATGGTTTAACCTAAAAGTGCCTTAAGGAAGCGTATATGTATCAGAGTAATCTGCTGCACTCACTCTTCTGTCTCCATAGTGTTGGCTTCAGCCACGTAGTTAGACGGAATGAACCCCTCTTTCCTGGTGCTCAGTGACTTTGCTCTCCACCATTCCCCTTGCCTACAGAACAGCACACACACTAAATAAAACACAGGCTATAACGACAGGACACAAATCTCTTCACTGTGTGCATAACAAAATAAATGTTAACATGCATGTTTTACATACATGTTTTCATTATTTGACATTTTTTACAATTCGTTAGTTCACCAAGTTGTGGTGCTTTGATTTTTATGTGTTCACAAGACATACTTATGGTTATTATTTGGTACGAATATAATTTATTGGTTATCAAATGGTATGAAAGATATTCTGCTCTATTATGTCAATTAGATGGCAGATAAAGGATTTTTAAATGGTACATAACAGATTCTGCACTTCAGACTGATAAGTGGCTATGGTATATTTATATTTATATTTATATTTATACTTATGGTGTTAAGGGTTTAAAAAATCTAAGCACTTACTCTTCAAGAACTTTGAGTTTTTCTCCTTTTTTAAATCCTAAGTCATCTCTGTGTATGGCATCATAGGGGTACAGGGCGATGACGATTTTCCCCGTTTCACTCTGCTCTGAATAGCGGAAGAGAGAGGGAGGACGTGTCACTGACTGGCACTTGTGCAACTGCTTGAGTAAGAACAGCACTGAAGTAGAAATACAGAAATGCGTACCCTCCATCTTCTGGAAGATTTGACCTGGCAAAAGGAGGCCATCAGGCCCTGTCGAGCTCTGTAGGACAAAAAAAGAATCAAACTGAGATTCATGTGACAAGATGCTGGCATGGTGCCGCAGACAAGGAACTAGTAACCAGAAGGTGCAGGTTCTACTCTCAGCCGGGGAACTGCTTTTGTACTTGCAGGATGCATTCCACAAAAAAACAAGATAAGATAATCTAGATAAGATTAGTATTTTACATAGGAGGAAGTGGAGCGGTGTGCACCATGCGAGTACATGTGCACAGATACACACAGTTAAAGCAAGCTACAATAAAACCTATTCTATGGGTTAATGACACTGAGAACCGGTGAAAATTACCCTGTCTAAACAACAAACAACCGAAGAGAGAGACATATCTTATTAATTCTATAAGAATCATTGCTTTTTGTTTAGCATCTGGATTAGCGTGAACTGATTCCACTCACTCTGACCTGGGGCTTGCCGGAGGTGGGGTCCCTGACGTACGTCTGCTCAGTCCGCACTGCCTGCTGGGTCTTCTGTTCGAGTGCCCCATTTTGGCCGTCTGAGAGTTTGGATTTCTTACAACCCATTTCTACTGTCGGGGGGAGGAAACCGAACAATAAAGTAACTTAACGTTATTACTCTCACCAAAAAACTCCAACCAAGGGCTTGATGATTGTTCAAAAATGAAAAATAGGTAAAAAAAAAAATCAACAAAACAATAAAGCTGTGCAAACAGAGCTGAAGAAATATCCCATTAATTGTGTACAAGTACAATAAAGCGGCTCAGTGCTACTGAGCAGCGGGCAATTTTAATTTTCACAGAGCAGAAAAGCAAGGAGGGTTGGAGATGAAGGGGTTAAGGGGTGGAAGGGTGCTTGGGGGGGGACTGAACTGAACCCTCACAGGGAATCACTGTGAGACAGTGGAGAGCTGGCTGCCCTTCGGACTGCGCCAGAAACTCAGTATTACTGTAATAATATATGTATTTTCATCAATACAAAATAAGGGCCGAATTTAGACCTGCATTTACGTGCATTGTCCAAACAAGTCTCTCTTTCTTGCAATGATAAGAAAAAGCACTTAAGCACGGGTCTGAATTAGGCCCTAAGTGAACTTTGGTCTTTCACTTTACTTGACCTTGTGACAGAATGGAAGATGCTCCTAAGTGCTTTTTTTAGCATTGGAATAAATCTCTGACGAGTGTGACACACACACTGCTCACTTGTGGTTAAACAACTGTCCAGTTACTCCTCCAGGCACTCCCGTTTGTATCAAATAACCCAAAATCAGATTACACCTTATGCATGAACCTTCAGATCGAGGTGAAAAATCTCAGTCTCTATCTGATCCAGTTTATTTTCTTTGCCTGGCATTCATTGCCAAGAGAGTCTGTACAATTACTAACAGTCGGTGTGGCAAAAAAATGACCCTGAGGTACATCCTTTCACAGCTCTTTCGTGCAAGATATTATAAAGGAATTTCATGGAAACATAGCCCTTCCAGTAAGAATCCTTCTTTTCCCTTATCTGTTGGCACACAGGTGATGGACACTAACTGCCAAAGGTGGTAAACCCCCACTTATGAGCATATAATAACCACAATGGATGCATCCCAGCACTTAGACAATGTGTTTTCCCTCCTCAACAGCCAACTTGTCTCAGCCCTCCCTCCTGTGTCCCAGTTTTTGGAGGAAGGAGGAGAGGAGGTGGTTGTGCAGGTGAAGGAGGACACATTTTTGAGTATTGGGACGAACCCCATGTATCTGCTCCACCCATGAACTAAACCAGCTGATGCTAATTAGCACAGCTCTTCAGACAGGTAGGGGAGCTAATTACGGTAGTTTGTTTAGTTCATTGGTTTAACAAATAGGGGATAGTGCTTCCACTATCTTGAACTCAGGGTTTTTACATCTACGCAGATAGCAGTCATCAAAATTGGCCTAGCAGCTGGGTCAGGCCAACAGGATGTTAGACCAGAAAGTTGGTTAAGGTCAGTCCCCCAGTGCAGACTTAATGAACTGATAAAAAAAGAGTACATTGAAACGTGTGAACCAGCATCTTCACTTGATCCCTCCGATATCGGTTTACACCACTGACATAGCCAATCATTAGGAGATTCATATGTTTCCAGCACCATCAGCGTTTCTCCAAAAGAATAAGTTATTCAGACAATGACACAAAAAGCTGCTTTACTCTTGCATTGTGTTAAAATAGTTTTAGTTGGTGTTTTGAATAAATGTCTCCAGTTCAGAACCATGCCTAATTGTAAATAAAATAATACTATTATTAAACACAATTGATAAGGAAAGCTTTCAATCAATATTAAAAGCCCCAAAAAATGCAAAAAAAAAAATTAGTTGTAAGATTTTTTTTATAACGCCAATGATTTCTTTTAATATATTTGAAAGTTCTTCAGGTGGGAATTATGATTTGCAAATCTCATTTAAATCTCAATGAGTGTCGTCAAGACTTTGCCTAACCCTTCTGGAAGGATCTACTGCCATAACACTGTGAAATAGCTTCACTCTCTAATTTTGTGCTGCCTCATACATGTTCACGGATTGTGAAACACTGATCAAAACATGGCCTGAGACAGCACGGTTTTCCCCAAATAAAAACGCTGAACTCATGTCTTGGAACAAGTCCATGAGGAAGAATCACCTGTGAACTGCTTAAACTATAACTACAGAGTAAAAACATAATGATCCGCTGGGAAATCCCGTTAACCTCAGGTACTCGAAATTGAGACTCAAGACAATAATTATCTGATTAGACTTTACCCTGCGTTTTTTTTTCACGAACCACTCTTTCACAATGCAGATCTGCAGGGTTGGAGTCTAGGGGCTACTTCCTCAAACACTCCTCCATTGTTTGAGGAAACATTAAGCAATTTTAATTTCCGGCAAATTTACCATCAACTCCAAAATGCATTTTCATCAGCTGCTGCCAGCCAGCTCAAACAATTCCTCTGGCATCCAAATTCTGGCAACCCAGCAATAAATTTGTATCATGAATACAAAGTATTTAAAAAGAGAAAAAAGTAGTTATTTTTTGTAATGTTGTACAAAAAAATGTACTCACATTTTGACATTTAATGAAAGCCATTGTACAGATGGCCAGTCATATTTAGCTGCTTGGATTTCACTCATTTTGTTAACGGTGGTAGCATTGCTTGGTTGTTTTAACAGATGAGCAAAGAAATATTTGCTTTAAAGGCCACCTAGAGCTACAGAACTGGCTGAGGAAGTAACATCCTCTCAATTTCTCAGTGACTTTATGAAAAGGATAGCTACAATGTGGGCATCCTGTCACGCGTCAGAAGTCAGATAAATGAGGTGTTATGACCAAAATACTCACTTCTTTTACTGAAATTTTACAGCGTTGGACCATTGTGCAACTCTGTCATTTACAAATGACAGATTGCGTTATGTAGCTGAAATACCTCAAGATGAGTCAAGTAGACTGTTAAATACATTCATTTATAATGGGCTGCCAGGCAGACTTAAAATTCCCAAACCAAAACAAGTAAAAAAAATGTATACAAAAAAGACAAAACCATGATATTGCACGGCCAAAATTGCCACTGCTCCCAACACTTTTTGTTCTTACACTAAACTAATCATGGCAGAAATGTTTAAACATGGCCATTTCTGTTCAGGGATGAGTCTAATTTGCTATTACAGCTCATATATGTATTTTTATTAAGCTGACACAATTTCAAAATTAAAAAAAAAAAAAAACAAGGCCAGTTAGCTTTTTGGTTCTACAATTCCGAATGACACACATTGACAAAGCAACCCTCTGGCACCTAAAAACCCAAAGCTAGTGACAAAGATTTATGAATAGCCCTGTTCAGTCTGCTTCAGATACAAATAGAGTCCTGTTTCCAAACCCCTGTTTAAATTAGGCTCGTAAACCCCAAACAGGGCACTGCTGGCCACCGGGGTCACATGGTACAGACACCAAACGTACCACTTCCAGCCAGGAAGCCAGCCGTGCGTTCTCTGGTCAAACTCTTTTTTGTGACCTGCTTTAAGTATCACTTCCGACTTCCTCTTTCAACCAAAGAATAAAACAGAAACATGCTGCACACAGCATGCAAGAGGTATTCAAACACATGGATGTGGGGTGGTCTTATTAACTTATTAACAAACACAATACAACAAACCTTAAACTGAAACTAATCACTTTCTGGGATGAACTTAAATCTACTGTTCCCTAATGCACACCTATAGAAGTTAACTGAAAACCAGCAAATGGTTACATTGTGGGTTATTTAAACATTTTTTAACTGAAAAATGAGGTACCTACTTAAAATGGTAAAATTACACAAACAGTAAGGCATGATGACTATTCAATAACGTATTCAAAATCTTGATATTGGCATACTTTTAACATCACTATCCGACACAGAATTCTCATGTCACATAAAAACTAATTCATTCTAGGCTACGTGCATGTGTCTGAAGTTGCATAATATTTAAATGAAAGACAGTTAAAATTAAAATCATACAGAGCATTTGCAACTGTTCCGTGTGTATTGAAAACTAGTGAAATTAGACATAAGTTTTTGTGGTTCTGTAGCACTGTCCAAAGTTAAAAGAATTACACGAATTAATATGGGCACTTCGACGAACTTACAAATTTACAGAACAGAAAATAATGGCCTACATGTTCACGTGCGATATTGTGAAGTGAAACATCTGAGGCTTTTGAAAATATGAGGGGAAATTGGATTATCGCAGGGTCTGATACGCTTAAGAGCCCAAGCTGAGAGCGAGCCCCAAGAGTGTAAAACGCGTCGGCCTATCAAGGTTGAGTAGTTGTCTTGGTGAATGATTTACGTAAAGTTCACAATCAAGGGGAGCTATTCCGGATTCCAGGACTTTTCGGATTGAGGTCCTCTCCTCAAACGGTCAAACCAGCACGCTATACGTTACCTGTTTGGAGGAAAACTGATACCATGTTATGGAGTTGGGTCATTCCAATTTAAGAGGACAAGTAAACAACAAAACGGTTCATCTGTTGCTAATCCAATTCTGTTATAAAACATAGCCAATGCCAATTGTCGTTCTGTTCAACCTTATTTGGAAGTATTGGTTAAGTACAAATGTTAATTGAATCCCGGCCATTGGCTTTATATATTCATGTGAACAAAAACACTCATAAAAGACATTATGATTTGAAAAAATCTAGTCTTAGTCTTGCCTGAAAGCCAGTCGGGTGTATTTTGTTTGTAATTTGTTCACCTGACTGCAGATTAGACCAGCGTGCCCATAAAACAATGCCAATTTCTTGAAAAAGATAACGATCATACAACGTGCCATGCAGACTTCTTTAATTCTCGGATAAATGGATAATGAATCTCATCTAAGACTTGCCCTTGGATCATCGCCACTTCACAATAATTTGAGGAAAAAAAGAGTATAAACCAGAGGGTAAAAACATCGGTTAAAACGCGCACAGATGAATGTACCGCTATTCGGCACTGGTCAGTAAGGCAACAACCACCTTGCATTTCGGTGTAATGTACAAAATGCCATATGGCAATATTGAAGTTATATGGCATTTAAATCGAAACCACAAGCACTTTTTTTTTCTGAACACGAATGTTGGAAGAAAAAATTAACTATTAACAGAATCTGCCGACTAAAATAAACGTATTATACATTAATCAGTGTGTAAAGTGTGTCTTGATTTTTGCAAAAGCCCTACAACAAATTGACCAAGTATAATCTAATACACGAAGAATGTCAATGGGTCTTACCTGTTCAGTCCAATTCGCTCAGATTATTAAACACATCTAAATTGTTATTTCACTTTCCAACTTCAAAACGTCCTTTTTTCACCAGTTCAGTAACTGTTCTGATGCTATCTCTGTGCAGAAACATTCGCGGCTCAAAATGAGGAACTTGATGTCGAGAGCTGGCTGGGACTTTTTCTTGCAGCTTCCTGGTACAATGACCCGCGTGTTTATCAAATTTATTTGCATAATAACACACGGACCATACTCCTCAAACAATCCAGTCACCGGAGACCGCCGCCTTATCTTCCGTGGACATGGCAACTGATGCGAATCGAACCGCCAAATCCGAGACATACAGGTGACGCTGTAAAATAGAAAGTCAGTCTTTTCCAATATGGGTTTTTTTCTGACCAGAACAAAATCTTATTTAGATAAAATATCTCTAGTTTTCAGGGCATCCCGGTCAAAAGGCTGGGAATACAGACACAAATACTAATAAGCACAGAAGTTACACGCATCTGTTTCCACGAAGCTGCAGAAAAAGCTGCAGAAAAAACACTACAGAATAGCTTAAAGTTGCATTTGAATAAGTGGCATTAATTATTATTACTATTATATTGAACATAGCAGTAAAAACAACCCAAGACCTATGAAAGGTACTGACTTGGATATTTTCATCAGGACAATTTAAAAGTTATAAGTCGCAAAATATTTCTGATACTAACAACACTCAAAATTTTGCCGATTGCAGTCACCTGATGTAATGATATAGAAAACCATTTTTTCGTGTAACAATGCATTCTTTGTGTTGATATGCATTTCCGGTTTGCGGTAGCGAGTTTGCCTGGACAGCATGGATTTTGTGAAGGGAAACAACCAACCGAAACTCATGTACTAGGACTATAACGGTAATTGTTAACTTTTATGGCCACATAAGCCCAGACTGCAACAGTAAGATGATTATACAAATGCCACACGATGCAATAGGGATACAGGCGTAGGATGGTTTGACGGTAAAATAAATTAATACTTTTTTGGAGCTCTTTTTGGGATTTATCGTAGAACCCACCTTTACAGCCTCCTCAAGTCACCCTGGTAAAGCGAAGCTGGAGAGGGTTTAGTTGGCGCGCCTAATGGAGATCTCCTGGGAAAAGTAAATTGCCTCTGACAATGGGCCAGTAGAGGGTGCTCTTCCCCCTGGACCACGTATAAATCCAATGCTATCACACATACGGGGGCAATATCATATAATAGGTGTCTTCCTCTGAATAAGACATTAAAAGGAGGTCCTGACTCACTGTGATTATAGATCCCCTAGCAGTGGTTGAATGAGTAGTGGTGTTAAACCCAGTTTCTTGTTCACGTTCTCCTCCAAAAAACTCTCTCTCTGCATCTGGCTGCCTAATTATGCCGGAACCGACCACAAAATGGAGTAGCATGACGTGGTGCTAGTCCTCAAGCTGTGAAAGCAGTGCGGTATAAATCTATCCAGCTTCCATGGATAAGCATTGGTGATAAACCAATGGTCATTTTCCACCTTGAGTCTTGGGGGTATATGTGATTGACACCATAAGCCACCCCATCCAATCAAATCCACCATCAGAAATCTGCTGGCACCACTCAAATTGCAGGAGGACCTGAGCCAGACACATTACAGCAGTAATGTGGACGAGTTGCGGGAGATTGAGGTTGGAGGGGAGATGGTGGCTGTGGAGGTCTGCTGCAGGACCATGAGCGAGATGTGTGAGGCAGTAGTGAGGAAGCAGTGTCTGGTGGGCCTCGCCCCAGAGCAATGCCACACAGGCTATCCTGGCCCCTCCCAAAGTTTCCAGAGGACGAGCTGTTAACATGACAGTGGGGGGGAATGGGGGTATAATTGCTGCAAAAAAACGAAAAACTGTGAATTCAGTATTACCTCAGGAAATGCCATACAATGAAAAAACAACCTTTGCAAAGCCGACAATGTACAACATCTCACAAACAAATTTATTATGAAATACTTTATAAAATCTAAAAAAAAAAAAAACTATAAACAAACAAACAATAAAACAGTATGCATACGGATGAACGATTCGAAAAAACCTCACAGTTGCATGGAGTACACAGGACAAGCTAAGAGTCAGACTGAATCAAATTGCCAAAGTATGCAGTGATAGTCTTCAGCTTGCTGTTGAGAAAGTTCTGCTCCACTTCCACTTTTCCACCAGGCCCAGCAAGAGAGGCAATCTGAAAGGTAATTAAACAAAGAAACAGGAAACTTGCTTAAGTGAGTGAAAGGTGACCACCCTTCATCATAACCCTTCAGTTGAACGTATGTTCAGAGGTTTAAAAACAGGATATAAAATCAAGTTAACTCAAAGAAGCCAGGTAGGGAGGAAAATACATTGTGTGTGTGTCTGAGACAGAGTGTGTGTGTGTGTGTGTGACGCAGAGCAAAGGTGTATGTGTATGTCTGTGCATATATGAGAAGGAGAGCATGAGTGTATGTATGTGTGTATACGTGTGTGAGAGTGAGCATTTGTGTGTGTATGTGTGAGTCGGAGCATGAGCTAAAACAGCTATAAATATGATTACTTAACGGGAAGCACAATGAGGATGACTGTGTTACACACAGATTTCAGCAATCTTCACCACAGCTGCTATAGATGGAGATCCGTAGAAAAGCAGCAGGCAGTGCAGCGTAAGAACAAAAAGAACACTCCAGCCCATAGCCGAGTGACAGAGACTCAGCTCAAAGCACGAAGACAGGGAGAAAGAGAGAGGAAGGAGGAGACAGACAGAGAGAGAGAGAGAGACCGATATACTGAGTGGGTGAAAGAGTGGGAGAGAGAACGGTAGCAGGAGAGAACGAGACAAAATCATTCGCCCATTTCCATTATGTTCCACTGTGGGCTTAGACTAGCTCTTGAACTTGGCCCGCTAGTTTCTGTAATGTTCCCTTTGCGTTTCCCAGGGCTTAAGGGCTTATCTGAGGACTAAGGCCCAGCTGCAAGCACTTTTACACAGGCAGGCCCGCAGAAGTAAGCCCTGGGCTTCGGCTGGAAGTACATCGCATGCCAAAGAAAAGGTCCCAGTTAAGTCCTGCAAATTCGACACGATGTGACTGAGCTTCGCATCCATCACAAAACCGCATCGCTATGAGAAGATTAAAAAATATATATCCACAGTGGAGGAGTCACACTTGCAGTTTTGAGTCATTCATTTCTTGGTGTTATTATATATGGTGTTTAGGTTCCTTGAGGGACTACAGAATATTAGAATGAAGCATGATGGATCATGCTTGGGTGTGAAAAGCGTATATCACAGCAGGGCTCCAGAGAAGTGGGGAAACACTATTAACTTAAGACCAACGGCTTAAAATACCCATGGAAGCATTTTCAGTTTAATTTACAATGGATCATTATCCCGGTATAAACTAATTACATTTTGTTTTACAATGTAACCGCTATGAGAATGACAATTACAGTTGTTTTACGCAAATACAAAGCACTTCCGACATGACTGGGAATGTATGGTGTGTTTATTGAACAGTCAGTAATTCACTTCTGACTGAAAGTCTGTCAAAGTCGTGACCAAATGGCTTCTTAGCTTAGCCGCCAAATATTCTTCCCCTTGGCGAAGCCGGTGTTAAAATGGCTAATTACGACTCAAGAGTCAGGCAGAAGCAGTAAAGAGATCTATGCTGTGAATCGCAGGATCAAGGCACTGCAGCTGTACACGAATGAACTGGTAATTAAAAGCAGTCAGAGGAAAGTAGACACTGCTGCCAAAGGGAACTTTTCAGAATGGCAAGCATAGCCCAGCAGTCGGTCAGTGAGATTACTGTGCATCATGCTGGCTGTATTCCTAGTCATCTTGTTCTGTAGCCAAGGCTCCCAGCAGCCAAAGTCTCAAAGCCAAAGTCAAATTATATATTTGTATACGGAGTGAAATTTGGGCCACTATCAGATCTAATGATGCAAATTTTGGCCAATGCTTATGTAGGAAAATCAGCCTAAAAATGTTCAATACCAAAACATAAAATAGGAGGCAGTTACAAGCATTGAGTTATTTTTATTGGGGTCATTCTCATCAAAAATCTTATATGACAGTGATTAATCATACAAGTCGTTAATGTTCACATTGGAAATGTACTTCAGATCTTGTGATATCATACATATAAGTTTTGGTTGCAATGGTACATTATGTTCCTGGCTGAAATTTAACTGAGGCTACACAAAGAGATGCAAATAAAAAATTTAATTAAAGAGGGGGATCACTCTAAGAAAAGGGTCTTCGTGGTTTTTTGGTTGTAATCATAGGTGAGCCTTTTTTGGTAATATTCAGAGGAACCATTAATAAACCAGTACCAAAGGGTTCATAAATAATTTATTAATTGTTGTATATGGCACCATCTCCAATGATTATAAGAACCTTTTTTTTTTTAAACCCGAACTCAACCCAATGTGTTGACCTCGCACGCACACTGGGAGGAGAGAGCCCGAACACGTGACTTTTCCAATTCATGTGACGACAATCTCGCTTCTATTCACACAGCAGCTGCGCCACTAATTGCAGACTGCCTATGACGTCGGAGGATGATGCAGTCAGCGTACCCTCAGTTCATGCCGCCACAGGCGCCCAACATGACCAGAAAGGGCGCTTAGCGATGAGACGACTCAATGTTTGGTTTCCGAATAGTGGAAAGATGACACTGGAGGCACAGTCTGACTCGTTAGGGCCTAAAACTAAATGGCGCACACGATTGGCCCAGACCGTTAAAGGTCATTTTCCTCCTTTACGTTACATCACCTGACATTACAGGGAATGATGCCGAAATGATCCTCAGCTTCCCCACACAGACACACCCTTTTGTGCTTAATTTTGTTTCCCAGCATTAGGCAACCACTCGGAGCAGATGGAAATGATTATTTCCAGTAACACCTACGATAAAATTCCCCCACTGAATCCAACGATGACAGACGACATCCCATTCTACATCCAAAACACATCTCTACACAAAATCTACAGTCATTAAAATCCTCCAATAACACATATTGACTTGCCGCAGCTAAAAAAAAACTTTTTCTGTAACTGCCATAATGATAAGTGCTATTATATAGAGCTATTTTAATCTTCCAAGTGGAAAAAAACCTTGCAATTCAGAACAGAATTAACTCTTGACTTCCTCTTTTTCTCAGAGCGATTTCATGCACCATGCAAACAAGAAGCACTGCGTGTGAACGGATTGTTTTACACTGTGTGTTGGGGACGAATTGTAAATCTCATTATAGAATGATTTCTGTGGGGGGTTACTCCAGTTCACATGATCAGTGCAGAGCCCAAGTGTGTCATTTTACAGAGGAATTCCGAAATTCAGTAACCCTTGACGCATTACTGATATCTTACATCTCTTAGCAGTGACATGAATAAAGGCAGAAACTGTGAACAGACACTAACCACATCTCACAACTTAATTATAAAATAAAAAAAAAAAAGAAAACCGCTTTAAAAAGCATGCCAACACTTCCTCAAATATCATCTAATCAGCACACCTCTCAGCCTGTGGTTTGATGACAGCAAAGAAAGCAGAAAAGAAAAACAGAACTTCTGAAGTACCTCAGGGAGCAACGAATGAATCACAGGAAGCAAATTACTGCATTAAATTACACAGAGGATGCACGCAGATGGATTCAGAACAGGGGCGTCCCCACACCCTTTTAACTGCGGCACGTGGCCCACTAATAATTTGTTGTGCCCCAGTAAATGATCATGAAAAATAACTCTTTTTGCCATTTATCATAAATAGTATGTGTGAATATGTGAGAGCTGGGGGCCTGCCCCTGCTAGCAACATCCCTGACCCGGAAGCACAAAGCGGCAGGCTTTTGAGAACGAGGTTTTCGTTTAATGAGTGGCTAAATGAAGTCGAGGTGAATGGCACTCATAGAGCTAAGTGCTGATGAGGTCACATGATGTGAACGGAACATCTCTTCCGGTGTCAAAGCAAGGACCCCTGGAGAGAGTAATGTGACCAAGAAGAACCCACAGTTCTGGCCTCCCTATGGCCCACTGCAGAATGTCAGCCATGTTTGACACCACAAACTAAGCAGAAGTGCTGAAAACAAAAAATTCTACCTTCTGATTAACCAAGGAGAAAAATCTTGTCTTATGAAAAATATCCTAGATATCCAAAGTAAAGAACAAAGTATTCAAACATTAAACGCAGCTTCAAAAATGACACTTAAATGTTTACGTAAGAATAATAATAAAATGGACACCTTAAATAAAACATCTGAATGAATAAATCATGGTGTTCAGCTAAATGCAAGTAGCACCCTCTTGTGCCCAGAGAAGAGATAATAAACATTGGGAAGATTTATTGCCTGCAGACTGCGATGTTCAAAGTGCAATTTAGCGCCTTTGATGTGGAATACTTTGATTTGGAAGAAAAGGCAAGGACTGTGAGATATTTCCACTTCTGAAGACCGAGCCCTAATGAGGAAATAACTAATCGTGTGCAGGGGAGGATGAGGTGCGGATTTGGGATTTGGTTCAGGAAGGGGGGTTTGGAATAGGGTGGGGGTGAGTGTGTGTGTGTGTGTGTGTGTGGGGGGTCGTACCTGATCCACGTCCGCGTTCCGAGGGAGGAAGTACACTATGTTGTCAGAGATCATTTTGGACAATCTGAAAATCTCAAAAGTGAAAGTGATAATTAAGGAAAGAAACTTCTAGGTCATTGAAAATGCTTTTCTGGAATGTGTCCTGAAATAAGCAGAAATGCTTATTGTGATAGTTTTAGATTGAGTAAAGCGTTCTTCTATCCAAGGGTATCCAGCTCCAGGTATCATGAACTGCGGGATCTACAGCAACATGCTCCACCCACAGATCACACCAACTGCCTCCACCAATTAGCTCCACATCCTGGTAAATTTATTTGTGACATTAGGTGGAGCAAATATCTGCCAACACTGTGACCCTCAGGACCTGCCGTTGAACATTCCTATTTTAAACCAAAACTCTTATTCTACATCTGTTTTTGCCTATTAACTAATGAGGAACTCTAGCTGTTATAGTGAAAAGCATAACACAGACCTATGGTTCCTTGTCTTCACAGACAAAAGTAGAGAAGAAGAGTGAAGAAAAGAGAAGGAGCGACTGGGGGGATTAAAGGGTGAAGACAGTAGTGGGTGTGAAGAGTTTTGTAAAGGAGGAGTGAAGGATATCCGTCCGGACTCATCATGGTCTTGATGTTGAAGACATCGGCGCTGAGGTAGTCGGGGCCCCCCCAGAGGGGGCTGAGGAACACGACGTCGGCCCGCAGATGGGGCGCCAGCTGCAGGAAGTCCCCCTGCAGGAAGTCGATGCGGTCGGCCACGTTGTACACCTCTGCGTTGTTCTGAGCCAGGGCCAGCCGCACAGGGTCTATATCAACGGCTATCACTGTAAAGGGGGGATACAGACACACACATGATTGTGCATATACACACAGACACATGCATGCATACACATGAATGCACACACACACACACACACACACACACACACACACACACATGTGCACATGAGTATATGCACACACATGAGCATGCACACACACACACACACACACGTGTGCACGAGTATATGCACATGCACACACACACACACACACACACACACACAGACACACATGCAGAGGAGTATACACACATGCAAGGGTATATACACACATGCGCAAATGCATGCAGACGCACACACAGACCTGCACACAAAACACACACACACAGTGTGACCATTATGCATTATAAGAAAAACACATTCTACCTGATAAGCTCAACAGATCTGAATAAAGTGAAAAATGAAACTGCTACAACTCAAACTGTAATCATCACTCTTAATTTCACCGCTCTCACCAAAACTAAACAGAAGCGAATCCATTCTGAGCGGGGCGAAACGGCCGTACCTCTCTTCCCTGTTAGGGCAAACTGGATGGCATTGCCCCCCACCCCACAGAAGGCGTCGATGATGAGATCAGAGGGGCAGCAGTGCTGAACGCGCAGTGCAATGTGCCGCGCGATCTTCTCTGGAGTCACTGAGAACCAGCCCTCTGTGTGCAAGAATCACACACACACATACACACACACACACCACAGACACACACAGGCACACACACGCACGCAAACATATCCTTTGTCAAGCAAGAACATGAAATTTTAATCAAAACACAATAAAAACTTTTGTAGTGCATAGAAGAAGCAAGCAAGGTTTCAGTACGCTCGATCTGCACACTGCTAATAAATCACACTGCTCAAAATGACCTCACAGAAACTGTCTGCACCGACTACTACTGTATACAGCACACACATACGATGAAGCACTACATCTGCTAGTTCCATAAGACCACTCTGCTATTAACAGAATATTTCGGTGCAGTTCCATTTTCATACACCAGAGGGAAGCAGTTGGCTGAGTTTGTGCTCCTACCTGAACACTTTTACAGCTGATAATCTTGTCAAACACAAATAATAAAATAATCCAACAGATGATCTGCTGCAGAAGTGGCTATCCCCTTTCTTTTGGAATATTAGCTTTGCCTACTCACTTACATACAGAACTCACTTTTCGCCTGAGTATTTAGCATATTATTCAAAGGGCGAACTGAAAAAGGAGAGACGTTCTCCTTCTCTCAAACGGCATGCTGTGTTTCAGTAGTTCTGCTAGGGAAGAACACTGAGGGCCCTCCAAGGTGGGCCTGAATGGTGTGTAATCTCTGAACACTAGTGTGTACTGCCGAATAAAAGGTGTGTAGCGGCGCATGAAAAGGTAAACGCTTTTCGCTTTGCTGCCAGGGCCTTTTTTTCCGAGGCGCGGATCGGATTTCTGTATCGGCTGTCATGAATAAAACAGAGGGTTTGATGACTGATCTCCTCTTCACACGGAATTCAGAATGCTCTATGAATCAAGACAGAGCGCGGGAGAGAGCAGAAAGTACACCACTATAATGGCTGCCATGCTTTAGAGAATCCTGAGAGAAATAGGTTTTTTTATGGAGACAGCTTCACTAATAACGCACAACACAAGGTCAGAAAAATCATTCGACATGCTGAAACGAGGCCTCATTCGACTGAAGAGCTTCTCTTCAACTCCTTAATTAAAAGAGTGCCTCACATGAAATCTAAACTGAAATGAAACTGAAATCGATGTATGTACACAGAAAGTGTGAAAGCTGGGGGATTCAGTGGAGACGGCAAGCTTTAGAAAAGATAAACGCTCATTCCAGCTGAACTTACTTCCTGATATTACCCAAAGAAACACGAATAAAAAACCAGCACAGATGGAGATGCAGAACTTTATTTGACTAACTGGAAAAAAATTAACCCCTAAATTGCTCAGTCATTTCACAAAAAGGTAGCTATGTCAAATTTGGAAGATATCCAAGAATATACATCAGATTATGAGGAAAACAGATTGTTGGCTATTTTGGTCCAAGCACTCAAGCATTCTCAGATTCTGGTTCCTTGAGCAAAACCGGTTCTAAACTACACAATAGGAGATCTGGATAAGACAATGTTAGGATGAGTCAAGTAGGCCTTAAAAGGAGAGAGCTCTTGAGTGTCTTCACTTTGAACCCTGTGGTCACTCACCATGGTCCAGCTTGATCCCCTCATCGAAGCGGGAGAAGAGGCGGTACCGCTGGATCCAGTACTTGGCCAGGTCCGGTTCTGCAGCAATCTCAGGCGGAACCTCCGCCACATTCTTCTTATTCTTCCTCTTCTTCGCCTTCTTCTTCTTCTTCTTCCCGGCCGATGATGAGATGTCAGCTGGAATCACAGATGGAGACAGACGAAGTTCCTGCATTATTTCTCTGCAGCTGCCATCTCTCTCAATGTCTATATACTGCAATGTGTGGAGGATTCTTGCCCTACCTGGCATCCCTTATATTAACAGAAAGTATTACATAACTGGAAACCCATATATGGGAGCTGAGCACACAACCCCAGGGCCTATTCTACACTTCTCTTTCTATTGACTTAAAGTCTAGACTCCTTGCTGCATTTAGAAGCAGTGTACCTCTCTCAACGCTCAAAGACTCTCACAACAAAATGCATTTGATTCAAAAACACATCTGTGTATTGCAGGTTGTGCAATACACTCTGAGCTTCCGACTACAGTCCGGGAAGCTGAGCGTTTGTCTATGTTCTGCCTCTGCCTGAAAATGTGCCTGTTTAAATGGCATCTTAGCTCAGCTAATGCTGAACTCCATGCATCTCCTCTGAATTGACAATATTTACCTCATCCACTTACCATTGCATCCCTGAGCTCTCTTCTTCCTCAATTTCCTTATTGAACTACAGCACATAATGATATGTTTCAGGATAAAATGACTACGACTGGCTGTGATGCTCACAATTTGATATTTTCTAGTTTTCCTGACTAAAACTATTGAAGGGCCTTTTAAAAGTAGCTGTGGACAAGAGTATACAGTAAACATGAGAGTGTAAATGCATTCTGTGAAACGCAGAATTACCTCAACCCTGAATTCGCCATATGGTGTATAACGTGCCTGATTTAACACAATAGAGAAGTGTGGATGCACACTGCGTTTTGCTTAAACAGCAGAGAGGCATAAACACTGCACAAACACTCACCCTGGTCCTGGCCATATGCCGCCTGATGTGTGTTATTTAAACAGTGAGGTGGCGGGAGGGACTACAGTGCGTAATTTAAGCAGCGGAGGGGCGTAATTACTACGCTCTTACCCTGGCCCTGGCCCTCGGATGTGTCAGGAAGCAGGTAGTCAGGGATGTCCAGTGGCAGAAGCTGCCTCTTGGGGGCGCTGTTGTCCTCACTGTCGCTGTCTGTCCTCAGCAAGGGCTGCTGCGGGGGTGGGGCTTGAGGTGGTGGAGGGGCATTGTCTGTTTCCTGTGTGGGCGTTGGAGAGTCTGCACGCTGCTCTTCCTCGCCCTGCGCCTCCTCCTCCTCCTCCTCCTCAGGCCTCTGATTCATGTCCCCCGACCCCATCAGGAGCCCCCCCTCACTCTGGACGTGTTTCAGGAAATTCTGCACCTGATGGAAGCGCACAGGAAGCTAAACGGTGCCAAACACTGGCAGCACAGCTGTGTTGCGACTGGAGGCTTACAGCACATGAATAGTTAAAGCCGTTGCTGTCCAGCAATGCACCTGCACCTACTGAATATGAAGACTCACATACTTTTGCGCACAAGGTTATTTAATTTTGAATCATTTTGTTAAATGCATAACCCAGTTGTATCTCAATTTTTCATGTGTCCCCATTAACCTAGCTGGTGTCAGATGGGATTTCAGTGTAAAACATGTGACAATACAGCCAGCAAACTTTTAAATGGCACTGTACTTTTGTATCTACCAATAAAGCCTCCAGATGCACAGTCTATTAAAGCTAATTGTGCCTATACTGTTTGCTTCGTAACACCAAACTGCAGGCCAGAAGCAGCCCTTACTTTGCGGAAGGTTTTGCTCATCTTGGGCTCCATGTCGTCTCCATCATCGGTGAAGAAGATGTGTTTATTTCGGCTCTGCGGCCTGCACCCCCGCTCCCCTCCCTCCCCAGAGGACGGTGCTCCACCCCGTCTGAACTTCAACGTGCTCTCAAACCTAGCATGTAAAAAAACAACGGTAGCACAGGAAGGGAGGAGAGTGCTTTTAAAACACAACAAAACCGATGCCAGGAGGGCTTCGGCCCAGCTCTTGAAAAAGAACAGTTATGCCACTCGACATCCAGAACAGACCTATACAAAGACTTCTTTACCTGAGGAACTTCAAAGCACCAGGCTAAACAAAGTTTAGAGAGCTGGGGCACACAGTTTAAAAGCTATTTCATACGTTTACTGAGCAAGGACGACGGCAGACATTCGGGTCAGTGTGCTCAATGCCCTCCTCTGTTCACAAACCTCTCAGAGGAAGGCGTTACACACACTCACACAGCAGTCTTGCTTTGTCCTTGATTGATAAATGTGACACACAGCTATGCAAGTGTAAGTCTGCCTTAAGACCACAATGGAAATTAAGTCATGCAAATTCAGTGGGTAGTTAATATGCTGTATGTCGCTTCAAGTATATTGTATTCAATGTGTCAAATGAATTCAGATGATTCAGTTACTGCACATTTTCTGGGTTACTCCTTTGGAGTTGCCCTGGAAGGAGGTCTTTTTGGGGGAGTGTCTGAGGGGTTCTGTCTGAACGGCGTTGACTCACAGGGGCTGCGCTCCACGTTTGAGGCCCAGCCTGTCCCAGGCCTCCGCACACGTGAGTGGGCTCTCCTCAGCGTCCAGCTCGTGACTGCACGTTACCGAGAACAAACACAGGGTCACCGTTACGCACACAGAATAAACATTAACGATAACATCCGAGCACTGCAACGTATCTGTGGGCAAGTACATAAAGATGCTCCAACGTACAGACCTGAGTCAAGAATTATTTCAAATTTGCTAAATCATTAAATGTTGGTAAAATGTGAAAATGCATTTGCATATTACCTTATCAATTATATGTAAGATTAATTTTGTTATGAACGTTGGTGAAAATGTGTTCCTTTTAAAATTAATTTGCAGGGTCTTTACAGGTGTCCTACTTCAGTGGCCATAATAATCACGCAGAACTCCAGAACACATTATACGATTCAATACCACACTGTGCGCAAGCCTTTTCTTTCCTTACATCCTCAAGTCTATATATCCTGGTACCAGCCTCTTCACTTTCCTGAAAACTGATAACATTATTGATTTATAAAATCAAAATTTATAGCAAGGTTTTTATTTAATCAGTTGATCGTTAAACTTCGTTATGATTGAATTTAAATTCCAGCCACTACCAATGTGTTTCCAGTGAGTGTAACGAACAACATGCCTCCTCTTAATCTTCACTCCTCTTCTCTCTGGCGGGTTTTCGTCATCTTCGTCATCGTCATTATTCAGAGAGCTTTGCTCCTTTGATTCGCACCTTTTCTCTAAGTTACCAGAGTTTTGACTGGATTCTGGAAGAATAGCAGGAGAAAGAATGTATCAATGACTTATAAACAAAAGAACCGCATTAAACTTCAGCGTTAAGAAGATGGAGATGCGGATGTCTCTTGCAATAGTGCCGATCGCAAACATTCAAACGAGAACGGATAAAGCGATTTTTTAAAATATTGAATTGCGCAAAGCTGCTCTGATCAGGCCCTCGCTGTGCGCCGCATCGACGCTGTTTCTTTGACAGGCAGGCGCATTAAATATCCATGAGGCGGAGTCACGCGGCTCTGCCACTCACGCGCACGCCGCTTTTTGATCTGACACACAGAATATGCGGCGAGAAATCCGAGCGCAGCAGGACACCAGACAACACCCGAACCCAAACACTTGAAGCCAGGGAGAGCCTGTAGATCAACATCCAAACAGAAAAGGATGGGATGGACTGCGTACAATAGCGGCGCTGACAGCAGCATTAATAGTTATGACTCCAATTTAACGCCCACCCATTTAATAGGCGCCTTGATCAACTAAGTAAGAGGCAACGTCTTCTTCAGACCTCTTTTTCTCAAAATACTGACGGGAAAAAAAGAAGCATGGAGAAATTTTAGTCCTACTTTTTCTTTCCACTTTTTCTACTTTTTCTTTTTGTTGCCTGCACTTGAGCAGTGATATCAGATCTATTTTGGTGACAAGACTACTTGCAATACTGGTAACATTGAAGAACATGTTAGCAGTGTTCAGAAGGCCCAGCTAACCCATCCTGATGGCTTCAGTTGATGTATCATTCTTGCAGTTGGAAAATGGTGTTGCACTATGACGAAAGGCCAGAAATTGACATCAGGGAAAGTCTCAGCATTTGGCTACATGAGTCAATTTTATGACTTCCAATTAAAATAAAATTCATTTTCCACATGCTGTGACATAAATTACTGAACATATTACAGATGCCACCTAAAATATTGTGCTTGTAAAGCAAATGAGGTAGGATTACTTTTGCAACTAGTTCCATTAACTCCTACATAACGACTCTCTACTGTTTTATGAGTATTTCTTGAAGTAAAAACAGGTACTTAGTTTGACTGGTGAGGGCCTGTATTTACACATGTGAAACAAGGCCAGCTTAATTGCATGGTATCTCCATTGGTAGCCTACATAATGATAACCAACATGAAACATGGACTGTCCCTGTTTTATGTGTTTTTTCAGTGATAACCTCTTGCTACCATACTAGTTAAGATTTAACTACATAGGTATACCCATGGTGCAACTTGATGTAAAGAGAGTTGCCCTTTTCTGCAAATACTATTTTTAAAGGCATTCCAGCACAATGAGATCCTGAGATTTACTTCAATGGTCCAAAGTCATGGCACAATGTTAAAAATAGACTATTCTACCTTCAATAACTGTTTACGTTACGTATTCAGTTTCACACTAGTGGAATGCAACAGTTTCTTGGCTGGCACAGTTACATTCGGTTGCATATTATCAGAAATCGCTCCTGTCCCGTTTGTTTCAAAGCTTGGTGGTGTCAGTTTCACGTGAGTAGAATGCAACGTTACACAGCTACCTAGCGTACTTTCCAAACTCCTCTGGAAAGAGCACAGATGTCTGGGTTTTAAAATAAATGATGAATATGAAAAATGTATCCGCAGCTGACATCACAAAGAAACATCAAACTGTTAAAACTATGAAACTTATTTGTCATGTTGCTGTGGGAGACCAAAATAACAGGCCATACAGGCATGGGCTATTAAATTTAAATTTTCATTTTCCACTGGAGTTTCCCTTTAAGTGGAATGTGGATTCTAATTCAACACCAGTTTCAGAGTAAAAATCTTGTTATTTTTTAAGAACTTTGTATTTTTTTTTATTCTATTTCTCTTAATGTCAGGACTTTTAAACATTTTAAAGGAATGTGGGAACACTGCGCTCCTGTTAAACTTCACCACATGAGGCCCGTGTGACTCAACACACCTTCAGTATCAGCGAAAATGAAAACTGTGCAAAGATCAGCTCTTTCAACGTCAGTCCAAACCCAAACAACATCAATAAGAAAATTAATTCTAATCCAGGACCAGTTTATATGGGTAATTTATATAAAAATTAGATTGATTGTCTAGGGTGATGAATTCAAGGATTTTAAAACTGCCATTGTCACAATAAAAGCTGAACTTTTAAGTTCTCCTTTTTGGTTCTCTATGTTTGGAAATTTTTAAAGTGCTGCAAAGAAATGTGGAAGCTGCAGCTATAGGGTGCCCAGGTGAATTTGGTGATAGTGAACTTACCAGCCAAGCCAGAGCTTGATCTGCTGCAAGACGTCCTTTTGCGATTGCCTCCATCACATGGCTCATCACCAAGGCAACAGGGCCCTTCATGTGGGTCGTGGTGGTCACTCTGTCCCTTCCCTGAGCAGTCTGCCTCCTTGGCTCCCTCGGAATACTGCAGACTCAGCTGTCCAATAAGATTCACCGCCTCCTCCTCCAACCTTGGTTCTCCATCAATTATAGAGTCTGCTGAGTGAGCAGAAGCTGGCTCTGATTGGCTCATCTCTCCGGAACCCTCGCTTGACTCCACCTTGTCGTTGGCCGTGGCAACAGTCCAGCCCTGAGATGCCCAGTAGTGGTACTGTTCCCAGTAGCGGTAGTAGGTATGGCTGTAGTGCAAGTCCCACTCTTCCTTCCTGTCTGAGCTCTCCCACGGCGCCACCTGCTGGCCATCGCTGTCCTCAGGGTGTGTCTCCAGCCAGGCCTGCCACAGCAGGGTCTCCCCTTGCTGAGCCCAGTACAGCTCCCAGCCCTTCTGGACTCCTTCCACACCCTGCTCCTCATCCCCCTCCTTTGCTGTCTGTGAGTCCTGTGTATCACAGAGGGACTCCTTGGTGGGCAGGGGCTCTGGCTCCGCCTCCCAGTGAGCGCCACATCTCTTACCCCTCCCCCTTTTTGGCTGATTCTGAGTTTTCTCCTGGAAGAAGAACAGCAGTAAGCTCAAGGGTTATTATCATATCATCATATTCATGTCACACTGGACTAAATAATAAAGCAACACAAAAAAAACAATAAAGAACGTAACAAAATGAAGAGATGGCAACAACTCCCTCACCTCCCACCCCTGGCCGATAACATCTTCCCAGAATGCACTGGGAGGAACTGTTGTCTCCTTCTCTTGAACTGTCTCAGCACACAAAACGGCTGTGACACACATCAACTTGTGTTTAATTTCAGACTGAATGCCGCCTTGAAGTCAGCATCACAGTTGTATGAGTGACAGAAGTGGGCATGTACAGGGATGTATGCGGGGCAAAAGTGGGTCTGTGCAGAGATGTATGACTGACAGAAGTGGGCGTGTACAGGCATGTATGCGGGGCAAAAGTGGGTCTGTGCAGAGATGTATGACTGACAAGTGGGCGTGTACAGACATGCATGAGTGACAGACCTACCGCCCGCTTCTGACTAGAGGAGCTGGTGAAAGCCACTGGCAGTCCCATGCTGGCCATGAGAGAGGCCTCTTCATCCCAGAGCTCGCTGCCTTCTGCAGGACCCTCCTCCTCCTCTTCTCCCTCCTCCTCCTCATGCTGCTCTTCCTCTCCTTCTGCCAGCACACAGAGTTAGTCTGTCCTGGAGCTTGACCTGCTCCATCCATTACAATTCATTTACTGGGTGTGCTGGTTTTTAAGTGAACAGGTTACTGCCAAACATTACCTCTGTAGTCTTTATTTGAATTCATTGTTGTCATAAACTGCAGTCTACATACCCACCTTGGGTCACACATGATTATGATATACTTTAACGTTAAATGTTGGCAAATTTAGAAAAAACACAGATCGTTGGACAAGACCACATGTTACTAACCAAAACGTACAATCATATTATGGAAGAATTTCAAATATTTTGATCCAAGTCTGGTATACAGCGATTCACATAGTAAAAGATAATGACTGTCTACGAAATGTCAAAAGCGTGTCATGTTCACAGGCAGTCAGTTATACAGGACACATGTGAGGAGAAGACAATGTGGGTTAGTTTTTGTCTCCTACCTCCCAATGCAAAGTCTGCGGGTTCCGTGTCCACAAAGTACGTCTTCAAGCCCCAGCGGTACCATTCACGATCGCTGCAAGTGGGAAATAAACAAAATTCTCATACCATTGCAAGGAAACTAACCAGCTATCGTACTATGACTATTCCACTGTCTTAACTACAAATTACTCAGCAAATTATTTTACAATAATCTTGAGGCCCACAGTTTTTAGCCAATGTTATCTACCCTCTGTGTATTTTAGCTATTAATGCTGGCACCTGAGCAAACTGTCACTTAAATTTACGTTGACTTACTGTGAAAAAGCTCTTGAGCACAAGCAATGAATTGCCTTATCTTCATCTACACCACGAGGGGTAAAAAATATATCAGCGACCATAGTGGCAATCCTGTGATTTCCCCCCATCCGTGCAGGTTTTAATGAGGAACGAAGTATCTAGCGACCTTGCTCTCTGGCTTGAATCTCCAGTAATATCCACAACCAGGGATTAGCTGGCCATTAAATTCTAAAGTAGTTTAGATTAAAAAAAATATACAAAACACACGTGATGCATGGTCTTAGCTCCGTCTCGCATGCCGCTCAAGGAAGCTCAAAATCTTGCGCCGAGTTTCCTGTTTGTGTCATGTGACACGTCAACCGGAATAGAAACGCTGCAAAAAACTTGTTTGGAAGCAGAACCCGGAGGGTAGGGGTCGGGAATTAACCGAGTGTACTGGATGGCTTTCATGGGGTCTTTCACACTTGCAATGTGATTAATTTAAGGTAGATATTATAATTATGTTATATAGCGATACCAAGTTAGGTCGCCAGCTTGTGTTGAAAACTAGAAAGGAATTGCTTTGTTCTGGTTTGAGTTAGGAGATAACGTTATTTAGTTGGCAGTTTGTCGCCAGCTTAGTATACTTAGCGACCAATGAATTTGTTAGCAAGCCAGCTCGTTAGCTGTGTACAACGAAAGATGATTTTGATGAGCAGTCTTGGTTGTTTTTTGGCATAATCAGCATGTTTGTTCGACTTTGTGATTGATTTGGCTAGCGGTAGACTGTCCAAGAAACTTAGTTAATTACCTAACGTTAATGTATATATTTTTCCAGTTTGATGTTTCTATCATTTGCTAGCCAACGAGCTAGCAAACTCTTAACTGGCTCGCCTCGGTCAACGAAGTGGGTGTCGAGTACGGACACTGCTTCTGCGGTTATGTCAGTCTCCAAAAACAGGCATTAGTTCACGTAGCAGTGACACTCCAGCTACTACCAATGAAATATTGACGAATAAGACTAATCTTACCGTGGGAGTATTTTTCAGATTGTTGTATATAATTCCAGATTCACACAGAAACAGTTATTTATCTTATACATGCAGCTACGTTACTTCATTCCACGCCTAGCTCACTGTCATTTGTTTTTAAGTACCTGGAATGTGGGATGCAGTCTCTTGCAATGTCGTATTTCAGGTTGAGGAAAACAGTTTGCTTCGCGACGTCTGAGCCTTGTGTAGTAACAGTTGTGCAGTATCAGTGAAATCCTGCAGTCTTGTACAATCCAGAGAAATTGTGTTTTTGGAATGTTGCTCTGTCATCCAACTGACAGACTTCTCTCCACTGGTATTTTAGGTCTGCCTTTTTGGCAGAAGCTACCCTAATTCAACTGATCCGGGTTCAGCCAAGGACCCAAAGTGAGGAAGGATGTCAGATGGGCTTGTCTCCAGCTTGAATGAACTGGGATCAGCGAGTTACCTCTCCTCCATATGTCACTTGTGGGATGAATGGGTGGGGCTGGGGAATTTGGAAGACTTCCTCAGCTACCTCGACTATCTGGTCTGGGTTTTCACCCCTCTGGCTATAGTCTTCATCCTGCCGCTCATCATCATCCTCCTCCTCTACCTCTCCATCCTCTTCCTCCACGTCTACAAGCGCAAGAATGAGCTGAGGGAGGCGTACTCCAACAACCTGTGGGACGGGGCACGGAAGACACTGGCGACCCTGTGGGATGGCCATGGAAATATCTGGCACGGTAAACCACTGACCATCTGCAGTATGGGGTTTACGGGCGGTTGGGGGATCCCTTTTCAAATTCAGTCAATTCAAGAAATGTAAATGAATTTTGAGTTCATGAACTGATAAACTGCCATTGATATTCTTTGAGGATTTATCACTTTAAGTGTCCTCGTTTCTATCCTCATGTTTGTGTATTGTTTGCTTTTACGTGTTTTTGCACCTCTGAGTGTGTTGGTGTCATGCTCTGTATGTATTAACAGGTGTGGTTTAACAGATTTTCAGCTCATTTCCTTTTGTCCTTTGTTAAGTTCCTCCAAAGTAGTTACTTCCATTGCAGCATTTATGAAACCGTTTTGGATCTGAACCATTTTTAGCTGTGACCAACAGGTCTGTAGGTCTCTCTGTCAGTTAGTTGTTTGGTTTGTTGGTTGTTTGGTTGGTCAGTCCACAAAAATTTAGGGAAAAAATAGGCGTGGCCTAGTCACAGCTATTGTGAATTTGCACTTATTACTCTTGCTTTTGCCCATGTCCCAAAGTCTGGAAAGCATGATCATATTCACAAGCTTTGCTCTCCTCACTGTCCACCTGCAGTCTGCTCCATAAATTCTGGAGAATGCACACAAGCATATGCAGTCCTCCACAGCCATCTCTTTTCCTCACCTCACCCCGCATGTTGAATTTGCACAGGATGTGAGCAGGAGGAACTTCCTGTGCAGCTCTGTGTGTGCAGACTTTTTGACTTAGGAGGGTTTCACTGGCACCTCTGAAGGAGGGCAGGTTAAGCATGGGCATGGCTGTTTGATCCCACATTGTGCCCCACCAGGAGGAGCCAGTCAACAGCCCTGAACCATTTTGCCTTGATCCATCCATCCATCCATCCATCCATCCAACCATCCATCCATCCTTTCATTCCTTTTTGAGTGCTTTCTTGTAAAAGCTCTGTCTCTCCACAGGCTATGAGATCCACGGTTTGGAGAAGATTCCAGATAAAGGACCAGCACTTATTGTGTATTATCATGGAGCCATTCCTATAGACTATTATTATTTCCTGGCCAAGGTGATCCTGCTTAAAGGAAGAACCTGCCACTCTGTTGCTGATCACTTCCTGTTTAAGGTTCCAGGTAAACGTTTTGCTTGTTGTAACAGGTGTCTGTAATTGTATGATTCATTCATATCTGTATGATTCATTTTTAAAGACGAAAATCAACTATTTTTTTTCCTGACCTAAGCTTTTTGTGGTTTGATTTTAGCCATCAGATGGTTGATGTCTGATTAGTTGATGTCATTTGTATTTAATGTGGGCTGTAACCGACCATTGGTTTATTAGTAAAGCAGGTCCTTGGAAGCTGGGCTTTGTTGTAAAGTGTCCAGGCCCACACTTATGAGCCTGTCTAGTGAGGTTAGAATGGGGGGTGGGGGCAGAAGGTGCCTTTTTCACAGTGACCCCTCCCCTCACCCTGATTGCTCCTCCAGGGTTCAGGCTGTTGCTGGAGGTGTTCAGCGTTTTCCACGGCCCCCGTGAGGAGTGCGTCAGGGCCCTGCGCAACGGCCACCTCCTGGCCATCTCACCAGGGGGCCTTCGGGAGGCACTGTTCAGCGACGAGACCTACCCCCTTCTGTGGGGCCGACGGCAGGGCTTTGCCCAGGTGGCCATCGACTCAGAAGCGGTGAGGGGGCGTCTTTGTTCTCCAGGGGCTCCCAAACCAGGGTATGACAGGGGTCCCCAGTCTCCTTCGAGGAGGTCTGGTGTGTGATCAGATACTGGTGCTAAAGCTCCAAGTTTGATTGGTCATGGTCTTGATTGGAGACAGTGGTTAGTTGTGTTCATTTTTGGAAACCATTGATGGAAAACATTTGGAAACCCAAAGGACAAAACCGAAGACATGAATTAACACCCCCTCCCCCAAATTCTCTTCCTTCTTTCCACAGCCTATAATCCCAATGTTCACACAGAATGTCAGAGAAGGATTCAGATCTCTGGGAAATTTATGTAAGCTGAATATTTTTTTTTGATGTTTTATATTATTTTATATTTTACATGTTACAGAGGCTGAGACTTGTGAGAGGGCTAAAGCTATAGAAAGCATTCTTTAATGATAACAATGGTGATGGTTATCCAGCATTGTGTCTTTTGTTGTCCAGGGCCTTTCCGCTGGTTTTACGAGCGGTTTCGTCTGCCAGTGGCCCCACTGTATGGGGGATTTCCTGTCAAGTTTCGCACCTACCTCGGCGATCCCATTCCATATGACCCCAACGTAACTGCAGCTGAGCTGGCAGATACGGTACGATTGTAGCTTTCCAAAGCTTTTGTAAATTTTATTAAAAAAAAAAAGGTTTTAATGTGTTCTGGTGAACATTAATGTTATGGTTATGTTAGCCTCACATCGCATGAGAGCTTTTTTAGCATTATGTTAGCATCGCTCATTTTAGCGTTTTAACCTTGAGACCCAGAGCCAAGTAACTATGCCTCTGAGTGGTGCTGAACCAGGAAGTGATACTCTGCCCAATCCCGTTCCAGGCACAAAAGGCTGTACAGTCTCTGATTGACCAGCACCAGAAGATTCCCGGAAATGTTTTCCGAGCCCTTCTAGAGCGTTTCCATAGGAAAGGCAAAGAGGAATAGGGGCCTCCTCCAAGTGTTGCACAGATGACCCCATAGTACTACTGTACCACTGGACAAAGGTACAAACAAAGGTACTTTGCACAGTGGTTATCAAACTGTGGGGCAGTCCACACTGGTAGGCAGTGTAGGTGGGACTGAGGTGGGTTGTCTGATATATGTGAAAGAAATACTTTTCTCTGTTATATCTGAGGGAAGGCATTCAGTCTTACCAGCTGAATTTAAACTACTAGTTAAATGCAGGTGCACAAGTTACAGTGTACTGTTGTTTTGACTTGCATTAATAACATTTGAATTCAATATTTGAACAAGTTTTAGGCTAAACCATTAAGGAGAGGTCTTTCACAAAAAATGTTTCACTTATTAAGTGGGTCATGGGCTTGACGAGTTTGGTAACCACTGTGTTGGCACAGGGCTGACTGGAAATGACACACCAGTCCTAGTGTACCAGGGGCAGGAAGCTTGTACTCTCTACACACAAACCAGCTTCTAGTAACCTGGAACAGCTCAAATCCCTATGCACTCTACTGTTTCCATCCATGTGTTTATGTGTGTCTGAGTGCATGCATGTTTGTGCACAGACTTTGTGTGTGTGTGTGTGTGTGTGTGTGTGTGTGTGTGTGTGTGTGTGTGTGTGTGTGTGTGTGTGTGTGTGTGTGTGTGTGTGTGTGTGTGTGTGTGTGTGTGTGTGTGTTTCTGCACATACTGTCCTTGAGTGATATGTATTTTCCGAAATCTGTTATTATTCCATAAATTATATGTAATTTAAGTAACACGGGGAAAAGGAAAAATAATCATACGACAATCATTTAAGGCAACATAATTTATTCTTATTGAAGTATTGTATGTTTACCTGATTTTTAAATCTCAATGACTTCATATTGTAAGATGATTTAGTGATATTTTTATATAGGGCATTGTTATACAGTCTGAACATCTCCTGTTGTAAACGGTCTTCTAGGGTATTTTTGACAAGCTATAGAAGACTTTTGCATTATTTAAAAAAAAAAAAAAAAAAAAAGTATGTCCAATGCAGCTTAATGGGCAGATGTGACATTCTAAAACCTCAAGAGTTTTGATGGAACATTTGAACTATTGGTTGAGATGAAAAAGCCATGTTCATTTTGTATGTTAGTACCAGGGGTACGTTTAGGATGCAAAACATTTGGTTCATCTTGAATGCAACTCGTTCACTAAATGATTTGCAGCGTTCGTACATGTGTTTGCCTCAGCAGCAGTGCCTGCCGTATGTGAGAGTCTGTCACACCCCAGAATATGACCCAGTCAGCAGCCATTGCAACAGCAAAATCAGAAACAACACCTATTCAGTTCAGTGAAACTGTCTGAAACTCACCCCAGACTTATCCTCCCAATTCAAGACTGCCTAAAAAGGCCACAGTGACCACCGACCCATTCCGCCCACAGCCTCACAAATCGGACACATTTCATAATTTGTTGAATAATTCAATGTTGAGCTATTGGCTGAGATGGGAAGTCACACCTCTGTCACACTCTTGAGTTGTTTCAAAAACCATGTTTGAGGCCTTTTTTCCCCATGGAGGAAAATAACTATAACAATAATTACAAGTTTAAACTAAATGGTTTACCACCATCCCTACCAGTAAGAGTTCTGTAGTTGCGCCCATACAGACCAACCGATCTGTGAGTATAATATGCTTCCTGAGGGTTTGGACAGTGTGACAGTTCGTGAGCGGCTATGTGAGTTTGCGGTTTAGTTTTACAGATATCCTTGTAGATTACCCACCTCCATTATATTGAGTTAAGTGTTTTTTAACTCCACTTCATTCCTGAGGAGAGATGGGCGTTCACTTTCCCTTCTCAAACACCGTCTCCCGACTCAGAGCCGTCCCAACACTGCCTCGGAACGACTCTGATGCGCCCTAATGTCTCCATAGTGCCTGTGACTCAGGGGCGGTCTAGGATGGCCTTATCATCTTCTGGATTTCATGTCAACGTCTGATATTCGTGTGACGTGACATTCTATATCAGTCTCTTGACATGCTTTATACAGGTCTTCTGTACCTGTATGAAGCATCGTACTATTATCTGTCTATGGGTGGGCTGTCATTGGTCTTTACAGCTAACGGGCTAATTGTGTGGTAGCTGTTGCAAACAAAAACCGTGATACAAAGCAAATCATCCAAGAATGGAAGCTCCCACCCTTGCTTCAGTTAAGACTCCTACACTTATTTCTCCACTGAAACAGCTGACGGTTCTTCAGCTGGGACTTCCAGACAAGACTTCCTGTGATATCTGTGCAGATCCTATAGGAAAGACACTAGGTCTGTACAGAAAAAGCTCTTTTCCTCTAGTTTTGTCTGACTTCCTGTCATATCCGGAGGCATGCCCTGTTTTGTCTTGTTGAATGTTTGATGATCACCTTTTGATTTGAAAAATAGAAGAGCAGGGCCTTTCTCTGATCTGTTAAGGTTTCAGGGACCAGATTCTGTTTCTGTGGCACCAGAGAGATTAAATTAGTCAGCACTGCAATTGGGTACTGCAGTAGATGAGAAGAAATCAAATCCGTAATGCACTTTTATAATAAACTTTCCAATGTTTCTTTCTCATTTAAATGTACAATTTTGAAGTGATTCTAAAATGGTGATTAATAGGTTTTAGGATGTTACACATTTACCCCTTATGTTTTATGTTTCATTTTGCACCTGATACCCAAAGATATTTGAAATCTGAGGAAAAACAGTAATAAAATCCTTAATACTAATTAACAAACACTGGCTGCAGCTGTCCCAGAATCCCTCCAAAGGAGGAGCTCCGCCAAATCAGTGGCAGTACTTCTTATTACCAGTAGAGGGCGGAAAGGCTAACTCAGTATTAGCAGTCCCTCCATTCAGTGCCTGCTCAGTTCTGTGATCATGCATAACAACTGAACAATGACTGGGAAACACTCATTTAGCCTGGGGGAAATTAGGGTGGGTTGTGTGTAGGTCCAGTTCAACATGTTTAACACTTGATTGACATTGTTGAAACCTATTATAATAACACTGTAGCAAGGGTCACTAATTAGTGTTAATGAGAATGTTAATGACCTTGATATACATAATGGTATCCACATTTGCCAAATAAATGTTTTACTGTTTTTCAATTGATGTTTGATTTTTCTTTTTTGCTCAATTGTAACATCTGTTTGAAACGTGTGCCTTGTCCTGAAAGGTGGTCTTTTGTATTACATTCATACAGATTCATTTGAATGGGCCAGTAAGTGTTGTGAATAAAATTCTGACCTTTTGTGCATTATTTTCTACTGCATTAATTTGCATTAAATCATGTTGAAAAATAAAAGTGTCTTGTGGTAATTATTTTAACACTCACTGAAATAAATCATTATTATGCCATCATTTTTAATCTCTGATTTAAAAATCGTGTCATTTGTTTTTTGGATTGCCTCACGGCGGGGAAAATCAAACAGAGCACATTGACTTTAGGGAAGGTTTTGATGAGAAGAGTTTCGCTGCAGGGATCAGATGCTGTAGAGATTTAAAAGGAGAGTGAAGAGATGGCATGGGAAGCATCCCGTGATTTCAAATCTGTGCTCAACCACTCCCCCTACTGATGTAAAGTGGGACATAACCAAGAAAGGAACTATTCCCCTGCAGAAGGTCTAATGACAAACTAGGCATTCAGCTCAGCTGTGCTGCTGAGGGCACACTGGTTTTCACTCCTGACTCTGCTCTGATTATATAATTTGTTGCATTACTTGCTAAATTAGTCCTGTTGCTTTGCTATTAGCTCATTTCACCTCATGGATTATCCATGTTGTCTAAATAGCAGCTCTTGCTTGTGTTCAATGCTTTAACACTGTTACATTCACATGAATGAAAGAGTCATTGAAGCAATCAAGACATTGGTTGGAATGAAAACGAGCATACGCACAGTTTAGTTACAGACCACTAGTCTCGAGAGTAGTTAGCCTGTTTTTGAACACCTCAAGGGTGTAGGTCTCGCTGGTATGACCTGGCAAATTACTTCATGCATAAGAAACTCTGAAAAGGTACATGTCCAATTTTATATAAAATGCTCTTCTAATCTGTTAGGCCCTGACTCTCCAAAGAGACAGTTCACTTCTACATTACCACCCAATGGTGGCTTCTGTTCGTGGTAGTCTGTTAAAATTCTTAAAACTATACATAATACAAAGTGAAAAGGAATGATGTTGTTTTTCACAGACAGCCAATACAGAGGAGTGAAAAAAAACTGGAGGGAAATCTTTAGACCCAAAGGAAGTAAACAGAAGAGTCCGATAAAATGACCACAGTGTACTTTATTAAATGAATTTGGTACCTTGTGTTGCAATAAAATCAAATAAAAATTTACAAAACTCCAATATATACAAAATTGTAAGATTCTGTAGTTTCACGCTTAATATTTACAATAAAATCAAGTACCCAATTAAGTGTGTTTTTAAGCACTTCAGACTTCTGTCACACAATGCAACTCACTCAAAAGACCAAAAATAAACAGTATTTTTGTTTTTTGCTATTTTTTTTTTCTCTTTTAATACGTCACATACACCACACTAGATTATTCAGTACTATAGCATGTGTAGCTGCCAACGCCTGGCACTGACCTCTAGTCAAAAACACATCCTTCACAGTCAGGACTCAACATAGGAATGTTCTTTTTAACATGGTCATTTGCATACATTTATGTACAGTTAAAATATTTTTTATCCATTACTATCATAATCTTTCATTTGCAAATGAAATAATAGAGTACATTTTGTACAATATATGTTTACACTTTGAGTGAAACCGGACGTCATGACTCTTACAGTTGATAGCTACTGTGCTCTTCTCGCGGTGGTTTGTGGGGGTTTGATAGAGGATTGTGCATACCACTGCTGGTTTAGTATCCGAACGACCATCTGAGGAGTTACAGAGGTTAGTGAAACCAACTTCTCTTATCTCCACACTGAGCAAATAGAACATCGTGTCTTATTCCCCCACTATTCGGCTGTAAAACTCACTTAAACGGTGCAGATGGCAGTTAGCAAACCACCGACACGCGTATTGTTTCTGCGTTACGGACAACTGCTTACAGAGTTACAGTCACAGTTAGCGAAGTGTGACGCGATGCGGCTCTATAGAACTGAGTGAAGAGAAAAAAAGGTTTGCAGCTGCATCCTCTCAGCCTTTGACAAATAAAAAGAGTACAATGTCTTTTTTACAGTCAAATTAGTGGCAACACAAAAATGTATGGCCTCCCCTCGCCACACAACACATACATACACACGTACACTCGCATACCTGCTACCTAATGGTGGGTTTAGAGAGTACTACAGCTCAGTGCTTGTACGACTTGGTTATCCCACTAACTCTACACCAAAACTGCCAGACAATCTAACCAAAGTCGGACCACTCTTCAGTGAGAGATCGCAAAGACGTCTTATTATGTCTTGGCATTTGAGATGACCGAAGTTCTTGGGGTGAACCATCAAACAAACGTGGGAAGAATACGGAAACCACACACCGTGGATGCGCACTCACAGACATCAAAAAAGAGATCTTATGAGGCAAAAAAAAGACATAAATACATTTTAATAAGGCTAAATGAAACTGAAAGAGGCAACTTATAATGTGAACACATGACCTAGTGGTCACACCCCCAAAAAAAAAAAAAAAAAAAAAAAAACAGTGGTGATTTTATCATCAACTATAGATTTCCTATTTCAATTCTGTCTCTCTTACCGCACTACCGTGCTAAAGGTGATACCCCCGCCATCACAACACTGTACTCCTGTTACCACACCATGGACACAGTGTGTTTCCTGTAGTCCACGCAGAACAGAGTACATCTGTACAATATAAAATCTACAGAGGAGAGAGAGGGATTGTGTTCAGCAAACCAAGCTGAGGTAGTTATGATGTACCCTTTTTAAAAAATATTATGAAAAACTAATGAAAGAAAAATAAATGACAGGACTGGCCACTGTTGGATCTGCATGGCTAGGTCCCTCTCTCTCTCCTCTAACACATTTGTTAACTCATACATATTTATGTATAATTGTTTGGGTTGGGGTCTTCCATCAGGGGACATCCAAGGAACTTTTAAGATAAAATGCTCTGTGTATAAAATGGAACATCGGGGAATGTAAGGCTGACCGATTTAATATATTTCTATGTGCTGAAAAAGAAATTAATTTAAGCTTGAGGTCTGTGAAAAAAAAGGCAGCTGCTATAAAAATCATGATCGATATTCACATTTAATTTTTTTTTTCGTATAGGTAATGGAACGGTCGTTCAGAAGTGCGAGTGAACACAATGAGATCTACAACATGAGGTGGGACCCCCTGACATCCTGCAGGGCCATAGCAATAGTGTGGTTCATCTCACACACAGGCTGACCTTGGTGTTTAACTCGGTAACCTGACTGAATCTCTGCTTGTCCCATGCGGAAGGCTTAAGCCACACTTAAAACCCACACTCGGCTTCCCCTGTCAAAATTACATCAGCAAAGAAGTGGATGTGAGGTGGCAGGCAAGGTCTAACACTGTGGCATAAGCACTGAGCAACTGCATTTTGATGATGGCTCCTATCAAACAATGGGTAATTCTTTCCACGCTGTATTTGCTCGCACCGAGTTATATCGCCAGCTTTATCTGAAAAGTCAACAGACGATCTCAGAGGCAGGCAAAGGGCAAAATGAATGTTTGTCTGACTGGTGGAGCTCTGAGAGGGCTTTGAAGCGCCTGAGCCATTTCTCTGTGAGGAGGCCGACCCGTCCTCCTGCAGAACCCGGACCTCAGAACATGCATATGCTCCATGGGGATCACCTGAATGGAATGATCTGGAAGGGTCGTGGGGGTGTCATTGGGTCAGAGGGGTCGTGGGGTTGAGGGGACGAGCTGTGTTAGATCTGGCTGATTTAACAACGGATGGGTCAATATTATAGACGTTCGCGGGAATAAGTGTCTGACCTGTGTTAACCCTAAAGTGATGGGATCTGGAACCCTGTGACCCCATTTTCCTCTCCTCTCTGTTGTGTAGATACGCCTCTCTACTATCATGGAGGGCCAGTGTTTGTATTTTTAAGGCTCTGGAGATCTTAGTCTCATGTTAGCCAAATAACCAGTTTTTTTCTCTCTATAAATGGTCATCTGATGACAGCAAAAGAAGCTCTAGGCAACAAGATATAATTGTTTAGCCTGAGGTGTGAGTGTTAGCTGGATATGTCACAGAAAGAATCGGAATCTCTGGCTAAGTAAGTACACATGCTTGCCACTGAAAGCAGTGTTATACATTTACTTTGTTAGCCAGGGATCTGATCCATTTTCCAGAGATACCGCCAACTAGCAAGAGATATGACTGATTTCCTAGAGATGAGCGGAGCAGCTAGCCATTAGCAAGAGCGGTTAGCTGTTAGCTAGCAAATTTTGCAGTTAGCCAGAGTTGTGAGGTGTTAATTATACTTTGCAAGCGGGAAATGTTTCATGAAAGCCGGAGACGTGATCAACCAGCCAGAGATGAGCGCAGATGTAAGCTGTTAGCCAGAGTGACAGGCTGATAGCTGCCATTTGTCTGACCTTGCTGTGGGAGAGAGACATGGCAGATAGACTCTTTAAATGATCTCCGGCGCTATTATCCTCTCTGAAAAGGGCGAACAATCAAGCATCGCCCAGCAGTGGTGGCAGCTTTCTCAAGACACACAGAGGGTCATATTCACAGCAGGTAATATGCTCCTGATGAATTCTGAATTGATATCTTTCAGGGAGTGATTTAACAGGAGGGCCTTCCCCAGCACAGTAGTAAAAAAAAAAAAAAAAACTGTGATGGCTTAATATTGATCAGCTTTACTTCCTAACTGATTGGCCCCACTTTGTTATGTTAATGCAGGCAGCCGTCAAAGAGATACACTGGGCCTGTGTCTAGACCTGACAAGAGCAGCAAGTAGCTGTGGCGTGGGCACTCACACGTGACCTCATTTTGCACCAGTGTAAGGTATGCATCCAATCAGAAAGAATCTTTTTGCACTAAACACAAGGAATGACCAATCCCGGACAATTTTTATAAATGCAACCAACCGAACAGCTTCTTCCTGCACCAAACACAAGGGCATATGTAATCAAACAGCCTCTTAGCACTTCAAACAGAAGTTAACTACACGACTGCAGTGATTTGAATGTAAAACTGGACGTGGCCTAATTAGATGAGTGTTTGTAGTAAATTCCTTCACCTTCAGCAAAGGTTTTTGTTCAAAGGTTAAAGCAACGGGGTAATGCTAAATCTCATGATCATGTGCACGGCAATATTCGTATGTATGATGCGTAATATTCAGACCAAATTATAGAGCAATCAATAATCAATATGATTTTGAAGAAAAACATCTTATTGGCAGTAGTGGAACGAAGCTATTTTTTTCCTAGAAAGTTTGGGCTTTGCAGATAAGCTGATTGTATGTTAGCGGCCTTGCTCTTTAGTCAAGAAATCAAGATGTGTGCTTTTCAGTAAGCTTAAAAAAGAGATTTTCTTTAGGTTTCTATTTTGTGCTTCAATTTAGACAATATGAAAAATGAGAATTTCACCCTTGTCCACAATTCACTAAATGCATTCCCTTCTTTTAAACTGTGAAATATCAGCTGGAAGAAATAAGGCTATTGACTTCCATTTTGTCATTTGCTGTTAGCGCGTGACATTTCAGATATGTCTCCTTGGTAAAAGAACAAAATGACTTCTCGGGAAATCTGCTCAATAGCAGGAGCTTCTTGTCTTGTCATTTGATGGCAAGAAATAAAAAAAAAAACAGAACGTTACACAAAACGCACAAACACAGCTACGCAAGACAAGATGCGTGATATTCTAGACAAAGACGAGCCACAGTGAGACAGAAGAGAATCAAGGCAAATTAAGCGTGAGTGGCAGCAGATTCGTACAGACAGTGATCCTTACCCCTGGTCTTGGAGGGCTGAGAGCTATGCTGGTTAATGATGTTACTCAGGGCTTAATGACCAATTACAAGAGTTACGGTCAAGTCACCTCGCCGGTTTTTTTGGTGGGGAACCCATGATGCTTCTAATGTACTGAAATGTTGCAGTCTGGCCAGGGACACCAAAAATTTTGATCAATGTCGTGAACAGGCTGGGGAGGGGGCCGGATTCCTCACAAGGCCATTCTGTGAAATATCAGTTGAAAACAAAACCAGCAAGTACTGCAGCCCTCCAGGGTCTGGCGTGAGGACCAATGATTGGAGATTTTTTTCTGTTTTTATGCTTTAGTCACACCAGAGCAGGAAGAGGGTGGCTAACAGATAGGGCGAGTCCACAGGTGGAGGTCACTGTCCCTTACTGCCACGTAGCAGAGCACGATGTCCGTCTCTCTTTCTATCTCTGCTCTGGACATGACGGAGCAGCTCAAATCTCCAGGGAAACACTGTGATCCTTTAACCTTTAACCTTTAACCGACTCCAGCATCCACCACAACCTTCATGGTGTCAAACCCAGATGCCCTCTCTGTCTGGAGCTGTTGGATGAGGTGATTTTTTGTACAGTTACATATAGCTTTTTAAAGATTAGTTTCCCATAAAATGATCGGTTCTACTAAATCTTACCCGGCATCACATTATACTGTAGGACATACAGCGTAGGTCTTGACTTAATTGGCTGTCTCCAGTTGGAGCCCCGCCCACATTAGGTCATGATTGGTCAGAATAAGCTCATAGTACAGTAAGGTTATGAACCAGTCATGTGAGGCTAACCCACTCTGTAAAACAAAACACAGAGGCTTCTCCTTCCTTAAACATGAGAGCTCCTCTGCCAGCTCCAACATTCAGCATTCTTTTCACAGGTATGCTCCCCCTTGCCAGCTAGGCCAGCCTGACCCTGCTCTCTCATTAGATAGGTAGCTGTTCCCTCCCGTAGTGGCATTAATGATTCATGTCCTAAACCTGTTCTTGTGTAATTTTGGCAGCTAGGAACACACAGGGGGCTTTGAATGCATTGTATCATCGCTTGTTACCAGCTGTTTTTTTTTCTTTACCCCTTTTCTGATTGACAGCTGAGAATAAATCACAAAACCCTGGGGGTGCAGCAATTAAAATACCTGTGTATCATTTCCAGGTTTGCTCAGATGCTTATGATGTCACAAAGCACATGAGAGGGAATGCTGCGTCTTCCACCAATGCACCTTCATGGTCTGAGTGTGTAGATATGGCCAAAGATGCACTATGATCTATGGCTTAGCTGTGTCCTCCCCTTCCTGTGCCCCTGTGCTCTGATTGGCTTGAAAGTTGTGATGTCTGGAACTCCTCCTCTTCCTGTTTCCCATGTAATCAGATCCCAGCAGGTCTTGCTTCAGACTGCAGCTCCATGGAGAGTCTAAAGCATGGGTTGCCAAAGGTGCCAGCAGATTTGACTGGGTCGGAATGGCTTGTTCAGTGGAAATATTACAATGAGGTCAGTCTGGCCCTTCAACCCCAAACCAGTACGAACACTCTTATGGCACCTTCTCAAGTACAGTAACCAGCTGTCCTCATCTGTGTATACATATGTATATATATATTTTAATTCAAGTAAATACCAATCGCTTTATTTGTCCTGTGCTTAGCAGCGACCCACATTCAAACTCCACCCCGAAACATTGACCTTTTGGCACAAGAAGAGCTTCTCTGATGGGGAAAAGTCACACAAGGATGACAGAATTCCATCGCTTTTATGACATCATAAAGTGCGACCTTCATCTAATGGTTCCTTTTTCACTGAACAACATTTATGTGGTATAGTACTCCTGTACCCAACTATTACTGTAGATGGGATTGTGTGTGTGTATGTGAATTGTCATTTTATGAGTTATGGCAGAGATCATATCACTGTAAACTGAGTTTTAGTGAATGAGGCGGTCCTCCAGGCCTCTGTAGTGTGGGATGGGTGCTCGAACCCAGTTCCGAGAGCTTATGTGGATGGCTGTGTTAAGAGCACAATGCCTGTTCACTAACTAACGTGTTCCCTGACAGACATCAGTAAAAAAAAAGAAAAAAAAAAACAAAAACAAAAAAATCCAACAAATAAAACGGCTTAAAAAAACACCGGTCAATCAATAAAACTGATAAATCTTGCCTACGTTTTTTTTTTTTAAGCCCGTGACAATCAACATCAGGGTTGGACGCTATGTACAGAAGGAGAGCTCGTGTTTTATTGCCAGAGTCCCGCGGCGGAATAAACCAGAAGGCCGGCTGCCATTCTCAAGACTGCTGTGTTTCCGTGGCGACGGGGGCTGCTTGGGGCCTACAGCGTGGTCTCGTATTCTAGGCGCTCCTGCATCAACGCGTCGTCCTTGTACTGCAGCCGAGGGGGAGTGGCGGCAGAGTCTACGGCCAGTATGGCCTTCCGGATGCTTCTGTCCAGCACATGCCTTTCCCAGGCTGGGTACCTGTTCCGGCACAGGTCGATCTTAATGACCGTCTCCTCTATCCTCGGGGTGCGTGAGGAGGGAGTGGAGGGGGCGGTGGGCCTGACCTGGAACACGGGCGGGCAGCCGTCCCGCTCTGTGTATTTGGGGTCCCTGTCGCTCCCAGCCCCACCCCTGTTGGAGCGTAGGGAGTTGGTGGCGCCCTCCGGTGGCAGGGCGAAGGCGGCGGTGGGGTCGTCCAGGATGCAGCTGGGTGAGCGTCCGAAGCGGGGACCGTTGGGGTGGAAGAAAGCGTAGTACATGAGCATGAAGAGCACGCCGGTCAGGAAGCTGCTGAAGATCACGCAGAGGGCGGGGACGGCGAAGGCCTCAGTGGCCACTGGTGAGCGGTACAGGTACCAGAGCGCGCTCAGAGCCGCGTTCTCCAGCAGCACGATGGAGTAGTACACCAGGAGCCTGCAGCGGGTCCGGCCCTCCTTGACGTTGAACCAGCTGAAGATGTAGACGATGCCCACCACCATGTCGAAGACGATCTCCTCCCACTTGGTGACGCAGAACTCCGTCTCGCAGTGGACGATCCAGAAGGTCATGACGCACCAGTGCAGGACGATGAAGATGCCGAAGTAGAGCTGGAACACGGAGGCGAAGAGGGCGAAGGTGATGACGCGGGCCGCGATGGTGAAGAAGTGCCAGCAGAACTGCAGCACCACCGCCAGGTGGCTCAGGGGCTTCTTGTCGTCGCGGCTGTCCCGCAGGGCCTTCTGGTACGAGGCCAGGGCCCATGCAAGAGAAACCAGCGACGCTGCCGCCGTCATACCTGCCAGAAGAAAAAAAATAAACACCTGTCAGCTCCTCCATAGTCAGAAAACAGAAAGTAAAGTAAACACCTGTGAACTTTTAGCTTACTTACACAGAGTGACATACTCAGCTCAGTGCATCTGGTCTCTTTCAGTGCATTCAATAAAAACTGACTATTCATTTTAAAGCATTTGCCCTTCTTTTACTTTTCACATTTTACAGTGGAGAGGACATGCTTGCAAGTCCCAAATAAAATGTTACACACTCAAGGAAAATTACGTTATAATGTAGAGTCGGTTTTGAATGAAAAGCACTTAAATAGACTAAGTGTGTTTGAATTAATAAAGTGTATTTGATTGAGTTTAGCCCTATAAGTGTTACATTGAAGGCCAAGTTTAGCCCACACATCTCATCCTGTTAAGACACAGCTCTAGTATGTGTTATGGTTCTGTGGTGCTAAGGTACATCTGTATTCCAGGAGTGCTTTCAGGCTGCAGAATGTCTGAACATTGAAACACCACGGATCCTTCATTCATAACAGTTTGCAGCGGTCTGCAGAAATCTGCCGCTGCGGTGTGCTTGCTCTCGTGTGGTGGGCGTGTCAGGACTGCCGCCATGTAACCACAGACGAAAGCACAAGCAGTGAGTGGCATCTTTAAGAAGCAGTGTCGCACCATATGAAATTTCCCAATCAGCATCCATAATAGCTGCCGACGCCCAGTAGGGCGTCGTTTACTGAACCGTTTCAACATATTTCTATGTTTCTTTCGTCTTGAATGCAGCCCTGATTTTGCTGATAGGTCCAGTTCTCCACATGAACCAGTCTACTCCCATGATGACCCGGAGCAGATGTTTGTATGCAGAAGGCTTTCACAATCGCAATGTGAGTCGCAGTACTGTAATACACAACCTGTGTTATTGCATTTTTATCTAACATGGACACATTAATAGCAGACAGAGGGGCTGAGAGCTTTCTCCGACTGAACGGAACAATGGGTTACACTTCCTGATTCAGCAGTTACTTGCCTCGCAATTCTTTCATACAAAGCCACTGTCTTTTTTTTTTTCCCCTACCACATTGCTCTGTGATAAAACCATAAATCCTTAAGGAGTTCCCCGGGCACTGAAAGAAATATCATGTCCGAGAAGACTTTCCGGCCTGCTCTTTGATAGAAATACAATAAGCGTCCGAGTCAGAGTCACACAGACAGAACAGAGGAGCCTCCGGAACAGGAGCCGGACTGCAAATACCCATCTCCCCCACTTCCTCTGAGGAGCCTGGCGCCATGGTTACCATGTCATCCCCAGGTCAGTCTCCATCTACAACAAATATAGCTCTGAATGGCCTCTTCTAGTCCCTCATTGCAATTCTGTGCTCATTTTGTGTTTTCCCCCCTCCATAATGACCAGAGAAAGCTACTAATTAATAACTGTGCTTCATAATGATTGAAGAGAATGGAGATTTGTAACCACATGAAAATGAGGTTTCCGCCTGACTTCAGCACTGAAAGCGTATTGCACGTGACATGACCCACAACCCCACTGGCGCATTACATCTGTACACAAGCATTTAATGCCCTTTTTTTCCATGACTCCTGAAAGAAAAATTCATGAGAGATGGCGGCGGGTCCCTGGCCATTAATTGGGGGTGTAATAAAAACTCAGTGGCCTTGTTCAGAACTTGTTCAGAACAATCTGGAGCAGTAATTACTTCCTCTGTGAGAGGCTTTTTGTGTAATACCCTCCAAAATGTGTTGAAACACAAAGCTGTTGGGCACAGGGCTGTGGAAGTCAATATTTCTCCTGTGAGCTAAAAGCAGCTCTTGTCAGATCAGACCCCTGGATTCCCAGCCTTTACCACTGGGGGCATTACGCCCCATTACACTCCATTACACCTTTATCAGACTGCAGAACACAGCCAGGCGGCCTGCTCTTTAATTACTTTCACTTCAAACCACTTCTGGTTTAGGGAAAAAAAGAGGAGCCCTCGCCGTTTTCGCTGCGGACCGAGACTGTCGAGGAGCTTTGCTCGTGCTTCGCACTCATTGAAGGTGACAGAACATCCCGTCTGCTTTTTTTGTCCTCTGTCACTTGCTGTAGATCTCTTTATTAAAGGGTTAGGAGGTAAACTATTGTGATGTCATAAAGTCAAGTGAAGCTGGAGAGCAGAACTGTGGGGTGTAATTGCTGTTAGGAAATCGCAGTATGAATGAAGTGCAGTAGAAGCAGTGAAAACAGGTGTTTCAACAACATAAATCTTAGATTTTTGAAATTAAAATCAGTATCTTATAAGCTTCAAGATTTGATGTTCTATGTGGTGTGAATGGGGCTGCTGATTGTATAATGATAAGTAAGCATGCAATTCCATGATGACACTGAAAATGCATTCTATCAATCTCTTGGACGAGCCTAAAGCTTTCCAAATTACACCCTGGTCTTTTCAAACCACATTGTCTTTATTTCCAGAATACCAGAAAATAAATTACATTCCTCAGTTTCTCATTTTAAAAATAACACGTGGTTCTTCAGAAATTTGTAGATGCGCGGATTTCCATTCTGTGGTGAAACGTACAAGCTTGTAAGGGATTGATAATATGCAAAATCTAATTAGGTGTAACAAAGTTTCTTCTGTCTGTTTCCCAGGACAATGAGCTGTAATGAACATAAAAGAAATGACCAATCATTATCACTCAGGAAATGACCTCACAAGAATCAATCTCAATGTGTATGTGTTCCAATACTAAGGAAACTGAGTTAAGAGATTCCATGCCTTCTCTTCAGCTGGGAGACTGTACTATTACAGTGCTATTGTACCACCGTGCTATTGTGCTACACTCGCAGGTGTGAGTGGTCAGGTGTAATCACTGAACACAGACCTTGTGAATATATACATCATTGTCTTCCTCTTGCTTTAATGGCTCTTGAAAATGGAAAGTCCTGTTGATTTAAAATGTACTCCCCCACTTAGATTTCTACATACTTCAATCTGAGGACACAAATTTCACTCGAACTTGAATGTTCAGCCTCGCCTTGGTTTTGTATGAAAAGTTAATTAATTAGGTGTATATATCCTTGGCCTCAGCTTCCAGAAAGCTCACATACTGTGCTTAATGAACTCAGGCAAGTCAAAAAGATTAAATGGGACTAAATTATTTAAAAGATCAAAGATTAAAGATTAAATTAGACCACTGCGGCTCACACTCCTCATGACTACAGCTTTGTGTCTCAGTATGAAGTTAAATTCAACGGACCTAATGAGGTCACAAGGAAAAGATATTGTCAGAAGATATTATCCCTGATAAAGTAAAATCCAGAATTCCTACTCCTCACTGTTGTGGTCTTCTCTTGGTAAAGACTTCGATGTGTCGTATAGGGATCTGGGATGTGTAAAGTGTTAACAATAGCACATAATTCCCAAATGGTCAAACAATGGGAAATGAAATTTATATTTATGTTATGGTGAAGCACGTTATGTTCTGTGATTTTGTTCACCTGGTAATCATGTGTGCCCATGAATTATTCAAACTATCTGTTGCAGGTAGCAAGACGTTGATGTGTATGACTGCAGAATGTGAAGACGTATCCATCTGTATGGCTGTCTGTCAATTTGTTTATTTATTTATTTATTTATTTAAAGCAATTGCATTAATACAAACCCAGCCTGAAGCCAAAGTAGGATTTTAAACATGTTTAACATGCATGTACAATATGCACATGAGCTGAGCACAAGAATGTGTGTGCATGTATGCATGTGTGACAGAGAGAGGGGGGGAGAGAGAGAGAAAGAGAGGAAGTGACAGTTTCAAAGACACAGCTAAATTCTGAAACAAGAGCAGGCCTCGAGATTCATTTACAGTAGTACATTCTTCCCATTTTAACAGCCTTATAAACAATGCTTAGATACAGCTTCCCCGGAGCTTTGCATGCCTTAAGTTTTCACCATTCATAAGGAGGATATCTAAATCAAAACTATAAGCCTGTCAAGAACAATAAGCAGTTTGGGAATATGAATTCTCATCTCACCACCCCGTGCTTGTCTCGTTCTCAAAAACCAGGACACCCCAGTCTCTGAATATTTTGTGTGTGTGTGTGTGTGTCTGAGAGAGAGAGCGAGAGGGATTGAATATGTGAATGTATGGTGTGTGTGTGCGTGTGTCTGAGCTCATCTTGCAGTGCCTGTAGCGTGTGTGTGTGTGTGTGTACATGTGTTTGTCTATGTGTGTTCATGTGTGTATGTATGTGCGCGCGTGTGTGTGAGTGTGTGTGTGAGTGTATCTGAGTTCTCACCTTGCAGTGCTTGCAACGTGTGAGTCTGGATGATAATGCAGAGCTGGAGGACCAGCTGGGGGGCGCTCTCCAGAAAGGTTGCCAGCAGGTGCAGCATGCTGACGTCAGCGTACTCGTACACCATCCTCCAGTGGAACCGCCAGCGCTCCTGCTCGCTGCTCCTTCTGCTGCGCACGCCGAGGTACAGGGTGTGGAAGTACCTGCCAAGCGAGGCAAACACACCTGCTTACAACCGACCCCTCTACAGTACACGCATACTCATGCACAAACGCTTACTTGTATTTATATTCACACACAGACACATGCAAATACAAGTAAACTCATACGTAAATTGTCATACACTTACACTTCCATACACACACAAAAACACATAAACTCATACTGACCCACACACTCACTTAAGCTCAGACTCACAAACACACACACATATACACAGACATATACACATAAAATGAAAGTCACATACACTCCCAGGGGTATCCTTCTACAGCTCACAAACCCCCTTACCACTCTCAGGTAAGCCCCACTCTCTCCCTTCCCTGCCGGCTTTGTACTGCCCTCCCTATGACAGACAGCTCATTGAAGCTCCACCGCATTGTGTGTATGACACCTCATTCTACCACCACTGCTAGATAGTTACTGTCTCTGCTCAAATTACATTTCAAGAGTGGCCCAACTGACCAGAGGGGGCGCTGCTGAGCACTGAGGTGGGGAATGGCCCTTTAAAGCCCCACCATTTCCCTAGACTGACAGTATGGCCAATTACGTAATGTTCCAAAGGACTCCGAGCGACTATGGAACACTCAGCGTTCAGTCTGGATTGTAGAGGGCTTTAAGGACAAGACCCTCATTTGGCTATACAACATGAAGGCCTGGACACAAGCAGTATGTTTACCAAACCAATAAGTATTTTGGTGATCTAGTAAAAAAAAAAATAAAATAAATAAATCTCACCAGAAATCTAAACCAATCTAACACGAAATATATCTAATATCTAAAACCTGGCCTATGGGGTCCCATTAGCCAGCATTAAAAGACATTGATCCAAACTCCCGGTGCTGTATTGACCTCCAGCCAAAGCCCTTCCTGGACCGACGCTCAGGAATGAGAGCGAATCGATGCGTTTTAACTGCAGGGAAGGGGATCAGACGGTCTTCTGGGGAGGATCTTGCTCAGTTACAGTACGTCTCTCTGCCTTTAACTCAGCCAGTGCTCCCACTCACGTTCCTGTGTGTGGCTGAATCACATGCTGTCTTTGTGAGCCGGTCTGCCTCTCCTCTGCTCACTTTCAGGTGAACTGATTACATAATTACCTAATTAGTACATTAATACCACCCAATAATGAGAATAATCATCATCACCATCATCATCAAATCATGTCACAGTAACTTGACATATGTGAAAACAGACTGACGGACCCCTGAGTGAAACATAATTCAAACTGATGGTATATACATGTACAGAGGTAGGGAGCTCTGATCTCAGCATCATGTGACACCAGAATGGCGTGTCATCCATACGCACGGCAGAGCACAGAGTTTCACTCCAGTGAAGCCCCACCGTTGCCGAGGCACCCATTTTAAACGCTTCAGACGTCGCAGAAGACGGCGGCTTTTCAAAATGCAACCGCCCCTCATTCCACCCGCTCCCAAAGCGTCTCTGCGGTTTCTTTTTTTACACACAATCAAACTGCATTTCATTCAAAAATATTTCGGGCTGACACAGAGGCGCAGAGTACGGCTGGATTGAGTGTGCGAGTGAATGGCTTTCCCCCATGAGCCCTGCTGTTTCCAGCAGTAATTAAGCACCTGACCTTTTCCAGGCCCCTCAGACCCTCTGGGCAGGCACCCGCTTCTTATTTTAAATTGTAGCATCCTGTTAACGCTGCTAGCTATTCCAGGCTAATTATACACATCTATATTTATCATTTTAATTCCCTGTTAAAAAAATATAAATAAATAAAAGGTGCCGTGGTGGATTTTCTAACTCGTACACCTTCGGAGATGAGAAGGGCACGCAGTGTAGTGTGAAAATCAGGCTGTTTACAAGCCAGCACAGAAATAATACCCAAAAATGTGACTGCCTGGGCAAAACTCCAAATATAACCCACAAAATATATTTTCTTTTCCCGAGGCTATCTGGCTGAGGTAAAACTGTGAGTTTCTGTAACTCTTCTCTGGTTCAATAATGTATTCAGGCAGGCAACCAACATCAATACTGGAGCACCAAATGAGAACGTCTGTAGTTATGGCGACCTTTTCAACTTATTTTTTCCGGTATTTTTCTGTACATAAACTCATGGCTCCACACCTCTCACCCTGAGCACCCACATACACATATCAATGCGTAAACACATCACCGTTACTGGTGCTTGTACAACAGATGGCTTCTCAGTGGAGCAGGTAACAGACGTATGAGATGTTGGAGACTAATTCGGCAAACTTCTCAGTCCCTTGGAAAAGGGGTACTTCATTAAGTAAACAGTCGTGGAAATTACGCAAAAAATAACAAAAAAAAGTTATGCAATTGAAACTACCAGACATTTGTTTTCTCCGTCTGGCCCTCAGCCAGGACGATTAAATAAAGAACGAAGCTCTGCTCTGAGAAGCAGAGAGCACATTGGGAATGTGCTGCATAATTAATCAATGATACTCGTCAATCTCGGGTATGAGGGTTAAACGAGAAGCGGGCTCTCGGTTACCAGTGATGACAGAGCTGATGCACTGGGTCCATCTCAAAATGACAACCCCTAAGTCTTCTTTTTAGGGGTAAAAATTAGGGGGAGGGCAACACCATGCGGCACAGTCCATGGGACAGCTGATCCCGGCTCCCATATACCTATATCCCATATAGATCTCTAGGGAGCCCCAGGGTTTGACACTCTTCTCTACTGTGATCTCCTCTTCATCTCCATCCCATTCAGCTTTCTACTGTCTACAATAAAGGAAAGAAATACAACAAAAGAGTTGTTGTGCCCAAGTAAATTATCATGAAAAATAACTCATTTTTAAAATGTATCATAAATTGCAAGTGTGAGGATGTGGGCAGTGGGGGCCTGTGCCCCAGTAGTGCTAAAAGTCTAGCAACATCCCTGGCTTCCCCACTCTCCAAAAAGAAGCAAAATGAAGGAGAGAATAACTCAGTTTGGACGGAGGAAATGCAGAAAATGTGATGCTGTACAGGTCAGTGAGCACAGGCTAAACTTGCACCAGGCTAATTTCCATGCGATCCATCCATTTTCATGTGCTGAGGTTTTGTGGTGTTGTTCGGACATATTAAATTCACTTTTGATCATTGGGTATTGAAATCATCATGGGTAAAATATAGAACCCCCTGTGGCAATTATTCGAATGACACACAGCGTGCCACTGAATTCTGTTGCTGTGTGTATGTTAGTTTGTATCATGCAATTGTGTCCTCTGACATCACGGAATTAGAATGTTGATGAGCACAAACGGGTTGAGAACAATTGATTGGATTAAATTATTTCCTTGTGTCATTTGGTACACTCACAGAAGGGAAACAGTACAGGGACAGGGCCTCGCTATGTTCTTTTTTTAAACCGTCTGAAACTGCGCGCACACTCTTTCTGACTTATGCTCTTGGTTGCTAAGCAGCGTTAGCTGATATTCTGCTGGAGACGTTTTTCAAATGTGAGTATAACACCCTTCTCATGATCTAGTGCGTACACACACATACACACTTACACTCACACACACGTGCACACACACACGCACAAAAGCACACCTGCACACACATATATGCCCTAAACAAAACTCTTCACAGGGGTCTGCGACAGAAAGAAAAGGATTCCGATGGTGAACAAGAATGGGCAGCCAAACTGAGCCTTATTGATCTTCTACATTAATTAAATGTATGTCGATGGGGACGAAGAGGTGCAAAGCGGATTCCACATCGACCCATTGTGCACGCCTGGGAACCTGACACTATCACTGGCTGGAGGAGAGACATGCATCATGCTGAGTCATAAAACAACACGTGGGGTGCTGTCCAATTGGCAATCAGGAGCTGCGTATGACATCATGTACAGTACAAGAGTCACAATGTCTTGCAGTTGCCCCCTCCCAACCCCCACCCCCAAGCTGTTCAGCCAGCCGCCTTACATACCATGTACTGCTGTCATGCTTGCCTGAGGATTCCCAGCATGCTTTGTGTTTATCCATGTGTCCTGGTACAGAGGGACTGAGCTCAGATCTATCCCTTTTCCCGCAGTGAATACTGAAGATGATTTACGCGTCCGTGTCTCGGTTGATCCTAAATCAGGGGAACCTCATTATTTGGTCATTACTGCTGATTCCTCTGTCTGATACAGGAGGGTGGGCGGTGGCAGGGGTGTGGGTGGGGGCGGTTGGTGGAAGATGGCAGTGGGGGGGAATGGAAAAGGTCAATAGGACGCGTCATCATAAATAAAAGCCCCTGCAAGCTACTGCAGTGTGTTAAATCTAAGGCCTGGCTGTCCGTACCTCCTGCCTTCTCCAGTCCCTTCAGACTCATACGTCAACAGGAGTAAAAAGCCCTCGGCCTGTGGGGACAAGACGTGTTTTCGCGACGCGCCGTTAATTCGCACCAAACCCTCAGCTGATTGATGGTGCCAGCGAGTTTCACCTCATGCCAGGGCACAGGTGAGTGAGTACGCGTACCTTGGCTGCGCAGCTCTCTGAGCTCTGGAGCTTGCTGTATGCAGCTTTTTGTGTGCAGTTTACGGAAGCAGAAAGAAAAGTTAAGATGTTTCAAACTGTTGCAAAAGGAACTTTGAGACACTGACATTCTAAGAGGGGGAATATTCTCGGTGTAGTGAATAAATGTTCCAGTCCTGTACTGCTATTTGAAAACAGAACTTCTCAATAATGAAACAGGAATGTCTCATTGCACACAATATATTCTTTCTCTCTAAAGTAGTCACTTTCCATTTAACGTTGTCATTGTTTTGTGCATTTTTTACGTGGCCATGGCCCTTTCACACATTGTAAATGTGAGCTTGTGAAAGGCGTACAAAGTTAGCTGGCATACAAAGTGAAATGGCTGAAACCTTGATTTAATTTGTGAACACAGTTAGCAAGCAAGCCTTTGACGTTTTTTGGTAAAGACCTGCTATTTCCAGTCGGATCAATCACTCCTATAAAAATTATGCAATATTTCTGTTGATGAACACTTTTTTTCCCAAACACCACCACTGCTTCCATGCTAATGAAAGCTAGCAGTAATGTGGCTGGATACAGGAGTAGTTGCTCTGTGTTTGTATGCATGCTCATGAGTGTGTACGATAGCTACACTAGTTTACGAGGTAACTAAGATACTTCATTTGAGACAGTTCAGCATTTAGACACTAGTAAAAGTGTCACACATCACTGAGCTTTCATTTTAAATTAAACCTCAAAAAATTCTGAATAAACATTTTTTGCCATGTGAATAAAAACGCTCAAGTTAGCTAAGAATCGTCGTTGACAGCTCTCGGGTACCTGCAGGAGTGCTTTCAAATCTTACTGCCATTTGTAGAAAATTTAAATATTCTAAATAGAAATCTGATCCAGGTCTGGTCTTGTCAAACTGATCTTAGATGTGTTGTCCTGGGTGTTTTCCCCTCCATCTTGTGCCGAGTTCCCATGGAACTGAGACACAGATATAGACTCTAAGTTCAGTGATCAGCTCAGTGATTCTTCATTCTGAGAGCAGCTCAGCTCTATGCACTCTGTGGATTAGATGCTAAATGTCCTTTTTTGGGTCAGATTCTTCTCACCGTCCATCAGCTGCTAATTATAACCTGTCTGTGAAACGGGCTGCATAGAAGGAGCTCTCTCAGAGGACACTTCGATCATCTCCAGCACCATTTACAATCATTTTCTAACGTTAATAATTCCTCAAACTGGCCTGTAACCACAAATCTGCAAAGCATTAACTACACTCTGTCACAGATGCCAGTGACAGCCAGAGAGACAGCCATGTGAATGGGTATATGGGCTCCACTGTTCTTTGGAATGAAATTTTGTGAAGAGTCGCAGTGGCCAGCTGTGTTCGTGAGTCTGTTATACTGCTGCAGGATCCTCTGACAATTCAGGAGCTTGATGAGAGGAGGCTGGGGCGAGTGATGAAGATAATCCCACAGAAGTTGTCTCTCCCTCCCATGACGACGCTATGGCTACCACACAAGGCTGCTGGCCACAGTTGGCACGGTAACAGTCACGATTCGGTACCAGACGGTGAGGCGCATGGTGACAGCATATCAGCGATTTAAGCAGAACGAGACGCCCTGCAGCCCTGGGCCTGGTGATATACATTTTCCACAGTTTAAGTCACATCAACACATTGTTGAAGCATTCTTTTCATTCCCCACTTCATGCGTCTGAAGAGCAAACACTGCCTTTGAGAACATTATATTAAGTGTAATTACAACAAATAGAAAGGGTCACAGTAAATTGTTATGATTAAAGAACAAAGATCAGAAAATCTTACTTCAAACTATAATTTTTAAGTGCCACTTTTGTACGTAAAATGATTTCATAAGAAGTGCAAAAAGGCAGATGCAAATTAAGCAGAAAAAAAGCAATCAACCCCAATTTTCTCCTAATTATCGACTTCCTCTTAATCATAAGATTCTTCATTTAAACTGCCTTACTTGTTAATTGATTTAAATGGTAAAGAAAAACAGGATGTGAATAATAAAGCAAAATTCAATGCACATAGCAACCAGACATATATTATGATTTATCCTCACATGCTTTATCTCCAAACAGTGAGAGAGCAGTGAAAAGACAAGGTAATATTGTTGATTATGGAAAGAAAAACTCTGCTGAAGATGTGCCTTTTCAACACTCCTTTTATGGCAATATCTATCACTGAATAGGACTTGTAATGTATTAGTTATTCTTACTTACATACTGTACAGAAGCAAAGCCAGCTCCCAGAAGGCCACTGAATAAGTAATGTTAACTCTTTTAATATAATGACAGTAATGCCTAAACCTATAAAATAAAGATATGGACAGCTTGGTAATATGGTACATCTTGGCCTCCAGAGAGTGTGGGCAGTAATTGAGTGAATGAGTCCCGACCTCAGGCTGAGCTGCAACCAAGCTCCTACCTAAACTCTGCCAAACATGCCGGCCACTTAAGGCAGTTCGCATAATTTGGGCCATTGGTTTAAGTTTATTCGGTCAAATTCTCACGGTATGATATTATTCGCTCAAACATATTTTCACACAAAAAAAGCTTTTATGTTCTGCAGTATCTTTGGTAGAACATTTCTTCATGGCCATGAGGTGTCCATTGCTCTAGCAGTATTTACAGTCCGTTGCCGCTCATGAGGGCGGTGTGTTTTTGCTTTTTCTTGTTTTTTTTCCCCCCTGTGCCTCTTGGTTTGTTTATGCCTCATGCGCACCAGGAGTGCTGGAGCTGAAGTGTGAGAATACGTACCCCTCCAGTGCACTCCTGCGCATGCAAACCAGTAACTGTTTTACACCCTGCAGTCCGAGCTCATCTGCATCTGGTCATGAAGAAGAGGCACCCTGACAGCTGCCCTGGCAACAGCGTGCTGTTCAGGACCTGGACTGTTACTGTGTCGTCCTGGTAACCTCACACATTTTCAAGACTTTAATGTTATTTGTTCCTTTTTTTAAAAAAAAACATTTCTCCATTCACACATTTTTCTTGTGGTGTAATTTGAAGCGCCTGAGCAGGACTGTAGGCGGGAGGACTACGCTCCCCAAAATATGTGACTCTCAGCCCACATCACTTCTCTCACTGCAGTCCTTGAGGACTGTAAGGAACTGTAAGGGAATCACAGGCAGCACGAGCAGACTGCAGGTGCCCTCCTGACCAGAGGGGGCACTATTGTGCAGGAGGGATACCCTGATGCGGGATGGAAACCCTCCCCTTTCTGGGCGACCATGGGATGAAATGATATATGGGACAAATGTACAGCCCAAAACACAGTCAGAAACATCAGCAACACGATAACAATTTACAAGTGCAGCATAAGAATCTTGAAATTCCCCCTGGGAATACGTAATACATAATGAGGACAGTAGGCCACACTGGGTCATCATTTGCCTAGAGTCTAAGAAAGTATCCAGCATCGAGTCAAGTCTAGACTTGACTTGGCACAGGTTCCTAAATAGTGCTAGCTCTAATAATCAGTTTAAAAAAACCTGAGGCCACAGTTGGCTCTAAGGGGGTCAGGATTAGATTTCACAGCACAGGGTGAATCCTGCTAGGGAGCCTCAGTTTCTTCCTGTTTTTACGACCCCCTGGAGAACCGGTCATGACGGTGGAGGCGCGGCAGGTTTAGCAGTAATGACCGCCAACAGAGGAGTTGTTTTTGAAGGGCCCTGTCAGCTAGTTTGATTCTTTGGTCTTCTTGATAAAAAAAAAATGTTACAGAAAAAGAAAGAAAAACAAAAGCAGTAACTTAGTGGTTTATGGAATAAGTTGGAAAAGTTTTACCCCTTCATGGAAACACTAACTCTCTGAGAGGTAGTGTTGCCTGGTCTGAGTTCCCTCATTTAAAAACAACCAACAAAAAAGAACACTCAAAGATGGCTACGTGCCGAGGGTTCAGTAACAGTGTTGGTACTTGAGATTGTTAGGTGGGGATGGAGACTTCATTGGTACAGTGAAACCCTGATTTTACATGATTTTAATACGAATTCAGATATAACGTGATGAGTCATTCGACCTTTTTTTTTTTTTTTTTTTTTTTTTTTTTTAAAAATCATTTGTGTTGTAATTTCTGCTGTAAAAAGGGTAATTTACTTCCCAGAAGGTAAACATGCAAAAAATGGGTCAAGTAGGGCGAAAACAGGGGTGTTTTAGGATGTCAGGTCAACATTGGGTCAGTTTGAGTGCTGCTTTTCTTGAATCCCGATTTAGCATGACTCTGCTTTTTTCTCTATGACATTTTATAGACTTCAATGATCATGTTATAACGGAGCCACTCTGTACATGTTTTCTAGAATGTGTATCTTCCATACAATGTTTATTCTGTGTAATGGTTGATCTATAGCCTACCAACAGATAATGAACAAACCATGGATTTTTTTAAAAAATGCCAGAATGTTTTGAAGAATGGACATTTTTTATCCAAAACAGAAAGCATGTCTGGGAAAATCTGTGTGTGTGGTAACTGGTAATAGAGAAACTGTGGTTTCAGGAAAACACAAATGAGCTCAACCAAACACTGTGTCTTGCTGTGAGGAGCAAAACCCTCTGATTGGCTAAAAAAAAGGTCAGTGACTGACAACTCATCGTAGCTCCACCCATTATACGGGTGATGACACCTCTATCTACTATCACTAACGGCAACCCCAACATTGAGGATCTCCTGGGAGCTAGACAGCCAGAGCTTTAGGCCCTATACTAGCTCTTATCATTATCCTGGTACTGCTCACAAAGCCCCCCAGGCATGCCCACACCCCCCTTCCTCTCCCTACACACAGAGAGTCTATCATTTTAATCACGTTTCACCTGACACCAGAATGGGCTTGTATCATGGTCCCTTCGGTGGATTAAAACAGGAGCCAGGCAAACAGGAGAAGGGGGGGGGTGGGTGAGGTGATTGTAACAGCACCAGCACGAGTCCCTGTAACCGTAAATCTAAACTATTCTCCGTGTAAAACATCCAACAATTCAATTGGGTTGGGTTCTCCCTCTCCTTGTTCTTGCCTCCAGCCGGGTGTAAAAAAAAAAATAAAATAACATCCTTCTCAGCATCTGTCATCCGAACGCTCGGTTACCCCCGATAGCTGAGGCGTCCTGATTCTTGCGGGAATCTGCCTCGCCTTTCGCGTTCGCTCTCAAGTTAAGGTGAACTCGAATATTGGGCTCGTAGCCCCTCAGACAGAACGGTTCCCCTTCTATTAGAACACAGGGCAAGAGGAATAACTCACCCCGCATTGCTCTGATTTCGCTAGCTTGTTCCATTCGAATGGCGTACATGCATGACAGAGGCACTGGTTGGCGTGTCTTACCGCTGTGTTTCTCTGCGGTTTGTTGGTTGTCACTGTAAACCTGGTCCTATAAAGCCAGTCGGGTTTCCACCCTGGATTCTACAGTCATTAGCATAAGCTTTGCTCCAGGTGATATATAACTCATGGCTAAAGCTAATCCAGCTGGTGACAACTTTTGCTATTTTTAGCTTGAACATCTTTCAGATGCAAACATGAACTCTGGGTGTCATCACTGTTTACATTTACATTTTTGCTGTCAAAAAATGAACATTTACCCAAACTCTATTAAACCTCTCTTTTGTAACTAGCTAGTTAGTCAGCCAGCAGTTAGTCAGATGAGCCTGACTTTGCCTGCAACCAAGCCACAGAAAGCAGCTTACAGCTTGGACACCCCTCAGCACTCGGCTGTAAGTGCAATGCATCATGGGTAGGCTAGAAAGTCATGGCACCACAGTCCCAGGGTGGGCAACTCCTTTCCTGGAGCGCTGGTGCTCGTGTTTACACCAGTCACCCTGCTTCAATGACTGAATTTGTTCTATGGACCACCACCATTTCACATACATATCGTAGGTGTAAACTGACACTCACCTACTCACCATAAAATTGAACTACACATCAGAATTTTCACTAATGAAATTAGTGTGAAATCCAGAAACAGGTACACTTTGCCCATCACTGGCACTGTCTGTATTAGCTCTTGACCCTGAGCTAAAGGTCACATTTATTTGGGCGGGACTCAGGTCTCCCCTCCTGAAGGAGGGCGGCTGAATTCTCTCTGTGAGGCGCTCTTTATGAATGATGAAAGTGTAACAGAGGTCATGCTTGATACGGGTTTTGATGAATAATGAATGATGTAATGCAATACGACCACCCAGCGGACGAGGGTGGAGCCCCTAGTGTAGATAGGGATTATGGGTAGTTAAGCGTGTGCTGATGTCAGCCCAGTGTTTCCCAAGATAGGGTGAGAGGGGAACTTGCCTATCTGAGCTAACGGGTTCACTCACCTCACTGCACTCTCAAGGTGAGCTCACCCTTATCTGTAAGGTTTAGGAGGATGTTTTTAGGCCTGAACAGGAATCCTGTTCTGGATTCCAAGAGACTAGAGACAAGTTGAGCGTATCGCATTGCCATTCTTAATTTTCCAGCTCTGTATGTTTACAGAGACCATAAAATAAATCCCTTTTGCGTCTCAGAGAATAACACCTCTCCGTAATCTAAAACCATACAGTGCAACATTAATGTATATCCCACATCAAAAAGGAAATCTGCTCTTTTTCCTAGGTCCTTCTTTATTCCAGTAATCCCGGACTGTCAATGTATTAACTTTGTGGGCGATTGTCCCCGCTCCGCTGCACATCCGCTAACAGGCACAGTATCTGCTCTGAGCTTAGAGCAGCACCCCGAGAGCAACATGCACTTTCAGAGCGAATATCTCTTCATCCATGACTGAAGTACCAGAGAGGCCTTATTCATAAACATTTTTCTAGTGTGCCCTTTTCAAGCCAAACGCGCACACATTCCCTGACATGTACTGATGACAACCATCAGCAGTTAAGGACATCTCCTGCCAATATTGCACCCTTGTTTACTTAAAATACTCCAAACAGAAGCAGAGAGTGGTGACATAGTAGTTCACGAACCTGGTTGGGAAAGTAACTTTATATGAACATGATTGCTATGTGTCACATCTTTAAAATATGCAAGACCATGCAATAAGTCATGTCATGTGAAAAAAACATTTTAGAAGCGAGAGAATTGAATTTTCCATTCAAACATGTTCTCTGAAATGTCAATTTTTGGATTTTGGACTGTTGCGCAATACCATGGCCAAATGACTGGATGTGATATTATCAGCTGTAAAACGTCAGAATGAGCCAAGTGAGTGTTTCATGTTTAGGTATAACAACTAACACTTGGTATGGACAACTGATTTTATCAATTACTATTATATTAGTGTCCGATTTAATATAATTAATCATGACTGAAAAAATTTGAGTTGCTGAGACTTCTGGCCCTGGCAGAACAGTATGGAGCTGTTTTGCATGACAACCTATTTCAAGGTGGCAGTCACAGGGCACAATGAAGGACAATCCAAACCAAATGCTGTGGCTTTGACATTTACTGTAGCAAAGATAGGGCATTATCGCATGTGAAAAGTCCCACATCAGAGGATTGATTAATCACTATAACATCAGAAGTGCTGAATCCTCACTATGCTGTAGCTCTACCTGTACTGTGTCACCATTCAATTCAGGCAGTAAGAAAACCGCATTTCCAAAAGGTCGCTGCACATTCACGTGTGTCACCCCAAAATGCTGACCAGTTTCTCCTGGTATCACTGGACGACTGACCACTGGCATGTCCCGACTGCCCACTAAATGACTGACCTCTGACCTCCGACACATCCCAGGTCCCCCTAGAGTCCATGTACAGGTCACCACTGAGTAACAGCATTGACATCATGTTTTTGAAATGCTTATGACATCCACCTCTGTGAGGCAGCGATTGTGCAAAGCAGGAAGCGAAGAGGGAAAGGACTACATTAAATAAGTGATCTACAGAGTAGACTGGACATTTGAAGGGAACCACAAAGAGCATGTGCATGTGTGTGTCATACTCACCCATGGATGCAGTGGAGTGTGAAATTTATGTGCCACACTATGCAGTTCCAACTCCTGCACAACTGCACACACACATCACTGCACATATGCCAAAGACACCTCTCAAAAAAATCACACACACACACACACACCCATACATATGCCTTCACACACACACTCTCACACACACACATACACATACACACACACCTATACATATGCATTCACACATGCACACACACACACATTTGTGCACAAGCCAGAGAGCTGTGCTGCAGCTGGCGTAGGTTGCTGTGTGCACGGTGCGGATGGCTGTGCAAGACGCGCTCTCGAACCTGACTCCTCATCATCAGCCGCCTCACTCCTGCCCCAGACTGACTGACAGACTGAGCCGTCAGCCGTCGGAAAAAACACACCCCTGTCTGACGATGTCGTGTGTCCTTCCGTTGTCACGGCAACCGCTCCCCTAGCGGGAGAGCAGACGCGGAGATGGATGAAGAGTTAAAGCGCGGATCTGTCTGCGAACGGTAAACGGCAGCAAAGAGCCCCCACCCCCACTCTCACTCTCCTCACCCTCTCTGCCCCTCCCCCTCTCTGAGATGTCAAGACGAATAAAGGACATCAAGTGCGCATACAGGAGTGCAGACTCGGGCGGACCTTAAGTCTTAAGTTGTTTGTTTGTCTAATGAGCCATTCTCCCCATAAATAATTACAATTCCTAACATTAATCAAAGAGAGACGTTCAAATTACAGCACCAGGGGGAAGAGCAGCAATCTGTTTCTAGGTGGTAATTAGGAGCAGCCGTTGTTTCTGCTGGTTTCTGAGTGGGGCGGGAAGAGGGCGGGACCCAAAGGGCGGACTGATATTACCCATAATGCCCTGTGCTCCTGCCACAACAGCCCACCTCCTAACCCTCGAGACCGGCCGAGCCCACCTACCCGACGCAAAGCCCCATATTTCCAGCTGTCTCACCTCATCCCTTGTAAATATTAACACTGGTGATTTAAAATGAAAATAAAACAGGACATTAATGGGGAGAAAAGCCATTCACCCTGTTTCCCCTGTAATAAACACCTTATTGAAGATTATATTTGCTGTCACAGTCATAAGGAAGAGGGACTTACTTGCTTGATTAGTAAGCAAGCAGAAAAGAGCTGTCCAGTAGGGGTGGGCGTTGCTGGGGACCTCAGCACAATGGCATTGAGATTTGACATTGTGATACATAGCTCTTAAATATCATAAAAATAATCATTTTCATTTTACCATTTTTAAGGGTACATTTTTTAGACATGACTAAAATTCTGTAAAAATCCATGAGACAATGTGGAACTTGTTTTTATGGAGGGGTATCTTCACAAAGTTAAATAATTTCACAAAAAACAGCTAAATGTATGCACATCCCAAAATAAAGTATCTTGACATACCATGAAAAATTCTGCCACAATACTCAACTGCATGGATTTTTCTACACTTCAAGTAATTAGGCTGATAAATGATCAAGTAAGAATGACAAGTGTTTAAGGGTCTCAGCCGCAGAAAAATTAACCTGGAGAGAGTGTGTTCTTCTCGTGTGTGTGTGTGTGTGTGTGTTTGTGTGTATGATGTCTTCCTCTGGTGCATGTCCATAGGCGTATTTTTTCTCAAGTGTGCTTGTTTGAATGTGGATGCTCTCTGAGGTGTGTATGTGTGTGTGTGTGTGTGTGTGTTTTGTCAGGTGTGTATTCACAGGCATGTTCAGCCAGATGTGTGTGTTCTCAGGTGACTGCCTCTCTGTGATGCGCACCTGCGAGTGTGTCCTCAGGCGTGCATTCGGAGCCCTGCGCGTTCTCAGGTGTCCTCGATTAACTGTACCAGCTATGCAGGTGTGGGGCAGGACCGCGGAGAGGCAAGAGGAGCAGCGAAAATCCTGCAGCATCATGGGTAATTCATGAAATGGACCACCGCACTCCCAACATTCACACCGCCCTGGGTGAAGTGAACTGACTTCCTCTACAAAGTAGGGTAGTCTAAGCCTGTAGGAATCCGCACTGACTGCGGGGACTGAGTGATCAGAAGTGACTGGGGGATACAGTGCATCTCCACACGGCCTACCTCTCACTTTCCCTCTTCATCACTGTGATTATGGGCTGTCCTGCCTGCCTGACTGATCACGGATCAGTTTCATTCCCCTGCGTTACCGTGACGAGACTGATGTCTTGTGAGGTGTGGGCAGGGGTCGGGGGGGTGGAATTGAGGGTTGGGGGGTGTGGATTGGGGGTTATGAAGATCCGAAGTTTAATATTCGAGTGCCTTCATTACGTTTTTATGTTGCACATGGGAGGAGATGGTGTATTCCCATCGACAATGCATTGAAGAAGTACAGAAAAAAGAACGGTGTCTATTGCATAACGCTCAGTTTAAGACAGAAATAAATAGAGGTGCTTAAAATGCAGCAAGCCGCTTGATGAATACCCGTTTTCATTGTCAGACTTAAATGAAATGTGCGCTGTCTTTTTTAACAGCTGTACTTTAGAAAATCAATCCCGTGTGAGCATCATGGGCCTTTCATCCTTCAAAAAAATAAAACAAACAGGAGAACGTTGCTCAGCCGCGGGCCGCGGCACAGCTCAGCTGCGCTAGAGCCGAGTGTGGCAAAACTCAGAGACGTCAATGAGCACAAGAACGTCCAATTACAGACTGCCATGACGTCAGGCCTGGAGGATCAATAGGAGCTTGATTAGTTTCCTTGGCTGGGGACCGTGGTCTTTAGCACAGCAGCCTAAATCTAGCCATCATTGCGCGGTTGCAGCAGGCCAGGGTTATAGGTTTGAGACCAGCAGTAGATCTTTACAAATTTCATTTAGCAGAGAGGTTTATTCGCAGGTGGGGAACCTGCTGTTGGGCCCATGAGGAATTTGACCCAATAATAATAATAATAATAGTGAAAGTATGAGTATTTTGGCTGTATAAGTCCATTTTTCAGAGCTCCTTCAAATCTAATTTCCCATATGCGATGACATGCATACTCACATATATTATGATATTGTGTTGCAGCCTCAATGTTTGTATTAGTTACAGAGTAAATGAGGTGGTGTTACTTTTCTAACCAGTTCTGGACTGCCACATCACTGCTCTGTGCTTTTCGTTTTATGAATATTTCCTTGAGTAAAGTCAAGAAGAAAGTTTGGCTGGTGTAGGCCTCAAAGCAAACATCCATCTAGACATGGATATCACACAAAGACTGCAGTAATGATAAACAAATACAGCTGTCCCGGGCTTTGAGAGTGCTCTTATTTTGCAGACTTGCGTCAATGAACATTGCCTTTGCAGAACTTCAGTCTGGCCTTCGCAGAAGTTCTGAGTCATGGCACAACTAATTTCTGAGACAGTCGCCAAGGTTAACCAGGCCTTTGGGAGTGTGGGGAAGGCACACAGAGTATAGGAGGTAACTGATAGCATCAGTGAGCCTCGGAATGGTGTCAAGGAGCTATGAGGAATGCTGAATGGAAACACCTGTGGCCAGAATGTGTGCGCAGAGCTCTGAAATTTCAGAACCTCACCTGTGTCCTCTGTCAGCTTGCCGGCTTGACAGATGAGGTGGCCTGTAGTCTTTTTGTAAATTCGAGAAAATCTGTCAATTGTATGAACCGTAAAGATTCTAACATTTTGGGCTGCGAACTGCCAAAAACACCGACTGACTGCTTGTTTATATTAAGCAGAAGCATTATAGTTTTAGGATGATAAGCTTGGGATGAAAAATCCTGAGGTAGTGTATGAAATATCCATGAATGATACCCCACCTTGTGCAGACTAGAGTGAAATTAATTTTTAATGAACGAGTTCTTTCTATTATAACTTCCTGTCCACGTCAAACCAGCTCCCCTTCTAAGCAAATGGCGAATTAGTATTGTCAAGCTCACAAAATACACACACAGAGAGTAGCCAATGTTTTTGCCAGTGTCAACAAGGCCTGATCCCGGAGATTTGAAAGACTTTGAGCCTGTTTTCACTCAGAGGAGGCCCTGACCCTCTCAGGGCTCCCTCACTCCTGATGGCTTCCCGCTGTGTCTGCTGCTATGCCGTCTCTCTCCCTCTGACTCACTCTCCAGCTCCCTCAGACTCTGTCACACTTTCAAAACGAGCCACTTCTCATAAGAAGTTCAAAAACGGATTTTATATCCGTCCTCTGGGTATGGAAATGAAGAGTGGGAAAAAACTGTTGTAGGAGTTCTACACTCTCGCCCTCTGTAGAATGTTCTACACTGTCGCACTCTGGAGAATGTTCTAAACTATTGCCCTGTGTTCAATCTCTCTGTGGACTGTTCTACTTTCTCGTCCTCTGTAGAATGTTTTACTCTTTCAGTTTCTGTGAAATGCTGTGTTTGAGCAACATGGTGACTCAGTGGTTAGGAGTGTGGCCTAACAGGAGAAGGGACCCAGGATCTACATTACAAATGTTAAAATATGTTGCTCTTTTGTTTGGAAAGGAAGTTGTGGAGTACAGTGGCTCAGTGGCTGCAGTGATTTCTCATAGTCAGAAGGACCCTGGTCTGATTCCCACCATGGCTGGGCCATTTCTGAGGGGTTACATGTTCTTCCTGTGTCCATTTGGTTTTGTCCCAGGGTCCAAATTCATCCAGATTAAGTGGATTGAATTTATGCCAAACTGAGCATTACCTTTTTGACTGTGTGATCCTGTAAGAAACTGGAAACCTGTTGAGGTTGTCACCCTACCCTTTGCCCAATAAGTGAAGATGGATGGATTTTCTATGCTCTTGCTTTAGGCAGACTGTTCTGCTCTCTGCAGAATGTTATACCTCCACATAATGTTCCACAGTCACTCTTAGCAGAATGGTATACATTCGTGTCCTCTGTGGAAAGGTCTGCGGTGTGTCTCTGTATAAGTTCCTCCACTTTTTCTCCATATATAATGGTGCATAGTTTGGTGATACCCCCACATAATGCTGCCACATTGGTTCACCCTGACAGGTCAAACTCGCAACCTGCAAAATTCAGAGGTAAAACACAGACATTGTGTTAGGTACTTGATGTTTTTGAAAAACCAAAAGCACAACGAGGACTAGAAACAACCCATTACTTGGTGAGAGTCATGACGCACACTGATGTAAAAAAGGCAGAGAAGTCCTGGTGTTCACTCGAAATCTTCAATTTACATTCAATTTACCGTACCTTGAGTGACATTGAATTTGCTTCAAGCTAATTCAGTTCAGTTGACCTGGATGAGCAGTGCACTTTGTATTTAACTTGAGCTACAAATTGAAGCGCACATTTCGTTCTTACACATCCTCTTAAATTTGAGAGCCACTAACATGAATGAAAAAGATGTACTCTTCCTTACTAAGGTATAATAGTTACTGCTGATATGTAACTACAAAGTGGCTAGGCTGAGTTCACCTTCCAAGTGATCCTTCTAAAAACAGACTGTGAATGAGACTGAAAAACCTTCAGAGCCAGAAAGTTGTCTTCCAGAACCTCACTCTCTAACATGTAGGCTTTTAATGACAACATTGTTTTTAACCATAAAAAACCATACTATGCCGAACATCATTTCATTCAGAATGAATTCCAGAGATAAGAGCTTTAACGTTCTCATTGAAATATGATAACGGCTTCACATCTGCAGCCTTTTCCTCCATCTTTTTTTTAAGTAAAAAATTATGAAGGTGTGAATATCAGATTGTGTCATTGTGACCGATTACTTTCAGAATATGAATCATTAATGGCAGTGATGAATCAGGTGGTCCATGCCGCTTGTATGGAGCACCTCTGCATGAAAGTACGGGTTAACGAGCTGTTAATTGCTGCACTATGGCACAGCTAATGTGGAGCGGTTTTGTTTTCAGCGAGAGACCGGGCGCGAGCCACGAACCTGCTCTGAAACTCGGTTATGTGTGTAACCCATGACGACCGTTCGAGCACTCAGTCCCGTGAAACGCGTGAACTCTCCTGTGAAGCAGCTCAAGGCTATTAATGGGTTATTAATGATTTGAACAGCCGTGACATGGGTCGAATATGGCAATACAGTAGTAAATAAGTAATCGGTACATAAACATGGGCCTTCATGTACGTGAGGGATAAAATACTTTCAATCACTGCTGTACCACAATAAGTATCAGTCTGGCCAATACTGAGTCAGTAGAATATACAGACAATACGTTTTCTTCATTCAAAAACAAGAATCACCTTTTGAAATGAATGGTGGTGGGGATGTTGAGCTCTGTGCGGCACTTCCGCTGTGCCACTGAGAAAAGTGCATTGCTCAGTCCATGTCCTTCTGAACAAATGTAAATTGTAAGTTTCATGTAGCATTCAAAGATGAGTTCATGTGAGTGTCACTCACAGTTTTGTCTTCTCTCTTTTGACCAATTGTTTTATTTCTTGTTCTGCCCCAAAGTGCAGCAAATCAGACAAATGCCTTTATTAGCAAGCAGCAATCCCAGTACTGTGTGGCATCATACCTCAATGGGAACAGTGGTTTATCTGGCTCATAGTTATGACTCTCAACAACAAGCCAAGCCACAGGACCTGAGGCACAGGTAAAAGGAAATGCTTGGTCTCATAGAAAGGAAAGATTTACTAAAGTTACATTCTCTGCCATCAAAACATCAAAACTCACAATAACCCTCATGCTCTCTGACTCAGCCCCACTGAGTCTGATTCTCTGCCAGTGATGAAATGGCACCGAAACAATGAGTATCTCTGGCACTTCCTCCTGGATCTTCGAAGCTTTCGCAGACTGCGTGTCCTTGGAGTCCCCTTTCCTCACTGTGACCATAACGTTTGCCAAAGGGGTGGAATTTAAAGAGCAATTATGATGACAACACAGTTAATGCAATGAGGTGTTGTTAATTTTAAGAAAATATACCTCATTGCTAAGCAGATATATTTATTATTGGTGTGTACCTCTGAGGCAGCAGGTTAGGTGTGCGTGACTAAAGATATTCTAATTTACTCTGTAGGATACAGTGTGCTAAACAGTTATGTTTGGTATTTATAGACCTGCACTGCAACCAATTCACAGAATCATTTCAGCTGCTTTTCTGTACCTGAATCCATGAAAACACCGAGACCAATGAAAAGTTAACAAAGTAACTTGTAGTTATGGGCCTGAAATGATGCAGAGGGATGAGGCTCTGTGAACCCCAGGATCAGCAGAGATTCCATGCATCATCAGTCACCTGCTGATCTGAACCAATCGCAGAGCTCGGCTGCAGCTAGACATGCCCTTCCATTGGTCAATATAAATGGAGACTGACAGCAAGCGGAAGCTCTGCTCACTGTGGGTCTCAGTGTTCCAAATTTGCCTCTGATGTCCACAAGCAAGTGTCGACCTCCGACTCTCTGAGCTGCACTGCGAATTGGCCACAGTCGCCTTCACAGCTGCAGAGAGCTCTCCTCCATCATTCAATAAATGGTAAATATTTTATCTGCATCTCGACAGAACTGCAGGCATATTTCCTGGGTCTCTGTGTCTCTGTGCCGCTTGTTCGGCTCTCGGCAAATGGTGCTGCTCACCAAAAGTGTAATCACATAGGGAGCACAAGTACAAAATGATTAGCAATGCCTGAACACACAGTATAAAAATGATTAGTACTGCCTAAACACACAGTATACAGTGATTAGTAATGCCTGGACACACTGTGATGTAAATTAAAGTCAAAAACAGTGCCTTCAGTCATGAGCCACTTCCTAAAACACAGCAAAAGAAGTGGAGAGGGGAACAAAAAGTCAAGAAATGTTTTAACTTCAGCAACATTATCATTTTAAAAGGCACTTGGTGCTGGTCCATGAGAAGACAGAACCTGAAAAAAGCACTTTGCTGCACACACAAGCATCTATAAATTAGCCTTGTAATTTAATTGTGGGTGTTGCCTCGGTACTGCAAAGCACATCCAGCTAAAAATGTTCCCTGTGGTTCATTTTCAAAATACCTATTGACTTTCCCAGGCAAAGTCTCAAATAATTTGAAGCCTCTGCTCAATACGTGTTAGATGATAACAGATGATGGTCCAGTGAGCTGCTATCTGTGCATGTTCTCATTCAGTGATGTTTAAGGGCTCTCAGGGGGTACAGCCAGTACAGAGGATCTAAGGGAGAAGGGCACAATGAATGTCCCACCCACAATTTCTCTCCATTTTAACTGCCCTACGAATAGCCATTAATCAGATATTTATGTTTATATATTCAGGGCATTACTTACTCATATAAAGTATCTAAGATTACATTACATTACATTACACCCACAGTCCACAGGACAACCCATTTTAAACTGTGTCCATAACTTCAAAAAGCTGCTGTATATAAATTCCACACCATTGCAAATTATGTCAAATGAAAATATTCATAGATCTTCAGACTGCACGTCACAAAGGGGATGAAGGGGTAGCTAACCATATGGAAAATTAGGCACACTGTGATTTCATGTTGTGGTTACCTGAGATTTCCTTTTAGTGACAACTAATTGTTGCACAAAAGCAGAGCACAGTTAGCAGATTGCATCAAACTGACTTAACTTAGAAGCCATTACAGCAGAAGAAAAGCTTGTAATATGTGAGAAGTCCATTTAAATATATTCCTATAGTTGGAACAGGATTTATAGAGACACAAAGGCAGTGCATGAATAATGAGGTTTATTTGCTACTGATGCCTGCATCTCCATAAAGGCAAAGAAACTCATAACATTCACATAGAAAAGCCAGTTAAAAGCATTTCTGATCCTCTTTGTGCTGTCCATAAACGCATCGGCTGATCCCACATGACAATAAGAGGCACTACGGCATGCTGCTTCTGACTGGTGAATGTGGAACCCAGCTCAGTAACTGAATACAGGACGCGCCTTTACACACACAAATATACTGCTGAAGAATGACAGACCCTGGACCTCTGTGAATCTCCACTCGCAATGTCATAGCTGTTCAAATCCTGCTCTAAGATCGTTACTCTCGAGCAGGTTAGAAAAATGTGCTCTAATTTTCAATTATTTCAGCAGTAATGCAGAAATGCAAGCAATTTAACTCTTTTGAGTCTGCTATTTTTAACCATTGGCTTGGTGTGACATTTTCAGACCTCTCGCTGTTTCCTCGCTGGACCCCCTATCTACATTCTGGGCGGGCTTATTCCATTCTAGATCAGGAACAAATGACGTAATGACGGTTAGGTCTTAAAAGAACCGATCAAACAGCACAGGCTGTGCGATTGTAGCTTCTATCCCAGAAGACTGGAGTCCTGTTATTTTAAATCAAGAACCGGTTTGCACCTGAAACACGGGGTGATGTCACTTCCTGTGTGGCAGAACGAAATCTTACAGACCCTTGTCCTTTTCTGACTGAGCAATATTAAATTAAATTAAAAGCCATGGAGAACGGAACCATACGCTCCTGTTTATTACGTCTTTAGTGACAAACCTCATGACAAAGTAGCCTTCTATTTTTATATAACTTTAATTAATAAGATCCATAATATTTTCTGTCTATGACTTTACTGACGGGAATTTATTAGCAACTCATTGAAACACCTGAAATTGAATGCAAATACTAAAGACTTTTTCCAACTGCCCAAAGATCCTTTTGTCTCTTAGGCTACATGACTGAATAGTATTGCCCACCTATTCAAGACTATCGAAAGATCGCCTTTACGTCTTACATATAAGTGTTCAGAAGACATCGAGACAATCAAGAGATGCTCAAAGGCTCTTTATCTGTCAACCGAGACATGCATAGAACAGTTGAAAAGTTAGTCTCATGCGCTGTTGGACTCTTTAATTACATGTGAACACCCTGTGTGTGTCCTGCCCATCCTTGCAAAATATTAATAAGGAGCTCTGTGTCATTTCCAACAGATCTGTAATATTCGCTTGACCTCATGCAGTCTTCATAATGCTACAATCATAAATCTTGGATCATATCGATGATCATACACCATTGAAATAAGGAGAAAACCAAATGCTATCCACATGCAATATTGGAGATATTAAATTGAATCCACATATAGCCTATAACATTTCGTCTCCAAGATGGGCAAGTTGCACAGGCCTATGTGGAAACAACAACTTGGAATAATTAAATGGGTAAATATGATGACTACACGTTTGTAAAAGTGGGATATTGTGAAGGTAAGACTAAAAACCTCTCGCCTTAAAAAATCCCATTTGCCGTAGGTTCAACGCCAATACTTCCACACCAGGACTGACGATTTTAGTTGGATGGAGCGGCCAGCTTATCAGTAGGCTATCAAGATGTGATGGGACGACACGCTCCAGTGCGCGTGTAGCCTACAGGCTGAATATGAGTACCTTCACAGAGGTAATTGTATCCACAATAAGAGCACCTACCTCCATATCTGTCCGAGCTGCAGGATGTGAATGATCGACTGCATGAACCAAATACAGAAGGACAGGGATGTCGACCTTTCCTTAGTCCGGGTCGCGGCGGTGCTGTTTGCGGTGGTGTTGGTGCTGTTTGTCGTGGTGTTGCTCTTGCTGGCGGTGGACGCCTGTCTCTGGGGTGTAGACGGGTGGGCACCCACATCCCCGTGAGATGCCGAGCCGCTTAGGAGCTTCCCGTCCACGTGAGAGCAATTGGCGGCGCTCGAGCTCTCCTCGGTGCTGAAATCCTGTACGAACCACCTAAAGCTGAACACTTGGACCGAAAATGAACCGAGCACCACGAAAAACAAAGTGAGGCCGAACCACCAGTAGTCGTTGTGGAGGTAATAGTCGACGGAGAGCCACACATCTGTGCCCACGTCGGCGAAATAGACCGCAACCGCGGCTAGGATCCAGAGAGCGTCCCAGACTGTCCACTTCTGCTGCTCCCTACCGAGACGAAGACACGTCGAAGAGGAGCCGCAGCAGCGCGAGTCCGCATTCACGAAGTCCCCCTCTCCCGCTCCCGAGTCCGGCTGTGATCCTGGATTGAGCCCTTGCACCGAGCCCGAATGATCCGAGTTCTGCAATGGTGTGAACGCCACATCGCTCTTTTTCATTTTTATCACCCCATCGGACTTGGCGGCCATTATAGCAGCCTTCCTTTTCCCAAAGCTACGCCGTCTTTCTCCTTCCTTCTCCTCTCTGTCTTCCTCCTCTCTCTCCCCGCTTCTGTGCACCAGTGAGCAGCGACTGGGCTGGGCGACCTCCTCTTCCGCCGGCCGCAGCGCCGCCTGTTCACAACAAAGCAACACTTCCTCTCGGCAGCGTGTAGGAGCCATATGCTCTCCCATGGCTCAAATTTAAGCTATGACATCATTGCTTTGAAAAACTCGTCCTCGGTCCCCTGCCACAATTTCCTTAGCTCCAACCACCGCAGTATACACTGTATAGCACATAATGGGATCGAAACGGTTGACTCTGTCAGAGTTTTAATTTTACGTATTACGGATCCATATAGGAATACAAATCCATCGTCAAAATACGCAGAGTTGTAGTGAAGATAATTTTCAGTTTTCAAATATATGTTCCAATATGAATGCACATACATATTTAAAACTACGTTTACAAGCAGAAATCTATAGGCAGTCTATGAATTCATGGCAAAACTGATTCTGTTTGTATATGCATAACCACCCCACTGTTATGCTTTGATGAAAACCGTATTTGTTATATTATATTTTTTGTGAAATTTGAGGAAGATACAACATTAAAGTCATGGATTATTCATTTTGCATAAAGCAAGGCGAGCCGTCAAGAGAGCCTGGCGCTATTAACTTTCAACAGCATTTTTAAATCGCTCACTATAAACTGCAGCGAAGCATAGCCCTTTTAATTCCCGCAGGTTGATTTGGGCCAGTGCAGGTTAATTCACGTTCAACTTACAATTTAATGCCTCATTTTGTTGCATGCGCAGTGTATTGTAAGGCGTGGGTACTGATACGGATCAGCACCACGGAGAGCTCCCAGAAGAAAGGCGAGTTTTGTAGCGTAATAACTCCGGGTCAACTAAGCTGGCGTGTGTGTTGAGGTGTACCGTGGAAATTAATGGGCGTATATTTATTGGTGGAAGGGGGTGGTTTAGGTTAACCGTCACAGACGTATGTGAGGTGTTTTGACAGCACGTGCTCTTGTGCGTAGTGAGTTTACTGGTATTGCATAATATTTTAGAGCCAGTATTGGATGCCGTGCTCTGGACACGCCCTCTCTTTGTGGGCCGCATTCATAGCCTGGGGACCACAAAAACAGAACAATCGACGCACGTGGAAGAGGGAAAGAAAATTTGCATACTAGAACATGTTCTGACATCCCATTAATGTTATTTTTTGCACCAAAGTGGCATTCAAAAACGGTAACAGACTGGGGTGGGGGAAGCATACAATGCAGCATAACATCCGCGGGGAAGGCATGTAGTTCTTGCCTTCTGCTATGCAATGAAGCGGTAGGCCTTCTCCAGCTCCTGCTGCGACTGCTTCATCTAAAAACATACATTTCTCACAGAAGGTCATAAAGTATGGCTAAGACATTCATATTCTCATTGACTTTGTTTCTGGCGTATGGTGGCTGAATGGCATAATATCAAAGTGACACTGCCATTTTCCTGCGCTTTTGAAACTGTATTGATTCCATTTTGTCCTCGTTTTTTTGCGGCTTGGTCTGCTGGCTCTGTAGGACCGACTGGCGTCAATTCGCGCTCCAGTTCAGGAGGTTTGCCTCCATGAAGCGGCTGAGACGCAGGTACGTTGCCATAGTAACCGCACCACAGGCAGAGCCTAGGTTTAGAGACGCCCCAGAGATGAGCACAAAGCTGCGTGCCGTCTGTAGTCAGCTTTGCACAGATCATCTTTCCTCTTCCTCTTTCTACTTTCTGTTTTTCCTGTTTATCTGTGGTTTGTTAGCTTTTTGTCTCACCTCGATGGCGTTGACAGATTGAGGGGGAAAGTGAGAGAGTGAGAAAGGAGTACATCCTTTGGTAACGTAATTGTACAATTTTGTCATGTCAATAAAGCACATTTTAATTGTAATTAAATTGAATACAGAAGAGAGAACAGGCAGAGACAGAGATGACAGTAGTGACATAGATGAGGAAGTTCCTGTAGCATTTTCTTCTCCTGCACCACCTGTTCCCACAGAGACACAGAACCCAGACTAACCATACACTATACATATACCTCCAGTACGATCACACTGTAAAGCAGAGTCATTGAGTGTTTGGAAGAGTGTGAGGCACCCCCCCCCCCCATATAGGCCCCTCATGTGTGCAGAGTGGCAGCACAAACCACGCCCACACAGTCCAAGCTTTTGGCTGTCAGCGGTCACATGACAGGTGACATCATTCTCTGCCAGCCACACCTATTTTCAGTGTAACCACGGACACAGCGGATTTAAACTGGAAGAATGATTGACAGATGCAGACCAGAGTGTGCTCCTAAACCTCACATACTGTAAACATTATTTTAAGATAATATTCACATATCGCAATAAGACATCAGAGATAAGCTTGTGGAAATTAAGTAGGGGCAGAAGCATGACTTATTTCTTTGTAAAATGTTAATTATGAAGTTATGAATTTTATGTATTTTTTGCTTCACTGCCCCTTTAAACTTCAGCATGGTTGATATTTTACATATGAGATAAATCATTCATGTGTAATAATATAACATTCATAGTGTTGAAGCCCGCCCCATAATAAACCTGTTTTTGTCCAAATATGTGTAAACAACCATCATGATTTGTTTACTTAGTTTTATATTTTATTTTTATGTAATTTTCAGATTTGCAAAAATTCTTCAAATTTTCTGGTTCAATTGCCTTGAATGAGATCAATTTTTCTTTTATTTAACTGTCTCTTTTACAACTGCTATATTACAACCTGACTGAAAGGACACTACACTACATAAAGATTGAGTGATGGATCTGCACATCAAAGTGTATTACGAATATTTTACAGATTTTTAAAAAAATATTGTTGTCTGGAGACAAGCTGTGAAAATACTTCCATGGAAGATCAAGACAAGCATTACACGTAAATGCATTTTCTTAAAAAAATATATATATTTTTTTTCCCTGATTCAAATGGAGGAATTAATATTTTCATAACATCACAGAACAGCACTTGTTTCCCAAGCAGTTGAAGACCGAGCTCCATTTTTAATCTACTGGTGCCACCTAGTGGACATTTAGGACACAGGGCCCTCTAAAAGGGGTAGAGGAGGGTAAGGCTGGCTGGTGTTATCTCATTACTGTGAAAAGATAACTAACCTGTAACTATAGAAACACCATTCCATAAGCCGTTCTTCTCCGGGCTCAAGGCAGGTTCAAGCCACACCCAGAGTGTCCCTGTGGCTGTTGTCCCTGGTAGCTGTGTTACTTCCACTGCTCTCACATTGTTCCAAACAGACAACGATATCATTACCATTAAACTCACATAGGACATGAAAACATATTTGCAAATATGAAACAATTATCTCTGGGTTATGGGATCCAGAGGTTTGTTTTAATTGATACATATTTGCTCACTAAAGCCACTGTTCTACAGGGATGGAAGCACATTGAACACAGTGATACAGTTCAGCTGCCTGTAGAAATGTGCTGCTATAGACATGTAAAACCACTGCAAATACGTATAAATTCTGCATATCCAGTAATAACCACACAATCTCAACTGCCGGAAAACACAACTTTAATACACAAGAGTAGCTTTTAAATAAGATACTTTGAGATACAATTGTTTTTTTTTTTAAGTTTTAAACTGACCAACAGTGGGAATGAACTCATGAATGAAATCATGAATATCCCATTCAGATTAAGTGCCTTGCTCAAGGTTGCGATATAGACGCGCCATTCATTCTTTCCTCTGACCAAGCACAATGCCCTGTACATTATTCATCCTGTAAAAGTTCTGATTAATTATTCAGGTACACATACTATTCACTGCAGAGCCACAGAACAATATTAACTGCTCAATGATATGTGCATACAGTCCATAAAACGCTATTACAAATGATTCACAGGGAAGATCATTTCTCAAGACTAATGTATGAGTATGTATGTTTCATAAAATACTGCTGACAGATAATCCAAACCACAGTGTCATGTAAAATAAACAGCTTGGGGTATTCAGTTTCTTGATGTAATTAATAAAAATATATTAATTTAATTAACTTTTTTTTTTTTGCAAAAGCATTTACCACCCTCTCTCAGAGGCACTGAGATTTATGGATGGTTTTTTTTTTCTTTCATGAGAGTCATTCAGTGTCTGAGTAATAGGTAATGCGTAATGGAAAGCTTAGCTGTGGGAGAAACTTAATTTTACAATGATAACCAGTACATTCACTTTTAAACGGGCTGAAGACATTTTATACAGAAAAAAAAATGAATTATTTTACATAGAAAGTTTCAGGCACCACGTGTTTGTAAAAAATCTTTACCCATAGTTGTTTAGGCATTTTACGTCTTTTAAAATGTATCATTCATATTTTTTTATAGATGAATCAAGTATACAAACACATCTCAGTAGAAACAACAGCTGTACATTATGTATGGCATCAATCAAATAACCAAAGTACAGTACTTTTACACTTCAGATGTTGAGGTTTGCACTTGCTTCTTTACACTGAATTACAGCAGAGTTGGATTACAGTATGGTACAATTTTAGATTACAATAAATGGTAAATATGTTCTTTTATGTTTTGTTCAATGTTGAATTACAGAATAGTACAATGTTGGATTACAGTACAGCAAACCCTTGTTAAACTTGACTGATTGAGGGGAAAGGGAGTACGTCATAACCAATAGTACGATACAACCGGGTGATAATAAAAAACACACAGTATTCCCACCTCAGCTGTAGTACCAAGCCATATTTACTCAGAGTTCCGTGTACAACAATACTCAGACTGTGTCAGTTTAATTAAGTTTCCAAAGAATCCTCTGTGATACGATGTGGCACCACCGTAATAGCTACCAATAACAACGTATATTAAAAAAAAGGGGGAAGAGAGAAACAGGTAAAGAAAAAATACAGAGTAAGCAAGGGAAAGAGAGAACAGTGAGGGGAATTTTAACCAATATTAACCAGAACAGACCCCACATGTTGTTACAGCAGAAATAGTCCATTATAACTGAAATGTTTAAACAAGGTCCGCTACAACGAGGGTTCACTGTACTTTGCTCTGTCGTGTTCGATTACAGTAGTGCTCGATTGCAGTATGGTCTGATGCTGAATTACAGCATGATGATGTGGAATTATACTATAATGTAGTGTTGTATTACAGTACACTCCAGATTACAGTATAGGGCAGTGCTGACCACACACCAGGTGAAACCTCTCTGTAGAGTCCTGCTCTCTGAGCGATCTGCTGGTGGCACCAGCAGCCCTGGCAGGCTGCGTCTGCTCTGGGGTGGATACCGATGGTCCCGCCTGTGGGTGCACCTTGTTGTCTGCCATCTTGAACTCCACCGAGGCAAAGGAGGACAGGCTGCCGCGCTTCTTCGCCCACATCTTGCCGGGCTCGTCAGACGGACAGACGCGCGGCTCTTTCTTCATCCGGGTGGTCCCGTTTGAGCTGGCCATGCTTTTCTTGCTGCTGACGCTCAGCTCGTCCTGGAAGGGCTCGGAGTCGCTGCCGTGCGGGATGTTGAAGTAAGTGCACTTCGGCGTCGCCGGCCTGGCGAGCTCCTCGAGCTCAGAGGAAGAGATAACCGCCATAGGGGAGTGATGGTTCTCCGGATGGGAGTAAGGGAGGTCGTCACTCGCATCGTCCTGCAACGTGTCCACTGATGTGGTGTCAGCAGCCCCGTACATTCCAGAAGGCACTGGCGGAGACTTCCTAATCAAGTGGTTCTCTTTCAGTAGCCACCTGCCCTTGTCAATCAACACTCCGTCACTTAGGTCATCACCTGCATAAGAAGCAGCCCTCTTGGGGGAACTTCCATGCTGCCCAAATGAGCCCCTGGTATTAGGGTATGACCTACCATCGTTCTCCACTGTCCTTTCTAAATCAGAGCTGAGGCTGTCTGCATGATCTGTCTCTTCTTCTGATACCTCAAAGTAAGTACCATGGCCTTCCTTGAATCCTGCCTGGAATCCCTGAGTAATCGGCTGCCCTCTGGAATATTCGCCTTCGCTCTCCGTGGACAGCTCAACTGATGGCTTTGACGAGCACCTTTCACTCTCTGTTGTCTCTGCTCTGTAGTCTGAGAGGTCTGACGTGTTGGGGCTTGGCAGTCGCGTTTGTCCATACTGGGAGTAGCCGCTGGAAGCAAACGCGCCCTCTGCCGATTCAAAGCAGGTGTACTCTGGCCCTATTCTCAGGTTCCCTTTGGAGTCATAGCAGAACGCTAACGAGGAAGACATAAGGACTGAGCTCACATACCCCAGCAGGTTTTCTGGGATTTCCACACAGCGAGAAACAGTTCCATAATTGAGAAAGTCAGCTTCCACTCGGGAAACAGTAAGGTTTGTTACTTTCTGCCTGCCAAACTTACTTCTAACCTGAGAATCATTCTCCATAATCCCCATCTTGCAGTTAGATGCATTGCATCCGTCATCAGACTCCAGTACTTCTAATGCCATTTCCATTTGCCCAAAGCATGCCTTATCTTCCATATTATTGCCCTCCTCTTCTTGCATTGCAGAATTGACAGACTCTGCATCATAATCCCCCCCTCTCTCTAAGTAGTTTGCTTCTTCTAATGTTGAACAGTTTTGTGGTTCAGAATCTTCATCTATACTGACAAGTGTTGGATCATTTCTGGGGATGTTATGCTCTGTTCTTTCATCATCTGCGGAAATAGATTCAACCGGGTCATTGTCTTCAGAAGATTCTGCAGGACCACTGGCTCTATTCTCCAGGACAGTCTGGGCAAAATCATCTACTTCTTCCTCTAAGAATGAATCTTCGTGGTTATTAACTTCTGTCTCATGAACAGATTGAGTAAGTTCATTGTCGTCTTCTTCTTTAATAGATCCTTCCATAAAGACACCATCTTCTTCATCTTGGATAGATTGTTCTGGGTTATCAACTGATTTCCCCTCAAGAGAATGCTCAACTTCATCTTCCTCTTCTATAACAGGGTTATTAACTTCTTTCCCTGAGACAGAATCAGCATCTGTATCATCTTCTTTATCTTCGATTGATTCTTCAGGGTTTTCATCTTCTTTCCCCTGGATGAAATGTGCAACTACATCATCATCTTCATCCAGAATCGATTCTTCTCGGTTATTAATTTTGTTTCCCTGAGGGGATTGTGCAACTACGTCATCTTCTTCCTCTAGAATAGATTCATCCTGGTCATTAATTTCGTTTCCCTGAAGGGATTGTGCAACTGTGTCATCTTCTTCCTCTAGAATAGATTCTTCCTGGTTATTAACTTCTTTTCCATGAACAGAATGCGCAACTATACCATCTTCATCTTCATTTGATTCTTCAGAGTTATTATCTTCTTCCTCTAGAACAGATTCTTCAAGGTTATCAATGCTGTTTCCCTGAATGGATTGTGCAAGTATATCTTCTTCTTCCTCTAGAACAGATTCTTCTTGGTTATTAACTTCTTTTCCCTGAACAGAATGCACAACTATACCATCTTCTTCATCTTCATTGGATTCTTCAGGGTTATCATCTTCTTCCCCCTGGACAGAAAGTACATCTTCATGTTCTTGGGTAGATTCTTCTGGGTTTCCAACTTCTTTCCCCTGAACAGAATGTGAAATGTCCTCATATTCTTTGTCTTGCACAGATTCTTCATCTTCATTTCCCTGAATTGACTGTGAGAGTTCGTCTGCTTCATGTGGGATAGATCCTTCTGGGTCATCAGCTTCTTCCCCCTGTGTAGAATTTGCAATTATACTATCTTCTTCCTCTATAATAAATGCTTCAGGGTTTTTACCTTCTCCCTGAACAGAATGTGCAACTATATAATCTTTCTCCTCTAGAATAGATTCCTCAGATTTATCAACTTCTGTTTCCAGTACAGATTGTGCAACTACATCATCTTCTTCTTCTAGAATAGATTCTTCTTGGTTATTAACTTCTTTTCCCTGAATAGAATGTGAAATTATACCATCTGCTTCCTCTTCAGTAGATTCTTCTCGGTTATCAACTTCTTTCTCCTTAAGAGTTTGTGTTAAGTTGTTAATTTCGTCCTCCACCACAGATTCAGTGATTTCTGTGAGTTCATCCTCTACAACAGATTGTGCAAAGTCATTGACATCAATCCCCCGGACAGATTCTGCAAAGTCATACATATCTTCCTTAGTTGCCGATTCAGCAAAACTGTTTGCCTCTTCAGACTTTTCCATAAGTTCATTCCTGTTGACGTCATTCATCTTCTCTCCTGTAACTAAGCAGGACAGCTCTCTCTGTAGATCCCCAGAGATGCCCAGTTCCTCCATAAGCTCTTGAAAACCATAGGGATGTCCATCAAATTCTAAACTCGCCTCCGATTGGGACGCATGCTCTGAGTTATGTTCTTGGCTGTCGGCATGGCTGCTGAGCTCTTGAAAACTCTTCCAGCTCTGAAGCAGCTGGGAAGATGCAGATCCATGCAGATCTGTGAGACTGGCCTTCAGCTTATCAGTGTTGTCGATGTTAGCCAGTTTGTGCAGAGCCGTCACCATATTATAGGCTTCGGAACCGCTCGACCCCTTTGCAGGAGACTGGTCTTTCCTGAGGCTTGAGATGCCATCCTTTAAAGACATCACAGACAAAAATGCAACCAGCATTTTAGAGGAGGAGCCGAATGTGGTGGCCACCTGAGAAGAGAAGTCTGGTACGCTGTGGGACTTCTCAAGACTTGGCTGCCGACGCTGAGAAATATTGCTGATTGATCGAATTGACAAACACAACTGCCTCAACAAAGGCTTGAGTTTTGGCTCCGCGGCAGGCCTGGAGGTGAATGAGGTTTCTGGTTCTGACTGTGGGAGAGTTTCAGCTGACATGTGCATTTTGACTTTGGGTACCTCTATCGCAGATTTTATGCAGGCAGTGGACTTTGAGATGCCTAAGATTTTTCTCGCATGCAGCTCATGGCCTGATCCCAGTCGAAAAGTTCCCTCGGTGGGGGCATGTGGTGTCAGTTGGTTGGGGACATCAGTCTGACAGACTTGGCAATCTTCTGCCATTGAGTTTACATCACTTTTTGCATCTAACTCATCTGGAGAGTCGCTGCCGATCCGAAACAGAACTTTTGCCTCTGGCTCTGTATCATTTACTTCTTCTGCACAAGGAGCAGCATCTGGCTGCATTTTTTCCAGCCAGTTCTCTACATACTCATTAACAGAGGGCGTGGAATGGAGAACAGGCAGTGACAAGCTCTCACTCATCTCCCTTGTTTCTTTTGCATCTCTCACATCCTCATTCATCGACCTTTGCTTCACTAGCATCTTTCTAACTAACATGGAAGGCTGGACATCCAGCAAATTTTTATCTGTAGAAAACGGGACCTCGTCTGTTCTCCTATTGTCCTCCATAATATTCAGTTCTTTTGCAGACTCTTTTGAGTGCTCGATATTCAATGACACGGCCGGGCTTTTGTTGATAGTATCACCACCGGTTTCCTTCTTTTTCTTTTTTACTTTGCCAGACCTAGTTTTGTCATTTTTTGTGCCTTCTCTGGCATGTTCAACCCTTATACCTGACTCTCTATGGCTGGCAATGTCAGAGGAAGATTTCACACGCCTTCCACCTTTCAGACGGTCCTCTAAGCCCTCTGTGTGAGTTCCATCTGGCGTCAACGGAAGGAGTAATGTCTTCTTTTTCACTTTGGGTTTTTCCGATTTTCTCTTTCCCCGAGGAATGCTTTTACCAGGCAGACCCTCGGAGCAATCCGTTTCCTGAGGGGAAATCTCAGACGGGGAGTCCGCCATGTTTCGTGCTTCATTGTCAGTGAAAGACGACAGGTCATTTCTGATCTTGTACGAGGGCATCTCGGAGCCGGTTGGTGGGGACGCGCAGTCGGCCATCTGGCTGGTGGGGGATTCAGAGGAGAGGGAGGGCTTTCTATGTGCCCCGTCATTATCATTGCTGGAGGAACAGGGGCCTGTGTCTGTGGAGACCGTCCGGCTGTGCACTGTCCTACTCACAGACTGATGCTCCTCACTGACCTTTGAGTTGCCGAAGTAGGTGTCAAAGCAGCTTTGCTGCTGGTATATGTGCATCACAGACTCTGTGATCTCTCTCCCATTGTTCTGTATCTGAAGGATTTCTGCTGACCTTGAGGACCGGAAAGCTGAATGTACCTCACTGTGATTGCCAACCGTAGAGGACATAGCGCTTCTGGGCTTGGGAATGGGCTGACCGCTGCATTGCCTAGCCCAGCTTTGCTTCTCTGACATGGCACCTCCTGCAGTCTGGCCCATGTACGAGTCAGCACTGCTCATGTTTTTCTGGACTTCTGCGGTCTGGTCGCTCTCGGCAGAGGGCTGCTCCTCTCTCACAGCTCTTGGCCCTGGGGTGGGAGCTCTCCTCCTGATCCTCAGCTTCTCCGTTTCAGTTACTGCCCCTGTGGCACATCCCGTATCCTCTCCATCCATGGAAGCATTCTCGTGCTCTGCGGGCGGCACAGCCAGACGTACCTCAGGCCTTCTCCCAACACCATCGCTGGGGTCCTCAGCCAAGCTGCAGTTCGAGTCTGGGGACCCACTCTCCTGCGGACCCCTTGGTGAGGGCCCCACCCCAGCCTGGCTCGCGGTACTGGACCTGGACAGAGTTGTCGTCCAATGGATGGTCTCCTCCTCCTTAATCATCAGCCGTACCTTCATCTCCACCGTCATGCTACCATCCTGGTTTATTCGGAAGGACTTCTCAATGTCATCATCAGGGGGCACCAGGGTTCCGTTCTCTCTAGCTGCTACATCTCCGCTACCAGCAGGTGTCGCTGTGTCCATGGACCCCAGGGGGTTGCTGTGGGGGTCAAACAGGCTCCCAGACATCGACCCATTCAAATGGTTCACAAAGAACCTCTCGGAGGAGGGCGAGAAGTTCCTCGAGCTCCTGAACAGTGAGTCACTCTTCCCTTTGGGGTAGAAGATGGATCCGGAGGAAGACCAAGGAGATAGCAATGGTATCCATTTGTTTGTCCCAAAAGGAAAGAAAGAAAAACATACAGCCAGAAATTAAGAAAAAAAAAAAGACAATCCAACTTTCAGAAATACAGCTAGGAAGATAACACATAAAATGATAAATAGTACAATGAAATTATACAAATGAACGTAAGGATAAATTATGACAAACAAAACATAAGGGCAAGATTCTCCAGTAAGGTGGAACTGCCAGCTGACAGACAACAGAACCGATGTATGTAGGTCATGAGCAGAATTATTCATATCAAAACGTCAGCTGTTTCCTTCAGCTAATCTCTTATGTCCCCGATGAATCAATGAATGCCTAGAGACATTTTTCACTTCTCATACCCTTCCCAAGCATGCTGATTACTTGTGCTCAAGCTTATTTCTTTTTCAGCACAGCGATACACACAAATGAGAGTCTTGGGTAATGTGCAACAGATGGAAGTCCATCATTATCGCAGTATGCTTTAATAACATTTTAATTTGTAAATGTTCATTATTACATACATACAAACATCCCTCACTTTAAGCATCACTGCCCAAAGAAGCATCACTGTGTTGATTGTGTGCACGCCGCTCAGACAGGCAATACTGGCTCACCACATACAGGTCACCTGCCTTGATCATATTAGGTAATTTTTCATATTGTTTTGCCATGTCCCCACTATTTCAACTATACTTAACTGCATTCACAGAAAAAAATAGTACAGTACAGTATTATCTAAAAACAGTGAATATTTAAAATGCATTCAAACATGGTAGTATGTGGTACAAGTGCAACCTTTTAAACTGTAAACAGACAAGACAGCTGTTTACACATTTGTAAGATAGAAAACTTCATTTCTTTATTGTCAGTCACATTACTGAAAACAATATAAGCTCACCCATTACAGGAGTATAAATGCTGTCAGAGTATACCGAACCATTTTTCACAGAACATTAGGAAAGGGAAGGTAAATATGGCCAGCACCTATGTCTATGGAGCTTACAGGAAGTCCCTTTAATGTGATCTTGAGGTCACAAAGATTACACATATTACATATTAGAATATTATTAATAGAACAATATTTCTATTTTTCTCATTTATTATTGAAAAATAGTATTCTCATTTATATAATATTATTCTTTTTTATCAATAATAATGTCAACTGTGGATAGTTATTTGTGTTAATTTTATTACTTATACTTGCAGTGCTAAAGAATCTTCCATTTCGGTGTTTTTATTTGAAACACTCATTCAATTAATTTGATAATTCCCTCTATAATTCTTTTCAATTACCCAAGGATAACCATCAGGGGGTTAGCCAATAAATATGTTGGCCACAAGACTGGAAAATGATTATGCAGCTTTGACAGAATTTGATGAGAAAATAAACATGTGTCATTACATTAATTTACTTTAGATAATGTTAATGTATATGCTGTACCAACATGACATATCTGCTTCATTACCATTCATCAAAATGAAATACATGATGATAACCATTAGCTGTTTAAACGTACATTATTCACTGATAAAACGCTTGTGTGTGAAGTTTCATGAGGACTCTCTGGGGGTGTGAATGAGGTGGGACTCACGTGTCCTTGGCTGTAGCCTGTTTGGCTCTATGTGGCTGGAGCTTCTCATTGGCGGTGGGGGGTTCTGAAGATGGTAGCTGTCTGGCCTGAAGGGTTCATGACCTGAGGCAACAACCATTCCAGTGGAGTGGAGAAGCAGGCTAGCAAGGCCCTCAACCTGCAATTCATCACATCACTTTAAATGACATTTATCTTGTTCATACACCAGAGTGACTTACAAAACAATGCGTGCAAGCACATTCAAGTATGAGTGCCATTTAAAAAAAGACACATTTTAGAGTTAGGAACCGGGTAACTGTAAGTCACAAGGGTACAATGTGTTAACAGAATCTCCATAAATACTTCAGACTTTGCTGTAGTAATTATACCTTTAAATAGATATATGACGCCAAATAAATATATCCCTTCAAATTTAGATTGTGCCCTGTTGAAAACATCCATATCTATATGTATTAAGAAACCTTAAAACTGAGAGCTAAAATGAGTCAATGGGAATAATTTAGGGGCTGCTATGAAACTATGCTGTGCTGAAATGGTTAGTCAGTTTCAAGGGACAATTATATTTTAAAAGGGAGTTATTCCATAACTGGAAAGCTGCGATGTGGGTTGGTAACCCGTATATTAGAATGTCCAGTTGGTCAAGTCCTATTTTCCTTGCCCCTCAATTTGTATTAAATACAGGAGGTATGAGTTAGGAGTTTCTCATGCATCCAAACATCTGTGAATATCCCCTGAACATACATTGCATTTGGACACAAGCCTTAATGAATTCTGAGAGGACTTCAACAGATTCCTTTAGGCATAAAAACTTTTACAGCTTAAATGTTTACTCATTATCTATTTAAATGGCTGGATATTTGAGGAATGGATTTGGGTGAAATACCTTGCTGTAGTGTACAACAGCAGTACCCTACTTAAGAAATGAACCAGCAACCTCTGAATTACAAGCCCAATTCCCTAAACAGTTCAATAACATTGAATCAAACTGCAGACATCAGGTGGGAGAGACAGATATACAAATGTGAAGGATAAAGAACTGCGTGTCTTGTTAATCTAACATCAGAGGTTTAATGCTCTGATCCCTAACAGCCTTTAGGGCAGAGGAAGGCTTACCCTCCTGCCATCAGTGGTGTAGAGCTTCACAACAGGGAACTGCAAGGCCTCCGAGACGAGTGCCAGCGCACTCTGAAAAGTCTGGGAGTTCGTCGCCTGCAGGAGTACAGTGTGCCTGACGCCAGGATCCCCGTTTTTAAAGACGATCAACGTCTTTGGCAACCGCGCTCCTAAGAAACTGTCCCGCTTCGCCGCCCTTGCCGCTGGCTGCAACATGCGGCGCCCCCTGCTGACGGGGCGGGCAGTGTTCCATGGCGCCGGCTTCTTCCCGGCGTTCTCCAGTTTTATGGGCTTCACTTTCTTGCGGTCGGAGCAGAGGTAGGACTTCCCGTCCTCGAGCTCCTCCAGGGAGACGACCGCGTGGGTCCCCCGGGGAGTGGTAATGTTCCGGACGCCGAACGGGAGCGGGACCTTTTTGGACAGGTTGTCCAGGAGCGCGTCGAAGGTCTTGAAGGTGCGGCCGCTGATGATCACCCTCAGGCCAGGGAACTGGGGGTCGCCGCTCTTGTAGAAGCAGACGCGTTTTGGGAGGGCGGGGTCGGAGACGATGGGGGGCCAGGACGCCACCGTTTGCCTGCTCCCCATGGACGCATCCTGCTGGGAGGGGTCTGGACCTGCATCTGCGTCTGGGGGGGCCACGTCACTCATCTTTAAGAATCGCCTGAGAGGGAAGAAGGACGCAGACTCGGGAATTAGATCAGACCATGACTAAACCCTTTCCAGGAGCAATCTGATTTAAAATGTTTTTTTTATCTGCTAAAATATGCAATCTTCTCAATAACTACCACAAGCCAATGAAAATTATATCCAGACATCTCCACGATACATAAAGGAGCACTGCTTTCATGGAGGAATGTGCCCATTCAGATGCTCCATATACTGTATGAATTTAATGAGGGACTTTTTACCATGTGCCCTCTAGATAACCCCTAAACTTTAACCTATCCAGAAGTGTACCAATAAAGGCATATCTCTAGACTATGCATTTTTTTGCTCAGAGTAAAGCTGACATAAGACAATATTGAACCCTTCATGCATATTTAATTATTCATTTTATTTAGCTATCAGAGTCAACACAGGTAAAACTTACGGAGTACACAACTTTTCATTTGAGTACTCATTTATGTTTGACATACTGTTTTCAAACATTAAAGCCCACAAAACTAAATCCCAGAAGAAATTAAGAATTTTGTTCCCATTACAAAATCCTTCCAATCACTGCAGCCAATTTTTCCCACCTAGAATGATATCTTTCAGGTTACTGCGGAATAGAAAATTGAGTTTCTCCAATCAGCATTTATGCTTTCTGTTGATTTTGACTTCTTTTGTCCTTCCATGAGGAATGACAACACACGCTCTGTAATGACTGTAATTCCAACCAATCAGCTACTGTTACTCAGTGACACTTTTCCCATTAAATGAGCTTAACTTCCCAGCACTTCCTGTGTACCTCGGGCTCTTTGTTAAGGTTACAAGCCTTAATGTAAGCTTACAAAATAACACACCCTCTTCTTTAAAGAAAAGTCCATTTAACCTTGTTTTAGCTCAATGAATGGTGAAAAAACGTAGGCATACTATAAAAGAATATAACTATTAAATGTCAATTATAAACTTGTGAAATACCTTAATTTTATAGGCCTGAAATGACAGTGCCATGAAACCAATAAGGCTAATTATCTATGACTCTTCAACAGTGGTAGGTACCAAAAATCCATTTCTAAGCAACCCTATTTCCCAAAGCAATTGATACATGCAGCAATACATGTAATTGTGTAATAAACCCACATACTGAAACATAAAATCACAGTAGTTTTGTTTAAAATGCTCAGCCAAAGTGGTAAAACATACCAGTAACTCAATGCTAGAAAAACACCAGCCAAAATCCACCTTTGGGTGCATTCATTCTGTCGTTTTCTGTCCCCGTACTACTATTTTCAAGTGAGGGATCATTCACCTCTCTTCAAAAATCCTCCTTCCTTGTGATCAAAATCCTGCTTTCCACCAGTATTACGTACGTCAACGTTCAACAGAAACCTGTTTCAAAACTAAGTATCGAACATATCACACTGGTTTAGAATGAAATCATGCCAACGTAGAAATCTGACCATTTAAACACAAGTATAACCAGCAGTAACACCGGAAATAGCACAAATGACATAAGTCACTAAAATACATTGTTAACCTGGTGCTCGTTTATAACAAGCACAGGAGATAAACAGGCTACCTAATATTTCTACTTTACCTTAATTGTTATACTACGAAAAAGCTAAACTTTAATCGGACAAAGTATCAAGAATTTTACCTGGTTTCACATTTTCAAGAAAGTGACAGTGGTAACGGAGCTCGCCCTCCGGCCTGTGTTCAGCAGTCCTAGTGCCGTGAAAGCCGCTCAGCTCGCTCCCGCGGTTATTTTTGGGAGCGTTTGCATCAGCGCCAATTTGCGTAATCTTTGCTCACGATTAATCAGTTCTTATACAGAAACAAGCGCAAGGTCCCGCTGCAAAAGCGCTGCACGCATAAGGTGAGGCCAGGGCGCGAGGGAGGCTGCAGCAAACTCACAGCGTGGTGCCTCCAAAACGCATCGTGACCAACTCACGTCAACCATCCAGTAACTTGTTTTTCATAGGCTAATTTACGACTCATCCGTTCACCTAGCTATAAACCGTAACTGGTACATATATTCACTGAACAGTTTAAAATAATGCTGCAGCAGTTTGCTGTAAAAAAAAAAATAGACAGAAAAACTGACTCTTGTTCGGTCAGACTATGCCTTTGATAGTTTAAAAATATGGGGTTCAAGATGAGGTCAAAACAACACCTGACAGGATGAATGTGGTTTTTCCCTGGGATTGTGACAGATTATACATTTGATTGCTACCAAAGATTATGTTATGCTTGGCTTCACTCAAACCAGACATTAGGTTACAGCAGGTAATCAATGACCTATGGCTCATCCCATGTTTCCTAGCCCTTCCTGGTCTTTCCCATAAACCAGTGTTCTCTTGTCCACAGATGGGCAGCACCTTGTTAATTTCCGAGTGGAGATGTAATCAGATTTAACCAGCATTTGGGTGAAACAGATTAGGGGAGGGTTTAACCGTTAGCTGACAGGGTAGGGTAGGTGGGGGTGGGGGTTTGAGTGAGACATTTAATTCACAGCAGGAGAAAGGCTCCCATTGGCTTGGAAGGAGCACGTTCACTTCCGACCTGTATGGCTGCAGAGCCTGCTACATGAACATTGGTAGCACGACATCTTGTGGAAAACAGAAAGCTAGTGACAGAGGGATCATTGGCAGATAGAGTGTCACTGTTGCTGGGGATCTCTGGCAGACACCAAACAGATTGTGGGAAAGTGTGCAACTAGTGTAACAAAATTAAGGGGAACACACCAACTCTTGACACACTGTTATTGACTCCGAGTGTGGTAAATATGAGTTTCTGCTGCTCTTGGTAGCCTATTAGATGCACTACGTACTTCATTTTGTAAGGTGCTTTCACCAAGAGTGTCTGCTAAATGGGTGTAATGTAATGTAACAGAAACAGGACACGGTTGTGGTGATGTCTTGCTGCTCCAGTACCCACTGCTGTGAATCAATCTGTAATCTCTCGGCTGTCTGACCCAGGTAGAGTGACCTTTGACCCCTGCAAAGGGTCATGCATGCCCTAGCTCTGAGTGAGGAGATACCTGCTGTGGTGCTATGTGACAAAGCAAAGTACAAGGAGATACTCCACTCTCAGCAGGTGAATAATATAGCAACAGCAATACTACTACTACCTACCACTACTACTACTACTACTACTAATAATAATAATAATAATAATAAAACCTTCACTACACTTACTGTGGTTGTTGCGTATTATTGTAGGTGTATGTTATTATTGTACACTACCCCTATATTTCTAAATCTCTTTCATACACTTTAACACTGAAATGTGGGGGAATTTGACTGACCTCAGCCTCAGCCAGTAATGCCTATTCACCTGCCAGAAGTATTGATGCTATTTTCACCAGAACACTCTGCACATGTCAGCTGAGACGAAGAGGCTTTAATTTATGACTTATTTGGCTAATCAAACTGGCTTATGATATGATGTGGTGAAATTGAGATTGCCATTGGCAGATTGCTGTGCAGTGCAGCATTTCGGGAACCATCCCTAGTCTTTTGGGATACGTGTCAGGTGATCATTAATGACTATGCACTGACTCATAATCCTGGTTTAGCATCTCATCGTATGGACTGAGTCTGCCGCGACGTCATGCTGCACACTGCAAAGTGGTACACTACTGCCTCTCTCTGGACAATTGCAACTTGGCCACAGACACAAAGAGGTCAGTATGGGGACTTTTTAAGATATGAACCCAATGCCGGATTTGTGTTCCATTACTACTTTTAATGTAATGCTATATCAGTGCAGGCTCTATGTATTTAAATTACAATGTGTTGCAGATTAATTATCACAGAGCAATATAATTGGCTATAGCAGAAGTAAAGTAAAAATCTATAAATAAAATATTTAAGAAATGAGAGCTGGGTTGACTGAATAGATTTGAAGGAATTTGATTAAATATCTGATAATCTTTGAAGTCAACAGCAGTTTGTATAAATGTGGTGTCCTTTTTTCGAACAAAGTGGATTGAGAGCTATTCGATCTAGCTGGTATTCATACATCGATGTCATCTCAGCTCTTATTGCTGATTAGTCTAGCCTAGTTTTTTCTGCGCCTGCGTAGCCGGTGTGCAGATGTGTTTTCCTTTTGCTCGACCTGTGTACTAACGGTGCTACGTTTGAATTTAAATGGTTGTTTACACGTTTTCATAAAAAAAAAAACACAATGGGTAAGAAAGAAGAAGATGACATTATAAGGATAGCAAAGAAGATGGATAAGATGGCGCAGAAAAAAAATGGGGTAACGTATGTTTGACATGACTGAATGAATCGCGCCTGACTGCTGCAGCTCTTTTCCATATAATGCCGGGATAGTTAGCTAGCTATGCTGTCACAAACGATGCTATCTGCAAGACATATCTACCTACGGCCTAAAGGTGTGAGTATTGGTCATTTTGTAGACATAATGTAAAGCAGGATGATCTTGCCACTGACTATTGCTGGTCAAAGCCTTGACTGTGAAGCCTATTTTGTTTGCGATCTAGCTGGTTAGCTGACTACACTGCTCGCTAACAAGCTAATGATGGCGAGCTGGCTTACCATTGCGCGCCCGCGTCAGCCATCCCTATGTCATAGTTAGCGGCAAAAGTTGTCAAAGTCAGTTATATATTTCATGATCGAGTTAACAAGAAAGCTAGCTAGAAAACAACGCAACCAATGACAATAAGTCTGAAATTAACTGACTTCATGATAAAAATGCCAGGCTTGAGCTGAACAAAACAGAAACTTTGAACACTTATATGAAAAATATCCTGTGTAGCTAGATCTCGTAGCAAGCTCTTTAGTCGGTTGGTTTTTAACTGTAACTAACGTTAATGTAGTGATATCTGATATATTCTGGTTTCTGTACTTTCCAAATGACAAAGCCGTTAAAGAGGAAATCGCGGACCGCGCCATTTCAACAACACCTAAACTAAACCTTGACATTAGCATTGCTAATGTCCGATTGGGCAAAATTAGTGACAAGTAATTCTTTTTAGGATAAAACACAGTATGTAAGTCACCATAATGTCAATTAAATTGCAAAATGGTCGTAGATCTATTCACAGTTGAGCATAGCTGCCACACAGCTGCAGGTTTTGTTACTAGCCCATGTCTTTCTGCAGGCAGGAGCGCTGGATCTTCTCAGAGAACTGAAGGACGTCACCATGACCCTGGAGCTGTTACAGGTGATTGCACATTCTCACATTCATTATTAATGTCTTCAGTACGGGAGATCCTACTTCAGTGACATCACTTGAGGAACTGGTCTCTTGCTCTCTCTGCAGTCTACCCGCATTGGTATGTCTGTGAATGCCGTTCGCAAGCAGAGCACAGATGAAGAGGTCACGTCGCTGGCGAAAGCTCTCATCAAGTCCTGGAAGAAGCTCCTAGGTGTGCACCACTGAAGTCTGCTCGCTCTATTTTCAGTAAATAACTCTTGGTAACCTGGATCAATATATAGCAAGGAGAAACACCACAGTCTGTTCTGGGCAGCAGAATAATTTCTGAATCTCAGCGACAGCAGCACAAGCTGGATTCATATTTTGTGAATGTATTTCAGGCACATTTTAAAAAAAGAATATTGACCGTCCATGCAAAATCAAAATAATCAAGTTCATTTGCTCCAATGTGGCCAGAACCAGTATTAGCAGCCTGTGTGTAATGTGATACAATATTTTAGACTTTGCACAGTTCTATATCATTCTGTATCACAACAACCATGAATATTGTTTGTTTTAGTGTAATAGTTTTTTTGACATTGGTCCAAATCAGTGAGTTTTTGTGTACCTTGCATCACTAATTTGGACAATGTGAATTTGAACCACAGCATTACATTTCCGATGACTAAACAAAAGTCAACCCTTTGATTGACAGATGGACCAGGAGCAGGAGGCGGAGACAGGTCATCAGATGAAAAGAAGAAAGAGGTTGCCGCCCCACGGTCAGCCCCCAGCCCCACCCACCTCGCAGCCACACCCTCCCAGGACAGCCCCGAGTCTCAAGAGGAGAGGTAACTGACCAGACACTGATTCTGAACGATTTTAAACTTTTAAATACCGGTACCAGAATTTAAAGTCACTGACAAATATGGTGTGTTGCTCACCAAACTGTACAGTCAAGTAAAGGAGAGTTTGTTTGAGTAATGGTGAAAACAGAGTGCTTTTAAAGTGTTGGGAATCTTGTGGAAGGGTAAAGTATTTAAGGTAACGTATTTAATCTCCTCTTCCTTCTCCAATACTGCAGTAACTCCAGTGGCAAGTTTGAACCCACCAATGTTTCGCCCCATGCTCTGATCACCACCTTTCCAGAAGCTCCGTCCACATCCGACTCCGTCAGGAACAAGTGCAGAGAGATGCTGTCCACTGCCCTGCAGGCTGGAGGTAGAGCTCTCACTCCACACAGCCCTCTGTTATTGTACGGAATGGTATCTCTGTCACCATGTAGATTGACAATACCCTCCTCTGGCCTGAGTTATTTAGTGCACCCTTCCAATGAACTGATAGAGAACGACATTCCCCTGTCACCATGGAAACCGATATTATCCTCCTCTGATTGGAGTTAGTGTTCCTTACTTTTGTTGGCTGTTGTTGACACACAGAAATTTTCTTTAAGTAAAATAGTCTAGCTTTAAAAGCAGAGGCTGCAGCAGGCAGAGAAGCAAAATCACATCCTGACAATATGCAGTACACATCTCCTAATGAAAATACTGGATGTAGGCATATGAGGAATAGGGTTTCCCCTTCTTGACCAGTATGTTATCTCTTGGTAGTTTATACATTTATGCAGAGTGTCTCAGCACAAAGTAAATCAGTTATCTTAAGAGCACAAGAATGGAGATTTCTGTGTTGCTTAAGACCTTCCAAATTTTAATTTGCTGGCATGTTGGTTGCATAAGTTCCATTATAACAAGTGTTTGTGTCTGTTTATGTATATCTGCTCCAGATGAGGGCGCTGTTGGACACAATGTTCTGATATTGTCACTACAGTACCTCTCTCCCTCTGTCTCTCCATCTCTCTCTCTCTCTCGCTAGCTCTTTCTCTCCCTCTCTCTCTCTCTCTCTTGCTCGCTTTTTCTCTCTCTCTGTCTCTCACATCGCCATCGGTGCTGACTGTGATGAATTGGGTGCTCAGATTGAGGAATATATCCTTATATCACACTGAAAACATGTAGTGAGAAGTTTTTTTAAATCTCTACATTACATTCACTGACAGAAACAAAGGGTGTATTCAGATGTTGCAGATATACAATAATTCCAAAAAGGACTGGCCTTAGTGATTCATTGAGTGGAAACAATTTGAGGTTAGGTATGACATTTCTCTGCGACATTACTGTAATTTTGCATGTAATTCATGCAAACGTGAGTCATGCCCCCTATTGGGGTGGGTTTGTCTCCTTAACCAAATGACACCTATCTTCCAAGAGTTTCAAAACACGGACATGAAGTACAAAAATCGTGTCAGGAGCCGAATCGCAAACCTGAAGGATATCAAAAACCCAAACCTGAGGAGGAACGTGCTGTGTGGAAACATCGCACCAGGCAGGATGGCCAGGATGACTGCAGAGGTGAGAGTTCAGAGGTTAAGGTGAAAATTCATGGTCCCGTTTACCATTTATAGTGTAGTATCATACTGTGAGTGGAGATTTCAGACAGATTCTCCTTGAATGCTGGAATGCCCATGTAAAGCATTTGTCCCCATGTAAAATTTTTTTTTGTAGAATTTAACATTGTAGCCATAGGATTTCAGCTGAAATTCTGATGGTCTAATGTGAAATTCATTGCACTGAGCATTTGTGATTTATGAATATCCATACTAGGGCTGCATAATATCACATTTTTAAAAATATCACAAATTTATTGCAATAAGCACATGCGCTGCAGTCATTTAATTATTTCAATTTAATAAGCAGACAATTGTATGGAAATGTAGAGAGCAGAGAGTAGCCGCGTGTTCACAGTTGGCTCTTAATGCAGATGCATGCACGTTGAATGATGTCATGTGCAAGGCGCACAGGGATCAAACGAAGAAGCACCTCAGTTGTTTGGCAGTATTTCAGTTTTACACGTGACAACCACACTCAATCAGAAGTGATATGCAGTTAAGATTTACTGGTCACTGAGAAGCTGGGAGTGATGTTTCTTTACTCAGGAAGAACAGGAAACATGCATCATGAAAATGTCATTGTTTCAGGTTGTAAATATACCTAAAATAATTGAAAATGATTAAATACATGAATCTTTAGTTTATCACATCGCATATCACCATCGGAATAATCCATAAATGAAACGCATATCGCATTTTTCGTGCAGCCCAAATCTATCTTCAGTAATGTTCTGGCTGTCAAAATTCATCCTGCAGGAGATGGCGAGTGACGAGCTGAAAGAGATGCGTAAAAACTTGACCAAAGAGGCCATCAGGGAACACCAGATGGGCCGAACCAGCGGCACCCAAACCGACCTGTTCACCTGTGGGAAATGCAGAAAGAAGAACTGTACATACACCCAGGTATAGACCCTGTCCCACACACACATCTAGACTCCTCTGCGAAACAGCGACCCCTAGTGTTCCCTAAGGGCACTAACAGTATCAGAGTAGAAATACAATATCTTTACAGAATTATGTCCTTTCTTGGACAAAATTCTAGGTTGGGATGGGTTTACTCTGCTTTTACTCATGTTTGCAGCTCCGTTCCGGTTTAATCTGGTTTGATCTGGTTTCCACAGGTTCAGACCCGCAGTGCTGATGAACCAATGACCACGTTTGTTTTCTGTAATGAATGTGGGAACAGGTGGAAGGTGAGTCCCTTCATGGCTGACACAGGTTCACATAGTAGGCAAGGCTATTGGGAGTTAATATGAAAGTGTGAACAGCTGACCACATCAAAACACTAAGCACATTTAAACTTAGATTCACTGGAAGGATATTTGTGTTGTGGTGTGATGTTTTAATAATTTATAAATTGTATTATTATTGGATGGAGGGGGAAAGGTCTTATGTATTGTAAAATGTGTTTCAACAGCTGTTCATTTCTGATGTCCTTGTAAAGAAAATACGCTTTTCCATTATCGACTTATAGTAAAGTGAGGTCGGCTCCCAGACTGTAAAAATGCTTTCCATTTTTATAATATCCTGATTATATTTCCAAATCAATTAATATGATACAAATTCACTTTATCGGGTGTACATAGTACTAGGTGATGATTGTAATTATTAAATATTTGTACTTATTTTGGCTCTATTGCCTTATATAAATCTATATATAATGACTTGCTAGGTCATTTAGTTGAAGCAGGGACCAGAATGATCAAGTCTACAATTAAAGCAGTTTGGATACTCTCTAGACTGTAGGTAAATGAGCAGTGTTGATGAATGGCCTGTTCTCATCAAAACGTACTGAAAAGTTTGGGAATGCCTCTATTCCCCAACACTCTCACTTATGCTCGATAGATCTTCCTGACGTTCCAGGTGCGGTGGTGTTGCTGAATACTCCATAATGTTTAAAGCTGAAATGGCTGCTTCCTTGCTGAGTATTGTTGTTTGATTGCATTGTTTTTCCTCTTTCAGTTCTGCTGAATTTCCGTCCTCAGAAGCCAGAAAAGTAGCAAAGCTCCTGGATTGGACCTGAATTTTACTAAGTAAAACAAGGACTTTACTCCTGCCTAAGCCACAGAAGAACCTGCCAGCGTTTTTAACTGATGTTCCCTTTGATCTGCAGACCCTTTCGCTGCATTCTAACCCCATGTTTGACCCCACTTCACACCCCATGTTCGCTTTGGAAAACGTGTCAGACTACCCGTGAAGAAAACTGTAATGCCTCTGTTTTAATTTTTTTAATATGTAGTTCCACTGTGAACTGGTTGGCATTTTACTATTTCATTTTGTTATACCATTGTTAATGTTCATTTCAATGCTTTAAATTTTCCTTAATAAAATAAAAACAAAAATGTGGTTTTTCTGTTTGTATGACATGGACCAGTGCCCACTCAAACTGGGAGACTGAGCGAAACTGAAAGATAATTGTAGAAATCAAGTCAGGGACAAGCTATATCTAATATTTCAGATTAATCACATATCCTGATCAATGAGGAAATAAAAGTTTTTCTGGTTCCAGCTGTCCTGGAGGCCACTAGTCTTTGGCTGTATTACTGAACAACCTGTTCTGCTATTGTCTGACAGAGTGTAAATGTTCTCAGAGTGTATGTTTTACACCAAACCTAATTCCACTGTTTCTGTGTCAGAAAGATAGGACCTATTTCATCAGAAAACTCAATATCTCTGTGAATTTAAGCATTTTCACTTCATTGACTCAAGTGAACCCAGCAAATTCAACTGCAAACCTGAAAATTGAAGGTGAAGAGATGGACAAGCTGTATATGTTCCAGACTCCCCAGTATCCATGGTGTGGCAGGAAGCTATCCCTGACCTGGTAGGGGTCAGAGGTCAGAGGTTGTGTACACCATTATGAGTCACAAAAAGGTGACACAAAAAATGCCTGCAGTAAATGCAATTTCAAATTTCATGTCATTTCTGCTCTGCTAATACAATTACTATAGGAAACTGACCCAGAGTCAGAGCTCAGTGACAATGGATACACAAGTTCTGTGCTGCTTGTAATTCGTGTTATGCAGACAGAGATCACCTGTCTGCAGAAATAATTCAGAATGAATCTAATGGGTGTTTTAGTGCACATACCATACCCACTCCTTGAAGCAGATAAAAAGGAACAATGACAGATTTGAAAAAATTGGAATATACAACACCTAATTTTCATGAAAAATATGACAGCAGGACTGCAATCCCAGCTCTGCATTCACATGCCAAGACAACAAAAAAGGATCCAACTGGGTAAATGATTGTGCTTTATTATATTTTAAATAAACTGAAATGCCCACACTTTGTCAGTTGTTTTCCACGTTAAATACTCTGCCCCCCAATACTGTAAACATTAACATGTCATTAATTAAAAATGAATCTTTTTTTTTTTAGTAAACTCTGAAGTCAGCTTCAAAGCAACACATTTTTATATTGTAAATAAAAGCATTTATAGGCAGTATCTCTCCAGACCAGTGGTTTGGATTATCTGAGGTTTGGATTTTTCTGAGGTTGATCTACTTGGTTATTCCATCAACTCAAAATTGCACATTTACAGCACCTTACCTAGTATGAAGTGCCACCCTGATCCAGTGAAACACAGTCTCTCTCTGTGGCAGGAGGGGGGGCTGACGCAGTTTGCCCCCCCCCATGGGAGATGTCATACACCGAATGCCAAGGCACTTCACCAAGTGTAGATCTCATCTTTGAGTGACACATAAAAATCAGGCAACAACAATAACATCAAAACAACAACAAATTAAAAAAGAAAAGAAAAACTTGGCAACTCCAAATTTTTTGACTGCATTCTGAGATTATTAAATATGAGCAACGAAATGTACAACATTTAAAATTGATAATGTCCTGTTTGGTGCCATTTGCAGGGCTGACGTGACCTCCAAAGTCTGGGCCACTGGATCAGCATGGAAAGTTGCTCTGGCCCCAGGAAGAAAAAAAAAAAAAAAAGATTTCTCAATAAAATGTTTGTACAGTATCTCTATAAAACTCACACTCTGAAACAAACACAATACAATATCAGTACTGACTCCTAATATTTGCTGTGCGATTCTGCTGGCAGGCTATTTCCATGTATGTACAGTAATGTAAAATAAAGTAATGTAAGTTCATATTCATGAAAATATAACAGCCCCAACTTGACTTCATTGCTCTGAAAGTGGTCTACGCCCTGTGTTCACAGTGATCTCAAACCTTAACGTATGGCGCAACCAACCATTCCATCACTGTCATGAATGAGTGCGGTGAGCAAGGACCCCGCAATTGTAACAAGAAATGCACCCATCCATGTGCACATGCTCAGATGGACCGTAGCAACACAGCTACAGCTGAGGATTCTTCAGTGATGTCATAGGATGTTTCTGGAATCTTCTACAACTTAATCCTGGTGGGGAGGGTTAAGATGGTCAGAGAACCAGATCTGTGTGCTCCCAGCAGCAGGTCCAGGATCAGTTTACACAAGATTACAGCTAAGGCTACAGTCAGCCCAAATCCTGACCCTCAGCTGTGAAAATATTGGAAACTGGTCCGAGGTCAGTGCTATTGGACAGCTAGAAGTTCTGCACTGCTTTCAATGCTTGCTGTATAGACCGAGAACATCTGCACAGGAAAAACACAGACAACCGCTGTCTGCAGAACCACAGAATAAATCTGACAGATGTTTTAGTGCAACCCCACTCCTTGAAGCAGATTAAAAGAAACACCTCACCTCTTGAAGTCCTGACAGATCTTACATACTTTCTAAAATTTGGAGTTGCCGAGTCGTTTTGACCGGTACTGTAGCGTGAAGTTATGCCGCATGGTTAAGGATGGAACAAGGGTGTAAAATTCACAGTAACTCACACAGCTGCTGCGCAGGCAGAGATGAACTCCTTCCCGCGACTAGCTTTGATTCTCGTACGCATTTCTGTGCATTTCAGTGTACACACACACCGGCTTTTTTTTTAAGCTTTTTTTCCGATTGCTCAGATTCCCTTTTTTTCCCCTTACAAGCCAAAAAATAAGAACTGTTGAGGAAATGATTTACAATTTCAACCTCCACAAATAAAAAGTATAAAGCCCACCACAATTGGGTATTTTTTCTTCCTCCAACACAATAATACAAAAATATAATGACAAAAAAAACCATAAAAAGATCAGACAGAAACATTTAAAAACCATTAACTAGTATCCTTTGGCGCATCTCGCGGTGTTGTTGTTCCGATGGCATTTTTTCTTTTTTTTTTGTTATTTTGTTTTTTTACAAGCTCGCGGTGCGGAGATCTCCGCATATCTGAGGCGTGACAGAGTGACAGAGACCTGAGTGTCACCTGAGCTGGGACACACACACCTGTGGGAGGCCCCGCCCACTGGAGGGGGGAAATGTGGGGGTAGCAGGTGAGGGGGGGGAAGGGGGAGGGGGAGGCCACACCGGCTCTTAGACACGCCCTGCTCTAATAAAGTCACATGACAAAGGGAGTTAAAAAGGTGAGGGGGCGGGGGAGCTAAGACTCAGGCGACTGATCGGACACAGTCTTCAGTAGGGTCTTGTAGGCGGAGGAGTTGATGTAGCGTGGGTAGGAGTCTCTCTGCATCAGGGTGTAGATCTGCAGCTGAGCATCGTCGAAGGTGTGGACCGTGGGCTCCAGCATGTTCCTGTTGATTACCTCTCGAACCCGTGAGTCCAGACTCACCTGGAAAGGAAAAGCGCCCCAAAAGCAGATTAATCAACAGCTCTGAGGAATTACAGAATATGGAGGAGAGAGAGGTAGGTTAATTCACATTTAAATAAACGTGCAAGTGAATGTGCCAACAACAACCCATGTGGGTGCTACCGTTAACTCGGTTAGACCGTTAACTTAGTTATGAATATTTTTACTTCAACCAATTACTCTGGTTAGCTGCACACATCAGCACCCATTCACTTGTGGATTTGGCCAAGGTAGATATCAGATTGAGCTAAAATGTAATATTACATCAATTATCGGGCTACTGAAAGAATTAAGAGCAGAAAGAGGCATTACATCCAGAAATTGATACAGTCCTCCTTGCTCACACCCCTTGCCTGCTATAGTTAGCCCCATGGATGCTAGCAGGAAAACGTGTTACACCATGAGGTAAGATTGACTGGTGCAGACGCACGGACCTCTTTGGGCGAGAGGATGGAGACGTAGTCCTCATAGATGAGCCGGGCCTTCTCCTCTACCGTAGTCTTGTTGCTCTCGCTCCGGAGGTCCTCGCAGGCCTGCCAGAAGAGCATGTTCTCCTCGCTGAACTCGGTCCTCAGGAACTCCCGGAAGGCGCACCTCCCGGCCGGACACTTCATCAGCTTGTCGAAGGACTGGCCCCAGCAGCGCACCTCTTCCACAGAGGGAGCCGGTCTGCTGGGAGATGGGGGGGCAGGAGGTGAGTGGAGCACCAGGGAAATCAAGATACAACCAGCCCTCTGGGATAAACTGAGCTAAAGCCCCAACGCCCTCTACATGAGAGAACTAATATGTTTTACTGCCACTCTGAGGGAGACATAACGGTTAGCGGAGCAACGTTCCCATGCTAATCACGTCTCTGCTACTTCAGAAAGGGCGGCACAGGATCAGAGAGGCCCTTGTCCAGTTGAAATGCAGGACCATGGATAGTGCTGGCCTTTTTGTACGCATGGCTGAAACGCTAGCATGATGCATGGCCAAGGCAGCTGCTGCTGACTTTCTCACTAATGGACTCCCATAATCCCTAGCTCCCTGGGTTCCCTTGCAAAACTTGCCATATAACTGTGGTTTGGCGCTTTTGGACCAAACAGTTATGGGGACTTTTTTGAGAGGAACTACCCACTGGGGAGGCTCCCCGAGAACTACGAACCTTCAAGGGCTTTTTCTGTTTGCATTCGCACCGCCAGGAACGCTCAAGTGACATAAGGTGACGGTTAGTATACTAATGTTATGTCTTAATGAGTTTTTTTTTCAATAACGATTGCCAGTGCTGCACTGGCTCATGTGCTCGACCAATCAATGTAAACGTATGTGTGGACCAATCACCGTACACTTATGTCATTCAAGGTTCCTCTTCTGCTGGGAGAGTACCTACCCTGAAGTAGGAGCTAAAAAAAAGTCCCTCAAAACGGCGTTCTAAGAACTACGATCATTCCCAGTTCCTGCAGTGCAGACACAATAAAAAGGGGGTAGTTCCTCCAACAGTGCTTAGAACAATGAAAAAGTTCCTCTGGTCCAAAAGTGCCTATTATAACTATGACCCTGACAAACTACTTTGTTCTAGAACAGTACCACCCAACTGATGTTCTTTGCTAATATAAACCAATGGAATGCTGATGCTTCTGACAAATGATTTGACCTCATAAAGGCAGGACTCCAAACTGAAGAGGCCATTTAGACCTGAAACATTCTTTGGTGGTTATTCTGTAATAAATCTAACCAACCAAATCTGAGGGCACCGATTAGCTTGCAAATAGCCTATGCCAAAACAATCAATGCATGTTATCTTTATGAGCCACTGAAAAGTTAGCACTACAGTAGTCAAAGCAGAGATTATTGACTTCAGGTCACTGTGTAATCCCCTGTCTCACCCCTTCTCTGACATGGCTGACCTCAGGTCAGTGTATCGACCCTCTCTCATTCCCATATTAAAATGATACTGAGTGGTTAAACTGACCTCTGGTCACAGTCCGTGGCTCCATCAGTCTTGGTCTCATACGAGGATCTCCGGTTCCTCTCGTTTCCCTCTTCATTCCTGACAGGGAGAGTGCAAAGTAGTAAAATACAGCGCTGGACTATGGGGCCGTGAGGACAGGGAGAGCCAGGTGGGGCTTTGGTGGGGTTGTGTTCAGAACTGCTGAAGCCAGAACATCCCATTATCCATTACAGTTATTTAGCTGACACTTTTAACCAAAGTGACTTACAGTTGATTAGGCTAACCAAGGGCCAATTCCACAATGTGGGGTTAAGGGCCTTGCTCAAGGGCCTTAGCAATAGTGTTCATGCTGTGGCTGGACTGAGGTTTGAACCATCCCATGTATTTTTCTCCTTCTCTCCACCTCTTTTTCTCTTCTCTGTCCTTCTCTTCTCTCACTCACTCGCCTGCTCTTTATCTATTTATCCCCTTCTCTCTCTCTCTTACCCTATCTTCTCTCTCTCTTTCTTTCTCTCTCTGTCTTTCTCCATCTCTACCCTTGTTCTCTTTCAGTTTTGATGTCTTGCTCTGTCTCACACTCCATAGCCCCCCTCTCTCTGTCTCTCTTGCTCTCTCTTTCACTTTCCAGCTCTGTCATTATCCACCCTTCTCTCTCTCCCTCTCTCCCGCCCTCCCTCTCTCTGTCTGATGCACACTGCACATCACCACGGCTCCTTATCGCCTCTGCAGTAATATATGCACCACAGCTCTCGCTGACAAATACCATCCATAATTCATTTAAAAAATGCAAATAGAATAAAAGACTCTCTCTGTCAGGCTGAGACTGAGGGGGAGCTCTTGAAAACGCATACTATGTGCCAGCATCATTGGGTTTGGATTCGGATTCAGGGTGAGGGCGCAGGAGAGACCCTGTCTGGACCAGCCTCCCTGGGATAGGGAACCCTGGGATAGTTTTCCTGGAAGTCAGCAGTCAGTGTCAGCAGCAGTTTCTTTTTTTGAGTTAGAAAAATCTGTTTTTTCTCTTAATAACTGAGGATAAATACAGACACACATCTCTGCATTCAGGAGCGATCTCAAAAACAAAACAAGTGCTTCCTTCCTCAACAAAGCCTGCTATATTGATATGGAGACTTCGTGCCTACGGTTTGTGTAACTGTGTACTGTTTGGTCTTCCCTCTAGCTCCCATAGGGATGCTGGGCATGCTATTTTTTTCCATCTAAAATTCCGCCCACTACCAGTTCAGATCCAAGAAACTAGTTGGGTTGACTGGGTAAGCAAATGTTTTAATTGGTCACTTAAGTGCTGAGAAACAAACCACTATAAACTGCAAGACCACTGGAAAATGGGAAGGCTTTGACTCTTGACCCTCAGCCTCCTCTAACCAATGCTAGGTTGTGTGCTCTTCCATGACCTTTTTTTTAGCCTCACTCCTACACACCATTTCAGGTCTCCCATAGTGACCCAACAACATAAGCATCAGCAACTACAGTGCCACCTATTCATCAGACCTATACGGTACCAGGAGCGGCTACAGAACCATGTCCTGATCAGACATATATGTTACCAGGACCAGCTACATCACTTAATCCAAGTCAGACCTGAACATTACCAGGACCATCTACAGCACCTACTCCTACTCAGAGCTATATGTGACCTGGGCCAGCTAGAGCTCCCCCACATAGTCAGACCTGCATATTATCAGGATCAGCTAGAGCTCCCCCACATAGTCAGACCTGCATATTATCAGGATCAGCTAGAGCTCCCCCACATAGTCAGACCTGCATATTATCAGGATCAGCTAGAGCACCCCCGCATAGTCAGACCTGCATATTATCAGGATCAGCTAGAGCACCCCGCATAGTCAGACCTGCATATTATCAGGATCAGCTAGAGCACCCCCGCATAGTCAGACCTGCATATTATCAGGATCAGCTAGAGCACCCCCACATAGTCAGACCTGTACTTGATCAGGAACAGCTATAGCACCCCTTCCTTCTCAGACCTATATGTGACCAGGACCAGCAAGAGACCCCTGCCTAGGCAGAGCAGTATATGACCTGCAGCGCCCCCTCCTGGTCTCCGTGAGTTACCCACCAGGAGCAGCTACAGCAGCAGCACCAGCAGAAGCAGCAGGCGTTGGGTCCTCTGTTCCCCGGGTCGGGCGGGGCCTGCACGGCGCCCGCCGCATCCTGCTGCCCCGTCGTCTGACGCTTCCGCATCTCCATCCGCTGTGATCCCATGGGCTTAAGGATAAGGGAGACAGCACTGGGGTCAGCCAGGCATGTGTAGTTTCCACAGAGCATGAACAGAGCACTGCATTCTACAAACGACGCATTCTGCAGATTATACCCTCTACAAATGATACCATCTACAAACAATATATTCTATAAATGATACCCTTTACAAAGGATGTATTCTACAAATGATAACTTGTACAAATGATGCAGTCTACAAACAGCACATTTAAAAAACACAACAGATTCAATAAATTATACATTCTACACATGATATGTTCTAGAAATCATACATTCTACACATGATAAGTTCTACAAGTAACATGTTCTACAACTGATACACTCTACAGAAGGTAAGTTCTACAAATGATACGTTCTACAAATGGTAAGTTCTACAAACAACACATTCAATAAACAACAGATTCAAGGAAAGATACATTCTAAAAATGGTGCATATTAACAATTTGTTCCACATGCAATACATACTATAAATGAAAGATTCTACAAGTAATACACTCTACAACGTTGCCACTCTTGCATAATCACCAGTAAACTAAGCTCACTCACAGCGGTTGCGGGTTTGCTCATAGGCAGGACTTTTCTTTTGCACCATTGAGCAAGGTACTAAACCTCAATTGCTTCGGCAAAATATCCAGTTGCATATGTGGATCATGTTTATAAATGTAAGCAGTGTTGAGTTGCAATGCTAATCAGATCAATGCTAATAGTACTGGTATTAAAGAAGTAGGTGCTACATATAATTTCAGACTGTGAACCAAGTTTTCACTCCTAGGAGAATTTCAGAGAACATTGATGATCTTTCAACAGGGCTTTGGGGGGTGCACATGAAGTACACACTGGATTAAATTTGGATAATGAGAGCGTTAATGACGACCAACATGTTGTGTTGTTGCATGTTTGCATAATTCATCTTTTCTGTTTTCCCAAGTGTTCGTTTGATGCTTCGTGGCTGAGATTTCCCCAGTGAGTGTTTGAGGTGATCCAGCACTGAACCTTTGGAGTATTCACTGCAATACAACCACATACCAAAGCTAGCCACTGGCTATGTGCTAGATTCTTTAAAAGCAACATTGATACATTTCATGTGTGAATTAAAAGTATGCATAATTTTGTATTTGAAAGATTACATACAGAACCTCATGCTATATCCCCTTTATGAGCAAAACGCCACATAAAATGTAAAAATATTGAAAAAATCGTTATGTTTGTACAACAAGCCAATCTCAGTGGATTTACCGTGTTTGTTTAATTATTCATATTGTTGAAGTACATATATAAAGAGGTCCACTAAAGAAATGTAAAAACCAGTGGAATAAATGCTCAACGCTCCGGTGATAATATCTGTAGGGCACAATCTGTTCGCATTCTGGTTACGGGTTCAGGGAAGTGGAGCTCGCGGCCCTAACTGCACACTGCAGTATTCTGTTTTTTTTGTATCTAAGATCTGTTTTACATTACGGCATGTGTTCATCAGAGAAAAATTCAGCATCTGCTTGAAATGATGCCCCCCCTTTTTTTTTTTTTTTTTTTACCAGGGCTATTGACTTTTGTTTCGTAGATATTACTAAAGAATTTTTTAAAAATTCCCTGTTTATCCTCATATATTATTTGCATTTCTGTTATATTTATTTTTGTCGTGTAGACTGTAAGCAGAGTTGGCTTTAATTATCGTTTATGATAAATGGCTTGGGCCTGCATTTGTTTATAATATCGATTTATTAAACAATGTCCTTAATCAAATGCCTAAAATGATAAGCACGATGATATTACTTGCAATAGAACGGACTGAATCGTGCGACTGGATAGGTAAGTTAAAATTATTGTGGCGTGATCGCCTTCAAACCACGGTTAAATTACCGATACCTGTCAAATGAAACGGAGATATGTCTGAATATTTTTTGAGTAAAAAAAAAAGCAAAGGCGTTGCTTCTTGATCAGACCTGTAGTATTAGTGGATCTAACCATGAAATAGAAAACGATTCCGTATGTGAAATTCAACGGTTCAAGCAAACTCGCCGAAACATTTGTGAAACAGGCAAGACGTCACAGACACATATGTTCTAATGATGGTGCGTATCAATGTATCCATCTATACTGGCGGACATTGCATGCAAAACGATATACTGCAGATCCACTTGCCTACGCAAAAATAGCCTCTGGTGTAAGGTTTTATGGGGGGTGGCAAAATCATCAGGCACAGAAAATACTAAAATAAAAATACAAAATAAAAGGATTGATAGGTGCAATTATCTACACGCTCTCTTGTTCGGCGGCAAAGCAGCCATTGAAGGCATGGCATAATCAGCCATCCGAACATCAGAAAGTGGCACCATGGAGAAGGGCTTTCACCATACAGCCTCATCTGCCCTGGGCGACACAGAAAAGACCGCATCTCTTTTTTTGTCGCCCCCTGAATCTCAATCACCACAAGTCTTATTTAAACGCTTACAACGTATTCTACACCCCCATGCAATCATATCTGTCAGGAGATTCATCATTAGGTACCATGTACTTACAGTATCACCATGGATGCCGAAGATTGAGGGAATTCGTTGCCTTGATTACATCCGTTAGCATAGGACTTTTCGGACCGGGTGCTTGTTGTCAATGCGCATGCGTTCCCCTTACTAAGTGGTAGTAAGGGTAGCGTAAAGCTTAGGCATATTATAGTCACAGATAGACTATAGCTGGATGCTTAGAATAGCAGTCTCAACGTTACAGAATGACATAATGAAAACCAAATACATACTGAATCTGACGGTAGTAGGCTATCAAGGAAGAGATGGTGCGAGTGCGTCAACATTTACTTGCTCAGCTACATGAGGTGATGGACTTTCACCGTCATCTTCACGGTGTCTTCCACCGAAACTGCCCTTCCTTCAAGGTGTTTTATCCGACCCGTTTCCATGGTGACCTGTCAAGCCCCTATGAATTTCTATAGCGCTTGGTGCCTTTCCTATTAAACATGTCTTCGCTGCGATCACGGCAAGATGTATGTCCAGCTTTCAGTCTCCGTCAGTTTTCCACTGCCATTATGTTTGTCGCTGCGCTGTCCAAAGTACTGAAACTGTTTGAACGCGCCTTCCCCACTAATCGCTACGGGCAACTTTAAAACACACTATCACACGAAATGTTTTCTTCTAATACAACCCTTTCCCTTGGCAGGATTCCCCATAATACTGTATATAGTTAGTAAGCACATGTTTTCTGTCTTTTGGTGACGCTGGTTTAGATTAATTCAGAAATATACTAAAACCCAACCTATATCCATTTTTATTATCCATAGATGATAAAATACCCAGCGAATGCTTTTCTTAAACATATTACTTGCTTGTTGAAAATTCAAACAATTCACAGCAAAACATGAAACTGTATAATACAATCAGTGTGAGACAGATAGTACAATAATGGCATGCCTGAAATAGGCTGGACAGCTTCCGGAGCCAGTACATTAAAGGACGGCCATCTCTTTCTGTTCGAAAAGCAATTCATGCAAATTTCACATGAATGAAGATTCAGCATCATTATTATGTTAAACCATCTGTGTGTGTGTGTGTGTGTGTGTGTGTGTGTGCGCCAAATGCCAAGTATTTACATTGGATATAAAGGCTACGCATGTACATTAGTCAGAACAGTTATGATTTTCATATTATTCAAAAGATACTATTTGAACAATAGACAGAATGGAGTATCAAACACAGATTGAACTCATTAAAATGATGTAATGTACGTTTGCAGTCATATTCTATTATTAGCATGTAGTGTACAAGGGTGCACAATTAAAATACATACTTATACATATATATCTTCAGTCACAGAATGGGTCAATCAATCACTCAATGTTTCCACTACCATTTGTATCAATGTATTCATCCAATGTTTCCACTAGTATATTTTTGATGCAACAGCCACATTCGAGGCAAGGTGTAGCGTTTTACTGTGGATTTCTAACGTGATTCACGTCAGCTCTGATCTGCGTGAGAACACACTTCCGAATTCCACAAGAGGGCAGTGAGGAGCTACCTGAGGTACATGGTTTTTAACATTAATTACATTCTATGAGTGTATAAGTAGCTCAGTCTGGGGACTGTTTTCAATCTTGAAAAGGAAGTGTGTGTTTTTCCTTGAAAAGGAAAACACACTTGTTTGACAGCGTTTCCCTGGGTTGACAGCTGTATCACTGGAATCTTCTCCCATGAATTGTTTTGTGGTTTTGAGTAGTGTGAGAACCCATACAGGGGGTCATGTCAAAACGTCTTAGGAGAAATGAATCTGAAAGAGTGGGGAAAAAAACAGTTTCAGAAGCTTCTTTTAATGACATCCTCAACGTCTTCAATGTCTCCATCTAATGAGCCGACTGGGTATTTGTTTGAAAAGCGAAGGAGGCTTTTGTGCTCTTCTGCTGGTCAATCAATTTGTCAAAGCCTTTATTTTCCCAGATGGGAAGTTTGCTTTGCTGACAGTATAAAAAGACACACAGTACACACAGCATAACATCTGCTGACACACGTACACAGTGCATGCATGCATGAGACTGGAAAAGGTCCAGAGCAAGACACGAAAAAGTCACTTTTGTTTATCATAACTATCTCATGAATAGAGATGTGTGCCATTTACATGGTCAGTTCATAAAATAAAATTGTTTTATTATGATTATGGTTAGAACTATTGTTATCACACTTCGTTCATTTGTACTTTGGGTGACATAACATGATGATGGAGGAAATTTACTGTACAGCGAGTCAAAAACCACATTGGTTTTTCTTACAACTAAATTGCTAACACTGTTCGCTGGCAACCATTGCACTGTGCACCAGTGACCTTGCCAATGACCTTTACCAGCTTGTCCAGTCTTTTTATGTGCATAGAGGTTACAGAACCAGTCCACCTTCATGCCAGTATAAGAATGTACTCAACACTCCCACAGTGGAGGTATAGTAAAACAAAGTACCTCCTAGGCCTGGCTTTTTTGATCATGCACCCCCTCCTTTGTTTTCTGAGTTTGATTGATCTGGTCTGCCTGGCTGCAGCTGGTGCTCTCATGCAGATTCATCCCTCACTGGGAGCGATACGTAGCTGTGCACGCATGCGGATGGATGGACCGCTGATCCCTGACGATCCAGAGGACCTCGGGGAATGTAGCCTTCAAGCTGTGGAACTGTGACAGGCCTCTTGGGCCGCCAGTCCAGGGGGAAACGATGGCAGCGTGTCTTTTGCCACACTAATGCAGCCATTTCACAGGCTGTTTAACTGAGGAACTCCAGCTTTAGAGTCACTGAGTGTGCACAGAAGAGTCGGTCATGATTAAACGGAACGTTTGAGTGACTGAGTGCGCACCACGTCAGATGTTTCACATGACAGTTGGAGGAAGCAACATTCAGGTGTCTGTCAGAAAAAAGAACAAATGATTTGCCTGGAAAATACACTTTTTTCCCTCATTGCTTGCTGTCACAAACACACACACACATACACACACACACACACACAAATGCATACACACCACACACACACAAAAATACACACACAATGCATGCACGCACACAATCACACATACACACTCACGCAGACACACACATACACAAATGCGCGCACACACATGTGTATGCCCTTCTTATCACTGCAGAGGTCTGTAACTCAGCAGAGTGCAGAAACACATGTGCTTTCCTCTGAAATGCATGCTCTCTGCAGCTGCTTCTTTGCCACTCTCAGATGAGGTCTACCATTCCTGGCCTGCATGGCATGCTGCTAGTTACCACTAGCATGGCCAAGCTCAGATAACTACATCATAGGGCACATCAGTACACTAAAATTCAGGGCTTTAGCAAGAAAAAAACAGCCCGCTAAAGTTGTCTCATCAGGTAGAATGTGCGTATCTGTATTAGAAACGCTGATCATATCTAACTCTTCTTTTTGCTTGGGAGTCATTTCAAACACATGTATGTGCTTTTTACAAAAGCACAAAAGGACATGCAGTTAGTTCTTTACAATAGTTAATAGTTTCTGGAGCTAAAGTCTTTGGGCAAAACCAGCCTTTAAGTTGAGACCAGAGGGCTTTCTGCTATAAATAATCCCCATGAATGCCACTTTGAATTGATCTGAAGCTATTCCTGCTGACCTTTCTTTTAATTGGCCTCCTGGAGCACCTGTGTAGTGCTGCTAACCATAAGGTGAGTTTGTTATGGGCTCTGCCATTTGAAACCCATGGCTAATTGACCACAGTACCTCTGAATCCAACAAAGGGGTACAGATATGTTGGCCTTTCAGAAATTGGATCCATGGCTTGGATTTTCCAAATAGAATGAAAGGGGTTAGAGAATTATGGACCAAATTTAACCTCTAACGGTGTCCTGTGCCAACATTTCCCCATGCTTTTACTGAGGCCCTTTCAGACAAGCAACCCCCAACTCCAGATCTGTGTTCACATTTAATAACATCTAACTGTATTTTTCATATCCTGTACAGCAAGGACGCGGTTCCTGTCGGAGGAGATGCTGCATGTTTATACGTCATTAACACCATCTAGGGAGTTATAAAGGTGTCTGCTCTGACTTTGCTCCACATATTCATCTAGTACATTTGTTATGCAAGATCAAGGTTGACAAAACAAACCCTCTTTTCAAAAAAAGTTTTCATCTTCTGAAATAGTGAGGAAGCTTTAAATGGTGTACACTATTATTTCTAAGGGGCAAAAGACACATGCAGAATTAATGGTGTCCTTTTCCTGCCTTTTATACCTGAGAGCTCACAGACTCTATGCACATTGCGCAGTTCATTGTCACATTGCTGTTTTGTGTCTCTCTGTGGAAGACCTCCGGGCTATCTGAAGAGCTGGATGTACGGGTCAACGGAGGGCATTCTTTTGTCGATTCCCTTTTAGATGGTCAATAATACAATACAAACAAAGTAACAGAATATAGAGGTATTGGCATTTAGCTTTGTATGGAATTTCAGATGTGATCACTGCACCTTAGCAATTGAATTCATTTTATCCATTTATTTCACTCAATAATGGACTCACCACAAGTAATATTTCACGTTATCTAATACAACATGGAACTTGATTTAGAAATGAGAAGAATATTTGCCATGTGATGCATATATATGCACATTTATATTATACTTATGTACAGTGTATTGGATTGGCTGTAGTTGATGCTTTCCCATTAAGAACTTTAAAAGACAGCATAAGGGGATATTAAATATAGATTTTTGAATTTCTCGCCACGTGAAATGACCTCTCCTTTGTGCAGGGGTAGATTCCTCCGGCTCATGCAGGAGCAAAGGAAAGAGACCAAATAGACTACACATGACGCTAACACATAACTGAGGGAGCAATGGCAGGACATGAGCAATTGGGACATAAGTTTAGGCAGATGCTTTTACTGGAAAAGGCTTATTTTAGGTAAGCTCACTAAAGTTAATCTCTTGCTGCAGCTTTTATACATGACAGGATTCACATTAAAAACGCAACAGTGAACTAGGCAAGGGCACAAAAGCTCAGAAACCTCAGTCCACAGTGGCAGCCAACAAGGCCTTGTGAAAAAATCCCAACAAACAAGTTACTGAAGAGAACGCCATATTCTTACTCTCTATATGACTGTAGAGCCTGGTTAGAGAGCTTGAGTTGTAACTCAGGGTTTTCAGGACAAACTATAACATTCAGTTCTGATTTGGGGCACTGCTGTTGTACCCTTGTGTGAAGTTCCTTACCAAAACTGCTTCAGAACTATGCTATCCAACAGTACAACTTGCTCTGGATAAGGGTGTCGGCTATGTGCATAAAATTGTGTTGTATATGTATGGAATGACTATTGCTATTGATTGTGACACTGATAACTTAGAATCCTCTCTGTGCTTAGTCTGAACATTTTTATGGACTTCTATATAATGTAAGAGTGTCTAGTAAATTCCTACATGATAAATGTTAATGCAAATGCATGCTACAGAATGCCTTAAACATTGCGGCCCTGAAAAAGGCCAGGAGCCAATAATAGCAAAGGACGTGGCCTCTTCGCCGAGCTTCAGGAAATCTCTGTTTACGCAACCTAAAAATAACCAGTTACTCAACTCTGCCTGACCCCATGCATGCGGATGAAATGTGATTCGGAATATCGTTCTTAAAACGGGTCTACCGGGCGGATCGCGACCTTCTTCTGTCTACCAAGGCCCTGCTCACACAGCACAATGACACCTGTGCGCTGCCCATGTCCGTGTGGGCCTGCCGCACGGCCGCACACAGTGTGGGTCACAGAGTGTTTTCAGAGCAGAATGCCATCCTTCCTCCATGTCTCTCTGTGTGCTGAGCTTCTGCTGTTCATTACAACACGGTCCAATCAGCAGCCTGTAATCCACTTAATGTCATGCAGAGTGGAAATGCTTCCATAAATAGCTTTGGATTTCAAGAAATAATAAGATAAGACTTCCGCTGCTGTGCTTTCTTTCTAGTAAAGCAAAGTACATTCATGCATGTACATTGACACAGATGCCATGGTAACAGTTTGTGTCATACCATTTCCATACATTAATTTCAGAATTCATATTTGCCAGTAATTTTCAAAACTAGATGGAAATGGAACTAAATAAACTTGTATTATTATTGGACTTCTCGACCACAATCCCTTTTAAGTGTGCTGCCTCAGATCATTTGATTGATAAAATGTACATGCATACATTCTAAACCCTGTGACATAACCAGGAACTGTTACGTAACTGGTTTAAATCATTGTCCTTATATGAGGGTCCTGCACTTGACGATGTTTTTCTCTTTTGTGAATGGAGTGAAGATGCATCTGATGCAGAGCGCGAAGGTGGCAGCGGGGGCTACGGCACTCTCCGCCGCGTCCTTGCAAAAGGTTCTTGGCGTTGCCGTGGCAACGCGTAACCGCACAGACGACGTGTGGCACCGCGGCAGTACGTGGGAGCACGTTGAGAGCTCCAGAATCAGCCTCTCTCTCACTCCCCTTCCTGTAACCTCTACCCCCCCAGCTGTGCCTTTTCAGGACAAAGGTGGACCCTTAGCAGTGTGGCTTTATTCATGTAAGCCCTTTAAAATCCTCAACTTCAGGGGACAATTCAGGTACATTTCCGATCTCTGGAAAACGAATGGGCTAATTGCTCCCTTTTAAAGACTGCACCACTTTTGCTATTGAGAATCTGTTTTGGTACAGCGCTGTCACAAGTGGAATGTCCAGATTAGAAGGGCAGTGGGGCGCTAACATTAGCATGTCCCTGGCCTGCAGCAGCAAAGTGCAATGGCCTTAACACTGGGTCAGTCAGCCAAAACAACACAACAGGCCTGAAAAGTCTGTCTCAGGTACATTGCCTTAAATTCACAGGGGGAGGGGAAAGCTGTTTCAGCTATGTGGCTGGCCAGAAGCATTCAGCCAGATGAAAACCATCTGGAAACCTATTGTTTATGTAATACTGTACAACAACCATGTCTTTAAAGAAATACACTTACTTCTCTGGTATGGTTTAAGGTTTCAGTTAATGGACTATATTTTGACAGTCCACAGAGCATGGTGCAATTGCAAAGAAGGACATATATTGAATGTTTGGTTAAAATCCAGATTTCTGTGATATATTTAATTTATGGGTCATATAAAAGTTCATTTTACAACTATTTTGTGTGTAACCACAGCAGCTACATAACAGCTACATTGTACTTGTGTGAAATTGATGCCAAATAAACATGTCAGAAGTTAAGAAATCTGCCCTGTTATGATGTTATGCTGTTTGGTTTGACCATTAAAAGAGAGCCCCATGAGATCAGTTGTACAGCACACTTATGTGTTTGAGTGCTTTTCCCAATTTACGGACATGGTTTTGGCATTATTTATGGAAGCAAACAGAACAAAACCTGCCACGACATTACAGGTACATTGTATAGTAAGAGGTTATACTTCCCTTGAGAAAGGCATTGGCAGTCACCAACATATCCAGAACTGATTTAAGATAAAAAAAGAACTGGCTGTCTAAAATAATGCACAATTAAGTCTCATTGACTTGGCAGTGTCAGTCAGACATGACAGCTGCTGAAGTGTCATAGCAGGAGACCAAAAGGTCACCAGATCACTGATAAGGAGGCTGTAACCAGGTGAGATATTAACAATATTACATTTAATTACATTTATTAAACAAATCCTCCAGTAAAGAATAACATAAAGATCAGGAAGTGAATTTTTTTTCATGTCATGGCTCTGCACTTGACGACATTAATTTCTCATCTTGCATGATGAAGATTACCTTGCGCTAATGTATGCAAACTATCTTACTTGCACTTACATTACAATAAAGCCAGAGGACCCCTGAAGCAGCACTCATGTGGGAAGTGACTGGGCGAAGAGTTCAGACTCTGGGAGAGACGTGTGGGTTTAACGTTGGCTCTTACCTGGAAGGTGAGCACCTCCGAGGATGCAGCGCGTTCCTCGTTCTCACTGTCGGAGCTCTGCGTTGTCTGGTACCCCTCATCATAGCGGCAGCCTCGGAAATGAAACACCGGCCACTGCCTCCACATGGAGAGAATGCAGAGAGGGTCCCTGCCCACTACACAGGGCCGGATGTCCCACCTGAGTCTATTGCACCTGTGGCATAGGACGCACTCCTCGCGCTTGGCGCACCACATGTAACTTTCTTCCTGTCCCTCCCGCCCCCTTCCCCAAACCCCACACACTCCAGCTCCTCACAGAGTGTGCCTGCGAAGGTGCCCGCCCGAGTCGACTGCTGTCACCGCGGCAACCCTCCACCCTCACCCCTGGGGCAATCGAGCAGGGAAAAATATGCACCCAGTCGAGCGAATGAAAAGGAGCTGAATGTGGTTGCCGTTGGGACAGGCAGTGGGGATTACACTCTTCCTCATAAAGTATGGCTGATCCTTTGCGATTTAGAACATCTCACTGGGTAAGCAGATTAGACCTAACGGTCTGAGCTTTCCTGCACAGGTACGTGTGTTTTTGACTCTCCACAAATAAACAATAAATACGTTTATGCTTCAATGAGACGAAGTGCCCTCAGACTGCTCTTGTAGAGTTGGAATTTTGAAACGGCCTTGTCCCATCAGCACACTTCAAAGTCCAGGAGGTCATAGTGGCATGACCTGTATTAATTTGATTCCTACTAGAATTCAAAATAGAAGGAATGGTTTAGAGTAGAAACTTAAACGCACCAATGTCTCTGTATGCCATAAGCCGGCCAACAGGACATAAGTGACAGCTCATAATTGTTTTAATTGAGAATCGCAGTCTTGTGAACTTCTTCAACAGGGAATGGCTGGAGACAATACTAAAACGGAAACTAAATAGCCTTCTGAAAGAGGAACTAAAACTAAATTTAGCAATAACAGTGATGATAATTTATTGAGAAACAAATATAATGTCTGAAAAGTTATGGAAAATTATGTATTTAAAACAGCATTCGCCAGTTTGTTAAAATGTGATGGTTCACAGTAATGATATTATACAACATATCTTAAAGTTATAAATTTTACTGTTCATTTAAAAAAAAAAAAAAGAAGCATCATAAATAGCCTATTGAACTTGCATTAACCTGTTTTTGATTTAAACGCAATTCTTTCCGATCTTAAAATAGAGGGAAACGTTATCACAATGGAAAAGACCGTTTGTATTTAGGTGACAGTCTAGTAGTAGATTATTGTTAATGGAGATGACTAAAAGCAGAAAAAGTGCGCGAATATTTTAGCCATGGATAAATATTTCATGCGTGTTTGTACATCAGTCTACCACACCATACGTGTAGGGCAATAAGGCTTTAACGTTTCACGCCTAGTTCCCGTCAGGTGACCGAATCGCATCCTCACATGACAAAGGACGTGACGTAGTTGTATCTGTCAACCAAGAGAACAGAGGTAAGAGCTGCAGCTCCAATTTATTTTAATTTCTGGTAGATTCTGATGTTTATGAAAAACAGTTTTTTTTTTTATTGTGGTTGTGTACACTGAAGTGCTTTATAATGTAGTGTTTCGGAAGGTAGAGACAATGATCTTGTGTCGGAAAGGAAACGGTTTGAACGAAGGCCTTTGAATTAGCCAGCTAACTTGCTAAACTCATTGCAGTAGTTCGCTAACTGAGGTTGGCTTATTTCTGTGATTGCGATGCTTCTTATCAGGTTCCTATTGCCCGTAAGAAGGTTCTATATAATATCATAACAGGTATGTTATCTTGCACAGAGAGAAAGCTATGTCTTTGCCGGATACATTGCGGTTTGTTCTTGTTTACGTATGTCCAGTAGATCCAACAGGAGAAGGGCATAAGTCAATAACAATGTGTGGTATACGCAACGTTATGGGGTGTAACCACCCGAATTGCCATTTTCATTTGGACAGCTCGCCTTTACAGTATCGCTGTGAACAGTGAATTCAACGATTGTTCCAGTGCTTTGCATTTTCTCACGGTTGCGGTTCATTCATTCATTCGTTCATCTACATTTGAACGTCCTTCAGTAGTGTTTACTGGGCCTCTAAGATATGACACATTTGTTCAGATCAGCTTTGAATACAAATAGGAAGTGATGCATAGACAACATACAACATCTGCAATGTGTATGCAATCACTGGAAAATATAAGGATACCTATTCATTGATAAACCTGCCCAAATTACATCAGATTGTCTTGTTATGAGGAGTTCAACATTTTAATTGGTTGAGGCCAGGGAGGCTGGCCACTATGGAGGTGTATTAATCTAAATGGAATCATATTCGGTCTAGGGTGGACCAGGATTGGCATGATCCATGTCTTGATTTCAGGCCAACCTCTGCTCTTAATTATGTAGGCGGCCCTGTTGAAATGATCTGACGTTTTAGCTACATTCTGTGATACGCTCATGAATGACAGTATCCTGGAGCAGAGTTGCCACGCAGAGCAGCCCTGTATGTAAGAAGTGTAATAAGTTTCACCATTCCTGCCAAGGTTTCCCAAACTTGATCCTGAACCCCTCCCATGTATCCTGGTTTTCAGTCCAACCATAAGTGCAGTTCCTGAAGTAAACCAAGCTGTTGGTTGATGTTAAACAGACACTTTTGCCGTCTTCTGAAGGATACTTTAACGCCTTTATGCCCCAGCATGTCTGAAACTGATATTCATGCTACGCAGAATGAAATTAAGATACGTGCTTTTTATCAGTTCTCAGATCTAATAGGTAATGGCTTGATTGTTCTGTAATCTGCTCGGGGATATGATCCTTTTGAAAGTGGTAACATTTCAATTGATTTATTGATGAACTTATAGCTGGCATTAGTGAGGTAAAAAATTCTTGTTTATGCTCACCCTGTTACTGAACATAAGCCATTTGTGGACAATGCAAATGTGAAGGACCAAGCAAATGGTTAATGAGACAATTCTGTGCTGTAAAATCTGCTCAGATCTTAAAATAATATGACATAAATGCAAGAGATTGGTTGGTTGGAATTAAAAGCAGCATACATGTGAGACTGGGAAATCCTGAGTCATGCATTGAAACAGAGAACCTTGCGGCTGAGTCAGTCAGCAAGGTTTTAAACCGACATGTATCATAGGCTTTAACAAAAGGTTTCTGAATCCAGACCTGGTGGGCTTCAGTGTCGGCTGGTTTAGGGTTAGAGTCTGTTCACATTTTTCAAGGTCTGATGGCGGCAAAATGTTCGGGAGCTGCAAAAAACCTGCAGACACCCTGGCCCTGCTGGACTGGAGTCTGACACCCCTGGCATACACTTTAGAGCACTGTGGGGTCTGGTCTAATGATGGGGCAATGTCTCTTTATCCAGGTCTCCAGCCCATAATATCCATAATATGGAGCTTCCCTGTGTCCCTTTTAATGCATCACAAACATGTATTTTACTGTATTGTACAGTTGCAGATTCTTAGGTTTTCTTGTCAGGTTTTTATTTTCATTAATAGTGGTGTGAATTTACACATCGTAATTTGATCTGTATTAGAGGAAAGGATTGTTTGATTGAAATATGGTGTGTGTGTGTGTGTAAGAAACAAAAACTCAAAAATTCTGTCAAAGTGTATTTCTATTGAGATGAGTAGAGTTGATAATATTGACTGTCAAGCTGAGTGAAAGCTGCACCATGCAGAGTTTCTGCTTCACTGGAAAACTACAGAGTCACGACACCATAGGATGTATTAAAAATTGAATTCCATAAAAAATTCAAATGCTAAATGATTTCACCTGCCTGTCTTGTGTTGTTGTTTGTGATGTAGTTGGATACACGGTGTGTAACTGAATCCTGCAGGTTTGAATCATAGAGGAACACCAGGCTAAACCTGAGGATGGATATTCGCGGAGCTGTGGACGCTGCCGTCCCTACCAATGTCATTGCCGCTAAAGCCGCGGAGGTTCGAGCCAACACCGTCAACTGGCAGTCCTACCTCCAGTGAGTAGCATTATAGCTTAGTATTACTTCTACCTCCAGTGAGTAGCATGATAGCTTTGCATTACTTCTACCTCCAGTGAGTAGCATGATAGCTTACCATTACTTCTACCCCTAGTGAGGAACATTATAGCTTACCATTACATCTACCCCTAGTGAGAAGCATTATAGCTTACCATTACTTCTATCTCCAGTGATTGGCATGATAGCTTAGCATTACTTCTACCTCCAGTGAGTAGCATTATAGCTCAGCGTTAGTTCTACCTCCAGTGACTAGCATGACTGACATTAGTCTTACCTCAAGACAGTAACATTATAGCCTATGTTGGTGAGTTCCACCACAATCTAACCTCATTGTGTAACAATATAGCATATCATTCTGGCTCTAGTGAGCAACTTCTGCTGTCTGAGGATAGCGCAATACACTTTTACAGTGATCTCCCTGCCAGCTTAAATGTTGTTGAGATTCTCAGAGGGCAATTCACGGAAGCGTAAAATATTTGACACTCATCTTCTCTCTGTATAGTTTATTTTTGAATCACTGCTCTGAATTGCCATGTTCAGCTTAGATCCACCTTCAGTGAGTCATGAATTGTGTGGGTTTATCGCCTTAAACTTCATTGGTTTTGCCAGGATTACCACAGAGATGTATAACTAACAGAAGACTAAATGCAGCCTAACATTACACCTCTGTTCTGCCTCCAGTGAAAACAGTTCAGGACTGCAGTAACCAAAATCAGCCTAACATTAGTCTCCTAGAAGGTGGCTTTAATTGCCATTACCGTGGCTATGAAAAAAACTCTGTTCGCCACATGATATTTTAGTAAAGACTGCTCATAGGCACATTGCTGCTGTCATTAGCATGTGAGAGAGACAATACTTCCTTTGATGTCAGATGGAATGTCAGTGACATGTCATGTGACAGAGTTGCCTTCAGTTCCTCTTTGCCCAAGTTCTCTTGTGGCATTTCTGCAGTGCTCTTTTATTCATGCTTAATGCAGGTATTACAAATCTGGTGGGAGGTAAAGACCATAGCAATGCTATATAATTTACACATATTTATTTTATTTGCACTTTGATTATTGGAGATGTTTGTTTGTTTGTTTTTGTTTTTTTTTTTTTTTTTTTAACTATGCAGAGAGACTCACATAAATGGATCCCAGTTACTCTTTTTTCCAAATAATGCATTTTGCATGGGTCATTCAGTCAGGGATTCACGTCATAACTAGATGTTACACTTGCACCCACAACATCCTGCATTAATGGAAAAGAGCTATTCACTGTCATTCTGTTGTGGCTGCTTGTTATTCAAATGCAGTCAAACAACATTCATTTCTCAGAAATGTTCATTTTGTCTGTTTTTTTTTAGCTAGGGATGAATCTCTTCATTCTGTCTCTCTCTCTCTCTCTTACACACACACACACACACACACACACACACACACACACGCACACACACAAACATTATAAAGAATAATATCTCTGCTAGACTCGGGTTGAAAATAGGACTAGTCAGCGTTGCCCAGTAGAATGTTAAAACACTAATGTATTGTAAGCTTTTTATTTCTCCCTATGTGAAAAGTAGCAGCAGGGGGCGAAATGTATGTGTGCTGATTGGCTGAATGGGTGGATGGATCTGTTCTGATGTTTTTACAGGGGCCAGATGATCTCTGGAGAGGACTGTGAGTTCATTAAGCGCTTTGAGTTGGCTCGCGCTGAGGAGAAACAGGCCATTCTGACCACTGAGGGACACCAGGTAACCTATACGTGTGTGTTAGTGATTCAGTGAATCAGTGTGTGTGTGTTAGTGAGTGAGCAAGTCAGTGAGTGTGTATGTTAGTGAGTGAACGAGTAGGTATGTATGTGTTAGTGAGTGAGCAAGTCAGTGAGTGTGTATGTTAGTGAGTGAACGAGTAGGTATGTGTGTGTGTGAGTGAGTGAGTGAATCAGTGAGTATGAGTGTCAGTGAGTGAGTGAATAAGTGAGTGTGTGTTTGTGTGTGTGTGTTAGTGAGGGAGTGAATCAGTGACTGTGTGTGTGCGTGTTTGTTAGTGAGTGAGTGTGTGTTCATTAGTGAGTTTGTGTTTGTGAATGGGTAAATGAGTGTGTGAGTTAGTAAGTGAGTGAGTGTATTTGCGCGCGTGTGTGTGTGAGAGAAAGATGTGTGTATCGTGTGGTGTAAATGTGTGCTGCCATACGCCTTTGGTGTTTGTGTTCTCTCTCAGTGTGCAAAGACCTTCCTGAACCTGATGGCTCACATCTCTAAGGAGCAGACTGTTCAGTACATCCTGACCCTGATCGACGATACGCTGCAGGTGAGGCCGAGGTCTCCACTGTCCACACACATGCTCATGTACACACAGATACACACAGGTGTGCACAAAGATATCTGTAAGTATATGCTGAAGAATATCTAGTGGTTACAACATTTGTGAGTAATTTGTGGAACATGCAATAGAATGCAGTTCACAAACACTCAGAACTTGCTCTGTGAATGTAAAATACAATTCTCAGATACAGATACAGAGCAAGATTTACAGCAGTAAATTAGCAGAATTTTCTGACAAATTTGCTTACATCCCTTGTGTGTGATTTGTTTTTGGGGATCCAATCACATTTGTGAAATGTGAGTCAAAATTTAGTCCTTGCTGACCCACAAATTGTATGTTTGTGAATTGCATCCTACATTTATGAATAATGTTCTACATATCCGTGAATCATTCTCTGTTGTGAATTGAACTCTACATCTGCGAATAGCGTTGTATGTATTTACGTTTTGTCAGCAACGAAACTTCATTTATACGGAGCTGTTGTTGCAGTCAGTACATCACATTTACATTGCAATACATTATCGGCATCTCACAGATACTCTTATCCGGAGTGAATTTGAGCGTGAGGACTAATGCATAGATTGGGGCTAAAGTAAAGTCATAGCCCTAGAGGTCCCAGATGATGCATGCATTCACATACGCACACAGGTGGATAGACATGCAGTCACGCACGCATACACGCTTCTGCGTGCCCTCCCAGTGATGCACAGAAATGCATTAAAACATGTATACACCTCTCAGCCACACACACACTACCCTTTTCCGTTATTGCTGGACGTGTGGAGCATGGCAGTGTGAGAGGAGAGTAGTCAGGGCTGGGCTGTGTTTATCTCTGAGGACATTCATTCTGCCTCTGCGCTACGAAGGCGGGTTCGAGTGTTTATTCCCTGCCTGTTTCACATGCGCCCGGGAGCCGCCGTCTCTCCATGGAAATGAACATAATGTCACAAAGCGCTGCGCGTAACAACCTCAGATGTACAATCAGACAAAATAACACAAGAGAAAATTACCTGCTTAAGTGAGAATCTGGCAACCTGGCCATTTTGTTAATAATCCACAAGGAAGGCTTGGGCGTGTTCCACTCAGATGCAAGCCTCAAAAAAACCCTTCAACCGACAGAGGATCAGCTGGCCTTGAGTCCTGTTCCTCCTCTTCACCCAGTCTAGGCAAACAAAAACATCATTAGGCAACATTTGTACCTTCACAAATTGCTGTACCTCACCCTAAAAACAAGCAAAAAATACCACCATCTACCAACAGCTTACTACACTACCACTTAAATATGTCCCTCAATAACCTGAACAAATCCACGCCTCTCCCAGTAGAACAAGCCACAGTCAAGTGCAAGAATATAAAATACATTGAGCGACTCCACCTGAAAACAAAATGGCCACCCCTAAGCATTCAGCAGGTCAGAATAGGCCAGCTGCACACTGGAGCCGGTAGTCCAATGGACCAACCTGGGGAGAGGGAGGTAGAACAGGAAGATGGAGGTGATGAGTCTTGAGAATGAGTTTACATGGCCTTGAGGGAAAACAGAAGGTAAAGTGAAAGGTGGAGAGAGGTGGGAGACATGGATGAGTGACAAGGATAACTCACAAAATAATTTCACAAACTTTCATTCATAATTTAATTTAAATTTGAAAGGACCTTCCAAAAAGCATGCATAAGACCGTCATGACATTGCATAACATTAGGCAGTCCTGTTAAACTGCTCCAGCACAATAGCAGCTGATATGCAGTGATATGAAAGTGAGAGGCAGGCATGCTGCTTCACCAGATGGGCCAGACCGTGGGGATTTTTCAGTGTTGTTGTCTTCCTGTTGGAGAAATACTTTTGTTCCTCTGCAATGTCAAAGACAGCACCACAGGGGGGAAGTTGGGTGAGGGGAAGGAGATTGATTCCCTCTGCAGCACTGCTGAAACTCTCCCATCCAATCAGGATGTGTTCTGTAACTCTGTCATCCAATCAGGGCATGTGCTGTAACTGTCCCATCCAATCAGGTTGTGCGCTGAAACTTTCCACATCCAATCAGGCTGTTTTTACACACTCTCCAGCACTGGGATTCTGCCACGCTGGGTAATGTTTGCTGCCCTGCCACATTGATTGAAGGCGCCACGGCCATGCTTCCATTTACAGCAGCAGTCTCAAAATCAGCGCCACGGAAAAACTGCTTCTGAAAAGGCCTACTGCACCCAAACTTACTGCCTGATTTTACTCTCATTTTCACTCATTTTCATAACTTATTATTATCTAAGTATGTAAATGACAAAAGTAGATATTATTTAGATAACTCCAGCAGAACTAATTTAGCAAATCCTGGAGCTGATTATGTGATAAAGAGCAGTGGCTGGAGCACAAACCGGCATACACACTGTCCTCCATGGCGTTGAGTTTGAGATCGCTGGTTTGGGGCCTTCGTTTATCAGAGCCCAGGTGGATGTGGGGTGTTTCCACAGTGGGGGGCCGGGGGGCTGTTTGGGAGTTGCTCTTTATTCCATGTGAAATGGATTTTGGAGGAGGAGGAGGAGGAGGAGGTTCTTTGTGTAAAATAAATGTATCTGAATCGACAGTCAGAATGGAGCAAAGAGGCACTTAAAGGCATACCAGCAGCATCAATATTTAGAAGATGCCAAAGATGTTAAAGCAGCCAAACCTTTTCTTCATTATATTACATGCATATAACAGATTCTTTCATTCAGAGCAACTTAAAGTGAATGAGAACAGAAGTGCATTCACCTGCTTAGTATGGACAATAGTGTGAGATTTGGCTAACAACATTCCCAGACCAGTATAGGCAATGCTGTCCATGAAGTACATACATTTTTCTTCTTGATTTGGCTCTATACTATGACTCCTATACTATAAGTGCTGTAATTCCTTGGTAAAACCAAGATGTATTAAAATACCGTTTAATACATGTACAGAGTCTGTACTTTAATCTCTTATGAATTGTTTGCTTACAGATCTAAAATTGTGGAGTACCAAGCCAAATTCAGAAAAAAATAGTTTTTGTCCCAAACATTAATGAGGACCGATTATAAAACATCACAGAAGCTCTTGTGCATGTATACTAACCAGTATTAAAAACCAAACCCTGAATCAAACAGTACATTCTAAATAAGTCTTAGTAAGGAAAATAAAAGCACCCTACTCAAAGCCATAAAATATCGTAACCTCAGTGTGTACCAGAATGCAGTTACATGGTTTTGAATTTCTTTCTGTTAATCTAAACTCCACTGAACTCTCTGACGATGCTGTGGGCCAAAACACTTCAGACTTTTTTAATGTTCAAATAAAACCTGCTATTTTTTTTTTTTTGTCCCAAAAACTTTTTCACCTTTAGTTGAATGCCTTGAAGCCTTTGTTCTTTATGCCAAAGACTAATTATATAAAACCAGAAGAGTGATGCGATCGGAAGGCAGCTCAGTGCTAATTAAACGGTCATTGGGTAGGATTCACTCCGTGACGTCCACCCATTTTGTTTCATTTCCAGTGTTTTTGTCACTCGGCTTTTGATAGGGCTTCCAAATTAATTTCGGTGTCCGGCTATACATAAGGTAGAAAATTGTTTTCCACGGACGGTTTGTCAGGGACAACCTTTTGTGTCTTTTTGAGGGCCTGTCTGGTTTTTAATTTCTTTCTCAGTCTCGGTGTCACAAGCAGACCTGTTTCTTCCTCTGCAGGAGAACCATCAGAGGGTCAACATCTTCTTTGATTACGCCAAGAAGTCCAAGAACACGGCCTGGTCCCACTTCCTGTCCATGCTGAACCGCCAGGACATGTTCACTGTGCACATGGTGAGCGCTGCTACCCCCCAAAACCCCAAAAATCTAATGTTCACCGTTCATGTAGTAACCCCAGTTACCCTTAGTATTGCTTCCCAGTAGTCTATATGTGAGGATAAATCTAACCTGGGGAGGGACTGTAGAGGACTTTGGTTCATAAAGGTGTGAGGGTACACTGGACCCTACAGGCTGAGACTAGTCATCTTTGCCCTGTCAGGCTGAACGGTGAGTTTAGGCCAGCCAGCGTCTGTCAGTTTACCATCCCTATCAACAAAGTGATTCTCTTAAATGTTTTGTGCTAGTAAATAGGATGATTTACTAAGAAATGAGATGAAATCTAGGGGTAGCCTGTAGTCTAGTGGCTAAGGTACATGACTGGGACCCCTGAGGATAGTGGCTCATACCCCAGTCCAGCCACAGCAAGAGCACCATTGCTGTTGGGCCCCTGGGCGAGGCCCTTAACCCCGCATTGTTCCCATGGGGGACTGGCCCTTGGTTAGCCCAAAAAACTAAGTGGCTTTGGATAAAAGCATAAGCTAAATTACAGTAATGTAATGGATGACTGGAACACAGTGAGAATAAAAAAAGCTTGAAGTGACAGTAGCAAGAAAAAACTCTCTGGGAAACATATCATATTTTGGGGTTTTTTTTTTTTTTTTTTTTTTTACAAATGATGTCATGAGGGAATAGTTCCCCACAGAGCCGAATTGTTCAACCATGCAGATTTCCCTTGAAAGCAGGGACATGGAGACTCAGGGTGTAACATAAGTTCCCCGTCTTTGGCAAGGTGATTTTGCTACCCTTTCATCATCCCACAGTACTCAACACACCCCCAAACGGAAATCTACATTCCCACACATACCCACACGTAAAGGATCTCAGAGTATGAGTGCTGATCTGGGATCACTATTGCCTTTAAGCTCACAATGGATGAGGTAAGCATATGGGTTGGGAAGGACTGATCTCAGATCAGCACTCGTACTGTAATGACTATAGCCCTGAGTGTGTGTGCCCTGGCTGGGAGGGTTGAGCAGGGGATGGAGGATAGCGTGACCCCTCTGCTCTTGCCGGACACCTCACTCTAATTAATCCGATGCGACAGAGGTCAGAATGCTGGGCCGTGCGGCTGAGGTCAGGACATGGAGAGACCAGGAGGGGCGCAGGTTAACCCCCCCATATGAAAAAACCCTGACCAGTACAAAGTGGCCGGGGGGGAGGGCTTTCTTCAGAGACCAAAAAGGGTTCGGCAATTTGCATTTATATTACCTCAGCGTTTCTGCGGTGAATTGAATGTGGAGGAGAGAAGGCCGGGAAAAATGAGGTTGTAGAAACGGTTGAAGATGATTTCCTGTAAACGCTGCCAGTTCTGTTTTATACTTTCGGTAATTACTTAGTTGAGATGCCCTTGGCTATTAGTTTATATAAGAAAGTCTGTATTCACAAAACACCTTGGAGTAGGAGTACTGATCTAGGAACAGGTTTTGTCCTGTACCTGGCAAATGGGCCAAGGTCAGAATTTTCATGTGGAACTCATCCTGGATCTGCTATATGGGGTCTGGCCAGTATTCCATCGCATAACGTTTGAATTAAGTTGTCATGTGATATTGTAAAACTGGCACTAAAATTGCTGAACATCACTGAAATAGCAGAACCACACGTTAACACCAAAAGAATACGCACAACCTCACAAAACGCATGTGCACATCAATGTGAGTGGATGTTTTTCTGGTCTTGTCTTTGTGTGTGGACAGTTTCAGGGTCATGTATGTTGACTGTAAATTAGCTCAGTTCTCATTGTGCCCAGTAGGTGGCACCACTCTCAATGATCTGTGAGAGGACGATACGAAACATTCTTGCTGAAAAAAGGTTGTAGCTTGATTGACTCACGCTAAGGCAGCACTGTATTATACTTTGACATAATCATATTGTAATATAGTGTATACACATTCATTTTAGAGAGATTTTTGGAATGAGCCATGCTCATTGCCACAGCTTCCACTTTAAAACTGGGAGAGTGCCAACATGCATGTGCTGTCCTCCAAAACTCGGGATGTGCTTTGCTATGTCTTTTCACAGTGCTGTTCTCAAATTGAGCTTGCACGGACACGATTCAGAGGAAGTAACTTAATTTGCAGCTCGGTGTAGGCAGGCTGTCGGGACAAGCTGTAGGGTTCCTGATGAGAGAACTAAATCATTGAAATAATTGTTGACTAAAAGAAAAAAAAACACCAATAACCATAAAATGAAGATGGCTTAACAAAATCTTCTGAAAAAGATCAATGTATATTTTGTTAATAAATGTTTCTTGGCTAAATAAAATTGTGTTCAAAAGGGGGAGGGGTGGTGGTATGAGAGAAGATAAGGTTGCTTTGAGTATGTAAAGAACTGATTTATCTCTGATAAATGGAGTAATGCTGTGGGGGCCTTTTGAATGTTGCATCCTGTTAAGAAGCACATAGAATCAGAATGCGGTTTTCAGAGTAGTGACCTGACCAATGGCCTTGGATTAAGCCCTGAGTAGTTGCTGACTGGCCAGCTGCCCCACAGGGCATAACGAAAGTGGCAATAGCCCCTGGGTGTCAGTCAGCAGATGGGCTATATTTAAAATATCGCACACTGTACTTTTGCCAGTAATGCTTTCCTAGTTTTGTGTGCATCGTTACATTTGCGGTTAATCCCTTGGTGACACTATTTCTCACGCAAACGCAGTGAAGTGTTACCAAAACATTGGCTCTGTCATTGTACTTCGGTAGTCAGTTGTGAATCTTCAAAACTGCAAATGTAAAATGGGAAATATTTAAAGGTCTGCTGTGTGCAATACCTCTGTGATTTTGGGAGGTATTACCTAAGACAGATTAATACAGCGCAGTGTTTTGGGTGGTTGTTGTTCAACACTAAAGAAAAAAATATATCCAAAAATGTGATTTGATTTAAAGTTTATGGTCCAGATTATTACAGCCTGAATGTATGAGCAGTATGAATGGAGCAGACTTTGTGATTCTCACAGGTGTGTTTTCCACAGCTCAGACCGAACTGAAGCGCTTTCCCTCTACGCTACATTGCTAACGTCACATACGATGTCTCAGAGCCCAGATGGTTGATTTCAGTATATCTCAAAACACTTGACACTTCAGCAGCTGGGCAGCTGGTGCTGCAGGACTGTCAGCTGTGTGTGACGGCTTCTCAGGGCCCGTTTGTTGAAGTGCAGCGCATGTGATCAGCGGTTTTAAGTGCTGTCCTTCAGAACTGATTGATTTGTTAGAAAACATTGGTTAAATCCTGAAAATTAGGTAGGTTTATTGCTTAGAACCAAACTGCTTTTGTATAAGACTGGCATGTGAGACTACACATGCACTAAATAAAAAAAATAAAAAATTAAAATGTTTTTCTGTTGTTTTTCCACTGCTCTGTACATGGTTTTTGCATTGCTGTGCAGGCACCCTTGACCTGAGTGACTTGCTAAGCTTTCTGTTAGCATAAAGCTGGATGTTTCCTCTCAGGCAGTTGAGGTGAAGTGTCTTGCTCAAGGTCACAAAACCACTGCCCACAAGTTGGACAGCCTTTGTGTAAAGCATTGGTTTCTGAGCTATAGTTTGCCTGTCTTGTTAATATTTTTGAATTAGCATTTCTATTTTAGATTTTTTTTTGTTCAATATTAATTCAACCATTTTCTCTTAAAGTGTTTATCTACCACTGCTTAATTGTGCTGTGTAGCTGGGATCATGAAGTCAATTGTGATCGTGTTTTTGTTTTTGAGATGAATCGTGCATAGTTTTTTTTTTTTTTTTTTTAATTGCTTGAGAATCATTGAATCCAGTCAGCACCATTATGGCTGAATGTATTCATCCTTACTGTATGTCCATTACAATTTTAAAGGGATTATATTACAGACATTTTCACAAATGGCTTGTTTTTTTAGCAATAATGCAGCTTGCATTTCACGAGCATTGTGGAAAAACAAATTAATCAACGTAGTGACTCACCACCATTTTAAAGGACGTCCACATTTGCCAAACCCAGTTGCCATGGCAGTAGCCAATAGGTTCCAGCTGTATGAAACAAGGGGAAAACGCTGGGATGTCCTTGACTTTTTCAAATCCTTCTGTATTGTTCAGATGTTGTAAAATCAATGAAGGACGAACATAACACATGCCTGACATAAAGAGTTCTAAGCTTTCATTTTGTTGCAGCGTACGCTCTTCCCCCCTTGATCTCCTTGGACGCTTTTTGCTTTTCAGAGAATTGAATGAACCGGAAGCATAGGTGGCAGTGCTCTGTGAAACCCGAACTGCGGTTGTGCTGTGCAGCTAAACTGAACTCTTGCTATTGAAAAGGAGAGCTTCAGCGACTGGCCAAACATTCCATGTCTTTGATTCCTTGGTTTGATCCTTGTTGCCTCTTTCAGGGGGCAGAGGTGTGGGGAGAGAGGGGTAACCTTTGACCTTTAACCTTTCACCCTCTGACATGTTGTTTGTTCTCTCAGGCGGCGAGGATTATCGCCAAGCTGGCTGCGTGGGGTCGAGAGCTGATGGAGGGAAGTGATCTGAACTACTACTTCAACTGGATCAAAACCCAGCTGAGCTCACAGGTTTGTGTTTATCCGTCCCCTGATCCCATTAAGATTATTTGACCTTTTGACTGTGACCCCTTGACTGGCGCTGCACTATGTGCCGCAGTTGTTTCCAATCTGCCTTCACCTTCATCTCAGATGAGTGACAGCTGCAGTGAATCTGGCTGAGTAAGGCATTGTATTCAAGTGTGTCATCTCTGCTTTAGTTTTAGGACAGGACATTTAGCTTTCTCCATGATATGGCTTTCAGGAAGTGATGCTCTTTCTGCCATCTGCAATACAGAATCTACAGCACTGGGAAAAAATATCTCTAATCTTATTTTATTCTCTCCCTGGTTTTTGTGCGGAGTGGTTTTATTTTTTCATTTTGTTGCTCTAACCTGTCAGACTGAAAAAGTTTCTTCACCTTCAGGATATTAGCAGTGTAAAACAGCGTGTCTGGCGTTGGCTCCATGTTGGTGCTCTTGTCCTCTTTGCCTCTCTTCTTTACCTTTTCCCCAGTTTCTTCCTCCCATGTTCAACCCTCCAGTGGGCTGAATGAGTGGGCTGAAGCTGCAGCTATTCTCTGAGGGTCCAGGAGTGCATACCGCTGTGTGTGTGTGTGTGTGTGTGTGTGTGTGGGTGTGTGCATGTGGGTGTGTTTATGTGCGTATGTGTGTGTTGTGTTTGTGCCTGTGTTTGTGCACGTGTGTGTGTATGTGTGTGCTTATGTGTGTTTGTATGTGTGTGCATATGTGTTTGTGTGCGTGTGTGTATGTGCGAGTGTGTGTGTGCATGTGTGTGTTTGTGCACATGTGTGCACTTGTGTGTGTGTGTGCATGTGTGTGTGTGTGTGTTTGTGTGCATGTGTGTGTGTTTATGTGCGTATGTGTGTATGTGTGTGTGTGCGTGTGTGTGTATGTGTGTGCTTATGTGTGTTTGTATGTGTGTGCATATGTGTTTGTGTGCGCTTATGTACGTGTGTGTGTGTGCATGTGTGTGTGTGTGCACGTGTGTGCACTTTTGTGTGTGTGTGTGTGTGTATGTGTGCGCTTATGTACGTGTGTGTGTGTGCGCGTGTGTGTGTGTGTGTGTATGTGTGCGCTTATGTACGTGTGTGTGTGTGCATGTGTGTTTGTGCATGCATGCATGTTTGTGTGCGTGTGTATTTGGTCATGGAGGAAAGGGTGTGTCTGTGGTTGATTCGTTGAGTGTGTGTGTGTTTGTGTGAATTTGATTGAGTTTGCTGGGTGTGCACGCGTGTGTGTGAGTGTGTTTAAATGTGGGTGTGTGTATGGTTTTGTTTGTGGGCACATTAGACAGCTGTATATCATTTCCTGCCTGCTGAATAGCTGCAGTGGAGTGGGCAGGGGAAGCATCTTTACATAGGAATGAATGCACGTCACAGAGAGAAACAAGCCTACTGTCTGTGTGCCTGCTTGTGAATGTGCGTGTTGATGTGAGCAAGGCTAAGGTACATGTCAGAGGGAGGTGTGTGTGTGTGTGTGTGTGTGTGTGTGTGTGTGTGTGTGTGTGTGTGTGTGTGTGTGTGTGGGTGTGTGTGAGAGAGAGAGAGAGAGAGAGAGAGAGAGACAGACAGAGACATTTCACAATCACTAGGGCTGTCCCCAAAAACATCTTCCTTAAATGTGTGCATGTGATAATAATAATAATAATACATTTTTCATTAATTACTAAAATCCATAAGCAATATTCACATGCAATATTCAGGGTTGTAATACGTGTTATGTCCACAAGAGGGCAAATGCAAGTGTCAAGGTGAGAAGCAAGCATGGTCCACTGTGTTCTAGCAATGCTTTTGATTAGGCTACATAATATGCAGCACTGAAGACTGCACAATGTAAAATTTTTCCTTTTTAAATCTTGAGGCACTGGAAATAGCATAACGCAAATTCAAGGAAAATACTCTGGTGCTTTGAAGGCTGATTTTTCCATTTGAATTTTGAAATTCAAATTATGTAAAAATTGTGAAGTTCTTTCTTGGAGTCAAACAAATAATGGTGCTCTACATAATTGTTTAAAAATGTATATTTTATATGAGTTTAGTGTGTGCATGCGTATGTGCGTGCGTGGGAGAGAAAGAGAGAGAGAGAAACAGACTGAAGTGCCTTTGTTCAGAGTTGCTCCTCTTGGGATTTTCTCTGGCAGTTGGTCTGGCCTGAACAATGTTCTACCCAGACGCCACTTCTATACGACTCCCCTGTTATGCCACCAAAATGAAACGTTACTCACGTTTATTTTCACCCCAAACTTCTTTATCTGTTGTTAGAAACTGCGTGCAGCAGGTCCAGAAACAGCCAGCGTGTCACACAGTGAGGTAAGCACGTGGCACTGCCTCACGGCCTCCAGTGTACCTCCTCTCCATCTATTTCTTGGGGACTGAAAGGGCTTGCAGTTTGAAAATTTGCAGCGTGCTCCTCTGAAATCTCTGCACTTGAGCTTTGGCCTTGGTGGTGGGTCTTTTGTACTTCTGAAATGCGTGTGCTTAAGCAAATTTCAACAATGCACTGAAATGTCCACATCTTTTTCTTTTTCCTTTTTTCTTCACTAGCCTCTTATAAATCCACTGAATCTTTGATAATGGATTGACAGAACTCAGTACTAACTCTTTTTGTGGAAATAACTTCGTTTTTTTTCTTCACTCTTCTGTCCCTCCGTCTCCTCCCCTGTTCTCATTTCCTGGAACTCTCTCTTTGTTGTGGAACTCTCTGCGTGCGCCGGAACTTTCTGCATGTTCTGGAACTCTCCGCGTGTTCGCCTGCGATGCTCTCCTACTCTTGTGCTGCAGCTGTTTCTTGCCTGATTAATGCATTCTCCTCAGGGTTATCTTTGCTAAACCCTTTCTCTAATGTTTTCTGCTTGTCTTCTGTCATGGTGATGCCTGGCTTTGTTCTGCGACTGTCATGTAAGATGCTTTTGACTGAAATGAAGGAGTATGTGCTGTTCTTAATTACAGTGCAGATCAGAGGATCTCAAACTCTGTCATGGAGAGGCACTCTGTTTGCTGGTGTTCATCCCTCCTGTGTTGTAATGAGCTTCTGATTGCTCAGAATTAGATGCTCAATTTTATCTGTAAAATCAGCATGGTCCAAGTTATTGAAAATTAGGACACCTGGCCACTGAAACCAAACCATTTCTAGGGAATATATTTAATGGCAGCAAAGGACAACAAGCCAAACCTGCTCTGCATTAATAATAAAATTACCACACATCTTAAGCACATGCTTTAAACAACTTTAATTCATCAATAAATTAGCTGTAAGAAAAAACCAGCATACACATTGCATCCCAAGAGCTGAGTTTGAGAAACTCTGCTGTAAATGATGTGGTCTTGAGCTGTGTTGGAAAATGCAAAGACACAGGCGCCGTATTGACTCAGGTTCTCACACAGGTAAGTGGCGACAGTATGCAGGTACAGGTGAATGTAGAGCTGTCCCGTCTGCCTTGAGTCTCACCTCCCACCATAGAGCTGGTCATAATAATAATAATAATAAAAAAACATTTTTTATGGTGCATAAAATAAAGAACAGTCAGAACATTCCATGAATTCCAGTTTGAGGAACATGGCTTCTCTCAGTAGAGACATTCCCATGGAGATCCTCTGCCCTGGAAGCCAGAGGCTGTGCCGTGATAATTAGCTCAGGCAAGGAGCCCCTGTTAATGAGCCCATTTTGTGGAGGCCAAAAAAATGTCAAACATGTCCAGGTTTTGGCTGTAGGTACAGCCCCCCCAAAGCCCCTGGAAGCCTCCCTCCAGAATTCACCCTCTGAAATTGTTACGCTCTTTCTGCTGCGGGCCCCGCTGTGGTTTTTGTGCCTGAATTTGGCTCCTTTCTTACTCTCTGCATCCATGGATCCTCTATATTACAATTTCACTTTTATACTGTGCTCTTAAGAACAATGCATACAATGTATAATTTTGTGTAGCCCCCTTCAAGATGCAACCAGATATTTAGATTTTCAGTGCCATTGAATGCATGAGGCCATTTTAATGCAAAAAAACTTGTTCAATTGGCAAATGTAAATTCAGCTATAAATTCATAATATGTTTCTGCCTCTGTACCTTCAAATAGTTATTTTTCTATATTTTGTTATATTATGTTAATTGCATTGATTAATTCGGCTAAACAAGAATGTTTTTTTTCTGGAAAGAGACCCATCAGGTTTGGGGTGTTGAAAGCCTTTCTAAAGAGCAAGGTCACACACAGCTCTGAGGGTCCTTAAGGACACCATTTGATACATCAATTACAATGTGCCAAATCAAAAAAGCCAAATAATGACCCTAGTTATATAATTAAAACCCGAAGGGGTCCTAATTACTAGGCCAGTGATACATAAAATGGCACATAATGTGCCATTATGCTATATTAAAATCTTCATGCAGAGCTCTCAAAAATTCTTATTGTGTATAAAACAAATTGTGGCCAGGTTATACACTTGCTTGACTGACACACTGTTCAGTCATATTTGTTTTGTGCTTTTATTTATTCGTTTGCTTCTTTTTTTGGTGGTGAGGGTCCACTCAGACTCAGGCTGACTGGATAGTGAGAGATTGTATTGAGAGACAGGCTGACTAACTAATTTCAGTGAGAGTCTGCTCTCTGACTGGCTGTTTGTCATAAGAGCCTTCTCTCACTGGCTGATTGCGGCAGCAGGCTGCTCTCGTTGGTTCATTACAGCGAGAGTCTGCTCCCTGACTCGGTGATACCAGTAAGAGATAGACAGCTTGGGTACTTTCAGACCTAGTTTATTATAACAACAGTTTCATCGGTTTGGAACTATAAATGATAGCTCTAACTATGACACAGTCCCACAAGGATGCAGAAAAAAAAATAACACAGACCACACTTTCTGCCTTTATAACTTAATCTGGTGGTTCTGTATTTTCTGTCCATCAGATGTTGTATCGTGTTGTATGAAAGCACATTCAGACTCAATTGCAATATTAACTGCACCAAAAGCACAGCAAAAATGGAGTATTTGCCTTCCTTCAGCTATCCTGTCCTTAACAGATGCTCCTAGTGAATCCTATCCAAAAGAACACAGTTGTCTACTCCACAGATGGTTGCAACACTTTCTCATTATTTTCCATTTGCTTTTCAGTCAGCTGATGAAAGCGCAAAGTAACACACAGGGACAGCAAGAGCATAGCAAGTAGGACAGCTCCACAGCAGGTAGACTAAAGTAGTGATCATTGCTTCATTTTCTAGTTAATTCAGGCTTGTCTTAATATTCCTGGAGTAACATTAAGTTATCCTGTGATTTCTAAACAGTGGGCAGGATTGTTTTGGTTATTTTTGATGGTGCACTAGGAATACAAATTAGCCCAGGTTCACATGGTCTGAAAGTTCCCTCTCTCTCTCTCTCGCTCTCTCTCATGTGTGTCTTTCTATAATATTTGCCACCTCCTTCCTTCCACGAATCTGTGTGAAATGTTACTCATACAATGGGCATTTTAAAACCATGCTTTATGCTGACAATAAGATTGGGCAGAATTCAATGAAAGACTTAAAAACGCAAATTAGAGCAGTCATTTTTGTAGTTTATTTGGTAGATTATATTTTAAAGGATACAAGTAAGCACTTCCTTAAGACTCTCTTGTTTTAGTTTTAAAACAGAATATTGTCTACCCTGAAAGAGGCTTAAAGTCGGTTTTGACTGAATCGCCCTTATGGAGGCTGTGCTGGTTTAATCGAATCATGGTCTTTGTGGTCCTGGGTCTCGCCGTTGGCCTGGAAGGTCGGACTGACGCTCTGTGTGCTCCTGTCTCTCAGAGCTCGCAGTATGTGCAGTGTGTGGCCGGCTGCCTCCAGCTGATGCTGAGGATCCATGAATACAGGTTCGCCTGGGTGGAGGCTGACGGAGTCAACTGGTGAGCTTGCGTAACGTTAACCAGCATTTACATTTCATATTTATCCACAACAATTTACAGTATTCAGTTTATTGAGTTTTTAATCATAGTTACAAAACTGTGTTTTTTAAAGTTTTTTTTTCCTCCATGTCTCTGGACTTGGGAAAACATGGAGTCGTAATATTGACTCCTGTGACTGAAATAATACTGAAGTGTCAATTTTCAGACTTGGATTTCTGTGCAAGACAATTTTCAGATTACTGTATTTGAAATGTAAGGATGAAAAATGTAAGGATTAGTAAGTAAGTGTCAGTGGGTCAGTAATATGGGGTTTGTCAGTGCTGGTGTGTATTGTGTTTTTGCAGCATCACGGCCGTCCTCAGCAGTAAGTGTGGATTCCAGCTCCAGTATCAGATGATCTTCTGTATCTGGCTGTTGGCCTTCAGCCCCCAACTGTGCGAGAGCCTGAGGAGGTACAACGTGGTGCCCGCCCTCTCCGACATCCTGCAGGAGTCCGTCAAGGAGAAAGTCACCAGGATCATCCTGGCCGCATTCAGGGGTGTGTGTGTGTGTGTGTGTTTGTGTGTGCGACTGTGTGTGCGTGCATGCGTGCGTGGATGTGTTTGTGTGTTTGCATGTGAGAGAGTGCAAGAGAATGTATTTGTGTGAATATGTGCATGTATGAGTGTGCATTCCTGTATGTCCTTATACCTAAATGCAGTATTTGTGTGGAAGTGGTGCATGTTATCCCCAAGACAAGCAGCTCTTACATGTGTAAGGCAGGAGAAAAACATTTTGGGTAAAACATTTCTTTGAAAGTAGATGATTTATCATAAGTTTTGGTTAGGGCTGTGTTCTGTGGTGGAAGTGATGTACCCTACAGTGCACTGACAGGGCCTAGCCGGGATAACTCACAGGAGACATCTACGCATGCAAAACTGGGCACTTTACTGAGAGATAGGGTGATGTGTGGTCGTGTGGATATTGTGATTGGTGGTCACTAGCGCTGATCGATTAACCAAAACTTATTTTTGTTTTTGATTGTGGAAAGGCTAATTGTTCAGACTTGATCAGTTTTTTAAACTGCATTCATTTAGTTATGATTAATTCAGTTCTCAGATTTCACAGTTTTCTGACACCCCTATCCTTACCGTCAGACAAACACTCTTTGGTACGGAGCTTCCCCTATTAAACCAGTCATTACAACCAAGGGAAGATTAATCCTGACCTTTGGAAATTCCAAAAATGTAAAACCAAAGAAACACAGCAATCAGTGCTACCAGGAAAGCATATATGGAGGAACAGAGCTACAGATGGCTCTGAAAGTGAAGTGTACCACACACACACACACCTCAAATCAAACTGTAGGCTTAGCTCAGTGACAGCAGATTTTTCCACTAGAGAAAAATCGGCTGGCACTCGTATGAATACACCCCTCCGTGCAGAATTTGCTCTGGTAATTCTTCCTGCACTTGAGCTAATTTGGGTTCACATCTGCACTTGTCAAAAGGCATTGTCCACATAATCACTTTCTGTCTAAATTTGTTAATTGCACGAGAGGTTTAATTGGGTGATAGCATGCATATCACCTAATTAGGGCCTATTTGAAGCAGTGGAGAGCAGTAATGACTTCCACTCTTTCCTTATGGAAGGGGGGTGACGTAAGATGTTCACATCTTAACTGCGCCCTGTGTTTGTATTCAGAACCTAGCGCTGCATAATCTGTCTCTCTACAGGTGACATGAAAGCACTGATGATCACTGGCTTTTTGTGAATGGACTCATGTAGTGAAAACTCAGCTTGTGTGCTGCAAAGATTTACATTTTTTTAGATTTATTTAATAGTTCGAGAGGCAGTTATACTGTGAATTGGGGGTACATTAGGTGTTATCGTCAAAGATTGAGTTGTTGAGAAAACTCCCCATTGCGATGTTTTAGTAGTTGTATGGTATTTCTAGGCAAAGCAAAGTTTCATTTGATGTGATCTTGGCTTGTAGACTTGGCCAGTATTCTTTAAAGTTCTGCAGATCAAGTAAGATACCCGCTGTCTTTGTTTCAGTCATCTATGATGTTAGGTTTGCAGCAGGAGGGTGCAGTCAGGATGCTCACTGGAGCAATAAAGCTGGAGAATAGGGATCTCGGTTATTACAACCAACCTCGGCCTCCACGCACGCACGCACGCACGCACGCACGCACGCACACACACATACACACCTCATCCTGACAACAGTACACACCCTGCTTTTGATGTGATAATCAAAAACCATGTCATTAATCAGTCACAGTTACAGTTAAATCAAATTGTAGTGGGGCAGCAGCATAGTGGAACTCAGAGGTGCTGGATTCGATTCCCAGGTAGGAAACTGGCACTGTACCCTTGAGCAGGGTTCCTAACTCGGATTTCTTCAATAAATATCCTGCTGACAATGGGGAACGTGTAGAAATGTGTTAAAAAAAAAAAAAGTTGACCTGGATAATAGTGTCTGCTAAATGCTTCAATGTAAATCTGATCACGTCATAACAAGGGCGCTTGACTCACAGTTTATGATGTCTGTTCTTCAGCCATGCACTACCATCTGCAAAACAGGGAAGAAGTTACAGTCCCATAATTCCCATATTTCATTAAATGTTTCAGAAAAGTGACACTGATTCCACTCCCTCCCATGAAATATAAACGTCTGAAAAAGAATAGCTCATGATGAGATAAAGGAAATGCGCAGAAGCGATTGCGTGTGGAGCCGGAGCCGGAGCCGGCGCTGGGGCTGGGAATCACCCTGACCATCTGGAGCTTTTCTGCAGCCTCGGGGGTCCTGGGTGGCTACCGCACGTCAACAATTAAGCCGCTCCCTCCCCTTCTGGCTTCAGAGCGGTGGTGTCACACTTCAGTGCTGGAGGGCCGCAGTGCGCTTTGCCTGTGAAGGTCTAAATTGGATGCTGATTCTAATGGGACACCACAAACATTTTAAGACACTGCAGCCCTCCAGGACATGAGTTTGACACTTTGTTCTTCTTTGAAAGTACCATAACAAAAAATCTTAGCCGTTTGTCCGTGAACAGATGCAGGTCGCAATGTGCAAAATTGCTTTTTCTGTGTCTAGCGTAGATTCATTCCTGGCATCGGGTCGTGGTTTTTAACGTCAAAGTCGCCATAGAAACTGCGATTTTCTGCCAGCTTTAACTCGGTGAGACTCATGTCTCGCAGTTTGGAGGCAGAACAGAGGTGTGTGTCTTGTCACAGATGCTACCGTGTTAATGACCAAAATATTTACTCTACCATGAGCTGAATCAACGGGAGGCCCGCTGACCTTCAGCTACAAGAGACATTGATGTAATGCATATTCAGATCTACCAGTAACTTTGAATAGAAAAACAATATTCCCATTGCACGTTTGAATTGAGGTAAATTTGCTTTCTAGCCGTTTTACACGGCTTTATTTTCAGTCTGGTGGCATCCTGTGACTGTTGGAGCTTGTTAACCGTTATAGCCAGAAAGTCGTTTGTCTTTCTGTCTTGAGACGTACAGCGCTGCTTACCGCATGCATTATCCATTCATCGTTAACAGGATGTCTTTCAAACTAAAGTCGAGATGATAGATGATTGCCATCGTCGTGATGTCGTTAATGTGTCTGATCGCGTTCGTGGTGGCGTTAAATAATGTCTTAAGAGTTGACGTTGAAAGTTCTGACCGTGAAATTAAAAAGAATAAAGCTTCTTTGTTAATCCGAAGACTTTCTAGACTTGTGCACGTATTCGTGTCTACTGTTCCAGCAGTTCTGAAGTGGAAGAAATTCAATGCTTAATGTAGATGTTGGTTATAGAAGTTTTGATAAAAGAACGTGTGATTTATGGTATGTAGATTATTGAAACCTTTATTTTGAATTCTGAGCTCAGCTTTATCCCGGATGACTCTGAAGTCTAAACCTTATTGCTAACTGCTCTTAGCCTCATTTTAGACCACTCTGAGCCTCATTGTAATTTGCTTTAAGCCTCATTCCTGATCAAACTCTAACCACTCCAAGTCTTACTCCAGAGAGATCTCAGAGATTTTCATTGCCTTGCGATAATGTTGACCACTTGTAAGGGTTAGGCTGTCCTAACTATTGCATGCAAAGACTTTTGTGGTGAGTATCAGCGGGCAAATAAATATACTAAATTGAAATCCACCCTATTGTAATTGATGATGTAGAGGTTGGAGTTCATTGTGCCTGCTAGAAAAATGTTCACAGTGATTGTGGTTTCAGAGAATAATTTCCATTCAGTTGGATAAACGAGTAAAATTTGCATTTTGATTTTCAAAGACTTCATTATTTTCTTTTTTTTTTTGTTATGTATGCCATTGAGGTTTACTGCATAGCAAGTCTATGTGAATGAAAACTATCCACTGATGTTTTGAAATTTGCACTTTCCACTTTGCATATTGCAAAGGGATCATTTTCAGCTGACAGCCAAAACACTCTCTCTCTCGCACAACATTTTAAATGAATCTATTTAGACAGACCTTCTGGGTAGCCTGTGGAGTCCGATCACCTCTGTGCTTTGTGGTCTGTGTCTTTAATGGCTGCCTTCCTCACCTAAGCGACACTGTACTTGTCTGAAGTGCATGAATGTCAGTGTAATGTCTGAAGCTCCATGTAGAGGTCTCTCCAAGCCAGCGGAACAGTAATTGTTTTTGTGTTTCATGACAGGCCAGTTGGGCACTTTTGTCTTCATATTTTTTTTTTGCCTGCTGACATTTGTCAGAGAGAGAAGGTTTAACATTTCTCAAGTTTACATACAGCTCGGTTCTTGTACCAGTAGATAAGTCTTACCTGGTGAGATTTTACCAGTTGCATTGGTTAAGGCTTTTGTGAGGCCTTCAACTCATGGAAGATTTCAATACAGGGGGGAAGATGGGAATGAAATAAATAATTGTCTCGTGATCCAGTCCCCGAAAAGTGTGTTTTGCAAACATATGTTTTTTTGTTCTGGCTCTGTCAAATAATGTGTAAAAACAAAATGTAGGTTTTTTTTGGCTTTTGAGTGAGGTTGGTCATACGATCCATCTGTATGATAGAAGTTTTTTTCCAAGCAGTTTGATTTGTGCTCTGGCCCTTCTTTATCTCAAATAGATTCGATTTAAAGATAAATAAATGGTATGCATTTTTCAAGGGGTTCAGATTTCAGATTCCGAGTTGGGTGGTCATGGGATGTGTCTGTGTCTGTAGGACCTCCTGGTCGGTGGAGGTAGCACATGTTTGGAGTTTGACTTTAGTGGTTTATGACACAGAACAAAGACTTTTCAGCTGTTTTGGGTTGGAGTTCAGAGGTCATATGATCTGTGTCTCTGCAGAACCTCCTGGAGAAGTCTGCGGAGAGAGAGACGAAGCAGGAGTATGCTCTGGCCATGATCCAGTGCAAGGTGCTGAAGCAGCTGGAGAACCTGGAGCAGCAGAAGTATGACGATGAGGACATCTCGGACGACATTTCCTTCCTCCTGGAGCGACTGGGCGAGAGTGTGCAGGACCTCAGGTGAGAGACCAACACGTTTGTACAGGAGTGTTTGAGATCTGATACATTTGTACAGGAGAGTGGAAGATAGAAGTCATTTTATACAGGTGCATGTATGGTCCAGCTCCTTTCAGATGGTCTTGTGTATGATCCAACACCATTTTGACAGGTGTGTGTATGATTTGAATTGTTTTAAACAGGATTCAATGAGATCTGACTTGTTGTCGATCAGTTCATATGGTATTTGACCCGATTTGCAAACAATTAAAGAATGATCCGGATTCAGACAACACTTTATCTAAACTGTAACCTAGTGGCACTTTTTTGTCTGTTACAGTCTCAGTATTGTATATACAGTTAGGCATTTAGCCGTAGATATCGCTCTTATTCCCATAAGAGTGTGCTAAGATACCAAATTTACTTAAGTTAGTGCATGCACAGTTTGACATGGTAATTTGGGTGAATACTGAGCTCTCCAAATTGCGTTTGTCAAGACGAAAAATGGATTAAAGTGGAATTGGATTGAGACGATGATAAGGGCAAATGCTGATTGAGTCCAGGCCAGTGTGTGGTCAGCCTGCTCCAAGGAAACATTTATTTTTTTCTTATGACTCAGTATCCTTGAAATTAAAAACTGCAGTATAATATGACAAGTATTGTAATTACATAATGGTTTTCAATGGCCTCAAATGTCAGCACCTTTATTTCTTCCAGATATATACAGCAAGGAGAAATAATAAAAGGAAGCACCATTATTGTTTTATCCTGAAGTAAATAAATAAGGATTCTGTACATGTGATCCTTATCATTGTCCATTAATATAATTACTAATTCGTCTCTGCTGTGAAAGACATGTAAAAATTTTACCTACAAATGTTTTAATATCTGATTTCCTAAGGCAATCACAGATCTGACACATTTTAAAAGAGGTCATCAGCTGATGCCCAACTTGCAGGTTTATTTTTTTAAGAAACAGTAAGATTATGTGTAATGAGATGGTAAGACAGAGGAGGCAGTGTTTTTTTTTTAATTGTGTTGAACAAACAAAATGGGGGCAATCCGGTAGACTTGACAGGTATGATGGGAATCTGGAACTGTAATAAGGCAACATAAAAGAATTAGCATTCCAGTTCAGTCAAGTGTTCATGATCCCAGTCCAGGTAATGTCCCTGTCTGAGCCAGTTTAGCATCTGCTTTTATTTGTAAAAGTTGTATTTTACATAGATTTCCTTTTTGTTGACGGGTAACATTCGAACATCTTGGGAGCACATAGAGAGAGCCAGGAGGTTTTTCTTTCTGCAGTAGCGTCCTTACATGGAGCCGGGCCTTCTCAAGTGTCTCAGTATTCCACCAGAAACACTTCAAAACTTACATAAACAGCAAATATAGATGGAAGCTGCTAGCTAGTGAGATATTGGACCATTCTTTGAGAAGGAAAGAACAGGGGTTCTAATTCTTTTGGAGGTGCCCCGTTCAGGATGGTCTGTTCTGAAAGAACTCCTATTAGCTTAGCTTAAACATAACCCAATATGGTTTGGTGTTTCCAGTATTTTGTGGACCATTTGTCCACAGAACAGTCATATACATAGGGAGTTTTCAGTGTTTTATTGGGTATCCTGCAAACAGATCATGTATTCCCTCTTTGAAGTATGGTAAAGAGTTTTGCATGTCCGAATGATTCCGCATAAATTGGTGGTGTTAATTTCGTGTTCTGGTTGTGACAGTAGTTCCTTCTCTTTTCCCCCATCCCCCCATGTTCCAGCTCGTTTGATGAGTACAGCTCGGAGCTGAAATCCGGAAGGCTGGAGTGGAGCCCCGTCCACAAGTCAGAGAAGTTCTGGCGTGAAAATGCTGTTCGCCTCAACGAGAAGAACTACGAGCTCCTCAAGTAAGCGAGAGAGAAGTGGTCCTGGTTGTAGTACACAGAAGCAGTTGCATGGCCGTTACCTGGGGCTGTGCTTCTGGGTATGAACAGTAGAACTTCAGAGATACGAACGCATAAGGACTGGAGGTCATTCATAGCTCTGAAATCCTCTTAACTTAGAGAGAAACATTGGAAGACACCAGTTTAAAGAATTGATTGGTGTCTCTTAATTATGCATCTGAAGTTAGTTGTTTAGCAGTTGTTGTTCCTTGTTTTCATGATAGGCAGCTAAGTTTGTGTCAGCTTTCAAAACAATACACATAATTTCATGTGAGCTGCTGTCTTAATGTCTTTTTGCTTGTAATGGGGAGTCCTGATGGACTCACTTTAATAATGATAATCATTCTCTTCTCGACAGTGATGTTCTGTCTATCTCTGTTCATCTGGGGTGAGTGGGAACACTGGGCCCTGAGGGATTCGTTGTTTATGCAGTAACGTGATTGAACCTGTACATTACATTACAGTGATTTAGCCGACGCCTTCGTCCTGAGTGACTTAAACAGCTTCGGTTTGCACAATCTGTTCCTTCATACATCTGGCCGTGAAGTGCCGTGCTTAAGCATACAATGGAAGAGAACTGAACCTGCGGCCTCTGAGATACAAGCCCAGCTCCGAGTTGCAAGCCCTAACCATTTAATTAGATGGCTAGCACTAGATTTGTCCCTGTGGTGGAAGGCTCTGTCCTGACCTAGTCACCTGCAGCAAGTGTCCCGGTTGTATTGACCGTGTATTTTGGTTTGCTTCCCACCACAGGATCCTGACCAAGCTGCTGGAGGTGTCGGACGACCCTCAGGTCATCGCCGTGGCTGCGCATGACGTGGGCGAATATGTGAGGCACTATCCTCGAGGGAAAAGGTAGGGACCTCTGCCTGTAACTCAAGGGTCACTGAGGGTCCACCCAAATGGACTTCTTGCTTGAAATCAGTACCCACATGACTCTCCCAAATTAAAGTCTGCTTGTCATGCTACACATATTTCCGTTTAGACCTGTTGTTGACAGATGAAAAACTAACGCTGTCCGTCTTGTGTGCTCAAAAATGAAAAATGTATTGACTAGAAGTTGAAACGAAAAGAGAAAATACATATGTCAAAGGAACTCTCACCTTGAATACTGCACATAATACCTCAGAAACGGCCTTTTGATTTGTATCTAGGGGAGGTGCATATTATAGTGAGTAGGTAATTTGTTGTGAAATTGTGGATTTATGTGATAATCTGAAGGCTGCTGGATTTGTCTCTCTTCCTGGCCAGTGTGTAGGTCAGCATGGCCACACAGTCATGGGGATGATAATGAACTGCAGTCTTTGGCTCTGTACAGGACAACAGATAAAGAATAAAGAGCCAAAAGAGATGGACAGGTATAGACAGGGATGGTGGATGAGAGAGAGAGAGAGAGAGAGAGAGAGAGAGAGAGAGAGAGAGGGAGAGAGATGGACAGAGCCAGAGGATAGAGGGCAATAGAGAGGCCAAGAGACGACTGGACACAGACTCAGAGAGTAATAAGCAGAAAGCATGAATGAGGGACAGGACAATGCAAACCGCTTAAGTATGGTCACTGATAGAAAATTAAGAAGAACCTTGACAATGTACAGACTCAATGAGCACAACCTGGCAGACACTGGCAGACCTGGCTGCCCACGGAGGACAGATACTGCATTCAGGAAACGGTGGCAACAGCTCAACTTCCTCTCACACAAATATGAACTCATATTTCCACAAATGTGTCCCATATTACAAACCCTGAGGGACTTGGAGCAGCTATTATCATATTGGGTGAATTGTGTTAATCGCTGTTGCTTTTTAAATTTGTTCACTACTTTTATTGTAGATTACGATTGCATTTTATTTTTGTAAATTGTGCTTTGGCAATGTAAGAATTTGCTTTTGTCATGCATATAAATAACTTTCAATTGGGAGGGAAACAGAAAGCAAGAAAGAGAAATAGTTAGGCAGACAGAGAGGGGAAGAGAGAAGCATGTACAGCAGAGACGGGGCTGGGGGGGTCACATGAATAGACAAGGAGGGAGTTGGAGAGAGACAGACACATTCAGACAAAAAGATAGATAGCCACACCTACAGAAAAGAAGAGCGATGGATGGACGCATTTGCAGAGGGAGGTAGGGAGAGACCCTGCTGACACTGCAGAGTGCCTCTCCCAGGTGTGAATCCCTCATTACGCAGACTGGCGTAACTGAGCTGTCTGAGTGGGTGAATGGCGAGCAGCGAGGATGCTGGGGACTGGCAGCGGTGTGAATTTACTCAAGGTCTTTACCCGCTCATTTGGGGTTATCGCTGCCCTTGTGCACTCTTGTTTGTGCCGGGCCTTTTACCGATGGAAAGGTCAGAATCATTTGAGTGCTACACTTTGAGATCGAGAGCGATTTCATGGTCATTTTCCCCTTACGCCCCCCAACGCACTCCCCAACACCCTTACTCTCCTAGACTGAGCTCTGAAACACACTTGGAACACACATGTAATGCACTGGTAATGTAATTTCTAAGCACTGGTAATGTAATTTCTCTGGCTATCACTTTCTCCACTTACAAGACACAAGTGTGTTCTGTTATGCAATGTAATGAACAGATTTAGAAAAAATTCAAAAATTTGAGAGTGAGCATTCATTAGGAGGGAGATTATTGAATAATTTAAAAATGTCTTAGAAATTTGATGTCTTCCAATTTTTGCCATATATTTTTTGTTCATAAATTGTTAAAAAACATATGTATTGCCTAGACATTTTTTAAATCCCGATGGTGAAACACCCAGGTTACCCTTGCACGATAGGATTACTTGTTTCGATGTGATGTTTTCCTTACCTCTGAGGGACCCGGTGTCCTGTGACAGGTTTCTCCGGGGTGTCTGTGTGTCACAGGCAGCATTGAGTGTCTAGGTGCTAATGTGGCACTTCCTGCCCCGGCGCCTGGACGACACGCCGATCAGTCCTCATGAGTTATCACTTCCCCAGGAGCACTTCCAGGGTGATCATGTCACATCGATCGCTGAGACGAGAATGGAAGTGGAAGCCCTCAGTCTTTCATGTGCTTTACACCAGGAGATTAGATGGCGGCAGTTACACAGCTCTCTGGAGAGAGAGCACAGCACAGCGGGAAAGGAGAGTGCACAGACTCATTTCTGTGCCATCTCTCTGTACGTTTAGATAAAATGAGTGTGAATGAGAGAATAAAATTCTTTAGATTTGAATGAGACCAATGATTTCTGAATGGCATATCTATCTATTCCATTCTTTATATTGTGTGAGAGTAAGTTTGGGATTGTTTTGATGGAGAGGCACTGACTGACAACTGTATTCTCTGTGGTTATCCTTTTTGGCATGTCCTCACTGTGCATTAGCTGACTGGTGGAATAACATTGTGTTTAGTTTTAAATGATTTCACTGATTTCTGCCTGGCGTATCTCCTATGTGAGTTAACTGAATTGGTTGATAAGTTGGGTGTATTTCTGGCTGACAGCACAAACGTCTGATGGCTGTGTTCATGTTTGCCTCCCTCTGCATGTTCTCTCTGTGTGTTAGCTGAAAGTCAGAGCAGCATCACACTTGGATTACATAGTCAGCTCTGACATGCATACCATGCGTGTGTTAGCCGAGCGTTAGAAGAGCTTTGCCCATGGTTTAGACTGAGAGCTCTGACATGCGTACCCTCTGTGTGTGTGTTTATTCTCTCTGTTTCAGGGTGATCGAGCAGCTGGGCGGGAAGCAGCTGGTCATGAATCACATGCACCATGAGGACCAGCAGGTCCGCTACAATGCCCTGCTGGCCGTGCAGAAGCTGATGGTGCACAACTGGTGGGTTCTGCCATAACGCCACACGCACTCCAAACCGCAATCTCATGCAGTCAGTATACTCAAGGCTTTTCCCTATTAGAGTGTGCTTTCACTCTCTCACATGTACACACTCACTTACACTTATGGCTGTGTATTTGTATTGATGGTGACACACACACACACACACACACACACATATGTATCATGATCCACACTCACCAGGGCTACACTTTCACACACACCTTACCCCTCACTCTGATCTGTAGTGTACACTTCGCATTCCTCACTCTCCTCTATTGTACACGTTCTCACATACACACATCTCACTGTACACTATCCCACACTAGCTTTACATTACGCACACGCCACAACTTTTTGTGCATTTGAGGAGTATGGTATGAAGTAGTCCGGCAGAAAAATCCTCCTTCTTTGTGTGTGCCAGCGTTTGCGTGTGAGCGTTTTCTAAAACGATGCCCGCTGTACACGAAAAGCACTTAGGAGGCCATCTGTCATCTGCCGTTTGTTTATTGACTGAAGATGAAATGCAAACAGGGCAGAGAAGGTGTTCTGCCTGCCTCGCTTTTACGCACGGAGGTGTTGAGGTTGAGTGGATCTGTCCCTCTTTGTGTATGGAGATGAAAGGCTCAGGTCCACACCATGAAGAGGGAAGTAAGACACGGGCGAGGCAAGGTCCACCAGCTTGGTTTCACTGATTACATGGAAGAATTGTGTGCATGGAAACGTCTCTGTGCAAAGCACCATGGGCATTTGGCACTAAAGCACTAACACAAATACAGCAGCAATTCCCGTTCAACCTGAAACTTTTAAAAAGCTCATTTGACCAGATAACCTCATCCTCGTTCTTTGCCCACCTCCTGTTTTGGCAAAGGCGAGTGTCTCTGACTGAGAATGGGACCGGCACAAGGCATAATTACAGTATTTAAGAATAAAGAACTGCAAATGAAAGAGCTTTTTCCATCTTTCGAGAGCATCTGAAGACGATGTATTGATTTTCACCTCAGCACAGAAGAATAGGCTACTTTTCTTCTTAATATTCATTGAATACTTAATTAGCTTGTATTCAACCATGTGTATTCACAACCAATGCATTAAAATGTCAGGCCGGCTCCCATCGGCCTCCCATTGTGGGTAGAGCAGTTGCTCTCTGATAAGGAAGAAAATTGCCATTTTGGCTGAGGTGTTAGTTTTACAGGTAGAAGAAAGCCATTAAGCAGACAATTCAAATATTGAACTGCAATGTGGGGAAAAAAAAACAAAATCACTAAAGTAGTTTGGCTACCCAGCCACAAAGTAAGCAGATTCATTATGTGCTGTTGGGTCATGTTACTATTTGTAATCAGATTAGAAATATTGTTGAATTTCGCTGGAATTTGGAAGTATGTTGTTCTTGTATGATGTCTTCAGGATGAAACTTTAGAAGACTTAAATGGTAGTTATTTTAATGCAAAAATAACATTAAATCATAACAATCATGGGACTTGTTTTATTTGGCAAACAAAATTGGAAATTGGCAATATAAGCTCCTTACCCAGTTTTAAAATTGAAACAATTAAATCATGTTTGTGTAAAGTTGTCATCAAGTGTCGTGACAGAATCCTTGCAGGTGCATAGCTATGAACTGTCGGTTTTGTTAAGGGGGGCAAAGCACCCTCCACTATTGTATGTGCTTTCATTCACTCCACAGTCTCCATTGCAGGTCCACAGAGGTGGAAATCAGGTACTGATATCACATGTACTTTTACACTGAGAGTAGATGAACATCTTGCCACTTCATGTTATATATGCAGGCAATCTCAGGGCTTTTTCAAAACCAGTGCTGGAAAATGTTGAGATTGCAGAAAGTCTTGGAAACAAGATGGTTGGATGTAGTGAGCTCTTAAAACACTCTGACATACCGTCTGGACTCAGCACTTTCTGCAGCAGCAATCGCCGTGCCACCGAAGTGACAACGGATGTTGCTCAGATTGTTGTGGGCGGTTTGAGAAATTAAAATGTTCTCGACACACACCTAGTCTCACTGGACAACCCTGTAATATATTGGCCAGGACTCAATCAACGCTTTTCCTTAAGCCTGGATTGCGATTAAATATGAGCGCTCATTTGTATCTTCACCAACACAGTTTGGTGAGTACAGAAATTGTAAAAATGAACTCCCCAAACCATTCTCGTAGAGAAAACACAACACTCTTATTCAGGTTGTCACATCCATTTTGCTGCTTAACGCCAGGTTAACATGCCTGGACCATGTTCCATCTTCCTCACAAAATTTTAGCCTGATTGGCAAAAATTCTTTAGCCAATCAGTAGCTTCAGTTTATCACTGATACACACTGTGGCCGTCTGATACATAGACACTATGGCTGTTTTACACTTTTATTTATTTTTGGATTATCCTTAACCCCAGGCTAATAGCAGTCATATACTGAACATATTTCACACACACCCACGCACACACAGCTCTTTCTAACCTGGAAGCTAACCAGTAGAGCTGAGCGTTCCTCTAGCTGTTTTGAAAAGTTATTGCCAAAAAAAAGTTGTGCAGTAATGCCTCTGTGGTGTAACCCCACTCTGAGGTCAGCGCTTTCCCACTTTGGAGGATGTGAGTGTAAAATGAGGCTCTGTCAGGGGCGGAGGGCTCCTGTAGCCTGGGGCTGTTTTACAATGATCATAGCCCAGGGCTTGGCCTGACGTGTGTGTCCAGGGGACTGAGTGTCATCATCTTACGCCTTGCTGTAAGTATTTTTAAAACCGTAGAACAATTTCAGGGTTCCCATGGGTTTTTGAAAATCCTTGAATATTTTGAGTAAGGAAAAGCATTCAGTTATTTGACTGTTCCTGAGTCAGGGAAAACGGCTCACATTTCTTCCAAAAAAAAAAAAAAAAGAAAAGAAAAAATCAGCTCTTGCACCAGCAATAAATCCTTGAAAATCATACGTGTTTCATTAAACCATCATTTTACTTCTGATTTTATCGAGGGCTCTAATTTTTCATTTGCGCTCCAAGCCTTCAGAACATTATCATAATGAAGGGGCCCCACTGCCATGACATGTGCAGACCCCCGTATACAGAACTCTTAGAAATCCGTTCAATGCTATAGAATAGAGTATAGAGTATTCCGTGGCAGCTGTAGCCCCGGCGACAGGCTTGGCTGTCATGGAAACAGAGAATGGTTGTGTGGGCTGAGCCAAACGGAACGGACCAGGCCGTTTGTCAGGCGCTGTTTGCCGTGCGGTAGCGTGCTCCGCTCGCCATGTTTAATTCTGCCACTCAGTTCATTGGGTCAAGGCCACCTTCAATTATTAGCTCTCAGAGGTTCCAGGAAGGAAGTTCTTGTTGGCACGTGCACTTCCTGTTTACTCAAACAAAGTGTAGGGGATGCTTTAGGGTTTATTGCACCTTGGTGATAAAAATGTGTCAGTGATCCAAACAGCAACCTCATTGAACCAGTGTACAAAACAATACTCTCTACTGTGAAACCTCTACCTCTGCCTCACTGGTTTAATCCATGATTAAGATAGGGTAAGGGAATCAGTTTGACTGTCTGTTGACATCTTTTCCAAATCTCAAATAAATTGGTGGGAATAGAAGTACGACCACTCTTCTCACCTCTTATCTTCCATTCCATTTGTGTGAATTTTATATGATTATATTCTCTGACATGAACACGTATTTGTGCTGTTGTTCTGAAAGATTTTCCAATTATGTCAACGATATACCACTAATGAATGCGTAGGCTGTGTAAAGTGTCACATTGCAACTATTTGCTATTTTTAAATGGCCATGTTGAAGAAGTACCTCGCAAGCGCCTTGTGTTCTTAAATGGCAGCATGCAGCAGGCTGGTGTTGCTAAGGAGGCATGATTACATATTGAGCCAGATGACAAAACTTGCTCATGGGGGAAAACTCTCAATGTATTTTGTGTTCTTTTTTTTCCTAACAGGAAAAAGTCCAGAATCTCTATACTGTTACACGGAGGCAGGAAGAGAGATCATAAGTAGCTCAGACAGTGAAAAAAATTCAACCCCAAGCACAGACTGGACTCCAAGGCCTATTTACTTTGCAGGCTAGAGACCAGGTTGTGTGCATTTCTTAATGACAAAGCTGTGGTAGAGAGCTGTACATGGGAACAATGCTACAGAGGTGCAAGTAGCCACCATACCATACCATGTTGCGGGTAGGAGGAGGAATATTTAGAAAACCAGACAGTTCCCCTTTAATCCCCTCTGTAGTGCAAAAGAGAAAAACACTTTAAGGAAAAAATGTGCAGTCAAATCTAGACAATCCGCACAGTGAGAGGGCGCACAGAACATCCTCCTCTGCAAGTCTCCATTCCCATCTGTGCAAAGGGTGGCAGCTGTCCGTGGTGCTGAAGGCTCCACTGGCTATGGGTGAGAGCACAGACGGACAGCAGTCACATTAGAGGGGTAGTTCTATCTCCTCTTCCCTCCACCCCTCTTTGCACCACAGTGACGTCAGTGTCCCCACTGAGGACAAGGTCCGAAACCTAACAGTTGTAGTTTGGGTTATGCAGTGTCCCCTCACCACTCTGTGAATGGAATGTCTTCTCCTTTCTCCTGTTCAAGCTCCGCCCCACATTTCCTCTCCTAAACGTTGGGCTGTGTCATGATGTGTCTTTCCTAGCCCTCACAGTGCGAAATTAGCAATGTCATTCATTTTGACCGCAAACATGAAAAGCCGTTAAACTGAAGACAAAAGGTGCTTTTTATTGGAATGGTCATATTGTTATTTTCAGTATTAAATATACACAGTGTAGCAGACTTTGCTTAGGTAGGTCTGTACCAGGTGCAGATGCCCTTCTCCAGTTTGATTTACACTTTTTACCTTGATTTTATCTATCCACTTACATGAATATCCTTCAATAACCAAAGACGTGTTCACCTCACCTTCTCTCTGACCTCTGAACAGCTGTGTCGGCTCGACATATTCTCCTCAAAATCTGCTGTCCTGATCAAACTTCCACCAGGAGGGTAAAACTCACTGGTCTGTAACCTCTGCAAAGTCATGGGTGATTATGTTTTAATAAGACCACTGTGATGATCAGCTTTGTAAAGGAGATTATGTGAATTCCTTCTGCAGTCTGTTCTTGCCTGGAACCTGACAACTTCAGATTGGGTTGTGCAAAGGGATCTATGTTAACCAGCCAAAGTGACTTCAAATGAAAAGATGTCGATGAGAAGATCAACTGCCATTTGGCCTTTGGCTGGTGTTAATTTTGGTCCCTGGTTATGTGGCAACCTGTAGCTTTCTATAAAGTGCATTTTTCCCCTCTTTCCTCTCACTGCTGTACTGGTGTCCCATGGTTCAGGGAGAGCAAAATACACTTGTTGCCTAGTACACGGGGGAGGAGGGCTTTCCTCCGTTCTAATTGCTTTTAAGTCACAGATATGTCTAAATGTGTGTCCCTAGTCTATTATTTTCGTAAGTGTTTGTCTGGTCATTTTGAACAGTGTTTTAAAGTATCTGTTGAATTCCTATTTCTGGACAATTACAGTAATGGTAAACATGAGTCTCTCGTCCCTTGAAAGCTGTGCCTTATCTCGCCATCATAAACAGATGTGGCGCAAAATTTTTAATTATGACTGTTTTTTCCCAAATCGTAAATCATTCCATGCTAATAAACGTCATACAGTCTGACAGCCCACTATCTTTGATTCAGATTTTATTCTGATAGTTTTATGTGTTCAGGGAGAACCGGAATGAGGAATTTAGTCATTAAAAGATCTACTGAATGATTTAGCATTATTTTATTTTTATGACGGTTTTAACGAGAACTTGATGATTGGAGACGAATGCTGATCATTTAAATCTTGACATTTTATCTAAGACTCTTTTGGGTATGAAGTGTTTTGGAACAATGGCTGACAATCAATATTTGTCACTCCTGAGCAACTGTAGCACACTCCATGACTTGTGTACAATGCAGGGCTCAGAATAGTGATCAGTTTTGTTCTCTGGGTCTATTGTATTTGTGTTGCGTAACTGAGACCGTGTTTGAGGCTGATCCATTTGTGTCTCTCTGACGCTCACCTCCCTCTCTCTCTCTCTCTCTCTCCCTCTCCCTCCCTCTATCCTCCTCTCCATCTCTCCTTCTCCCACAGGGAATATCTGGGCAAACAGCTGCAGTCGTCAGAGCAGCCCGCTGCCGTGACTGCCAGGAGCTAAACTGTGTGTTTGTGTGTTTTGTGTGTGTGTGTGTGTGTGTGTGTACATGAATGGGTTTCAGCATGTGTGTGTACATGCATCTCATGTTTACACACTTATGAATGTTTGCTCCTGGTTGTGATCGTATGTATGTGTCTGAACAGATATGGGTATGGTTACATATATAATGGGCCGGATGGGTGTGTATGCATGCATATGCTTGTGTTTACTGTGGTTGTGTGTGTGTGCGTGCGTGTACATGCATGTGAATGATTGTGTGTGTGTGTGTGCGCATTCAGATATTATGATTAATGGATAAGTGTGCTGTATCCGTTGCTGTTTTGTTGTGTTCTGTTGTGTTTCCTCTGTGTGTCTGTCTCGTGTTGATGACTCCTCTTATGTTACATTCTACTAAAAGAAAGCCTTTTTCGTCAGTGCTGTTTACATGGTGTTGTTGATGTCCACACAACTAAGTACTGCACAGTGATTTCACACAGGTTCCCCTGTCATGGACTGTAAATTATGGTACAGATTATTTATGTTCAGATTGTTAGAAACAATAGGAGTATGCATTCCACTGAAATAAAGTCCTTTAACTTAATGGTATCAAACTTGCTATTTTGTCTTTAATTGCCTTTTCACTGGGGGATACTGTCTCGCTGCATTCATGTCTGAACTCCAAACATTTTCCATTGAAAAAACAACACAAATGCGTTTTTAATGGTTGTTTTCTGTTGTCTATTGTTTGTTGTCTTGTCTGTGGTGAGAAGTAGCTCAGTGCAAATCCAGGCTTTTTAACCTCCGGAAGGCTGTACACGCGTTCATTGTGTCTCCTGGCCTTTATCCCTCTGTGTGAACTCTCTGATCGTTACACCTTCACTTACAATATATCACCTTTTATCCATGAGTGTAGGCCAAAGGGCTTCACAGAGGAGTGATGAAAAATATAGAATGAGGATCAAACAAGTATTTTCAGCAAATTTTACAACAAAATTAATAATGTTCAATAAAAGTGAATAGAATCAATTGTAAAACAGATTTGAGTTCAATAGAATACGACATACAAAAAAAAAAAAACACCTGCAGGCCGTCTTTAAGACCAGCTTGGATTGAAGACCAGGCCTGCAAAATCAGCATGTCATGGAAAGCAAAGCCCTCTTTGCATGGCTGATAGGAAGATTGCAATGTAAAGCATATCTGATTAAGACTTTTCTGGATGAATGAACAAACCATTTAGAGAGAAAGGTCAGGAAATGAGCTCTGTAGCCCTGGTGTTAGGGTGGCTGTTCCTCTCCCCTGTTAAACAGCGAGATACTCCACATCCGCAGATCGTATCAGTGTGAGAGAGACGTCTGCGCCGCAGTCGCACAAACACGGCCTTCCCGGAAAACATCATCAGTTTCATTTTCCCGGGCTGATTCATGTGTTTATTAGTAAAATGAAAGCAACACATGTGTCCAACCCCAATGGGTCACATTGGGTTATCCCCAACAATTCTTTCTTGCAAAACTTTTTTAATGTGTGGCTAATATTATTAGTAAACAAATTGGAAAATAAATTCCATAGTATTTTAAAAACCTGACAACTTTTTGTAAGTAACCTTTTGGATGACTATAGTCCTATATATAGTATAGATTATTTATAAATTGTTATTTGAGGATCCATTTGTGTTGATGGAATTGTAGTGCATGTAACTGTGATGTGTATCTTGATTTCTTGCACAATATGTTTTGCGAGATACTTTTAATCTCAACGAGTCTAGTCTGTTTAAATAAAATGGTTGGATAAAATAAAACGGACATCATTGAAAAGATCATTGCAAAGTGACTGGGCTTTCTGTTTCTGTGCGTAAATCCCTCAACAGACTGATTTTTTGCTGACATTTGCTGTTTGTACATATATTCATATCAATAGCTACTAATTTGATGTACAATGTAGATGTAACAGCTAATGTCTATACCAGGTAATAACACTGGTGCCGAAGATCAGAGCCATCCCTGGTGTTCCTTTGCTTACTCAAGTGTCAAGAATTCTGGCCCTTCTCAAGAAAGATTGGACACCCATGTCCTAAGGCTTTGGTTCTCATTCCTGGTCCCTGATGGCCACAGTGTATGCTGGTTTTCATTGTTACTCAGCACTTAATTCTGAATTAAATCAGTTGATTACACAGTCAGCTTACATCACATTGGGTTTCTTTGGTCTGAACTTGTGGAATGTCAGGTGAAAAGAAATACTAGACTCCACTGCGATCTTCTTAGACCAAGAATGACAAGCAGGGTTATAGAGACTTATAGAGACCTGTTTCTCTGAACACTCTCTTAACACTGTTTCTCTACACACTGTCAACTGTATGTCTGCTGAGTTCAGTATGTCATGCCATGTCATGTCATGTGACAGTTCTGGAAGCATGACCTCACAATGATTGAGGAAGACATCTGACCTCTGCATCGACTTTCCCTGCAGCTGAGCATGTGCTCACCGCTAGGTCTGAATCAGGGGCAGCCCTGAGCACTCATCTGTCTCATAAGCCTTACTGACCTCATCTCCGTGGGACAGTTCCGCACCAGGAGTGGCAGGGGAGGATGTCGAACTAAACCGTTCTGCTCCCCCTTTCCCCAAAGGGCACAGATATACTGTTGGGTCCAAAAGTCTGGGACCACTAGTGGAAGTGCTTCTGTGCTTCTGTTCTTCATTCTTTTATAATTTAATAATACATTTTTAATTACAAATTATATTACCAATCTCAGTGAAAGGTTAAATCTTTGGAAAATGTACATGAATTTCCTATTGCTTTAATGACAGCATACCCTGGAGCTGGCATGGACTCCACAAGTTTGTGCAAAACCTGATGATCCATGTTATCACATGGTCTTTAATTACCCAAAACTTTCTTGGCTTTTAAATGGCCCCATTAAAGTTTGATGGGGTCTGACCTTCTGTACAAAGGAGTTAAAATTTGTTACAATGTCACAAATTCACCTAAATATGACATAGAAATAATGCAGACTCGTTTAAATATTTCTTATTCATTTAAAATGTCACAACTTTTCTTTGTGTAACAGTTTTCAAAATCCTTTTTTTCTGTTAATTTTCTGGTTTACATGAAAAAAGTTTGAAAAAATATTCATTGTGGTCTCAGACCCCACTGAATGACTGCAGCTCGTTTGCTTCAGGTGGGAAAAAAGATCAAAAGGACATAAATTGGTGAGAACTCTCAATCTAACCAGCCCATGGAGACTTCAGAAGACCAATAGCAATCTTTCTTTTGAATCTCACTCCAAGATGTTAGATTGAGTCTTATGTAAGATTTTTTCATTTCTTTTCAAAAAGCTGGTGTCTTTTTAGTATGCTGTCTGTGTGGGCTAAGTATTTTTTCTATGAACGGACATGGTCAACAAAAGACAAAGGTTGAAATAACTAATGGAACTATTATTCCCATGTTATTTCTTCCCTGTCAAATAATCGTGAAATAATCGTTCAATTAATGAGTAGTGAACTGAATTTTAATTTTCTTAAACTGACTGAAATTAAGCATTGGGGTGTTACCCAGGGACAGTGGGTGTTTAGTTTCAACCTCACTCCAGTTGGTTTAAAAATTAAATAACAGTTATTTCAACTTTGCAATTAATAGAATATAAAAAATGAAAGGTTGCAGGCCAGAGTGGTGAAACATGACCATAGCTCTCAACTGTTTCCTACAGAGAGAGATGGAGTGTGTGTGTGAAAGAGCAAACAGTGCGCCGTGTAGCTCGGTACCTGGTTGTGTGTACCTGAGGTTTGTTATTGACTTTCTCTTATTGACCCACCCAGCTCAGCCTCCACAGCCAGAAAAAAACCCCCCCTCACCCCCACCCCCCCAGCAAATCTTCCCCGTCGTTGCCTTGGTGAAGATAAAAACAAAGGCTTCTTGTTGAGATATCGTCACAGCAGGAGTTAATTTCATTGCTGGAGGAAACAAAAACCCCATAAATTACAAAGGTCTTATCTGTCCTGTCGGAGTGGTGTGTCTTCAGCCGAGAGCCCTGGCTTATGTCGCTCTCCCAAGGGTCACCTGAGGGCCCAGACCTGACCCGTTTGACCGCTGCACCTCGCCAACTCCGCCAGCGATGACAGCCAGTGGCAGACACGTTCAGCTGGAGGGACATCCTCCATCTCCTTGCTTATGTTGCTATGCGGAACGCTGACCGTGAGGCTAACAACGTCCCCTCCCACCCCACCCCTACTGCTGCTGCTGCTGCTGCTGCACTGTAGCTTTGTGACTTTATATCTTTTGTCATTCAGTGCAGAGTGTCCATCATTCCCATCGGTCCTACGTCATCCGAACCTGTATGCTCCACACCCTGCATTAGCTTCCATATAACATGGTATATAAAATTCATCGTATGGATAAAATGTAAAAACAGTTGTCAGAAATTTCCATTTTCCTGCAAAAGATTATGAGCAAATAATCAAGTAGCCTGTATGTGCAGAATCTAATGTCTGTACCCAGATGCGCTGCTTTTTGCACTACCATTTGTCCTTCGAGAAAAATGGATATGTCTCCCTCAGATAGTTTTTTCTGAGAACAGTACTATTGGTGCTTTTTTTATATGGCAGATGTACAGATATAACCTTTAAAGTGTTGAGGGCCGAGATGATGCTGTTGCCGCGGCGATTACTGGAGCCAGCGGGAGGCAGGGGCCTGAGGTTGACAGGGCCAGAACTGTACCCACATCCAGGCAACGATGTGTTATTGAGACGATCTGTCTCTCTGAATGGATCAGAGTCGGCTGAATTAAATGATATCGGAGGATCCTCTGCGGCATTATTTTAAAGCCAGTTTACTGCTGGGTGTGTTTCTTTCTAGAAGCTAGGTAAGATTCTTGATGCACAATTTTTATTATCAGTGAGCATCCAGAATCTTATCCATTTCCATATTATTATTCCTAAAACTTGGCAATAACATTTGAAAGAGCGAACTACTTTGTGAAGTTGTGCTTTACAAGCTTTGATTGATGTCTCTAAGTAGGGTTGATTGATATGAAGCTGCAGCCAGCTGCACCATGCAGGGCTTCAGCTGATCCTAGATCAGTTTTCCAGGGTTTTGTGCAGTATACTTTGATTGGCATTGTCCAGCAAATCATATCTTACAGCAGCGGTGTTAAACTCCAAGGAGGGCCTTCTATATGCTGCTTCTCACTCCAGTCTCCGCTCGTCACCAGATAATTAGCTGAATTGCACTGAATTGATATGTAGTTAAATGACTAATCTGTGCTGTCTACATTACAACCTGTGCTTATATTCTGTGCTTTGCGCAGAGTTGGAAGTACATGGCTAAACATGTTACTGGACTAATTAAGGCAGCGGTAATTGGTGGTAATGAAGACCAGCGTGCACATGGCCCTCCAGGCCCCAGTCTGAGAACCACTGTCTCACAGGATATCGCTGCTGCACACACACTGAGGAGACACACAGCATCATGAATCAATGTGCAGCATGATGGAACGTCTGCTGGTGGAGGGCCCTCGTCTCTCTCTCTCTCTCTCTCTCTCTCACTCACGGTCTCTCTGTCCTGAATGCAGAACGCTGTGTTCCCCCAGCCTTTAAGCAAAGTTACAATGTTTTGTTTTTGACTTTTCAGTAGGGCTCATAATTTTTCATTCCTGAGCTCATAAACATAAAAATCGCTCCCTCTTTCTTTTCTTCTCATACCACGATTGAGGGAGGTCCGCCCTACATTCTTTTAGCCTTCACTTAAAGTTTAAATTATTAAATGTATCACTAGAACTTAATCTTTTTCATATTTGAGCAATAACTCTTAAAGAAAAAAAAACTCCTAAGGAGTGGATTCTGAGATACAATGTTTTTGTTTCCATAGACACTGCATTCAGGGTGCTGTAACCTGCTGTAAGGACATATTGCTAGAACATGTTCGGTAGGTTCAGTGTAGTCCCTTACACATTGTGAAACTCTTTAAAGTACTCAGCCTTTTCTACATTATGACAAGATAAATTTGTGGCAGTTTTGACTGAACTTGTTTCAATGGGTGCCGATGGTCCATGATGGCTAATAGCATATAAACATGATCGTGGTTGAGATGGGGCATGGTGTCGCTATGGGGTCACCTCCGAATCCTGTGGGGTGCGCTTGCATGCTGTGGTGCGGGTTGGGTGTACCCGAGGACAGAAGGGAAGGCTGACAAGCGAAGTGTAATCACGTCAGAGTGAGATGGAACGGGGGCCTTAATTAGGAGCTCTTCAGAGGGAGTGAAAAGAGGGTTAATTGGAAACGCTAGAACGACGTCTCGTGTTTAAACAGATGAACCCGGGCATATCTTCAGTGTCAGATCTGAGATCCTCTGTTCCTGTGGGAGAGTTGGGGGTGTCAAAAAAGACACACAGAATGAAGTGAGGGGCTTATTAACATTTCCAGTGAACGGCAATACAATGACTCTCAAGAAACTAATGAGTGAGCTGCAAAGCTAGCAGGTCTTTCTGTCTCATTAAATGTATTGACATTTACTCAGCTCAAAGCAATAACAAAACAGAGTTGCCTTTAAGCTCATTATATGACGTTAGATTTACTAATTAAAGATGGCAATCTAACATTTTCAAACTGTTTTCCCTGTAAAATGATGATTAAATATGTTAGCACAACAGCACTGTACGTTTGCTTTAGTACACCTCCGATACGTCTTTCTCAGTTTATATTCAACGTTTCTGGGTTTTGTGTCTTCAAGTCTGACGTGATTATCCCTCAAAACACTTAAAGAATAAAGCACTTTTTTCCTGCTGGATTGGAACACATCTAAAGGACTTCCTGCCTGTTGCCGTGGAAACCTGCATGCCTCCAAACAAACTGTGCCGCATGCATTTATAGCCTCATTTCATACCTCAAGGTCAAAACACAAAACCTCCCTCCCTCCCTCCCTCCCTCTCACATTCTCTTCTTCTCTGCCTCCCGCCATCCCACCCTCCCTCCCTCTCTTTGGCCTGTTGCATTCTGTGTGGTGCAGAATGTGGGGAACAGGACGAATTAACCCAGGTGACAAACTGCAGTACTGCGAGCGGGGCAGACAGACAAGTTAGTCATTAAGGACTGATAACAGAGCTGTTTCCTGGGCCTGCCCACCGATGGTGCCAAATGCAGTCTGTCCCTCATGTCGCCAGTTCATTGGAACTAAGGAGGCAGAACGATGAGTCAAAGTTGATTTTAGCAACAACAAAACACCCTTTATTCAATATGTCTGCAAAATATCCATGATCCTCCAACCCTGAAAATGTTAGCAGTTTTCACACATTGCTTGATGCACACAGGGATTATCAGTAAACTGTATCCTCTCAGTCATGACCAGTTGTTATATAAACAGAAATAACAATCACTAAGAACGGCACACCTCCGAGAATACATTAAAAGCACATGTCAAATAGCACTGAGCTGGAAAATATTACAAGTTACAGGTGACTTAAAGAGTTTGAATTTTAACAGTTTACATTGTTTGGTAACTACTGACACATTTTGAGTTGGTATGTGTCTGAAGGGTAAACAGGTACTCTCCAATTGGGAATTGAACCCGGAACCTCTCTCTTGGTAGCCCTGCACCCAAAAACTACACTACGCTGTCACCTGGTCATGTTTACGGTAAATAGCAGCCATAAATCCCTTTGTTCAAATCATGGCACAAACTGCAGAAAAAATAATAGCTTTTGTGTAGTCCCCTACAGTGTCTCCCATACTGAGCTGTACAGATGGCTTGTACGTGAGAATTGCACAGAATTTTCGTCAGTAATTTAATTCAATCAAATTCCCCATGCTTCAGTCTGAAGTACTTTAGTAAATATGATGTGAATATTTGGTTTGTAGAATACATGTATGAGCACAATCAGACCATGCATAATTCCCAGAGCTCTGTGCTACTGGTTTATTGAGTACTTCTATTTTTTCAATGTCAAATTTCTGTCTTGGGAAGAAACAAAGGCCATGAGTTGAATTCCGGGACCTGGAAACATTGGACAAGGTTGTACTAATGTATAAAACATAGATCTTTGTTGGTTTTTTATTATTTGTAGATTTTTCCTGATCCACCACTTGGCACTACTGACAAGAAAAATGTGAACATATTTGCATAATATCCGCTCAGAATTATTTTCTAATCAGCACAGTCTGAAAGGACACGACACTGTCAGAGGGACAGCCTGCAGAATTATTACCAATAAATATGCCACTGTGAGTTATTCTATTTATGAGTCTAATGCATAAATTGCTCGCATTGTTGAAAAGCTTGCGTCATCAATTGTGTACCATTAATGTTTTAAAACACCGTCCTTCTGAAACCGATGAGCGCCTCGTCCATGCCGTAACTATGGAAATGTGTCCTTTGTGGAAAGCATTGTAGCTCCCACATGCTCCACTCCGGACTCTCTAAGATAATGGTAGAACAAACGGCATTTCAATGTCCAGGAGAGGAAAAAATGATATCTCTTCAAACTGCCAACGAGCAGAAGGGTGAAACGGTGTCTCGCCTACCTTGTGCAGAGAGCATGGGGGGCAGATCGCAATCTCAGATATCTGCTAACCCATGCAGGTTACAGGGCCTTCCCATTGCTATAGAAAAGAAGCTGATTTCAGCTTGGCAGATTTTTGTGGTTCTCAGATGAAGTTCAGGTACCTGTCTGTCCTGCAAGTGCAAACTTAGGGCCAGATTTATACAAGCCTTTAGCGTACGTTAAGATTTTTGCGCACGCAATATCAGCGATATGCTCTCTTAAGCTTTTTGCACCAGCAACTAAATGCCTCAGGAAATCAGGACCGAGTTCTTTCCCCTCAGGTGTCACAGGTACGCTCATCCTATGATGAACCTCACTTCATAAACCCTGACCTCACCCCGGAGTGTTTTCATTGGTAGCTTTTTTATAATGCCACAGAGTTTGGTCCGTTCACCTCATGCTTGACCCCCATGCCAGAAGCCTCAGAGAAGACACAGTGTGACCTCGGCGGCGGTCTTCTGCGGGTTTCCACATTAACATGTGCCCAGAGCGCTGCGCTCTCCAGCCCTCTCATTTCTGGAGATAAGTACTCTGGGTGGTAATGAGGTCATCGAGCACAAGTGTTCTCCTGCCCTTTCTCAAACAGCTGCCCTTTGAATTTACATTGCAGGCTAATGAGGTTGACGGTGATGGCACTGGGAGAACATTTTTTCAGGAGGAGCACAGACTATCAAAGGTTGTCTGAATGAGACTGGCTGGTTGAGCGTTGCGGTTGGGGATGGGGGCCACTCGAGGTCTCGAGGACCAGAATCCTGAGGGATTCATGGGTTACAGAATTACCAACAAGCTCTTAGCGAAATTCGAAACACGCACTCAGCGCAGGAAGGAACATTGCTGCAGGACCGTTATTATGGTCTGTGTCGTGTCTCGCGGTCACCAGGAGCGTGAGGTTGTGGGCTCTCATGCTGTTGCCTCCATGGCTTTTCCGTCTCCAGTTGCTAGGAGACTATAACGTGTCTTAAATGCGTTTATGTGAGTCCAAGGACTTACAAATCTGAACAGGAATGAGCCACACAAGTTTTTGCCTCAGTTCATTTAATTCAAATGGGAGGCACAAAAACTGGCAGGAAGGAGCAGTCAGTGAGGTATCAGAACCAGGGCAGACATTCTCACAAGTATCATCAAAACACCAAGGGCAAAACCAAAGGTGAAGCTAGAGAACTTAGAGAACATCCATTCAACTGGGGTGGAAAACCACAGCCTCAGAAAAAAGAGGTTATACGATGTATCTATCCTACCCTTGCACTATACCAGCAAGTTCTAATCAGTCACCTACTCGTCAGCTATGGAAGCTAATTAATTAATCCGGCTACTTTAATACATTTCAATAAATACCTCGTAGTACTTATACTTTCTCACCTCTGCTGCTCTCCCACTTGTAAGCGGACATTTTCAAGAGTTGAAAAGAAGCTAACAGATGTTCTATGTTCAGTTGACTTCACAAACAAAAAAATGTTTTGTCTCAGAGGAGGTTTGTTTGTCTGTGGTTGAGGAAGTTTTAGCCTCAAAAAGTCCTGACCTTCAAAACCCTGGACAAAAAACAACAAATAATAACAATGGTAGAGTTTGTTGTTTTGGACCCCTTTGAAAGTACATATCAAGTGGTGACAAAAAAAAGTCACTTCAACCATGGACATTTTAAGTATTGTGCCATGGTTCAACATGTGGGTTCTTTTACTCATATCCCTTATTCCATAGCTGCGTCAAATGACACTCGTTCACATTGTCATAGAAACCACTTGTTTGGGGGTGTGGCCATATGCCCATGTGGCTATTTGACATGAGAGCATTACAGACAGCTATTTTCAGAGCAGAAGTGGAATACACTGCTCAGATACCATTAGTGCAGGAGACGGGGAATGTCAGGGAGGGAATGCAAATTTTAAATTAGTGGAGAGAATTTTGCTCTTGATCTGATGTCAGAGCTCCTCCAGCACTCCAAAAACTCTCTCTGAAGCTTTTGGTGATGTCATCCTAATGCACTTAAAATTCTCAGAGAGAGAGAGAGAGAGAGAGAGAGAGAGAGAGAGAGAGAGAGAGAGAGAGAGAGAGAGAGAGAGAGAGAGAGAGCGAGAGAGACTCTGAGGAGTTACAAGCGCTCTCACGCTCAGAAGAATTAGCCCCCTTCCACTCTTGGGGCAAAAGTAGCACTTCACCAAAAATCAGCTCATTCAAGACCCTGATTTTATGTCCTTCTTTCCATTCGGCTTGTGACCTTACAAAACATTTTAAATCTATGATTTAACAGTTGCAATGAACACTTTCCTCTGTTCACATCCCAAATAAACTTTAAGTTTACATTGTTTTCATTTGTTATAATTAAATCTTTATTCAAAACAAATATGATAATAATAAATATGTGATAATATACCATAGGTTTATTCTAAAAAACTGATGAAAACAAATTGCTCCAATACATGGGGAATGTATATTTGGCTTTCATTAATCATTAAATTGCCTTCTTATGATTCAAAATATAGCTAAGGTAATGAATCATAATATAATCACTTGCTCATCACATGACTTGAGGACATGACATAGGTCATTCATATTCTTATCACTTCGTTTTTCAAAGCCACAACAGGTTTCCAGGTCTGAAGAATTTTTTTCCCTCTTTAATACTGTTTTGACAACCTGGAGTACAAAACTGAAGCCTTCCCTCCAACTTCTCCCTCAGCTCTGGGTTCTGATTGTCAGTTAGTAAAACATGTTTTTCCTCTTTCCTTCCAAATCTATGTGTACTGAAATTGTCTGCCCTGAAATGCACCTCTGACCATACCTGTTAATAATGTAACAACTGTCTGATTTTTATTATGGATCTTCTACCACAGACCTCTTGATTTACTGAAACTTTGACGGCCCCCGTTGCTTAAAAGAAAATTTAAAGGACAGAGATTCGCTGCATCTTTTCAAGTATTGTAAACATTTCTTTGATGGTATACTACATCTATGTACAAAAATTCATAGCAAAAATTGTCTAGAGAACTGGAATAAGATACAACCACAAGAATCTCGGTCAGTGGTCTGTGGTGTCTGCTATGATTACTGAAACAAATTTGATTTCAATTTCGAATTAATTAAAAATGTCTGGTGGCGTCAGCTGCATACAGACCGGGAGTTTTTGCCGCTGGGTGGTGATTGTCACAACTGTGATGTCATTGAGCGCGAGCCGCAGGGGCCGGGGAGAGCTCGTGGGGGAATCGTGTACAGACACCAGCCGCTTGCAGACAGTCCTCCTCAAAGTTTGAAACACAGAATTTCTACAAGCGAAGAGCCTAAACGACCGATTTTTCTGTTTTTAATATTTATCAAGGAGAAAGAGACATCAAAATTTTCGGAGACCAGGTATGTAGGCAAATTTATTAATTCTATTTCATTGCATTGAGTCAGACATAAACTATTAAGTCTAGTGTGTTTTTAGTTACCTGCAAACAGCTGATAGATTCTTTGTTTATTGTAACTTTTCCCCTTAATCCTCAGTTATCTTAAATCCATGTTTTGTTGTTTGCTTTTAGTTTCTCCAATATTCACGGACCATGGATAGCGGTATGGTGGAAATATATAAGAACGACAGGTGCCTTCCAATGTTTTCGGAGGAGTGTTTCACGAATTCCACATGGCAGCCTGTTTTCCCTGACAATTACAACTACACGCCCAACGGCAGCTGGCCAAACGAACCGATGTCCCCTATCATGCCCCTAATTACCGCGGTCTATTCCGTGGTTTTTGTGGTAGGATTAGTGGGAAATTGCCTTGTAATGTATGTTATCATCAGGTAAGAATGGTTTGTTTTGCAGCGATCATTGGTACCTGCAGCTAAATAGTTTGACCTGGTAGATACACTGTTTAGTTAATGGAATCGACATTAAGCGCTTTACAGTGGGCTACACAAAACTATATTGTTTTGTGGCATCAAATATTAAAGCACGTTGAATTAAAACTGTAAACAGAAGTGACGATAAAATTGAATAAAAAGATGAAAGTAAGATAAAATGTTTGAGCCAAAGAAATAAAAAACTAACCAAAACGAAATGACAACGACCGAAGAAGAATGCAACTATATGCACTGGATTTATTTATTTTATATGTTTGTATGGGAAAATGAAATGTACGCCAAAATGAGTTGTTCTTCGTATCTGCTCTGCGGGTGCTTGTGCGCCCCCATGTGGTTGGCTTGCGTAGAGGTCAGTCCGAGCAGCGAAGCGAGACTTCTGGTATAATTGTCTCTGTCGAACATTTTTCAGTACAAGTAAAAACCACTAATCCCTTCATGCCAAATGTTTGTTTCCCTTTTTATATTTCATATTATGCACACGTATAGTGGACTTTCATAGGAATATAATTAGTGACTTGATACATAATTGAACTGAAGTCATTCATTTCATATACATATTTCATCTTCCTTTCATCTGACATGGTTTTATCAGTCATATAATTTATGGGTAGTTTTAAAATAATCCACAGATCGCAAAAATGGAGACCTCTGATCTCAAGGATATTATGTATTGATCTGTATATTCAATTTTATTTATGCTGAACATTCATCACTGCTTCTATGGAGTGAGACCTGTATAGTAACGTATTGCATTTTTATCTCCTAGTAAAGCTTATTATAAACTAACAGGCCAAAGAAGCACCTTGTAGGTCGCCCCAAACAATAGGCCACAGTATGATGAAAGAATATTTTTATGCTGGTTTAAAAAATGATGAAACCCTTGTTATTGTCTTCTTTCATGTCTAATTGGGTAGAGTAACTTACCTCATAACAGCATGTCCATCATGGCATCCTCCTACGCCCTCAGAAATTACTACGGAAAAAATCCTCTAATTCAGAGATCATGAAAGACTCTGAAAGCTATCAGATAGACCTTTCAACCTGCTACCAAACTTGATGGTAGTTATTTGTTGCCTGGTTACATAATCATGCCTATTAACGTCTTCAGTTTTTCATAACAAATTATATGATGCAGTACCAATAAATCATTGAACCATGTGTGTAAAATGAGCGGTCATCCAGCTATTGATGGATCATAAGAAGACCCAACACAGCTTCTAAGCTCTCATCACTCATTTTTCAGTGTTACTTTTTTTTCATAATTCTATTCAGCTGTAGAAATTTGACTTATTATTCATAATAAAATGCAAGATTTTATTTTGCAAGTCTGCTAAATGTCTAAAATGTAATGTAATATAAAGGTAATTATGATTATTATTATTAATGTTATTGTTATTAAGTTACCTTTGCATGTGTGCCTTTTTTAATTGTCTCCTGCCATAGATATACGAAGATGAAGACGGCCACAAACATCTACATCTTTAACCTGGCGGTGGCGGATGCCTTGGTGACCACCACCATGCCGTTCCAGAGCACGGACTACCTGCTGGACTCCTGGCCCTTCGGCGAGGTGGTGTGCAAGGTGTTCATCTCCATCGACTACTACAACATGTTCACCAGCATCTTCACCCTCACCATGATGAGCGTGGACCGCTACATCGCCGTGTGCCACCCCGTCAAGGCCCTGGACTTCCGCACCCCGGTCAAGGCCAAGATCATCAACGTCTGCATCTGGGTGCTGTCCTCTGCGGCTGGCGTCCCTGCCCTGGTTCTGGGGAGCACCCAGACCAACAACGGTGAGGGAGGGCCTGGGAATTGACAGGTCCCCTGTAATAAGATATCATCTCCATACATACACCGCAATATGATAGGATTGTGATTATGTGACTATTTTGATTTACAAAACCTTCACATTCACCAAAAGACCAAAAAACATGCGCTTACATTTACATAGAAAGATTTTTTAGTTGTTGGGAAATTTAATCTGAAGTTTCAGAAAGTTAAACAGTATCACAATTATGCAACCAACAAAATCATGATATCACCCAAAGAAGTACCATGATTAATACTGGCATTTACAGTGCTGGCTAATCATTGGGTATATATTAACCTGCTGGCCTGTCGTTACCTGTTTGTGTACACTGTGTTTTTGTGTGAACTGCTGGGCTTCCATTGTGATGCAGTGATGTGATTGTGCAGGGACCACCGAGTGTGCCCTGCAGTTCCCTGATCCCTACAGCTACTGGGACACCCTGATGAAGATCTGTGTGTTCATCTTCGGCTTCATCGCCCCGCTGCTGATCATCACAGTGTGCTACACGCTGATGGTGCTCCGGCTGAAGAGTGTGCGGCTGCTGTCGGGCTCGCGGGAGAAGGACCGCAGCCTGCGGCGCATCACCAAGCTGGTGTTGGTGGTGGTGGCCGTGTTCGTGGTGTGCTGGACGCCCATCCACATCTTCATCCTGGTCAAGGCACTGGGCCACGTGCCCGAGACCACCGCCGTGACCGCCAGCTACTTCTTCTGCGTGGCGCTGGGCTACACCAACAGCAGCCTCAACCCCGTCCTCTACGCCTTCCTAGACGAGAACTTCAAGCGCTGCTTCCGGGACTTCTGCTTCCCCTCCCGGCTCAAGCCCGACCGCCAGAGCAGCAGCAGGGTGAGGAGCACCATCCGCGACTCCGCGCGCGGCCCCGCCAAAGCGGCTGCCACCGCCTGTGCCGTCGGCCGTGAGGATGGTGCCCCCGGAACTGGTAAACCCGTATGACTAACCGTTACCGTGGAGCTGTCCTCCTTCCCTGCTGTGGAAGGGCGGGATGAATCCAACGACTTGGGAATGACTCAGATCACGTCGGCTCTTTAGCGTCCCCCGACTGTCGCCATGCAACCAATAAGAAGTGCAGTAAGTGTTAAAGGTCAACACCTAGTGTGTGCGTGTGTGTGTGTGTGTGTGTGTGTGTGTGTGTGTGTGTGTGTGTGTGAAACCAAGGAATGTGACAAGCTCCCTTTGCAGATAGGCTATGTTTCTACAGGACTTTTTGCAAAGCGTGGCGCACGTCTGGTGTCTTTTAGCATTGACATGTTTGGGTTACATCGCCAAAACTCACTCACTCAATGTATAAAATTATATGAACTGTATATATAGAGATATTGATTTATTGAACAATATTTATTTGAATCAGGAAGGGGATATTGTACTTCCAGATGATTGTTTTTCATGTTATAACATCCAGAAAGGGGACAAGGGCTTGTTCTTGTGTGTGTGTGTGTGTGTGTGTGTGTGTGTGTGTGTGTGTGTGTGTGTGTGTGTGAGATCACATGTGCATGTGTGTGCATATGTGAACAATGTCACTGTGTGTATGTATATATATATATTTTTATTTTTAAAAATATATATATATATTTTTTAGGTGTGGAGTCATATACTGACATAAAATTGGAATACTCATTACAAGTACGGGGCATAATTACAACATCTTGCAAAGGAGCTTTTGCTGTGTAATGATAATCAGTGGGAACTAAACTTAATAAATCCAGAGTTATTTTCTGTATTCAATTTCATTTCCGTGTGTAAACTGTCTCCACTGATCTCAGCTGATCTAAAAACTCAACATTTATTAAATTCTGCCCTTTCTGCTTTCTTATTAAGGGTACAGAAACCCTGTGGTATCGTTTTAATTCCTGATTGTACCTTCTGGGAAAAGAACTAAATCCAATAAAAACAAGGAAATTGTATGATGTGGGTGTAAGATCTAACATTAGACGTCTCGCGACCTGAATTTTGTAAGTTTCAGGAGAGGCTAAAATTCTTGCTCCAGGGGTGAGCTTTGTTTATTATTCTAGTAGCTAGCCATCTAAACATTGGCACTGGTGGGTTGATCTCCTCCTGGAAATGAGACAAAAGGATTTAATGGCCAAAGCACTGGAATTTCTCTGTGGGGTGTTGGTGGTGTCTCCGAAAAGGAGCAGGGTAGATTCCTAAAGTGCTGATGCACACTGAGAACCAGCAGATACTGTTTCCCTCCAAAATGGAGAATGAGATCCCTGCTCTAAGTTTCAGGTTAGACACCTACCTCAAGGGCCATTCTGAAGCCCCTAAGGTGACCTGGAAATTAGCCGCATTTCTGCGCCATGGCGCGCTCAATTGCACCAAGCGAGCTGCAATCATTTTATTTTTATTACAAAAAAATGAACAAAGGTCCATTTATGGTAAAAATGTACAAACCCCTCTGTGGAGTGTAGTGTGTGACTGGAATATTTAAGATCGTTCCTGATCATACCCTGTTTTGACCTTCTTGCTAATGATATGTTGAGCTCCCTGTAATTTGTTGTTTTGCTACAGAAATCAGATGTGTCTAACTCAGCCTCAGCCCTAACAAGACCTTGTCATACCTTATTACTCATAATCCCTGTTATCAGATAACTTTGCCTTCTGTACAGCATTATGTCTTTGCAGAAATAGGAAGAGGAGAGACACTCTCAGGGCAAATGATTTTGGGTATATACAGTATTACCCTCTAATACTTATGCTGGCTGACATCTCACAGAGGCAAAATATTCATGTATGCAGTAGAGCAGCAGGCTCAGGCTTGGTGCCATGGGAGTCGGTGTGAACGTGCAGAATTTCATACCAGCCAATTACTGTACTGTTTCCTTAATTGGCTCAATTATTAGTTCAGCCATATGCATGTACCACTGTGCAATATACACGTTAAAGAACAGAATGTAGAAAGCAAATTTTTTTTTTAGTTGACAAAAATAAGTCATTTCACTTGTATACATTATGTGCAAATAAACAGGAATAATACAGCAAATAATGAAACTAATGATCTACTTAAGAGTAGAAGCTGGAGTAAAAACCAGGAGGCACATGCCTCTCCATGGCACTGAGTTTGAGACTGCTGCAGCAGACACTGCTGTCTCCGTACTGGGGGCCGTATGGCTCCAGCACAGCAGTCCTCCTTGAAGGCCACAAGTGCCCTTTTCTGTCTGTGATTCAGTGCACATCCAGCAGGGCCAGGGGTTTTGGGGCGATCGGGACCAAACAAACGGCTGGAGAGCACAGTTGGGGGAGCCTCTCTTGGCATAAAGACGAGGGAGGACAGAAGAGAAGTCAAGAACATTTTGACCGCGCGTAGCGGTCAGCCTGTGGACTGCATTAAACGCGCAGGGGAATGACGTGGTCCCGTGATTTGACTTCTAGGGGCTTATTGTGAATCCACATTATGAAATGTGAGAGTATTTGTGAATTCCTATCTTGGTCCCTGGGACTTAAGTAGCTCCAAGCTCCTCAGTTTGCATGTTAACTCAGAAACACTGCCATATCTGAGGGTGTTAGGAATCAAAGTCATCAGACACAATGGAGGAACCAGGGGTCAGTGAGGCACTTCAACAGTCCTTCTATGGAAGCCAGCACTTTCAAGCCAAAGTGTTTCCCAAGAGAAAACTAGTTATAAAAAGATGGAGGGCTTGTTGGTGCCATAGTAACGCTACGGCAATTTCTCAGTTTCCATCTTGGAATCGGGATACTGACATGCTCCATCTGTCTGGTTTTATAACCCCCAGCTGCTGAAAACATCATTCTGAGCAGCCCTTGATATTAGCAAAACTTTATAATGGGTGTCACTCTGTGTTGAGGCAAGGAGAAGTTGCTAGTACCAGTATCCAGATCAGAATTTACCAAATTACAGCTGCAAAGAGAGGCGTGGCTATTCCATTTGAGGGGCGTGGCTTTGCTCTCACCAGAAAGGAGTGGTTTAGTCATTTTTGACAAGATGCACAGGCATCAGCCGGGCACAGAATCACAGAAGAATCCTAGACTGAATAGTAAATTGGACAGAGGGCTTTAACTTTGACTTTTTGTGTCTACAAGTCAGGTTATAAATGTTCCATGTAATATAACATTTACATAACTATAATTGTATAAAATGAATATCATTTTATAGCTGTGGGTTAAAACTGTAGTTCTGCTTTCATTTCTCTTGCATATTAACAGGTGGTGGGAAGTTATGTTTAATGATGTTGCACTTGGATTAAATCGTACCCAGATGAATTATGGAATGCCGTTGTGCATTGATATTCACACCGGTATGAGGCACCATTTTTCAAACAGATGTATTTCATGATCAAAATGAATTTGCGGGTCTCTATGGCCTAGCCTGTGAAAAGAATTGTATTCCCAGCTGAAGCGTTTATGAATGCTTAAAATGCCACTGCGCTTACAATATTTATGAATGTAAATGATTTCTATCATGTATATTTATTTTGCATGTGTATAAAGGGGACGTGATTGAGCCCCATCTATTGACAATCACATTGCATTTCCTGTGGCAGTGGATGATGTCAATCAGTGCTTGTCAAGCTTTGAAACAATAATAACCTTGAACATCATAAAAAAATAAAATCTGTATGTGAAATAAGTGACTTGCACTGTAAAAAAATGTATTATTTTCACTTTTGCTGTAAAAAGCCAATTCCTGTAATTTTCCTGTTTGTAACTGTTAAATGTAAAAAAAAACTTTAACCAATAACATGCTGTTGATATTGTCTATATGCTGTATGTGGAATAATTGGATAATTTTAATATGTTTTATTAGTAAAGATCAGTAGCCATGTAATACATGTAAAATGTAATGCATTATTTAATAATGTGATACTTGTCCTTTGTGTTTTATCTACTATATTAGATGTTGTATGCTTGCATACAGAATCCTATTTTGTATGTAACCTGTTAAAATGTGAACTCGTCATTACAATAAACTGTATTGATTGACAAATAAAGAAAAATTGTAAACAGTGACCAAAAAGAAACCATGTTTGTTCATTGTATTCTCTCAGAGTAATGATATTTGTGTTTGAGAATTCTGTTGAAGACTCTCCTTGCCTCATCTCTGCTCTTCTTCACTACTAAGAGCACAGGTTCCAAAATCAGGCTGTCTTCAGAAAAATGGAAACCGACAAATACTTTTCATTGATGCCTCTCACATGGTACTACATGGCTGCATAAAAGCCTGCTCTTGGGAGAGACACATTAATTTCACAGGAGTTACCTGACATCAATCTACCAAACACAGTTCTGACTTCAATATTCATTTAAATGATTAAATACATTTCCAAAGTGGATTTTGTTTCTCACACATTTAAAAGGCATCTTGGCTTCACATGGGTATAAGGTCAGAATCAGTCCAGATCATCCTCTTCTGATGGTTACTGGGCCCTCAGCTGCCATGCTCAGTGTACATGTGAAACCCTGATCAAATCAGTACAATAATGCAGCCCACCTTGTAGAACACAGTGAAAAGTTATAGTAACCATAGCAACAATCCAACGGTACTAGAGGAGGAAAACAGTTACTGGCCATTCTTCTTGGTAGAATTATGAGGACGGAGAGTAATGGAGACATTCATAGTATTCTTTATTTGCCTGAATCTGTCAATAGTGCTGTATAGCACTGCATTGTGTTATACTGATGTCAGTTTTGATTTTGGCTGCTATGAGATTAATAAACTTTACACGGGAACCTTTAAGTGTAATTTTGGGAATTTGTTGAAGAACTGGAGGTTTATTAGAGCTAACTCAATTTACTTTCCAAGGGAATCTCAACTGAACCTGTCTGTGTCCACTCTTTATGTGATGTTTATCTGAAAAATGGTCCAAGTTTTCAACATCTTTGATACTGACACACCAACTGGATCTACTGCATCAAAGCCAGTTAATATCTTCTTATCATATAATGCCCCTTTCATATCAAATTGAATGTGCCAGCATTTTCAGCTTAATGTGCCTAAATGCTTTGGTTATCTTTGTGTTGGTATGGATGCCACCTAAACACAATTAAACATCTTTTGTGATACACACAAAAAAAGAATATTTGTTTTGGTCTCATGTTCAATGTGTGCTAAGTTTTTTATATATATATATATACCAACAATTGAATTAAACTTTCATGTGTCCAGAAAGATAAAACGCCCTGATATAGTCACAGAATTTACCTTGCAGTTCAATTAGTTCATTTAGCCTTTTGTGAATAACAATACCTCAAATGCTAGTTTCTCTTCAATGACTGTGAAGGGATGCTCGATAAACTGTGTTATTTTTTTAAATGATACCTTAATTGTCAAAATGAGTGAAATGTTCTGATTTACTGACCAATCTGAATGGGTGTATTCTAAACCTTTGGTTCACATTTGGAAAACCTTTACCGAAAACCTTATACCTCACTGACGGCGAACTCGGAGTCAGATGAAAAGTTTTTGTGACATGTGTAACCTTATCTGTGTTCTCGCTGTGGTTCCAGCACTGATTTCATTCTGTACCACGTGAGGGGTTTTCACCACCTATTGGACTGATCTGTGACGTCGCCGTGAGGTTGTTTCCGGGTGTTCGGAGTGTGCACCAGACAGGCTTTCGCTGGGTCTTTGTGCATTTTAGCCATAAATTTTACAGCCTGGGGGAATTCTGTGTCTTTTGTTTGTATTAAAACATAATGAATCGTATTTTCGGTCGGGGTAAACCTAAAGCACCGCCACCAAACCTCTCGGACTGCATTGGAAATGTAAGTAACTGTTTGAAAATACCACCCCAACATTAGTTCGTTGCTGTCCGGACAAAAACAATAACATTATAGTTAGCTGTAGTGAGTGGCAGCTATCACACCAGATAATGTTTTATCATTTCGTATCGTACTTTGCATTTGCTAGTATTCATTTGGAAGGTAAATATTATCTAACATAGCTAGCCTAATAACCATGGGAAGAAGGTGGTTAGACTCTAGACTCTGTTTATATTGACAAGCATCTTTCTCGGAATGGTCATTAAGCTCATTTTGTTGTGAATCGATATGTTTGTACTTTAGATATCTAGCAAGTTCTAAAATGAGAAATGCAAGTGATCTCCCGGCCACATCTCCCTTGACTGAAAACATTTATGTCATGTGAAGGTGTTAGGTAACGTTAAAGGGGATGTTTGTATGACTACATTTTAATAGCCTCTGTTCCAAAAGATTGTTAAGGGGTTTTCACTTTGTTGTTTCCCGTCGAGACATGACTAATTACAGACAACTGTCCCTGTATGATCGCTAGCTTTCCGTATATTAGAACGATATCATTTGCCAGCGTTTCCATTATTTTTGTTGTCAGCCAGTTTACCATTTATTTCCTGGAAGCATGACAGCGAACCGGTTTTACTGGATTGCTTTTCTTCGCTGTCATTATTCCCGATAGGTCACCAAAAATGCATGACCTGGTTACGTTTCCTCAACCTGCCCTGTCACTTAGCTGGTGAAGGGCTGTCAAGAAGGAGTGAATGAATGCTAATAGGCACTTCTCCTGTCCAGGTGGACGCCAGGGCTGAGTCGATCGATAAGAAAATCGCCAGGCTCGATGCGGAGCTCATGAAATACAAGGATCAGATGAAAAAGATGAGGGAAGGCCCGGCAAAGGTAAACGGTTGTACCCAAGAGACAACACAGTGGTCAGGGGGTGCTATTTACAAACATGTAAAGAATCTCACTGAACTCCAAACACTATCCCATACACTGCTGCATCCGATTTTACATAATACTCTTTGTTTAAACGAAGCTCTTACCCGGAACAACTTACTTCTATATAGCCGGATATTTACTGAAGAAATTTAGATGAGATACCTTGCTTAAGAGTACAATGGCCCTACCCTGGCTGGGATCAAACCTGCAAACTGCACAAGCCCAGCTGCCCAACTTTTTTTTACTACACCACAGCAATACCTCAGGGTGCTGTCCTCAAGTTTGTCTGCAGGTTTCATGGTGTATGTCTTCATTAGTAATAATAATAAAAATAATATGGATGTAACCTTTTTGCAGAACATGGTGAAGCAGAAGGCTATGAGAGTACTGAAGCAGAAGAGGATGTAAGTGCCTTAAGTGTGCTCGAGCACCATGTAGAAGTGTATATAATGTGTTATTGGGATACAGGTTTTGCCACATTTTTTCTCACTGCTGAGTAAATCTAAAATGTATCATTAATGCTATTCGGCTCCCACACATCCCTTTACTCCCATAAAAAATAGTCTTCACTGATTTTTGTGTAGGTATGAAGGTCAGAGAGATAACCTAACACAGCAGTCTTTCAACATGGAACAGGCCAATTATACTATTCAGTCCCTGAAGGACACCAAGACAACGGTAAGCATCGTCATCAACGTTTTATCCATCACATCATGGTCTTATTACCATTCATGACTTTTGTATAGCAGAGCCAGCCATTGCTGCTGGGCAGAAATGTTATGCTATTGAAATATTTTCTGGCATGTTATTTTTAATAGATACGCAGCCTCCCCTGGTGTGAGTGTTTTAAAGTGCTGAATGTGAGAACAGGTTTATGACTGTATTCTAGGTGGACGCCATGAAACTGGGAGCCAAAGAAATGAAGAAAGCCTACAAGCAAGTGAAGATCGACCAGATCGAGGTACATGCCCTTGATGTGCAATGAGTATTCCAGTCATGCCATTCAATAAGGGGTGAAGTGATTGTAATAACATAGATCAGTACACATAGACAGCAGAGTGCTGTTACTTCACACAGAGGTGCTGTATATGACAACAGAATAAAACTATGTTGTCAGAGAAATGCTTTATACTTCACTGATTCAGCAGTTCTCTGCTTCTGGTGACAATTTGAATTTCCCCATTGGGGATCAATAAAGTATAAATAAAGGGAATCCTCTTCATTCAGTGAAATTTCACAGAATACTACACATGCTCTCTCATTATATGAAAGGCTTATCACTCATCACGGAAGATCTAATCCATATGTACTGATTATGACAATGCTGCTGACGCTGACGCTGTGATCCTCTGCTGTCTCAGGACCTGCAGGACCAGCTCGAGGACATGATGGAGGACGCCAACGAGGTGCAGGAGGCGCTGAGCCGCAGCTACGGGACACCAGAGATCGATGAGGATGATCTGGAGGCGGGTATGTACAGCACCCCTCCCAAAACACATCAGCCACTGACTCACTCTTTCTATTTATGATGCTCTTTCTGTTAAAATATTTATACTGTATCACAGGCAAACTTCCACACAACAGCCACACAATACCTACAGAAGAAATGTATTGTCTTTTATAGTTATAATATTTAATTAAATTGAATGTCACTGTTACCTGATAACAATAGGGAACAAATATTGAGACCTACTCAGAATGAGCTGTGACTAAAAAAGAGAAATTGTGTGTGCGTGCGTGTGTTTATTTGTTTGTTTGTTTGTTTGTTTCTTCAGAGCTGGACGCCCTGGGAGACGAGCTGCTGCTGGATGATGACAGCTCTTACCTGGACGAAGCCTCCTCTGCCCCTGCTATTCCAGAGGGCGTCCCCAGCGACAGCAAAACAAACAAGGTACTGACTGCACCCACAACTCTGCCCAAAAAGGCAACAGCCACTTCCTTGTCACTGTGCAAATGAGTAATAACCCCACCCACATTACTTTCTGAAAAGGTTCTGACCACACCCACAACAAAGTGAAAAAGGTGATAATCACACCCATAGTACTGTGTAATAAGATACTGGCCACACCCAGAGCAGTGTCTAACAAACCAATGACAACACACTCTGCACCATCAACGGAAGGTACTGACCACACCCACAGCATGTCAAACCAGACAGAAACCACACACCCGCACCACCAACAATCAAGGCAGATAAACCATAGAATCCTCAAACAAGTTACCGAGCACTCCCACGTCACCATAAACAACGTGTATTCATAGGAAAATATGCTCATATCTTCTGTGATCGTACCAACAACAATGACAAGCCCCATCACTAAGAGCAGTATCGTTATGACTTGTCAATGCAGTTAACTGCAGCAAGCGTGTGAAGCATTACCAAAGTTGAACAACAGATGGCGATGTCGTTCTGTGTTTTTTTTTTTTTTTTTTTAATGAAAAGGGTTGAGTCAAAGTCAGGCATGTGATCTTTTTGAAAATTAAATAATGCATCCTGCAGGGAAAATTTGATGCAGCTGTATGATATGAAAGGATTTGCATCCTTGGAAATCCTGAGCTGTGTTGTGCAGCTTGAGCACCAACTTTCAGCCATGATGTTGTTACTGAATCACTGGGACACTGCATTTGGTCTGGAGCAGCTGCTGCCTATCTCACAGAATATGTCTAGTTCTTCTTGCGCCAATGCAGGTCTATGGTTGTGTGGTTTAAACCCGAGTTTGAAACTCCAGCATGTTGCAGCTGACCCTTTGAATCTGCAGAAAATGAAAGTGCTGAATCGCATGCTCATATCACATCTTTGTTTTCCAGGATGGTGTTCTGGTGGATGAGTTTGGCCTGCCTCAGATTCCTGCCACATAAGAAGCACACTACTGCAACATGTCAGAAGCTTTTTTCATAATGTAAAATAACATTTATATACTCAAAGGACCTTTGCACACCTTTTGGCCTTGCACACACCTGAACATTCAAAATTTGAGTTGACAGGTGTGAAGTATTCAGGCTGTTTTTGGTATGTTGTCTATTTCTGTTTGATCATGGTTCTGCCATGCTAGCAAGTGCTCTCCTAAACCTGTTTCTCTGGTTCGTGTCTTTAAAATAGTATTAACAAACGGTGAACAATGGGCTGGAAATTGAGTCATTGTGCGAATGAATAATAGGTTTGAATGATTATTCATATACATTCAGCTTCAGCAGCTTCATTGTCTGCCATGGCCCTGGAAGTGTTGCCTGTTTTTCTGCTGTAAAATAACACTACATATGCCATTTGAAATTAATTTAATAAACTACATTTTAAATGAACATGTCAAGAATTTGTATTACTTTATACATAGATGAGTATCTGAGGATTTTTTTTCCTTTTTATAATTTTAAACTTGCAGCTTGTTCTGCACACCTGGAAGGTATTGAAAGAAACTGGTTAAACAAATAAAATTTAGCTGGCTTCAACTCAAGGTTTAATTCTTGTATGTTTACCTCTATTTTGGCTTGATTTTTTCTCTTATCAGAAAACTTAGATTCCTGGCTTTATAGTACAGATTCTGAGAGCTCTGAGGACAGTTTGGATACACAAACTCAACCTTCTGTATCTGACATTTGGAAGACAATGAGTAAAAAAAACAGCCATGAGTCCAGTTCACTGCTGTGGAAATGTTCATGAGGTTTCATTGAAACATACATGGACTAAATGCCGGCGTGACTAAAGCCTTACATTTTTAATACTATTGACAAGATGCTGCACTGGCAAGGCTAGGCACCCCTTTTTTTCTTTGAAATGTGTCCCCAGAATTTGGACAAATCACTAGTATCCTTATGACAATGAAACCGGTGTATTGTTTAAATTATTTAAATTTGTAATGTCCATCATTATTTTTGTACTCAAAGGGCCATTGACAATGAGCCTCACTGAGTCTACAGGTGAGCAGACCCACCTACACATATAGACACATGATTGTGTCTTCCCTCATTACTGTTATGAATTATTTAGTGTAAGTGATCTGTTTTTGTAGTTGTTTGTCTAATATTTCTGCAACTCTTCAGTCTCTTTCCTGTTGTTTACTGTGAGATGTGTTTTTAAGGTTGCCACGATGACAGCTTTGGTGGTCCCTGCTATTTTTCTTACTAAAGGCAGTGTCTCTCTGTTGGAAAAGGACAATAGACAAGCCATAAAACAAACAGGTGTGCTTCAGAAAGGTGTTTTTACCCACACTCTGTACTATACACTGTAATAAAACAGGAGCGACTTTGGATGGTAAGTCACCAGGCAGACAAAGATCGATATCAAGAGTCTTAAGCCAAGACACCTGGTTCTATGCTGCCATGCAGATCATAGACATTGCAATTACATTAAAAATTATCTAACAACCTTCCTGACTTTATAGAATTTATCAATATGTCTTTGTAAACATTATAGAAATACTGTAAAGTACTCACTCTAATTATATTAACTTGATCCTGTTTTTTTCCATTAAAACCTCAATCTAAAGCTCTAACTTGTAGCAACTTGTTAATTCCTTTTATACAATTAAACTCTATTAAAGACTCTAAACTGTATCTTATTTGCTGATAGTGGGTACCTCAGACCAGCTGTAAAGTGTCCGTGAAATTTTCTCACTTTTTCACTTCTTGAAATTTTCCATCTGTGTAAATTTACATATTTTCCAGCAAGCCAAACTTGTCCAACCATTGCCTTAAAATAGGTTATTATTTTATTATGAAAGAACATAGACAGATGTTTTGAACAACTATAAATTATATTGCATTATAATGGTAAAACAATGATGTAATGCATAAGCAAATACCAACATACAAAGTCAGTCGCACACACAGTCACTGTGACAACCACTGATTAAGACGGAGACTTTTATTTAACTTTTTTGGCCGGATGATGTGGGTTGATCGGAGCTATCCCAAGCCGTTGAGCCATATTACCATTACAGATATATTCCTACTATATAATATTAAATCAAGGTTTCCCTTGTGTAAGAATATCCTTAGAGAAATAGATGGAAATTAAATTCTCACTCTCAAGATTGGTATGGACGTTTTCCTGTGTGTCCAGGAAGTGAGTTCCGCTACCCTTCCGGTTTAGAAAAATGGCCGCAGATACAATAACAGTTACTGTTGCCTATGGTAAAGTTGCAATTTCCTTAATTTATATTGGTTCTTTCTGGACGAATTTATGGACACAATCATCTCGACTGACTGTAAAATTACGAAGCTAACATCTGCGTGCTCTTTGTTAATTCCAGTTCATTTGCCAGCGGTTCTAAGTTGACAGCGAGTTTACTCGTTGAAACATGTCTTCTTTCTGACAGCTAACACGGGAGGACTTTTCTAAGTAGCAGTCGTGCATATAGTCAGGATGGAGTATTTGCTAGAATGAATGTTTCTGTATTATTGTAAGGTTCTTTCATTTTATATTTTCACAGGCGCAGCGAAGCACAGCATCACGCTCACTGGGAAGGATGGAGAAGAACCGGTGCTGAGGGATCTCTCAGAAACGCTCGCCGAAGTAACTGGAGTCCCAATACCTTCGCAGAAACTAATTTTCAAAGGTACGTTGCAGGCTGCTCATCTTGCGTAGAAATGTGCTTTAATTGTGTGAAAAGGGGAGAAAAGTCTGTCAGATCAATGGGTGTATTTCTAGAAGTGTATGCTACGTCACGTGGCCACAAACCTTTAAACATGACGACCAGTTGCATGCCATGTGACAGATAGTGCATGTTAACGTAAAGCATAGACCACAGTATGCTAGTTTGTGGTACTAAACAGAGTCTCTCGGCTCTGCGCTGAGAGTAATGTTCAGCATATGTTTGCGTTTGTTTGTTACAAAAATTTGTTTTGCCTTCTTTGCAGGCAAGTCACTTCGGGAAATGGATTCAACTTTGTCCAGTTTTGGCATAAAGCAAGGTTGCAAACTGATGATGATAGGAAAAAGGGTACGGACCAGCTGGTTTTCTAAGTGTTTTAAATTTCATAGTAGAAAAGCCTATCAAATTCTTGCCATCCAGATCCACCCGTTCTCTTCTTTGATTCAGTAATATTTTTTGATTCTTTTAAATGTTTTGTATTGTAATGGAACAATGAACTTTTATTCATTTAGCTGTTACAGGCCAACTTCATGTATCAGATTTTGGTCAGTTGATGTCATACAGTGCTGTCACACAATTTTCCTCTCTAAAGTTACCCTTTGTTGAATTTCAGAACAGTCCAGAGAAGAGGCAGAACTGAAAAAGTTGAAAGACATTGAAAAGTCAGTCGAGCAGACAGCCAAGAAGCTGGAAAAAGTTGACGGAGAGCTGACAGGTTTAAGGAATGTGAGTAGCTAATTGTGTGTTTTCTTCTCTGATGGTCTGACCCGTGAACCAGTCTCTAAAGTCACTCAGTGTGCTACAAACAGGATAAGTATTTACCAACCGGTACAGTCAAAACCAGGGGTATCAGTACCACAGTCAGCCCAGCATAACCAGTTTCTCATTCCCACCAGTTATTACTTATTCAGACATTTTCATGTAACTGTGCTGAAGCACAAAATATTACAGACGTCTTATTTAGACAGCACAAACAACTAATTTCACTTAATATAAATCATCTACATACCTACTACACTAATTTAGTAAATAATACAACTAGTAATCTAATGAAGAGCTCGGGGTAATGGGTTTGAGAATACTGCTGTATACCCAGAGATATCCTGATCCTTGAGACAGAAGTCACAGGACCGCATGTAATTCAGCTTGTTGTGCCTTCTCCCTCTTGTGCAGCCTTAATTTCCTTTGTTTAGCAGTGACACGAGTGGGCGTGAGCTAGTCCGCCCCGTCACTGCGCAGTGGCAGCGGCGTGTGGATATAATGCGGTGCTCTGCGCCGCTGTTCCCCTGTGATTCAGGGGTTCTTGGCGAAGGACCTGCAGGCCGAGGCGCTGAGTAAACTGGATCAGAGAGTGAAGGCTGCGGCCGAGCAGTTCATGAAGATCCTGGAGCAGATGGATGCCATGGTAACTGTCCCCGCCCCCTCACCCATTGCCCAATGGTACAGGCCCATTCTGAGCCCTACCACTGCATGTTGGCAGGGCGTTCACGTTCACACTCATATGGGAAATCTGTTAGTCATTTCAACACATTTAACCACGGATTGCCCGAAAAGGTAATACCCAAGTTGAAAAAGTCTGGGGACTGCCTGTAGTTTAGTGGCTAAGGTACATGACTGGGACCCCTGAGGTTGGTGGTTTAAGTCCCTCTCCAGCCACAGTAAGAACACTTTGCCATTTGGCCCTTGAGCAAGGCCCCTAACCCCACATTGCTGCCAGTTAGCTTAATCAACTGTAAGTCGCTTTGGATGAAAGCATCAGCTAAGTGACTGTAATGTAATGTCTATCTTTCAGACTTTTCCAGAGAATTTCAGCGACTGCAGAATGAAGAGAAAGGGACTCGTCAAAACGGTTCAGGTGAGGGTGTTTCCCTGGAAGTAGAACCCCACTTACTGTGTACTTCAGAGGATGTGCAAACACATATGGATGCAAGGGCACACACACACACACACACACACACACACACACACACACACACACACACACACACACACACACACACACATATGTACACAAACATGATCTTATTCTCAGCTATGACTTCTCTGGACACCTGCAGGATTGTTTGTGAACTGAGTGTAGACTTTAATGTCCTATAATGTAGCTCAGTGCATTGTACCCTCATGAGTTGTCTCTAGTTGTATCCTGAAAAGTAAATACTGATTTTTGCGCCTCTCTCATTGTAGGACTTTCTAGCGCAGTGTGACAGGATTGAGGCGGGTATATCTGACCACCTGGCTAAGATACAGTCCAAGAACTTAGCGCTGGCCGACTGAGGAAGAGTGTGAAGAGGAAGGAGGAAGCCCGGTCTCGCTGTCCCTCCCTCTCCCCTCTGTGGTCCCCCAATCCACTGCTCCGTGAGCAGACTTTAACGCAGATGGGGGCTTTGATTTCAAATGGTTTATTTACCTGCCTGCATAAAAAAAACCCTTGATATATTTTTATGGAAATTACTATTTAAAAAAACTGTACAAACAAAATGAAAAAAGAAACATGGAAACAAAAGCAGCACTAAGATATTATTTGGGCTGTGAATGAATTGTGTGGGTTTTTTTTTTTTTTATGTTGATCATGTGTGTTAAGACGTTACTGGATTGTGTGACTACCATTACCAGACTCAATACTTGTGTGTTTTTTGTTGTGTGGACTCAGTAGAATCCATATTCAATATTTCTGAGAACCGTACCTGGGATGTGTCCATTTTTTCCTTTGTTGGGAGAGTAGGACATAAAGGCAGCATATGATGTCATAAAGGGCAGAGCTGACCTCACTGTGCTCAATTGTGTGCAGTGGGTGGTGTCATGTCTCCTGTGACATCATAGAAACTGGCATTTTTTCATAACCCTGTCACCACCTGCCCTTTTATGGAGCTCAAATTCAGCATGATAGTTTACGGTTTGTGGTATACCTTCAGTACATTTGTGTGCTCTTTCCCTGGCCCCCATTTTGGAGTTACGTTTAATGGAACAACTCAGCCCGACCCAGTTTACATCCATGGGGATTTAATGATGCACGTCATGGGTCTCGTAAAGGGCCAAATGGCGGAGCATTAAAATGGCCAGTAACCTCACCTCCTATTGAGAAAGTGCTTCAGTGATTCACTGTTGTTCTATGGCAGGAATGTCTAATATCGTTCTCTTGAGGTTCACAGCCTGTGCAGGGTTTCATGCTGTTCTTTCAATCTGCAGCCACTGTAGGCCTTGGAAGCCCGGTATGTGGACTTTTGGGCTAATCAGTGACTTGAACGAATCAGTCAAGTGCTGAAACCCAACAACCAGCAGACACTCGCTGTCCCTCTAGGACTGTCATTTGACGCCCTCCGTTCTTTGGGGAGGAAGGAGTCAAAAGCACAAAGATGTATTTACCAAGCATGTTTCTAGGTCAGCCCTGTAAAGGGAAGCTGTCTTGGTTTTTCCTGAGTTTCATACTGTTCAGTGTTTTTTTTCTCCCCCATCATTGAACGCTATATCGGCATGCCAGGAGAACAGATTGTTGTGTATTTTGAGCTTCATTAAGGTTTCAGGTCCAGTACTGTATCATATGGGCAGGGCATGACCCCTCCCATCCCATCCGACCTCCTATCTGAGTGATTTATGATTAAAGTCATTTCCGAGATGAATCTGTGTGGTTTGGCTTCACTTTGCCGTCTTACACTTCAAGACACTGGACTGACCCATTTCACATCAACAGGGGAAGAAATTCTGATTTTCAAACCCTTTCAAGGGCATGTGCACTCAGCCAGCTGATATCCAGAGACGACGTTTGACAATTGAACAAAGTGCTAGAGACACCAGTATAAATTAGGTTCTGGAAAAAGCATTTCCTGCTCAGTCATGAAAAAAAAAAAACAAACCACCCTTCCTTACAGGAACATTCCCAATATCTACGGCACCAGCCTAAAGTACTCATTCTTAAGGGTGTCTGAATGTCCATGCTATGACGAGCTTAAATACCAATGAGACACTAGTGTGGGCCATCCATCATAAATACAAGGAAAGAGTTCTTAGTCTGCCCTCATGTACTGTTCAGACCAGCTGCATGTCATTTTTATAGCCTTAAAACAGGTCAAATTGATCACTCGGGTTGATAGCACTTTATTTCAAAAGTTTCAGTTACAACTTACAAAATGTAAAAATCCAGCTAAACCAGGTCATGAGAACAACAGTAATTTTTATTCACTTCATTTTTTTATTTTTTTTTATTATTTACTCTTTACCTCCTTTTTCACATTCTGGTACGGGCTTATTTCACACCACGGTACACATGCGTTTCTGCTGCTACTGCGAAATCACCTGTCAACCGTTAATGGGTTTTTATTTATTATTTATTTCTTTACTTTGCCTACGTCATTGATGAGTGAACCTTCCAAACCCAACAGGGGGAGCCTCAAGCAACATGGCCAGTATCTTTACCTTAGTTCCCCATCTTGCGTCATCGTTTCGTTTTCCTTAATTCTCGGTGACGTGCATGATGTTCTAGAAGGTGGCTCTAGAAGGTAAAAACCAGGAAGAAGCGTGATGTCTAACGTGAGGAGAGATGGGTTTTTTGGGGGAGGGGTGGGGTGGTTGTCCCTAATCGTCCTTGTCCTTGGCACCGTGCTTCAGGATGCGGGTGAACTCCACATAGTTAAAGTTTCCCTTTTTGTCGATGGGGGCTTCCCTGAAGAGCTCGTCCACCTCCTCGTCCGTGAAGCGGTCTCCCATGGTGGTCAGGAGCTCCCGCAGATAATCCTCCTGGATCACACCTGGATGGAACCATGGACAGGACAGACAAATGTCAGGAATCCTTTGTATGGTGGGAAAATCAATGTATTGAAAATACCATATCTGTCTGCCAGTTACCCAAAACTGGTATAGAACATAACAAGATATGAGCATGTGTGTAATATATGAGTGAGAGTATACATGAGTTCAAGTCCAATATAACATAAGTGTTTCTTATCTCTCCTCTGGTGGCGCTTTTCTCTATTCTATTGATTATCCTTTTGTTGTTAATGGTGTTGCAAATTTCATTTATCAACAGAGAAACTTGATTTAAAAAATGCTGTTTTTGAGCTTAAAAGGGGCCTCCTTTATGGAGCTATATACATTTCTTGAATATGAATCAGCTTTACTCAGCATTACACGTTTGAAGTAAATACTGTGATTAAAGACATTTTATTCCTGGTGGAAAGGTCAGAACAAAAATAATGTCCGAGTCTCATCATAAATATTGTTTCCTTCTCCCAACAAAAAATTAAATTTTCCACATGAATACATGATTGATGAGGCAAAGTATGTATGTGGACGATTTTTAATGTAATAAAATGCAGTGCAATACAATCCGTTATGGAGCAGGATGGGGGGGCATTTCTAAATGGCCATCAGAAATGCCCCAGAGCAGGGACCAATGTACCCATGTGATTTAAGCACCATAGTTATTAAGGCTGGTTTGGGGGCTGCAACATGTTTGCAGAATGACTTCCAACTGGAACTAGGTAGCTACATTATTAGTGAGAAAATGCTTGCAGTCAGCTTTGCATTAGTAACTGGAGCCAGCAGTCTGCCTTCCTTCTTTAATGCCTGGCCTGTTCTGGGAAACTGTGTGGCACAGAGGACAAAACGAGAGATGGTGAGTGTGATTACCCGTCCCCTCCTCATCGAAGCAGGCGAAGGCATTTCTGATCACGTCCTCCGGGTCTGTGCCATTGAGCTTCTCTCCGAACATGGTGAGGAACATGGTGAAGTTAATGGGTCCAGGGGCCTCGTTCATCATCGCCTCCAGGTACTCATCTGTGGGGTTCTTGCCTACAAAACACGGTCAAACTATGGTCAAATCAGCAATACCAAAAAAAAAAAAAAAAAAACAAATCCACAGCACACTGCAGTAAAATAATGATTACATCATGGTCAAACCAACAGCATACTTCCAAATTACACCAAGCACATGAGCTATGCTAATAAAACAGCATCGAGTGCCTTCGGACAAATCATTATCTTGTGTAGGTGGCCATTAAAATGGAATGTGGAACCAAACAGATTGTGATTGCAGGGTTTTCAGCAGACATCAAACTAACTTCCCTTTCCAGGCGATCTACAGACAATGTCTTCAAACAAAACAATGGAGGGAGGAGTTGGACCATTTCCCTAGTTCCTCTACTTCCTGTGAATTGTTTCAGTAAATACTCAGCTTTATAAATGGACACTGTAAAAATGTAGGCTATGTACATCATTCTGCATAATTGTGTCTGCTTAATGCCTACATGTAAAAGTGTTTGCAAAAGTAACAGTAATAGTGTGGCCGTCTCAACTGGGCCACCTCCATACTAACCCCTCAATCAATCAATCAATCAATCAATCAAGGCCCCAAATCCCGAGGCAGTCCATCCCTGCCATGACCCCTCTCACTCCCACCCCCAGCTCACCGAGCGAGGCCAGCATGTCGTGCAGATCCTCCTTGTCGATGAAGCCGTCGCGGTTCTGGTCGATCATGTTGAAGGCCTCTTTGAATTCCTGGATCTGTGACTGGTCGAACATGGCGAAGACATTGGAAGTCGCCCTCTGCGGGCGCTTCTTAGTGGTCTTCCCCTTCGCCCTTTTACTCGACATCTTGGCTCTTCTGTTTTACCTGATGGGTATACATTTTTTTAAATGGAGGTTTCAATTTCCAGAATACAGTGTGCACAACCAGACAAGTAACATAGCAGCAATGAATTTCACAAGACACAGAAAATAAATAAAACCATTTTCATGTGATAGGAAAACTATCCATCACATTGTTAGACATGCCATTTTGTGTACCACAAAAATCAAACTTGCGTCCTGATGAGAAAAAATGTGTGCTAGTTTTTGGTGCTCGTCATTCAGGATGTGCATTGATTTACTTTGATGACTTAGACAAAACTCACTGTACCCTTAACTGGGTACTGCTTTAACTGAGACCACGACCCCACAAGACTTAAAGTTGAATTCCCCTATCCAGGATACCAAGAGCCATCTTCTGTGCTTGGGCATCCTGCTTCTACTACGGTGGCTGGCAAGCTATTGGATACATTAACGTGATGTATGCGTTAATGCTATAAACTGTACTTTGCTGTACTTTAAAACATGCCCTGCTAGCATGTTTGAATACTGCAGGGACGCCCCTATTCGTATGGTCTACATTCGGTTTCCTTTTTGCGTACATTACAGCGAGCAATAACCTCTGGAGTCTACCGTTTTTTGCTTTCATTTTGGCCGCCCTCTGACAACTCTCAGCCCCTGTAGAACCGGGACAGTCTTCCCCACTTTTGATTCTATCGCGCAGAGCAGAGATGTTCTTTCACTTGCGTGGCCTTAACGCCGGAGTGTTTAAACGGGTCAGAGAAGTCAGCCATTCTGAGCGCAAACCTTCACAAACACGCACGCACAAACACTGACGTCATGCCCCTGACCACTGCCGTGCATCAGCAGTGAGTCACTTGCAACACAACAAATGCAACAAACACATTTCAATTTCTGTTTGCCCAAGGTCAAATTATTAGTTAACCCAATAAACCGAACGAGTTTCTGACCTAATAAGGTAAAATGTGTTTGTCTGATAGATTGCTAGTAGCTGTTACAAATGCCCAAAGAAACGGCGCTGATCAACATATGAGATTTCTGTAAATAGTCATTCCTACGCCTCCTAATTCCTCAGTTAACGTCAAGGTCAGGGACATGAGAACATCAGTTACCACAATATAAAACCTTGTCTTTAATTATAGCTGCTATGCCAGTTGAGACTGGGCGTAAACTGACATTCCAAATTAATCCTGTTTGGGTGAGCAACTCCTATCACGACACCACTAACTTTTCCTTAAATTGAACAGATTAATGGGATAGTTATCGTTTCTAACTCATTACTGTAACAAACTGTACTGTGCCTTATCAATTAAAATACATTTTGTTAAACCAACTGAGTCTTTTCGTACCACTAATTCCTATCAGTTATTTAGCTAGCTAAATGCATTGAATAACTAACTTAGCTAGCTAATGTTTGTTAGTTCAGAAAACATCAAAGACAGCAGTTTTAAAAACTGCACAGTAAGACAGCAAAATGAAAACGATACGACTGACAAAACAGTCCATTCAACAACTACACGGCTAGCCATCTCTAGTTAAACAGCAGCAATCAAGATAGCGAAGTGACCGAGCCAGCTGGACTGTTAGTAGCTACCGTTAGCTAGATAATTAATCCAAGTCCATTCGTAATGAACTTTGCTGGGCCTCACCAATGCAATGTCACAGGCATTTTAAAGAAACTCTGGACATAAAAATATGCACTTAGGGCTGTATAAACAGCCATAATCACACTACTGGTAAATCAAGGTAAAATGACAAACGTATTAATGGTCCAACGACCCAATGACGTGATCCTTCTGGCTTTCCATCGCTAGGCCTCACCACTATCTGCTATCTAGCTAGCTTAATCAACCACAACATTGAAAGAGCAACAAAATACTAAATATAACACTATCGGCTGTAAGATCATACAAATGGCAAACCGTTACACACTGAACGCTTGAGTCAATTTTGCACCTACCTGAAACCCAACCGGACAGCGACAAAGACAGTTAATGCCTGCCTTTTCACTACGACTGCCCCAAACTTCCGGATACAGTTTAGAGCAAACCACAATGTTAACAGTGTTAGGGTCAGGCGACACAATGATAGTGTGAAATATTGATATTATCAGGGAAACATGAATATCACCAATATTTTATAGATAGTTTTGCCTATTAATATAACAATTATTTTGTGTTTTGAAAGCTATAGCCCCAGTCGTCCAAATATTTTAGTGTAAACAACACACCTCTTTTTTTTTTTACATTGGTATAAACCTGTCCAACCCTGTGAACCTTGCTCGCAAATACCGACTCGGGATCAGCTATACCACCGACAAGCCCCTGCACGATGATTATGTTGACAAAATGGCACCTGATCCAGGATCAGACTTCTGGCAAAATCCCATCTACACCTGAGCACGCCCTTTTATGGGAGTGGACTGGAGTCATTGTGCCGACAGATCTAAGATAAAACTGTTACTCACCACTTAAATTTGTGGAAATTTGTACAAATGTTGAATCTTCACAAATGTTCAGGCAATACTGCTGTCCCAAACGCCTTTTTTTACATTAGTTTTTCTTCACGAAAATGTATCTTGTAAACGATACATGCTGCTTTCGGATCAGTTATGGCCACACATTCTTGCAGTGGGCGTGGTCAAGCAGCACTGATTTGTAAACGTTTAATCACTCAAAATAATGAGGAGCCGACCAGCTAGAGCTGACGTGATTAGTCTTTCCTCCAGAGCCAAGTTAATTTGAATGGTGGAAGTTTGAAGAAAACTCGTTTCCAAACTAGAGTACGAAGGCGTAAGGAGCCTCACCAGGGGAGCGAAGTTAATCATATTAAAATCCTTAGCAAGCATTGGGATAGCTCAAAACTCAGAGGTAATTTGTACATCTGAATTATATAAGAAAGAAGATATTCTCGCAGCGAGAACTGACAAGGATAATGATCTACCATCGGGTAGACTCTGGAAACATGACACAAGCACTGGCACCCGCCTCTTCGAAGATCTGTCGGGTTTATTGTTTAAGTCTGCAAAATCCATGTAATGAAAATTCAGAATCTGATTCTGTGAGCAACGACTGTGTATTTTGCAGTTGCAAATAATGAACGTTCATTTCAAATGAATCAATATTTTAAAAAATTAACATCCAAAATTGATAAGTACACTTCTGTATTCCTTCTCAATTGATGAAAGGAATTTTACAGGTATGCAAGATGCTAAATCTTTTCAATAATTACTGGATACAGGTCTGTTGTGTATACTAATGTAGGCTATAGAGCACCAGTTATGATAACCTGCCATTCTCATGTCACACCATTAGCTTCAAGATACTATTAAAGCCTCTGCTAAGTTAAGTCTAAGAAATAGTTGAAACCTAGAATCCCGTTATAAACAATTTTCTTTTAGAATCTTCTGCCTATTGTTCTTGTTTAAGGACAGTCATATATCATCAGTTTTAAGTGTAATGCGTTTTATTACCACCAGAGGGTAGCAGTAGTAAGGAAATATTCTTGAACATGGTGCCCATGCAACCACCGTACCGCAGTATCGACAGAGTTCAACACTGACTCACCACACAAACAACCCTGAGGATTCAGCATTGACCTGTGGTCCTGTGGTATAGCAATGGTTTTACCAAAGAGAAAATGCAAAACACTCATGTGTAACACAAAGTCAAAACTGAAAATATATCCAGGCTCAAAATTATTTTTGCACAATGTTAGTTTGATTCTTTTCCAGTTTCTTCTATTTTCACGTCTTCACTAGTTTAAAATCAATGATTGATCCACAATTCCATTTAAAACTCCCCCAGTCAACAAAAAATCAACCTCTTTCTAAAGGAGCTGCTACATAGGCATATATCTCAATAAAGGAATAAACTTATTGATTAATTTGACTGATTTATAGTCTTAGAATGTGCAAAAGGGGACATTTATTCTGTATGATGCACATAGTGCTTCTGACATTCATGTGGCTTAGAAAGGTAAGTTCCCCCTCAAGACATTAAAATAGGTGTAAACAGAAGCCTGCATGCACACCGTCACCCCAGGAGTGATGCTGCCTATCTCAGGTCTAGAGTATGCCATGTGGGTGTGCGAGGGACTTAAACCTTCCACAGGAAAGCATGACAGCGACTTGAGGGAGGGGCTGTCAGGGTCACTATGACAGGGGGAAGGCAGATGTGACAGAAATGTGGGGCAGAGTCCAGGTCAGACTTTATTTTGGTGACGTGGGAGACCGATGCCTGTAAGACACCAAAAATACACTTAACCCCCCACCACCACCCCGAGTTTCTCTCCTTCCAGCAGCCTAGATGGATGAGCTCAAGAACACCTGAGAAGGGGGGCGGGGTTTCGGCAGGGAGCCTGAGATCTCAATTCTCTGAGATCAGAGCTGGATAAACAAAGATTGTCTAAGCATCGATCTGATGGACTGGCAGGGATTCTGTGAAACTTAGCTCCATAATGATCCAAGATCAGGTCTGCAACGATGAAATTCATTGACTGTGGCTCTAAAACACAGCCATTCTCTTAGGTCAGGCCTGTAACAAATTCTCTGTGCTCGTCTCCTGAGCACAATCAGGTCTAACACAAATTCTCTGAACACTGCTCTCTGACACAGAAATTCTTGGAGCCCAGGTCTGAAGCACAGATATTCTTATTCAGATTTACCTAAAGATAAGAATGTATGCAAAATGGAGATCTACAGTAGGCCAACCCCTTTGTTAGCATCTTCCTTGCTGCCTGAAATGGGCGACCAGGTCAGGATGGATATTACTGTACCTCACATTTCAGATGGCATGGAATGTGTCTCATGCAGGTTTATTGCTTTGATAGAGAGCAGACACAAATAACAGAGGTGATGCTCATGGTACCCATTGGAACTCCTTTCCTCAACTAAAGCAACATTGACTTTATGTGACACAAGTGACAAAATATCATCTCTAAAGTTAGAAACCTAGTTGCAGCTGAAACCTGAGACATAAACGTTGTGTTCAGGTAAAAGTCAGAGGGAGAGATTTGATTGTCGTCTCACTTCTCAAACTACAGTTTTATGGATGTATGTGGTACAAAACACTTTATTGTTTACAAATCGCCACTGTTAATTCGCAAGTGTAAATATACATTTCTCTGCTATTTTATTACTTTTTCTCCTTTATTTTATTGTTATTATTATCTATTACTTTACCCTAATTTGTTTCTACCCATGAATTTTAGGGTACCAGTCTAACCGCAAGTCTTCTCACCGAAGTAATTCCTTGACGCTTAGCCTTACCCTCACGACAAATCAAATATTTTGTCGTTCGAGAGTCAAATAAGATTTTGGGCTACTGTAAATGTGTCCGAGAGGGGGGGACATGAGCTTCCCTTTCTCCTTGGAGGCTATATTTAACGGGGTCTCTTTCCATAAAAGGTCGTGACTGTGTCCCCTACATTCTGCCGAGTAGCAGCGTTATTTTTGCTCTGCGGAGCACACTCCTGCCCGCCGCCCCGCTGCCTTGCGCCGCTTAGCCCGGACTGTTTCTTACTTGCCTGCTTTTGGAGTTCTTCCTAACGCTTGATTTTTAATTTTTTTTTTCTTAATTGCTGGTATCGTTTGGTATCAATTTGGTAAGTCACAATGTCCAGCTTCACTGAAAGTCAACAAAGAATAATTCTGTTATTTTCCAGTTTTGAAATTACTGCTGTATTGTTTATCTTTAATTACGTAATTGAATTACAATCGTAATTACTCAAGTAATTTCACCTGTTTGCGCGCTGGTTTGATTTATTGTTTAACAGTCACCACTACAGTTTGAACTTTGACGAGTTGTCTTTTTTGATTGCATGTTGTGGTGTGCATAGTAGCAAAGTGCATTTGTAAGAACAACCGTTTTTCATTATTCAATGTTCAGACAGGACACTGATTTCTGGCAAACAAATTACTGCTGGGGTGTGTCTTTCTTTATAACGGTCAGTCAACCCGAACGCCCAGATCTTCTCATAAATTTCTGTAAAAGCAGTTCATCCATATTGAAAATGTATTCAAAACCAAACTTGATTGAGAGAATACTGTTTTGGCTTTTAAAGAATGGAGTCACATCACATGTTAGCCAGTCTGATATCAACATTGCCCAGTAATCTCTCCAAGGCATCAAACAGCTACTGCGGGTTAACAGCTATATGGTGCTTGACTAGACCACTCTATCTTTTAACATCATGCCATTAACTGGAGATGAGAAAGTCCATTGAAGGAGAAGGTGTTTGAAGATCAATTCTAAGGTCAGGGCCTTGTTGGCAGTACCAAAGAGAAATAGGAGAATATCTGTTACATTGGCTTGTTATGGCTTGATATGACTAATCAAGATTATTGATTCTTTAAACCAGATCAGAGCCCGTGTCAAACATATGGCAGAAAAATATTTGGAAAAAAGCTAAAGACAGCTGTTTGCTGTTTTCTTGGGAAACTTTGATTTTGGGACTCAGCTGAAATACAAGATTTGGACTCATAATGTCTCCCTAGTCATGAGTGACAAATGAAGGATTGGAATAATTTTATGCCAATTAGCTGGACTTACAAAGCAGCTATAAAATATCCAATGGCATGCATCATGGGAGATATCCTTGTACGGGGCACCTGGTCCTGATCACCTGGTAGAGGAGGTGCCAGGCTTTTGAACTGCTGTAACCCTTAAGAGCTGAGCCCTGCTACTGAAAAATTGTCCTAAAGTGACATGAGTTGCATCTCAGCTGTATGCTAAAATGAGTTAAATGGATGTATAGGTCTGTCCAATCAAAGAGATGTTTTTTTGGTAAAGTTTATAACCAGGGGTGAAATGGACATCACATTTAACCTATCTTTGGTCATACAAATATGCAATTTTGAATTTTTGTGAGATATATGGCACTTTTAAGAAAGCACCAAGTAAAATAATTGTCTTAGAACAACCTACATGCAGGGTAATTCTTTCTTGACTGTATGCAATCAGCTTTTTAAAAAAATTGTTTCCATAAAAACCCCACAAAAATATATTCTACAATTGCACATTATTTGAAGTAACTATCTCACTATAAGGCCAACTAGTCAGCAATTAAGCATATCAATTAAATCGGAGTGCCTCTGTATGTAATATCTGTCTGTATGACAACTTATTGCATTCTAGCATAATTAACCCAGAACAAAAATAGCACAAGTATCATGACATTTGTGTTAGTAATTAATACAAACTAATGATTGTAATTGTTGAAAGTTCAAATTAGAGGAATGTTTAGAATTGCTATTATTTGTTGCTTGTTTTTCAGTGGTAAGACAACTAACACTAAATTAGTTAAACAATGTCTATTTGAAATTAACCATCATCATAACAAACACTGACAGCTGAACCAATTAATGTATAATGAACAAACTGATAATGTAGCTAAACCAACCACTCTGCCAAGTACAAAACAAACTATTATGTTTTAGTTAACTGAACCACTGTTAACCACAAATAGAGAGACGCAGGTGAGAGGAACGCACAGGGAATTCAGACGGAACCGGGCAGGATGTCGGAATCTACGTCAATCACCAAAACGCATCAGCGGCGCTCCAAACGCCGCGTCCAAAGCACCAGGGTGGAGACGGCCGTGAGCCAAACGCGTCTCTCCAGCAGCCGTTTCTTGGCCTCTCACTTCTCTCACTTCGGCGGGTAAGAGGTCTGAGGGCTCGTTTCTTTGCTGCAGCTTGTTTCCCATCAGTGATGTAGTAACGGAGCCTACCTGTTTTAGACAAACCTACGGCCACAACCTCTTAAAATATTACCTTTTGCACAACAAATAAACATTCAGTGGTGAAAAATACATATTGTGTCTTTGTGTGTGTTTTGAGACCTTTGAGGTGTATGCAAGCTGAAACAACATCATTAGTGCTAATCACACTGAAAGCAATCCAGCAGAGCTCCGGGAAGCTTTCTGATGTGCTTCTGTCTCAAAATGTGAATTTCGGTTGTTCGGGTGACCTGTCTAACAGTGCTTATTTTAAAACGTCCCTCTGGCAGGTCTAACGGTGTCTCTGATTTTTGAAGGTTTTGTATATGAATACTGCCAGGGGGTCTGCACCATACAGGCAGTGTCAGTGAGGTTTGTGGTCTTTGAGCAGAAGCTCTATGATGCATGCCTGTGTGCACACTGGCTAATATGGAATACCCCCGGGGAGTGTGTAATGTTTTTATGTAGTGTTATCATGTGTTAAGTATTGCATTATGGGGCCCGTGGGGCTGTAATGTGCTCCTGTGAAGAACTAGGAGGTCTCAGGCTTCTTTGAGGAGTTTGACCTCTGGACCCTGGCACCTCTGCAACTGCATGTGAATAACCCAACTGGGACCCCTCTCCTCTCCGATTTCTGCGCCGAGGAGTGGGGTCTAGAACAGGAAACCCCATGTACATGGCCATCAGAATTAAACAAGGTGTATTATGAGACAGGAAATAAATGAAAGCTTGTTAGTGCATGTATTGTTAATACACTTTGGAAACTGGCTAAATGCATGTACATGACAGCTCTGAATCTGCATTGATGTGTGACAGTTGGCAGAATGATTATTTAGAGAAGGACTTAGATGCTTCTGGATTCCACACTGAGCTATGCTATAGGTGCCAAGGCTTAGCAACTGTGCACAATGCTGTCACTAGAAACAATAGATTTATTTCAGATACACTGTGGGATTCTGGAAATCAACTTTCCTGGTCCTAAATTAGAAAGTACCACATGCGATTTGGGTCAAGGTTTGAAAACTTCTCTCGTGGCAGTGGTAGGGCATGGAGAGGTCATCTGTTTCTGAATTTCATGCCAGCTTCTGCTGTTGTTTATTTAATTAGCACAATCATTCATGTGCCCCTGCAAGCAATGTATGCCTGTGGCCAAGCTAGACATGAACCAAAGAGTGGCCTATGCAACTAGTTACCTAAATGAGCCTGGGTAAATGGTAAAGATAAAAACCTGCATACGTACTGGTGCTCCAAGCTTGGAAAGACCAGCTGCTGTCTTTTGGGCTGTTGCCTTGATACAAAGGAGAAGGCCTTAGGCTCCTGGTAGGTCCATCCACATTGGGCAGGTGAAAAGGTAGAGGCCAGACTAAACGGCAGTCTCTGGGCCTTCATGCTGAGTTTTGGGCATGAGCATAGCCAGCCCAGCCCAGACAAACAGACAGACAGCATTAGTCACAGAAAAGTTGGCAGATTTGAAAGGGTCTGGAAGATGTTAGCCAATGGCAATGATCCTGTGAGTCACCCTGACTTTGTTCAGCTACGCATCCATCACAGCCTGTGGTGCTGAAAGGGTGTTGTGCAATGATACCAGTACAAAATGATCAATATAGTTAAAGAATGAATATTTTGGCCATTAAAGTAGTCAATTTTCTGACCTCCTCCTGAAGCTATTTTGTGCCATAACATATGCTCTTGCATATATCGCAGATGTGACTGTTGATGAACTTACTGAGCAAATGAAGGGGTGTTATTTTTCCAACTAGCTCCACAAACATCTGTGTCAACACTGCTACTGTTTTATGGGTCTGTCTGTAAAATTAGTGGGTAAATTTGGCTGGAGTGGGCCTCTAAAGGAGCTTAAGGTGTTTAAATGCTCACATAAAAATGATATTGAAAGAACCAATGTTGTTAAACTGGACAGAGCTGCTGGAGGTGGTGATCCAGCCGGCTCTGGTGGTCAGGATGGCTTTTGTTTAGCGGGGCCTGTGCCAGAGGCTTACATGCTGGCAGTTTGAGAATGAGTTCCCTTATTGCTCCATGGGCTGAGATCCAAAGCTATTACTGGACAGCTAGACTATTTCTGTAGCGCAGTGAATTCCCACCTGACTCTACTGTAAGGGAAGTGGAACACTGATACGGGCAAATTGATTGGCTGATAATCTGCCTGTATAGAGGCCTTGTGCCTTGCTGTGTTTGACTTGTGTTAGTATGTGAGTCTTCCTGGAGAGTTTCCTACGATGTTAAGGAGTGTGGATATTTTTGGTGTGGTCTCCTTATGTTAAATTAGGTGTGGATTTGGTGTGCTCCCAGGAACATTTGCATTAGTTCAATCAGCAAAGCAAGAACAAAATGTGGATGTGCTTTAGGGCCATAACATTGTGTGAAGTCTGCTTAACCATTCTAGAGGCTTAATGGGTTCCTGAGATTTCTTTGTCAGAGCACCTTCATTCTCATATGTTCCTTTTAATCCAGCTCACCAATCATGCCCTGTCGGCCTTTTTCAAGACATTTTGGGGGTGCTCTTGGGGGCCCTCTGGTGGCCATCGGGGCCCTAAGCAGGCACTTAGTTTGCTTATGTGCCTTTGAATCTGGTTCCTCTGTGATGGGGTAGCATTTGCTTCCTGTCGTTAGTAAATGTTGCCTGTCCGCGCATTGTCCACTGGCAGAATAGCTCTGATCCTCAGGGATCTGTGTGGGAATTTGTCTGGATGATTTCTGCGGGATGCTTTTACACTGTGTCACACAGGCAGGCAGGGCCTGCGGGGATTAGTGTATAATATGTGCTAATGCCTGAGCTCAGAGTTAAACTGTCAGGCTACCTGAGCTCGTTGTCACTGCTGGCCTGTGTCCTGACTCACTGTGTGAGGCCTGGTGCTCTGTGTGATGTCACTGACAGACCTACATCTTTCTATCAACCTTTTAGAATAGGAGGAATTCACCACATGCATCGTGACATTCTGTTTTTAGCCATTGTTATGCATTTAGTCATTTTCACATGATTGCTTGTTTTTTTCCCCCTCGATTGGATTTGCTAAAGAATGTAGCATCACAAGCTGCAAGACAGACTGTTGTTACCACAGTGTCATGGCAATGTCAACACTCTGTATTACACACAGCACAATGTGACATGGGAAACTAATGCATAATGGGCTGAGAAAAGAGCTAGTGTTGAGGAGAGCATCAGAGAAGAGCAGTGTCTGTCATTGATGACAGCCTGTTGGTGCCTTGTGCAGCTAATTTAATCCACTTTTAGGGCCCGGTTAGTACTCACAGACTTGTGATAGTGTTTATAGTGATTAGTCATTAGACAGCCTACTACATTCTTACTGAGTGGTATTGAAGTGTATGTTATTGACTGGTATTGTAGTGTATTTTATTGCTGCTACTTTAGCCTTTGTGTTCATGCCGGAGCATGCAGTACGAACACACGCAGGGGAACTTATTGCTTCTATACAGTGGAGAAGAGAAGAGCTGTCTCAGGTCTATTTTTAAAGCAAACACACACAGGCCACACAGGGTGCAAACAGTGGCTTAAAACTATATGTCAGGGTCATTGCATATATCGTGTTTCTTGTACACCTTATGAATGTATGTGTGGTAATCATGAAATGCATTTTATATTTAGAAGCTTTTTTAAAGTGGAGGTTCTGCTGTTCTAAAAACTTCACTTGCTGCTCATGCGTTCTGCTCTCTGTCACAGTGGAGTGGTGAAGGGGGAGCTGTGGGTGGAGTTTCAGTTTTTGTTATGGAATATTCTGGAAGGTTTCCTTCAGATGAAAAATTGTATATGAAGTTGTATTTCAGTGGCCCAATGAAAGGTCATCAGCATGCATGTGCCCAGAACCAGTTTCCTGGTAAACATCACCCAGCTGGACCAGTGGTGAGTTTTGTGTTGTTATCATTGGGACAAGGTAAAGCTCTCTTGTCAGCCACCGAAAGAGTCAATGAATGGTTCAGCAAGTCTTTGTTTATTTGGAATGACCCAACCAAACTGATTGGGCCATTGGGGCACAGTGGAACCTATAGATGCCATCAAGATTATCCCATGTTGTGTGGCATCACTGGCTACTGACAGCTTACTCATATTAATTTGCCACAGCACAATGAACAATGTGCCAGTTGGCTTTCAATGCACTACACTAGTAGTGCAACAGTATAGTATGCTCTGTTCATATTAGGTAATGTTTACAGAGTATTAAATACTATGTCCATTAACTTGGTCCTGTAGTCTACAGTGGTGCCTTTACCAAAAGTAGAAATGTTTGTATGTCCTCATGTGTGCTGCATACCATCGAACTGCTGTTTGAATCAACTGATGTACACTGAAAGAAAATGATCAGCATTCAGATTCTCTTCAGCTGTTTGCATCACACAAATGTATAAATATTTGATTTCATATGTGAATTATCACAGGCAGAGCCTGTGCCATAACTGTAATTAAGATAAATTACTTTATAAATCTGCTGGGAGCATAATAATGATGTTCTGGTATTATTATCACATTTGATAACTGTACTGATGATTGTGATTAATGGCGTGCAAACCCTCTGTACAACTTCTCTGTCCCTGTATCTCATGTGATGCTCTGTCAAACTGTCATTATACTTTGTAGATGGATTTGGTCATTAGTTTAGTTCAGAGGTCTCTTTTCTCATGTGTCAGGACCTGGGGTTAGATTTTTATCCAGCCCAGTACTGAGATACATTATTTAAATGATAAGCTATTCATGGTGATCAACTAAGACCATTATGTGTTGTACCAGGTAATAAAGTGCTGGGTTAGAATAAAAGGCTGTACCTTTTCCAGCACTTGTGGAACAAGATGGAGGCCCCAGGGTTCTTATGACTGAGACCTGGCTCTCAATGTGTCTTTGGTTCTGTGGAACAGGATGAAGGCCTCTCTGCATTCAGAGAAGGGGGAGGAGGAGGTGACCCTCAATCCACTGCCCACCAGGGTGAGGCCCATCTGCCTGGCGGTGGACGAGGACACTGAGATTATCGGCTACGTGGTGCCAGCCTTCAGGACCAGGTGTGTACCACACGCTCGCTGAAACTGCCTCTGTGATTCTTAGTGTTAACCTGGGGGAGACAAAGTGTTAATAATGATGGTGATGAAGAAGACGTTGCAGTAAATATGATAATGACTGTGATGATGAAAATGCTGACTGTGATTATGGTAGTGATAATGATAATTTGATGAAATGATGATAATGATTATGATTTGTGTCAGTACTTTGTGACAGCGGTGATGATGATGATGATGATGATGATGATGATGATGGTGATGGTAACAATGTGGACCGTGAGGATGATGAGAGTTGGAATCACAGCTCTGGTTGTCCCCTGCAGCCATGCGATGGTGCGGACGGAGACGGAGGAGGAGAGCCTGGGACACATCGCCATGAGGAACCTGTTCTCCAGGCAGACTGAGACAGTGGAGGTGGAGAGGATGGAGAAGAAGACCAGGGAGACCATTATGAGGGAGTCTGCTAATAACATCACCCTGAAGAGAAAGGTAAGGGCCGGAGAGACCAGATTCAGGCAGAACAGACCAGTTACTCACAGACCTGCCATGGTAAAAACTTGGAGCTTTCTCTTCCATAAATCCATCCCTGGCCTTTAATTTGAACCCCTAATCATTATCCATAAGTATATTTTTTTCATGACTGTTTCATAGTTATTCATGTGATGTCATGCCACTCTTCCGTACCTCAGATTTTGCTGACATGACATCACTGGACGCACACAGAGCAGACCTGTTGCATGCACATATGTGTCAGATGCTGGACTGACCAATCAGAACTTTACGATTCCTTCACACCAGCCTGTACACAGTGACACCAGGTCCCTGTGTCCATGGTAACGAAGGACAAAGGATGCCCTCATTGTGACAGAAGCACATCCATTGTGAGAGGATCCTGAGGCCATCCTTATTTTCAGTAAGAGATGAAACCCCTAACACCCCCCCCCCCCCCACTCTCAGATCCATGAGAGGGAGGAATTCATGAGGAAGATGAACGCAGACAGCCTGACTCATCGTCCCGAGTTCATGGTCAAACCCAAATCATACACCGTTTGGGAGCACGAGACTGTCAAGCTGCACTGTACTGTGGCGGGATGGCCCAAGCCTCGTGTTTCCTGGTGAGTGTGTGTGTGCGTGAGAGAGAGGGTGCCAAACCACACTTAGCTTAACTGTGGTGCGCAGTAGACATGTATCCTCCTGAGTGAGTGAAAGGGGAAATGTGCAGGGCGGTGAGAAGAGTGTGTGACAGTGCTGAACTACACTGCATGCCACTTCTTTTGCCACTTGTTAAAATCATAGTAAATTTACTGAAGAACCAATGAAAAAAATGAATGAATAATGAAAGCATTGTCCATCACCAGACAGCTTTCTTTGAATGCTGGAATCATTTTATTACAGTCCGAAGGTTTTAAATTTCCCATCCCTCAGTCTCCTTCTCCCCTCTTCATCACGCTCAGGTACAAGAACAACGTGGTCATCAACACTAAGGCCCACCCTGAGAAGTACACCGTGGAGAGCAATTACAACATGCACTCCCTGGAGATCAAAAAGTAGGCCCACCAGTGCAGCCTGCTGCTGTGACTGGGTTTGGTTAGGGGTGACTCTGGTTTTGCGACAGAGCATGGCTGATTTCCATTGTGCTTACTTCTGTTCTGTGTACAGGTAAGCGTTGCATAGTGTCCACGATACGTTCTGTGAAATAGGACGTTATCTGATTTGGACGTTGTGCGAACACCATATTATCAAAGCTATATGAGATACTGTAGTGTACCTGTATTGACTAAATAGCCAAGATACTGTATTTCAGCTAATGCATCTGGCAAGGTAATATATGGGTTAAATAGGTTATGTCCCGTTAATCCCGTTCTCTGATTGGGATTTCTGAACTCTATTATAGCCTCATGGGACTGCGGATGTATATGCGGTCGGACGTTGCCCAAATGGACGTTATGTGGCGCGTACCTGTACATCCATGCTTAGTAATACTTTCTTTCAAGTGTTCAAGTGAGGGTATACCTCAAATCTTGCAAGAGGGCAGCATGTGTTTCCTCTTTTGTCGGATTTATGAGTATGCCGCGTCTGTCTCCTTCAGCTGTGAATTTGACGACACCGCTGAGTACACTGCATCTGCTCTCAATGTGAAGGGAGGCATCTCAGCTGTCTCCTCTGTCGTGGTGAAAAGTATGTTCACCTTCTTTTTCATTTCTTTTACTAAAGTTTTGTTGTTGATCAATTGTGTCAGTGTATTAAAGGTGAAACTCCACCTTACTGCATTTCATGTCTGAACCAAAATTTGACTGTGATATTTTTTTATTTGTAGGACACAATGAAGAGGCGCACATCGGAAAACCACGTATGTTACACCTCTTACACCTCCAACTACTTGTAAGATTACTTGAAAATTCTATTATAAGACATTTCACTTACAGTTTCAGTCACACAGTTGAAAAAATAGTTGTGATAGACAGTTTGTCATACTCATCATTTGAATACTGGTCATGCCTGTACCTGAATCCTCTCTTATGTTCCCTCTCTCTGTCCCTCTCCCCAGATGGGTTCTGCGCTGAGTATGGGGTCACGTTCGAGGCCCACATTGTTGAGAAGTTTTCCGTGTCCTTCGGGCGGGAGGGCGAGACTATGAGCCTGGGGTGCAGCGTGATCATTTTCCCTACCGTGAAAGGCTACCAGCCAGAGATTCTGTGGTACAGAAACGGTAAGGGAGGTCCTGCCAAATACACTGCAGTTTAGCACAGGGAAGACTACAGGGCAGACATTGCGTTGTGTACAATCAAATTATTATCAGTGCACATTTGACTGTGGGAGGGCACTACTGAAATGGTGGAGTTTGCTACAGGTGAGGACAGGTGATGCCCAGTTTAGGTACAGTGGGTGGAATTTAGAAAAGGGAAGGTGATTAGAGTCAGGTACTGGGATGGTAGCTGAGTGTAGCGCTACAGTTGCTGGTGGAGTGTTGTACAGATCACCATGTGGATTCTAGAACAATGAGGATGAGAGAAATCTAGAACAGATTTCATGAGTGGAAACTAGAGCGTAGTAGAGTCTAGTGCAAGGCTCCAGGAGGGAAGATATCAGGGACCTGATAGGTGGAGACTACTGCTTGAATCGTGGGTGAATGTCCTGGCAAGATACTGAGACCCCCCACCCTCTGTGCCCCTCTGTGCCCATCAGCTACCCAGCTGAAGCCCTCTAAGTGGGTGAACATGCACTGGGGGGGCCAGCGTGCCACGCTGACCCTCAACCATCTGAACAAGGAGGATGAGGGGCTCTACACCCTGCGCATCAACACCAAGTCCGGCTACAACTCCTATTCCGCATATGTGTTTGTCAGAGGTGAGGGGTTTCGCACGCTCAGTACTGTAATAGATGTACCCTTACACTCACACTTCTTTACACCAAACAAACACTTAGAATAATGATCCTTTAAATCTTAACTTGAGGTACTGCATTTACACACCTTCAGGAGTCAACCCTCTGACACTCATTTTTCATGCTGTTTCTTTATGTCTTTATCCAAAGGGTCTTTGTTTTAATGGCACCATCCCTTTAAGAGTCAGTATGATGAGACTCCGTATAATAACGATGCTTTCCCTCAAGGTGTCCACATTCTGAGACTTCATTCTAATGACACTTTCCCTTTAAGAAGCAGCCTCATGAGACTCTGCATTCCCACAGCACCGTCGCTTTAAGTGACATGTCCCATATCCAGTTTCACAGATGACCCGGCCTATATTGGTCCCCTGTGACCAAATGCAGCGCAGGGCTCCAATGCTGGCCTTAAGCAGAGCCATGGAAAGACTCTGCTTTAGCGGTTCCAAAGGGGAAATGTCAGAGCAGCTTTTACAGTGGAACATGTGAGATTTTTAGTGATTAGCGCAGGAGGTATAAGGGGAAATACAGACACTGCGGTGTGAAATGTAGTGAGTGGAAAAGGCTGCAGGGCTCACAGCTTGTTTAGGAGCTGAGCAGGTGGGACAGTAACTCAGTATGTGTGTCAGGGCCTGCCAGGCTGTCTGCTATAACACACCCAGATTTAGACCTTACAGCGCTGTGTGCCCCGGGTGTGTGTGTGCGTGCATGTGTGTGAGTCTGTGCGTGCATGCACACCTGTGTGTGTGTGTGCTGGAATGTGTGAATATATATGTGTACATGTTTGTGTGTGTGTGTGTTTATATGTCTGTATGTGTGTTTGTATGTGTGTATATTGATATGTGTGTGTGCATGTTCATACATGTGTATGTGTGAGCATGTACATTTGTATGTGTGTGTAAATGCGTTTGCACTCCTGTGCGCCCCTCAGATGCGAGTGTGGAAGTGGAGGGTGCCCCCGTGGCCCCTCTGGATGTGAAGTGCCAGGACGCCAATAAGGATTACGTGGTGGTGACCTGGAGACACCCCGCTGTGGAAGGGGACAGCTCCATCCTGGGATACTTCGTGGATAGGTGCGTCTCTGTACACATGACTCAGCCTCACATTATAGCGTGGTGTGTAGGAATTTAGCATAGCGACAAACTTACTGTGAACTGAACCAGCTAACCAGTTAGTGCTCAGGCCTGATCCCTGCTTCACTTCAACATCCATCATCATCATAGTTTTTCAAATGATATACAATCCTTATTAGTTTTAGGCGGGCAAGGGGCAGCAAGAAAGCCAAATAAATATTTAATATTCAATATATTAATATGTGTGTGCCTGTGTGTGTGTGTATAGGTGTGAATTGGGCTCCACCCACTGGGTTCAGTGTAACGACACCCCAGTGAAGTTTGCTCGTTTCCCAGTGACGGGCTTGGTGGAGGGGCGCACCTACTCTTTCCGTGTGCGTGCCATTAACAAGTTTGGTATCAGCCATCCATCCCGTGCCTCTGCGCCAGTGGTGGCCATGGACCCAGCCGACCGCGCCCGTCTGAGAGGTGAGACCGTGACCACTTCCTGCTTTATCACTCTCTGACTGTGGACAACTTCCTGGCCTCTGACTGCCTGTGACCACTTCCTATTGTATCACTACCTCACTATTTACTTCCTGTTCTCCTACAGACCCTCATTTTGTCTCTCACAGCCTTACTGTGACCACTTCCTGTTCTCTTACGGCCTTCCTGGAATTTACCCATGTATTCTTAAACCATGTCTCTGTTTTTATCTCAAAGCTCAACCTTTGGCTCCCTGGACTGGGCAGATCATTGTGACTGAGGAGGAGCCTGCAGGTATGTGGTCTGAGGTGTTTATGCCTTTGAGTGGGAGGAAAGTGCATGCTAGTACCCTCTCATGTCAGGACTAACTGGACCTGTGTCCCCTCAGCGGGTGTGGTCCCTGGCAAACCCAGTGACCTGGCCGTCACCGAGGCAACCAAGAGCTATGTGGTGCTGAGCTGGAAGCCCCCAGGACAGCGGGGTCATGAGGGCATCATGTACTATGTGGAGAAGGTGAGCTGGCCCAGCCTCTGAGTGCAGGTCAACTGCAGATAGCTGCTGTTCAACTGTTCTGTCTGCGCAGAGCAAAGGTTTGTCCGGTCTGACTGCGCAGCTCAGACGTTTATATGATCTGAATATGCGTTGCTGAGTTTGCATAGTGCTGAGTTTTACCTGCTCTGACTGTGCAGGTTAGGGGTTCACCTGCTCTGACTGCACAGGTCTATGGTTTAGCTGCTCTGACTATGTAGTCTTACTGTTTATCTATGTACACTCTTACTGTCTTACTGTTACTTCTTAATGTCTTCTTAACATCTTCTTAACATCTTACTGTCACTTCACAGTGTCATGGTTTACTAGTTTTGACTGTGCAGTGCTGAGTTTCACTTGCTCTGTCTGTGTAGCATTGCTGTTCACAAGCTCTGACTGCACAGTGCAGTGATTGACCCAATCTAACTAGATTCACTGCTCAAAGAGCACGATGTTATCTTCCAATAATTGCAAATACCTAAGCGAGTCGGTAAGAATAATCTTATCTTTAGATTCGTGACAAAGATGCAGCTTTTCAGTCCAGTTTTCTGTGAAGTGACCGATGTCGGACTCGGGCCCTGCTCCGGTATGACCGTGTGTCTCTGCTGTTCTCCAGCTCATTTCGGGCACGGAGACCTGGCAGAGAGTGAACACCGAGATGCCCGTGCGGTCCCCACGCTTCGCCCTCTTCGACCTCGCCGAGGGGAAGTCCTACAGCTTCCGCGTCCGCTGCGTAAACTCTGCCGGTGTGGGCGACCCATCCAACCCCACTGCCGAGATCACCGTTGGGGACAAACTGGGTAAGCTCATGGGGAGTGGCGGTTTGGGGGGGGTCAGAAACAGGTTTGATCTGTCTTTTGGTCTGCTGTGTGGGAAACTGCTGCAGAAACGGGTCAACAAAAAAAAATATGATTATTAACTGTACTTATAAGACAAGAACAGGCTGCTCAGTCAAATCTGGTCTTGTCCCTTACCATGTTGTTTTGTTCGGAATGCACTTGTGTACATGTATATTGAAAAAAGTAGTTTGTAAGTTTTGTTATTCTTGAATGTGTGTAGTGTATATCATTGATATATGTGTGTAAGTTTGATTATGTATGCCCTTGCCTGGCTCTCTCTCGGTGTGTAACCCTGGCTTTGTGAGTTCGCAGTGTTGTGTGTACAAACACGTGTGAGACTCTCTGCTGTCCCCTCCCCAGACCTCCCGCAGTCCCCCTCTCACGTGGTGGCCACACGCCTCACCGACACGGCCATGGTGGTGTCCTGGACGGCGGCCGTGGAGGTGAAGCAGGAGGTGCGGTACTACATCGAGTACAGTGTGGCCGGCAGCAACGTGTGGCAGCCCTGCAACAACAAGCCTGTTCAAGGCACCAGGTGCGAGGGTGTGGGGGTTACTGTGTGGCCATGGGTCTCACATGGGGGAGTGGGGGGCTGAGAATGAGGAGGGAGAATAGAATGAGTCTGTTCAATTATTCTATCCAGATGTTGACCAAAATGTGGAATGTGATTCTGAGAATTAGAAGGGAGAATATTCTATTCTATTCTTTTCTATTTTTTCTATTCTATTCTATTTTTGATGATGTTTGAGTGAATCATCTCTCATTGTCTCATTTTGTATCTCTCCTTTGATGTTCAGGTTTGTGTGCCATGGGCTGAATGCTGGAGACACGTGCGTGTTCAGGGTGAAGGCTGTGAATGTGGCGGGGTACAGCCAGAGCTCGCAGGACTCCGAGAACACGCTCGTCAAGGCCGGCATTGGTGAGTGACCTCGACATGATCAGAATGTGAGCATAGAGACTCAAAAACAGGAGACTCTGATCTCGTAAGTGGTGATTTGAGCACCAGTACAATGTTGGTTTCAATCTGTACTACAGAGAAGAGTTGGTAACACCTACCTGTAAGCATACCAACACCAACCTACATACCTAACCCCAAAACTGCCAAGTTTATTTCCCACTCATTCCCCACCCACAATGTTGGTATGGCCTGCCCACAATGCAGTAATACCCAACCCACCATCCTGTCATGCTCCACCCACAACATTGCTGTGCCCCACCCAAAATCCTGCCATTCATAGCCATACTGTACCTCCACCTAAAGTGTCATAGACCCCAACTGGTGTTAGAGAGGCCCTAACAAACACACACAAACACACACACACACACACACACACATGCACACATGCACACATATGTATATTGCCTCTGTGCCCTGGTTTTGTGAATTGTAGCAGAATGTAACATGAGTGTGTGTATGTGTCCCCACCCCGCAGCCATCTCTCAGCCCCCCCACAGCGTGGTGCTGCTGGACAGTAAGCGTGACTACATGACCATTGGCTGGAAGGCCCCCGCCATCAATGGAGGGGCCGATGTCATCGGCTACTACGTTGACTACCGCACGGTCAAGGGCACGGTGACAGGCCAGTGGCATGAGCTGAACACGAAGGCGGTCACCGAGACAACCTACAAAGTAAGACCCTGTTGCCCTCCAGGCAACCCCTGCTTTACTGTTTGTGAAAGGCCATCACTGTCACAGCTATCTCCACACCAGGGACATCAACGCCAGCTCTCTCATTGGTCAGTTCCACAATGGTGTTTTGGGGAAGTGTGACACACTTGACGCACAGTTTGAATCACCTTCTTGATATTAAATCCATCTGCAATGAGTTGATGGGATTGGTCAGGAAAAATTGGTTATGTTCAAAGAAGGGGGCAGGCCTGTCACTCAGAATACTGCTTTCACTCAAAAGACAGGTATAAGACGAGCTTATCTGAGAAAAATGCTTCTGAGGCTCACAGGATATTCCGATGGATCTAAACTCAGCGACAAGTGACATGAACTGTCTTTTATTTTGTCTGTCTTTTTCTTTAGGCTGAGAACCTCAAGGAGAACGTGTTCTACCAGTTCAGAGTGCGTGCGGTCAACCAGGCAGGCGTGAGCGACTACTCCGTGGCCAGCGCCAAAATCGAGTGCAAAGAATGGACCATCACCGTGCCAGGTGCAGTGTCCATTATGGCTGAGATCCAGAGAAATACTGCCGTTAATTTGAAACTGTTCCCAGATCCCCTTCCTGTTTTTGACTAGCATTAGCAAGGCGATCAGAATATTTCTAGTCTAGTCTGGTGTATTTGATGCAGCTGTTGAAGAAAAATCTACTAAAGGTGTTCAGGTTGAAAAACCTGCTTATCACAAATCCCTGAATGTGAACAGGACCTACACAGTTTGAGTTGCTAGCCCAGGTCCTTACCTGTTTGGCCAGGTACTGCATCCATTGTGGCTCTTACTCACATCCAGTTTCCAGGAATACAGTCAGTTTAATATGAAACTGGGCCCATTGGTCACCATGTTGTCATCATAGAATCATGACAGCTGCTTTCCCCACTCTCGACTCAGGACTCCCCCACAGCATGCATGTGCAGGAGGTGCGGAAGGACTCCATGGTGTTGCTATGGGAACCACCCAAGTACCAGGGCCGCACCACAGTCAACGGTTTCTACGTCGACATCAAGGAGGCCGATGCCCCGGCAGGGGCATGGAGGGGTGTCAACGAGAAGGCCACCACCAAGAAGTACATCAAGGTGTGTGTGTGTGTGTGTGTGTGTACAGGTTTGTAAGCATTTATTTGAGCGTGTGTGTGTGTGTGTACTCTGTATGTGCAAGTATACATGTATTGATCTGTATGTATGCCTTCTTCTCTGTAAACAGATCAAGGGCCTGAAGGGCGGTGTGGCCTACAACCTCCGTGTCTGCGCGCAGAACCTGGCTGGAGTTGGAGCACCTGCTTACCTCAAAGCCTCTGTCCTGGCTGAGACTCGCCCAGGTTCTTTCCTACACACACACACACACACACACACACAGTCACACACACTCACACACACACAGTCATAAACACACTGTCACACACACTCTTTCGCTCCTTTGCTCTCACTCAGTTGCACACAATCACTCACCCTCATGCAACATGAACAGAGGGGAACTGTGGCTGTGTGTAACACAATGACAAGACAGGGGTTTGGTTCCACACTCTGCTCCATCATTTAATACCCTTCAAGAACAATTACTGCCCCCTGCTGGTCAGGAGAATGTATCACAGGAAAATGAAGAACTCTGTTTGAGTAAAACCACTGAGAACAGTGAAGGAAAGCTTATGTCACTCAGAGAGTGCTGTGCTGCAGAGAGAAGGAGAGAAATAGTTAAAAATAGGGAGATTCAAAGCTGTGGTAGGTGCATGCAAAATAACATGCATGCAGAAGAACATGGCATCGAGCCTCAAGTCTATATCACGCTAATGCTCTCTGGTGCTTTTAATTTATACTGTTCCTTCGGTAATTAGTGATCTTTATGGATGGTGATCCCCTGAGATAACTAAATGGTCCAAATGCCCAAATGTGAATGAAAGGACCTGTCCTGCCAATCTTCCCTCCTGACCTCATTCATAGACATACTCTGAAGCAGGAACGTAGTGACGTAGGAATTCACAGAACTAGTTGGGAAGGCAATGACCCCTCAACTTTATGAGCACAGTAAGTGCGTCATATCTGTAAAACATGTACAGGATGGTACAGTGGAAATAATTTCAGGAGGAAGTTGACATTTACAGCCAAAAAGATAATTTCATAATTCCACTGATGCAGATTTTCTAACTTGGATCATTGTACAACACCAAACTGCAGAATGTGTGGTATAGATAGAAAACATGTGTACCACAGTAGTACAGAATGATGGATCAAGTAGGCCTTAAAGATCAATTGAAGCAATCCATACTAACTCTGTTTCAACTGGATTGTATAATTGAGTGATGTCTGTAGTGTTTTGTAACAAGGTGTCTGTGTGTCCCTCTCAGGTACCCATGAGATTGTTGTCGACGTGGACGATGATGGCATCATCTCCTTGATCTTCGAGTGTGCCGAAATGTCTGCAGAATCACAGTTTGTGTGGTCCAAGAATTATGTGGAATCAATTGATGCCTCCAGACTCAAGATTGAGACTGTAGAGGGCAAGTAAGTTAGACATTATTTATTTACTGTCATCTATCTATCTTTATGTCTGTCTGTCTGTCTGTCTTTCTAAAATGTTCTCCCGTTTCTGTTTTTCTTCAAAAATGAGCCTGGGTTTCTACATTGCTAAGCTATACACACATTGGAAAAGCAAAATAACTACTGATTTTGTATATCTGAGTGACTGATCTCTGTGTTGTGTTGAAATGAAGCATCCATGTATCCCTATCCCTGGATGCTGTCTAAGCGTTATCTGAGTGTCATGACTCACGCCTGTGACTGCGGAGTGCAGCCCCTGGAGCCAGAGGTGGCTTTGCTCGGGGGTGACCCCTGCTCTCTCTCTCTCCTCCCAGGTCCAGAGCCATCTTTACGGACCCGTCACTGGAGGACCTCGGCATTTACTGCTGTGTGGTCACTCACACTGACGGCGTGTCCTCCAGCTACACACTCACAGAGGAGGGTGAGCCACAGCGTGTGTGTGTGTGTGTGTGTGTGTGTGTGTGTGTGTGCGCCTGTGTGTGTGTTTTAGCCCATATGAAATCATTTACCGTTTTAGAATGCATATCATTGATATTAAAGTGAATGGTAGTGTCCTAGTTACCATAGCAACTCACTCTCTCCTGAAAAGACAGGCCCAAGGAAGGACAGGCAGGCAGCTAGCCCAAACTTAGATGAGCGTATGTGTGTTTTAAAATGAAAGAAAAAATATCGGTACATTATCGATTAGAAAATTGTATCTGTGATTTTTATGAAATTGTTGGAAATTGAGGAGCAAAGGGACAGAGTATAATGTGGGACCGCCTCTATGTGCTGCGTTCACTGTCAAACGCGATGAACTACAGCACAGAAACTCTGACGGAGGTGCAGTGGTGTCTGTCTCTCAGCTGTGATGTTCCTCTCTCACAGGACTGAAACGTCTGCTAGACATCAGTTTTGAACATAAGTTCCCCAGTGAGTATTTCTCTCTCTCTCTCTCTCTCTCTCTCTCTCACTCACGAAGAATGTAAACAGAAGAAACTCTTCAAAATATACGTGTGTGAAGTGTTTCCTGTAGTTTTGAAAATTGCTCATTGATCTTTAAAATGTACCCTTACCTGTTGATTTGCCTGTGGGTTTCTTCAGATTTTGTCATTATCTGTCCTCACTACTCTCCAGCTATTCCCTTCGCGTCTGAGCTGGCTGTGGAGCTGCTGGAGAAGGGCCGGGTGCGCTTCTGGATGCAGGCGGAGAAGATCACCTCCAACTGCCAGGTGGAATTTGTGTTCAATGACAACATCGTCACCCAGGGAGAGGTACGTGGCCGAGAGACGTAAGCCCCTTACACATACTGACACACACCTTACACACATGCACGAATTCTATCACAAATGCACACACACACAAACACAATATACACACCTTGCACACACACACATACACAAACATATACCTCCACGCACAAACATATATATCCCCGGCCCCACCCCCTGCATACATTTACATGTAAGCATTTAGCATACATACTCACATACACACACACACACACACACACACACACACACACACACACACACACACGCTCACTGAAATGTTTTCCTGTCACTGAACTGTTTTGTGTGCATCCCTCAGAAATACACCATGAACTTTGACAAAACCACCGGCATCATTGAGATGTTCATGGACTCACTGGAGGTTCTGGATGAGGGAACCTTCACCTTTGACCTGGTGGATGGGAAAGCCACAGGCCGCTCTAGCCTGGTGCTGATTGGAGAAGGTACATTAAGCCCCTCCTGCCATGTGCCCTCAGCAAACGATCAACCAAAAGATTTCATAATCCATGCAGAAACACTGATTGGTCGATGGCAGCTGAAGGCTCCAAATACTAGTTATTATGGCTGCCTCTTAGTCCTCAGTAGAGTAGTGACTGCATCTTTCCACTAGGTGGCAGCATCAGACTCACAATGTCTTATTTTTATTTTTTTTTCAAACGTGCCAATGGGACTTAACACAACTGACAAGTCATATATATAAACGTAAATCATTCTGCCAACAGAAAGGGTGCTATAAACAACCGATATTACCTGTGAAGCCTGAAGTGACATTTAAGCCCTGTATGACATTATTGCAATAATAATTACTGCTGATACATCCTCCCACAAGAGATGACTCCAGTTTTTCTTATATGCCTATAGACCAAATTCCTTTAATTCAGCGATACATCATTATATTTTACTGTCACAGAAATGATTATGAAATTTGTATGCCGTTGGCTTTACCGGCCTGGTTAAAGTGTAAATGAGCCGGTCTGCATGCTGAAGCGGTCCTCTGGGAGGCATTTACCGCTGAGGAGATGCTCGGATTGCCAATGAGGATCGCCGTGTTTCCCTTCCTGCAGAGTTCAGAGAGCTGCAGAGGAAGTCTGAGTTTGAACGGCAGGAGTGGTTCAGGAAGCAAGGTGAGATGAGCACTGTCTCCATGGCGACGACTGTGTCTGTGGTAGTTTCCATGTCTGTGTTGGTATCTGTTTGTGGTTGTTATCATGTCTGTGTTGGTATCTGTTTGTGGTTGTTATCATGTCTGTGTTGGTATCTGTTCTGTGGTTGTTATCATGTCTGTGTTGGTATCTGTTTGTGGTTGTTATCATGTCTGTGTTGGCATCTGTTCGTGGTTGTTATCATGTCTGTGTTGGTATCTGTTCGTGTTTGTTATCATATCTATGTTGGTAACCTTTTAGTTGTCATTCCCTCTCTGTAGGTAACTGTGTCTGCAGACACAGCGATGGTAACAGACAGTTGCTAACACAGGCATAGCAACCACCTTGTCTGTGTTGTCAACAGTCTGTTATCACCACAGTGTCTGTAGTGAGAAATATGTACATTTGTGTCTGTAGTGGTAACTGGGAGTGTTGGTGTCTGTAGAACTTTGTACATAGTGCTGACTGTTGGTTTTGACGACAGTGTCTGTGCTTCTCCTCTCGCAGGTCCTCACTTCGTGGAGTACCTGAGCTTCACTGTGACCCCTGAATGCAACGTGCTCCTCAAAGCCTTGGTACGAGCCGTCGCCCTTCACCCTGACCCCAGCGGGTCACGGGGTCCTTTCTTAATGCCAGCCTGAGGAGGTGCAGCTCAGAGGAGCGTAGCTTATCCTCCTCCTCTCCCTCCTCTGCCCGCAGGTGGGGAACCTCTCTCCCGAGACCGACATCACCTGGTACAAGGATGGCCTGGAGGTGGAGGAGGACGAAAAGCTGACCTTCACAGATGGAGTTCTGGCACTCAATATCGCCAAGGTGAGCTGGTGAGGGGTCCATTTCAATGAGCTGCAAGGATGGAAGACTAAGATACCATCACATCAAAAATGGGAGGAGCTACCATTAACTCACTGATTTGAACCAAACAATGTGCTTTGTTGGGGAAACAAAACCGTCTGATTGGTTCAAGCAAGGCAGTGATTGGCATGCCATTGTGGCTCAACCCACTTTTTGTTATGGTATCCCATTCTTCAAGCTGAACTGAACCTTACAGTCCTCTGATGCAGTGACTACAGAGCACAGCTGCTGGACTATGGAGAGAACAAAAGCAACATGGAAACGTATCCTTCACATGAGAGCTCATGCTTGTCTCTGCTACGCTAATTCAATCATTGATAACACCAGCCTATTAATGCAATTGTGATGTCATTGCTGCAGGTATAAAACAAAGGGGTGGGGGCGGAGCCACTGAAAATCCCAGTAAACATGAACGAGGTTGGCTTGGTGTTGGAATTGTGTCATTGTATTGATGGTAGTGGTTGTGTAGTTACGGAATTCGGTACTACTATTATACTAGTTAGCTGCCCAACTTCATTAACACGGGGGTTGCAGGCTCTATTCCCAGGTAGGGAGATACTGTTGGATCCTTGAGAAATTCACCAGCATTGTTTTCGTAAATATCAAGCTGTATGGATGGATAGTGTGTAAAAATGCAAATCTTGAAAGACACTCTGAGTGAGGGCATGTGCTAAATGAATAAGTGTAATTTAAAATAGGGCCCTACATGTTCTGCTTGTTTTCTGGCAATCAAAGCTGATCCTTAAAGTCCAACATTCCACCCACAAAGAACCATGCATGATTTGCATTTTCAAAGGCAAAATGGGAATAGTTATTGGGCTGTTTGAGACCTTCGGGTAGTCATTGTCACATTGTTGCGAACATGTAACGTGGTTTTACAGGAGTAGCATTAGCTACCACGAATTAGTTACAGTTAGTTGATTGTAGCCCAGCTAACAAACCATCACAAGCTGTACCAATCCAGCACCAGGTCAACCAGGTCAGGCACCTTCACAGGGTCCTCTCTGCTTAAGCACTAGGGGGTGTGTTTAACCGCTCATATCTATCTAATTGCAGTGTCATAAGAAAAAGACAGCCAAAGACTCAGATTCAGAGGATGCAGAAAGTACCTCAGAGGAAGAGATCGTGGGAGAAGAAAGACCTAAAGTCAGGACCTGGGCTTAAGTCTCACCACTGTTAGATGTGCTTCATGTTTGCTTGCGATTGAAACATTTCAGCCTGCCACTTGTATTGTTTCTGTTTCCTTTTCCTTTATCCTGTCTATGGGCCTTGAAGCACCCATGACAAGAGAAAAGCTTGTCTTTTCTGTCAATTGTGGGGTTTTTTTTTGTTTTGATGAAAAGTTTAAATGTTGTCCCTTTTTTTATACTGTCGGCCTGCCTTATCCACGGGTGTATGGTTCTAGGACCCCCGTGGATGTGCAAAAACCATGGATGCTATGACACTTATATAAAATGATGTGATTTTATATGTGTCCTGAACATCCATGGTTAAAACCCATGTCAAATCATACTGAGAACAGTGTTCTAGCAAACGCTGCCTGCGGGATGTCCAAATGTTCTTTTTCTAGAATATTCTAGATTTTTGAAAAAATATTTTCAAACCGCGCTTGGTCAAAACCGTGGATGCCTTCCCCGTGGAGAAGGCGGGCCGACTGTAAGAGGCATGCTGCTGGAGAACGTGGAGCTCTGATCCCTGTAAACTCCGGGTTTCCTTTTAGATCACCAAGAAGGACGCTGGTCTCTATGAGGTTCAGCTGAAAGACTCCAGGGGAAAAGACAAGAGTCAATTGGACTTGACAGGACCAGGTAGGAATCCTTCATCTCTCACTTCCAAAACTCTCACCGCTGTGGAAAGGGATGCTCTTCATGTGCAACGCCTGCGTTTTTCAGACCTTTGTTATCGGATGCAGCTGCTCCTCCCGCTCGCGGTGATGTTGCTCGTTTCCCGTTGCGTGGGGGGAACACACACACGGGTTCCTGGGAGCTCAGCTCAGATCTTTCTGCTTTGCCCCTGTTGAGATGAGAGTGTCTCAGATCAGCATCGCTGCAGAAAGGGCGTCTTTTGATGAGGCTCAGTGAGGATGATGAGGGGCAAATCTGCGCTGTCAGATTGTTCTGTGCTCAAAGACAAAGGTGAACATCACCCTGAGAGAAATCTCAGATCCCAGAGATCCGTGTAACTTCATGATCAGAGCTTTAGTGAACACAGGCGTCTTTCTCAAACTACGGTAGTTAGCAGTGCCTCCATAGCTGTGAGACACAGAACTCATTATGGTAAAAGTGAATGGGGGAATCAGTTACCTGAAAATATGAAAATCACAACCTCAGCCAAATTCAATGTGCTGCTGAGTCGAGGGATCCAGGAGAACTCCAATGTGCATGTTTATTGTTTGAAACAGACAATATTTTTATCTCAGGGGATCTTTATCAGGTTTAAAATGCTGCCCACACACCCATGCAGACTCATACCCATAAAGACTAGGTGCTGTATGAAGACCCTGAGGGTTAGAAAGGATGTCATGAGTCTCATCATTTGTGCTTTAATAATGAATTCACATTGCAGTTGTAGTGACCTTGGCAGTGCTGGTGGGCCTGCAGGTCTGCACATGACTGCTGTAACGTTTCCTACGGAGGTCAGAGTTCAGACCGGTAGAGTAGGCCCTGTCACATGGAGATAGACTAGCTTCTGTGCTCAGACAGGTGTGTTCAGTCAACCTGTGCTATCTGGAAATGAAGTTTTCTCCTGGTTACCGCATCTTCTAGTACAGCAAAACAAGCTGGACCATTGGGATCTTTCTACATTTATTTTTGACTCTCAAATATATCACTCTGTTTTCTAAAATACAATAGCTTCAGTTTGCTAAATAATATCTCTCTCTTTTAGATAAATTTCCCTCTGTCGGTTTGAAAACTACCTCCCGAGATTTGATAAATGCCCCACCCTCAGTGAAACATCCAGCTCTCTGTTTGCTGAACACTGCTCTCTCAGTCTGCTGAGTATCTCTGTCTGTGAGAGGAGCTCCTCTCTCAGTCTGCTGAGTATCTCTGTCTGTGAGAGGAGCTCCTCTCTGTCTGCTGAGTATCTCTTTCTGTGAGAGGAGCTCCTCTCTCAGTCTGCTGAGTATCTCTGTCTGTGAGAGGAGCTCCTCTCTCAGTCTGCTGAGTATCTCTTTCTGTGAGAGGAGCTCCTCTCTCAGTCTGCAGAGTATCTCTGTCTGTGAGAGGAGCTCCTCTGTATCTCTTTCTGTGAGAGGAGCTCCTCTCTCAGTCTGCAGAGTATCTCTGTCTGTGAGAGGAGCTCCTCTCTCAGTCTGCTGAGTATCTCTGTCTGTGAGAGGAGCTCCTCTCTCAGTCTGCAGAGTATCTCTGTCTGTGAGAGGAGCTCCTCTCTCAGTCTGCTGAGTATCTCTGTCTGTGAGAGGAGCTCCTCTCTCAGTCTGCAGAGTATCTCTGTCTGTGAGAGGAGCTCCTCTCTCAGTCTGCTGAGTATCTCTGTCTGTGAGAGGAGCTCCTCTCTCCCAGCTGCTGCGGGAAACCCCAGGGGGCGGTAATCATGAGCCCCGTGAGATTTCGGACATTAATTCTGCGAACGTGCGCCTAGTTCATTTACACAGCGTGCTTTCATGTGCTCTGGGGTTTACAGTGTTATTAAAAATCTGGATAGTACATTTATGCGGAAAAACAAAACATCAGTCTACTTACAAACAGTCCTCTCAAATGAAGCGTTTGCATAATGCAGACAACGTAGGCTTCATGTTACATGGCATTTCACACATGGATCAACATCTTGGTGTCTTTCAGGTTTCCAGGATGTGTTGAACGAAGTATTCAGAGTTATCGGTAAGTCTACTGTAAATTACATCATATGACATTACAGTTGGTGGATGCCATAATCCAGAACTATTTAAATAGCTTACATTGTAACTCACTGTCCATTTATAAAGCAGGATACATCTGAAGCAGTGGTTTAAGGATACATTTGAATTAGTGCCCTAATTGGGTACTGAACCTGCAAATCTTGAGTTATATGCCCAGCACCCATCTACATCCTTTCTGTATTCAAAAACATATAGTGAAATTAATCCGTTACTCTGATTATATAGGGCTGTATTTAGTGAAATTACTGTCTGTGTTCTCAGTGCTGTACTTAGTGATGTTACTGTCTGTTCTCGCAGCAAACTCTTCTACGGAGCTGACTGTGACGAGCACAGAGGAGGGAATTATCCTGCAGTCCTCTGTGGTGTACTACCTGGAGGAACTGCGTGTGAGCTGGCTGTACAAGTACGTCTACACTTCCTCTGTGTGTGTGTGTGTGTGTGTCCCTACATGCAGCTGTATCCATGTGTTTGTGTGTGTGTCTTGTGTATGTGTGTATGCATGAGTCTCCATTTGTGTGCTTAAATATATATGTCTCTGTGTGTTACAGGCAGAGTGTGCATGTCTGCACATGCTGATTGTGTTGTGTTTGTGTACATGAATGTGCATGCCCACATGTGTCTGTATTTATATGTGTGCTATAAATGCATGTGTGTCTGTGTGTGCATGTGTGGGAATGTACTTGAGTGTTTGCTCATGAGTACGGTTGTGCGTACATGTAGGTGTGTGCTCATATGTTTGTGTTTATATATGTGTTAACATGTGTCTGTATGTGTGGTTGCACATACGCATGTATTTATGTGTGCATGTGTATATAGTGTGTGTGTCTGAGTGTGAGTGCACGTGCTCCCTGACAGTGTGTGTGCTGACCTGATTCCCTCCATGTTTCCCCTCCAGAGAGTCGAAGATCTCTCAGTCAACACGGATGATTGCTGGGGTCACAGACGAGCAGCTCTGGTTCAAAATCGTTGAACCCACGGAGAAAGACAAGGGCAAATACACCATTGACATCTGTGATGGACAGGCAGGAGTTAAGAGGGTCTTTGACCTGTCTGGGCAAGGTGAAATATATAGTGTGTGTGTATGAATATGTATGTGCGTGTGAGTGTTCGTGGTTGTGTGTGAAAGAGACAGACTGCATGAATTTTTGCACATATGTGTGTCTGTTTATGTGTGCCTTACAATGCATCCCAAATTTTGTCCACAATTTGGGATTAGTTTTCTTTACCTTTTTTGGTATTTTTACATTCTTGTAATGAAAGCCTGACAGCTGTAACCTGACATCTCCTCCATCTGTTGTCACGCAGCTTGGGAAGAGGCGTATGCTGAGTTCCAGAGGCTGAAGTGAGTACACACTGGAGATAGAGTCCCCAGAAGACAGGGCCTGTGTTATCTCAGGTCAAACTGGGCGGTAATGGTCCATGTGCCCCAGCGACACAGGGACTTACACTGTATTGCATTACAGCTGAATTAGCGTCAGAGGGCCTCCAGCATGTGAATAGTTGGTAACAGTGTTTACAGGTGCCACACAGACTTTCTGACTGTCTCTTTCTCTCTCCCCCCAGGGCTGCCGCCATTGCAGAGAGAAGTAAGAGACTTGCATGTCCAAAAATGAATCTCGCTCATAGACAGATAAAGGGAGCTAACACTTTTTTTAAAAACTGGTCGCTATACAGGGGTCTTATTGAACATGGACATATGTTGTAAAAATGGAATTCATGTGCTAATTCATTCATGAAACTTACTCAGTTTTATTTGCACATTTGTATAACTACAGTTACTATAAAATTCATTATAAATTCAAAACTTAGTTTATTACTGAATTTGCATGCATTTATAAATGCCATTATCTTCTTTAAATATTTAAATTACTTCATCATTCATGCACTTAATTACTTAAGCTATCTATGGCTTTGCTGTTGGCAACATTTGAATTATATCATCATGGAATCAGAGCCTTTTTATTTTAACTGAATTGTGTTGAATACAGTCAACTGTGGTAAGCCATTCGAGTAGCACTGTTGCTCACAGCGTGTGAGGCATGCTGGGATATGTAGTCCGATACTGATCCTCTCCTTTATCATTTTCAGACCGTGCTCGTGTTGTGGGAGGCCTGCCAGACGTGGTCACTATCCAAGAGGGCAAGGTACTGAAACACTGCTTTATCTCACACATCAGCATACAGCCATATACACTGTAACACCCCCTACACTCAGCAACCCGCCTCATAAATATGAGAATTTGAGAACCTGTTCTGTATGAAGGTTGCTTTTCTTAATCTTACAGCCAGGAGCTGTAACACCCTATGTATGGTTCTGGTTTGCTGACTAAATCTCAGAATAGCAGGACAGTCTGTGTAAATTTAGTTCTGAAGAGTGATGAGATCTGTCTGTCTGTCTGTCTGTCTGTCTGTCTGTCTGTCTGTCTGTCTGTCTGTCAGTCCCTTCCCTTCAGACTGTTACTGTAAAGGAGAAATGGTTTAAATATATTTGAATATTATCAGTCAATAGTATCATTAATTAATGAGTGATACTAAAAATAAGAGACAGTTGAGCTTCTGAGCTGAAGTCGTCGTGGCGACTCATATCATCTTTGCTTGCGTGTGATTGGCTCACAGAAAGTTACATTACAGTCTCCAGTTCCCTTACCATTACTCAATACTGATAGATGAGCGAGCAACGTTACAGCCAACAGATGAAGTCACACAGCGGTTTTCTTCTGTTTCCCCAGTCTCTGAACCTGACCGGAAACGTTTGGGGTGACCCCACGCCCCAGGTCAGCTGGGTGAAGAACGAGCGCCAGCTGGAGTCCGACGAACACTACACCCTCAAATTCGAGGCAGGCAAGTTCGCCAGCATTTCCATTGCCTCGGTTACCACGGCAGACTCCGGCAAGTACAGCCTGGTGGTGACCAACAAGTACGGCACGGAGACAAGCCCCGTGACCGTCAGCGTGTACATCCCCGAGGGAGAGGAGGAGGAAGAAGAGGAGTCCAAGGACAAGAAGGACAAGAAAGACAAGAAGGAGAAGAAAGACAAGAAGTAATTAAAGAGAACTTTTGGAAAGTGCTGAGAAACGAGGGAGGGTGGAAAATCGTGTAGGGGAAAGGAACTATTGAGGAATCTATCAGGGTGATTTGCCGAGCCTTTTAGCTGTCAGTGCATCGATGTCATAAAAATTATATCCGAAGACTTCTTCTGTTGTATCACGTGGAAAACATGTATTACTGAAGTCTGAGGATAAAAGCAGACATTCTGCACTGGGCTAAAAGGCATTAGGAAGGTCACTCTGTGCTAAAGCATAACTGGATGTCAGCAGTATTGGGAGTTGTGTGCATCACCGCCTCTGTGGCCTGTTTTGTCTTTGTTGCTGGTGGCGTTTGTATGGACGCCCTGAATATTTGCGCCATTTTAGTGTAGTAGAGGGGAGCAGCAAACCTCCCCCAATCTTCGTGAAAGACGAGGGGTCAAAGGTCACACTTGGCTAAAACCATATTGTAGTACGCTGATCCGCTCTGCGAATAGCTCACTGGAAAAAATTCTAGCTAAACCAGAGTGACATTAATGTTTTAGTTCACGTTTGTAATGCTGAATTTTGTATTTCTGTCATTGTGTTTTTTATGTTGAGCCCTGCACACAAGGGACTGCAAAGCAAATATTAACCAACAGTAACAGGGTTTAGTTTTAGAGTATCAAAGTCCATCTGGTTGGAAGTGGGTTCGATTCTATATTAAATATATAATATATGGCCAGTGTGTAACTGGAGAAAATACAGTGGGGAATAAAACAGAGAAGAATATTTTTTTCCTTGATTCCTGTAGAATAAGGCTGGATAATTTCATAGCTCTGTAACACTCACTCCAAAAAATATCAGGATACAAGCATAATATTGTTTTGTGTAATGGCACTGTGTTTTCATGGTTATATAATGAAAGAACCCCACTGTGCTTAGCGTTGTATGTTGCAGTCAAGTTGAGTTCTCTTTAAACACTGCACATCATTGAAAACCAAGCATGACCTGAGAGGATTAAGCTAAATTCAGACGTTATTTGTTTATTGTCTGTTTCCTGTTAAGGATAAAATGCGAAAAATGTTGCGCTTTACCCGTGCTTTGTTTGCGATCATGGAAAAATGAAGATATCAGTAGTAGCACTTCCTGTATGAACATCCTCTCAGAGATAACCTGTCACTGGTCTAATAAATGGTGCACTCCTCCTCCTCCATCTCCTTCTGTCTCTGTCCTGTGTCTGTTCTCAGCAAACATTTCAGGAACATTTGCAGAACATTCTGGATTGGTTCCCATTTGTTTGAGCTATAATGATGATGAGAACATCATGAACGTTATTCATTGCATGTCGCCAAACATCTCTGAGGCATGTGAGTCAATTCAAACATACTGTAAACATCCGCTTATGGTTAACTTTTAGTCATGAACACACATAATGCAGAGGTCAACAACATATAAAATATGTTTCGAATGTAAATATTGAAACATACATTTGTGTTGCTTCTAATTTTCACAGTGTTATTAACATGAATAACCAGAGATGTTAAAACATGGAATAACAAACCTACATAACATTATTATACCATTTCAGTATTCTATATGACTAGAAAATCTAAGAGCATATCTATGTTGGGAACCTTTTTTAACATTTTAAAAGTTGTTACTTGGGTCACCAGGGACGATACTGGTCACCTACCTGGATCTGAACTCACAGCCCTCATTTCCACCTTCCTCATGCACCTCACCCTCTTCTCCATCATCTGTCCACCTGTGAATGTCAGCATTCAGGTTCACCTGTCACTCACCGGCCCCTCCCTAGATCTCCCTATACAGTATGTATGGATGAAAATACACACAATAAATCCCACAGACAAGTGCTCCTCTGTAATGTCAACCTCTGCTGAGATCTGAAAGGGGACATGAGGGGTCACCAGCAGGTCATGGGAAGGTCACGAGACAATGGCTGGGAAACAGACAGAAGATAGAAGCATGGTTCCCCCTACCTGACTTTCAACCCTGTCCAGTTCGCTCAGGAGAAATAGAGCAGAAATTTGAGCTTGTCTTAGTCTGTCATTTCCGGTTGGAAAATTTTTATCTCCTCAGTCTTACGTAAATTGAGATTTTCTCAAAGTTGTGTAATTTTTATTGAATCTCAAAACCTGCCCTTTCGCAGATAAAGAAAAGTCTGAGTTGGCTGTTGATGTCACAGCAGAAATTTGAACATAAAGATACCTGTGGTTCAGGGCATTCACCCATACACGTTAGACACAAGTTTTTGTGACTATGACAAATTAAGAAAATAATTGATTAAGGAAAATGTAACTTAAAGTCATAAATCTATTGCAGCGACGAAACAGGTTTTTTCGTTTCTAAAATTTGTCATTTGGAGATTTTTATGATGCTAATAATGTTGAGTATGTTTCTAAAACACAGCTAAACTGCTAAGTGCCAGAATAGCTTTGCCAGAAAATAAAAAGGATATTTATTGGTAAGACAATTTTCATGCTGCCAATTATATTATGTTCATGAAACTCTGAACAATTTTACAGCGAAATAAAAAGGTTACCTCATCACTAAGCAGTGTCTGGTCCCAAGCCCTAGACTTACCTCTCCACAGTCACTTTAAATGTGAAACACGCTTATCTCACTTAGGGACTTTGGTTAGAGATGATGCATAACATAAGAAATGAGATTGCTCATTCCCTGCAGCTTCCTCAGTAATCTTCCCCCAACACACACACCCTTGCTGCCCCGAGCGCACCCATCCCCCCACCCCACCCACAGTTCTCAGATCTGAGCACAAAGTGTTCTGTTAGGACGATAGGGGAGCTGAGCTGTTGTTCTCCAGCTCTTAGCTGTGACTCCAAGCACTTGGGCATGTTTGCCACAGTATATGAGCAGGGCAGGTAACCTAGGCAGGTGGTGAGCCCTCTGCCAGGCCAGAAACCCGGCAGCTTATCAGACCCTTACAGGGGACTGATCCAGGGTCAGTTTTGATTATATTGCCTTTCTAAATTAAATAATATCAGGCATTGCATACACTTTCTAACAGGGGCAGTAGAGAGTGCATTAAGTTAGAATAAGTCCCAGTCTCTCACCCCTCATAAACAATGTCACCTGCTGCCCTGTCGACTGGAACAGTTGTTTGGTTTCCTCTGTCTGAGTCTGGCCACCTCTGAGACAATGTTTAACCACACAATGTTGGGCTGGGGACAGTGACCACAGTGGGACCGTACGGCTGCTCTCAGAACCTTATCAATGGACCGATGAAGGGCCCTCCTTGAGGGGATTCTTATCAGTCAGTCCAGGGGCTCGGGCTCGTCTGATTGGCTGCCGGCGAGGTGTTCCCAGGGCGCAGATGGGCACAGTGTGAAATTACGTAAGCATCTGCAGCAGTGAGCTACAGTTCCGGCAGGCCGGGGTGTTGTTTGTGTAATGTGGGGTCAAAGTCAGCAGGTGCTGTTTTTTTTTGAACGTGCAGAGAGCAGCAGAGCAGGAGAAGCTGCCCTCCAGTACAGAGAGTTGTTAGGGTTTGCAGTGGGAGCCTCTGGCCCTGAGACATGGAGAGGCCGGCTGGATTCCGGGCAGTGGCCTCTGTCCCTCTACTGCAGAGACCCACTGATCTCAGGTCCCCCGTCCCTGAGGTGGAGAAGTTAAGCGGACTCAGGACAGTGTACACGGCTCCAGAGATTGACCACACGCCTGAACTCAGATCAGTGGCCTCAGGCCCCCCGGCTAGCTCCACTGAGGGGGACAGCAGTGAGCCGGACGACTCCTCATCTGTGAAATCGTCCTGGAGCCTGGTGAGTGCGGGGAAAGAGTGGGACAGGTGAGGAGTAGGTCTGACACAGGTGTATCGAGTCCTGGATTAGGTTTTTGAAGGTGTGGAGCTGGTTTACAACAGGTGAGGAAAAAGTATGGTAAATGTTTATGTTGAAGTAAAGCTGGTTTATGTTTGTGAAACATTTAAACAGCTGTAAAAGGTGTTTAAAACAGGTGTACATTGTAGGTGTGGATCAGATTTGTATAGGTGTGTAACAGGTACGGGATGGATTGGTATCAGTTTGGAACAGGTTCACAACAGGTGTGTAAAGGTGTGGAGCTAGTTTAGAGTAGGTTTATATTTTGATAGAACAGGTGTGAGAAAGGTGTTTGTGTAGGCATGGAACAGCTCTGCAACAGGTAGGTGGTGGAACATATACAACACACCTGAGTGTAGACAAGGAACAGGTGCAGAACAAGTGTGAGAAGTTAGGTGGCAGGGCTGGATCAGGTGTTTGTGATTGGTGTCAATGTGATTGGCTCAGATGTTGTGGGGAGGGTGTGTGCAGGTTCGGAAAAAGGATAAGCAGAGCTGATGAGAATGAGCAGCAGGTTTGGTACAAGCCTGTGGAACACCTTGAGCAGGTTAGCAGTGACAGGTGAGGTGCAGGTGCACTGAAGAGCAGGTATGCAGAGGCTGTAACAGGTGAGTGTTGATATGTAGCAGGTCCAGGGATGGTCTGAACAGGTGTGTAAAGGTGTAAGGCAGGTACGGAGTATGTTTGGAACAGGTGTGGGGCTCTTGGACAGTGATCCTCCTCTCTGTGGATTCAGGGTTTGGTGGACTCTAACTGCTGAGAGCTGCTCTTCAGTCTTAAGGGTTATTATTATTATGTGATATTACATCTTTAAATTTAAATTTAAAAAACTGTTAAGATACCACAGACACTGGCAAATAATACAGTTTTATATGTGTGTGCTGTTGTTTAGTTTGTTATTAGGTTTACATTATTATGTGGGATTTGGAATTATTCTTTGTATCGGCATAGCCCAATACCACTGTGATTCAGGCTCTCTGGCTGTTCAAATAAAGCTTGGCTGGGCTGTGAGGGGGAAAAAATCAGCACATCTGTGTTTTTCAGTGTCATTTCTATACTTTGGGATCTCAGAATCTGGCAGACAGAGCAAGCTGAGAACAATCATTTTGTAGCACTTCTGAAGTTACAAACACGCTGCTAAGTATACACTGCTGTGTACTGCTTAAGGCTGATTCTAACACAGTGACTCAAAATGCCATCTTAGAGATTAAGAGAAGTTGAGGTCCTGCTTGAGGGAGAAAAGGATCCTAACTGTTATCAAAATGTGGTATATCAGTGCCTTGCCTATCTCTCTATTAGTAGTGAAAAAAGCTGTAATCAAACATGAAGTACTGTAACTGACTTGTTTTATGCCCAGCGTTTCTCCTCCAGAGTCTGAGAGAGACTGTTGCTCTAGTGGGCTGAAAGAATAGAATTGCAGTTTGAGTATGAAAAGGATAAAAAAAAAAAGAATACGGTTTTGCTTCTAGTCCGGTTGAGTTATAAAGTAGTAATGATTATGATGTGGTCACAGTGTAGCTGCCATTAGAAAGCAGCCACACTCGTAATGTAGAGGTCAGTCGCATGAGTGCTGAGACTCACTGGTCACTGCATCGGCCCACAGGTGGACACCATGACGTACGTTGGGCAGCTGGCGGGGCAGGTGCTGGGGACGGTGAAGCAGCTGTACAGGGGCATCAACCAGGCCACGCTGTCCGGCTGCATCGACGTGGTGGTGGTGAGGCAGCCGGACGGGACCTTCCACTGCTCCCCGTTCCACGTGCGCTTCGGCAAGCTGGGGGTCCTGCGGTCCAGGGAGAAAGTGGTGAGTGAGTGGGGTGGGGCTGTGACATCATCAGGGGTGTGGTCACAGATGCATCGCAATAAGGAGGCCAGTGAAGATCATGTTCACACTTTGGGGGCTGGGCGGGGATGGGCTGGGCTGAGGGTGGCACAGGTATTTGTCTCATAAATATGACATCATAACTATGTGCCTGACAAACTACTGTCTCCAGGATGGCATAATTCTGGCTGACGTTGAGGGGCTTTTGTTATAGCAAGGGTCAGTCACCACTGCTGGCTAATCACGACTAAGAGCAAAAGGGATGCAGACCTGGCTTATAGTATTACCTGAGGTCACTAAAGTCACTAAAGCACTAACGTGTTAACTATGCCATCCTATAACCCAGACACAAGATGAGATTGACAGATCAAGATAAATACTGTAAGACCATTACCTAACCCGCTACATCCGGGAGAGGAGAGTCCCGTCACGGTAAGTGCTGTCCTCAGGCGATAAGGCCGGAAGAGTCTGAAAGCTTTCTCTCCTGACTGACCTGCAGATAGATATCGAGGTGAACGGGGTGCCAGTAGACCTGCATATGAAGCTGGGGGACAGTGGAGAGGCTTTCTTTGTCCAGGAGACGGAGGAGGAGAAGGTGAGCATGTTCACAGTGTCAGCAGTACATGCATTATAATGATTACAATAGTTCAACTTTTAATAGTGAATGCTTGACTGGCAGCATAGAATGCTATTAGAGTGCAGTTTCTCAACAGGGAGGATGGAGGTGGTTTCCCCCCACACTCCTATGGGTGGATGGAATGGTTATATGGGTTTATTCATGCTTTAATTGAAAATGTGAGCAATGACAGAGTAGCTGGTAGAAGTCTGTCTCAGGTGTGTTTTAAAATGATTTTGCTGGTAGTTGCTCCAGCTTGTCCTGATTGGTTAAATTATTCATTCACTAGCTAATGTTTTGTAAAAAACGTTGCAATAAGTGTTAAGCTAATTGAAAGCTAGTATTTTAAACAAAAAGACAATAGCAGGCCGTCTATGTTAAAAAACAGCCAATGGCATTGGAATTTATAAATATCCAATGGTCAAACAGCAGTTTAAGCAATTAGCCAATGGCAGCAGGTGCCTTTGACTGCATGGCTGAGTCTCTGTTTCCTGAGTCTCTGGTGTCTTGAAGATCGTCCCGGCTTTCCTGGCCACCTCACCCATCCCGTCAGAGGACCAGATGTCCTGGATCCAGGACTGGAAGAACGAGGTCTCCCGGGCCGAGGGCGTCCAGAACCCGACCCCCGAGGACCCGGAGGAGCGCCCCCCAAGCACTGAGGCGACGAGGAAGAGGAGGTGGCGTAGGAGGAAGGCCTGGACGGAGCAGTGGAGGGAGGAGCAGGCACCCAGTCTGGATGGAGATGGGGAAGACACGCCCACTTCTGATGGAGACGAGGGAGAGTCGTCACCCATGGAGGGCGAGGCAATGTTTGACATGGATTTGACCTCCGATGAGGAATACATTGAACACAACAGCAGGTGAATAAGAAGGGTGGCGACTGGCCAATGTTTCTGAGTTATATTTATTTAACATAAAACTGTAGTTAAATATTTCTTTTCATTGAATTATTTTGGTATTCTAGAACAGAATTATATGTTGTTAATAAATTATATTGTAATTTCTTCTGTGTTTCATTTGGATAGATGGTGGCTGGTAATTAACTACATCTCCCATAATCCTCAGGGCATCACCACTCCCTACAGTGCTGAATACAGAATTTGGACACACACTGCCCTTCCCTGACTGGTCCCCTGTTGGCAGGTGAGGGAAGCTGCTTGGTTGGACACTTAAAAGTGGTCATGAAAGTGGCTGTCACTTGTCTCTCATGCAGCTGTGTGTTTTTCTGTGTGTGTGTGTGTGTGTTTTCTCTTCAGTCTGACACCCTCCCAGGCCTCACTAAACGATGACTCAGATTTGGGAGAGAGGCCCACAGAGAGCACACTCTGGGCAGAATCTCACTTACAGTGGACCTGGGATGAGATCCCAGAATGCACCACGGTAAGGGCTGCTGCATTTACAATCATCTGTTACTCTCTCCAACACACACACACACTCACACACACACACACACACACACACACACACACACACACATGCACACACACACACACACATGCTCACACACACACACACACACACACACACACACATGCTCACACACACACACACACACACACACACACACACACACACACACACACACACACACACACACACACACACTCACACACACACACATGCTCACACACACACACACACACACACGCACATACACACGCACATACACACGCACATACACACGCACACACTCACACACACACACACACACACACACACACACACACACACACACTCACACACACACACACACACACACACACACACACACACACACATACACACGCACACACACACACACACACACACACTCACACACACACACACACACACACACACAGACACACACACACACACACACACACACACACACACACACACACACACACACACACACACACACTCACACACACACACACACACACACACACACACACACACACACACACACACACACACACACACACACACACACACACACACACACATGCTCACATTCACTCACACACACACATACACACACACACACACACACACACACACACACACACACACACACATTCACACACACACACACACATACACACACACACACACACACACATGCTCACACACACACACACACACACACACACACACACACTCACACACACACACACACACACACACACACACACACACACACACACACACGCTCACATTCACACACACACACACACACACACACACACACACACACACACACACACACACACACACACACACACACACACACACACACACACACACACACACCTCTGTTTAGGTCCCTTGCCTGTCTCATTGCTGGTCTCTTCCCAGGCTGAAGTGAAGGAGAAGGCCGCAGTCACCATCCAGCCTTCAGAAGACACACACTTCTGTGTCATCCTCAGTTCTGACGCCATGGAAACGGGGTCACAGAGCGTAGCGGGAGAGCACGACACCCCTTGTGCCATTGTGAAGCCACAGCCCCACATCCCCAAGGTCCCCCAGGTGCTTCTGGACCCCAGCATGGCCCCGCCCAGCCCCGTGGTCACAGCCAGCCAATCCGCTGTAAGCCATAGAGACCCACACCAACCAGAGGGGAACAAAGGTGGGACTTTGCTTGACTTTGCATTTACTACTGTCAATATGATTTATGATGATTTGGAAGTTCCTTTGACTTGACTTAAACTTTACCTGAATTACTGATCACTGATTACCACTCATCTGGCACTACCTTCTGATGCAGTAAATTGATGTAAATATTTTGAGACATAATATATTATTGAAATCAGAATCGAACAGTAAATAGGAAAATATACATATAAGTGCAGTTTTCAGATATTGAAGTGTACCGTTTTTAAAAATACTATGAATATATTGCTATGAAATATATTAAAATATAAGATATATTTCACCATATGTTGTTCCCATTTCCTTGTGCAGAGGAGTGAGTAAATAGTTGCAGTGAGCTCTGTGGAATTACCAGCCCTGTGAATCAGTGATAGATTGTAGATGTCTCTCTCAGACACGCCCTCTCAGAGGGACTCGAACCCGGGACCGGAACCCTGGCTAGAGGAGGCGCGGTGGAGCAGCTCGCCTCAGTCCGTGGGCAGCGCCGACAGCGGTGCGGAGTGCGACTCTTCAGACGTCATGCTGTCTCTGTGCGGGGGCCTGGGGGAGAACACACACATCTGTAAAGGTGAGAACACACACATCTATGAACATACACACACACACCTGTCCAGGTGAGAACACACGTCTTCACAGGTTCTTTACTGCAGTGGAGGGCCGAGAAGAGGAAAGTAATGGAGACAGTTTTGATGATAATGATGTTGATGATGACAAAGATGAAGACTCTGATGATGATGGTGAAGCTGATGGTGATTATAACAGGTTTATCTACTTCTACAGAAAAATTCATGAGACACATCATCACCTATCAAGAATTTGCTGAAAATCCAGCTCTCATCGACAATCCCAATTTAGTTGTAAAGATTGCAGACAGGTGAGCTGAGCTGGTTATTAGCATCTCCATAATATTTCAATCACAAATTCCAAACATTTTTTGCTCTTGTAAACAATGACAACATTGTTTTCAACATTGCAGGTACTACAGCTGGGCTATGGCAGCTCCCCAGATACTAAGTCTGGGAGCCTTCCAGAAGAATTTACCTGAGGTACAGCACAGCCTCTCTCTGAAAATGACCTTTAGCAGTGACCTATGACCTCTGACACCTTTGTTCATGACAATGTCCTCCTCCTTGCTTCAGAGAACGGAGGAAGCCTGGGTCCAAGAGAAGATGTCCAAGAAGTCGGGGGGCTGGTGGTTCTGGCGTACAAAATCAGAAAGCACCATCAAACAGGTCCACTTGACAAACTTAGAATGTTATAGTCTCTGTGGTACAATTCAGTGTCAGGTGGTCTCTCTAATTCTCTCTAATACACTCAGGGAAGGATTGGGGTATAATGGAGGAATTGTTCTGGTAAAACTTCAGTGTAGGACGTCTCTCTGGTATAGTAATTTTTTAATGTTAAAAGTTTCTAAGAGAGTACTCTTGGGTCTGCGACACCCTGGAATATTCATGCCCACATTTTATTCATTCCTTTACATGTCTATGTCAGCTGACTGTTCCCAGATCAGTCAAGCTCATCTCCTTGTCTGCTCTGCTCTATTTAGTCAGAGCCAAAACCAGAGACATGGGAGTTGCCAAATGAAGAAAGACTCGCCCACTCCAGCCAGATCCCCACATTGCAGTAAGTATACAGACCGTTCCACATCTACTAGCACTGCTCAAGGAGTTTTACTGAATGCTATGTACATGCCTGACAATTTAAAACATATCATGCTTATTGAGTCTCTTGTTTTAAGACACTGTGCTGAAGGGATTATGTGCATTTTGTCATCAGAAGAGCACAAGTGGAACAGGAAGTGACATCATAAGAGGACAATGAAACAAAGTGATGTGTCTTCAAAAGGGGAACACGTGCACTGAATGTGTAAATCACTACAGTGGAAATATCAGTTTTGAGGTTATGACACGTGTCATCAAAAGTTAAACAGTCTGTAGAAACTATGATGTGTCATCAGAAGGAGACAGGCAGTAGAGAATGTGACGTGTCATCAGAAGTGGACAGTCAGCACAGGTCTCCCTGTCCTGCAGGGTGACGATCGGGGACTCATCCAGTGAAGGGGAATCAGAGGAATCAGATGAACTGGAGGAGGACAGGACCGCAGATTTGTCTGAGCGCACACAGTCAGAGGGCCCTGGACACCCCCACTCATACAAGAAGTCTCTGCGCCTCTCCTCAGACCAGATTGTACGAGCCCAGATCCTACGTTTGTGTCTGCCTGTATCACAGAACCCAGATCAATGACAGTCCTGGGTCAAAGACCAGTATAAAATACTTTCATGTTAGAGTCAAGAGAAATTAGACCACACTTCTGCTCATTGTTGAAAATATTCAATGAAACATTACTTCCCAAAAGAGAAGGTAATATAAAAGAAGAACTTAGTCTGGAATGTCAGTGATGCTTCTGTATAATTGGTCAGTGGAAGGTTTGAGTATTTCAAACGATTTGTTTAATCTGGGACTTGATCAAGGACAACCCTATGCCCTACGTCTAATACACAGACGTAGGTAAAACCCAACCGCACAGAGCCCACCACTCAGGAAACAATGACCACGCCCTTCTGTGTTCTCATAGGCCCGTCTGAACCTGAGGGAGGGGCCTAACAATGTCACTTATAGCATCACCTCTCAGTACCAGGGCACCAGTCGTCTGGAGGGAACCATATACCTGTGGAACTGGGATGACAAAGTTATCATCTCTGACATTGATGGGACCATAACCAGGTACATTTTCAAAAAAATCAAAAATAAAAAAAAAATAGTAATGCATTTTGTTTATAACACTACTTTGCAGTAGTTTATCTGACTGTCTAATCCAAATTGATTTACAATGTGGGAGAACTCCTGATTAATTTGAGCAGTAGTGTGAGACAGCTTTTCCAGTGGTTTTCCATTACACTTTCAGACCAGCAAATGCATTCGCAAAATCTCGAAAGCAGAAACGCAACTTAACCGTGCTTGCTTAGCCTTAACCCAGGCTAAAACATGTCTCATGATTTACAAAGTATATTAATAATAAAACAAATTATTAAATGCTACAGTTAGTCACCTTTATTCATCCCAGCCTTCTTTTAAAATCAGTCCGTGACGTGAAAGAACAGGTGAAGATTTTCTCCAGCAGAGGGCGGTGTTAGGCCTGTCCACATTTTACTGCACCTTGCTGCAAATTACAGTGGACTAACTGTGATCATTTTAAAGCTACCAGACAGAGCCAAAGTAAATACACTTACTGTTCTGTTAAGGGACAAAATGTTCCACCGATTATTTTTCCTGTGAATAAAAAATATTAAGGGGCATGAGCATCATATTTATGTAATTTTCTTCATGCTTACCAAGCGTGTGTGTGTGTGTGTGTGTGTTTCTCAGGTCAGATGTCTTTGGACATATTCTTCCCCAGTTTGGCAAGGACTGGACTCACCAGGGAATCGCCCCACTCTACCACTCTATCGGCCAGTGAGTCTTTCACAGAGCCTCGATTTACCACACACACACACACACACACACACACACACACACACACACACACACACACACACACACACACACCACACCACACACCACACCATACACCACACACATACACACACACACTCACACACACTCACACACTCCACACACCACATCACACGCCACACACACACATGCACACACACACACACACACACACACATGCACACGCACGCATACACACACACACACGCACACACACATGCATACACATGCATTTGTACAAACACACTCAGAAGTGTTCATACACGTACATAGACATTGCACACATACGTACATGTAGCCGTGACTCACACATAAATCCAGACTAGACCCCTGTGCCTGTATTGATTCTCAGCTCTCCTAAGACACAATGAAACAGGAGAAACACACATTTCCAAGGTGGTTTTTTCCACAGGATGGGGAGAGGTGGCCAGCTCATTCACTCTGTGTCTTTGGACAGGAAGTGGGCATGGAGACACTGATATGAGACAGGAAGGAGTCAGGTCTCAGATAGCCTTAGTGCCTGTGCCAGCTGTTATTGCCCACACCAAGGGTGACACACACACACACACACACACACACACACACACACACACACACACACACACACACACACACACACACACACACACACACACACCACACACACACACACACATACACACACACACACACACACACACACACACACACACACACACACACACACACACACACACACACACACACACACACACACACACACACACACACACACACACACACACACACACACACACACACACACACACACACACACACACACACACACACACACACACACACACACACACACACACACACACACACACACACACACACACACACACACACACACACACACACGCACACACACACACACACACACACACACACACACACACACACACACACACACACACACACACACACACACACACACACACACACACACACACACACACACACACACACACGCACACACACACACACACACACACACACGCACACACACACACACACACACACACACACACACACACACACACACACACACACACACACACACACACACACACACACACACACACACACACACACACACACACACACACACACACACACACACACACACACATAGGTACACAGTGTCTGTTTCAGTTCTTGCTGACCCTCCTCACCTCTGTATCACTTAGCATATATAACAAGGCAAAGGTCTGTTGAGGGTTTAGAACCACAACCTTTGGTTGCACTAGCTCTACACAGAAAGACTTACGCTTGGCCTTAGAGTTCAATGAAAAACAGCAAACAGCATCATGTATCTACAATAGTTTAAGGACACAATTATGGAAGAACTTAAACACATACTTTTCACAACCTTAAACAATCAGGAGATTGACTTCACCAAAAACCAGAATACACAGTGGATCCCAAGGACTGACTTTGAAAACCATTGTAATGTTGTAACTATGGGTATGTAGGAATTAGTATATTTTTTTTATACCAGTTTCTCGGGTACCATTTCACTCAGCTTGCATGAAATTGATACCATATAGTTTTGACATGAACACAGCAGCAGTTACTCAAGGTAATAAGCTCTACTATGAGCGCTAGGCTTTGAGTTTGCACCATTATAACAGATCCCACAGTGGTGTAATGTTGCTGTATCTGCAGGAATGGGTATAAGTTCCTGTACTGCTCAGCTCGAGCCATAGGCATGGCGAACATGACCAGGGGGTACCTGCACTGGGTGAAAGATGGGGAGGCCACCTTGCCAAGGGGACCCCTAATTCTGTCCCCCAGCAGCCTCTTCTCTGCCTTCCACAGGTACTCTTCCACAACCCTCCTGATCCATTCAATTTTCCCAGAATTCTTCTTGTCCACTTCTGTTGTTACACCTAATCATCCTAATCAATAATGAGAGTCAGTATTTAAACATTAACTCCGCTTCCTAAACAGGCAGCAGTGCAGTATATCAGCCAAGACACTAGGCTTGTAACTAAGGGGTTGCAAGTTTGACTCTCAGATGGGGTACAGCCAGTTTATGATTGAGTGAATTCTTTAACCTGAATTGCTTCTGAAGATGTCCAGCTATGTAAACAGAAACTGAAGCAAAAAGGTGCATGAGCCACTGTTCCTAAAAGCACTGGCTAAGTGTGCCCCTGTGTTTTGCGCTGAGCTCCTATTGAGATCACACAGTGGTCAGTGAGCCTGACTCACTGCAGACTCTACCACTCTTCCCCCCTCGCAGGGAGGTTATCGAGAAGAAGCCGGAGATATTCAAGATCGAGTGTCTCACGGACATCAAGAATCTCTTTCACCCGAACACACAGCCGTTCCACGCTGCCTTTGGTAACAGACCCAACGTAAGTGTGGCGCCTCTTCTTGGTGTAATGTTTGATTTGTGCGGAATCTGCAGTGTGAAGGCTGGTTGCTATGGTGAGTCGAGGAGTGATGTGCATGGCTTCCCCCTGGGGGAGGTTCTTGGTGAGTGGGGCTGTTATCATAGTTGAGTTTGGCTGGAAAAATTGGGGAAAATTTACTACCTAAAATTCTCTTCCCCTCTGTACAGGATGTGTTTGCTTACAAGCAGGTGGGCCTACCCGATTGTCGTATATTCACAGTAAACCCGAAGGGTGAGCTAACCCAGGAGCAGAGCCGAGGAAACAAGTCATCGTGAGTACAGATAAACGTTTCAGTATGTATTGACAAGTATTTCAGCCACGTGTCTGACCCAGTCTTGTTTAAATATATTCATGTAACTTGGCCTTGTGTTTCTTCGTCATGTAATGATCCCATTAACTCCTGTGTGAAGTGTATTTTCTGCATTGTTGTACTGTCAGGTATGCCAGGTTGAGTGAGCTGGTGGAACACGTTTTCCCCCTGGTCCATAAGGAGCACACCTCTGCCCTCAGATTCCCAGAGTTCAGCTCTTTCTGTTTCTGGAGACAGCCAATCCCAGAGCTCAGCCAAGAGGACCTGCTGTGAGACAGCCCGCCTCTTTCACGGAGACAGCCAATCCATGAGCTCAGCTGCTAGGGCCTGTCATGAGAAACCACGCCTCTCTTATGGAGACAGCCAATCCCGGAGCTCAGCTGCTGAGGCATGACATGAGAGACCCTGCCTTTTTTATGGAGACAGCCAATCCCTGTGCTTAGCCCCTAGTATCTACTGCGCTAAAACAGACCCATTTATGTCTTTTGTTTCAGCCCAGTACAAATATTAATTTAATAAACCAATCATGTCTTTAATAAAGACTTTAATTAGCTGAATGAGGCATTCTGTTCTGGGTCAGAACAAACACTTCTCAGACAGGACTGGACACTTGTTCCCTAGTTAAACAGGGACATTTTTACTCTTATTCCTAGTGATGGTGTATTTTGTAATGTAATATATGCAATGTATATTAATAATGAACATGTTATAGAAAGTCACTGTATCATTAGTAGAACATGTTGCATAAGTTTATTGAATTATTACTGAACATTGAATGTTGTTATTCTCCATTGTCTGATTATTGTACAATACAATATATTTGGTACTTGGCATTGCAGTTTGATTCCATACAAATGGACTCTCAGACTTTACTGTTCACGACTACTTTACTGTAACAGTGAGGCGTGAAGATTAGCACTTTTCAGTGAGACTGTAATTTTTTTATAAATAAAAAATAAGAGGAAAGATTTCCACTACAAATGTTTTAATTTTACTAACAAGCCCTTTTTATGAAATCCAGAAATGGAAAACTTGCTCTCCTTTGAAAAAGCTAGACCTTCTCACGCTGCCCCAAGGTCAGTGGGTTTCACACGTGCAACAAACAGACCAAATGCAAATGACAAAGTCCACAACCTCCAGCCCCAGTGTGTGATCAGAGAGTTTATTTGTTCGTCAATGATGGCAGCGCGTGACAGGGGTTTCTGCTTTCTAACACAAGACCCATTTCTCTGAATAACCGCCATTTTGCCTGACCCCCAAAGCCCAGGGGTCAGAGCCAGGGAGGGTACTGACATCAACAGGCCTTAGCCTAGATTCAATCAGTGTTTGTCCTTAACTCTAACCTGGATTCAATCAATATTTGTCCTTACCTTTAACCTGGATTCAATCAATAGTTGTCCCAATGCTGACTTTGAAATAAATGCACGTGTTTTTTTTTTTTTTCTCCACAAACATAGTTTGTTGAGGTTAGCGATGACCAAAACAAACTCACATTGTTTGTGGAAAAAAATACAACAACAGATAACACCTCCTTTTATTAGTGAGTCAAAGTTAAAAACAGAATGCTGATTGGATCCAGAGTTCTGAAACTACTTCAGATATCGAACACTCTAAATTTGACACATTAGTGATAAATGGCACAATAAACATTTCCACAAATTTTCCGTGAATATTGCGGGAAAGCCTGAGACTCTCAGCCAGTCGTGATGGTTGTGCCCACCAGACCGTTTCAAACCCCTCCTGGGCGCATCCCTCATTCTGGTCCTCAATTTTCACACATCTTTAGTTCTATTTTCTTATTGCAGAACACCCTCTTAAGTTTAAAATCCATTGCCTCAGTAACAGCTATAAAAGAATGTAAAAAATGTCACTTTTTATATAGGTTCATACACACAAAATATGTAAACATATCTTTACATTTGAAAAATATACAATTCTTTTTTTTTACATTTGGAAAATAAGAGTTTAAAAAGGGACATAGATTGAGACAAAATATATTAACGCTCCATATCTCAAAATTGCTACTGTGCTTCCTCACAATTTACTCAAAGAGCGAAACTGGTCATTTCAGATGGTTCTGCCTATGTCTCCCTGTAATCCTAGTTTCAGGATTACATAGGATACACTTCCATTGTTACTCAGCTCTTAATCAATCAATTAAACAGTAACTCTTCGTGCACAAATAGCTTTCTGATTCTACGCCAGATATCTAGTGCCTCTAGGACCGCAGATGAAGACCCCTGACTTACACAACACTTATTGCTTAAATAAATTAAATGTTGTCCCAAATACAAAAAAAAAAAACAACAACAGAACCTCAAACCCACTAAGGAAAGTTAAAGCAGAACCCATTGGCTGAGCCGTTCCCTCATTTGCGGCGGCTGTGAGGGGCGGGGCTATCTGATATTTGACGCTGAGTACAGGAAGATGGCACTGAAGGTGGACAGGACCTCTTTGGGCTCGGAAGTGGCCAGCTTCCCGGCGGTCATGACGACCCCGACCCGGTCGCCGTGGTGAAGGTGGAGGATGAGGTTGATGGAGGTGGAGCCTCCACAGGAGCAGGGCTCCTGGACCTGATGGCGGGCGGTCACGGGGGCGTGGCTGCCGTGACCCGCGGAGGACAGCCTCTGAACGCTGCGGTCGTTCACAGACAGCGCGCCTTCCACGCGGTCGCCCCGCTGGGCCGTCAGGACCGCGCTGACCAGGTAGCGGCCATCCTGGGGTACTGAGAAAATCCCTGAGAGGAGGAAGGAGGGTATTAAACATTATTATAAACATTATTTGTGACTGAACTGCACTTGCAAAAGCCGTGCAAAACAGGAAGTGGTTCAAAATCAGGTGTTACTAAACACCGAGCACCCATAAAGAAAAGGCAAAATAGGCGTGTGCTAGTGGAGCACTGTAAAGAAAGAACGAAAGCAAGACAGAGAGAGAGAGAGAGGGAGAGTTAGAGATGGACAGACTGACAGACAGGTTTCTGTAACTTCTCCAACTGCAACATGTAAAAAAAACAGAAGTGCAGAATTGTAGCTGATCTAAGTTTGTCCATAGGTGACGGAGTGGCTGTGGCCTGTATGTGAGGCCTGCTCTGAGTATGAGCCGACGCTCTATATCTGGCATTTTATCACCCCTTATTCAGCTGAATGGCATGCAGATGGAAAGTTTAATGAAGCCCTTGAGGGAGGGTTTGGTCAGTTTCTGCAGCCTGCGTTTCATTCTCCGTCCGAGCGCCTTGTGCAAGCACGCTACGATATCTAGTAATCATCCGAAACGAGTCGTATATTTCATACAGAAAGCATTTTCATTAACTTCATGGAAACTGGGTTAGTTGTTATTTGTAACCCTGCGGTACATTTCATGACATATTTCCCTCATGAGTAAAGAGTGTGATCACTGGAGTAACACTTTGAAAGGGGTTGTGGGGTGTAGAGTAGTTTTGTGTGAGTATGGAGGGTGTCTGCTCATGGGCTGTAGTGTGTTGGATTGTGAATGCGGCCCTACATACAGACGTGATGGCAGTAACTGTTTGTAGGTTCAGCTGATCTTTGGCTGTAGAATGGATAATGAAAGAGGTCCTACGAGCAGGAATTTTGAAAGTTCTTGTTTGTGTCTGTGTTGAGGTGACCTGTTTGTAGGTTGTAGTATGCTAGATCATGAATGTGACTCTACGAGCAGGCATTAGGACAGTAATTATTTGTATGCATGTTGAGGTTACCTGTGCGGGGGCTGTAGTGCCCGCCGTCATTCACCAGCACCTTGTTGAAGCGGATGATGCCCATGTGCCAGGGGAAGGGCATGGTGGTCAAACCCGCCGAGAAGGAGAACGGTTCTGAGACAACGCTGCCCCCTGCTGACACTAACAACATAGTGCAACCTAGTTACTTTTTCAAACCAGTTATTACAACTAATGTTGTTAAAAGCTTTCTGGAAATGACATAAAATTATATCACATAAATTTGAATGATGGAATATTACAATGGAAATAAGTCAGTCTGTGTGATTCCAGCTCTTTCTGATAGTCCACTGGGACACTGGGACAGCAGTATAGTACAATTGTTAGGGAACTAGGCTACTCAGAAGCTGCAAGTTCAAATCCCAGGGAGGGGTATTGCTATTTTAGCCTTGAGCAAGGTACTTCACCTAAATTTTAGATGGTTGGTGAATTAAAAATGTGAACTATGTGTATCACTGTGAATGAGTTTCTGCTATATGACAACAATCCAATAAAATGTGATGCATTTGGCTCAGCTCTGACCCAGGAATGTTCTGGAGTCTTTACCTGGTGTCACAAGGGGTCTGTCAGCTCTGCTAGAGGGGACAAAGGCAGCTGTCCAAAAACAGAGATCACTGTTAACTCAGGCCATGCACAACTTTCCAACATCTTACACCAGAGAATTTCCATTAGCAAAAGGGCATGACTACAATTCACCTGGAACAACGCGGGGCTTGAAAGACACTGGGTTGAGTGGAGGGTAACCTGAAGTGAATGGTGAAAAAAAGTAATTAGTCATCTCGGAGTGAACACCATACAATACTGCAGTTCAACCGAAAGAAACTGCTTTGTTTAGTTTGGTTTATGAAATCTCATCGATGAGCCTGGGCTACAACAAAAGGGTAGACATACAGACACAAAGAAGAAGGAAGAGGTGTAGGCAGTTTATTATATATTTCCTCACTGCTTCACACAAGAAGTTCATCTGATATTTCAAACCACTAGAGGAGGCAGTGGTGGAAATGAGGAGATTCTTTATATTCTATTCTTTCATAAACTGAATACCACAAAATAGGTTTCAGGGGTATACGACTAACTTATGAATACTAAATATTATGAAGAAAAGATTTGTTGCTGTTGTTATATTTATTTACCTACTGTGGCTTTTTTAAAATCTCTGTATGCTGCAGGTTTCTCATTGGCAGCTGCTATCTGATGCATGTTACCCCCTTTACATGTTACCCCCTCTCACCTGGGGCCCCAGCGAAGCCCTGGAGGGGCTTGGTGTCGGACACGGCCTGGGTCAGGCTCACCCTGATCCGGGGCTCAGAGCCTGGGGGTCCCGCCTCCCCAGTCTCCATCACGGGTCTGCGTGGGGTCGAGGGCAGGGGGAGGGCGTTTGGCTGCCGGGGGATGGAGGGAGAGAAGGGGCTGGAGGGCGAGTGGGGCGGGGAGGGTATGCGCGGGACCGTGGCAGGGGGGGTCCTGTGAGGGATGATGAGAGGAATGCGAATGTGAGGGACGAGGGACCCCCCCGGTCTGGGGGCGACGGGGACATGAGGGGGGGGCTTGGTCTCCGTGGGTGGGCTCAGGTTTTCGTTCCCTCCTCCTCTCACCACTGATAAACATGGGAAGGAAAGGAGGGAGAGAGGGGAAGAAAGGAGGGGGGAAAGAGAAGGAGGAGGGGCATGGAGGAAAGGGAGGGAGAGGGTGGAGGAGAGCAGAGAGATTGAGACAGACAGAAAGGACAAACACAAGAGTTAAACACACTGTGGTTTCTGTTGGCATTTTCTAACCCATTGTTATTTCACTGTTGGCTCTTCATCAGCATAGGCGAGGTGACTCACTGCTCTCCCATTCGTGACTCTCAGTCCAGTGTATACCAAAAGCACCAAGTGTTTCTCTTACTTGAGAGAAGTACTGACTGTAAGCAGCATGTGTGGGACCCACACAAACACACACACACACACACACACACACACCATCACAAAAAAAATTGGGTGCAGTTAAGGGTACGTTTCTCTCCATTGAAGAATAACTGCGGGTACGTTTCTCTCCATTGAAGAATAACTGCGGGTACGTTTCTCTCCATTGAAGAATAACACGTTTTCCATTGAAGAATAACTGTGTTAAACATTCCTTCAGATACAGAGTAAGGATCCTCATGGTTCGGCTCTGTATCCTATCCATGCAGTGTCTATCACTTAAGATGTGCTGTGGAAATACTTTGCGGAGTTTCGCCCTGGCGACAAGCATTTGTTCCCCTTTAAGTACAATATGGTACCTTTTCTCACGGCTGCTGAGAGCTCATTAGAGGGCTCAGGTCAGGGAGGTCGTTACTGAACGCTGAATGGAAAACTACCAAAGCACATTTTACAGGGGAAGCACGGGAATCTAATGTTTTAACCTCTCTCGGTGGAGTCCTCATCTGACCGACTGTGTACGGCTTTCTGTTACGAAACAGGGCAAAGAGTGTTCAAGGCAGAGGACTGCTTAGTGTCCATGGGAACGGCAAAGCGCCGGTTCTCAGGAATTCTGGGATGCGCAGTCATTCCTTGGGCTGGAGTCAGACAGTCCAAAGCTCTGACCACTCCTGCCCGCAGCCCCAAAGTCTCACGGTTCAGACGGAGTCTCATAGCTGGCCACTGTGTCACCCAAGGGGGCAGGGCTGAGCTTGACTTTGAAATAGTGCCTCCTCAGGTCAGTCAGGTACCTGCAGTCTGTCAGTGCTCTACAGGACATGCTGCTCCTCAGCATTATGAAGTATAACTTCATGGAGGCTGGGCTTGTGACTATGGGGTTGTGAGTTTGACTCACAGCAGAGGCACAGCCATTTTACCTTTGAGCAAAGTCTGATCTAGCAGCTCTTGGATCTATCCTGGCATTGAGGTCTAGCCCTGCTGCCGGTGTAATTTCAGTGTGTCAACTGTATGAGTGTGTGTGAGGAGAGAATATAAGTGAAATCCCAGATGTTCAGAGCCGTGCTGGCTCAACGCTGCCCCTCACATTTGGGGACGGGGGACGAGCTCGGTGCAGAGCCAAGGGGGAAGTAGCACCGTGTCTTCACTTCCTGCCGCTCACTTTTGTGTGGGGGAGAGATTCTATCTCCAGGAAGCTGATGAAAAGTGTGGAGACTGATAAGGAGACTCCAGGGTGGGGGTGGGGTGGGGGGTTTGTCACTTTGTTCAACATGGGGATCGCATTAGTTAATTTCAGTTTCTACTATAATTTCATTTGTATAGTGCTATTTACAAGAACATTACCACAATGTAGTGTTACAAAAATACACAGACCTATGGCATGAGAACCGCCCCAGAGCCCCAAGTGACCGTGGCAAGGGAGAATTCCCTGGCTAACGGGGGGAAAGCTTGAAGAAAACCCAACTCAGAGGAGATCTCCCAGTCTATCTGCATCTTTCTGGCACCAGGCGGTCTGAGTAAGGTCTTAATTAAGTAGTTTGTAAAATAGAATTTAATGAGTGGCTTTAGTTTGGACTTTAACTGTCCTGTGTTATGCTTTTGGTGTTTTATGGAGGTCAAGAAGACAAAACATTTTATATTCAGGAAAAAAAAAACATCATCACTCAGTTTTATGGACGCTTAATTTTGTTATTTCATTTGCAGAGGCTTGTAGTTGCACAAGTGTGTCCTGGTCTATGGCCCCACACCCCACAGGTTTGTCTGTGCTCTTCATTTTAAAATGTTGGCTAAAAAAACGGTTTCCAAAAAAGAAAGGAAAAAAAACATGTTTGTGTTGGCCTTGTTCAGAAACATATGTCTTCGCTATTGCCCGATTTCAGATAAAACATGAATCCAAGGTCATGGGTCATTAAAAACCCCATGGTGCTTATTCCAAAATGTAGGGGGTTCCCTGGTGACCTGGAAAGTCTTTGATTAAGACTCTCTCAGTCTGGCAGTGGCATATTTACTGCCCCGTACAGCTGGCTAGTAAACGAGCCCCCCTTCCCCTAAACCACAGCTTATGTGCGGTTAGCATTACGATACAAAATGGCTGCTCTGCATCATCGGATAACTGGCAATTTATTGGCAAATCATATTAGCAACTGGTTAGAAAAGAATACTGACTAAATGAAATATGTTTCCTCTGATAAGAAAAAGTGATATCTCTCTCTCAGCTTTGCCCTCCTCCTCTTTCTCCCCTGTTGCTCCTCCATACCTCTCTCCCTTTCTTTCCCGTCCACATATCACTCTCTCTCCCCTTCTCCCTTGTTCTTCTCTCTTTCCATATCTCTGCCTGTCCCTTCCCTCCCCCCTGAATCGCTCTCTCTCTCTCTCCCTCCTCGCCCTTGTTCTCCTCTCTTTCCATATCTCTCTCTCTCCCCTTCCCTTCATTCCCCCTCTATCTTTCTCTCTCTCTCCCCACCGGTCTCTCTCTCCCCTTCCCTTCATTCCCCCTCTATCTTTCTCTCTCTCTCCCCACCACTCTCTCTCTCCCCTTCCCTTCATTCCCCCTCTATCTCTCTCTCTCTCCCTCCCCACCACTCTCTCTCTCCCCTTCCCTTCATTCCCCCTCTATCTCTATCTATCTCTCTCTCTCTCTCCCCACCACTCTCTCTCTCCCCTTCCCCTGAAGGCCAGCTGGATAAATTGTTTCCAGAGGTGCCTCGCCCTGCCCGCTGCGGAGAGCCAAACAGATGAATAACATGAGAACTATCCCCATCACATCTCGGTGCATTTACGCACTCCATCTGTTCTGACAACTTTAACCCGGTTTAACAACAAAGAGAGCCTCCGCTGCCCTGCTATGGTCCCAGTGAGTAATACAAACGCCCCTATAAGGCTTGCACAACATAAAAGGCAGAGGCTGAAAATTAAAGTGACAGTTTGTCACATCAGTCATTGTGGTGAAAAAAAAAAATCTTCGGAATCACGGAAAACCCTGGAATTACAGCCCACATGGAGGAGTGAAATTATGACATCATTTCAGAGTCATGATGAGATCACTGTAGGGGGCCTGAGAGATTGATGACATCACTGTGCACATCTGCCGTGGGACTGCACTCTTCTCCCAGGGCTTGAGACTCAGGGCAGCTGTTCTCTGCGCTAAGACTCTAGCCTGAAAGAGGCTGTTGATTCAATATATTTCACTTCCTTTAATGCCCACTCCAACCTCTCTTACTTCCTCAGCAACTTCCTTTTGCTCCAGGAAATACAGGAAACAGAGAGTGGTGATGGAGGATTTAATGCAAACATCTGTAAAAGTAACTTCATGAACAGGATATCGACTGCTCATCTGTAACATCTGCACGGTCTCAGGAGGAGAAAATGGACTTGTATGGCCCAACTACTCTCATCTCATGAATCATTCATTCACAGTTGTCAATTTTATAGCATGAAAACATGATGATGAGTCAAGTGGGCCTTGAAGAGTGGCAGAGACTGGCTGTTACCGATGCTGAGATTCAAGGCGGAGAGGCCAAACGCAGCATTTAGATTCAGGACAGAGAGAAGCTCCTCACAGCGTTTTGACTCTGTTTTGGCTCTTCTCTATGCACTGACCCTCAAGGCAGAGAGAAGCTAGTCAGATTGCATACCCTTCTTGGAAAATGGAACAGGCTGCAATATGCTGTTTTTAAATTATACATATATCTCCCAGTGATATTTTAAAGGCATGACAATATAAAAAATCATTAGAGTCGACCTGCCTTATCCACAGGTTTGGCATCGGTGGTTTTGACCAACTGTGGTTCGAAAATCCCATCCGCGGTGGGTTCTGGCACCATATACCCTCGGATAACGCGGGCCGACTGTATTTGCATTTTTGCCCATGTAATAGGCAGTGCTGCTATCCCTGTTCTGATCTTGATAATACAATACATGTTAGTATATCTTTCTATATACTGTATTTTATTTTCCAAAGGGTACACTAAGGGGTGAGAAGCCAATCACAGCATCTAGACTCCAGTCAGAGAGAAGCTGTTCTCAGCATTTAGACATAAAGGCAGACATAAGTTATTCACAGCGCAGACAGGTTCATGTGTGTGCCATAAAATCTACCCAGCAGATGTTATAACATGAGTTTGGAAACAAACACAAGAGCAGAGAGAGAGAGACCAAAGAAAATGGAAGCTTTTAAAAGTAAGGTTAAATGATCATGGCCTATCCGTTTACTGGTGCCAAACTGAAAGCAAACTTTACTTGAAAACATTCGGAGCTTCTTGTTTCCTGCCTTGCCCCAATGTGTACATTTTTCACAGTTTGACTTTTTAATATGCTTGAGTCGGGGGCAGCTGTTCTCAGCACTGATTCTCAAGCGGGGGGTTGTCTCTTAGCTCCTGTTCCCAGCAGTTAGGCTGGAGGTAGAGGGGAAACTGTTTCAGTGACTCAGGTCTTTAATGGGAAACAGACCCTGAAATCAACCTGTTCACAGCGTGTTTGCTCTCAGAGTAAAAGAGTATGTGAAAGTGGGATCAGATGAGAACTATGGGATAATAAAACCAAGTTAATAGGTCTGTCCTCTTCAAAACTGCAATAGCTCTCTTTCCAGCACGATGTGGCATTGAACCAAGGCTACTCTATCAGCCCTGAGTGCAGTCGCCCTGAAGTAGGCAGTAGCTGAAATGTTACTCCTCTGATTTTATTCAAATCCAATAAACAGGAGTATATTTTTTTCTTGTTGTTGCTGGAGAGAACAGGGCTAAACTTTCTTTTTCCTCATTCGTATTATTTTCCGTGTGTCTGCGCCTCGTCAAACTGGGCGACTGTTCCTTCCTTTCCTAATCCACGCAACCCAAGGAAAACACGTCTGTGCAAAACAGAGAATGAGGCAGAGATGAACGCACTCGGATAACGAACCCTTTCCAGAGAGAGTCGAACGTAATATTGGTGTCTGTTTTCAAACAGGGAAAGCAGGGGCCCAGAAAATCTGGCGTAAATCGATGACATACCGCAGTCAGGCATGTGTAACAGTGACCCTTTCCGCCTTTCGGCAACACCCAGAATTTAAGAGGGGCACAATTAGACCCTATCCGGTTACCATGGACGTCACTGGGGAGATTAGGGGGTTCTCCTCTGATTCTGACACCTTAGGGGGTTTCAGTGCCCCAGCATAGAGGCTCCCCAATTTCCTGAGTCCACGATTGACAATATGGACTAATGTCTTTTCTATGACTCAGCCTTCATTAAGAAAACAGTCAAACCCCGTTTCAGATATGAGCTTCACTCTGCTCAGATATGTAATACGAAAAGCTGTGAACATACATTTTAAACAACTCAACGTATGAGTATAACATACAGTAAACATTATCAGATGCAACATTCCCTTGTGACCTAATAACACAGCCAAGCAGTCGGTCCCAAGCAACAGTTCACAAAACTTTACAACATGTGCCTATTCAATGGCAGTATGGAGAAAGAATAATACACTCCAGTATTAGGGAGCCCTGCTCATAGAGAAACACAGGGTGTGCAGACCCTTTCATTTCCTGGGAGCAAGGCTCCCTACCCCAGCACTACTCCTTAATGGGGCAGGTTTATAATCAAACACGTCTGTCTGACAGCCAGGCTCTGCTCACAAAAGGCAGGGAGAGAGCGATGAAATGAAACGCAGATGCCCGGTCGGCCCCCTCCCACCCACCTACCTAGTACCAGCGGGACTCGGACTGCGCCTCTGAATCCGCTGCGATCAGTGAGCGTTCCCCAGCTTTTTTGGGCTGGATCATTTCTCACATTTATAAGATGTATTTGTTAAATGCTTCCAGTGATTTACTGTGCTGTCCTGGAACTTATTTTGTTCAGAAATTATGCTCTGTGTTTTGATACATATTCGGTAATTTTCCAGTTGCCTGGAAGCCGAATCTAGGCATGACCTTCTGCAACAGCAACATTTTGCCATCTTCAGAAATCTTCAAAAAAAACATTTTTTGCTTAAAATTTAGGGGAGAGTTCTTAACACAAATATGTCTCAAACCCTGCAGAAAAACCCACAATAAATGAGAAATATTATATGACTGATTACAGTATGGACAAGGGAATCCAAGGGAGATTAAGGCAGCACAGAGAAAGCTGTACATTGAGTTTGCATTTCATCACTGGCAATTGGCAGCTGTTCTTATCCAGACTGACTTACAACACAAACTCCAGCTCTTAGATCAGTCAGAGACAGTACCCCGAAGGAATGGAAATATAGTCCTAAGAGACAGACAGTAATGTGCAAAAGCGCTAGACTCAACTGACAACTTGTCAACTCCCCTGACAGACATTAGCTAATATAAGAAAAGGAAGTACGACAGCCTGGCATTTGTCAGCCAACAGCTCAGCAAACAACTAAAAATACAAAGCAGAGTCCTTTATCAAGCTTCTATCCAACAACAAAGATGCACCATTTACCAAATTATTAATATGATTATTCTTTAGTCAGTAGTAGCATTAGCGATACACCAGCAATGAACCAGTGCCTATGCTAATCAGTTCAAAAATATTAATATGGAAAAAAATGAAGAGATGAAGCTTCCAAACTGATCTAAATTATAAATGCTAAATATTTCATATTTATTATATGAAATATTTAACATATATTAAGCTCCAAATGTAGTCCCTGGGGTTATGGGGGGGAAATGAAGGATATGTCAATAGAAACAGACTCCTATAAGATGGAGCAACTAACCTGGTTGACCTGGAGAACTCACTGGAACTTTCTGTGTATCCGCCATTTCTGTGAGCTGTGCCTGTAGGCTCTGCATAGAGACCTTGAGGCCATTCATGTCGCGGGTCTGGGCTCTCTGGGTGGCGTGGAGCTGCTGAACTCGGGCCCAGACGTTGGACACGTGGCGGTTCAGGGTGTCCGCCACACGACGGAGGCTGTCTGTGACATCACCCGGTTTACTGCCACTATCCTCAGGCCGGGGCACGCCCTCTCGGCGTCGGGCCAGCTCCGCCCTCACTTCCCTGCTCAGCTCTTCCAGACGACCCCTCAGCTCCTCCACCTGGCTGCTGTTGACCGCCGGTGCCTGGGCAGGGTGTCCAGGCTGTACTGGCTGTCCTGGCTGTCCAGGCTGTCCGTCCGCCCCCTCCTGCTCACAGTCCTGGCAGCAGGTGGCATTGAGGATCTGGAGCTCCCGCTCCTGGTCCCTCTGCGACTCCCCCAAGTCGCTCACGTACCGTTCCAGAGCCCTGACGCTCCCGCCGAGGGAGGCGACGTCTGCCTGCAGGCTGGCCAGGCTCTGGCTGTTGAGCTGGTGGATCTGAAGCTGGGCCTCCAGATCCTGCAGTCTGTCTGCGTTCACACTGAGGTCCGCGTGCACAGTGTCCAGGTCGCTCCTGTACTGCCGCACGTCCTTCAGGACCTCATCGAACCCTCGTGGGCCCGCCCCACAGTCCGTCGAGCACTGCTTCCCCAGTGCGTTCAGCTTCTCCTCCAGACCTTGAAGCTGGTACCTGTTGGCGTTCACCACATGGCCGAGGGCCTCCAGCCCGCCTGTGTGGACTGCGGGGAGGGAATTGTTGCTGATCTCCACCAGCATGGTGGTGAACTGGTCCTCCATGTTGTTGAGGCGCTCGTCCAGAAGCTTGCGGAGCTCGGAAGCCTCGTCGGCGATCTGCTTGCTCAGCTTGTCCTCCACGTAGAAGCAGTGGGCCTCGGCATTCCTCTCTGTCACATTCATGCGGTCCTCCAGCTCCTCCAGCCGATCCCCGAACCAGTCCTCGAACCGCACACTGGACAGGTGCTCAGCTCATTGTCCACACGGGCATTGAGGACCCGGTGAGCCTCTGCCACTCGCTGTACCTCCTGCCGCAGGTCGTTGTCATCCTCGGACACCGCCGCCCCCCGGTTGGTCCTGACAACCCCGTCCGACGTCCCCAGGTCGAGGCGGAGGTCGCGGATCTCCTTCCGGAGGCCGGCCTCCTTGTTGTCCAGCAGCTCCGCCAGGCTCAGATAGCTGGAGCCCTGCTCCTCGCACTGCTTCTGCAGGGACAAGATGTCGTAGTCGCAGGAGCTCTTCAGGCTGGCCATCTTTAGCTCCATGCTCTCCAGCAACTCATCCCTCAGATCCCGAAACTTCCCATCAATGTACTTCTGCAAGGGGTCAAGAGAGTTAGGGGAGTGACCTTCTGGTGAAGGGGGGTGACCTTGCACGGAATGGGTGTGGTCTTGTGGTGAAGTGGGTGTGCCCTTTGATGATGAGGCGTGGTCTTGTGGCTGGTGGGCGTGACCAGTGTCAGGGAGGGCGTGGCCCTGGGCAGCCTGCATCAGAAGGCGGAGCTGCCCCTCGTGGCCATCCAGGGTCCCCTGGAGCTGGTCCAGCAGGTCGCTCTTGGTCTTGAGGGTGTTGGTCACAAGATCCAGCCTGCTCATCACCTCTTCTTGGCCAGGCAGCCCACAGCCTCGGTGGGGCCAGTCAGTGCACTGTCAGGCAGGTGGAGGGTGTTGAGGAGGGTCAGCAGCATCTTGCTGGTGTCCTCTTGGATGTCCAGCCGTAGGTTCTCATTCATGCCGGTCATGGCCGCCTGCAGGTCCAGTACGGTCTGAGAGAGACGATGCACCTCGCCTTCCAGACGCCGCACCCTTTCCCCGCCCCCGCTCTGCCCCCGGTCTAGAGGCTCCGCCTCTCTCAGCCCCGGCCCTGAGTGGAGAGATCAGATCTCGTCACATTACCTGTCTCGTGATCACTGAAGTCAGTTACTCAATTATTGGCCGGCTATTAACAGGCTCTGTGGAGGTTTGTGTCAGAGGAAAATATAAAATGTTAAACAAAGCCAAAAATGTGCGAGGTCTTCTGTTCTAACCAAGAGCAAATCACTTATTTTAACTAGTCAACTCTAAAACTCTTTAAATGATTCAAATGCTAGGAGACCACATAAAACAAAGCCAGATATGATTGGTTAAAATGAAAATGGTATCATTATGATTTTACTGTTAAGGAATGGCATTTGACAATTAATATGGTCACGGGAATGATCTGAAAATGACCATTGTAATTTCTATGCTCATTGAAAAAAAATCATTACAAACCCAACATAAAGATAAAAATACAGAAATGTGTGATTTTACTGTTAAGACATGGCTCCCTAATTGTTGGACATACTTACTCAGTGTGTGGTGGACCTGTCCAGGGATTGGCTGAGGCTGAAATTGGGGGCGGGATCTCTGCACGGGCTGTCTGGACGGGGTTCCTTTCAGCTCTTTACAGTCAGGGCCCTGAAATCCTGGGCAGCACCTCCACTCCAGCTCAGTCACCTGCTTGTATGCGATCCGGTAGGTCGGGCGGAACTGCGTCCGGTACCTGTGAGGAGGAGGACTCTGTGAGGCCTGGCCATGACATACTTGCCCTCAGGCATTTAAAAACATGGCTTAAGAGACAAGCGTCAGCATGTGTTTGTTCTACCCATGCACTAAACCAGCTGATTCAAATTAGCACAGCTGATATGCTACATAAGGGTACTAATTAGTGAAATCAGTTAATTAATGGGTGAGTGGACAAAACACCTGGTAGAACTTCTACTTTCAGAAGTTGGGGTTTTACACCTCTGTCTGCCCACAAGGCTGCTACTGTAGAAGATGTGCAGGTAGACCTGTTATCCACAATCCTGGAGAGTCACAGAGTATGCCTTTTGTGGCTATCAAGCAAGTAATAACAAATTACAGCAGCTGGGCACACAGTTAACTCACAACGCCATGTTGTTTTGGGTCTGAATTGGTAGTGCAATTTGAAAAAAAAAAAAACTGAACTTCAGTTTAGCAAAAATGGATGATGCTAACACCTGTAGAGGGTGATTTTTAACATCCATTGCTTAACTCTTATGCATGCTGATTTATCTTTCCAACCAATCCCTGATTCGTTTCAGTAATCAGCCATCTTGGAAACAATGAGTGTAGCCTCTTTAACCAATAATGGACATATTAATCACTAGCATGATTAATCATGAGTGCTGAAACACTGGAAACAATCTCACAGAACTGTACACATCATTCAGCTAATTGCTAATTATGGTCTTGACTGAAGAACATGATTAGTCAATTAGCAGAATCAAGTGTCTTGTCAAACTCCAGTCCTGGAGAACATGAGGTTTTTGTTCTTTCTTTTGATTGGCAGCCATTTTAGGCCTTGGAAACCAGGTGTGTGGACTCTTTAGCCAACCAGTGGACCAAAAACCAAACCCTCCAGGACTGCAGTATGACACCCCTGCCCTACACCCTCATTGGTCCTTCTCTGATTAGAGGGAGGTGCCCCCGCAACAGTGTTTCAGCTCAAACTACACTTTTGAGGAAATAAACTGTTTAACTTGAGTTTCATCTTAAATGCTCTTAATCTGTGTTCCATGTTGTCCTTTCCAGGGTAGTGACTCAGACAAAAGAATAACCCTGTTAAATACTAGGATGTATTTCAATGTTTGTGATATAGAGCTTCCATAACTAGATCCTGGGGACCCTTTGCATGCTGTGTTTTGCTCCAGTCAATCCTGTAATTAGCTGAAGTAATTGAGAACATGCATTATGTGCTTCCAGGGTTTCAGTTTGTGTGTATGTGTGTGTGTGTTTTTTACTTAGAATGCAGGTTTGGCTCACAGCCATTTGCTTTCTTAACGACTTTATTTCCCATGAGCAGATGTTATGTTTCTGAAAACAGGGTTTCCACCCTGTCAACGTTTATGGCTTAGATTAGCATTTACATTCTTGTCAATCAAACAAGTGTTAATTACGGAGGAAACAGCTATTTCAGACGGAACAAAAAACCACATTCACAGTGGCCTCCTGCACTTCAGCTTTGGAGGCAGCGATATTATATGTGCATAAATATAAAGCTAAAAAATATATATATATCAACATGTGAAACAACACTTTTTAGCTGTTTGTATTCACTCGCCATCATTGCCTACTGCTTTTGTCAGTGTCCATTATCTGAGGTAAGTGTGTTTTTGCTGCATTACATTTTAGGCATTTGGCAGATGGTCTTATTCAGAGCAACTAACACTTTCACTTATACAGCTGGATATTTACTGTAGCAAGTAAGGCAGTCAAAAGCACATCAGTAGTGGCCTACCTGGGCCACACCCTAACTACAAAACCACACTGCTTCCCGAAGTTATCGCCACTTCGACTTACAGAGAGACTCTCCCCGTACACCTGGGTTTTTGGAACCACAAAAGGTCCAAATATCATCAGAAAACTATGCCTCTGGTGGATGTAGTGCATTCACTACGAAACCCTGCTGTGTTCCCACAGTTAACACCCACTGAAACAGTGTCTGATTTCATAATAAGGGCTGTGAGAGGGCGACTGTACCACAAACCAGCTCCTCATTGCTACCCACAAATATCCGGGGTTCACAACCACATAAAACAACGAACAAATTCTTTCCAAATTGCAACTCGTCTGATTGACTTTGGCATTCAAAGCACATTTTAAACTCAACAATACTTTCAACTCAATTCGACAAGAAAGGCCCTGTAGCGTTGGTTATTTATTAGTCAGCGCGTCGGTTTTCTTTCATTTGACAACATGTGTTTATTGTTTCCTGAGGCTCGCGGCTGGGATGGGCCGCACAGCTGCGCGCTGCTATTGGGACGGCGCTCACACAGGTCGCTCACCCACCCACTCTCTGGAGACACTTACATCATTCTCTGCGCGCAGTCCGGTTGATGCGGCGGACACGGGGCGACCTCCGGCTCCAGAAAGCTCTCTGCGCTTCCCAGGACTGCGCAAGTCACGTTCTTGTACACCACCCGTGCGCACCAATTCCTGCAATGCCATACACGGTATTTTGGAATGCATTTGTAAATTTAAAGATAAGGCAACAGTCATTGATGTGTAAAATGCTACAAGCACTTGAGGCGTTTTTAGTGTCCGAAACAGTGGCTCTTTTGTTAATCAAATTAACTCTTTCAATTCTTAATTGACTGCCTCACGCGTACACCCACTGTCCCTCACATTCCGGCATTCCATGAGTCTCTAGTATTGTATAACAATAATTACAAGGACATTGTTTGTGCACGAGTACCAATGAGAGTGATTACCCAACCTATAAACCATGATTGAACCATGGATTTATTCACCCTCACCCCGCATGCTAATACTAAGATTGCATGAGTGGTGAAAAAAGTTTCTGTGGTAAAATAGTTTTACAAGTATTCAAAACCACGCCATCTTGAAACATTCAACCAATAGTTGGTGACATTTTAGTAGGAAGGCAATCAAGTAAACAACAGAAAGTTAGTGAAGTTACTCACTTATTCCTTTGCCTGTGCCCTCCTCCGGAGTACGCTGAACCCTGGAACAGATCATAACTGGAAGGAGTTGCTTGAATCAGTGAGCCAGTGAGCAGGATAGAAAAGATCGCATGTCTCAAGTTGGTTGCACTATGCTCTTGCCTCATTCTGATATGATGGCAGATGCCATGCAGAAATGTTGAAGAAGGAAAAAAAACTTTTCTACGCTCGCGCAAACTGAATCGAGTCTATGTGACCAAGAACCTCTCCCTGCCACTAGCTAGCACTGACTAATTTCGGGGAAGTCCTCAGTTGTTTAGGCAATTCAGACATTACGTTTGTGGTCCACTGGGAGGGGAGGTTAGATACCCCCCGCCCTCTATCACATCGCGAAACAAAAAAGCCCTCCGTAAACAAGATACTGTACTTTTAAGTACTTGCTAAATTAAGCATGTCGATACTTATCGCTTCCTAAAGTAACGAAAGTCAAGGATTATCGGTCACATTCGCTGCCACATTTACATTTTGAATGCAAACGTCCGTAATTAATGGCTTATAAAGGCTGTAGCATGTTGCACTAATGGAGATAACTTTATACAGCTAGGAAAATAATGCATAGAGGCTCAGCGCCTTCAAAAGCAAGAAGAAAAACTTCACAATTCTTTCATGGAGCGTGTTTCGGTTTATGTAATAAGCAGATTCTTTATAACACAATCCAGTGACAAAAATATTTGTAATGGACATAATCATTCACACATTTCAATAGATGCTTACTTCATTGCAAGTATATTTTTTCCAGATGTTCTCAATATAAAAGGGGGAGTTGACGGGAAAAAAAAACTGCAGAAATAGTATTCAAAGCGGGACTCATAACTTTTCCATCATACATCAATGTGAATTATCATGGCGGTGATGACAATACTGGTAATGTTGAGGATGATTATGACGACGAAGCTTTCTTCGTCTTCTTAATTCAATTATTCGTAGTTATCGAAGTGGTAGTATTCAGAACCTAAGACACTAAAGCTAATAATTTAATCACCTATATTTAAATTAAATTAGAAACACACTATATACAACATTGAATTTCTGAGTTATATTAAGTTATACTGATTTTAATAAGTAATAGATTTTTAAACTGCATAGCAGTTGTTTAAAGGAGGCCTATTTCCTTAATGTCATCTGTAAGTTTGGAATTATGCAGACAGATAAGTCCACAAACATCTACTGTCTGAACACAGATGTGAGGGCTAGATCTGTATGGCTGTTCTGTAATGTGGGCCTTAAGGTGTCCCTCCAGCCAGCGAATTTAAAAGTTATTTCCTGTGCTGAAAGATGTTCCACGCAGTCACACCCGTAATGATGTCACTGTCTCTGTGCCTGGTGTAAGCACAATTAGTGATTTTGGCGTTGCTGTCAGACATAACTGACAGAAATCCAGCCTTAGCTTCCGTACACAACCCTGGCGTTATATAAACCAAACCTAATGATTTTTTTTCCAGGAGGAAAAGAAAAACACGCAGACGCAAATGTTTATGGCGCATTTGAGACAGCGAGCGCCATGAGTTATCTTTTCTAAAAATACGGCTGCGTTCATCATACAGCTGCCAGGGGTGTATACAGAAACATGGCGAAAACGATGAAGTAATGAACGGTTGCATATGTGCGGCTGTCTGGGGTTGCGGATCCACCCTGCTTCCTCATGAACGGGAGATTGTCACCTCTGTCACCACCCAAGTTACGAGCCGCACTGTGACTTAAGAGCAAACCAGCTCTGGGTGGGGTCTGTCCAGGGGGGTATGTGTTGACTTAGGCCTGCCTTTTTTGTGATCCTGGACAGCAGCAGAGTAGTCTCAACCCCATGGCACGCCATGCCCGATAGACTATCTGGACAGCTAACTAATTTAGAATGGAATGAAAATTTAACATAGCTATGTGGATTTGCAGTCTCTGATTCTACATCTGAGTAGCGTCATTAACTTTTCTGACCTGGGTTTCTGCACTCTGATAGGTACCCGCGGATATCTGATGGTTGATTTGGTTGACTTTTCATGCACCCACCTCTGAGACTCTCCTGATTGGTCAGCGGTAGTAGTTAAACACCAGGCAGTGGTGGTGCTGCTCTGTTGATTGTTATCAACATAGTCCATGCAATGTAGTGGTGTGATGCGACACAATATTGAGCTGGGCTCCAAAGGTTGCAGGTTTGATTCCCAAGCAGAGTAGTGCCATTTTGCTATCGAGCAAGGTAATTCAATCCTTTATTAATGCATAGTGTGTAAAATGTAAGCTGTGTGAGTCCCTCTGGATAAAGACATCTGTTAAAGGCCTAAATATAATATAACTGGTCAGACCTTCTGTGTGTTTTGGCCCCCTGGTGGTTGAATAAGGTTCTCACGGTAGTCAAGACAACAAGAGATGCAACTTTCTTATGATATAGAGTGCAGCCTCCTCAGACTACATCTAGCCCCTTATCCTCAAGCTGACTCAGTTGAACATTATTTCAAAATAAATAATGACAAAATTAAACTAAAGAACAGATAGCTAATTGCATTAATGACATGTTTAATAAAATTACACAGTATGTGAACTTAGAAGTATGCCACTTTATTACTCTGACGTTGTCTGTATGTAAAACACTACTCTTCATCTCAATCAGTTGTACCATGCGACTAATCTTAATGACATCATTAACACTGTGTCCACTGGTTGTGCTGTTTGTGCTTTTATTAAAACCCTCATTTACTAATTAGTCTAATTAGGTTTATGATATTAAGGCATGGAGTGAATTAACATCGATGACCAGAGGCACTGTGAAGAGATGCTTCCAGCTCAAAATGAGGGTGCACAGGGAGAAGTTAATGAATATTATTATGAGATTGATCATTGCTTGAGCTGTCAGGCCCTTAACCTTACGATCCGAGGTTGACAGCTTGATGTCAGATTAAGTCTGCCCAAATCTCAGGGATGTGCTTTTTGTGATAAATTATGCTGATGTGTAGATGAATGTCTAACCCTCTGACCCTCAGGATAAAACTGCTTGAACCAATCAGATTTTAGAAAACCATTCACACACTTTATACCTTCCTCTGGATGCTCTAAAGAATGATCATTTCGATACACAAACATAAAAAAATGATAAAAAATATTCTGAATACTTTGCCATAGTTTATTTGGGTAATATGGTGGGGGGCTTTAAACCCAGTTGCTGCAGGCATGTTTTTTATTGTTGTAATCTTGAGCAAAACACTAAACATAAACTTAAGATACAGCTGTGAAAACAAAAGCTAAAAATAAATAGGACTTGGACACTGGAGAGTAGGAAGGGTACTAGACAAGATTATCACCAAAGGGTGCATTAAAAACAAAGGCAACAAATGTACATTTACAAAAACACATCCGCTATGAGGATCTTCATTCATAAACAAGAGGATAGGATGGATTTTGACGAATACTCAAAGGATGCAGGTATAGCCTTTGCCCAGCAGAGGGCAGCACAGTAACATAAAACCGGGGCCCTCCAGCCCACACACTGTCCGTGCGGAACACACAAAGAGAGCATTTCGGCACAGACATGTGGGACAGAAGCAGCAGATTGCCCCCCTCCCGTCGCCTGTAAATAACGGCAGTCTGTCAGCAGCTTCGCTTCACCCTCCTGTTCCCAACCCCAACATGCTTGTTTCCCTCGAAAGGAGTTCATCGAGCATGGTGCATGAGATATTTATGGGGTTGGGGTGAAACTGTGGGCAGAGGGTTGGAGGCGATTTAAGGACACATTTTGTTTTTGTAAGAGAGCCTTCCACATTTCTAAGCAACCATCCAAATTTTGTCCTTAAAGCCATTAAATATGTACACTTTAGCCATCATATACACTTAACAAATGAATGGTTGCTTTCATTCAAGTGCATGAGCTGTCAGGACCAGGCTGGTTGAGCTTAGGACAGGTCCTCAACGCTTAAATGCACTCCTGGTTTTTGGGGACCTGGGAGCTCCATAACACTGTTACAGGAGATCTGCAGATCAGTGCGGTCTGGATCTACCCCCCGGATCATGACCTTTGACCCTTGATTCCCAGTCACCTGTGTCTAGGTATTTTTTTGTAGATGTGCAGGTGGTGGAGGTCGTGATGAGGGGCGGGGTAGGGGTGGGGGGTGGGGGAGGAGGGACGGGGGGTTTTGGCGCTTGGTCGGGGCGTCATGCGGCGCACGTTTTGGGCGCATCCCTGTGTTCTCTGACTCATCGTGAGGTGAGTCAGAGCGGGTGACTGCTCTTCCTCTGAAGAGTCACTCTTTCCCCCAGCAGGGTTGGTGCCGTGCCCAGAACCCTCTGCCCAGAACGCCACATGGAGGTGGCCTGGCCTCAAACAGTCCCTCTGCAATCAGAGCCAAGCAGGAGCTCAGGCTGCCCGTCTCTCCACCGCTCCGCCCGCGCTCAGACCGCTTTCCCCTTGACCCCGTGGACGGCAGGTTAGCAGAACTCCTGCACAGAACCATCCCTGCTGGTAAGGTCGCCTCAGCATAACCTGTCTGTCCGTCAGCGCACTTTCAAACGTCTGTCACCGAATTAGACCGGTCATTACCCAGGATTACCTTGACATTGGCATGTCCTTCCCATGCTTAAAAATACAGACCATTTCTGAACCATAGATGGAGGTTTGCCAGTATGCACCATAACCTGCAAATATAACATGCAAATAAAAACCATAATCTGCTAATAGAAACCAGATTTAAATTTCTGCAGTCCAAAGCTGGCAGAGGATTTCATACACGGCTGGCCTAGGTGCATGTAAACTTCAGTCTAGCTTTAGTCTCACAACGTTTCCAATTCAGAAATATAAAGCCCAAGAAATTTCCGTGTGAATGACTCCTTTTTGCAGGGTACTTGTTTCAATGTAATTTGTCAGTCAGGATAGTTTCGATGTGCTGTTTATAGAACACCAACAGAGAAATAGTCCTGGACAGCAGTGATCAGTGAATGAGGTTTCATGATACCATTAATGGGCGGAGTTACCGCATGTCACAAGTAACTAACTCAGATCAACCAATCATCGGGCTTTAATGCACAGCGAAATACCTTTTGATTGGTTAAGATAAGTTAGAAATCGACAACTCATTGGGACTCCCACCCCACTCATTCTACTATCAGTACTTGTCCAGTAAAGTGATGAAATACCCTAGAATGAAACATTTGATTATGTCATATTTGATTGTGTCCCTCCCTCTTCCTGTCAACCATTCCCACGGCAACAACGGATTCTAACTTACTTGAAAAACACAGTTTACCTTTTTGCTGAAAAATTACCACTGTCGCTTGTTTTGACAGCTGAACATATTGTAACGACGGGGACGCATCGTAACAGTGTGTGCTGAAAGCTTTTCGTGTAGACATTTTGGTAGCTATTTTTAGTGCTGCGTATGGTGAATAAAAACTGTTAGTAAAAAAAAAAAAGTGACTGATTGACATAGCGATCGTATCGGTCTTAATTCTGAGGCTGTGCTCCACTTTTTTTCTCAGCAAAAAGATATTTAAATTACGGAACGACGTTGCATTCGTGCATGTTGTTTGATGAGGCATGTGTATGATCGAACGTTGAGAAGCAGTCAAACATGCGCGCAGCAGGAAGTCTGCAGCCCTCAGATGAGCCCACACAAGACGGGCGCGGGGTAATTTATCGGGTGTGAAACGCGAGCCAGGCGGTAACGAGCCTCACTCATTAAAACTTAATCAGGTCGCGCACGGAGATCTCCCTACCTGGAATGTTAATGGGGTTTAACTGGCGGGGAAGGGTGGGGGCTTGTTGTCAGTATAAGTGAGCGTTATGTTCGTGTCTCTGCCGGGCCTTTTGAAAACGCCTTTGCACCGGGGCGAATGCCGAAGCGAGGCCCCGGCAGGAAGAGATGCTTTCGAATGCTAAGCGATCGGAATTTAAATTGAGGTAGTTGGATTTAAAATGGCTTAGAGTGAAAGAGAGGGAGTTCATTTTCCCCAAGTTACGGATTCTGGCCCTGATTCATGGTGCATTGTGAATGAGATAATGAGGGTTTGTCTGGGGAAGTGTGAGCGTGTGTGTGTGAGTGTGTGTTTGTGCATATGAATGTGTGTGTGAGCCTGGATGTGTGTCTGTGTGCCAATGTATAAGCATTTGCATGCATGCTTCATGCTCTTGTCCTGGGGAGGTCTTTGTGAGGGTGGCATGCACATATATGTGCGACGGTTTGTGCATGTGTGCATGAGAATGTTCATTTTTGTTTTGACGTACTTGTGTGCACATCTGTGCGTGAGTATGTGTGTGTGTGTGTGTTAGTGTGTGTGTGCATGAGTGTGTATGTGTTTGTGTGAGTTAGCATTGCACGTGTATGTGTGTGTGTGTGTTTAAGTGAACGTGTGTGTGTGTGTGTGTGTGTAAAGAGACAGCTGCGTAGGAGGTGATGTCTCTTGGTCTCTAAATGAAACAGATCTCTCAGGGGTGCCAGCGTTCTGTAGAGAGACTCAAGGCCATTCACATCTCCCGCTCTCATCGTAGCACAGAAAAAACCCCACTCTGATGGAAAAATTCTTCCACATTCATTTCTATGCCGTACAGTACGCTCCGGCAGCACGAAACGCTGCTTTTGTGCTTTGAGCGGGGGAAAACAAACCTTGGCTGTGCGCGTATTGATTAAAATTTCTCTTCAATGCTGTTGACATGCAGAGAATGAGAGAGACGAGGCCCAAGTGCTCACAGGATTTTGGAGGGAGTTGCTGGGGAAATCAGCACCTTACCTCGACCATATGATGACCAAGTCCTAAAAAAATACTCTGACTGCACCAAACGTGTTTCACACAGTCACTGTGACCATACAGGTTCCTACAGAATTGCGCTGGTCTCACGCAGACAGAGTCCTACAGATTTACTCTGCCTGCATCTGACAAAACCGCCCTAACTGCACACAGACTGTGTTCAGATGAGTCCCTCTGGCTGCACATTGATGGCTTCTTACAGATTCACCCTGAAATAGCTTAGAAAACCAGATCGACAGATCCCAAGAGATCTCAAGACACTCTCGCTTGTGTGTCTGAGAGCAGCATGTTCTGGGCATTCAGAAAGAATACATTTCAAACAGAACACATCAATCTAAAAATAGTTTTAAAGAAACACCCTGGGTGTGTTCCAATGAACTGGATATATTTATCCCAATTTTTGTTCTTTCTACTGTAGGCATGCAGCAGCTGATGCACTGGTCAGATGATCAGAGTAGGTTGTGGAGGTGCTGTCCTGTTTGAACTCACTTGTTCACCTGAACCCCAGAATCACTGAGTTGAAGTAACTGGTCAGAGGACATTGATTGCATCAGGAAAAGTTGTGGAATGGGAGGTGTGAATGGTGGCCGGAGAGTCTGAGGAAAGGTATGGTGATGCTGCGGTGATCCCGTAAACGTTCTAAACGACCACATAGAGTGAGGAAACCATCGCTCAAGTCAGCATGGTCATGTGACCATGACCATCGTTTAACCATTCAAGGAATCACTCTTACTCAAATTGAAAAAAAAAAAACAACAAAAAGAGAAGTGATTTAAAGACATCCAATCCAACATGACAGACCATCTGAGGGTGATTAACAAGCAGGACTTCTAGAAATGTTTCTGAAAATAGCAGGATCGGCAGAAAAGATCTGCATGTGTGAGAGGGGAGCACTTCACATGGGATTAACCATACAAGTGTTTGATGTTTAATAAAAAAGATTTTGTTTCTACATCCACTAATGTTTTTGATCGCACCACGGCGCAGCCCACAGGCAGAACTCTGACATGTACAGAATGGAATCTGACAGAATCCCTAAGACCATGCAGGATGTACGCTCACTTACACTTTCCTCTAGATGAATACGATTGATCATGTTTTAGGGTTTAAAGGCTCACAGAAATAACGGCAGCGTTGTAGTCGTTGCAGGTAAGTCTGAGATTGAGAGATAAAAGGCTGGCTAATCACACAGATCTGCTGCCCTATCACAGGAGCAGGAGAGGAAACAAGCCAAGAACATGTCACTCAATACTCCTGCTTCCTTTTACACAAATATACACACACATTAAACCCCACTGATTTTATACGCACACCTATGAACAAGTAAATATTCAAACCAGTAAACAAACTGAGACGCGCTGACAAACACACTCCTACACATATACACACACTTACACACATAGACACACACTCACAAAATGTATATGATGACTCATTCATTGTGCTAGTTTAAGCTCATTGGGTCAAACACATCAGTGGCAGCTGTTGGGGTGACGATGACGACGATGATGATAAGGGTGATGATGACGGTAATTATGATGATGAAGATGATGAGGATAATAATGATGATGATGATATTGTTGCTTGTGATGGTGAAAAAGATACCAGTGCAAGCTGGACAAACCAATCACTCTATAACAAGCCTACAGAAAGCTGTTTTCCTGAGTTTTAACATGGTGGTTCTCAAACACTCCAGAACTTGCGTTGGAGGGGGAGGAAAAGGAAGGAATTGTCTTCATTTTCGCACAGCTATCCGTTATCAGTATTTATGTTGTAGGGATGGAGGGCAGCCTTTAAATAGACCTGCAGTGCGGGATCCGGACGGTGCTCCATCTGAAAGGGCCAGCGGCTCATCCCAGTGCACTGCCCTCTCATTCATATTAAACCGTCATTTGTAAGAGCAGGAGGCCGGGATTAGAAAGACTGCATCAATAATACATACTGAGAGAGGGCTAATCTAACATGGAGACACGAGACTCTCTGTACACTCTCGTCTGGGTTTTTTATAACTCGTTAAGTCAAGAGAGAAAGAGAGGCAGAGAGAGAGAGAGAGACAGAGAGAGACAGAGAGAGAGAGATCCAAAAAGGCTGAAAGAAATGTGTGGATATGTGCTATATGAATGAAAAACAAACGTGACCATGGACTTGGATATGTTACCTTGCTTGGTAACTGAACGGGTAGCATCATGAAAGATTTTCACAGCAAAACATCTACAGCTAAGGTATCTGCTCAGATCCTATTGTTCAACAAGGATCCATCTGTTCGCTCCTGATCAAACAGGAAATATCCGAGTGTACCCATAATCCTTTGGCCCACGGGACACTTATCACTGCCAGAGACAACAGAGAAGGAAAGAGCTGGAGGAGAGAGCGAGAGAGAGAGCATGACAAAAGCCTTCTCTCTCTATCTGTATTCCATCCTCTCTCTTTCCCTCGCAAAGCACGTCACTCTCATATTGCCATAATGCTTCAGAAATCGATATGGGCCCAGAACGGGCGAAGAAGCGATGAGTATGAGTTATTCCAGAAACAGCGGGCTCCCCCCGTCCCACGGGGCGATTAGTTTTTCGGCTGGGAAGTGGTCGGTTAATGTGTTCCCTGCATTACTGTGGCCAGAACTGGGGCTCTCTACTCCGGGATAATGCAGATAGAAGGCCGATGATTTCATTAAGCAGTGACTGGACTAACCGTCTGTTTCCTCCTTTAACCCCTCCGCCTCATTTCCGGGACAGGACAGGCATCACGCATTTCCACAGATAATTACCAGCAATCCACCATGCAAAACATGCACACACACGCACGCACGCATGCGCATGTACACACACACACACACACACACACGCACGCATGCGCACGTGTACACACACACACACACACACACACACACGCACGCATGCGCACGTGTACACACACACACACACACACACACACACACACTCACAATTTAGAGTATATGCAAGGCCCATTATTTTCTGGATTTTATTTGTAAAAAAGGTTTTGGCCTTTATTTTTAATTAAAAATGAGTGATAAAAAATTTGTTAGCCTATAAAAAATTGGTTAACAATTGAATTTTAAAAATAGCAGCGAAAGATTCTGGGAGAGACTTAGATTTTAATTTCAATTTTACTGCTTTTCAGTGTAGGCAATGTCAATCAAACACTGATATATGCATGTTTTAAAATGCCCATACCAAAGCTTAGCCTCAGCTACATTGCCTTGTGTCCAGTATTACAATTTACACCAATAGAGGGCGCCATTTACCTGAGTATTACAGTGATCTCACACAAAATGTGAAAGTAGTTTTAATGCATACAAAACAAAACATCTCAAGGATTAATGGTTTATAGCAAAACAATGAGTCTTTGTTACATGGTGATACTGTACCTGCATTCTCCTGTCTGTGAGTGTTGTTGGCCAGGTCACATGACACAAGTGTAGGCGCTGGCAGGAAGTGAGCCAGGTCGCATTGTATAAGACTGTACACTGCCCAGCCCATGCATGGTATGACCTTTGACCTGAGACTGTGACCTGAGAAATGCATTTGAATTGCATGCTCAATAGAGAAAATAAGTGCATTTTATTTATTTGTATACACCCTTATGGAGGCAAACTGCATTTGATTTAGTTGTACACACAAGTGGATTTGATTGGTTCATGGTCTGTGATCTCTGAACATGCAGCTCCAGCCACTTCTGCAGCTCTCGTGTCACCATGTTTCTCACCTTTGAGCTTTTGCCCGTCCCCTACCCTAAATATGGCCACCATTCTTCCCCTTCTTCTCTGCAATCTAGTGCAGTAAAAGGCATAGGAATTAGAACCTTTGCGCCAAGGGTGGCAAACTCTTGTTCGATGATTCATACCAGTGAAAATGCAGGCCTTCTGAAACGAAATATTGAGGTTATTCAATACAGCAGCATTCCAGAGCATATGACCTTCCACCTTAATATAGAGGGAGTTTTTTCTGATTGTCAACAGTGCTCAGAAAATATACGGTCATGTAAAAAAAGCAATCAAGGACTCATTTCTGACGAGGCTGGGATTGTTCCAGGCTGATTGAAAAAAAAAGAAAGCGTTCCCACGGTAACACAGGTAAAGTCAGAAAAAAAAGATTCTTCCCCACACAGCCTTGATGTTTTTCATAAGTTTGCGGATCGAAATATTCCAGTGAGTCACAGCTATTCCTCCGAAACACAAACCAATGAGTCAGGCCCCACAGAAGGCAGCACCTATTTGAGCAGAAACCGTTTGGCTTTGGCACTTTTCTTTTTTTGAAAAGAAGTCACTCAACAGGGTATCAAAGTTTTTGCCAAATTCACACATTTTCTGTTTTTCTGAAACCTGTCACTTTGAGATTTGAGTGTGCTGTGGAGGATTGTGTAGGAAGTAATAAAGTGTGTGTGTGATAAAACAATGTGTGTTTATGGTGTAACTGTGGTGTAAGTATCTAGCATCAAGGTAGGCTTCAAAAACATCATAATTGCCAGAGGCCACACCACTCTGTATCCTTCTCATGTCAAACTGCCAAAGCTAAGTAGCCATACAACCCTGTATCCCGCTCATGTCAAAACTGCCAAAACTAAGTAGCTATTCAACCCTGTATTCTTCTCCTGTCAAACTGCCAAAGCCTAGTTTGTGAGAACTTGGACGGGAGACCTCATGAGAAAAATAAGTGGCTGCTGGATGTGACGTGGGTCGGCCAGTAGAGGGTGCTCTTCCCCCCGGACCCAGTAGAAATCCAATGTCCCAGCACAGTGAATGGGAAGGTGCTGTAGACTGTACTGCGGCTGAAGATGTTCAAGCAGGGTTTTGACTCACTGCAGCCACTGAAGACTGCATGGCTCTGTTTTAAAGAGTAGGGGGTGTTAACCTCAGTGTCCTGGTCAAATTCCCACTGCACCCAAGTATCCACATTTACCACCATCATCGTCTACATTGGACTGGTTCTACAATCCCTTGTGAAAGAAAAAGAAAATTCTTCCTTCTTAGTTGATCTTCCTGGTTAAATAAAACCATCTTAAATATAAATTTTTTGGTGGGCCCAAGATGTGCTGTAGATAATTGACAATTACAAATTTATCAAAAGCATTTTTTTTCCAATACTGCATTGGAAGGACAGAGGAATATGGTGACATAAGATCAGCCATTGACAGACTTTCATTTTTACTAATGGCAATAACAATAAAAGCCTATATGACTGTATTTTATTTATTTGCTGCTGCTGAGGTAACTGATAGACAATTGTCTTGAGGACGACCGACAAGACAACAGACTCCGATGAGGCTGAGAATTATTTTAAATACAAGGAGGAACTTTCTCAGGGAGAGGGGAGGGAGAAGGGGGTGTGAACAGAGCGACGTGCAGTTCGATAAACAAATCTTTTGTCATGGAAACGGCGGGAGAGTGAACGGGTAAGTGCCAGCAGTTTATTTCCCCAAGGATCTGGGATTAAATAAAGGGGAAATAATTATTTCCTTCCATCTTCCGCTCGGCCCCGCGCCATGGCCTCCATCTGTGACAGAGCCCAGTCCTCAGGGAGCAGCGGAGACACCAGACATGAGTGTGTGTGTGTGTGCGTGTGTGTGTGTGTGTGACTGCTTGAGAGCAGTTGAGGCACCTGTCAGAAGCCATTTATGAATGTACCTGTGTGTGTACCTGTGTGTGTGTGTGTTGTGTGGTACTGTGCGTGTGCATGTGTGTGTGCATCTGTATATTGTGCAGTACTGTGTGTGTTGTGTGTGGGTGCATCAGAGACCAGCAGAGATATCAGATATGTGTGTGTGTATGTGTGTAAGCATGTTTGTACTATGTGTGTGTGTGTGTTTGTGTTGTGTATGTGTCCGAGATATCAACCACTGTCTCTATAATTGTAAGTGTATAAATAAATGTGTGTGTGTAGTTGTGTATGTAAAATGTAATATACATTTTACAAATTTATATAGCCATGAGGGACCACACCATTGATTTTACACAATTTTGAGTGACTGTGGTTCCTACTCGAGGGTCTTTGTGGGATAACCGAGAAAATTCCTAAAAAAGAGTCAGTGTGGACCCCAGCAGCAAGGACCTGCCCCCTACCCTGCCCCCATCTCCATGCCAAAACATCATAGGAGAGACAAATAGATGAGGTCACCTATTCCACCCTCTTGGTACACTTCCACTGCCACTACTCTTCTTCTGTCAACACGCTTCCGATTTACAAACTCTCTCCTCATTGCAGTGTACAGATGCTCGCCAACATTCAAAACAGTACGAAAGCTCACAGTGCTGTAATGGAGGGCCTCGTTGCTCTTTACTGACCTCTCCTGGCCGGGCTGAGTGCCTGCAGATGTAAAAACTGAACATAGAATGACTTTGTGTTCTTCTGACTGCATAGAGAGTAATTGGTGTGTAAAATAGTGAAGGCTAGTTTCCGAATGATGTGTGGCCACTCCCTTCGAACTTTATGGGGTTTCCGAGTGGGTGGATCTGATAACATAATTCATTTCAGGTGGAAAAAAATAGTTAAAATAAATATAATAAACTTTTTTTCTGAGATTAATCATTCTTACTTGTCTGTGTGCATGTGAAAGTGTATGTGTGTATGTAGGTGCGCATGCCTGTGTGTGCGCGTGTGTGTGTGTGTGTGTGTGTGTGTGTGTGTGTGCAACTGCTTGAATCAGCATCTGGGTGGACACAACAGGGTGTGTGTTTGTGCGTATGGGTGGTGTACATATGTATGTGGGTGGAAGTGTGTGTGTGTGTGTGTGTGTCTGTGTGGGCTAGGGTGACTGGGTGTGTGTATATCGGCTGGGTGTTGAGTGTGTGTCTCAGCGTGTGCCTGCAAAAACAAAGCCAGATGGTGAGATCAGTGTTAACTCGAGAACAACACTGAGCAGCCTCCCATCCTGGGCGACGTAGCGGTACGTTTCATTTCAGTTTGAGAGGCCACAGGGAATGCACTCCGTTGGGCTGTGAATAGAGAGTTCAGCCCTACAGAGAGACAGAGACAGAGAGAGGAGGACAGTACTGGCGTTCTCACAGTCATGCTGACCTTTCACCTGACCTTGGGGATAATAGAAAACATATCCTGGTATTATGCATTGTGTGTGTGTACTCACTTGTGCTCAGTATCTCCTGGTGAACTATGTTCAACTGAAAAGCAATTCCTGACTTTTATAACAAGAACTGGAAACAGGAACTGTGTGCATACCAAATGTAGTTAGCTGAGTATAAATAAACATTGCACCTGAACGTCTTCATTATGCATACACAGGTAAAAGAAATGTATTAAAAATAAGAGAAACATAACAGAAAATGAAATGTGGGGCTCTATATAACCTCTTTTCCAGATTAAAAGCAGTAGGAGAAAGCAGTTTTGAGTCATATTTACTAACTGCAGGTAGATTTCACAGAGCACTGAAGTAATTTTACAGCAGAAAACTACTGAAAAAAACAACCAATGACATCCAGAGGTACAGAGAAATGTTCACAGCGTGTTTCAATCTGCTCCGTCGAAGGCACTGTGATGTCACCGTCTGTGATGTCATAGCATTGCCCGCTTTGAAGGAGGGGCACTGTCATTAATTTTGCACTGGGCTGTAAGAGAAATTACAAGGACCTCTTTTGACTTCTTTGCCCTTGTTTGTGTAAAATTATAACCCCAGCATGAAAAAACCATGTAGTATAAATAGTCACAGTTGTCTTTCCTTAGTGACTAATTTGTTTTCAGGATGCAGTTGGGTGGGTCGGTCATTTTTAAAAATGTTTCCAGTATGAATGATTTTGGCAGGCTCTGGCAGCTCAGTGTCATGGTTTTGGCTTCATTGACAGACAGATTAAATCACATTTTCTGGGGGATTATGAAACCACCCTGGCAACCCAGGTGGTAGGGGAAAGACAATGGTGGCACAAGAGCAAGCTCCACCCCTGGAAAAGAACAGAGAGAGCCAATCAGGTTCAAGATCTACAAGGGCAGCTCACGCAGTTAAGATACTTCGTTTTGGGCTGGAAACATTTTATTCATATTTTATAAGCTACCAGATACAAAAAAACAGAATTTTCACTTGGGAAAGAATCCTAGAACCTGTTAGTAAGAGGTCTGGCTGTTGAATCATTGTAAACATGAGAAATAATGATGTCATAATTCAGAAGGGCTGGTATGGGCATCGGAGCAGGCTGGTCTCTCCCCCTCACCCACCCCTCCTCCCTCCCTCCCTCCCTCCCTCCCTCTTTCTTCCCTTCTGTCAGTGGTCGATCAGTGCACTGCACAGTTAATGGCGAAATTTGCCCTTAAGATTTCGGTGCAATAAAGGAAGACAAACACGGCGGAAGCAGAGAACACAATTCAGCTGCGGACTTACTGGAAATCAATGCCTGCGGGTGAATTTGTGCTGTCAGGGATTTAAGTGGGAAAGAGTAAATGCCACTTTGAAGTAATGCGTTTGGCAGAACTAGCTGAGACACCTGCCGGCTCCCCTTCTTTTCCGAGGCTCCCAGGAAAGAGCGTGTGTATGTGAGCCACGGGACTGGCACTGCCAATTCACCGAAACAACAGAGGGGCCATTGCGCTGGCCGTTCATTCAGCTTCTTGCTCTCTCCCCCCCTTTCACTCTGTCTCTCTGTCTCTCCCACCGTAAATACAGCAAACAAAACATTTGCAGATATTATACGCATTCATAAACTCAAATGAGGAAATGGGAGATGGAGGTTAATGATGAATTGGAAAGAGCCAAATGCCTGGAGCTCCGAAAGCCTGGTGGGAAAGAATAGGAGGCTTGCACATGCCTGCACACACATATACACGCGCAAATACCACCCCCGCTCCCACATGCACATATGCATGTTAACAACATTGACTTGACATATATGCTCACATACATATGTGGATAAAAAACATCTCTCTCTCGTTATGATGACACATGTCCAGCTCCGTGTTCTCTCCACAGACAAGACTGATGTTCAGGTCTTTGCAAAGGAGATCTTAGTCCATTATTGAATAGCAATTAATGGATATTCAAACGTAATTTTTAAATGCAAACAATTAAATAAAAAATCAATGACTTTATGAGGAACAATGACATGACCTGACTGAACACATCTACTGATACCTACATCCACCTCAATACGCTCGAACATATCAGGGTCAGCCGTGAATGCCAGGATTAATAATGAATTACCAAAATGGTGGTGAGCGGTTTGCTAATACAGCATAAAATAAAGAGTGGAAATAACCGTCACCTGTCACCTGTCTGTCTGTCTTTTTTCATAAGGGTTATTATTTCTGTAATGGCTGTTTGATGAAATGTTTGCTCTTTTTATTAAAAACTTTGGAGGTGATATGTCAGATATATGAACCTCACAAGGCATGGAAATGCCTTCCCTGACACCGTAATAAAGAGAGAGAGAGAGAGAGAGAGTGAGAGAGAGAGAGAGAAAGAGAGAGGGGATGAGGAGAGAGACTGCTTCATTTGGGGAGGCTTAGATTTTTAAAACCCCTTTATTTCAACAAACCAACGAACAAAGGGCAGAAGAGTAAAACCAACCTCCACCATGTGAGAAAATGTTTTGGCACACATGGAGACAAGAGGCAAAACCCAAAAAAAAACACACACAACAGAAATCAGTCAATGAAAACATGAAATAAATTCTCCCTGAAGAGAATGAGTGAGAGAGAGAGCGAGAAAGAGAGAGAGAGAGATAGAGACAGACAGAGAGAGAGAGAGAGAGAGAGAGAGAGAGACAGACAGACAGAGAGAGAGAGATTGTTTTGTTTGTTGTTATTTGTAACCTTTCCTTTGGTAACACAGTTCATGTCATGGTAATAAAAGCCCCATAAAAAAAAAAAAAACTAGCTGAGAAAGGGGAGCGGGGGTCGCAGTACTCTTCTGAGTGGAGCTGTCAGAGAAGAGAGAGCACAGCAGCGATATAAAATGGCGGCAGGTGCAACGCAGGAGACGCAACTGCTGAATAACTCACCCGAGTGCTGCTTTTATTAAGAATTTTTCAGCAAGTAAAAGAAAAAACAAGTAAAAAAGCAGCTTGCATTTACTAAATCACCACGGTTAAATGTAAAAAAAACGTTGCAGCAGTCTTAGTACACCTCTCTATCCCCAGAGAGCCACTATATTTATATTTATAACTGACCTGCAAACAGATAGACATCCTGATGGAACATCCACAAGTACATGCAGTTAGACACAGGTGTCAGGATCTAATCCTGGAGGGCTGCAGTGCGCCCTGGTTTTCGGTGTAGTTCAGTACTTAATCGATTCATTTAACTCATTGATTGGCTAAAGAGTCCAAGCACTTGTTTCAAAGGCCTAAAATGGCTGCCGATTAAAAGGAAAGAACAAAACGCTGCAGACGCTGTGCTCCCCAGGCCCTTTGTAGAGAGCTCAGATTCTCACCACTTTCTGAAAATTCCAACCGTCTCATAACACATTTCTGAAGCAGAGAGATGTGTTCAGTAACACTGAAATAAAGACAGATAGAGGTGTTAATGCAGTATTTGACAGGTATGTCAAATGGTGAGACGTATGCAAATCGTTATTTTGAAAGTATGTGAGCCAGTATCAGTATGAAGAATCGGCGATGAAAAAATGGTACATTTCTCAGCAGTCAAAGGTTCGCACTTCAAGGGTGAGTCCATCTTATCACATCTGATAAGCTATAGAATTGACCTAATAAAAAATTAACAAGAAACAGATTCGTGCAAAATGAAGGTTGATTGATAATGCTGAGGGCGAGCCGTTCAGCCAGCTAAGGTCCATCACATTACACCTATGTGCTGTAATTAAACCCACAGCAGGCTGTCACTGGCCCGCTTTCCCATGGCAAACCGTGGCGTGTGTCATGGAGCACCGGGGGCAATTTCACAGAGAAAGAGCCGTGCAATTTGACAGCATGACAGATGTGTTCTTCCCTGAGGCAAAAAGGGGAGGAAATAAACGACGGCTCATTGGGTCATGCCGTGCGTGGAGCTGGAGATCAGGGGACGGTGAGAGATCTCCGTGTACGCCATGCGTTTTCACACCCTGACGCGAATAGTACTGTCAGACATGGGCCCCTCCGCATTGGACCGCACTGAAAATCAATCACCCCGTGTTTAATTAACGTCATCGCTTACCTCAAGGTGTGGGGTCTTGCAAGGACCACACAGCCCACCTCACAATGCGGTATTTGGACCCACCATTGGTGGGTGTACTTGCGTACAAATGAAATCAATAGTTTTTTTTTTTTTTTTTTTAAATGCTCAAAAAGAAAGCTGACTTTCGCATTCTAAAGGGAAACCTGGCCGTCACCTGTCTGTCATTAGGGCCAGCCTTGAACAGCTCTCAAGAATTCTATGAGTTCTTTAGAGAACTAAAGTCTAATCATCTATTTCTATGATAAAAAAGACACTTTTTTTGCCTATTGACGCTTAGCATTGAGTAATTCTCAGAAAATAAGTGGAAATTATTCCACTCCTTATTAAGAATCATTCTCTAGATACCTATTCATGAAGCTACTGTCCTTCTCTGTAAGTCACCAACCCACCTCTAGCCCCCCCCCCTTCCACACAAGCCTCCTAGCAGAATAGAATGTGTCCCACCAATAGGAGTTAAAATGTTACATGACTTTACCTTTGCTTGCTTTAGAAGTGCTCAGACAATAACTTCCCACTGATGCCAGGAAGTGACCTTCAGCAGAGGCATGCTTGCTATTCAGTGTAGATTCTAAAGCTCGCTTTTCTTCGCCACAAAAGCCGGGGAGAAGCAGTGCGACTCACGGACAGAATTCAGCTGAATCACACTGTGGAACAAGAGTGCTGTGGAACTTTGAGACTCTGAGACCTTGAGCCAGGCAGCAATTCTGTGAGACAGACAGGTATAAATCAAACAGACTGATCTCTTCATTTCAACTGCCAGGAGTTTAAAAAGAATGTATATAACTTTTGGTGGTGGGTGTGGAGGTTACATGTGCTGGGTTTGGCAGCCTTACAGTAAATACAAATAAATAATGTACAATTGCTCACGACCATGTTTCCTGTCTTGGTAAATATCATAAACAGCTGAATGCAGTTTAATATTCCTAAAAATATGACCCATGCATGAAGAATTTATAAATGTTCAAATTACAGGACTGGTTTACATTGGCGAATATTGGCTAATATACAACACTTTTCACCTTACATGTCAGAGACAACTTGTGAAAAGAAACATGTTGTAATATAAAAAGAGGGATACAGACACCACAGAAACAGATGTTATGATGATTTTAAATTATGACCACAAACAATGCTAAAATGTCTATACTCCACTGTACTGCTACATGTAATGAAATCACAGTTTAAATATGCTCTACCTCCATGTGATAGTGTAACAGTCACAAAACTGCAGCCAATACTGTGATTTAGATGAAGGGTCAGAATGTTCTGTTTCATTGGGGTGGGGGTCCTCCAGGGGGGTTTGGGAACCCACAGATTTGGGACGAGCGGGTCTGAGCACATCAGCTGAAAATGCAATCTTGCGCCAAATGCGCAAATCTTGCGCCAAATGTGCAAATCTTGCGCCAAATGCTCTCTCTCTCTTCGACAGTGTCCTGCATGTGAAACATCTCATCAAACTTGCGCTTCCTTCAAGCACTCAGTGAAGCATCTCCACGGTGTAAATGCTGCATGGAATGCAATCACTAACACCATGTACCCCAAAAGCTAATTTTGGCAAAGGGGTAAACCCACTCTAACACAGGATCCATCAAAAAAAAAAAAAACAAATCTCGCATTAACAGCAAAACGAAGGGTTTCAATCTTCCAGAAATAAACCACAGATGTACGACCTGCCATGACTAATGCTCTTCTGGTATCTAATTGGCTGTTAGTGCTGTTCAAAAAGCATTATAGATTTCATTTCATTAGACTGAACAAGAGAATCATGTTTTATTGAGCTAAGTTGGCATGCAAGTGTAAACGGCTAACTTCCTCTGGCTGGTCAGCATCTGAAGGTTATGGCTTTGGACAGGTCTCAGGTGTAGCGCTTTTCTAATCAATGCCTGCGTTGACCGCCCAGGAGTGCTGCGACTGCCAGAGTGTCTTTTTTTCGCATTGATTGGGGTGATTTTTAATTAAGTATATTTAGCTATTTGCACTTTCTAATTAATCTTTAATTAGAAACACATTCACTAGAAGCAGTAATAGCTGAGTCTCACCTGTGCTTGTTTGTATCACATTATCTGTTCATGAATTTTATTAACTTGCACAGCTGTTTTGGTTATTTTTAAATTTGCTTTTGTTTCATTATATCATTAAACATTATCGCTGTTTGATATATTACATTTTTAAATAGTTTAAATGGTTTTTCCTGCTTTTGAAACAGGCTCGAACATGTTCACCTACCCTTGCGCACTTGACTCGATGCCTGCCTGCATCTTCCTCTTTGACATGCGGTCCAGACATCATCAAAGGACGCTATTACCTGTTTTTCTTGGTGAGGATTTACGGCCGAATGTGCTTCTTCTTTGGATTGCCTGTAGATACAGACGGATGCACACAGTAAAATTTTCCGCAAGAGTGACCGTAAGAGTGTTTATCTGTATCCACATTGATTAACTGTACTCTGTCACAATAAAAATGGGTGAAGTTGATTCATCTCTGAAGCCCATTATTCTCTATTGCAGGATAAGAAGTGTGAAAACGTTAAAGTTATGACATGGAACAGGGAGAGCTGATCCTGAGTCATCACCCCTTCTCTGAAATTGTTTGGTAATATGGGCCTCAATATTTGTTTTGACAAACCATCAGTTTTTGTTTTTTTTTACCCACTCCAGTGGATGGGAGCCGGATAGTGCCAGGACTGGCCTCCAGAATGGCTGAGTATGCAAAGCTCCTGTGTCTCAGCTTTCTGCCGGCACTGAGAACCTGATACATTCATCTATGTCCATCCTCACTTCATCACTGTAGTTAAAGTCAGAGGTTCCCTAGAATCTGGACGCCCAGTCTCTGATAGGTCACCTTGATAACTTTTTTTTTAACGTTTGAGGCCTTTTATTGGTGCTTGCCAATTGTTGAGGGCAGCTCTCATTGGCTTCTGCAGTTTATTATGTCATGAGCCCACCCCCAACCCCTTCTGCTTTGTCGTTGTTATAAACTGACAGTTGGTTTATAAGCGAACCACATCCCCAGATTTTGGGCAGTAATACCACAGACAGAGATGTTATGATGTTATGGTATGATACTGACAAATACAACTCAGAACTTCCAAATCATTGTCCGCCAAACAATGGAAAAATATTTTGCTTATACTTCCCTATTTCAGGATTGACATGTTTAGACATTTACATAATGTCAAACCTGTACGGTTGACAAATATGATTTTAAATTATGACTACAAATAATGATAGAATGTCTATATTCCACTGTACTGCTACAGTTTAAATATGCTTTACCTCCATGTGATAGTGTAACAGTCACAAAATTGCAGCCAATACTGTGATTTAGATGAAGGGCCAAAATGTACTGTTTCATTGAGGTGGGGATCCTCCAGGGGGGTTTGGGAACCCACAGTGTAAGTGTCTGATTAAAATCCTTGGGACTGCAAGTGGAGCCATCTTATCATGGTGTTCCTTTGTTCTCCGCAACAAAGACGAAGGAAGGGGGGCCCTACAGTCGACCTGATACCGTGCTGCGCATCTCATCAGGAGTGTCTGCTCACGTAAGAGAAGCTGTCCTTCTTACATTTTTTTTTCTTCACTTAATCAGCTGTAATTGGGTGGAATTTTTCTCCCCACCACATTTATTTAAATACTTAGAGAAGAAATAAGAATTCTCTATCAACTGATTTTAATAACATTTTTCTGAATGAAAAGCTCTGTTGAGATGCTCACCGTTCAGCCGTTCTTTCCAAAGGCTTTCTTGCCTATCCTTATTTCTGCCACTGAAATGTTTATGTTGAAATAAACATTCTCTCCTCTGTGTCGAACTTGTTTGTACTGCTCCCACTGCACTTATTAAGGTTTGTGGATTTTAAGAGATAGTGAAGGAAGGATTTCTGGATTTTTCAGCTTGTAATATTGGCCCAGAAACCTTACACTAATCTACATTTGGAGGTAGTAGAGGTGTGCACCACAGACGTGTTTCAGCTCTTCAAGCTGCAAATCAAAACATCCAGAATTTCAGCTAAGTATCACAACTCTTAAATGTTTAAAGAATCATGGCAACAAGCAGTTTTTTGTATGTCAAAAACTATAAATGATGAGAATCTCTCTCACTCTCTGTTCACCCACAAAGGATTGCTTTTTACATGGCACCATTGTGAGAAGTGGAGAGGAGACTCACCTCAACCAGAATGTGTAGCATCCACCCCAGTCATGGCAGCCATTTTGTGCCTGCATGCTCTCCACATCAGCTGGTGATAGAGTGGTTAGGAAATATTAAGGCAGTTAAGATGAGGATAATTAGGTGGACACATTGAAAAAAAACAGGTTAGTCTCAGGCCTCAGGGAACCCCTTACTCTTTACAATAGGTGCCATGGGATCTTTAATGACTAGGACCATGGTTTAATGAAAGAGACCTGTTCCCCCCTTCTCTCTTCTCACCGCATAATTAGTAATCATCTGTATTTACCCCACAGTGTGACATGTCATCAATGCGAGATGAAAGTTATCCACTCCTACTGCAGCTGCAGGCATTTCTATTTGCAGCCCTCTTCTCACTCTTTTCAGCAGCTCCTGTGTGCTTTTAATAAACCCAAACGGAGCTATGTTTGACAGAATTTCTTTTTAATAATAGAACGTCGGATGTTTCCGGTGGCTTGAGGAAAGGTGGCCTGGGTTTCCACAGTAATAATTCAATTAATGACGGAGGGAATCTTGGCAGTGGCACAGAAACATGCATCCTCCGTTTTTTTTTTCTTTCCCTCAACAGCAGAACAGAAACAAAAGCCTGAGCAGGTGAAAGGAAGACAGTCTGGATCCCATCTCCCCTTTTAAGGGAGATGTTGTTTTTTAATAGTCAGTATAGATCATAGCAGTATAAATCCATCCTGGGTTTGTAAATGGATATTTCTAAAAAAGAGGGGGAAAAGTAAACAGTTTGAGCAGCCTGCAGAGATATTGAGTCTGCAGTGATCTAATATGAAAAAGAACTGCTATCAGAGATTACCATACAAATAACACAGCAAAAGTCCTATAGGATTCCTACTATAAATCTGTGCGTACATAGATATAACTACAGTGATATCAGAATGGATTAAAGAAATATATCATACAGTATTACAAGCTTACTGTAGGCATTATATATAGTCATTTTAGGCAGTGACACTATTGATGCAGACTGAAGAATTCCCCTACACTATGCAAAAAAGGGACCAGTCTGAGGGCTGTTGTTGTATCAATTCAACTAACAGACATTCTTGGTATCCAACCACGATCTTGATTAGTTCAGTGGTGAGTTTAAAACAAAAGCCTGCGTCCACGCTGTCCCTCCTGGTAGGGAATTGAGGACCCCTATCCTACCCAGAACCCGTCTGCCTCAGGGGAAACCAGCTTCTGAGCGATCTACACGCTCCAAAACTGGAAGCCATGTCACCTTCCCGCAGCTGTGTGAATGGGGAAGCCCTGTGTTGAGAACCCAATATTTGTTTTTTATTGTTATATACAATAATGTATTTTTGCCTATATTTCAATTTATTCAATATGAAACCCACACTGCTTCCAGAGTGTATACTGCTGCCTCCTGCCCAGCGACTACAGATGAAAATGAGCTCATAGCTTTATCTGACACAATATGTTTATTGAGCACTCTCCCTTTTATATAAACAAATGAATTAAATGGATAAATAAAAAATATTAATTACAAAAGGTCTCCACGTACCTCACTTGGAAAGATGTTCATTTGGGAAGCTGATGTGAGTCTTGTAGGTGGGGGGTTTCAGCTGCAGCATTACCAATTGGGGCAGGAGGTCCTATTGGGTGCAGTGGTGAGACAGCAGTTAGCTCATATGGGGCGCATATAGATGACCTCATCACCCTCCGACAGCATAGGCAGCATGTAATGGTTGGTGTGTCTGTGGCATGGAAAGAAGCAAGAGCTGTTTGCCACATGAATCAGAGGAGAGTCACATATCACTGTATCGTCCTTCTGCCTTCTGAATCTGTGGGGGCAGGTGGCCCTGATGGACTAAACAGGTCAGCTGATTTTGGGTGGGGAAAATGGGGAAGTAACCCCCAACAAGAAACAAGTTTCATCCCCTTTGTTATCTTTTTCTCAGTTTTGGAATCGGGGACCGTCTCACTGAAGTCCCTGCTGTGCCGGCACGGCCCACGCCCCAGGACCATGACAGGAGCGCTCTTGTGAGACAGAGCAGTGAGTGAAAGTAGGTGCCAGAAAGAGAAGAGCTACATCTTTCACTGATGACAACTGGTAACCCGGGAGTACCTGGAGTGGCATCGTTAGGACCTGAAGGAGAGGTAATCCAGGGAACCCAGGCCAAATTACAGGTCCACTTGACTCATCCAGACATTGTTCAGGTATATGTCTCATCCTGCAGTTTGATAATGGTGCTGCACATTGACACATGGCAGTGAAATATGGCTATTTTGTTCTTGAATGACCATTCTCAAACCTCCTCCTAAAACAATACCTCATGTGCCATGATGCATGTCCTTGCAGATGTGACATAACTAGCCTGATTGTAAACTACTGAGGAAGGTGCTATTTTCTACTTGTTTCACCAATGAGCTCTCTGCCTCTAGATTTATTAATATTTCTCTGAGTGAAATCAGAAAGTAATTTTGGTGGGAGTGAACCTTTCAAACAGTCGCGGTCAGTTCAACCTGTGTGCCACCGCGACAGAGCTCTACTCGTGGTTGGTTGCAGAGGTGGCTAAGGTCAAGAGCACAGCCTGAGCACGTAGTTAGCAGAGGTGATGACTGAGGTCCCACGCAACAGAAACAGAGCTGCCGTACTGTATCAGATTAGCACACACTGGACTCAACAGGTCATGCAGCTTTGCTATGGAGAGCAAAGCACTGACTGGTTCCTGCGAGTCACTGACTGACCCGTTACAGTGTTGATAAAACTTCATTCCCCCGTTGCTAATGGACTGATTTGGCGACTGAGCCATGCATGAGCCCACACACTTTTAATTCAGGATGACCTCTAAAGAGTGGAGGGCGCATTCAGCTCTATTACTTTTATCCCAGCCTTTATAGGCATTTGCCACATAGCCGTGAAACCAATCTTCACAGCCCATCTTTAATATTCAGATCTTGTGTAACTGTGTTTCAGTATTCATCTTCAATATTCAATTCAACCAGCGAAGGCTTTTCATGTGTCAAGATTCACCTTCAATATTAAATTCAGCCAGACTTTACAGTTGATAAAACGTTTGGAATAAGAAGAAGAAGAAGAAGAAAAACCATTACTTGTTGAGGGGTCCCCATATTTTCATTTGAGTGATGCACACATCTTTTTCATAGTGTATGCAATCCCTGCCATCTGACCTTTGGGGTCTAATTGACATTCTTTTTGATGGAGCCACACTGTAAACTTTGTTACTCATTACTTTGGGGGGGTGGGGCGGGGGAGAGACTGAGACTGCGTCCAGAACGAAATCCCCCTCGTGAATGAGTGCACTACGCTGTGACTAATTATTCCCCTGTGCCTCCACACGGACATCTGGATCTCCACACATTAGTCACTGTACGTCAAACCCGGCTTTGTACACAACAGGAATCAGACGTATCGGCCATCAATCACCACTCTTCAGGGGGTACCAGACAGAACAGCACAAGCAGAGTAATTGGGATGTAATGGCAGGACTGTTAGAGCCTTGCTAAGATAAGATAAAAACCCAGGGAAAAAAAAATAAAACATTTCACTGTCTCATATAAAACTTATTACTTTTCCTCATTGTATAATGTCGGGTTATTCTTTAACGAGGTTATCACAGAAATCCATAGCGTGACATGATACATTTATTGAAATTCAATATGCGTAACTTCATAAAAGTTGTGCTGTGGGGTATTCCTCATGTGTCGGCCCATGGTGTTTTGTCATTTTTGTTGGTACATTCTAAATCGAAAATTGGGGACTTATTCAACCCAATGGCTTTTTTTTCCAAGCGATTCAGGAGATAGCATTTGTGCTTTATACATTTTTATTGATCAACAGCTACATCTCTACCAGCCTTTTCCTCTGGGAAATACAGTTTCAATATTGAGACATTTATCAGTTCTGGTAAGTTCCCTGGGTAAGGGGGTTGTGCATGGATATGCTATAAAGCTGTAATGAAATGTCTTTAGGCAATGGATCATATCTACAGTACCAACACCACACAAACTGAGAGACAGCATAACCACTCTGGATTCTTAGGGAAGTCAGAGCCAAGCCAAACCTCGAGAAGACCTCTATCCATGTCTACATTCATTAACTGTCTAAGACGTTAAGGAGTGATGATCTGGGGTCAGTTCTGTCTTGATAGAGCTAGGATTTGGCAGATTTTTAAACTGAATTTCACATCCAGCCCATCTCTCTGTGCTCATACTACATTAGTCAAAGATTTGTACTTTTGTATCAAGAGAGAAGAGAATAACAGAACCATAAGAATTCAGCATACAACAAGCAAACAAACCTGCCATACATCCAACATCGCTTAGTAATCAGTGCCTGCTACACTCGAACAAAAGCATACTGCTCTTTTGTCAACATAGTGTCTACTACCCAGTGCAGTACACAAGTTTTCGGAAATACTATGGTCACTATTTTCTTCAGTCTGATAGCCAGAAGTTTACAACTGACATATATCCATCATCATATATCCATCATCAAACTTGCCGTCTCTGTCTTTGGTATCTATCCACCCAACAGCCTCATGGGATAGCGCAGTGTGCAGTCCTTGCACACTGCAGAATTTTACCAGAAGCAGTAGGCCATCCAGGTAAGGCTCGCATACTGATTCAGCTGGTTTCAGATTACAGACACACTGCATACTAAGCATACTGATTTTTGCCTACTATACAGGGCGTAGTATGCGATTTCAGACACTGCCCCGGTCTCCCACCCATGAGGCAAACAGAGTGTGTGCATCTTGAAAAGGTCTAAAAAGCAGGTCAGAGCCCCTGAAAGCCCTCTAGATGCATTTTTCATTTAGCCATTACTGCCAGTGACCAGCGCTCCCTCCTGCTCTTTGGTCTCCGGCCTCGTCACGGAAGAGCCACCCCTCCGGTCAATGGCACGCCCGCAGTGTTCCCTTCCTCATTCCCGCAGTGTTGCCTTCCCCGCCTCTTGCTGTGAGAGCTGCAGTCCTCCAGCACAACGGCTGCACAGCTCAGCTGGTGAAGCGCAGAGCTCTTTGGAGGCAACACGGGCTGGCCAGCCACTCCACACTGATGGAGGCTGCCGTAAGTAGGTGATGCAAAGCCATGTAAATAAAGGGACAATTCCATGGCTTTCCTCCCCCACATCTGTCTTTCTCCACTTTTGGAGAGTTAGAAAAGGGGGATTCACTACTGAAGCTTTTTACCCTTGGACATTATTCAAACAACCAACGTATCCTTTATTAGCTCTGGTGGAGTTTGAGGTAGAGCTACCTTACCAATTACCAGCACAAACCAGTTACTGATTCGAATTAAACACAGTGTTTTGTGTCAAATAGCAAAATCTATTGACTGGTTAAAAAAGTTGTTAACTGATGGCTAATCATTGACTGTGCTGTCTAGTAACAGAGCTGTTGGAGTACCGTGCATTTTCACACCTGCCTACATGGTGAGCACATCACACTGGACCACACTGGAGCTGTGAGGCTGCACAAAGCCATGTTATTTGTGAACAGCGGTAGGATGGTCTCCTTACATTGACCGCCCCTCTCAGGAAATTTCTGCCTGTGCACTGCATCAGACACAAGAAGAATGAGAAAATGATTTTATTATACCCTCCCACCCACATCATTCTGTGGGTTTCGTTTCTTTGCATACACTCCATGTCCATGCCATTGCAACTTAGCTCAGCCTACAGCTGTGACATTGAATGTATGTATTCTCCCTTTCATTCAGTTCACCCCCCCTTACACACTTATTTATCACCTACATATGAATGCACACACACACACACACACACACACACACACACACACACACACACACACACACACACACACACACACACACACACACACACACACACACACACACACACACACACACACAATCCCCCTTTGATCACCTATGCACACATATTTCACACACACACACACACACACACACACACACACACACACACACACACACACACACACACACACACACACACACACACACACACACACACACAAAGGCAGACAGTCACAATACCCTCTTTGATCACCTACATACACAATAGCACCTTTGATCACCTGTTTCAAGTGGATCTCTGCCTTTGAACTGGATTGCTTGTATAACTCACCTGTCACCTGTCTAAGACGACAAGGGATCATACCCGGGGGCTTAAAGTTTACGGGATAAACCTCTCCAGAATTCCTTTCTTGCGCATAGCAAAAACCATGTCACACGAGAAGAACATGATCCGCGCGGTGTCATCTGTAATGAGTCATGTTCGTATTCACTAACCGTAGACAGTCAGTCAGCCAGTCTTTGATATGACTGTGTGGGTGTTATTTTTTTAATACGTCCCATCCCCAAGATCATTTGACGCCCGGATCACACGTCTAAAAGGCGGAGATATTCAAAGCGCGCAGCAGCGTACGGTGGAGGTGTAGATCACGGCAGAGCCTCGCCACGCTCCGGCTCCGCAGCATGCAGTCTGAGACGCTCCGGAGGCTTCCAGAGCAGCTCCTGTAGGAGGCAGGCTGTTATTCAACTGTGTTATAACCAAGCTTAATTCCGACAGCCTTCTCCGTTTCAGAGTGGGAATGGGTCAAAATGCTACGTTCCTTCACCCTTCTTCCGTTCTCGCGGGAGCAGAATGAATACAATTTCACTTACAGCTATAGGTGTAGGCGGTATATTCTGTGAACGCAGGTGCAAATTTATTTCCCACATGGCCTTGAATTTTAATGTGATAGATGAAATGTGTTAATCCTATCACCTAAATGTTCGAATGATTACCGGAACTGACCCTTAATTAACCAAAGTAGATCATGATTACTGAAGTGTGTATAGCCTGCATTTCTTAACAGATCCGTGAGCTCTCATTCCGCTCAGACTTTACACACTGACCTGCTGTTTTTGAGACTCTGGTGATGTTTTCCTTTAAAACAGATTGACTTTTTTTTACACCAGAATAACAGGACTGTTTTCTATAAAATGGCAAGTGCTATTTGTGCTGGGCAAATATTTTAGCATTAGTGTAAAAATGATAAAAGTATTACATCCAAAAGAACACTAAACATTCATCAGACATACTGCATTGTATGTATTATATTTAACATTGACATACTACATACAGCATTGACTTTTCCATACAATATTAAAATACAGCAAAAAGAAACATGAAACATCTATATGTTACCTTAAGAACATACTGCATAAAAATATTCTACAAGGTTTCCTAAGTCTAGCACCTTGTCGTGTGCACCACACAAGAGCCCTCAGTGCAGATCTCACATTCTGATCGAACCTTTGCAAACCATGTGAGAACACCATGTACACCAATGGCAAGGCTTATTAACCCCAACCGACAGGGTGAAATACTTGCTGGAAACTGGTGCTCTTGAGAGGGGATAAGCATCCGGGGGGGGGGGTGTTGTGAGAGGGTGGGTATGGTCTTTCTCCTCCCTTGCTTGCATGCTGGTGTTTCTTCAGTGTAAGACTGTGTAAAACTTACCGATTCTGGATTTTATTTAATACACTATGTCACTTAGTTTGTCATTTTTCAGTTCCTAATATGCATGCAGCATCATTAGCACTGTGCAACTTGACCATCCAAAGGTAAAATATCAAACAGAAAATAAAACAGGAAAAAATATTTAATATATTTTGGTTAATACAAGTCTACCAGGCTTGCCCTCTGAAATGGAGTCAAGCATATCAATACTATGTGCATTACCACTTTATTTACTATGCATGTGTGTGCCGCCACAACCACAATGAGCTTCCAAAAACAGCCCATAACAAGACTTTCCTAAAAAGCCTTCAAAGCAGCTTCCCAACATGTGACCACTGACCTTCTAACGCAGCTTCTATAATCAGACTATTTCACGGGCTTAGTTTCTGCTCGGCCACCTGGGCGAATACCCAAGGAAAACATTCCTGAGAATTCCATAATATTTCACAAACATCAGTGACGATGATCACAGCTATTTCTTGATGTGGCGTGACAGCTACTCATCTCTCTACGAAGGCCCAAATAGGTAATGGCAGCGTCTGCTGATAGACGTGTTCTCCGATACTCAGCGCTATCCAGTGTGTGGGAGACGGCCTGTGATAGACATTACATAAACATTAACTCTCAGGCAATATTTCCTCCTCATAAATAAAATATTCCTAATTTTACAGTACTGGTTTGGAAATAGAATGGTTTATTTGTCCTGGAAATTAACCCCTTATTGAGCTGGGAGCAAGCTTGAGGGCAAGACACCGCACAGATCACAGGCAAAGAGGCTCTCCTGTTGCAGGTGCAAAGCTCTTCCCTGGACAGTGAAATAATCTTCATTTCCTGCACAGATATTTGGCTCTCTGTCAATTAAAAAAGCTTAATCAGTATGAGACATTGCCAAAGCTCTTTCTATTTCAGTTAAACAGACAAATAAACGTTACCGTGAACACAGAGGCAAAATTCTCACTAAGGCCGCTCTTGCTTACAAAACGGACACTGGGTAACCACTCATCACTAACCTAGATAAATAAGACAGCTACAAATCATTCACATGCCTTATTTTTAATTGATTTTTAAAATTATTTTTAAAGTATGGTTTATTGACATAATCCATGATATTTTGTTTCTAAATTCATTATTGCAGTTTTAATAGGCCAAGACAATTGTTTACATCTATATTTGTTTTTCATGTCAGCCCTACATTTTGGCAACATTCACAATCACTATTGCTGCTTTACTGTATGCCAGTAGAGCATAGTTAATGTCCAGCTCACTGGTACAGAGTGATGTATTTTTTTCTCCAATAATTACATTTTTGATTTGTGCTATGATTATCAGTTGGTTGGATCCTCAAACACATTTTAACTTATATAATTTTCAAAAGTTGAGAAATTCGGCTGTCTGACAATAATAGTTTTACTTATCGACTTCCAACACTAAGTGAGTCGTGCAAGGTTTTAATGGAAAGCCTTCTGAAGTTCGTTGTTCGTTAAAATATTGCTAACTGCCACCAGCTCTATGTATGTTCACTGTGTGTGGGCAATTTATGACCTTAGAGCTCCTGTTTGTATGAAAGCTGAGGGTTTGATAAGCGTGTGCTGGAAATAGCTATCCAGTTTGTTTCTTTTATCTGACAAACAGGAAATTAATGTAAACATTAGATGAGCTGCGGATAACGTATCGTGTTCCGAATGACTCAATAAATCTGTACAATACTTTTTAATAATGTTTAATACTTTCAAAGGGTTTAGATTTCAAAATCAGCAAAAGCACATAACTTGGGTTCATTAGGATGAACCTTCAGACAACATGAATGCATTTGGAAGGAGTTTATTATGATGTAGCGAGTTGTATATCGGTATAGACATTTGATCTTGGGCATGGAGTTCAGGGGGGCAGTGTCATGCATCACTATTCTTTGGGTGAGGTCATCCCCCTGCTAGACTGTAAGAAGAGAGCTTGAAATACAGAAGAAAGGGAAGTAGACATGAAGGTGGAGATGGAGAGGAGGAGGGATGGAGGGATACCCAAAAAATAGTGATGCATGACACTGCCCCCCCCTGGACTCCAGGCCCAAGATCAAATGTCTATACCAATATACAACTTGCTACATCACAATAAACTCCTTCCAAATGCATTCACATTGTCTGAAGGTTCATGCTCCTGAAAGTGTTTCATTGTATCGCTGTAAGGTGCTGCTCACATGCCATTTGAATTTGAATTTGACAGGTATGCCTCCTGCTGAGACAGCTCTGCCTCCCACGCAGAAGGAGTAGCAGAGCCCACCCTTATTAAACCATGATACTGTGAGTTATCCACAAGCAGGGGAAGATCCTTCCCACAATGCACCTCTCTCAGTGGTGTGTGGGAGAGACGGTGCCCGTGTGTTGTTATTTATGGAAGACATTTCATATTGCAACCCGGATATCCTTTTGAGCAAGAATCAGACTCAAACAGCAACCCCAGCCACATCAACCACTACAGAAGGAGGAAAAAATCAGAGATGAGAACTGTATCTATGGGAGAAAATAAAAGATACTCTCCTTTTCTCAGTTAGTGTGTGTGGACAAAGCAGGAAACAGGAAGTGGCTAATTTCAGACACTGTCTGAAGGTGGGGGGGTTATGAACAGTTGATAACAGGTGATAATTGTGGTTGCTAGACAGGGGGATTCAAGAGGTAAAACAATGAATGGTACTCAACAATAAATGGAGAATTTGAAAAGGAGGGTATGGGTGGGAGCCAATCAAAACAGTGGTTTTTGTGTCTTATTTTAGGCAAATAAAATATGAAGCATCTGGCAATGGCAGTGAAAAAATGTGATTATGAGAGAAAGAGACAAAGGTAAAATCTTCATGCAACACTAGAGACCGCACAGCTGTGGTCATTCAGCATGAGTGTGTTTTCCCCTCTGTCAGTAAACTGCATCACTATCCCAGACTGCAACCATCTCCAGAGATATGTGGGGGTTGCGAGTCTCTGGTGCTGTTATTTTGGGGGTTGTGGGCTGAAATTATTGGGAACCCCTGTAATATACCATAATATATGACCACACACTGGTGTTACTGACTGGAGGCAGGGAGGAGGGAGGAGGGAGGAGGGAAGGAATACAGGGGCGGACTATCTGGTGAGTCTGAAGAATCTTGGGTGGCACTGAATTAAGCTGTTGACCTGTTAGCCAGCCGATGACATCACACATTACCTGAGCATAAGACACGGCCTCAGACACAATAACGAGGCTGTGACAAAAAAAGACCCGCAGATTACATCGTGTCTGGGAGACATTAAAACAAAAAACTTAGGCGTTGATTTAGAGAACATAAAAACCTCCCTAAATTCCCAGCTTGGCCATTTGGGGATTATGAATTAATGAAGACCATCACAACTGATATCATAGACAGCGCAATCTTTTTTTTTCTTAGCACAGCCTAATAAATGCACACTTAGCTGCAGAGTGACTCCTTTTTTTTTCAAGAAACTGTAAATTATGAGAACCAGTTCAAAAATAGCATCCTTTCCCAAAGTCCTAACAGGGGCAAACTGAAGTCGTGCAGGATGTCTTGAAAGCTTAAATCATCTCCTTGTACTCACAGAAAGTAAAACACATTTTATTGTTTGTGAAAGAATACTCCCCCATTGCATTATGTACTGTTTTCCCCTTTTACATAGAGTATATAGTGATAAAGCTTAGAAAATAAATAAAGTATTACCTCACGATTCATATCATAGGTGGTTCTTTGTTAAATTCAGTATCATATATATTACATAACAATTTTCTGTTCATTTCTCAAATAAGATTAAATTAATTTATTTAATTTTAAGAAAGAAGTTGCAAGTACAGGGCATACTTGAGAAACTGAGCCTGAACTTATCATATATTACAAACCGTCCACCAAATAAGCAGACTTTATGAACACAATAGGGTTAGCGAATAAGGATAACCATCCGAATTTTCTATTAGATATTAAATGTCACACTGATGCAGTACTTACAGCGACAACAAAGTGTTACACGTCTGTCAGATACGTTCTTACACAACTGTCTGTTCTTACATGAATGTTCCAATGTACACATAGTGTAATCACAATGTATGATCAAGGAAGTGTGGCGCAGCGTTGTCCGTTCTTAATAAAGGGGTCTGACCGCTTGATTTGAATATGAGAGCGGGTAGGCAAACCTCAGCTAGGCCAAGAAGAGAGAAACGAAGAGGAAGAACAATAAGGGGTAGTCTCTGATAGACTGAATGCACGCGTCTGGTGGTCCACTGCACAAGTGTGTGAAAAAACTAAACGCCTCAGACCAAACTCAGAGGGACACCATACGGTATGTGACATTTTGTGCAGTGACGAATTTGCATTTCCGAAAGCTGTATGATCCTCTCCAGATGTCGCTCGTACATTGTTTCCAAATTTTTTATTCCCCAAGTTTAAAAATGGCACTTCCATTATTTAGCATTTTTTTTTAGTTCAGTTAATTGCCGAACGTGCGAATAACATTGATAAGAGCATGGACGCTGGATTCCTGTCCAGCTTACGTAATGCGTTTTCCGAGCCAGTTTTCGCTCTTCCAGGTGAACGGCTTACTCACGTTATTCGAAACTTTTCATTTGCGACCCTGCAAATCCCTTGAGGTCCGTATATCGTAACCTGCGTACCAAACAAACTTATATTAGCTTAAATTTTATTTAAAGTTCGAACGGATTTTCATCCACTGCCACAAAATAAGCCTGAATGTAAAACTAAAAAGTTTGCTTGAAAATAGACCATGACGACAATCGCATCAAAAGGACTCAGTGAGAAAAGTTCCCTCAGTTTCAGAAAATGTGTTTTTCGTGGCTCCACCGCTAGGGCGCACTCAAGATCAAACATTACTGTGGATACAGAAATAATTCTGACTGAACGAAGCCTTAAATTACTTATCCCGATAAATATTCTTCCCACTTTCGCAGCAGGAATTAAACTGCTTCTTACAGAAATGACAAACTCCTTCCATTAAAAGATATTTTCCTTTGGAATCAAAGGTCCGAGATATCCAATTAGCGCTACAGCTTTTGCAACGGACGAGAGTAAATAGATAATACATCTCATACTTATTTTTCAGAGCACTAGTAACTTTCAGCCTTGCTAAACAGACAGTCCTACGGTAGGTACTGAAGACTGATGAGCCTGCACTGTAGAATTAACCTTTGTAGTGCCGTTTATAGATCGTATTGTCTAGTATCGCTAATGGGCCCGTGTGGATGGAGATAATTTAAACAGTGCCCTTTATTTGGGGGTAGTGTTTCAGCTTCAAATGCTCTGTTCTACAATATAATGGAAGGCCAGGAAGACAGTGCTGTTAATGCTAGCACTAATTCTTCCCTGATTGCTTTTCTCTAATGCAAATACAGATGCTTGTTTGCCTGTCAATGTTCCACGCATTCATATTGTGCTATCATGATATGTATATATCATGATCATCAACAACATACTGTGTATATTTAGCCTAGCCTATGTTTTATTAGTCTGTGACGCAGTTTAGTCGGTCATATCAGTGACAAGACCTCTGATGTTGGAGCTTTACAGAGAACAATTCTTTCAGTGAAGGGAACTGTGTTTGTTATGACAAAATAATTAATGACAGGAAATCACTGCATATTTCATGTGGGTTAATTTAAATGAAATATAAGTCTTCCTACTTTGTGGGCTGACTGTTGTCGACACACTGATGATATCACCACACTGGTTTGATGACCTCACAGTATATGACTCTGTTACTTCAAGAATGATCTGATACATTTTAACCTCACAGAACCAGACTCCAGTGCATTGTAAGAATGACCAAATACAAGTAAGGTGACATCACAAGGGCAGACTATGTGTCAATATTGTTAAATGACCTGAAATTTATGGTGATGTAATAAGAGTAGACTCTGTTGTCATACAACTGATCTCACAGTGATGTCATAATCAGAACTGAGAACATCATATCTAATTCAATAAACTAAGCATCAAAAACATGAAATTATAGTTGTTATACATAGTTTTTTAGAATTTTTATTTTCAAAGGACTGTTCTGAATTGTGACTGCATGCATTTTGACTTTACAAAAAAAGTAATTTCAGGTGTTGCTTCTATCACACACAAGTAAAAAGACTGTAAAAAAAAAAAGAATTTCATTCCCATGTCAAGTATAAAAAGTTATTTTTTGGCATAAATGTAAGGTAGAACCCTAATTCTAATTCTTCATGACGATAATGGCCTCTCTCTCAGAACATAGGCTTTCCCAGATCCTTTCTAATCGGGGGGGTGGGGTGGGGTGGAGGGGTTGCTGTTTAGTTTTCGCTTTTGGCCCGCCGGCGTGGGGAAGAACGTGACCCGCAGGCAGATTTTAGCTGGAATAGTGACACAGCCACAGGAGATGAAGGGTCAGTTTGCCTGCGTAAGCCTGGCACTGGCAGAGCGCGGGGTTCAATTAGAGCTGGGAAATGTGTGGCTCAGAGACAGCCAGTGCCGCGGTCTCGGGTTACACCGTGGGCGTCGTGCAGCTCTGCCACGAGCGATCCGTGGCGAGGACAACTTTACGCAGAGGGGCCAGAGCAGGAAACAGGAAAAAGGAAGATAAAAAACCGGAGAGCTTAAGAAGTCATCGCCAAGACAACGGAAATAGCATCTCACCTGTCTCACTAAACACCGCAGTACACAGTAGGATCTGTCTACTTTAATAAATACCTCTGAGCCTAGTAAAATCACTCTACTTTAGAAAAGCACTTCTGTGTAGAGTAAAATCATTCCACTTTATAAAACATTTCTGTGTGCAGGAAAATCACTGTTCTCTCCAAAGTAGCCTCAATCCATGCTATAAAACGTGTTTGTGCATAGCTCACATATTCAACTTTAGTAAATATGCTCTGTGTACCACACAGCATGCTCACGCTACTTTTATATACACTTATGTGCACTGAAGTCACAGCCATCTTCAAATATTTCCATTCATTGAGGATAGCAGTCTTTTTGAAGACTTCTGTAAGTGTAGATTCCTTTTTATTCCATTTGAACAGGGAAGCACACAGCAAGCACTTAATTAAATGATTTTCATAAATAAAGAAATGTAAGTGTTTTTATAAGCCTCGATCAGCAGTTCAGTTACTCAACGATCAGCATTGGTACGCCAGAGAGACCTGGATACACTTTGAAATGTTGTTTGTTGTGACAGAACCAGTGCTGCTATCTGTAATTATGTCAATAAAAAAAAGAAGAAAAAAAAAACTATTTTCCAGATATGACACTATAAACCACGTTAATAATGAAGCAACCAGATGACTAATTCACAATTTATTAAGATGACTAGCTCTGTAGTTTTTTATGTGGAAAAAAAACTACATGCTGAAATATATCCATTTCAATAAACCTGCAGCCTATTCATGCACCTTCATCTCCATAGAAACACATGGTTGAATGGGGGTGAGTACTGCACACATCATCTGTCCACTCTTATATTCTTCCATATGAGCTGATCACAAAGTAACAAGGATCATAAAACCGATCAAATGTGACCCTTGGTTCCGTCCATTTCAGAAATCTGCTAATATGAGAATGAGTTGACGCTTGACATAAGAGGTAAAGATGGTGCTGATGATTCTCTGTGTGAAAGAAAAATACTTTCATGTTGATCTAGACTTCATCCATAGATAATTATATCATTGTCATTATAAGGATAGGTTACTGTTCCCGCTGTGTGCTCTTGGGATGAGTTCCAAACCTGGGAATGGCCAAAGCCAAAGAACGTTTAGAATGAGCTCCAGACCAGGAAGCTGCTACGATCATCTCCTAACCAGGGCATTGTTGGGAAGAGCTCCAGGCATCAGGCGCTGTTCGAATGGGCTCCAAATCCAGACCCCACTGCTGTCAGCTGTCCAGGCCTAGATCCATCTTCACACTGAGCTCCAAACCCAGTCAAGGTCACGGTCTAAGCTCCAAACCCAAACAGTGTTGTACTCAGCTCCAAACGCTGTGCTGTAAGAATGAGCCTGAGACACAGAAACTGTCGGGTATTGGGCGATGTTGACAAGAGCTCCGAATCAAGATGCTACTTATCCAAACGCAGATCAGCTTCCAAACCAAATAACTGTTGGCAAGAGCTACAAGCCAAGGTGTGGCTGTCATCAAGCCGCAAACCCAGGCTGACATGAGCTTGGGTCTGAAGCCAAAGCCAGCGTGCCCGCTCCCCTGCAGATTACAGGAGCCGGGATCACTCCGGCATTTTATTGGCCAGTTTTACTTCTCAAGAATTGGAAATCACAAATAGACACTGCCTGTTAGTGAACAAATTTAGTTGTTATGCCCAGAGTGAACAGAAGTCTGATGTTTGATTACTGTGGAGTGTGGCAGTGGGTCAAGTGAGCACAAGTTTATCTTTAGGGCTAACAGGGAACAGGACAACTTAAGAGTGTCTAAGGACTACTTTGAGTGTCTGTGAACATTGCTAACCTTGTTGTTTTCACACACAGCTGTGATGGTTTTATAATGATGGCAACCATGGATACTAGCACCTTGAAGAGAAATTAAAATGAGAAATGAAATGTGGAAGAAATTTGGCAGTCAGTTTCATGCTTATTACGACTTTCTGTCAAATTATCCTGTAGAGGCGAAAAAAGTCTTCCCTTAATTCTTTAATCTTAAGTGTTTTTTTTTTTTCATCACACAATTTATCAAAATTCAGAACACACAAGAGGCGGTGTGGGTGAGAGAGACCCAAAAAAAGGGGGGAGCTGAGAGTCAATACCAAATCGACACTGCGAATCTGGTCAATGAAACAAAAGGCGTTGATGCAGATCTATTGAAGGACAAAATTGAATAGAACATTGAATTCCAAGTGCCTTTTTAAATCTAAATGTCTGTTTTTCCCAAATCAGTTTAGAGCTAGTGACTACGCCTACTTGCTGAATTAAGCCCTCAAGTAATTATGCACATACAGATATATTTTGATAGTCACTTATTGGAAATATGGGTAATTGGAGGTAATATCCCACACACAAAAACTGTATGTTGTTGTTTCTATTTAAATGAATATCCAGAAAAGTACATTCTGATTAAAATATGCATCAGCTTGAAGAATCGGTTTGCCTCGGCGTAATGTTTTGTTCAGATTTTGCATTTTTAAAAGTACTTATAAAACAAGGCTTGTTGCAAAGTAGGCCTGTGATTCTTTTTCTTATTTACAAGGGTATCTTGTGGGTGGCTTTCCAACTGAGTTCCCGCAGTCAAACCTGGGGAGATGCTGAGTAAATATTTAATAGCATTTTGTATAAGATGGAAGGTTGTGCAAGGTGTTGGCAGAGGACAGCGTTTTATTGCACTACAGTACATAATGTCCCCCATCTCTGCAGGGCATGTGCTCTATCTAGCATTGTTCTTATTCCTGTTTGGCCAACCTCCCCCCCCCCCCAACCCCCTAGTTTCCTGTCCCCGAGCTAAAGACCGAAGCTCTGCGCATTTCAGCCGAAGTCCACCGAGATCCTACAGCTGCCTTGAGTCAATCACTTCCCCCTCTGCAGGTCCCAGGTTAAACCTCACGTGTTTTTAATAATTCAGTGGTGTTTTGTTTGTTGGTTTTTATTACACCGATGGCCCCTTGCAACACCCAGCCGCCATCAATTGGGCTTTCTTTCATGGCAGCGCGCGCTGCTCGCGCTAGAGAAGCAAGGCAATTATTCTGCTCAGCAACACCTCCAAAAGACTTTCCGCAGAGTACAGTTAACTGCGGCAGATTCTCGTTCCCTCTTTCTCTAAAGGCAGCGAGAAAGTAATGCTGAAGTACTTCATATTGCTTGCTAGTTTGTTTGTTTGTTTTCTTCTTTAAAGCCCCTGCCAGTCGAACAGTGGGATATAGGCTGTAAATCATGGATTTAATTTGAGACGATTGTGCCCCGAACTGTGACGCGTGTGCACGTCTCAGCACAGCGCCGAAGGTTCATCCTTCATCTTCACAATGAAGAACGGGCATCGCTGATACCCACGCTTTTCAGCAACTTTAAATGAACTTTAATATAAACTTTAATATAATGTTCAAAGCTGGAACCCTTGGTTGCAGTTCAGTTTCGTGCATTGACTGGTGGTTTCCCTAAATAAAAGGTTTTTTTTCTTATCCGCAAACATTCAATAAACAACCATATATTTTTCGACGTTTTAATCATCATTCTTCGATTTGTTCAGGGAAAAGAACTTCATGGCTTCCAGCACATAGTTACGTCTCGGATATTCCAGTTACTGGAGTTTTTGACAGGGAAGTATCATCTTGACTTACCCAGCACATAAATTATGCATTATGTTAGACTGAGAGAAAGGAATGACCAGGTTCTCATATCTTGCCCAAAAATGAAAACAATTTATCGATATGATCTTGCGGCGGAGGGGACGCGGGGGATACGTCCCCCCTAGTTTCTTAGGGACCCCGATCTGTCCTCCCCACTTGTATGAGTTTAAAAGTTGAGATCTTTTGCTCACAGTTTGGTCCCCCCACTTCAAAAATCTCTCCTGCACAGCTGAGGCGCTCATCAGGACAAAGATGAAGGTCCCCATATTCTTAAAAACACAAACCTTTCGATCCCTAAGCAAACACAGTATCTGTTTTTCATGACCAAATAATTGTGACCAAATTAAATGACAGCTGTTTTTTTTTTTTTTTCAAAAGATTGTGTTCTCCACAGAAAAAACAATAAGATGTGTATGGCAGCTCTGTTCCTTTTTGTTTCATGTCACTTCATCCATGTGATCAATGATAAGCACTGTAAGGCGGTATTGGCACAGTAGGGTTTTCTGAAGGCCAATCATCATGTCACTTGTGTGGTGAATCATTTTCAAAATATTACTCAAACATGTCAGCCAATTCACCATGAATGTGTAAATTCAACAAGATTCAAGTTAAAGAACTATTTCTGGGATAGGTGGACTGGAGATAGTTTAGTTTTCTGCTGACTTGTTCATATTTGGGTCCCAGAAGTGGAGTATAAGTGCCTCTGTTTGGGAGGTTATCGATGAGCTCATCCACCTACGGCGCAGACATGCCTGATTAATCGCCCCAAAAGCAGGGAGAAAAACGAGACGTCACAGGTCCCCAGGTTTTTAGCGTCCACCTGACTCATTCTGACGTGTTGTGGCTATCCATCACCTCGTATGGTTTGAAAAGGATGCTGCGCATTGATCCCAGTCCTAAAACTGATGTCAGCGAAAGTGTAAGTATTTTTGACATAAAAGTAAATTATCTAACTTGCTCAAAAATATTATCTCCCAATATGCGGTGACGTGCAGTCTTGCAAATATATCATATGCGGTGCAACTATCCTTTTCATAAAGTTGTTGTAGCAAATGGAACTACTTTTTCAAGTATTTGTGTGACCTCCTACGCCCATTTTCCAAGTTTTTGTTCAAGTAAAATGATGATGTAAGTTTGCCTGGAGTGGACCTTCAAATCTTTGCTCAAATACTCCTTCAGAGATATGTGTTAAGCTGTGAATGTACTGTCAAGATATTCAAGATTTTATCTCAACAATTGATATAATTTTTTTTTTACACAGGGTTACATTTATATGTCTGAATGAATAATAAGGTAAGGTAGGAGTAACTGGTTGGAATGAAAATATACATTCACCATTGCAATAAGTCTGAGAAAAAAACATTTATTGAACCTACAAGTGATGGTGCTTTCTGAAGGCCTCTCTCTTTATTGGAGCCTCTGGCAAATGGTTATGTAGTCTGGAATGTTCTTCTTGGATGAGGTGTCCAACATCAACACATCAGAGTGAATATGCACAGCGGAGGGGATACTCATTTCGCTTGTTGCATTGACAGTAATGCACAGTAAGGGGAGGCCTTGACTTCATGTAACCTTTGTGTATGATTGACAGGTCTCGCTTGGGAATAGCCATGGAGCCTTCCCCATATTTGCTGTGGGCCACACACTGGAGCGCAGAGCCATCAGTGTCAAAGCTGAGGCTCAAACTGCGGGTGTCTGCCATGCAAATCAGTGCAAACAACTGCAGGTCCTGGGGGCTGCAAGCTCTGCAGGTATTCGCTTGAGCCACACACTACACACCACCTTATTCCACTAATTACCTCACATCTCTGGACCAAGGAGGGTAATTAATTAACAAACACAGTTGGTGTAGTGGTGGCTGGAGAAATAGCTGCAGGCACCTAGCCCTCAGGACCTGGTGGTGCTAGCCCTGGAATGAAACAAATTGCAACTCAGTTTTTTGGGTTTTGTGCATTTATTAGTGTTGACTGTCCAACATCTTGGAGCTCTGTCCATATTAGTGTGGATTGTTTCAGATTTGGAGCCCTAAGAATTAACTGTAAGTTATTCAATTGATGAAAAATTTGCATTCATATTTGTGCATATGTATTATTGCTTTTTTGAAACTGTGGACATAGATTAATGTAGATTATTCCAGGATTTAAGATCTTATTGTATGGATTGTATGGCGCTCATTATTTCGGTTTCTTGTATAACAAGGTTAACTTTTCATCTGCTGTGGTAGCGCGGAGTTACAGGCATAATTAATCTTTTTTACAGGTGCGCTTGGAAATGCACGTCATATTATTTTATAAAATCTGTCCAACATTTAGGGTTCTCCTCGAAATGAAAATTGTATCTTAAAAAAGTTATACTTCCCCTGAACAGACCAAATTTTTAGTTGCTTTAGTAGAACTGCTTTCCTTTGTTTCTTTGTTTAACTGCTTTTCTTGCTGATGTCTTTGTTGCTGTGAGACATATCAATATTCCCATTTATGACCCTGGGCACATCTAGAGTTTCTAGCTCTCTTAAAGTTCCCAGGCATCTGTAGCCCGCAGTCTTAATCCAGTAGGTCACATGGTTGCCATCTTTAGTAACACCTTATGCAATACCTTAGATGCAGTCGCAATTCTGAAAGCAAGAAGCATTTCGTCAGAAGTATATTTTTGAAAAAAAAAAAAAAAAAAAAAAAACCCTTGCGTCTTGGTGTGCTGACACAGCTCCCGTCTCTAAAATAGTCACGCACAAACGTCCCAAACTAAAATAAGACGCGCAAACTCTTCCTCCCAGCCTGAAAGGACAGTCTGACAAGTGTAAACATCGTATCTCAGCAGCTAGTGCAGCCGGCTCTGCAACTTTAATTACCTTCTGTTCAACAATCCTTTCCAGATCTCCTTTATGCCGCCGCGCCTCATGAATAAACAACTATATCCTACCTATATCCAATATACACCTTGGACAAAAATAGTCACTGTATTTGTTTTATGCTCTGTAGAGTCATAGTGCATCTACACATGTACTGTATACACCCATTTAACAGTGTGCTCTACTGTTATAAGTATTGCAGTTTTGAAGCATATGTGAAGGATTGTATTTAACATGAGCTGTCAGTTATTTTAAAACCAAAATGTTCTCTCTGTATTATGCAAAAATGTGGGTTAAAAAGCAGCATTTGAAATTATATAAAAAAGAAAAATGGTAACAATTTTTTAATGAATAATTTATTACTATACAATTAGTAAATGAAAGTAAATTAATTCAGTTCATTCTCATGAATACAAATAATTTTTTTCCTTGTGCAAAAATCTATACAAAAAGTGTTTAAGAATGCAATATTGATTTTATACTTTAAACAGTCAGCTAAATCATAAGCATATGTTTGTCACATAAACAACATTTAGCAAAAAAATAGATCAACATTTCCCATGCTACAGTATATTCATGCTACAGGGAAATGAACCAGATATTCATTGTTGGTAGATATGTTAAATCTAAGATTCATAAAGACTAAAATTCTGTGCAAGCATTGGTAAACACACTTCCCACAGGCTTTTGGACTGTCGTCTTACTTATGCAGTTCTCCTGGTCTGTAGTCTCTTGAACTTGGCAGTCATGGGGGAGGGGGCATGGATGGCTCTGACCCCTTGTTTTATCGAGGGGGGCAGGAACTGCTGAGCAGGGCACCTCCCAAAATCAGCAGGGCTCCCGCCATCCAGCCCACATACAGAGCGGCCCCTAGCTCCCCCTTCTGGCCGGTGGGCACGAGTGGATTGTAGAAGCCTGTGATGAGGGTGGAGGCAGACCAGCAGACGGGTATCAGGCAGAGAACACCGGCAGCGATGAACACCACGCCGCTGATGATGGCCACCTTGGCCTTGGTCGCCTGGTCCCTCCGGTAGAAGTTGGTGCAGCGCCCGCCGGCCACGCCCACCATGGCCGCAGCAACGGACACGGCAATGGAGATCACCACCAGGGCCCGGGCGGCCTGGAGGTCCTGCGGCAGGGCCAACAGGGAGTCGTAGGCCTTGCACTGCATGTGGCCCGTGCTCTGCAGACGCAGTTCATCCACAAGCCCTCCCAGAACACCTGTGAGGTCACAATGTTGGCCCCAATGAAAGCCGTCACCTTCCACATGGGCAGGGCGCAGATGACTACAACTCCCAGCGCACCCAGCCCCGCCAAGAAGAACCCCAGCGCCTGCCTTCCCTTGTGAACCATTTTGGGTGGCTTCCTCAGGTCCCCCTCAAAATGGCAGCCATCACTGCCATAGTGGAGCAGGGGAATGGAGCAGAGCAGGGCTCGAAGTGCGACGGCATCCAAAAATGGGTTGCCCCTCACACAGAGCCTCTTTGTAATAGTCAATGGCTGAGGGAGGAGTCAGCCCACTTTCCTTTCAGAGCTAAAACCGGTTTTCTGCAGGGTGAAATTCCAGCTGGGTTGGATTCCTTCTCTCCTCTGCTGAGTGAGGGGGCAGAGAGGAATGCAGGTGAGGTTTGGTGAGAGAGGTGAATATACCGAAACCTGGCAAACAAAAACATTTCAACTAGATCATTCAATCTGATTACATGGGATCATTAAAGAAGCTATCCAGAAAGCTTGGTTTGTCCTTTTTTCACCTCAAAAGATTAAGAACTGAAGGATGGCTGTACCATTTCTACCCTTTGAATGTATATCCTTAGACTGTAGTACATCTGTGGTAACTGTTCAAAGGGAATAACCATGTTTTTCAAATGAATCCCTCAAAACAAAGTTGAACACTTGTTTCACTATCAGGGCACTTATACATTGCCTTCATTGTCATATACATTCCTATTGTATTAGAGTTATTGCTATTAAGTGAAAGACAACAAACATTATAGAAGTAAGAGACACTTCTGTCTTTGTACATAAATATGGTATGATATGCAGGGTTCCTTTCCAAGGTTCTGAAAAGGTACCTTACCTCACGGTAGCACAATGATTGTTGATGTTACAGTCAGATAAACCAGGACACCTTACATCAGTTACAATTATTTATTCATAAATACATCGATGTGCAGTTCAATTACACAGGCAGGGCACTCTCAGCGTACTCCTTACAAACCAGTGTGGTGAGATATGGTATCATCTACTCTTATGAAATTCATCTATTCTGGACGACATTAAACAGTAATACCGTGATAGAAAGGCAGCATTATACCTTTATGAATGCTCCCCTTTCTGATTTTTTTAGTTTTTCTCCTCAGAAATACCTCCATTGTTTAAAGAGAATTACATTCTCATTTACACATTTTACAGTAATATCTCTGACGAAAATAAATGGAAATGGAAAATTCCTCATATTTCTTATTGAAATATTGCTTTTACAACATAATAGAATAATAACATCATAATTGTGTAAATCCTTCCATTTACAGACAGCAGAAATCAGAGAGGCTGAACTGAGAAATATGTACCGCAATTGGACCTATTTATGAAGATAATATGAATATGTGCCCATTTAAAAAAAAAAACCTTCAGCATTATATGTTGCGTATAAAAGCAAACACTTAGCATACAATTTTCCTATTTACATGAGAGTTAAAAAAAATCAAATCATCTTATCTAAGAGAGGTCTAAAGCAGAGTTCAGTCCATGTTGAGATGACTTACTTGACCATGTGCCGTTGAAGATGTTTCCATAGTTTAAAGAAACATGCATCATTCAAAGACAATGTTAAAACTATTCAGAGATGTTTAAGTCCGTTGACGCTACACACATTTTAAAAAGGTTTTGAAGTCCTTCAGAGATACTGTGGAGGCGTGTACTGGCTCCTGTTGGTTGGTGCAGCACTGGGAGCCATGTATGTAGGCTTCACAGGAATGTAGGGCCCAGGAGTCACCACAGAGCCTGCGTAAGGGTAGGGGTAGGTGTACGCCGTGGGGGGGTAGTATTTGTACTTATTGTCGCTGGGGGGGCAGGAGGAACAGAGGATGGACCCCCCGATGATCAACAGTAAGGCGGACACCCAGCCGATGTAGATTGCGGCGCCCAGCTCCCTCTTCTGGGTGTCGATGATGATGGCGCTCTGGAAGTCCATGACGGTGACGGCGGCCGACCAGCAGACAGGGATGAGGACGAGGATGGCGCCCACGATGCACAGGACGCCGCTGAATATCACCATCTTGGCCATGGAGGCGTCTTTCTTGAAGCAGCTGGTGCACTTGGCCCCGAGGAAGGAGAGGGCTACGCCCACGAAGGCGAAGACCACCGAGCTGACCACCAGGGCCCGGGCGGCCTGCAGGTCCCGGGAGAGCCGGAGCAGGAACTGGTGGATGTTGCACTGCATCTGGCCCGTACTCTGCATCACGCAGTTCATCCACAGCCCATCCCACACGATCTGGCCCGTCGTGATGTTGGGGCCGATGAAGGTGGTCACCCTCCACATGGGTAACCCGCACGTCAGCGACACCCCCACAAAACCAATGAAGCTGAAGACCTGCCCCGTCGTCTCCTTAGCGATCCTGCCCATCCTCTGGCTCGGGCCTTTTGTTCTCAGCCACCCCTGGGAGAGTAAACAAGTTAGCAAGTTAGCGAGCTGGCGAGCGAGCAGGCGGCAGACGAGCTTCACCTGGATCCTGTCTGCGAAAATGAGAATTAACCGGCTCGGAGGGCGCAGTACTCAGAAGGGAGGGATGAGCTGTGAGAGAGAGGGTTTGCTCCTTCTCAAAAAAAAATCCTGCCCTTCCAGATTCTTTCTGACAACACGTACACGATCATGGAAGTGAAGAAGTTTCCTTGTATCTGTTTATGAGCGCACCCAGGGAACAATGCATTCCCCAGTGTCAATGTCATGAGCAGGGAACGAAAATATCACCCAGGCGCTTTTACATTTTTACTTTCGGCAAGTAAGAAACAACAGTCAGACCTGACTTGTGTTTATTAACTGGCTAGCGAGTTTTTTTTTCACTTATATTCTTTTTGCCAAGTGAACAAAAACTTTTTTCGAACCCTTGACCATATGCCTTATTTGGTCCAAAGTGAAGCCATTATAGCAACTTGAAATGCAATTGACAATGGCCATTATCATCATCAGACCAGAGCAGCCAATAACACCACTTAAATGTCGTACCAAGCTGATGACATTTGCCTCTACGCTAGTGAAGGAATATATGATATAAGGTATAAAGGGCACAAAAGCATTTCATACTGATGATATACTCGCTGATGTAACAATACATTTCGCATTTCTAATCAGTTGTATTGTAAGTGCAATTATATGAAAATGGAAAAAGAGTGAGCCTAAATCATATTGATTAATATATAATGAAAATGAGTTCCATAATTGGAGCTGTAATTGTAAAATTGATTTCAGCGGCTGCGTTGAATGGGAATGGTTTGAAATCTAAGGGTTGAGAGAAACCCTAGGATTTTCAGCCTGCTCTTGTAGACCGAGACCGCACTTTTCCACTCACATTTTCATGTAGCTTTTCATCAGATGCTCTTATCGATCGTGACCCGTACGGGAAGGTGGCAAAGTGAGTTATCATTGCGGACATGCACTGGTACCTCATTTCACCACTGAGGGGCACTAGTGAGACCGAAGGTAGCCATGATGAAGGTTCTTATGCAGAGACCAGAGGCCACAGGCTGGAGAGGTGAAGCAGGGAAGCGCTATAAATGAGCTGATTCTAATCTGTGTAGCTCTCAAAACCAGGAAGACAAGCTTATCATTGAAATACACAGGTTTTTGTGCATGGGTGGAACAGATACATGGCAGTACTTATACCTTCTGTTTTATACCCCTGCCTGCATGTAGGGAAGAATAGTCCCTGATGCAGCTCTATTGGCCAGCGTCAGCATCAGAAACTGACACAAAAGAATGCTCCCCAAGGCAGGTCACAGCAATTTTGAGAGTGCTGTAATGTTTGATGGCATAAGCGGTGAATGCTAGCCAGCAATGGGCTGTGCTAGGCCAGGCCTGAGAGCTCAAGTGCCTGGAGAAGGGTACGTGTTGAGTTACTGGGCCAAATAGAGTGGAACGCTCATAGGAAGAGAGGTTGGCAGCGATGCTTTTCATAAGGGGACAGTTTGTCAAAGAGGATTTCTGTCAGATGGAGATGTCATGGCTGCTGTGTGTTGGGCAGCAATAGGGAGGACCTGCATTAGAGAGGACACTGATACAGACAGCTCATTCTGGCACTGTGGGACAGTTTGGTGAGGCAGTAGGTCCTGGGGACCAACTCAGTTGGATAAATAAATTGATGATTAAATAAGTCAGCCAGTCAGTCAGTCAATCAGACAGTCAGTCAGGCAAACAATCAGTCTTTGTTTTTATACAGCATCACTTATTAAAATAATTAAAGCCCATACAGAATCCACAGTCAGCTTAGTAACTACAGTTTGCGTTCAGGTGGTAGTTTAAGAATGATACCACTCAGATAAGGTATAGATTCTGAATGCGTGGAGCAAGTGCTGAAAAAGAGGCTATGAATACAAATGTTGTGTCTCATTTTAAAGACTGGAAGAGTTCCTTGTTTATACATGGTCTGGGGAAGGTCATTCCAGAGTTTAGAAGCTCTGAAGCTAAAAGCTTAGCCATGCTCAGTCCAATAACAGAGTGGCACAAGTTCAAGCTCAGGTTTTGAGGGAGTTGAGGTGCAATGCAGTTATATTTGTTCTCTCTACCTTTGTCCATTAGTTCTAAAGATTACTCCCAAAACATACTTAGCCTTTTAACAGCCTGCGTAACTCGGCAGTAGACTGCATTTTCACACACAGCGTATTTTGTTGGAAAATATATGGGACTCGGATCAGTCTGATTCACTCTACCACTTAGTGGAGGTACATAAAAACACCATTTGCTGTTTTTACTGACCAGGAAAATTTGCAAAAAAGATGTTTTTTCTGCTGTCTTTTTTGGTGTGTCAATTTAAAGGAAAAGCAAAAGAGAATCACCAACTCTAAGGCAAGCATTTTAGATTTACTGGTTTCATTGATTTGGTTAATTTGAAGACATTTATAACTGCTATTTTCAAAATATTAACCAGCCACCTAATTAACCTTTTGTAGGCTAACATCTATTGAGATAGTAACTGCTTTTTATTATGCTTTAGAAATACACTTGCAGAAGCAGCAGCAACTTTAGTAATGTGGTGATTTTTAAAAAGAAAAAAAAAGTATTTCAGGTTGCAAAAGAATAACAGATGGCAATCAGATTTAGAATCATATGCATATGAATTACCATAAAGTTTCATCTTCACTAAGTCCTCTCATAATTTATCACATCCACACTGTAATAGTTATCCATCAATTTACCTCTCTTTCTCATGTACTGTCTTATCATAATTATATATGTCACACTCTTCTGTGGCAAATAAATAATTTTGGTATTAGATGCAGTTACTGTCATTCTGTGTCATAACAAAGCTTCATTCATCTAATATTTTAACTGGTGATCATGTTTCTCAGTTTGTAGTTTAAATAGAAGGCACAATGGTGGTGACCATCTAGAAATTATATGAATATTCTTACTACATTGCATATTTATGTATGTGTATATTATATTAAAATGACTTTTAATATAATATACACAGAGGAAAGAGATGTAAAAAGGGCAGAAAGGATCACAAAAATCATTCTGAAATTTTACAAGTGGGATATTTATTTTGAAGCTTTTGTATATATATCGCATACTAATTATTGATTATGATCTTATTAATAACCATACAATGTACATCCAAAAACACCAAGACCTTCCCAAAGAAGCATCCAACGAATGTAATGAACAGCATACAGAAGGTGTGACACTCGGTTTTATCCCCTGCTGTCTGTGACAGGCTTATGAGAGACGCCTGAAATTCTCTCAGCTCCCAGCTGTGAAGACCTGCTTTCTGTTTGCACCCACTGATTCGCTGGTGCTCAGGCTGACCAGGCGCCCCGAAAAACTGGTTCAGAAGAAGCTCAGTGGTGCCGCTATGTGAAAGCTCTTTGGACTGGGCAGACAGCATTCATGGATCTCAGTGAATGCCACCTATTGGAGCAGGCTGCTCTTTATTCTGATCAAACTTGGGTTTTTATACAGATAGGTATAAAACATTTCATGTCTGTTGAGATAACTACAGATCCTTGAGAGTGTTAAAAAGACTAATCAACACTGACAGAGGACATATTTGTTCTGGAAATTGGTTAAAGTAAATGTTTTTTTTAGAAGTAGAATTCTGCAGGAATTTTTCGTTGCATTCAAATAATTATTCAATTCAGGTCTCATAGCCATTAACCAGTCCACTGCGCCCTGTCCTACAGCCCAAACACAAACAATATTCAAATACCAAAAAAACAACAGGCTGACCCAGGGAAAAGCTTTTGGGGTCAGAGAAATGAATAAATAATCACAAGCAGAAGACAGCGATCGTTGTTGAGCTGAGGAAACAAGCGCTGTAATCCGTGTAAATACCATGCAGGGTTGTTTATTTAAAACCAAGCCATGTGACTCAATATTGGATGCTCGGCTCAGAACAGATCCAACCTTTTCCGCCGTCGAAAATATGGATGTTGGCTTTAATTTTACAACGGTTCTCAGAAATATTACCATATTTCTTACATATGGTATTTGCATTAAAGGCATGTGCCATATTCTCTCTGAATATGTTTGAAAATAATGCTTCACCTGAATCACAAGTGGGGCCATTAGGCCAATGAGGGGTTTAGAATTTATGCACTTATCTCTCTCCTTCTCTTTTTGTCTGTCAGTGTCTTCCTTCTCTCACCTCTATTTTTATTTTTCCTCTCTATCCTCTTCACCCCCTACCATCCTCTCTCTCTCTCTCTCTCACTCTGCTAGCGCTCCATCATCTTCTTGCACTTCACAAACGCAGCTAAAACGCGGCTCATTCTGCACGCTACTGCCCTATCAATCAGCAGAATGTCTGTCACACAGCTATCGATGGAATGTGTTGAGTTTTGAGAAGTTTCCAGATTGGGTGTATGTGTAGGTGTGTATGTTGTATTTAGAAGTTGTGGAGGGGTTGAGGGGGCACTTAACAGTGCTATAGACTCAGATAAAGGAGATGGGGGGTGGGGGATTGACTGGTTTCAAATAATATTTATTAAAAAATGAATTACATATGGTAGATTCAGACAGTAGAGACAGAGTTGCGGAACAACAAGGGAGACATCGAGTGGAAATTAGTTAAAATTAAATTTCACACAGATTTCAGGAAGTAATATTTCCCACACAGTATGTTGAGAGAATTTAATGACTGGAACAGTTTGTCAAGTCAACAGTCAGAGGCAAAGGTACTTGGTTTGTTCAAACTCAGGCGTTGCACTGTATTAGAAACTCACCAAGCAAGGCTGTCTGTTCTTTTATGAGTAGTAGTTAGTCGAGAAGGTAAAGTGGAAGGCCAGCAACTGGGGGTTGCTGGCTCAAATCCCTGGTCTGACAAGAAATGCCGGTGAGGAATACCAAAAACCTTGGTTTCATCTCCTGCTATTGTACCCATGAGTTGTGGGTAGAATGGAAAATATGTCAACTAAACAAACAACTGTCAATAAATTACCCCTTCAAAACTGATTCCAAATGTCAGTTGCATTTTCAAACGTCTTTGTCACAATTGACCAAAAACTAGCAACGGAAATTCCAAAGGTAAAATTTCCCAGAATGCATTACTTTGTGATGTATTTGGGTCAATATCCAAGATGCCATCTGCTGCAATCGTGTCCTTAGGTGAATCACCTAATCCCTAAACTACTCCAGAGGCACTGCAGCTAACCCTGTCCTTTCAGCCCCCAAATGACCCCCCCACCCCCACCATGTGTATGCATTTGTCCTAGGGTGATGGGGTAGAAAACAAATAACCAAATTCCATTCTCACTCCAAGTTAACGGGCAACACTGTATTTGTCCCTTTCCTCCATCTTAATCTCCCTGGTTGTTTACGTCCTCACCGCAAATCGCCCTGTACCTTTGGCCGGAGAGCAGGTGCATAATATTAGTGGCAATGACCCTGTGAGGCCAGCTAGCTAGCTAGAGGCAGCATAGCTATTTCCATTAAAGCAATGGGGATGGGAAGGGAGAAGGCAAGGGGGATGGTTGTGGTCAAGATTTTTTCCAAGGGGGATGGCATTCCCCGGCATCCCCCTCAGCTCGAGCCCTGTTTGTCAGGGAAAAATGGATTCTTCTTATGGATTACTTTAGGGAATCCTCATTTATTCCTCTTTTTTTCTGCAACACTTATGCCATTCCCTGTGTTTTTCAATGTGTGATTTCAAACTTACAAATGTCTCTTGCCAATGCCTACAGCCACACCTGACCCTGTGTGTGGAACAGAATTTGTTGTGGCTGAATTATGGTACTGCAGGGAGGGCAGGCACCCCTCCAGCCATGTTATCACTGTACTGGAGGCAGCCTACGGAGGCGTGTAGTGAGAGAGGAACACCACGTCTGATGCAAATCCGGCGGGAGCATCGCTTCTGGCAGGAGACGGGCTCCACGCACAGTAAAATGATGCGTGCTTGCAGCTATTTGAATTCAACCGTCGTGCAGCTTGCTCAACAGCTTGCTCTTTTTTACGTCAGATTGTGCATGACGAATGTTTGTGTATGCTGCATTCAGTCTGTTACAATACAGAGATTCATATCTCGTCATATATGTCACAAAATATCTCAAATGAAATGTCAAGTTGCACACACATACACAAAGGACATACATGTGTCATTCCGCAAATTAGTCTCCATTAATCATGTCCACATGTGGAATAGAAAACAATGTGAGCCTTAAGGTTGTATGGCTTTACACAACATTAAACATGAGGCCAGTTGGAATTACAATAATTAATTCAGAATTATGAGTGTTTTTGCCTTGAGCTGCTGGAAAGCTATAAGGTCAGCTTTGTGTCATATACCTATATGTCATATGTCATATACCTGTATGTCATATACCTTTGTGTCATATACCTGTATGTCATATACCTTTGTGTCATATACCTGTATGTCATATACCTTTATGTCATGTCATGTTCCAGTTTTCAAGTGCATTTTGTTTTTAGTTCCTGAGGTTTTTTAGATGGTTCCCTCTCACAAACTGAGATACAAATGTTTTTTTTTTTGGTGCTTTTTAGCAGTTACACTTTTTATCCTGCTCATGTTGTGGGGGGTTTGGGGGGGGATCTGAGTGAACTACACCCCTCCACCCCCACACACACACACACATAAATAAAAAAATTGACCCATTCTGACAAGTTTTACTTTTCCAATACAAAAAGTATAAAAAAGAGAGATTTGTACAAAGACCCTGTATACAAATCAAGATGTGAAAGACAGACACTCTCAGAAGTATTAGCTGTGTGAATGCATGCCCACGTCAGAGCCTGCTGTCTTCAGAGGAACTGCTGCATAACTGAGCTGGATGTAAAGTACTTCAGTTTCTATGGCTACCAAAGTTCTCCAGTCAAGTTTTCACATTGGACCGAGGGGTATTTGGCATTGGCGGTTAAGAGTTTGGAATGGCTCTGTGGGTCAAAGATCACCCTGAAAATAAAAATGTGCACCAATTAAATGTTCTCAGAGCCACACAAAACATGGACAGCAGAACACACTGGTATTCCTGTAATAAATAATAGCATGCATTGTACCGGTGGAGATGTTTAATGCTATATATAGACATAGATCAGATCATCATTTAACCACCAATCATATTCACCTATTTCAGCGTGATACATATGTGACCAGTAGCATCAGGTGAACGTATATCTGATATAATGAATTAATATTAAACCTGCTTTAGGAGTTTCTATATTTGTTAAAGTGGAATATACATTGGATACAGTCATTTAGAACTAAGTGTGCTTCACATGTTGCTATATTGGTTACAGTGCACTATATTTGTAACATTAGGTGCAGGTGAGATGTTTCTTTCTGTAGTACAGTGTGTGTCATAAGAGGCAGCCACAGCTGCCTAGCTACCTTTGATATGCCACTGAAGCACTGGGTCCTTGCAGAGTGGTGTCAAATTTGTCATTTTGTGACTTAATTACAGCACTGTCAGTATATCTTCAGATGCATCAAGCGACATGCAAAGTAAGGATCAGAAATCGTCACATGACCACAGTGAGGGCAGTGTAGGATGCCAGCCCTCACATTAATAAAGTATACTTGTGTTTTTTTCTTTTTTTTTTGCAAAATGTCATGCGTTACCTGTAAGTCGTGTCAGGACAAACCTGTGCGTGAGTAAAGCGTCAAATATCAGAATCGTTCCCAGCAGAACATGCAGCAGTCATGCACACAGCCTCCTTTAACAATGTATTATTTTAAATTTTTAACAATGTATTATTTTAAATCTTCCATTTTAAAAGATGCTGCTTGTTTTTTGAGGAATACAGCAATCTGACAGATATTCTGGCACTCCTTGGTTCATAAGGAAAAAAAATGTGAGCGTACAGGTTTTTTTTTTTTTTTTTTTAGAAAACCTGTATGAGCGTGATGCACTTCTTCATTTGAACCTTAAAAGGGAAAGTCTTGGATGAATTATTGAAGCTGTGGGATTCTGCACATCTGTGGAGTACGTAAAACCGAAGCCATTTCCAGAGATAAGTACAGAGTGGGTGTGGGCGCATAAATCCTCGTCATCCCCAAATTCTTCTTTTTCTTAAAACAGAAGAGCCTGATCTTGAAATGATTCAGGACGTGCGGCTGTTTAGACTTTCTTAAACTATTTTTGTGGGATTGCTGGGGGAAAAAGGTTTCTGCCTGACTGATAGCGGAAAGCAGATGTAACCAGGCGAGATTCTGCCACACGCCTGTGTGAGATTAGTGATTTCAAACATTAGTCAAAAAAAAACTAATAATAATAATGTGGAAGTGTTTCCGATGCCAAGTAAAAAAAACATTGCCTCCTCTAAAATAACTTTCCCATATTTGGCCTGATGCAGGTTTTCAGCTTAGAAAAAAGTCAGCTGAAAAAAAGACTGATAATTCCCATTTGCAGCCAATAAAGCAACAGGCACTTGTCAACTATTGATAGGTATTCCTCTTCAATAGAGATACTATCTGTAATAAAGCCTTCCAGCTCATATTATTGAAGTAGATATCCTTGGTGTGTTCAAAACCAGGCTTGACTGAGAACCAGATAAGCAGGGGGTCCAGCCCTTATCGTCAACTATTGTGATGTGCCCCAACTAGTGTATCTGCTGGAAAATGTATGCGATACTTGGCTTATAGGTTGGCAGGTTCGCTTCCCCGGTGGATAGACAATCTACTTAACCTTGCCTGTAGCCACTGAATGTATAATAAATATAGACTATGTAAATTAATATTGGTTCTGTAGGTTGGTGCAAATAAATAATATGGTAAAATGGACGTTTCTCTGGTGGAGGACGAAGAGTCATATACCTTATATAACAGAATATTTTATTCCTCCCAAAGGCAGAACACAAAAGCCTAATTAATGTTGTTTGTGAGTGCGAGAAACAAACTGCGGACGAAGCTGTTCCGTGGGTAAACAAACAGTCGTGTTTTTTCTGTATCCTTCCGTTAAACTGACAGGCTGGGCAATTATCCTACACACGCGCCAGTCGCCGGCAATACTCCCGCTGCCGTAGACAGGGGGTCGCAGGAGAGCAGGTTTACGCTGTCTTTTGAAAAAATAAGAAAAAATGCTGAAAAAACTGATCAAAGATAACACGTCTTGGACTTCAGGAATTTACTGTACACGAGGACAGTTTTCCTCATCATTGTGATATACATGCTATTTAGTGCTTCCTATTGTGGCTTCGTTGTGCTAGTGCCTAGGAATGATACATGGCAACAAAAATTCTATGTAAAGAAATCATTCACTCGTTAAGGGGCCGCAAATGTTCATTGCAAAACAGCACACACAGCGATGTAAAATAATGAGGCAGCAGAAGCAGAAATAACATGTACAAGGGACAGCACAACTGTACACCTGTATGGAACACTGGATTTAAAAAACGATTCTAAGACCGCACATCGTATTTATTCAGCATTATTTAACAAAAATTAATTAAACAAACTCAGCAAGAAGTATTCGTTCAAGTTTAACCACCTCTTGGACTACTCGTTAGCTTACTCTTGTTGCGGCGTGTGGATAGGTCCCAAGGTCTGGTACTGAATCTAGACTGTGCCATGGGGTCCAGGCCCGCAGCCCCAGAGAAGCTTGGGAAGGGAGCGATTGAAGCGTCCTACGGCATAGCATCTTGACTTTTTAACTCGATAAAATTAAAGATGGAATCAAAGAAAATGTAGTCACTGACTGTACTTAGTTCCTACATAGGCGTATACTTCGCCAAACCGATATGTTGAATAAAGTCTAATAAACCTTTTTTTCTCTCCTTTTGGTCGGGTTTTGACATATATGGCGTCGTCAATAACTGCTACTTTTTTGTACAACGGTGTAGACGAACAACATATTTTTGACAGTATAATCGGCTTCCACTTGTATGATGTTGGTAAGTGAGGTTAAGTGATGGAAGCTGTAAAATACTCCACTGCCAGTAACTATAATTACATAAGGGGTGAGGGCAACACATTCATTAAACACAAACATCCGTATTCAACCACTGGTGGTAATTTTTCAGTCTATGAAAGGCACTTAATGGTGACGGAATTTCTGTGGTCTCCGTGAGAAGAAGAGGGGAACACCGCACCTACATTTAGTTGTTCAGAGGACAATTTTAATTCAAAGTGGTTTACAGGAAGTGCATGAGTTCCTCAGCGTGCGCGAAAAAATGAAATCTGAAAATTGCAAAAAAAAAAAAAAAAATGCAGGCAGTGTTGTAATAAATAAACAATAATAGTTATAGTAAGTTCATATTTGTATACTTAGGAGAGTATTGGAAGAGGGGTGGGATAGATCAGGAGGACGCACCATGGTAAGGTCTGGTAAGGAATGTTTGCATTCTGAGGTGGAATATAGGAAGCGGTTCAGCCATGCTAACAGAGGTGGGCAGGTAATTCCACCACTGAGGACTCAGAGCGGAGAGTAGGCTTCGTCATGCTTCATGACCACCAGCTACCTGCAGCGACGGGACCACAAGGCTGTCACAGCTGATGGAGCAGAGCTGTCTTGCTGGGGTGTAGCATGAGATCACAGCCGGGATGTAAGGTGGAAGGACCCCCTTAGCAGCCATGGAGGGCCAGCACTGGCGTCCTACCCAATAGCCAGCTTTTGGTCTGTATAGCCTTTGATAGGCCTACTCATAGACCTAGTCAATACAATGCAGAAACTCAAGCTTGCACCTTGAATTAATTAAAACAAACCATGAACAATATCCTGAAGCATAAGTAGCGATCTTTCGCCAGAATACTGGAGCTTAATGATTAACTATATCCTGTGGGGCGGTTTTGTTCTCGGAATGCATTACGTGCAGTGCCGGAATTCTTACGATTATACACACGGGTTCCACCTACAGCCTTTTGTTCACACGACTGTTTCCTCATTATCCCCTCGTTCCCCACTGCCCCACTTTTTTTTATTCAACAACATTACTTTCGCCGCACGATTTAGCGCCAGGCTAGCCGTAAACATGCTACAGTGCTGTTACAATAAGCATAATTTTGTTTGGCATTTGGGACCTGAACAATATTAAACCGCCTTTTCTCAGTGGGGAACAGAACTCCCCATCTTGGATCTGAACATATTTCTCTGGTAAGGTGACAGTTGGTGCTTTTTTCTGAGGAGTGCTTTCGAAACATTACTCAAAAACTCTATTTCCCTCACTGGGTTTTACTCCTTTTGAACAGTGTTATTTGTTTTCTGCCATATGTCGTTCTCTGCGTATCGTGCAGCTGAGTTGTAAACAAGTGAACTGCCATTTCGGAGCTGCTTATTTGGGAGCTCTACGCATGTTGACCAAAACCCCATCTTCTGCCCCAAGGGGCTGCTCAACATAAATAATGGTAGAACAGATTCTGTGGCAATCACAAAGTCCATATGAAAACTGTTCGGCAATACTGGTATTTCAAACGAAGTATGTACAGTTTATATCACTCATTTCCTGATTTGTGTTGGTGTTATTTGAGTCCTATCTAATGCCACTGAAATAAGCGCCACCCAGTGGTCGATGCACAAATTACTGAAAAATCATCGTCAGAATTCTGAAGCCACCTGTGTAGACTGATGACCATGTGCTGCGTTGCCTTTTTGTATACTAATTATTATGATAATATGATATGATGATGATGACAATGATGGTGCTGGTGATTATTATTATTGTTGTTGTTGTTGTTGTTATGGAACCCTACTACTACTAACAATGACAATCATCGTAAATGTTCATAAGGTTTGGCCATAATTCTCGCATGATGGTTTTGCATGTTTATCGCACTGCTTCTTGGAACTCTCCTGCCTCCAGCCACAGACACAGCAATTAGTCAGCCTATAATTTCATGTGCCGTCAATACCATTTACACTGCGCCCTCTGAGACGATGCCATATTTACTGTCTTCCACACAGTCATACTGTTCCCATCGGTGCTGTGCGGGTCCATTATCTGATGGTGAGTGATGACATCATTAGCCAAAGAATGAGAGTTACAGTATATGGCTCTGTAGGGGTAAGTAATGGAATAATTAATGACTTTAGTTGATCTTTTCATTCCCGATCAGCCCTAGATGTTATGGGCAGCGCTTTGCTGAAACGGCGGAAATGATTAAGGCTCAGAAACGCGAGGGGCCGATGTGGTCAACCGCAGGTGTATGCTGAAATGCCTGCGGGAAAGCGAGCAGCGTGTCTGACCGGTTTGAAGCAGTTTACCGTTGTGAAAAGTGTGGCGGCGTGGGCGATTTGCAGCCAGCAATGAGGAGATATTTTGTAGTATTGTGTCTCAACTTCCTTTTCTACTTTGAGTCACATGTGTGGCATGACAAAAAAAAAGAAGTTGGATTTTTTTGTGTAGCTTAAAGAATGACAAACTTCAGTCGAAATAAAGAGGACAGGTGATAGGTGACGAAAAACTAGCCTTTGATGAATTTCTTTCTGGTTTATTGACGGTCCACAGAGGAATTGTACCAAAAATTGGGTTTGACGTGAAAGGAGCTGCAGTGACTCTTTGTGTCACAACAATGGTGATGTAGTAATGCTGTTGTCCCCAAGGCTTCGGGAGAATTTGGGGCCTGGGGCAAGAGCTACAATGCCAGATATTTTTGGATATGTTATTTAAAATGTGATCTCCAGCTGCAAGTGTAGTGTACCAACATAACTGTGTTCCTTTGTCTTCATATAATTTCTGATCAATCGATTAGGCAATCAGTCAACCAATCAATCAGTATAGCCGGTTCAGGATACTATAATTTCTGCTTAACTTTGGTTTGCAATCACCTGCAAGCGTCTTCACTTACACAGTTTGGCGAATTCAGCAGTAATGGGAATTCACATAACACTCCTATTTAATTGCAAGTAAAGATTAAAGACAAATGTTGATTGAATCCTGGGCTATGTTTTTTGCTATAACTCATTATTAACAGTTTAAGTCACACAAAATTGTGAGGAAAGAAGGTTTTGCATGGAGATTTAAAAGAAAACAATGAACATCCTGAGAGCCAAAACAGGTAAAACCTGCAAAAGGTTAACCAAAAGTTTTAAAGCACTCCTGTAGAACAGTATGGCAGATTAAATTCACAGGACAATCACAGTTGCATGCTGGTAAAACTAATTGGCCCTGTATTAAAAGTTTCAGTGCATGAATTCAGCACAGGCCCTGTAAAGAAGTTGATTAGTGTGGCGCAGTAGCCGCGGCACAGGAGAGATTTTTTAAGTGGGGGGAGGGAACCAAACTGTGAGTAAAAGGTCTCAACTTTAAAACTTATGCAATATGTTTTTGTCCTCAAAGGTGGGGGGGAGATGGATCTGGGTCCCTATGAAACAGGGGGGGGGGGGGCGCGTATCCCCCCCGCCATCTGTGCCCCTGCGCAGTAGGCTTTGGGTGGCAGGCTCCTATCCAGCCACAGTCTGGGGAGTGCTTTTGGGCCTACGTGTTCAGCAGTGGTCCTGGCTCTGTATGCAGCCGTTCTCTGCACACCAGTAACTACCGCCTCATGAAATTTCTTAGGGGCTTATCGGCCATAGGTGCATTAACATACACAATGAGCGAGAGAATGAAAGATTATATCCCACTGTTATAATTACAGTGACTGTCATGATAATTGGTTAATTATATGGCTGTTTTTCGTGTTGCTATTACACTTTGCCAGTATTTAAATTCGGTATTTTATGTGGTGATGGTAGGTACATTAACATTAGTGTACAATGACAGAGGGAGAGAAGAAAAGAAACAGGAAGAGGGGGGCCGGGGGCATTGCGAAAACTAGGACCTGTTACTCAAACGCCTCTGCTAGGGGAGTTGAGCTTGACAGCGCTGGGATAGCATCTGGTGGGCTTGCGTTCTAATGATCGCTTCTTTTCTCCCCGTGCTGTGTACATACGGGTTATTGACCTCATCGTTTAATTTCTGTTTGCGACTTGCGCTGGTGGTGGGGCGTTATACAAACTAATAAAACAAGCTTTACTTTTAAGGCTCATGTAGGCTGAAGTTCCCGGTGGAGGCGGTCATGCCTAGCGCTCTGGAGCATTAATGAACGCACAAAAGTTCAGTTTTCACCGACATTTCCTAGTCACGGGGAGTTAAGCCAGGCATGACGTTCCAAACGCTGTCTGTCATTGAGCTGGGTTGTGTTAACTGCAATAATACACAGATACATACACATATATGTTCATACATGCAAACATATACAAAACCAACAAAATTTAGTAGATCCAGAAAGATAACTTTGGGAAAAAAGTTTTTCATTTGCGTTTTATGGCGTGTTTGATCGACTGCATTTGGCAATCGTGAGACATTAACATTGCACAACAGATGATGTACGCTTTCTGTATATTTATCAGAGGAAAAATCACGTTTTTCTAATGATGCTGTATTTTCAGTAGCTCTTTACGATTCACGGAGCAGCCCTCCTGGGCCAGGCTGTCTTGCGTAAATTGGCAGGAGCCGCTATCTCCTATTATTTATGATGAAAGAGTTTGTTAGCTGTGGTAAGGCGCACAAATCTGATCTTGAATGGTAGTAGCTGACAGGATGGCTAACTCAAACAAACTGCTAACGTAATTAACATCAGGGGTAGTCGTACCGTTGTCTCGCGGCACAATTAAAAGCTGAGATGGCTCCCTGTTGCAGGTTTTGCGTTCGTAAGGGGAGGAACGGCTTGAGTGCTTCTGTAGGTTAGATGACGGCTGCACGCTGTTGCTGTAGGCATCGGGTGAGGGACATGACTGAATTGATAACTGAGAACATTAAATAAACATGTCTTTTGCACTGCATGGTATTTGCACACTTACACAGAATGCAAAATAATTGGGCCAGCAATTATAAAAAATGCAGAAAATGTTGTTGAACATACAACATATCTAAACGAAGGCGTTTATATTTTATGCAAACATACCATCATGCGTGTGTGCAAACTGATTATGCAGATTATCAAATTAATTTGCTAATGAAAAATAAAGCATCACTAATACAGGAATGGTTTTACCAGTTTAATTCCAGACTTGTGTGGAAGAATATGCTATGAACTGTTGCATTGGAAAATCAAAATGTGTGATGATGCGGTTTGCTTACTGTACTCATACTTTACTGTTACTACTTTATTTCATTCTGTTTTCACCGATTTACATTCTCATTTTATCATTTCCTATTTTCTTCCTCTGTTTGAATTGGACAGGTAGAACTGGAAGGAGCAATTGTCCAGTGGCATACACCATTGTCCTTGTCTTCTTTTTGTGTCATTACTATGCTGGTGAAGTATGCAGCTTCAGTTCAAACGCATCTGACAACAGGGGGTGCTATTGAGCAGTATTGTGCAGGTATGCATACGCCCTGCTAGTGATGGGTGAAAGAAGCAGCAGAATGCCACAAACCTGGATGGGACTACAAGTGGCTGTCAATCTATGACTGGTTTGGACCAAACAAAAGGTTAGTCTCTTCACCATAAAACATGATGACTTCTGATCAGTGAGTCAATAGTAGCATACGGTAGGCCCTTCTAATTATTATTATTTTTTTGTTATTTTTTTTTTTACCATGGACAGCAAGACTTTTTTTATTGGTTCGGAGTACGCCACTATCAACAGCTCCTTGTAGCTTCATTCACACTCTCAGAGAAACATGTGCTTTTTAGCACCTTTAAAGGTTTTTCATTTGTCCTGCTGGGGGAATCCTTAAAGATTCATCTTAGAAACAGATATCTTTAAGGAGTTTTTTATGTAACCCTCAGAATCAGGTTCTACAGAGAGCCTGTGAGTGAAACCCTCATTATGCCTTTATTATTTCTGTCTATTTTTTTGACACAGAAATTATTTTTTAAGTATTAGTTTTGGAATTAGTAGTTTAGAATTTGTAGTGCAAAACACATGTCATAGAAATTTAAGGAAGTTGTGATTAATTCACTGCATGAACAGGCAGCACTAATGGATGCAGGATGTTCTACTGTATTTGACTAACAGGAAGAGAGCCCAGCTGTCTCTCAGTAGCACCCATAACCAGTGCCCAAGCTGAATATAGCTCTTGGGTACAGCTTCCTTAGGTCATGTCATGTCATTAAAGTGCTGTTTTTGATAAAGAAAAAACTCATAAATACTGGCAATAACAACATGAGTATGCTGTTTTTGGTACTTGAGGACTTAACATAACGTGAGTCACAAAATGAATTGTGTAAATGTGCTTGAACCTGCTTTGCTTCAATCTGGACAGCTGGTGATGACGCTGATACTTATATCTTTGAAAAGCAAGTCAGTTACATTTTATTTCACCTGTAGACCTGCGAGGTTGGTGTGCTGGACAAAAACATAAACTGCAGTGGATATCAAAATCTAGGGGAGAAAGTCATGTGTGTTTGCACATGCTCTGTGTGGAAAAAAAGGTCCCTCAGGGGATTAATCTGTCTGCCCAGTATGTACCTTTAAAGGTTCTTCTTAGATACTGATGTCTGTAAAGGGTTCTGTGTTGAGCCTTATTCTGAAGTTTCAGCATCTAAACAGAACCCTTAAGGCTTTCCTCAGGGGAACAAATGAAGAATTCTTACGGGTGTTAGACAGAACCTTTTTTTTTCGGAGAGTCTAGGCATATTGTGTGTTAGAGAAGAAGAACTCTTTCATTACTGTTCGTCCTGGCAAACCTTTGGTTTTCAAAGCAAGTTGTAAGACATCTGCCTTATATGGTCTCTCTCATACTCACACAGACCCAACAGTAATACAGAAACAACAGAGTTTTTTTCCCATTTTTACAGCATCCAGAATATCTCCAGTATAAACTTTTATTGCACCGCTAAACAATGCTATCTGTGCTGTCATTGGTTTATTGCATCACAATAAACTTTTACTCGTGTACTCTTATGACTCTGAAGGCAGAGCACCACCGATGAACCAAGCTCACATTTGCATTAATTAAAACTGTTGACAGGGAATACTGCTCTGTCTTTTTTTTAACAATGTGTGAATCCTAATCTGTTCCCACATCAAAAATAATTACTTCCTGTATACAACTCCAGTTGCACTTGAAGGCCAATTATTGTTTTTCTCTAACAGGGGTGACATGGTAGCAGCTATTCATACTGAACAAAGAGCCAAACAGCATTTTAGTCAAAGATTATTTTTTAACAAGATAGTTCACTTGTTACCAAAAGCAGTAATGCTGCTAATGTTAGTTTAGCAATGGCTCATTGGATATTAAGTGCCAGAATCACAAGGACTTGAGCGTGCATTGATGGAAGACAGGGAAGTTTGGGATGTTTAGGAGTATCTGGCCACTTTAGAGAAAGCAAAATGCTACTTACAGAATAGATACAAATACAGCATTGCAATTAGCATGAACAGTCCTCCATGTCGTAACATAAAGAGTCACTGTCGTGACTCCTTGATGGTTAGCTCAAAAAAGCTCTTCTCCTGTGGCATTGAAATGCCAGCCTATGTGACAGGGCTTTAACGGAGCGAGAACCATCATGTTATATAGACTGTTTGTGTTGGTGAATAATTCTGCTGTAGCTCCCGGCTCCGTTTTTCAAACAGACTTCTGTATAGCCCAGTTCAGAAGCTTGCAAATTCATTCCTTCAGGAGTTGCCCACGTCTGCAGTTTTTTGCTTTCACCTCCCTCCTTCGGTCAGATAATTACCCATAGGCTCCAATGACAATGCCATTTCACTTGTAGGATGGCGCACGATAAAATGTTTCATTTAGATGTGCACGAGCAGTCTTCAACCGTGTCACGCGAACTGGTTGATTTAATGAAGCCAAAATGTCAAATAACCTTAAATGGATGGGCAAATAAATAATTAAAAGCAAAAGATGGCGCATGATCTAGAAATAGATCCAACACTATTTGCCCACCTAGTTCATAGGCCCTGGCTATTGGAGAGAAATGGGGTGGCCTTCAGCAACCAGCTCAGACCCGAAAAACCCAGTGAGGCGAGTTTGCAGTGCAATCAATTCCTGTATTAATTGATCAATTAGGTGGGTACCGATGGAAACAGGAAGACAGTATGGCAATCCAGGATCAAGGGGTTGGCCACCCCTGCTACGGTAGCAGGTTGGAGTATCGGCTGTGCCATTAACTGGCTGGGGCTAGAAGCCTTCAGCAGTGGGATTTAATTGGCCTCTTCCGGGCAGGGGTTTGTGGGAGGTAATTGGCCTTGTCTCTGGCCAGGGGAGCGGCAGTGTTTAGGTTGACCGGGGGGTCCTCAGGTTACCGCTGCATTAGATTCCAGGCTACTGCAGCCTTCCACTTGTCGTCGGTGAGAGACACTCCACTTTCACGGATGGGTGCTCGCTGTACTGCGCTACTGTGTAGCTTGTAGTGTGGAAAATAGCCACTGGGTTATGGGTGAGAGCACTGGAAGAGTGCATACTTGGGCCACACAGCTACTTGCAACAAAATGGCAGCACAGCGGCTACTGAAGAAGAACAGTTAGCAGTTAGCACCGTAACGATTACCATTGAAGCACCACCCAGGGACAGATGTTTCAGTCAGCGGGATATTTCAGTCAGTTTCTTCATGGAACAGTAACTCCTCTGGTTAAACAAGTGCTAAGGACTCACATATTTTGGAGGGAGCTGGCTCAATACTGGTGTGTTGCATTTTGTGAGGCGGCCATTGGTAATTAGCATTCTTTCTGTAGCATTCAAACTACTGTGGAGAGTGTTTTAAGGATGAGTCAGTTTGACGGCATATGTGCAGGTGAATTTATGTCACTGTTCATTTGCCGTATCCTTCACATTATCCTTTGGACACTAACTCTGGAGGCGGCGTGAAATGTCTTGTCCCGAATCTGAATCCTTCTGCTTACGCTCCAAAAAAACCCTCCCTTTTCCTGAGAAGACTCTTACATGTAATGTGACAAGTGAGATAATTTAGCCAATTTTTACCAGAGTAAATGACCCCTTTAAGAGTCAGGCTGAGCTAGTTGTGCACTTCTCATCTGGGCTGACATGTGGGGAAGAAGCAGCGCTTATTTTGGAGTGCATGAGTGGCTGTCCGTCTGAGGAACACATAAGAGCACGTAATGGCAGGAACAAGCCACTCAGTCCGACTGCCCTTTTCCTTTGCCTGCAGTGGAGAGCAGAGGGCTCAAACTCAGCGCCACGGAGGGCAGTGCGTTCGCTGGCTTTGGGTCCAGCCAATTACTGCTGCCTTAACTGCCACGTTTACTCAGCCATACACCTGTAACTCTGTTAAAACGCTGCACATGAGCAACATTCTGATGAGAAATATATGTCATTATCATGTTATTAATAGCCATTATGTGCAAACCAACAGTAAATAATATAACTAATTTCCTAATCAAGAGCAGAGTCTGGAGTCAAAACCTGCATACACATAGTCCTGTATGAGTCATACGCTGCTGGTTTTTTGAGTGCCCAGCAGTTTGACAATTTAACAGTCAAACACTCCAAAGGCTACTGCCTCTATTATGTGTCCCGAGAAGCTGTTTCAGGTGTTGACAACTTGCTGTGTAATGAAAAACTTTCAGATATCACTTCTGAATTTACCTTTAAATTAATGTCCATCTTTGCCCACTTTGTTCTGCTGACAGAACTCAAGTCATTAATTATTTATTATTTTTGTATAAGCAAAAACCCTCCAGGCCAAAACCTCACATCCTTTTGAAAGACGTGGGCATATAATATGTTTAGAGATTAAATAAATCATGTTACTACCGTCATGATTACAGCAAAGAATAAACAGTAGCGATTGAGACTCACAGAGTAAGTCAGATTTCTGTTTCCTAGGCTCCATTTATTACACATCAAAAGAAATTAATATTTGAATAGCAAATCCCCAGATTACTGAAATGTCCATTTATTGCACAATGGGGAGATCCTGTATCAATGATTCATATTTCAGGACGTTCTTCTCCATTAGATGATACATGTCACTTAAATGCCCTGCGTCCAAGTTGGCTGCAATTAAATTAGGTTTTTTTTCCCTCAGTAATGATATATTGCTGCGAGTGAATATTATGTTAGTGCCATCCCTTCACAATTATGACTCATTTTTTGTTTTCCTTCTGACTTGTCTATTAAAAATGATATATTGATATCAATGAAAAGGTTGGGTTTCTGAAATTGTTCTTCTTGTCATCCATTTGAAATCAGTTTTATTCAGCCTGGTTTTCTTTCACTTTCTCCGTCAGGATAATTGGAGAAGTGACCCAGGTTTCATCAAATGAAGGAACTGCTGCAAACATCCATACAGTTGAAGACATCAATGCTCTAAACTTACATGCACTCATGTGATCATATTTGGTTTAATTTGATTGGTTTGACAATTCATTTTTGAAAGCTTTGAAATGTTTATATTTGTGTGCATAATCATACGTATGTATATGTTATAACTCCTGTCATCCATAAGGATGTAGAAGGCAAAAGACACATTTTCTCACTGTGAAACTATTGTACAACTGTAGAAAACCTGACTATTTTATTGTGTAGTACTAGTGGCATTTATTATTCTAGTTGTATGTATTTCCCAGAAGTGCTTGCTTTAATTCAGGGATGGCCAGTCTTATTTGAAGAGTAGGTGTGGCGGCAGGTTCATACAGGGCAGGACTCCGCTAACTGAATTAACTGATCTCAGTCTTCACCTTATTGATTAGTCATACTAGGTGTGCTCCTGCTTGGTCGTAATGGAAATAGGCAGCCACAGCAGACCAAACTGGCTGCCTTTGCTTTGAATAAGGACCATTGGGTCCTTTTCTAAGTACCTTCATTCTGGTTTCTCACCGTAGAGAATCTGCAGGTAATTTTTGTATCCTGTCCAAAGAGGATATCATGTGAAAAAGGATCATGGTGTGAAGGAAGTGACAAAGGTCAACTTAGAGCATGTGCACACACCAGCATATAAGGATACAAACATTCCATACAAACACATGCGGAAGCCTGTTATTTTGAATGCACTCAGTGTCATAATAATATTTCCTGTTTGGTAGATTGTGATTGACAGGTGATGAAAGAGCGACCTTGAAGAAGATAATGGCATCCCACAGCTCTGGATATTATGAGACATCAAACACTATTCCCCAGTACCATTCATCTCTCTCTCTCAATCTTTCTCTCTCTTACAAACACACACACACACATAAAGTTATGACATTGTTTCAGTTTCCATGGAAACCAAGTATTGTTTAAGGAGTGAAAGATAAAACGTATACATATATATCCAAGGACAGATTGCAGTGTCAAGAGGTTCCATCTGAATATTCCTTTTAAAGAATGCTGTTGATTAGAGATTAATAGAGTTATTATGTACGAAGCCATTTCAAAATGCCTCTCCGTTATTGAAATAGCTGTGGTATAGCCACAGTGCTCTAACGTGATCAATAACTAGCTGAACTTTCAGCCTTGAGGACACAAAGCCAACATTTCTGCGCGGGGCGCTGGTTCTGCTATCCTCACAGGTGATTCAGTGAGTGGATCTGTTGCTATAGATGTAAGAATATGCCCCAAAATGATATCCCAAAGCAGTATCCATAAACAACACCAAATATTACAGCCCAGTGTATTACAACAGCGCAAAGAACTGAAGATGACCCCAATCACATTCTGAAAGAACTGGTCACAGATATTTGATACTAAAGGTTCAAAAAAGCATCTTACTTGTTTTGTGTCCATGACAATAAAACTTAATCTGATGTACATTTTTAATGTACATTCAATGTTCAGTGTTTTTCTCCACCATAATTAAACTGTTAGAAGGCCCTTGTGGCAATCTTTTCCTATGGAGTCACAAGGAGGTGGCCACACACACAGCTGCTCCTGTTCACATGACAGCTAGCCTTTGCTATTTGCCATGCTGCAGATGCAGCATCAATAGCACACTATTTATACTGTCAGAGGTACACAAAGTTATGTTGTAAAAATGTGAGAATTTCTAGGAGGTGGTCTTAAAACATGAGAGCCCTAAACTGAATTATTTTATATTATTCACTAAATTATACTATTTTGATTATTTCGCATGAGTAAAAACCTGCCAATTAAATGAGAGTTTCTTTCCTTAACGGCTTGACTGCATCCAATAAGATACTGTCGCTTTTATGTACAGTGCCTCTAATTAAATAATTATCAGAAGGTTTTGCATTTAATTAAACCTTTGATTTTCAAGAAGACTCCAGAATTCAGCTATAACTATAAGTTAGTCTCTATTTTTGCTGTAATTAAACATTTCATTCGAAGCACTGCTTGCTAAGCTCATGCCACCACATGATATTAATATTCATATAAAAGATTACATTATATTTAATAATGTAAAGCATGAATAATCACCTGTTCTGACGCGTTTAGATTTTCTGATGAACAGACCAGTAGTGAACGTGATTTAACGGACTGAATTACGCACTGAATTAACCTTACTGGTTTGTACAGAGACAGAGCTGTTCATTTAACTACTGAATAGTGGAGCAACAAGAAGAGAATGAAACAATCATTCATGAAGCAGGGATATGCAGAAGCATTGAAAAACTCTTTGCTGGGAATAGGAAAAAGATGACTTATCATATCTAATCAAGTATGAGTCAACATTTGTACTTTAATTGTACAACATCAACGGGCAAATAACTGTGATAGGCTACTGAACTCTGGAGTAAGTGCAACTCTTAAATTGTGAGTGTGCGCATCATTTACATGTGTGCAATGATTGTGATAACCGATTACCAGGGGAAAAAAAGATTTTGAAAAAGAGGGAAAAAATCTGCAATGTTGGCAGCTTATCGAGGTGATTGTTTGAAGAGAGATGGACACATGGCAAACAGTTTTACCTGTACAGGTATTGTCCCCTGTGCCACCAATGTCATTCATCATGTCTGTTTTTTTTACTGCAACAGATTTGGATCAGAGTAATTGAACACATGCATGTTCTCCCTTGTTAATTCATGTTTAGCTGTTGTGATTACAGACTAGTTGTTCACAGTTAATGGAGTCTGATTGCCATGTGGGTGGAGAGGTCAATCCATGCCACTCTATTACGAAAAAAGCAATGCTACATTCATCCCTTTGGACCAGTCAAACGGATGCGACCTTGATGAGATATTTATTAAAATACTCTGGTAAATCTGTAGGTTGGAATTCTTGTAAATTGGAATTTGAAACATGATCTTTGAAACAGAAATCTGCATCTCTGCCCACAATTCAAGTCAAGTGTGACCGTAGCATTACTGCGGAAATACTGAGTTTATTTTCTATACACTTACCATTGAATACACCTTTTGTGCTCAGCAGTAATCGAGAGTCTTAGTATATCCAGCACTCTACAACTACAAAATATTACAGGTCTGTCCCACGTGCCTCATCGTCCCCTATGTCTGTTACAGAATTACTGTAAGCTTTCGCATGTTGTTTCAGGAGGCAGGCACAACATGCAAAAGCCACTCGGTTCTGCTCCTGACTGATTTGGAGTGAGCCCAAGGACTATACTTCTGCATTTCAGTCACAGCAAGGGTCACCTTAAACGTCAACTTAGTGGCACTCACGGGAACTCCAGACCAAATTCTGAGAAGGTCTGCCACCGCACCACATGCAAAATTCAGTGTGCTGGCTATTACCGAGGAAAGCACAAGACATGACAGCTGAAACAAAGCTCGTCACTTACAACAGTTTTCTCAAACTCAGTGTCACAGTGGGCCACATGTTCACAAATTTTTACTATAGCTTCTGCTCTTAATTAGGTCATTAGTTTCCACTACTTTATAAATTAGTCCCACTGGTCTACACATAATTCATGTCAAGTGAAATTAGTTATTTGTGTCATCTAAATAACTGTTAGTCATATTCTTTGCTCTCACGCAGAGATACATGCATTTGGCCAAGTGAGCGATTGAACCGATTAAGATGGTAGTAATTGGTGGGAATGAAAGCCGGCATACACGTTTGAGGCCTCTGGTTCAGAATGTTGACATACATCAATATTTTCAGGTTCTTATGCTGGTATTTCACACTCGTGTGTCATTATTTAAAGACCAGGTGGCAGGGGCGTAGGAGAGAGATGGATATTGGGGGGACATGACTCAATTAGGAATTTATTCGTATGCCCCTGCCAGGTGGTATGGGGTGATGAGAAAGCTTGAGGTATACCATAGGTTATGTTGCAGGTCCATTATGTTGCAATTCTGCAAATCTCTTGGTGATATATAAATAGAAGAACAGGTGGTGATCCATTTCAATGAGGTGGAGTGCTTCCTTAAAAAATGGGAACAGTAGCTTAGCTGTCATTAATGACCAACAAAGCCCGAATGCAATATTATGCTGAAAAGTTTTACCAGAGTCAACACAGATCCACACAGGGTTTGGTTTACCTTTTGTTCATCACTTGGGGAGCCAATTAATAGCAGTAAGGAAAAACGGCACATTTTAATGCTATCAGGTGAGCTCAAGTACTAGCCAGCTTAACTAGCCAGTTAGGATTATTAGTAGAGGCATTCATCATCGTAATAGTAGTAGTGTTATTGTTTTGTTGTTGTTATTGTCATCACAATAAAAACCAGGCTGAACATTCATGAGGTTTTGTTCTAATTTTTTTGAGTGATGGAAATGGTTTATGCGATATTTTGCCCGCAGGCCTAATCTGTGAGCTTTGAGAGAGCATTGAGTGTCAATGACTTGAACACAGACATTTCATTTCCTGCCTTCTGACAACTTCCTTTAACTTGCCATTTAGTCACAAAAGTGCTATCACTTTGAAACTATATATAGACCTAGTTTCCTGTGATAGCAATTCCCTTGAAAAAGTTTCAAAGCATAATCGTGACTAATGCATGATCAAAAGAGTCAGGAGTACCTTATTCACTTGGAATTTTAATAGAATCAACATAAAATTAGTAAATAAGCTGAAATATCCAGGTGGCAGGGATAAAAGTAGGTACCTCTCCTCATACTGTCACATGACTCTTGCACTGCACACTGGATTCTGGAGTCAAATTATTTTCATGAATTGCACCCAAGTGGGTACAATTCAATTACAACCACCAAAGCAGGGACTTCTACATTTGTTTAATAAGCAGTTTTTCACTCAAATAGCAACATATCAATATCTTGGGCAATATCTTGGTTAAAATGCCGGTCTTGGCCCCATGTTGTTCTGGATTTGAATCCCCCTTCAGAGGGTTTTACTTTGGTTGCTAACAAGCCTTAAGAAATGCTGTTCAGACACATTGTCCATGAATGTCCATTGTTCAAGAAATGAAAAGTTAATTCCGTAATCATCGTTGTAGAAATCGACCTAGACAAGGATCCTGCATGTTTGTTATATCTGATGAGAATCCTGTTATTGAACAGGATATCTGATAGAGATTCCCATTTTTTAAAGTCAGGGTCTTGTGCAGGATGTGGTTTCTAATTCAGATCTTTTGCAAAGTCTGGTAAGATTTTTCAGTATCCTATAGGAACCCTGGAATGATTTTAAGCAGGGTACTGTTGAACAAATGAAGGCTGAACCAGAGTACTGGTCAAGAATGTATTCTTAATTGGATATCCTAATTGTCCCATTCTTATATTTCTACAGCTGAACCAACATGTACTGCATGTGAGGCGAATGTTGTAACTCACCAACCAAAACCTCAAAAGCACTCAACAAAAAAGGCAAGTATGTTGATCTCTGAGCAAACATGCTCTTAGAATACCTGTTATTCATTTCATATACTGAATTTTCCCATATCCCAAAGTCTGAAATAGGAACATTTTTCCATTATGACCTCCAAAAATCCTTGTGCTACCTCATGTGACACAGATACATCCGCACATAAGAAAAGACATAAATAATATATAATAATGATATATAATTCATGGATGGTAGCTAAATCTGGATTTAGTATTTGCCATGTTGTGGTGCATATTGATAAAAAAAAGCAAAAACTACAAACATGCTTTAGAAATGGCCCGTGTCCTTTTGCATATCATGTCAAGTCAAAATACCCATAGTTACCCACCCAAAAATGCCTGTGCAGTAAAACATGGATGATCAAATACATCTCCTGTCATCTTGCTTCTCCAGACTAGGGCTGGGCAAAAACATGATGTCATGATTTATCAAATTTCGTTTTGTTCGTATTGTGATAATATTTTTATATTGTGATATCGTGACAGCCATTATGCTCCCTGAAGTCAGCTCAAGAAGGGAAAGCTGTGCCATTGTCCACTCACCATGAAGTCAGTAACATGAGAGCAACGTATAAATAATAAACATTGGCAATGACCACTGAGAAAAAATTCAAGTTTGGTTGTTGTTACATGTGTCCTAACATTTACTGATATGGAGAAATACCCAAGTAAAAATAATCACTGTAATACATAATTCACTCAAATGCCCAGCCCTATACCAAACCCACTGCACTTTATATTAATTCCCCCCAGCATCACAACAACAAGGGCATAATTTGTAGGGTGCATGGCGTAGTGGCTGAATTTTCAATAAACACGTAAATCCATCACCGGCTTCTCCAAACAACGCAACCGCATTACCCACTATGCGAGACGAATGCGAGAGAGGCATCCTGGGGACTATACGGAGACAGCTAACCTTTCAGTGGGCCATTAGTCCTCTATTTAAAACTAATTTCCCAAAGACATACCACTGATAAAATATTTAGAAGTTTGAAGGAAAAAAAAAAAAAAACCTCTTCGAACTAAAGACAATCTTCACTATTATATGTCTGGTTGTCAAATTACCCCGGAGACTAAGGGAGCTCAGTTACTCAGAGTTAAAACAAAAGCATATTAATGAAAATGCTTTCAAATAATTTTTAATTCAGAACTAATCTAAATACAGGCAGGACTGTCAAATTATAATGAGGATGATGAAGATGATCACCATAATAATCACCATAATTTACAAGTACAATCTGGAGAAGATTGATACCTAAATGAAAATGATACCTTGAAAGTACACACTATTGGAAACCTTGCTTTTACAATGTCAACATGATTACTAGCTAGCGCTTCTTGGTTGCCAGGATTATTTCAATAAACCACAAATTATCCCAGAACAAGCTAATCAGGGCTACATTAAAATGGTATCCCTCAGGGCTACTTTGGCAGAAACCATTTTCAACAACATGTCAAACTTCCTGGTGAGTCTAGAGTTTCTCAAATTAAATAATGGCCCATAACATAGTACTCAATGTCTCCACCAGTTACCAGAATGATCACTTCCCTTTTCTAGAGATGTCTACTGAACCCACACCAGAGCAAGCGTTACCAATATTTTAGGACAGTTCAAACCCATAGCAGTATGAATAACTGGTGCATTATTTATTTAAATCATCTGTGCGGTATCTCTGCCGGCACATGACTGCTCGGTTGGTAACCGTTGCAGCCATGTAACTGTCATGTTCTGCATGTGTTTAAATCGATGCCAAATACTAGTTTTGAAATAAACATACTAGCACTTACATAGTCTGAAACCCTCCATTTTGGCTGTGGGGTATGAGTTTGGACTTGTAAAAAAGAGCCCTTTATTTCAACTTATTATGACAAATTACTTTTTAAAAAGAAAAAAAAAACAGGTTTTGAATAATTCAACAGGCAGAAACGTTCTCATTTGTCCCATGTGCAGGCATTCGTCTGGTTATCGGCCTACAATTTGGGTTGATTTGAATTTTGTCCCTCCCGTCTTTCTGCAGGTTTGTAGGCATCGAATGTTAGGCTTTATGTTGGTAGCGGATTTTAGTTTAAGAAACCTATTCTCTCAGCAGCCCTCTTTATTTTTGTGTGACAGCTGTAGCCTTGCCGTGGTCACTGAGGTTCTTCGTATGTTCCGTAAGGTAACCATGCTAGCATGTCAGACACGGTTCTGGTTGTATTTGCGCGTTTGACCCAAAAAAACAATGGCAGCTCTGCTCCCCTGGATCCCTGTTTCCTGAAATACTGTTGGACCTGACATTTTGATAGATATGCCTTTTGAAGGCTGAAGATATTTTAACCTGCAGTGACAGAACAGCCACCAGAACCTACTGTGCTATATCGACCCCTGTTAGTGTCTGACCACACGCAGCCAATCGATAGCTAACGCTAAAATATCTTATTCGGTCAAAATCCAGCTGAGCGATAACTCACACTGTACCTCTCATTTCAGTCGTCACTCAGTCTATATGGCTGTAAGTCAAAGTAGCATGTTTTAAAAAAACGTCATTATTCGGTTCCAATTTCAGTCCAAAATAAACTTGAGAAGGAAGTAGTGAAATGCTCTGGTACCGATTCTGTTCCTGTTCGGCCATTAAAAAACTTCCTTCATAACCTTATGCATATTAAAATATTAAGAATAAAGGTATAACGAATACAACTAGACTCATATAGGTGCACTGGATCTTGAGTCACCATGGATACCTACCACAGAGAATAGTAAAAATGTGGCTTTTCTTTTTTTGAAATGTTATGAAAAAAAAAAAAACATTTCTATTATATGTAAATCCTCCTCTACTGAACTTGATCTGTGAGGTTGGCTAAAAATAGAGATTGATTTTCATCCAGAAACTGACGGCCCTTTTTTCAGGAATTGATACTGCACCCTCATTTGGTTTCATTCTGTGCCGTGATTCTAGTCTCATCCAAGTGGTAACTGGCAACCCCATCTCCTAGCCTCAAGGCCTTCACACAATTTTAAAAATCGTAAATAATAGTCAAAACTGCCTTTAGTAACATGCCTTTGATAACCAAGGCTATAAAACGTGGTTGTAAAATGACAGAAAAAGATATAATTTAGAATCTCGTTTGGAAGGATAGAGAGAGTTTTCCACGAATCTGCTAGCACTGGGATTTGTTAATATTGTTTGGGGAAACGATAATTATTTATACAGTGCGTGTATGTAAAAACCGTCATCCAGGACACTTACTTAAAACATGCAAGCTTCCAATGAAAATGAATACCACAGAAATTAATTTCATCTTTTTTTTTTTACTACCAGATATCTCGTTGCTGATGAGAAATTGATACAGCTGTGCGTGAAGATCCAGAATCACGTTACAGAGGATGGATAGCCGTTATTAATGACGCACGAGGTGGGAGTCAGATTGGAGGTTTGGGTTTTAATATAGTGTAGTCTTCAAACTGCGAGATCTCATTTTCTCCACTGACCCACCAATGTCATCGATGGTCCGCATAATTAAATACTTCATTTATTCAATGTCTGCTCCCAGACAGCAACCCTCATTAAATATTAAAAGCAGGAAGTGTTGCATAAAGATTTCCATAGAAACCATGATTTTCTTACTGAAGAGAAGCCAGGCCCTTTTTTAATCGAAATGAATGAACATGAATTAATAATTAAAAATATATGTGATCATGTATTCCCAACCAATTTAAAAAAAAAAATTATATTTCTGCAGAAAATATTATGGTCTGTAGAGGACTGTATGACCTCTATGCACTGCTTCTCCGCCAGAATATGCGATGAGTCTGGTGGCGAGAGGCCACGCCCTTAGCTTTTGTCACACCCAGCTCCTAAAACCACGACGCTTCCACATTGGCTGTGTTTATAGGTCCAACGCCAATGCTGAGCAGCCGGCCCAGCACATTTTCATTTTGTTATTTTGTGCCTTGGTGCACAATTTTGCCTTTCCAGTATTCCACTGCATTTGGCATTTACAGCACAGAGACAGTAACCCTGGGTTTCTGTGTTATAGATGGGGTTTCTGTGGATAATCCATTAAAAAGCCTCTACACCATGTGATATTGCTGGGACAGGGAGTCATAATACATACAAAATGAAACTTACATGTCAATGAATGCATACCGTATTCACATATGAATCATATTATTCCAATACAGTTACATTATTATAATCATACCATTTTCATTGTGCTGCTGCCCTCAGAAATTCTGTCCATTTGTAGTTATACTATTGCTGCTGTCCCCTTTCCAGGCTAATATTTGTTGTGGATTTGTCTTCTTTTCCCTAATTGTGAAGCTGCAAATCGACTCTGACTCTTCTCGGGATTCAGACCAACAGGACCAGAGGTCGCTGTTCCCTCCGTGGTTCATTTGTTGATTCATCCGCTTTTCCATCATTATAAATCCATAATCTGACTCTGACTCCGACTCCTCCCGGGATTTAAACCAGTACAGTTGGAAAGCACCATTTCCTCAGTACATTTACAGCCCCTTTTTTCGGGTTGAAATTTTAGTGTTGTAGTATTCGTTGGAAGCTTACTCTTGCCAGGAAGGGGAAAAAAAACCTTTCACCATGATATCATTCATTTTAACAATGATGGCACTCATTATTTCAGCATTAGTCAGTGGGTTACAGTGAATGGAATATTGTGATCTAAAAACACAATAAAGGTAGTGCTTTACTAGACTGATTCAGCCCAACCCTTAGTTCACTTCTCTTTGTGGCTGAGGGATAGTGGAATATGTAATTATGTAATTAAACCTTGAGCACAAAACATCATCTAAGTTAATGCCATATGTTATTATTATTATAATTACAATTATTATTATTGAATACATGGTGCACATCCCCTCAGCTCCTGACACCGAGAGAGGACTGACTTTCTGGATGCATTTACTGGATTTTGTGGCTCTGAATGCAAATGCATTTGCACTCGTTAGATCTCTCTCTCTCTCATTGAGGACTGGAAGATCACCTGTTTCTGCAGAAGTGTGGGCATGTTCCTCATTGTCTGGGAATGTCTTCCGCAAACCTGGTGAGTCGTCTGGGAATGCGGATGTTATCTTCGTCCGGGGGGACTGTGTTCTGCGGCACGGCCATGTTTGTTGGAGTGAGGGCATGTTCTTTTTGTTGTGGGGGTGTCTCTCTTGTATTGTGGTGTATTGTCTTTCACAGTGTAGCCATGTCTCTTGAAGTCAAAACCTCACTGTTCATTATATATATAGTGCTACTTATACAACAAAATATCCTGCATTTGGCACCAAACATATAACTTATAATCATTTTACAATTTACTAACAAGTTACAGTATATTATAGAACACATATTCACAGTGCATTCGTGTTGTTCATGGTGTGGGTGTGTCTTCTATATTCTTGGCATGCCCTAAACAGTGTGGGCCTGTCTCCTGCTTTGTAGGTGTGTGTTACAAAGTCTGTGTGTGTCCAGTGTGGTGTGAGCTTGCCTTACACAGCGTGGGTGTGTCTCATTCAGTCTGGATTGTACTTTCTCCAGTGGCTGTACATCTGAAATACAGGCGTGTCTTGGACAGTCTGGGTGTGTCTTCCTCTGTGTTTGCGCGATTCCCTTATTGTGGGAGTGTGAGTGTGCCCACCATGCTGCAGCAGACGGCTAACAGCGCTGGAACATTCACTTGTAAGAGCCAGGTTATCCTGCTTTCCCTTCTGCATGCTCCAGCCAGGCTGAGTGTCACTCATCCTCCCATACCCCAGCTTCCTCTCTCACCCTAAATAGCGCAGAGGGGACTCGGGTTCAAGGCTATCCACCGTTCCAGCATCGTATCCGATGGGGGCGTGGGCTCGAAGGAGAGCGCAGCTCGGCTCAGCTCAGCTACGTGCTGACAGCAGCCTCAGCATCCGTTAACTGAATCGGTTTCGTGATGACGTCACGCCACAGCCCCCCCCAACATCCCAAGTCTCACTTCTATTTTTATGTATCCTCCAGGGCCCCGTTCTCCTGCATTATTCAGGCTTTGTTCCAAAAATTAGGGGAAATCTTCATACTCCTCAGAGCTTAAGGACTGGCATGTCACTCCTACGCATCCAAACCCTTCACTCTTACAGCGGTTTGCGCAGAGCGCAGCACAACCTTCATTTTACCATACTGAAAGTAAACCTAAATAGCCTAGATACAGATAATTCACATGGAAAGATGACTTGTGCTAGTGCAGTTTTTCTATAAACTTGGAATACATGTTTGTGTGTATGTTTGTGAAAGTCGTAGAAATGGTCTTTGATGTTTTATGCTGTTTTATGTTTTAAACTTTTCAGGCATCCAGCTGGTTAAGAGTTTAAGCTGTATTTTTGAGAGTCCAAAATCAGGGCATGATGAAAGACTGTATAACATTGAATATATGGTGCATTAGTTATTTTAAAACCCCCAATTTATGTAAAATAGGTTTTGGGACAACGTAACAGCACATTGTACATAGTAACCGTTACGTTATACTTGTGTAGAATTGACACCACACAGTTTGGAAATAAACAATACCAAACCCTCAGTAATACACTCTACTTTGTCCATTGTGAAATGATATTGGACCATAAAAACAGCCCTGAGAGTCTTCACACCAAATTATGTTTTGAGATTTAAGCCAGATCGATACATAAAAAAACAAAGAAAACTAAAGTGTATCAGTGTCCCTCAAGCTTGCTTTTAAAACAAGCCCCCCTCAGCATCTGTCAGGGTAAAACAGGGCACAGAGAGCACCATGACAGCAGAAACCCTTCTCTGTGTTGAGAGGGTATGATCAGCACAAATTATATTGATGATTTTGTCACATTGTTCTATAAATTCTTGAAGTCAGCTACTCCGAAGCTGAAGATCCTCGTTGCTAGGCAGCGACCCATCCCCCACAAATTTGACGAATGTCTGGACACACCTTACCCTCATAGACAACATAAATTATTCAAATGATTTTTGACCTAAGGAATGTACCTTATGATACATCAAACATGGGAGAAATTAAACATATTTTATTCAAGCCTGAAATCTTCTTAATTAAAGTAAATACATTGTAAAAATGTATTTCCCTGATGCCATTGGAAACCTTGATTGACTTCACATTTACTGCAAAGAAGGTTTTGATAATGACCTCATGAAACCAAACAACAACTGCCGCTACGACTACTACCATTACCTGGACAGAAATGTGACAAACACGAAGCAGAAGTTTTGATCTTATTTCTCAAGAAGATAAAAAATAAATCCAGTGACAATACCTGCCTTGTAATGCAGGCTCTGTTCTGCATGGAAAGCCAGTAATGTGTTACATCAGAAATATCCTGGGAGACCACATATACATATGCTGTCAGCAAATAACGAATATGAGACTTTTTCGGTGTGTGCAGAAATACAAGTTGTACTTTGAAGGACATGGAGTTTTGAATTAAGAGGGAGAAGCTGCCTCTGAATTCAGGATATGACATGGAGAGGGAGGACAAGATATCTAGAATTGGGTGTAATGATTAAGGTCGAAGGGCTTGTTATTCAGAGGAGGTTGCAGGTTCAATGCCCAGGTGGGCGAGTGATTGCTACATGTATTTTCTGACCTTTCTGAAAATTTTATTCAATGTAATATTGCAAGAACCACTGTTGCTATTCCTGTAATTGTTTCAAATAGTAAGATTGACATTAAGGTAAGGGTAGAGAATTAATACGTTTCTCTGATTCAGTTGAGTAGGGGGAAATTTCATCCAGGCAGTAGAAAATTCAATGTATTTGTCACAGGGTGTAAAGTGTGGTGTTCCTTTGAACAGCAGGGAGTTAGAATATGGAAGAAGAAATAGCAGAAATATCAGACAAGGGAGAGAGAAGTCGGGGACTTTACTTCATGAGCGCCCCCAACTCTGCAGAGAACCGAGAACAGAAAGCACAATCTCTCTAAAACAAGGTTTGGTGGAAGGATAGGAAATCCGGCATTACTTTGGAAAGCGGTGGGTCCGTGGGACGCGAAAGCCGCAGAATCCGCTGAAAGGCACAGCAGCTGTGACTCTTCGTGGGTCCACTGATGAGGCCACAGGCTGCGGCGATTGTGTAGTGATTAGCACTGAGCTGCAGCTGCTGCCATGCCTGCAGGCAGGGGGAGCACGGTCCAGGAACAACAAGAACGGATGAGGAGGAGCTGCACCAATCACAAGATCCTTTAGTAACCACAGAGAAAACAACGCCAGCGGTGATTGGTAGATACCTCCAGGCTATGCTTCAAGGCTCCCTTTTGGCATTGACAGGAGTAGCTAATAAAAAGTTCTCACCGAGTAGCGACGGGTTACAGTAAATCCAGGCTGGTGGAGCATGCTTGCATCTTGATTCCACGATGGGAACTGCTACCTTTCTTTTTTTATTGTGAATCAAACCTCATATTTTCTCATGCTTTTTCCTACCCTGAATTCAACCAAACTGATTAAACCCCCCACAACTGACCACAACCTGCTAGCTTCAGGAGGAAAGCCTTAGACATGTGTCAGAGGATAATGAAGTCAGAATGTATTCAGATTGTGCATCTGCAGGTGCCTTGCCTGACCAGGAGTGGCCACTAGAGAGCAGTGGGACCACAAAACATAACTGGCCAAGCCCTTATTATTTTCCAGTGAGCCTGGGCCAGGTGTTGGCCTGGATCGATGTGGACATCTGGCCATGGCTGGCAATGGCCGGACAAGGGCTGGAACAACCAGCCTAGGAATGTCTTTGTTTGCAAGTCACTGACACACCCCTTCTTTTATATCAGTCCTGATATCTTAAAATAAGATAGGCAGAAAAAATAGTTATTTTTCTGATATATCACATCAACTCAGTAAAGGAGGAACTAAGAAAGAGGTAATGGTTCAAACCAGGGTTTTGAAAATAAAATACGGCAAGTACGTCATGTGCCAAATGCAGAAAGCTCTGAGTATCTGACCGGTGTGTAAGCTGACGTAGCGTTGGCATGGGGATCGAGGGGTCAGTAAGTGCTGTTCCCGTACTGTAAGGTGAGTGTGTCACTCCGTCTTACCGTCTGCTTTCCTAGGCTGGGGTAATCGATGATGTCATCATATCACTGCATTATTCGTCACATACAGGAATGCATCAAAGGATGCCCTTTTCATTATTGGTCCAATGACTATTACATCAAAATCAATATGTTTCAAATCCACTTAACATTAGCCAACTGATTTTGCTAAAAGTGCTCCAGTGGCTTCATACAGTATTATATTTCCTTATATGGGGAATTCGTATTTTTACAAAAAAAAAAAAGAGTAAGAAATAAAAATATCTACCATCTGTATACACACCATCATGAAAATATAAGATTAAAATTTCATCTCACGGAGTACAATACCTTCCTACTTTTAATATTGTCTGAAGTCAAAGGCATGTACAGGAAGCCCTGATCTTATATTAAACAGACTTCCCCCTCCTATGAAATATTAATATGGAGAGATTCACACATTAATCTTTCATTACCTGGTTTCATTTCAATTTAGAACACTTCGGGACTTTGAATATTTGCCTGTAATCTGCAGCTGTGAACTTCCATCTCGTGTGTGTGAATGGTGAAAACGGCACTCTCTTCTTCTCTGTCTCTCAGTGTAACAATGGATCATGGCCCTGAGAGCAAGGGGGTATGCTGTGAGACTCAGGGGCCAAAGTCTCTGAGCTCAGGGGCCAACAAACAGAAACAGCAGCGGGGCCTGAGGCCCTTGGTCTGGATCAGTGCCAGCCCTCCTAAGGGAAATTTAGGACTGAGCTCAGTGTGTGAAATACAGCCAATCCCTTCAGAGCTTGCAAAACATAAGCTCAATTAATCGGTACAGAATGTTAACAAGTGGTTTCTACAGATAAAAAAAAGGCTGAATATGGGTTGAAAAGATGAGGTTATCAGTGTCGGTAGTTTTTTTTCTTTTGGTGCTGTCTGCTTTTCCTGAGTGTCTTTCTGCCCCCACACTCCCCTGCATGTGGAGGCTGAACTGCTGGTTCTGTGTTTGAGAAGAACAAAGGATTGTGGGGGCTGGGTGGCGGTGGCAGTACTGATGACATAGAGATATCACGCCATTATTGATTCATAACTCTGCTAATCCACAGTGGGGCTGCTGCCCTCCTCAGCATTGGGGGGAGGTGGGGGAGGGGCTTTCGTTTAATTTCTGCCAGTCTTGTTATGGTCATTACTCTGGAGTTAGCAGCTGAACACAGTGTTTCAGAGAGCCCACTCAGTGCTAGTGTGGTCTTGCCACAAATAGTTTTGGACTCATGACATCCTCAGCTCCTGCAGCCTTTCCTTACTATCTGCATCTTAAAGACAGGAGGCTCCAGTTGGTGACAGGAGTCCCCAGTATTATGTTTTTGTACAAAACGTATCCAGCCATAATTCTGACCTTGGGCATTCCCCTTCATGAATATTCATAGAATGCTGGGAAACTGGAATGGTTGGCTTGAACGCTAGCCTAGTTGTCAAGGGCATTTTCAGACTGGCCACATTTTGGAATCCGCTTCAAAAACTGAGCCTACAAATGAACCATGTCCCATTTTGACAGCTGTCGCCTTTTCCATCCTGTTCCGAGTTATGACACAGAATGCTCTCAGGGTTCTCATGAGTAGACAAAGTATATTGGTTGGATTCAGGACATGTTTCAGTTGCAGTCAAGCTGAGAACACCTCAACCAAGTGGACTTGGGACTATTTTCTGGTCTTGGAGCCATGGGCGTTTGTACAAGTACACTTGTAAAAATGAACTGTGACAAGGAGGTAAATAAATTTGGTTTTAGAACAAACTCCCCAGAGGTGGTCCATCTCAAAATGATTACAGAGCCACACTGTGTATTTGGTATCTGTAGGAATTTATGGTCTTACCTCCTTTTCCTGACTTCTGACTGCGGCGCAACCCAATCACTAGATCATAGCCAAATACTGCAGATATAAGACAGAGGTTTCATGAACCCTGTAGAGGGCGGGGCTATAATGTGAACCAATCAAAAGATTTTGCTCTCCCTAACAAACTTCAGACATAGTGGTTGGTTCATTGGTTGGTGATTGGTGAGTCACTGACAGCACACCTTACTCCACCCATTTTTGCTTTAATCAAACTTGATTCTGCCATCAGTAAAAAAATATCAACCAATGTGTAACACTCTAAATGAGTGTAAATGTCCATAGAATGGCATAAAAAGGCACCTTGTATATTTAAACAGGTCGAGGATGTTCCTCTTTTAAATAAAGGTTATTTACACAGGAAGCTTTACAGTCGTCTCTTTACCCTCGCTCCCTGTAAAAGCAAGCCAGAAAACTCCTGTGGTGGCAAGAAATGAAACCTTGTGGGGAACCAGAATTCAGAGAGAGAGAGCCCATCTTCCTCTCATCGGCTCAGAGAGTGCGTTAGTAATGATCAACGGATCAATCAGTCAATTTTCAATTTTCGAGCCCAGCTTATTAGAACACTTATTATAAAACAATTCCTGGCACCGCCATCATATTCTCTTCATTATCCAGCCTTTTATTATGAAGTTTGGATATGAGCGGGGAGCTGACAGTAAACTGCATATCATCTCACAGCGTTTAGTCTCTGTGGCTTTTCCCCGTGCCACCTCATTACAGTCAATCAATCAACATTTACGGCCAGTCAACCGATGTTGCTAGGGGTCCGCAATGGTGCATTCTTAAATACATCAAGCAGTGACGGCAGACATCATGTACTGCATTTAAAAACATACAATACAAAAACAGGGATAATAATGTAATAACATCCCTGGGAGGCAGTGAATAGGCATTGAAGGGTGCGTGCTCAGTTTGGTCGGCCGGTTATTTGTGATCCAACAGTTTTGTGAAGGGTGCCTTTCTGTGATTGTGATGCTCTAGTCTTGTTAAATTTTACTTATTGGTCAGAAGGGAGGGCCTAAAACATGTTATCATGTCGGTTGTGGCTCCTTAGAGATGTTGATGTTAACAGAGTAATCATATTCTGATGAAAATGAGAAATCAATTTGTGAAGTAATTTTGTACCTCTCTACACTCCCTCTAATTGCTGTTTTTGTGTTGTGTGGGACTCCATCACATGCAGTACTGGAAAGAGTTCGGAAACTACTTAACTATGTTAAAAATTAAGTCACTGTATTTTGTGTTACAGCAAAACTTCTTCTAAAGTGTTTCACCAATCCTGCAAGTCTCTTCGCCTTCTCTTCTCCTTGAGGTCAACCACAAGTCCCCTCACTTAACCTTACATTGAGCCAAGTAAGGATGGTTTTTAGCAACAAAAAAAACCCACAATACTACTGCAAGTACTACTACTACTAATAATAATGAATACATTTTACAATTCTCATTCTCATCAAAATTACATTTATACAGAGATTTATGGGCGTGCTAATTATTTATTGTTTGCCTGTGAGCTTTGTGCAGCTGTAGAGTCTGCGGAGCAGGTTTTTTTCCCCTCTCTGACTGACATCCACTCACGTTTTCATGGCAGAATTGTTTTCTCCTTTGCGTGGTCTACCCGCCGGCGTTGGCGTGGGCGCGGGCGCGGCGCATACAGCGTGTGTCAAAAGGCCAGCCATGTGTTACTGCGATCCTCAGAGGAGCGCGCCCTGCACGCGCGCGTGACTCGGTGTCACACGTTCCACTAACGATGTGCGAAGTTATTAAGTCTGTGAGCTGAACCGCGCTCTCCATCTGGGCTTTTTGACACAGCGGGAGCATGTGCTTTCTCCTCAGGGCTGGTAGGGCCTACACGTGTGTGCTGGCAGCATTAAGACATGTAAAAAATAACTGCGATAATAACGACAATAAAACTTCATAAGTACCTTTTGTAAAAAAGAAAAAGTATCCCTAAGCACATTATGGTGGAATGAAAAATGCAATATATTAAAAAATGAGCAAAATTTGTGCAAAATCAATTGAGCCAATAAAAATGATGAAAACTGTAAAAGAGAACTGTGTAAGCAACTATTTAATGAAAGCCATTTTAAACAATAATTTTCCACTGAGAAAACCCCAAAGCAGCAAATCTCACAACGGTGATCAAATTTTAGGTTAAGCACGACAAATTCTGATGAAAGCCTCAGCGATCCTGCTATTTTGTAATAATGTGCCACAGAGGAAGTGGGACAAATCTCTTTTCGGGGTACTCTGGGAAATTCGGTTTTACATATTGCAGAGGGAGGGTGAGACAGAGAGCTGTGCAAACCTAGCACTGAATCACAATAATGAAACAAAACCAAGAACAACACAATAACAGAATTTATTTATGATTCAAAATCGTGCTGCAAAGGTGCCACACTGATACAGTGGTTTTGTTTCTACCACAGAATCCCCATTGGTAATGAAAGCCTCGGTATACTGTCATGTTTGCTGTTTGAAAAGAAACTACGAAACATTCCATACAGACAAAAACAACTTATTTCAAAATAGTTTCTGTAATACTGAGGGCAGAACATTGACTTAGGAGGAAATCAGAGTTTTCAGACACAGACAAATATCATATCGTAATATTGAATTTCATTTTTGACTAACATGTGATGGGTTGATCTCTACCATGAAATCATGAGTGCATACAGACACCACTTCTTTTAGTTAATAAAATTTTAGCAAGCAGACAACACCTACAGATGCTGTGTCCCAGAGGTTAAATCACTGTCAACTGCTGACCATGTGTCAAATTGATTCAAGCCCTTTTACTTGGCATTTTTCTTAATCTATCTTTTCGTTGAAAGAAAAATAGCAATGCTATCTTTCTCCACTTTAATGTTTACAAACTCTTCTTTCACACTGTCTAGCAGGGATGAGGGAGCTGTACTTTTAACTCAGAGGTTGCAGGTTTGAGGTCTCAGAGAAGGCACTGCGCTTGAGCGCCATTCCTCACCTGAAATTTCTTCAATAAATATCCAGATGTATAAATGGATAGTGTGTACAAAACTGAAAGCTGTCTAAGACACTCTGGATAAGAGCAACTGCTAAATCCTAAGTGCTATATAATGCTTTATACATAAATACAGTTCCCTAGCCATCATACTACACTGTCACCCTTGTAAGGATTTAATCAAGTTTGTCCGTAACTTTGGCTTGCAATTAAATTCAGTTGTTAATTTTTACCTTCAAAAACACTGTTTAATCAGTTCAGCAATTATGAAATTCACACGTTCTCCTGGAGAAAATGAAGGTACAGTCTTATTCACTTGATTCACAGATGTTGCTTTAATCCTGGGCGAAGTGTTTAATGGTAAACTAAGCAGGCAGAAAGTGGGGGGCCAGTCCAAATAAAGATGGCTCTCCTATCTGAGAGTACCTATCTTTTCTGAGAGATACCTGTTTCCCACCAGCATATCTTACCATAGATATTCCTAATGTAAATGTTTTACCTCATCCGCCAACCTATCAAACCATAGAAATGCTTGAACTCAGTGAGAGTTTTATACTCCATCTGCATATCTAACCATAGATATACCTATCCCAATGAGAGTTATTTATCATGCTGGCAAGTATAACCATAGATAGCTATATCCTGAGATATTACCTATCCCTCCTGGGTGTCTAACCATAGAGATATGTGAACCAAATGAGAGTTATCTATCCTACTTTCATATCTAACAATTGAGAGATATTTCCAACAGAGAGTTATCCATCCTATTTGCATGTCTGAACCTACAGTTATCTGTTCCAAACTTGAATGATGTTCTCCACCTACCTGTCAAACCATGAAGAGCTGTCTACCCTGGTATTCACATACACAGAAAATTTTAAAACACCTCAAAATTTAGACCAGGTGTCAAAGGCTCTGCAAGGACTAAAACATTGGAAGCGAGGCACTGTAAGCCACTGTTACTTCAGTAGACATTCAGTCTGAGATTTCAAGCACATAAAACACCTCAGGATTTGACAAACTAAGTAGACACCAAGTAAAACATGAGATATGTTAGTTGCTGTAGATGAGGGTTTATTCTAGCAAATAAATGAATTGCAGTGCCTTTGTAGTAGATTTCAGCACACGGAGCAGATCAACACCCACTACAACTTGAGGTGGTGTTTTGAAGATGTCTGAAAATGTAACCTCCTCAACCGAAGACCAACAATTTCAATTTCTCGGCTTGAGAAACCGCCTGAAGGGTGTTAAAATGTAAATAACAATAATAACAACACTGAGAGAACTTTTCCCCTATTTATAGCTCCTCCAACAACCTAGAATACGTCATTTTGTGCCATTTTAGACAGTTTTGTGTTCATTCCTTGAATAACTGAGTCGATCTACTTTTCGCCCCTTTCACTCTCTAGTTCTGCTTCACATCTCTACTTTCTCCTTCTTCGTTCTTTTATCCACGCGTTGGGCGAGTAAATCCGTAGCTTACTGAGCTATTTCTGATGCAGGGGAGGACAGATGCGGTTGGACTGAGAACGGGCTTCTTATTTTCCTAAAATATGCGACTGTATAATGTGCCAGCCAACTGTCTGGGTAAATCCCCGTAGTTTGCAGTCTCACTCCTGAAACGGAGTGTGAGTCATCTCTCAGGGAGGGTAAAAGAAGCAAAAACTACAGCAAGAAAAAGTAAAGAAATTGGCAGCATCACTCAGCTGAAAAACTCCTCATCTCTCTCCTCGGTAGTAATACGCGAATGCAAGAAGTATTCATAGAAACAAAGGGCCGTGTGTCCCCAGCTTTATTGAGCTATTTAGATGAAAACGTCGTTTTAAAATCTGGCCAAAGAATTACGTTTACTGCCAAACATGCAATGAACCGATATTACCACTCAGATTAAACTGTAAACTCTACAATAAAAATATGAGCGACAGGAGAAGATCTTATGCAGTGATGTAACGGTGAAAGGTCAGAGTTCACTCTGAAACACTGTAAACATCCCCAGACCTGTGACTGATGGTCAGAGGATACATTCTGTATTCAGTCTCCTCCACGTGTTGTGAATACACGTTGCCGGTTAACCCTCCGTGCGCATGTCTGTCGTAGGACTTGCAGACACAGACTTCCTGAGTGCACCTCCATAAATAATTTACCTGACCAGAAGAATGCAGCGTTTAAGGTAAATGCGTAGTTAAGTAAATTATTAATAATTATGATTCCAGCTGAAGGTCACTCCCCCGGTTTGATGTAACATGCGTAGTAACATTTTTTTTTTTCCATTACAGTGATACTTAAGGGGCTCTTTTTCTAACTTTTGGATGATAAGACCAGTGTTGCAGTAGAATCAGATCACATGATCAAAAATTCACTTTAATCACCATGTGACTCCTACATGCTCATGTATTACATTCTTTTAAAAATTAAACCATGCCACCCTGTCATCTATAGCTACCTCTTTACTGTATCAGATGTGTTAACATGTTACCAAAGATATCCACTCTAAATGAGACTGTGAAAATGGGATTGCACATGATAATTAGGGAAATCAGATTTTATTTATTGTTTCACTAATTACCAAAATCACCTTGCTTCTTGGTGACAATGTGTTGTTTTTTATTAATCAAGCCATTTGTACTGATGTGATACGAGGCGTTAGTTACACAACAGACAACATTGCCTTCCTCCTTAGACTGAGCGAGAGTGTGTCTCAGTGGGACTCAATGACCCACAGTTCAGTTCTTGGAATCAGGGAGAGAAAAATACAAAAAAAGAAACATCAAATTCTCAACGCATCGGCAGCTGAGCAGACCGAGATTCAATACAAGTTACTGGGGACCTTGGGACCTTACTTTAGGCACCTCTGATGGAAACTAGTTGTTTATGTAACATTTGATAATCTCCTGAAATCAAGATTATTGTCGTTTCTGGAATGTTTTACTGTCAGTGGTAGCCCACTGGGTGACTCACAGGGAGGTTTAAAGTTATTTCAACAAGCACAGAAGGATGAATGAGGAAGAGACTGCGTCATCGTCCAGCCTCTTTGAATTGGGTGTATATGAACATAAAAACACGTAATGATGAAAGCAGGCTATTTAGCCCGGCTAGGTTTACCATTTACATGTTACAGCAGATAGGAAAGTCATGACATCCCATTTAAATAGACCGTCTTATTTACTGGCTGTAGAGGAAAATCATTGGTGCTAATAAAAGCATCATCCTACACTGAATTCCTATTTCTGAATATATGGCACCCATAAAAAAAAAAAAAAAAAAAAACTACAGTGAACTCACAGGAGCTGATTCAGTTCTCATACATGTGGGGGAGGGATGGAGGAAGGGGTAACAGTGAAACAGAAAATCATCGCAAAGGAGCCAGAAAAGCCGTGGATCTCACAGTTTGACAGAGTAACATGTCCCTTGCACTGCAAAAGCAACAGACAAAGTCTGAGATGCAATACACAGAGGGGGCATGATATATTTAACATACACATTTGGTACGTGTGAATGTTAATCTGACAGGCAGAATGAGATTCTGGGGTTATTATATCCCGTGGACTGAGAGCAAAGTCGGGATGGCTGAAGGAGGTGTTGCTGTTCTCAGTGTGGTGAAATGGCAGCAGAGGAAACAGAGGAAAGAAAAATGAGTGCTGGTCACTGAAGTAATGGCAGACAGGCACTTTAACAGCAGAATGCATCACTCCTACACTTTTACTAATAGCCAGCGAGACAACAAAAAAAAAACATGTCCAAACAGTTGGTTAGTAGGTGTATCTGTGTTAGGAGAGCAGTGGCCACAGACCTCCCTCGCTAGCATAAACAGAAAAACGAAATCAGGTTGAATTTTTTTTTCTTGTCATGATTTTAAGTTTTCGATTTTTCATTCTTGATTCATGTCTCATTATTCCCGTGTTTTAGTTGAGATTCCCCTGCGGAGAAAACCTAACATTAAATAGTAATGGATCTCACATTTAGTAGACTATTTATAGATCATATCCATGGTAACTGAATTTACCTTGCAGTGGAAAGGTTTTTAATTGTCTTTCTGTTTGATATGACATATTTATGGAAGAGGATGAAAAGAAACGGGACTTTGTCATTCAGGGTTGAATCAATGAAGAATAAAGAAAGAAAAAAAAGGTACGGTGACATTTTATACTGGTGTCAGCTGTAGGACAGCTACTATTGAAATAAACAGTTGCAGAGTGTTTCTGGGGACTGTTGGAGCCTTAGGCAGAAAATACCATGGGGCCCTTCTGCATGACATTCAATGTCATTATGTCAATAAAGTGAGCCCCCAGGGCCCCTTCATTTTCTGGGCCCCATTGCCTGCCCTGCCACAAAGGGTTTGGGGTAGTGATATGGGTTACTGAGGTTTCAATGACCCAATGTAAGGAGCTTCCATATTGTATGAGGGACTCTGTACAATGATGGTTTTTGGTTTGTCCGGACAAGTCGGAGACGGACAACAGAATGTAGCTCCACCATAACGGGATTTCATGAAAAACTCATTTGAACCATCGCTAGGTTAGGGGTTCAAGCTTTAGGCAAAAAAGTCCAGCACACTGACGTTGCTTGATCTTTATGCTTCTGGGCAAAGAATGGTGTGGAGGATATCTGAGGTGTATTTGCTTTGAACATGTATGTTATTCATTCCAGCTGAACGGCATCTTATGTCTGGAATGGGAGCGGCTCTCCATGCATGGAGCCTGTGGTCTGAAAATGAGACACAGTTTTGAAGTCTCTCTGCACTAGCCCCCCAATAGAGAAATGCACTCCCCACTGATGCCAGACTGCTGTTTGACTGCATCAGAATCCCATTTGAGGTCTGTTGCCTATGGCCTTGAGTTTTGGCATGTTTTATTGAATATACTGGTGATATCGGTGGGTTGTGTTTGCACTTGAACTACCGCAACAAGCTTGTACTTTGCTTAGTGATGCCGATGTATGATGCTTACAGATGTACTCGCTGGTCTGAAAAGGTGGTTAGTTAAGGTCTGGCGCTATCGCCCGTAATCAGGTAAACGCACTTATGTTCCTCTTTATCACGAGTCGCTTTGGATAAGACAGTCTGTTACATGTATGCGATGTAATGAAAATCACTGTGCTACCCTAAGTACCACTGAGACACCCCAACATGGCCACGTACAAAACTTCTAAAAGTTAAGTCTGGACTTGATGTTTGTCTGGCTACGGTGCATATTGACAAAGCTAAAAATATGCATCAGATGCCGTCTGCACTTTTTAGCATATCAAAACATGTCAGGTCGAGATACCTCTGGATATTGATTGGTTGAGCCCAGTGGAAGCTGTCATAAATCACCTCTGCTGTCGAAGGCTCGTTTCAGCTCTGCTCTGCCTTTGCTTTCTCATATTTTTAACATGTATTTTATTTATCCCTTATTATGCAAGGAGAGTCCCATTAGGATGTGACATATCACTTTCCAAGGAGTCCTGGCAAAGAAGGCAGCATCCGATAAGATGATTAGTGAAACAAATAGGGCATTATGTGGGTGTTTTGACATACAGTAAACTGCACTGCAGCATTACAGTACATACATAGATATCTTTCGAGGGTGGAGCACTATGTAACAATAGCATTTTTCTGCAACAAAAGAATGGATCAGGTTTTTAAAATTCCAGAAGAGGCACATGTAAATCCAATTTTATTTATTTTTTGCTGCAAATTCCAGGATGAGGATGCATTTTAGAATGAGACATCCTTCCAAGCATTTTTTTTTTTTAGTTTTGCCGGTATTTTTAAAGCAATACAGAACTTAGAGCTCATATTGCAATAACTGTTGCTCCAGGATAAGGAGAGGACGGTGATGTGGTGGAAGTCTGCCACACACATCTGTGAGGACCCTGTATATACTTTACACTCTGTGTTGTCATCCACTACGCTCACACTCCAACCTCAGCTCTGCCATAGACAGCTCAGCAACACAGTATATTCATGCAATTAGTAAGTCCCTCAGACAGGCAGGTATCTCCCTCCAGCTCCACGCTCATACCGCGCCGGCTCTGCCTGGTTTCCAGGGCGAGCTTTCCTCAGCGCCTCACAGGCCAAAGGCTGAGACTACGTGTGCAGGCGAATGAGGTAGGAAGTGGGACGTGGGCTATCAAATGCTCCTTTTTTTTTTGCATAATTGGAATGCTTCCGATCATTTTCAACCAGCATTTGTGCAAAAAAAACGTCTCCTCTGTGCTGCTCCGTGGGTTGTGGAGTTCAGCTTTTCACTGAAAATGCCTGCCTGACTTCCTCAGCAAACCCAGTTAGATTTGTGCCTTATTTTCTGAGTCACCATTTAATTTTATTGCTTTGCATTTCTTTCAGACTTATGAGAGAAAACATTTCCCTGCAATAAAAATATTATGTGAACACAGCTGGTGTTGGTGTTACAAAATAGCTTTTAATTACAGTGCATCCTGGCCCTGCAATTTGCTGCGAAAAATGGCAAATTTGTATGTATTTGTGACTCCAGCATAGTTTAAAGGCCTGTCCATTCCTGACATTCATGTAATTTACATCATAACGATGAAACCTTCCCATAATAAACATGAACGCATTAATGAATTAACAAAGACAGTTGGCATAGTGATACCGTACATTTACTCAACATTCTGCTAGCTGCAATTCCGTGATTTCCATTAACTGTACTGAATTTCTGGTGTGGCTACCTGTGTAACTCTTACTTGAGGGAAATAAAACTCAGATCCTGGAGGAGCTATCGGTGTGTTTCGGCACACATGTGCTTAATTTAAGCCATTTAGAAGCTAAAGAGCCCACCCACCTCATTTTCAAGGTCTAAGTTGGCTGAATGAAAGGAAACAACAATAGGTGCAGATGCTGTGATCCCCCAAGGACTAGAGTTTGAAATCCATCAATTAAAGTCTTTTACAATTCCTTCAAATCATTTCTCACAACAGAAATGTTCCAGTGTGAAAAATGTTAATGCAAAGAGCTTTAAAGACATGCAGAGTTCTTGCTCCACATACATTTTTTTAAATATCTTTACATATCATTGATCATTATGTATACTTATCACTAAATTGATTCTACAGGTGTTGACACGTTTACATCATACCAATTACCTTGCCCAAATGAGAATGGTGTGCACCACAACTGATAATCACTACACCACTAAAAAGGTATCTGAAACGCCTATGACAGCTTATGACACCATGGAGCACGAAATGTTGGTGTAATGATGAACTTTTGCATGTTGTATTTGAACTCCTGTAATGCAGCAGCATTTACTTTATATTCTGTATGAGATTAAGTATAAGCCAGAAGTGACTACATCAAGGCAAAGCTGAAATCAGCATAGGTGAGGTGGTTATTCAATGGTATTCATGTACAACAGAGTTAGATGGGTGGGTTAAATGGCAGAAGCAAAGTGTCAGATTTACTGAAGCATTTGGCACATGCTAAACTATTTTGCTGGGTGAAAAAAAAGACTAAGAAAGCATATCATGTCGCTGAGATGTACAACTTTGCATGCGCTCATGTCCTCCAGGGCCAAATTTGCCCACTCCTTACCTACAGTGATTCAAGAACAATCCAGTTTACAAACCAGCAGATACTGTATGCAATGTACGTACTACATGATTAATTCTGTTAACACAGCATAATAAGTTAGTGCTTATAAATGGAAGAGCTATGTTCAGGACTTTCCCAAGAATTAGGTCAACCAGTGGGATTTGAACCTGAGTCTGCTGCACATCACTCGAGGGGATTAGCCCTGTAAGCCAAAATCAAGGCAAAAGTGCACAATTATGGCTTGTATGAAATCCAGTCTTTGAGATGTTCCTGGCACCCTAATTAGCATTTATCAACATGAGACAGCACTTGCAGTATTTGCAGCTTGGATGTGAAGACTTCTTGATACTCAACCAAACAAGCAAAATCTCCTTCATTCTGGCCGGAGTTGAGGCTTGAAATATTGCTACAGCCCAGCAGTGAGTGACTTTTCAAGAGATTCTCTCTGAGGGGTCCCACTTATGGGCAAAACCGTAAGTATTGGGGTATATGAAAGTTGGCTCATTTCAGACCAGACAATTAAAACTGTTCTCATGATGTGTAATACAGAATGCATGTCATATCTCATTGCGTATAGATTTGTGTATTACGGACACATGATCGACACGAGTCCCTTTTCTAATGCACCGTTTACAGGATTTTGATCAAAAATCTAATTAGATTTGACAAACAATACAAATGCTTTCTGTATGTAATCTCACTACGATCAGTTCAATTATTGAAAATGGATAATCTAAATATGAGCAAATAAAACTTTCATCCTTTGTTTTCATTACAGTGATTATGTTTGTGAGAGCATTGTTTGATAATATTCATTTTGCTTTGAAATGCAGATATGATTAAATGTAACTACCGAACATATCTGATGTACAGGTGCTGTGGTAAGCAGAAAGGTTTTGCATGATGTATCTATTTAATTTTTCAGTTCTTCATTTCATATTCAGTGTATTATTTTACACCCAAAAGTAGTAGTTTAGTGTTTAGCATTTACAGTTTCGCTAATTGAAAAATGTGTCAAAGTAATTGTTGAAAAATCAAATTACTCAGTTACATTTGCTACACTGTAGCCACTGTTAGTGGTCTTCTGCCATAGTCCTGGAGAGCTCAATGTTCTGTGATTATGCAGAGCTTAATAAATCGAAATAGCTGGCTACACAACAATCACACATCTCCTTTCCCTGCGTTTCTTTGGTCAATACGAGGGACACTTCTTCTGAATTCATTCAAGAACCTCTGTTTATTCCTCTTTTCTTCTCAACCGATCTTTTTTATTATGACCGCTAAAAACAATGTTTAAGTTCTCTGACTTTGTGCTGAAACTGGTTTTAACATATTCCCGGTTAGGCTTATCACCAGCATTATGAGTCTTATAAGTGTTTTCCATTTTCCAGAAATGGTTTAGTTTTAGTCAGCAGGTGTTCACACTTTCACCTTTTATGACTGTAGGTCTACCGTTGATCAATGTGAAAAGTGTCCTTACCGAGGAATCATCTGCCGCTGTGCAGTGCAGAAAAGTAACACATTATTTATCTGATAGCAGATCAACCCAGTAAATGTCCTTATATTAATATGGGACATTTATTATTTGCATCATGAATATCTGTTTCTGACATCGTGTGGAATGAAGAATGTAAATCATTCCCCATTAGAAATGAAACATGAAAAATCAAAGTCAGTTAACAGCTGTTTATACTGCAGGAATCAGGATTGAAAAAAAAAATAGCCTTCGTGGGGTTACTCCAGGACTAGTGTTGAGAAACAGCACTTTGAACACCAGGGGTTTTGGGGGACCAGTGAGAGAAGGCACTTGGAAATTTGAATTTAAAAAATTTTGACTGACCTCAAGAAAAAGCACGCTGGATGTTATGAGTTAAATTCGTTCAATTCAAATATGAGGGAATAGAGAATGTAGACAAATTGTCATTAATTAGCATTCACTGATTGAATCAGAATGTGCTCAGATGAGCCAGACAGGCTCGCTGAATTTCTGCATACCCCTTTATTTAGCGTGTTTTTCCTCCTTTGTTCTAGCACATGGGTGTGTGTCAGACTCCAGTCCTGGAGGGTCGCAGTGTCTGCAATTTATGGCGTGTTTCAGCACTTATTGCCTTACTTTAAATCACAAGTGTCCATGTGCATCGCTCCCAAGGCCTAAATTGGCTGCTGATTGAATAGAAACTACAAAACCCCTACAGGAGCTTCTGCCCTCCAGTACTTGAGTTTGACACCCCCGCTGAAAGGCCTGGGGGCCAGCGGTGCTGTCAGGCATAGTTCTTCTTCCCATGCCTCGTGAAAATTAAACAACATTGTTTTACACCTAGAGGTCATTTGCAAGAAAATCGTGAGCTTAACTAGCATCCAGAGCCCACCACAAAAAACGTGTGTGTGAGCTAGCCAGCCGACAACCCCAGGACGGACGGCTAGGTTGCCATGGAAGCAGATCGCTGCTTATTTGGAGATATTGCAACATGTTTATTTGTGTGGATAGAGTGGAATTCGTCTCCCTGTCTTCCCCCTGTGGAGTGTCTGCACTGCCGAATTTGGACTTTCGGCTTAAAGTCACATTGATATCATAAGCTGAGACAGCCGCAACTGCCAGCACAGTAATTAGGATTTGTGTTCTGCTGAGGTCAAAATTCCTAGAATTCGTTGTCCGGTTACAAAGCTACCAGCTAGAGGCTGCCACTGTTTCTACACCTACGAGTTTATAAAAAAAAAAAAATTGATATATATATATCGTCTAAAAATATTTTCTGAGCCGCTGTCAACATTTTTCTTGTCATGTTTTCTTCCATGGCTGGTCCTATCTGACCCAAAATGTGTCCACTAAAAACCCAAGGAGAGAAACCTTCTATAAATAACAATGGAAATGGATTGATTTGGCTCACATGGATCCGCGGAGTGGGTCTGTAGCACCGCAGGTTACTACAGCCGTTCCTCTGGGGCCGTGCTGACGACGGGAGGATTTATCTATTCCCTGCCTTGGTCACCGGCCCTTCCCCTGCCTCCCCCCTGACGGCGGTGACAGGGGCCTTTTGCGGAGCACAGACGCGCGGGGCTGCCTCAGTAGCCGTGATTAGCATGCTGGAAAATGGTCCCATCTGTCAGCGGACTCGGAGCCTCGGAGCCTCGCGGGACGAGGGATTAGCCTCTGACAAGGAGCTCGTTAACGAGAGGGGGAAAACAAACCCAGGGTCGCTGGATGTGACGAGCACCCCTACTGCTGCAGCACAAGGTCCTCCGCCAGGTCTAAAAAAAAATACACACACGCAGGCACTCTCACACACAGATGCACGCGTGCTCACATGCATTCACAAGCACGCATGCAAGCGCACACATTCACACACACACACACACACACACACGCATGCTCACAAGCATTCACAAGCACAAGCTCACACACACAAACCCGCACGCAAACATACACATGCACTCGCACACACACATACATACATACACACACTCACAAGCACGTGGACACACAGACACACTCATATAAAACACATATGTACATTTGCTCTGAGAGTGCCTAACTACCAAAACAGCCAAGTGCAAAAACCAAAAGCAAAACCTCTGGAGGATGGAATCCCTGAGGGAAGACGAGGCTTTATAGCTAACAGTCAATAAAACGGGTGATCACAGCGGCACCAGACGTGAAATATGACGAAGACGTGATCCTCCTTAACAGTTTTTTTATCAGTGCTAACTCCGTCGTCCGTTTGCCCCTCATTTAATCCTTTCTATCAATGTACATGGACTGAGTGCAATTAACACCAGGGTAATGCACATAGTATATTGTTACTTGTGAAATGAGTGATGTTTATGAGATTTGGATCTAACTGTAGAGGCCTTACTTCTTTGCACATCGTTAATTAGTTTCCCGTGACAAGAGAAAGAGGGGGTGGGTCGCTCTCCTGGGATTGGATAATTAACTGCTAGATATATCGCTGCCATGACAACATTACAATTACCAACCGATTTTTTTTTTCTCTGGATATTGTTGGTACACTCTTCCAATCTCTCCCTTCTTGATTTTCTTAGACATTAAGGCAGGCTGCTAGCTCAGAGCTTTCAGTGGACTGTGGGCCTACTGTACCAGCGCCGAACAAGCCTCACCAAGGCCCATACTCTGGGTCCATGCACAATCCAGTATGGGCATGGCGAGAGCATTTTGGCACACTCCAGTACAGTTTTCTAGAAATGTTCAGGAGTGACATTTTCAGACCGCCCTGTACGCCATTACCTTAACCTGCAAAGCTGGCCTTTCAAACAGGCTGCTTCTGCTGTCTTGAATACAGCTGCTTCAGGTACGCCCCCCCATACTTGTCTTATTATTTTCCTTAACTCTCTTTGTTATTGATGTCTTATTATGACAACAACCTCATCCCTATGGCCAGATTTGGAGATGTTATCCCTCCCTCCAGACACCAAGATTCAAGATCCAGTGTAATGTCACTAAGACAATGTACCAAGTCACAAAGAACTCAGTAAATTGTATTATTTCTATTAGATATCCTCTGCATGGCCCTTCGCTCTACTGCATAATTATCTTTGACAGGGGGTTGTATTGTTTGCCCCTCCCCCAAGCCCACCGGAATGTTTACACTTTGAATCATTTGTTTGATGCACGAAGGCTACAGCTCACTTAAGATTGTACTTTCTCCCAGGTACATCTTCATCTTATTTGTTTACTGTCTCGGGCTTTGCTCCAGCGTTGCGTATGGGAACGTTTGGATCATTTTCTTGTAATCCCATAAACCTGTTACATCCTCAGACTTCACTGACGCCATTGCGAGGCCTAGTCTCTTTTCTCTACAGCTCACCAAGGCTCAAAAATGTCCCTTTTGTTTGGGACGAGGGTTGAATTTAGGTTGGAACATTACTTGGGAAAGTATGTTTTCATCCTCTAACAAGTCAGCTCACAAGTTAATGTGCTTTAAACTTTCACACCTCTGCACTACATCACGGCCTATTCTCTTGTTTGCAGCACAGATGGGAAAGAATGAGACGCCAGGCCTACACTCTCTCTCTCTCTCTCTACGCACACACACACACAACGCATACAGATCATGGTTTCGCTCGCTCACAAACTTTAAAAGTGAAAAAAGTCCTCTGCTTATGCCACGCTCCTGGGACATCACTGCCTATCTTTGTAATGAGACATTATAATGCACCATCATATGTATTAAGAGCAATTATAAACGTCACATGTAGCCAAATGTGTGATATGTGACGTTTATAATTGTTCTTAATACATATGATTCTCTCTTTACATGGTGTACACACCTCTTTCCCCCATGTTTGAATACCTGAATCCAGGTAGCAGACCAGGTATGACTCTCGACCACAGGCAGTCTGTGTCTAGTGCATCTGGAAAGCAAACATAGTGTGAAAGACTGATTTTCTTCCAGAACCTCCACTCTGATTGGTCCTATAAGGTCTTACCCAGCACTGAGAAGGTTTGAATTTGCCTCTAATTTGAGCCCCACCTACACAAGAACAATGCAGTCCAATCTGACCGTTGGTTTATCAGCAAGTCCTGTCTCCAGAAGCTGGATGGCCTTACATCACAATGTCAGGCTCATGACATCATTACATTTTGAACTTGGCAAATGAAGCTAGGTGCAAGCCATCCTGTCTCCGGGTGCTCGATTCAGATAGCTTGACACCTAGTTAGAATGTCTTGATAGCTGGACTTAGCACGATGTTATCTGATTGGTGCCAGTGGATTTCCAACAGTAGATTTGATTGGCTGGCCAATTTATCATTTCACCCACCCACACCCTCGCTGGATCGTGATTTGTTACAAGTAGTAACTAAGTGCGGGCTTATTAGCAAATCCCATCCCAGGAAGTTGGATGAATTTTATACCACACTGGAGTGACAAACCAGTCACTCATTGTTATTCTCTTGACAGGTGAGGCTAGATAAGAGCTGACAACTTTGTAAACAGTCATAGCCATGGTGAAGGGCCTTGAGTGCTGTGCCTCTTGCATCCTCAGATCCCCATCGTAACCTGCAGGTGAATGAGACCAGCCGCGGAGGGAACGGAGTGAAGGCTGTCCGGCAGCACAGAGGGAGCCAGCGTATCTGAGTGGAAGGTGAGTATTTTCTGATGCTCCAGGAACAGGAAGTTCTAGCAGAGAGACGGCACCCCCGCGGGCCTCCCAGTGGAACACTTGTCTCTCTCTCTCTCTCTCTCTTTCTCTCTCTCTCTCTCGCTCTCTCTCCGTGGCAGAGCACAGGCAGGGACACAGACACAGCGACACCATCTCCCACGCACTCCTTAACGAGCTGCTCCGCGATGCGCTGCTCTCTGAGTCGCTCTGAGAGACAGGCTAAGAAATGCCCCGCACCCCCACCCCCACCCCCACCATCACTGAAACCTGGCGGGAACTTGAGCCACAGCTTCGACCTACACACTGCAGAGATGCCAGCGTCTTGAAAAATTAAGCAGATAGAAAGTTATACCTCACACCCACTGAAACTAAAGGGCTATGCAGAGATAATTAGCTAGCTATGTAATGTGAAGTCCTTGCTGGTCAGTGTCACACAGACAGATAGATCCCCCAGGACCTCATTGCACAGCTTTAATCTACACTGCTGACATGTCAGTATCGTGAAATATTTAGCATATATGAAGCTATACCTCCACTAGTGAAACCATACAGTAAACCGTACTTCTCCCCCTTCCAATAACCATGTGAAAATTCACTGTTTTACATGAGAAAGTTTTTTTTTCTTTTTGCAAGGGTCTGTCTGGCTTGGATTGGGAAGACAGCGCGGGCGTCATAAAAAATTGGACTCATTAAACTGAACCTCATCCACTGAAGGCAAAGGGCTCTAACAAGATAATTAGCTGGCTGTTGTAAAGGCCTAGATAGTCTGTGTTGTAGTCTGACAGACAGGAAAAGAAAAGAAAACCTGCTGAGGTATGCGTTTGATCCTACACACTGCAGCAATGGCACTATAGTGAATGGTAAAGCACAAATAAAGTTATGCTATTTTATATTGTTAAACTTTGTTTGCAAATAATACACTAACCCCTGTGGCACATGGTCATGCTATCAGCTGGGCTCTGTGGTTTCAAACTGAAATCATGTCAGCACACACACACTCACACACTCACATCTTCCTGTCCTCAGGGTCACAAATTTCTGGATGCATAGGTAAGGAGTAATGCAGCTGAAGGTTCAAACAAAAAAAAAAAAAAAAAAACCAAAAACGCAGACCTCTGAGAATCTGACCAGTGTCAAAGCTGCCACATTCCTGGTGTCATTATTGCTGTTCTAGTAAGTGCAGTTCCCACATTGTAAGCCAATAAATTCTTGAGATATCTCAGGATCTGGCCATCTGTATTCCTACACTAAGGAAATGTCAACCTCACATTTGTGGAAGGTGATATTGAGCAATACAGTAAGTCTGCTGGGTGGCTCATCCTATAAAGACACACTTCCAACGCGTGGATGGACACCACAGGCGAGTATCCAGTCCTGGGCGTTGGAGTTTGGGGCTGCAACATTAGCCACTAAGTGCTGAGTGCTGAAAATGTGACCCGGGGTAGGGAGGGTTTCGGTCAGCTGGATTGTCTGTGTATCATGACTGTGGTCATGCAGGTACACCCTGCCTGTTTCCACTGTGCATACAATGTACTTCTTTGATCAATGACTTTGCAGCTCAGCTCATGGTCTTTAGCTGACCCTGTTGGAGAGAGAACAGGTGCTCGATCTCTCTCCCTCCAATCAACAGAAGCCATCACAACGATGAGATGACGGTAAGCACTGCATTTTTATGTTCCAAAATTTTTGGAGTAAATAAAAAAGTAGGAGCTAAAAAAGGTTAACAAACAGGAATAAAATGAGTTACTGTTGAGGCTGGAAGGCTGTTTGTGTGTGACGATGGGCTGTATTGTCTTTGCCACTGATGGGGTTTATGGCGATCTGTGTGGACCAGAGAGCCACAGATGCCATAAAGCTCCTACTCTTGCAGCCTCTGAGAAATCACCACGCTTCCCCAAAGAGGTGAAGTGCAGGCACACAATGCGGCGGGAACGTTTATTACATGATTTACGGCCATAAACCAGACAGAAATGGCTGCAGATGAGGACATCTTAGAAAAATTGCCGAATGAGTCTGACTCGTTATTGTGAGTAAGAAATGGCTGCTTTCGCCTGGACTGGCTGAAAGAGAATAAACATAAACTGGAGCTGAAATGAAAGTGGGCTGTAAGAGTTTTTAAAATGCAGCCCCTCATAACATGGACACTGAATTTAGCCCCCATCTTCCCAATGACTAATTCCCCTCTAATGGCATTCAATGTGTCCTGCTTTGTCACGCCCATGTCTTTGTGCGTCAGGAGTGCACTACATGCAATGTTGATGCAGGGGCCGAGTTAAGCTGATAACATACAGATGCATTTCTCTGTGTGCTACTGGCCTCTCCTGGCTCGGTCAGGATTCAGTGGGGCGCATGTTTGTACTTAAACCCCATACATTAGCAGGGTAAGCCACCCGTGAGGCTCTCGTCCTGCAGCCATTTTAAGCTTTCTTTGAATTATTAATGTTTACAGATGTTACTTTGGGCCATTCACTTCGATACCCTTGCATCTGTACCCAGCCTCCCGCAGCCGTAAGCTCTAACAAAACACAGCAGTAACATCAGGCCTGCCTTAGAAATGAAAGGGGGTTTTCTCCTTCAAAAGCACCCTTAATGCTAACCAAGAACATGCCAGCTGGTGCATAGTCTTCTGAGACACAATAATGTACAACCATGGGTATACAAACACACACACACACACACACACACACACACACACACACACACACACACACACACACACACACACACACACACACACACACACACACACACACATACACATTCACACTTACAAACACATGTTCACACTCACAAATGCTCACTTTCTTAAACACATGCACATTTATGCACAAACAAATGCCTTCACATGTATATAAATGCAAAAACAAACACAAATTCATTCTCAAGTAAACACAAATTTATCACACACACACAGAAATATGAATGCATGTTTGTGCACCCTCACACTTATTCACTCACAAAGACACATATTTATTCTCAAGCACACACACATACACACACACAGAGACATAAAACATATGTATGTGCACCTGCAAAAACACACATTTTCACATACACAGGCTCATCCCACTGTCTCACAAGGCCAAAGTCAGCACTCGATATCCTTCAGTCCTTGTGCAGATGCTGCCTGTATCTGCCCATTTCCTTCAGCGAACGGCGCTAGCTGAAGTAATCTGAGAGGAGGGATCCCCCAGCGAACCAGCTCACAACGCTGCCCCCCTCCCCATCCCACATCCCACCCCCCAATCCACTTCCCAACCCTACCCCGCCCTGCTCCCCCAAGTCTGTTGCCAGGCAACCTCCCACAGATCAGGTTACTGGGGTTACGAGGGGATTTACCGTGAGCCGTGTGATCAGATCACCTTCTCCAATCACTGTTCCCCCATCCCCCCACCCACCTCCACCCGACCCCTCCTCTCCTCCATACACAGCTTCCTGGGGCTGAAGCGGCACAAGTGAGTGCTGTGGCTGTGGAGATTCAGCTTGCTGAGGCTGGAACAGCTCTGTTTGGCTTGAGGAGCCAGCTTCAGCCAAAGGTGCTTCCTGATTTTCACTCTGGAGAAACTCTTTGAAAAACGGAAGCAGATTATAAAGTAGGAATTTCGAAAACTACATCAGAAAAGTGTGGCTCGCTCGGTAACTTTTATGAACGGGATAGGTATGTCACATCTCTACATATACATGTAAGAACACATGCCACGATGCATGAGGAAATCATTTTAGGACGAAGCCAGAGAATTGACTTTTATGTCCAGAGTTCTCATATTTTCAATGATAAGATGATTTTCAGACCTTGGATCACTAAGCTGCACAATTTTTCAATCCACAGCATGACATATAAAATATCCAAAATAAATCAGGATGAGTACAGTGGGCCTGTATGAGCAGCTTCAGGTTTCAAAGGGGACACAGGAACAGCACCCTTGCAAAAAAAGTAAATAAGTTCAAAATAGTACAAAATAATGTCACTCAGTTTTTGGTAAAGGTCTGATTGACTAAATGCATAGATCATGTAGATTCATACTCCTGTGCTCCCTATTATACTAAGGGTTCCTAAAATTGGGTTCATCAACCACTGGGGGTCATTGAGGGAGACAAAGCAGACAGTCAGCAAAGTGAAATCAAAAATCTCATCTTTGTAGAAGGAGAGCCAGCTCGTAACACCAAGTCAAAAGGAAATTTCCACTCGTAGAACTTCAGTCACTGAGGAGGAGTCAGGAACGCATTCGGACACAAGCCTCAGACAATAATCTGTGTTTTATTAAGGCATGTGCATGGAGACAAGCACAAACTTCCTTTCTGCAGGTGCAAACCAAAAAAAATGTCTTTTGACAAACTATATTTTTTTTATTGTCAGGCCATTGAAACTTTGTCAGGTGTACACATGTAGTGGTAATTTTAGTCTTTTCACTTGAATGGTTCTATTTTGCTTAATGACTACATTTCTAACAAAAATCCATGATATAATGGCATAGATTGATGATATAATGACACTGTGATGTGGAAATACATGTAGGTAGTGTTCAGAGTTGGATAGCGACTGATTACACGCAATCTGTTTTGCATAATCAGATGACAGAAATGAGGGGACTGTAATCAGATGAGATTACCTCCAAAAAAAGTGTGTAATCTGATTTAAGTTTAATTTTTACGAGATTGAAAATTACACACCCAAACCCCTCAGCCAGTGAAAGGGTGGTTTTCACAACGCTGGTGAGCTGTGTGCATCTAGAAGTTCCCCAGCTAAAGCCTACAGGATGTGATCCTGAAACACCTGCTATAGCATTGAAGATCTCCCCTGCTCTCTGCACTTTGCATTGTAAGACTGCCTGCAAAATACATGTAATGTTATGTTATGTAATGGGATTCGATGTAATCTACCCCATTACCCCGATTATAGCCTGGAGGATCTGTTTTGGTACCCCAGCTATAGCATGGAGGCTGTCTCCCACTACCCTAGCTATAGCCTGGAGGCTGTCTCCCACTAGCCTAAAGGAGGCTGTCTCCCACTACCCTAGCTATAGCCTGGAGGCTGTCTCCCACTACCCTAGCTATAGCCTGGAGGCTGTCTCCCACTACCCTAGCTATAGCCTGGAGGCTGTCTCCCACTACCCTAGCTATAGCTTTGGGATGTATCTCGATGTAAGCTTGGGCAAGTATCTCAGTGGAACCAAGGACCCTCAGTAACAGCCCCTTTTAAGTACCCATTCTCTGCCGACCCCGCCCGTGTAAACCCGCCCTCTCACACAAGCAAAGTACCGTTACAACTAGGAGTGTCACATTCCATTCAAAAAAAGTGACAAACCTCATCAGTCGGCAGTTCCTAACTGTGTGAAAATCAGAGGAGTATTTCTGGATTTGTGGGATTTAAAGCAGTCAACGCGTTTACATTTTGTGTGTGTGAAATAGAGCTATATTTGTAGACTCATCTATATCCAGCCCAAGCATCCCATCATGGCTATGTTGGGATTAGTCTCGAGAAATGTATACAAGGCCTCACCAAGGAGATTAAAACTGGCAGAAATATGATTTTAACTCATTCCATACTGGCTTAGAGGACAAGGTCGAGAATCATACTATAGTCATTGAGTTTCTGGTATGTAAGTCATGGTGGGCATTGGTAGGATTTGTGACCACATGACATGGGTCATGAGTGTTGATATTTTTTGGTTTGGCTGAGCTCAAGGAAATTAACCAAAGGAACTGCTAGTGCAATTTCCATGCCACAGGGGTGGTGGATCCCGACTCGCAGGCTGGGACCAATAGGTCTTACAGAAGGGGTTCAGTTCAGATAGGTTGCAAGATGGCAAGACAAAAAGTAGCATAACAATATGACAAAAAGTTATGTATTGCACATAATATATATTAAATTGAGTACAAGCAATGCGCATGCTCCAAGATCTCCACTAGTTAGTCCTCTTTAATGATTGCTTGAAAACTTTTGAACATATTTTCGTCTACACTTAAATTTGTGCTAGGTTAAAAAAATATGTTTGCTCATTAAGTGGGTCTTTGGCTGGTAGCTACGCAAACAAATATTGCAGGGAGAGGTAATAGCACTCAGTTTTCAAACTCAAATCTTCCTCTTAAGTCTAATGTTTATCAGGACCACATCGTATCACTGCAAATAAAGAAGCAAAGTTCGTTTTGAGTTCCAGTGGAACTTCTATGAAAGGACACTGTTGTTTCAGATGTTCTCATGTGATGTTATGTAAAACAATGAGTGATGGCCAGGACACCTTTGCAAAAGACCTATTCATCGCAATTATAGACAAACAAATAAATAAACAAAAATATGTGAAAAATTGTTGGTTAATGGGTATAGATACTGCACACATACAGGTTGTATTCAAGACTCAGTTTTTTATGTTGCAATAAAGCTATAACATGTGGCATGTCCTCAATATAGTCACTGCTTAAGGGTGTTATTGAACATGTTACTCAGCAGGGCACACTTGTAGACACAGCTGGAATGTGGGTTCAGCCAATCAGAATCCAGGACCAGAAATATGTTTTGTAATTGCACATTTAAGTATATTTATTATGTTCACAGAAATATCATAGATTTATGGTGGTGAATGTTGCAAAAATTAGACAAAATTTGTGTTGTTTACAAAAATTTATTCATACAAATCTTACAACACTTGTTTTTTTTTTTTATTTCCAACATTACTAGCCATTCCCCGGAGGGGTGCTGTTTGGAACTATAATGGTGTTACTGTCTATTGTCCATCGTTCACACATTTTTTTAAAGTTGAAATTTTCTTGTTCAGTAAGGCTTTTGGCTCTTTCAACAATATACAGTGGGTTTTTTTATGGGGAGGAAATGACAATCAATCATTTTTTTCCAGAACTCTCCAAAAAAATTCAAGAAAAAACAGCAACAACACTCTTTCAGAGTAATTCTGGCACAATATATATATATATTTTTTTTTTCACACTACAAAGAGCAAGAGCTGAAAGGTGAGAAGTAAATTTGATGGAGTGCAGCATTTCAGGGCCACTACATTAGCCTTCAGTGATTGTTGAAAAGCAAGGCACACAGCCCAGACCTCTGTCCTCTATCACGTAGGCTTGGGTGGTGGGAGGGAGTACAGAATTAAACAAGGGGTTCTATCCATTGGACCGTAGGGGATCAGTAACATACCCATCAGAGCAGATTCATCACACCTCAACCAGACGCTGTGCTTAAGACTAGCTGAGAATAATACCGGTTGTCCACTTATGCAGCCAGATGGAGGGAGCGGAATTGGCTTGTATCTCCAGGGTCTTTAGAGAAGCAAGAAGCATTTTATTTAGCTTATGGCATCTGTTTTGTAAAGACTAGCTGAAATATGATGTGTTTCTTTGTCTCTGCTGTTGTTTTATTTTATACTGAAGTAGGGAGGTATGAACACTGGCACACTAAATGTGAGGGTCTGTCTTGTCCTGAGCTTAAGAAATCACTCTTTCACCTGTCTAACATTTTCATCTGACTTTCACTCTTTCACCTGTCCAGCACTTTCATCTGACTTTCACTCTTTCACCTGTCCAGCACTTTCATCTGACTTTCACTCTTTCACCTATCTAACATTTTCATCTGACTTTCACTCTTTCACCTGTCCAGCACTTTCATCTGACTTTCACTCTTTCACCTAACATTTTCATAACACTCTTTCATCTGACTTTCATCTGACTTTCACTCTTTCACCTGTCTAACACTTTCATCAGACTCTACCTGTCTCTAACTAACCCTATCAAGCAACCTTCACTCTTATCTGTATCCCACAAACTTTTACTCTTTCACCTTTTCAACATGATCCCCCTGTGAAATAAACAGGTGTTGAAGTCAGTGATTTCCCATTTCTCTCTCTATAGGGAATCAAATCTCCACTAAACGTCCTGGGACTGTATGCTATGGTGACATCATGGATGACATCATCCGAAGGGCTTCAGAGCTCAAAGAAGAAAACAAAACGGATTACAGTGGAGGAGCAATCCGGGCCGATTACATCACTGCTATCTGCCTCTCCTCAAACCCAGGTGTGCCCTTAACCTTTAAACCCCTTAGGAACTACAGCCTACATTGATTTGTTTTCTTGTCATTCCAACATTCTCATAATTCTCAAAATTCTCATTCCAAAAAAATCAATCAATCAGCCATAAATCAAACATGAAAGAGCTTTTAAATGTTGATTGAAACCAGCTTGAATTTACATATAGAGACAAGAGGACTACTTCACTTCTGGCATTAATTGAAAAATGGCATGCAAAGTAATCTATATTTAAACAAAAAGTGAGAGTAAATACAGTAACAGAGCACAGTATTCAGGAAGGTAAGCAGTGGATGACCTCAGCAGGTCTGAACTAGAGTTATGTCATATTAACTAAGATATGAGAGTTTACATGGTGCTAGATTATGTAAAGGAAAACCTGGCATAACAGGAAGAGTGGTTAGTTTTAACACAGCAGTGATTAGAATACTGAGGACATGAGTCTGCATTTATCAACACAACATTCTTCTCATGCAGAAGTAACATTTCTGTCTTTTTTTTGCCTCCATAACTTTGCATCTACGGTTATACCTCCAACAATCTTAACAGACACACACAGCGTGGTCTTAGTTTTCATGTAGGAGAAGTGAGAAAAACAAAAACAAACAAAAAAAAGACATTCATGTTTTTGTCAGCTTTTCCAAATGGATGCATGTCATCCCATGAGTTGCACTGGAAGACTAATCGACAATAATTAGTCTGATAACAACAGTTCCAAAGACACATTCACCTTAACTAAGTATTCTTAGAGTAGCTGGGAAGGCCACACACAGTTTGATCAGAAATTTTAGGAAAGAGATTCTCTTATACATTATACAAATATCAAGTACATCTCTTTAACAAATATAGGTGCACATTTTATATATATGTATCTATATAGTTTGTGCTCTGCAGCAAACTGAAGGCTGAACGGTAAGCCTAGAATTGAAGGTTCGAGGGTGAGAATGAGGTTAGCACAGGAGAGATACCGTCATAGAATTCGCCATAGCCTGAGAGAAGCCTTCCAGAACAACTTCATGATCACACTTCATCTCTAAAACCAGTAGTGTGAGCTGGGCTTCTTCTAGAATGCAGTGAAAGGAGGCGTTTGAATGGCCTCGGTGAATTTAAATACTACGTTTGGCCGAGATAGTAAGTGTTATCGTTGAATGCTTTGATTGTCTTTTTTTAATCTACTCCTTTTTTTCGTACGCGTAAGAATGCAAGATGATGTCTGAGGCGAATGACGTTAAAGCTGTATGATCTGTTTTCCCTCCTTTTTTCTTTTGTCTTTTTAATGTTACTCACAAAAGCCATATAATTATACCTACAAGACTGGTCCACAAAGTATATCTGTGCGGTCTCAGGTGCTTTTTGTACAAAAGAAAAACAATAATATTATTAAAATATTCATTTTAATGGCTTTACTTCATACATAAATACATGTTTAAAAGAACACAGGCGCGATTCACTGCTCAGAATGATTTGATCTTAGGGCTGGACAAACTGGGCTGCTAGGTTTGGAAACGCTACAAAAAAGAAAAGCGACGGCCTTTATTTTTGATTCGCTGTCTGTACCTTCTCCCCAGCACTGCTGCTAGATATTTCTTCACGGCCATTTGTTTTCGGTACCGGCTGTAGCTGTCTGTGAAGATCCCATCAGAATGCCTTTTGGACAAAGGTTCTGTGTCCTCTTCCATATCGCTGTCACCACTGCAAGAGAAAAATATACAAACAGCAAAAACAGAGTAATTTCATTAATCAAGTCTTGTTATGGTCAACTCTTTCACAAGCTGTTTTTGAAGAACCGTTAATAGGACAACTTTTTGTTCGTATGATATCATGGTAAAATTAACATTCTTCATCGTTGATCAAAGAATCTCTTTGCTTGCCAATATAAATTATTTTCAAATGGAAACTGAATGCCCTGCGAAGCGAGGAGTCTGAGACCTGTTTCATGAGGGATAATGTCAACAGTGCCATGTGGATTTGCGAATAACTAAGGTTTCCGTTAAAATTTCGAGCTCATTCATGAGCATGAGTTTTCAAAAGAAATTATTCATGAACGCCTCGAGTTCAGTAAAAAAAAGGACGACAAACATTTAGTTCTTCAACAATGGGGCGTAAAGGAAAATCACTAAAAGCACAAGATAAACGTTGAGATGAAAAAAACTACAAGGGCGGTGATCAGGGGAAGAGCTGAAGACAAACGATTTCTTACCCTGAGCGCTTTGCCACCACGGAATGCAGTAGCTGGCCAAGCCCTTCCCCATGGTCTTCATTAAACATTTCATCTGTGTGCCTTTCACTTCTGTGAGTGGTAAAAAAGACAAACAGACAAACTGACCAAAACAGTCAAATTTAAATCGACTTGCAGCTAATTACTCGGTAAGGGTTCAATTCTCTCTCTCTCTCAGTCTCTCTCTCGTAATAAGCATGAATAGTGTGACACGGGGAGAGATTTTATTCAAGATTAATGTATCTTTAAGCACTTGGGAAAAGTCCCCTGAAAATGTAACATTCTGATTGGGTTAAATACCCTGCAATCAAAGGCAGACATTAATGAAGCGCACGAGCATGTCTGTGTGCGTGCGTTTGCGCGAGCATTCACCTCTTCTCTGGCGGATAGTACAAAGTGTACAAGTTGTCAAACAATGAAGGAGGGCTTCGTATAGCAATCTGGTCTCCATCAAAATCCAAGTCCGTAAATGTATTTCCATCCTCGTCAAATACCTCGTTTTCAAGTCTGCAATTATGAAGCGGAGTCAGTATGCTGGGTCTGAGATTTACAATAACAATAAATTAATCATGAATAGCATATGATTGTCTCTAATGTATGGTCACGTGGACATGATAGTAATGTTCAATACATATAAATAAAAAAAATAAATGTTTTAGATTTGCGTCTTACTTTAATACACCAACGTTAAAACGCATGCTAGAAAAAAGGGAGACAGAACGGAAAGAGTATAAAAAAAAGTTCCAAATGTAAAACCAGTTTTCATCCATTAAAACACTACCTGGCCAGGGACACGAGCTTTCAGATTATTCTACTGTATATGATTTGCGCCTTTGTCATTAACAATCCTTTCGCTCAGTGTTGTTGTTCAAATGACTAAAAATATTGACCAACTGTCCCAATATATGTATTTCTTTTTCAGACTGGGGCAAACCATTGATCAAACTGTATGTTAATTTTTGAACATTAATTAAATAGACGATTTTTTGCAAGTTTTATCACTGAATGGTGCAAGACCTAGCCGTAAGAGATGTAGTAATTTAAGGTTTTCATTTGCACTCCCTTTGCTCTACGCCTCGGCGATGACGCCATTTGAGCACCACCTCGGGGGCCGTCCTCCGCTCTGACAGCTTTTCAATAGAGGGAGTTCTGGAACTGCGCATTCCTGTCGATACCTTTGTGCCGGTGTATGCCTGGGAGTGGCTCTGGATTTTCGCTATTACTCTTGCCAATCAAAGATGTCTTTATGGCATCCGTGTTCTAAAACTTACACATTCTTCTTCTTACCAGTTCAAACAAATAGTTACATTGCCTTTGAAAGCGATTAAGTAGTTAAATGTTATTCGAATAAGTTAAAATGCAAGCACTGAGAAAAGCACGAAATTGTTTCCATTCATCCAGTTCTGATATACGATATTGGAGTGATATTTGAGATGAACTGAGCATAGGAATAGTTGCTTACAATTTTCACGATTGTGTATCCTCGTGGACTGTTAATTTACTTTTATTTATCCTGCCTTTCTCCTTTAGTAGTTGTAACTTGGACGTCAAATGTGACTTGCACCTGAGTTTAAGAGTACACGTTATCATCCATCTTTACCTTTTAACAATACAGAAGGATCTAAACATGTTTTACGTACCTTAGTCTAGGGTACTCAAGTCCAATAGGCGAACAGTGGGCGTTGTGCATTATGATTCCGTAGATGAATAATGCTAAAGTCGGTTTACTAGACATCGTCATTCTGCGAAAAAATATCAAAGTTAGGCTACATTGAGAAAGTTAAATTGAAGTACATCGTCCAACTAATATGAATTACAATTAGAATTCTTCCGAAATACAGCCGCATCTGGAATGAAACTAGTAGGCTACCAAGTGCTTTATTTTATTTAACAGAGAAACAGTTTGTTTAGCATTCACAAAGAAAATGTTCATAATAACAACACAAAATAACATACGTAAAAATCAAACTGTTAGCTTCTTCCAACCCTATTAAAACTTTCTGAAATATCTTGCTGGATCTTTTGGTTGTTATGAATTAAGACAATGAGTGAATCTAGAAATATTCGCCTTTTGAGATAGAGACATACTTTGAATATCTTTTATAGGCTACCTCTCGAATTAATACAAGGCAGATAGGTTTACCGAAGGTTGTCACGTACCTATAACAGGGCAGGTAGAGACCAGAGACGAGTGCGATCCGGGAGAGGCTAACACCGTAAGAATAAGAAAAAATCTTCACAACGCTTGTCTGAGGCGCTTCGGTCGTTTCCAAAGATTCCCCCTAGTCTTGTATTAACAAAATGAAACTAGTATATTTCGCCACAAAATACACCTTCTTGGAAAACGAGTTCCTACATCTGTCTACATTTCTTTATCCGAAACACTCGTCTCTTCGCTCAGATTCTCACGGATTTTATCCATGAATCCAGTGACTTGCGGTTTTTTTTTTCAATAAGTCAGCTTAAGGGTGGTACAGACGTCATCGCCCCTTCCTCCCGGAATACGTTTGTACAGTTCCTTTCTCATCGATGAACTAGTCAGAGTCATACACATCATAAGGGAGTTTGGCTCAAAACATAATTTCCAGACAAGATAAGAATGCTAGTATTTGTTCATGCTTTATTACGGTCAGCTGAGGTCATTTTGCATGGGCGGTTTTCAATACCCCATCGAATTACTCACTTTAAACGCCAATTTTTTAAAAAAGTGATTATTTCATTATCTAATAGGGTGAAGCTCACGACTTAATGGCGTGGACACTGTGGATGCGCAGTGTGTTTTGACTTTTAAAAAGCCTGACGTTCTTAGACGAAGTATAGATCGGAGCTATCCATCTAGAGGGTTCTGAAGGACGTTGCTGTTACTTCAGAAGGTTCTGAAATGAGACAACACCAGAGCCGTTAGGATTAAAGTGAATGCGCTAGTCTCAAATATCACTTCACGAGTTGTATTGCTGCAGAGTCTACTAAAAAAACACATGCCATTGTACTTTCAGAAATCACATCTGATTGTATAATTTCCCGAAATCTGTTCTCTTTCATTTAACAAAGGCTGTATGGTCTAAAAGTTATAAAAAGCAAGTATTTTAAAAGAACGATATAGAATAACAAAAACACCTGTTTAATTGGGTATTTAAAAAAATATCGGGAAAATACGAATTAATGGTGTTAACATTACCCTAACAGATATTCTCTACTTAATAAACACTGACATTGCCTCTAGGAAATGACATTGGCATTTATTTAATTTAAAATGACTTAAAATGTAACATTCCAAAGTAAATTATGTCGTAGGCCTCGTAGCTATACATGCAGTGTAATTGAAACATTTTTGGAACATTGCCTAATAGCCCAAAACCTCAACATTTCTTTCATTCAATAACTTCGGTAACTCTTAACTTGCATATTTTAAAAATAATCTGTCATCGTAATGTAAGGTATATGTGACGGGTATTTTCGATTGTATAGTTTAGGAATGCATGTTATAATAAATTGCATTTATGGTAGTATTTTCTTTGACTCAATTATTCGCAGTGACGTTTTTCTTTTTGTGACATCATGTGACGAACACTAAAAAGCACGTGGAGGCTATATGTTTTTTCTCCACAGTTTAATTCGTGACCGGTTGGAAATATGACGTAGAAATTCAGCATTGAATTATATTCTTTTTTATCCTAAAGTAAAGAGCGCCATCAAATGGTTGTTGAAAAAAGGCGTTTTAATTTCCCTCTGCACGCTTCACTGAACACTGTTATGCTACCGCTCCAAAACATCACTTAAAAAAGGTCCCAGCCAACAAGTCATGCTACCCCAATCTTAAATAAATATATTTCTAAAAACTTCATAATACCAGAATATCTTCTGATTTGTTTGTTCTCTCCCATAAGACCTATGCTGACCATTTATAAGTTCACTTATGTTGAACCAGAACCAGAATGAGATTCTGATTCTTGTCACCGCAACACAGAAGTATTTTGTTTAGGTTATGTATAAATTAAGTTGCAGCTGAATGTTCCACAATTATAGCAGGACGGGAGTGTTTTACAGCTCACTTGTTTTATGTTCTGCAGTTTTCTCATACAGTCTCAAACAGTGACTGTCAACCGCAACTCCCAGATGAGTGCTCCAGTGCAGGTGATAATCAAATTTTCAGATAGATGTATATATGTATGTATGTATGTATGTATGTATGTATGTATGTATTTATTTATTTCTTTATTTCTTTATTTCTTTATTTATTTTTATGACATGGAAGGCTAAAGCACACAGGAAACACTGGGGATAGCAAGTTCAATGTCGGTAATTACATGGAATCCAGATTGAGAGAGCCGGTGTGGGAATTTGACAAGGACGCCCGGGTTAATGGAACAAGTGCCACGGGATCTCGCGAGGCCGCAGTGAGTCAGGACCTTGTCATGGCAGCATTACTGTGTTTGAGGAACACAGGTGGTCTGGGTATGCGCTGGATGATGTACCAGCAGCTTTGGGCAGAGATAATAGTTTGACCTTCGCTCAGTTCATCGGTCTCTCTGGTTCCTGTGTCGGTGACTGAACATGCAATATGCTCTCACGATGGAAAGTATATGTTTTTTTTTATTGAATGTAATAAATAGGCAAGTGACATCACGACTTTAATCCAGTAGAGGGCAACTTGGACACTTTTATCGTAAAGCTGTTATATACTGTAGGTCTCTCACCAAGGGTGGCATGACACCGTGTTTCGAGTATTGTCAATTAAAGTATTAATTTCTTGTTATCGGCATGGGATTCACCCTTAGCTGATTTACATCGGTGACCCATTGTTCTACTAACTGATTCAGCATAAAAATCTTTTGTAGTTCACCTGGTTGATGCCTTTAATTAAATCCTACCCTTACTTGCCATCTGCTAGGCTTGAGTATGTTACTGAGTATGTCTTGAGCCAGGAGCTATTAGCACTGAGACCTTCCTAGTGTTGCCAACAGAAAAGGTCATAACTTGAATAATAAAGTTTTTTTTTTGTTTGTTTGTTTTTTTTTTTTTTTTACAAATATTCTGTTTATTTTCTTTTTCCTTTTTTTGCTTTGCAGAGCGTGGACATAAAGATGGAATTTACTTGGTATGACGAACTTGCCATCAACTACACTGATGAGTATACAAGTGAGATTCACTGCTACTCTCACGAGAGCGTACAGAATCAGGTGGTTTTTCCAGCCCTGTACTCTCTTTTATTGGTTTTGGGTTTGCTGGGTAACGGGCTGGTACTGGCGGTCTTGTGCCGGCTATGGAAGGAGTGGAGCGTGACCAATACCTTCATCCTGCATCTAGCGATAGCTGACATCCTCCTCCTGCTCACACTGCCCTTCTCGGCTGTAGATGCTGCCAAGGGCTGGGTTTTTGGCACCCTGCTCTGCAAAGTAAGCGGTGCCATCTTCCAGATAGGGTGGGCTGTTAACTCATTCTTCTTGTCCAAGTTCTCTTTGAAATACAACGGTCTGAACTGATCAGTTTCCTCGGTTAGTGAAGTTGGACGGAGTGCTGAGTAATAGCAAAAACCTGTATGTCCTATAGCACTTAAAAGAGAAAACATGAATACACTTGTCTAACAGTGTGTCAAAGTGATAATGAATTTGAAATTTAGATATATTATATACTCTCTCTCTCTCTCTCTCTCAGATTAACCAGGGCTGTGGCATTTCTATGCTGGCCTGCATGTGTCTGGACCACTACTTGTCCATTGCCCATGGTTTCCAGATGTACTCGCGCAAGAAGCCCAAAGTGGTTCAGATCAGCTGCCTGTTGGTCTGGCTCCTCTGCCTGCTTCTGTCCATCCCAGCGCTGGCCTTCCTGCAAGTCGAGAGCATTGGAGGAGAAAGCAGACTGGAGTGCTTTTTCCACTACCCAACCAATCATTACGGCGCCGTGGACCTGCTTCAGCTCGGCATCGGCTTCCTCATCCCCTCCGTCATCGTGCCGTTCTGCTGCTCCAGCATCCTGCTGCAGCTCCTCTGCAGGCGCTCCCAGGGCCTGCGGAGGCATGTGGCTGTCAGGGTCGTCCTGGCGCTGGCAACGGCCCACATCCTCTGCTGGATGCCGTTCAAGATCTACCAGATAGTTGAAATGATTCCCTCCTTGCACACGTGCGAAGGCCACGTAGCCCTGGGCATCTACATGATCGGCGCCATCACTCTGGGCTTGATTTGCTGCTGCCTAAACCCAGTGTCGTATGCCTTAGTGGCCGTCAAGTTACGGCGCCACCTGCTGGACATGCTGAAGAGCCTGAGCTGTGGTCATAGTGGAAAGTCTGCGCCACCACTGCGGCTGAGCTCAGTCTGGTCTGAATCAGAGAGAAACTCAACCTCCGAGCTGGACATAGTAAGGTGGTCTAGGAGCGAAGACCCGTCTGAGGAATTAAAGAAATCCTGTAGTGACATCTTTACACTGTGTTTAAAAATACACAAGTCTTCTTTATGCCAGTTGCCAGTGGCCACATTATGCAACGATGCCATGTTTAATATCAAGGCTTTCTTCCTGGCTGTTGGTTATTTTATGCTGCTTATAGTCTGGCTCCAGAAAAGTATTTTTACTTCCTAATTTCATTGACTGTAGGTGGTTATTATGAATTTTGGGATAGTCTGTATTGCTATAATTTTATTGTAGGGTTGCGTTACTTTTGTCTGAAAAAAACTAACAGTATTTAAATTTGGTCTTCTTGTATCACTATCTGAAAAAATGTAATTGCTTAGTTTTTAGTTTATTATATTATCTCACTAAATATTTGTATCTATATATACACGTGTTGTGGCATGCAAACTGGTCATGCCAGGACTTCTATTAGCGAGAAGAAACTGAAACTGCTCAAAGCAAATGTAAGACTGATAAACCGAAGATATAATTGGATTTCAGCATAAAGATGAAGTTAATGCAGACTATGTAAGAAGGGTTCAAAAACTTTAAACTGTGCTTTTATAAATCTGTTAAACCTTTTAAATTCAATAAATCAGTTCTACTGTAAAATTAATTTGTCTCCAGGGTTCATGATATTCTTGGTAATAAAACATTAATGTGACAAATACTGGATCTATCAGCCAAGTGCATAAGCTGTCAGACAGGAGTGATGTTGGGAAGAAGAAGGTACAAATACAGATGTCATGAAAGGGCAATATTTCTGTAAATAACACTTATGTCCCTTCTCTTGCTTCCCAAAATGTTTAATGTATGGAACACATTATTGATTTATTATTTAAATAATGTGAATTCATCTGCTAAGAAATGTGTTTTTACAAATGTATAAATAGCATAGGAATTGTGGTGTGGAATTAATAATGTAATGATAAAAACAATTATAAGTATTATAATTACAAATATCTGAAATTAATTTTTTCATTTAAACACAATTAACTAATAAACAGATACTCCACACAGGTAAGAATGAGGTTAAATACCGCAGGCTTATTGGTTTTTGTCTGGTATATTTTTATTGATCTACCGGAAAACGGTACTATAAAGTCAATTTAACATACCATCAAGCTTGAAGGTGGGAGAAAGTAATTATTCACAACATAGTGTCCATTCTTGGACTTCTCCATTTTTAAAAGTATAGCATCTCATGTGAGGTACAACTGTGGGATATTTTCACAGGAGACATCGAACCTGTATGTTTTGCTTTGGCGTCGTGAACTCACAGAGAGCGCTGTCGTGTTTTCTATCAAGTTTAGGGAGTTCAGGGTGAATAATGAGCTACCGTGCTGCTAGTTGGATACGCCGACATTATGAGACGCCGCCAGGTAGATTACCTGCCGCTGCCATGTAGCTGTTATTATCGATGTTTTTGTGGGGTTTTTGTTAGTTTCAATTTGTGAATCCGACGTTTGCAAGTGGATTGTCTTCCAAAGTTTTTTTAATAGCAACTGAGTTTACTTTTTTCCTCCGGACATTGGGGTAAAAAACTCTTCGAACCTGGCGTTGTTGATGTCAAGATGGGGAAGAAAGTGACTGGAAATTTTAATTAACAAGAAACACGCTTGGGATACTGTATTTCAGATAGTTTCTGGGGAAAACGGGTAAATATAACTAAGGTAAGAGTAAATAATTCATTAAATTAATGAAATCTGTTCAGCGTTTGCATTTAGCCTCCATTCTGTCGTCAGTGTTGTGCATAAACTAAAACAGAATCACTGTAGCTTACCTAGATAACTGCCTAGAAAAATACGTTGGAAAGTTCGTCAGATTGATTATCACCACCGGGACCTTGGTAATGAAATGTGGATTGGTTTTAAAGAACAAAATGTTTAAATTTGTCGATTTTTATCTAATTTTATTGAAACTGAACTGAATAGGCTACATTAATGTTTAGACAATATTGCCATTACCACATCACGGGTGTGGTGGTGAAAAAAAAACATGTATTTGTAGTTTGATGTGATTTTACACATTTTGTTTTCATAGTGGATGCTATCTTTCATTGTCCAATTTCGGGCCGAGTTGTCAGTAAAATGCAACAGAACTGGACTTCTCAAACTGGGAAATGGACATCGTGTACAAATGAAAAATGGATCATGCTTACAGAACACCGGGAACACCAGTGAAATGCTCACACCAGGCCATCGTTGAACTATGTGTACTATTTAATATATGTTGTGTGTGACTTCTGTTTGCCTGCTTTTAAGTGTAGGCGTAAACAGGCCTACTTTCATTTTATTTACAGGCATCTAACTACAGTAGCGGTTTGATGAGTAATTATGATTGAAGTACATGGCGGAAGTCACGTGGTTATATTCCCCCAGTATTTGCAGTAAATTTGCTTAAGGCATCATATATCACTACAAAGTTGAATGGATACCATTGTATTTAACCTGGCGCAGATGTTGAGTTGCTATACCGCAGGGAATATACTATTGTATTGGAAAGGAGGACCCCAGGTCCACTCAATACTGGAAAGTCCCTCGTACTCTCGTCTCCTTGGTGCAGTGCTCAGGTGAGTCGGGCGGAAGTAACGTCTGGATTCCCTGCGTTGTGATTAACACATTCGCGTCTGAACGCAGTGGGTCGTTTTGCAAGCTACCCTGCGTGTAAATGCGGTGGGGGATAGGACATCGTTCCTCTGGAGAAGCACACGGCAACGACTCTTACCGGAAATGTTAAAAGAACTGCCATTTCGAAATTACTTGAATTCTGGCCTGTTTCCTCTGAAGACTAGTGGTAATAAAAGATCCTGCAGAAACATTTAAATAATATTAGGGAATACACATAAATAGGGGTTTAATGGGCGTATTGTGGATGTTTTTCAACGTGCAGCGTGGTGGGGGTATCAGAAAACAACTCTTCACAAACGCTGAACTATTTGGTTGGTTGCTTGGTCCTCTGCTTGTCATCTGTAGTTCTCACAGTTATCCTGTCATTTTAGCTTTTAACAATCATGGGAGACATTGGTCACTTGAACTTATTGTCATATAACCCTCCATGACATAATGACGATAAAGAAATTAAAAGTTTTATTGTAAAAGGAAATTGTAGGGCATTAAAAACATCAGTTTTTACGTAATTTTTTTTTGTTTGTTTCATTATTCCTCCCCTCTGAACAGGTCAGGACAATGGGTGGCGTCGTAGGAAGCAAACCGAGTCGGGACTTTGGAGTCACGCTTTCGGTCAAGCCCAGGACGAGGAGCACGGCGCGGCCCACCAGCAGACAGAGAACTCCCCGAAGACCTGGCACCACCCACCTTACCTCTAACCCCTCTGCCAAGCCTCCGCCCAGCAGCCGTGCCAGTGGCTCGAATGGGGGGGACATGGGTGGTTCCCCTCATTCCCCAGACCCATCCTTCCAATCTGCTGAAACAAACCCCTCCCCCGGCGCTGCCGCAGGTGAGTCACCCCGGATTTAAATTCTTAATCTGTAACTGTGAGGTGAGGGGTCAGAGACACAGTGTAATGGCTTGGCAGCAGCTGGACTTGTGACTCAAAGGTTGCAGGTTCGATTCAGTAATTCATTGCTGTCATAGTGATGAATCTGACCAGTATGACTACTCTGGAATTACCCATAAGGCCTGCAAGGGAGGTGCCTCACTCAAAACCAGCACAGGCAGTGTTCCCACGCTACCTGTAATTCACGAAAGTCGTCTGATTGTGAAAAACAAAGTCAAAGGCTTAACGGTTACTGAACATATGTTTCTTCGGGGATAAAAAATCCCAGAAATCTTGTGTTATGTATCGTATTGGCTAAGCAAACATGTGAATATCCACTGTCCTTGTAATGGACTGCACTGTGTTGGTATGCATTAAGAAGCAGTGCTCCACAAAGCTATTTGTGTGTCAGTGTGGCTCAGTCATTTTCTTGAGGTGAAGCCTGACTACAGTTCAGGCCCAGAGAGCTTCACCCTTTTCTGAGGAAAATTCAGTCTTAAATGCTCTGCTGTATTGAGCTCTATGAGACTGTGGTAATGCCTTTCTGGGTCTGAAATACCTCTGTTGAATGTTGAAGTGTCTGAGGTATGTGTGGTGCTTTGCAGCGGTGAGATGTTAATCTAAAATGCCATGCAGTCCTGACAGCATCACCTGCGCTGTCCACTAGGGTGTGATTTTTATCCACGGGGTATTTGGCTCAGGTTTCTGTGTAAGACCAGGTGAGTGATGTTCCGGTCAAGTGTAACAAAGCAATAAATTACACTTTTTTTGCCCCATTACAGGTTCTGTTAAGTTTTTCGTAGCGTTGTATGACTATGACGCCAGAACGTTTGATGACCTCTCCTTCAAAAAAGGTGATCGGTTTGAGATTATTAGCACGTAAGTCTCCTTTTCATTCTTTCATTTCAGTGGTACGTGTAAAAGGGAGTTATTTATCAGTGAATAGCAGTGAACAACAGCATGTTACACTTCAGGTATCTGTGTGCACAGATGCATTCTGGTTTGCATTTGTCTGGAACATGAAACCCACTTTTTTCCTGTCTGTTTGGTTCCTGTGACCAAACATTCCTCATGTATTGCATTTCTTGTATTGCATTCATGTATTGCATTGCATTTTTTCCACATTGCAGTCAGTGTGGTGTAAGCCTGGGGCATTTTACACAGAAATCTCAAACAACTTGAAATACAATGTAGGTCTGTGTCCCCATTGGCCTGTTGCAGCAGGCTGACTTTCCCCAGTGCCGGGTCATTGTTGTCTGACTGGGCAATGCAGTGTTGGAACTGAATGGTTGACAATGGAACCTTTTCCCCCCCAACACATCAGTTAGCCAATCAGAAATCAGACTGCCCAGAACATGTGTGTACAGATGTGGGGTATGACCCTTTAAACTGAGTCAAAAAATAAACAGGAACCAAATGCATGAAACAGTACTGTATTTTGACATTCACCTGACCGCATTCTTAGCTGGACTCAGTCGATTTGTGGGGGAATAAAAAGAGGCTTTTGGAAAAACCGGAGGGAAGGGCATGTAGAGAGCTGAACAGAGGGGAGAGCCAGTCTTATACAACGCTTTGCACAAAAAAAAAAAAACTGAAGGTGTGCAGACACAATTAGAAAGTCTCTTTTGCTTGATGTATAACTTCTTAGAATGAGAGACAATTACTTTCCTCTGCACAGAGTATTCTGAGACTGAAGAAATCAACCATGAACTCATTTTGAGTAATTGAAAAGTGCTGTTAAATTAAGTGTTAGTTCTACAGATTGAGTGGGAGGAAGTAATAATAAACTAGCAATTTTTACAAACTAATTAACTGCTGGCCAAGTGTATAAAGGTGGCCTAATGTTTTAGGGGTTTAAAAAAAAACCCAACTCATTTAACTTAAAGTCTGTGTGTGTGAGTGTGACTGAGTTTCATTTCAAATCTTGCAGTGAGTCTCGAGTTTCAGTCTATATGTAGTAGTGTTTCTGATACGCAGGGTGATTACAACGTCATCTCTGGGTTTCAGTTTGTACCTAACTGTGTCAATGAGCTTTGGTTTAAATCTAACAGTGTCTCCCAGATTCACTTTAAATCTAACAGTGTACTGGACCTTAGGGTTTAAATGCAATGTCTCCATTTCAGTTTAAATCTAACAGGTCTTGCGTTTGTCTCTGATGTTGTATCGCTCTGCAGATGGATCGGAGTTTTAGCTTAACCCTGTGTGTCTGTTTCATTTGAGATGTAAAAGTTGTTAGATTTTGGTATAAATCTGATGTTAGTATCAGGTTTCCGAGTGTCATTTTATATCTGGTGATGTATCAATGTGATGATGTATCTTCACTTCAGTTTAAATCTAAGCTTTTGCCTGCATTTATCTTCATGCCTTACAGCGTCTGACCCTCAGTTTAAATCTGATTGTGTGTCTGAATCTTATTTTAAATCTGACAGCCTGTCTGAGTCGTAGCATGAATCTGACGGTGTGTCTGTTCTGGTTTTCAGAGAGGGGGACTGGTGGGAGGCCCGCAGTGTGATCACAGGGAAGACGGGCTACATTCCCAGCAATTACGTGGCGGCTGCCGACTCCATCCAGTCAGAAGAGTAAGTGCTTCTTCTCTCTCTCTCTCTCTCTGTCTCCCCCTCCCTCCCTCCCGCTCCACATCATGTCTCCTCCCAGAGAGGCCTCAATCCCAGCATCCTCCTCTCCACCTCTGTCATTGCAACATGGTCTGTGTCTCAAATTGCATACTTGCATACTTGTTGCTAGTATGTACTATTTAGTGTGCAAGTACACAGAGTGGTTAAAATCAGTTAATTAGAGAAGTACTAACACTTCATATCTCTTCTGACCCTTGCCGGTAATGGTAACAGTGACTGAAATCATAGTTGACCGCTAACTAGCGCTGTTGTTACAGAAAAAATGTCGCTCAGTACATATTTTTTTGTGAACGGTTGTTTTATTTAAAAACTTTAAAATTCTTCTTAGCAGTCTGTTCTGAGAACGCAGTGACCACTGGGAAGGAGTAGTATTCTCAGATTCATACTTTGTTTTTCGGTCCTCCCAAGTAAAGAAGGGTGTGGTATATGCATTGTTCTTTTATCGTGGGTCCTAAGGTTGGGTCCGCTGCAAAGGACCTGAGTCTGTTAGGGTCTGAGGGTCCTTCTCAGTTGCTAGGCGACAGGCTCTTGTGACATCACTGCTGTGAGACCCCTCCAGATGACGCACTTTGCTGTTTCAGTTGGTACTTCGGTAGAATGGGGCGCAGGGATGCAGAACGTCTCCTGATGGTCCTCGGAAACCAGCGGGGACCTTCTTGGTTCGAGAGAGTGAAACTTCTCAAGGTAGAGTTCACCTGTACATACGTACTGTGTATGCTAACCCTAGCATTCAGTGTTGAAGTAGTTGTCTGTTTGGATTTAACTGTATATGTCTTTAAAGAGACGAGGTTCATTTGATGGGATCCCAGCCCACATGTTGTGACCTCCCCTTCTGGAGTACTGGTGTGTGTACAGGTCCTCGTTTCGCCAGTTAGCCTCACTCACCTAGCTAATTAATATTATATTCCAACACTGTCTCCCTTGTAGATTGTGCCACAGAAAAATGTTTTATATATGTAGACCAAGAGCTGGCGTTCGTGAGGTTATCACAGATTTGATCTAAAATGTTATATCACATAAATGATTCAGCTGGTTGTATAATAATGCTGGCATTAAATTCAGAAACGGACAGGACCTTCCCCACCCAGCTCTGACGTGCGTATACTTATGCACTGACCTATATAGCTGAAATAAAGACGATTTCCTAAAATGGGCATTTTGTTTTGGTCACACATTAAACTCCATAGTTTCCTTGCCTCTCCAGTGTCTTAATGACAGCGTCAGAGGTACATTTTAGAGCAAGTTTTTGGAAATGAAAGAATTTAATTGGAAGTTAGGATGAGGCCTAAATAAACACTGCATTATAACTGTTTTGCAGCAGAAAGGGTGTGGTCATAGGAAGGAAATGTATGATAAATTCACTTGAAGAGCAGTATGGGAGAACATGTTTAGCAAAGAAAACACTTGAAAATTCATGTATAACCAGAATAGTGGCTTTTTTTTTCCAAGTAGCCACTTACAATTTTAGTGCTTTTTACTGTATCTCATAAACACTCATAAATTACTGTGTGGCAATTGTTTACATGCAAGAATATTTTTCAGCAATTGTCAACAAACACACTGTTTTTCCCATTCTGAAAGGGGCCTACTCCCTTTCCATCCGGGACTGGAATGAGGTGAAGGGGGTCATCGTGAAACACTACAAAGTTCGGCGGCTCGACAACGGGGGCTTCTACATCACAACCCAAGTCCAGTTTGAGACCCTGCAGAAACTGGTGAAGCACTACATGGGTTAGAAGTTTCCTAGTTTTCCCTTTGCAACACAGTTAATCATGCTCTTTAGCGCTGAGTGTGCCAGTAATCACAGTGTGTTGTAATAGCGAGAGTGACTTTGTCTGACACACCTAGAACAGACCCAGACACATATTTTGAGAATTGCAGACAGGTTTTTGTTCCACTCCTGAGTTTTTAGACATTTGTACCACAATAATTGAGAGTGGGTTTTTTTTTCTACTTCATTGTGAATTTTTAAAAATCTTATTCCTTCACACCTTTCTCTCCCTCTTCTAACTCCTTTCTTCTCTCCTCCTCCCTCTCTCACTCTTTTTTCCTCTCCTCCCGGTTTTCCTTTCCACATCCACTTTCTCTGCCTCATCCCCACTCTGTGGTCTTTTGTCTTCCTCTCTTCCCTCCATGTCTGTCTCTCCCTCCTCACTCCCTCTCTCCCTCTCTCACTGACTCCCTAAATCTATCCCCTCTCATCTTCTCTCCCCCCGTCACCTCCTTCTTTGTCCTTCTCCTTCCCCATAACCCCCCTTTCCCTCCCTGTACTCACTCTCTCTCTGTCTCTGTCTCCCTCTGGCTCCTCCAGAGCACATGGACGGTTTGTGCTCCAGGCTGACAGTGGTGTGCCCCACAGTGAGGCCCCAGACGCAGGGCCTGGCCCGGGATGCGTGGGAGATCTCCCGGGACTCGCTGAGCCTGGAGCTGAAGCTGGGCCAGGGCTGCTTTGGGAGGTGGGGATGGGCTAAACACTGAGCACTAAACCCTGAGCACTGAACACGGCCCTGTCTCAAACCACACTGTCACAGCCAGGATTAACACACGCCAAAACCTCCGTTTCGGAGCTGAGCAGAGATCACACACAGTGGAGCCACAGTGTGGTATAATGGTCAGGGAGCTGCACGTCTGCCTCAAGATCTGCAGGCTTGCTTCAGTAAATATCCAGGTGTATGAACAGATAGTGTGTAGAGATGTAAGCTGTGTAAGTCACTCTTGATAAGGGCGTTAGCTAAATACCTAATTGTAACATGACGTAAAAATTCCAACCCCAGAACTGTATTTTAAAATGACGTAAGACGTACAAGCTGACATTGGTCTTGGCTTTTTTTTTTTTTTTCCAATTTTTTAGGGATTTCTCAACTTTGTGGTCTAGAATAAATGCAGATGCAAGTTCTGAAACTTGTGTAGTTCAGCTCTTGTTTACTGTGTCATTTACACACTTCCCTTTTGGTTAAACACACATTATTGCACGTTCATATGAACCACTTGTTAGCTGGTGATATGAAAATGAGGTTTCATGAAAACAAAAATGTGTGGAGGTACCATAAGCTTTGTGACACACCGATTTGAACCAGATTTGATTTGTTTTTGTTGAGCAGAAAGTTTTATTTGTCATGTCAGATACTGACAGCTCATTGCCAACTCACCCATTATAGGGTTGAAGAAACCTCATCCTGTCATTATTACCGTAAGTAGCATTTTAATGGTCAATTACAGAATATGTACTACATCTAAATTCAACCAAATTTCTTATGCAGTTCAACCTTCTGCATGCAATAAGGTTGAATGAATTTGGGTATACACATTACAGTTTACTGTAATACAAGCGTCATCATACAGTTACTGTCATAAACCGTCATGAATATAAGCATTGATTAAATTTAATCCATTAGACAGATTTTGCGGAAATACTTTGTGTTTGTTTTCAGCTTTGTGTCAGCAGTGAGTCAACCTTAGGATTAATGTCTTTCACTCCACTGTTGAAGGGCGTGAAATCGATTCTTTTTTTCCTGCTTCAGCGAGGTAACTGTGACAGATGACTCCTGTTTTTCGGGGGAAACGGGAACACGACGCTTGGGGCACAAACGCTCACTCGCATTTTTTTGGGAACTCCCATACGGCACATCCCTCGGCCGTGACATTGCGATCCTGCAGGTTTTGCGGCCGCCATGGATCAGTTGATATAACTGGGGTGTGTAACAGGAGCAGGTCCATTGCAGGTTTCCAACAATGCCCCTGGCAGCCTCACACAACAAGACTTACGATTGGCCTGCTGAGCTACAGACCCAGGTACCCAGCCAATGAGAAGAGGGGGCCAGGTGGGCTAATTTTAGCGCTTCTGCAGGCGTGATGTCACAGTCTGTAGAACGTGTTCACGCGCTTACTCAACAGCTCTGAATTCTAGAAGCTCAGCGTCTCTGAACTCTGCCACAGGCACACAAGCTGAGACTTGTTCACACGGCAAAGTGTTCTGTTAAACTCGTCAGTCGTCAGCAAAAACTTTTGCATGAAGAGCACGGTGTAGTCAGTACTAACTAAAAGACAGATGACACAGTGTTTGTTGAGCATTTTGAATGGCACCTAACCCCCTTTTTTGCCTCTAATTAGACACCCATTTTGAATACAATGATTGGCTGAAATACCAAACAGTAACCAGTGCTTTGTAGTAATTGAACAATGAGGTTTCATAAGACTGAGTAGGTCTAATTACTGTTTGGTATTTTAACCAATCATTGTGGTTTGCTGAGGATAACAAAAGCTTTTGATTGGCTCAGGCCTATCAGTGATTGACAGGTTCATGAGTCTTTAGTCATCCATCACTAGTGCTACACAGGCAGGACCCTCCTCCTGCTCAGTGTTCACCGGCGCCCTCTCTCTGCAGGCATGTGGAATGGCACGACCAAAGTGGCGGTTAAAACTCTCAAGCCTGGCACCATGTCCCCCGAGGCCTTCCTGGAGGAGGCACAGGTGATGAAGAAGCTCAAGCACAGCAAGCTGGTGCTCCTGTATGCCGTGGTGTCAGAGGAGCCCATCTACATTGTCACCGAGTACATGAGCAAAGGCAGGTGCCACTCATACGGTAGACCTCCACTCCTGCAGGGGGAGCTCTGGAGCACTGCGAGCCCATGAGATCATTCACACAGTGTTTTCACAGCCTCTGAATTTGTTTATTCAAGTTGTTATTATAAGTTGTGTATTCAGAGCAATGATCCTGGTGTAATGTAACGTTAGAAATGTGTTTTTGTAAGCAATGTTATGAAACCATAAGTCTAACATCGGGTCATGTAGAAAGAGAAAGCATTTACTCACATCTGATTGGGGTTAGGAGGTGTTCCTAGAACTTCCTATAGATTTCCAGTCATTGTGCTGCTAATGCTAAGTGATATGTGGTACAGTGGTTCCACAGATCTCTCACTATGCACAAACCAAAATGGTATCAGTGGTTTGCTCTGACTTTGGGCCCTGTATCTTTATCTCTATTTTATGTAACCGACAAGTATCCCTCTGATATTGATTGTTTTAATTGATTGCTGTAACCAGGCGCAGGGTGCCTTCATGCACTCTCATCTGTAAAAGAATCCACGTCTTCCCCCCCGAAGTCTTTCCCAGAAGGGAAGTGGACTGTTTGCTCAAGCTTAAGGAGTAGCAGTTGGCTTTATTGCTTTAGCTGAAAGTTTGACAGTGACGTATGTAGCACCACACACTGCTTTTATAAGCCTTGCTCTGTGTATTTTTCACGGTAATGTGAGCCGTTCGATCTGCACCTGAGTGGATGGTGTTCTCTTCCAGGAAGCCTGCTGGACTATCTCAAAGAGGGAGAAGGTCATCTCCTCAAGCTACCCCAGCTGGTCGACATGGCGGCACAGGTAGGGAGTGTCTTAAAACTTCATCCCTTCGGAGTTCACCTGTACAGGGATTTAATTCTGCACACCTGTATCATTCATGGGAGTTCAAAGATTGATGAAAGTCACATTCATCAAATATATCATAACTTCCCTATTTTTTTTTTTAGTTGTTTTCCATCTGAGGATAGGGTGAATTCCATGTTTAGCATCGCATGTTTCTCCAATACAGAGTCATGTAGATCACACATCATACCCTACAGGATAAACTTTTATTCTCTAAATGCTAAACTTTTAGGCATCCAGTTTTAGTCATACAGATAAGGCGCATAGTAAATGTTATAGTCAGTTTAGCTGTAAGGCTCATATAACTGAGCCTAGTGAAATTTTAACTTAATTGTGGCACATATCAGCACCAGCTGCAGGGATGTGCTTTTGGAATAAACTAATAGTAAGTCATTGCTTCAGTTCAGTCCCACAATGCACCTTAGCCAACCAAAGCCACCATCATAAACCTGCTGGCACCAATCAGATTGCAGTAAGGGTAGGCCAAAAAAAAGCTAATGAAGTTGTCCAGAGCCCCTGTGAGATGTTGAGCATGTGGAGCGGAGACCAACATGGCAGTGTGTGGCTCTCAGGTTGCCGATGGGATGGCCTACATAGAGAAGATGAAGTACGTCCACAGGGACCTGCGGGCGGCGAACATCCTCGTGGGAGAGAACAGGCTGTGCAAGATCGCCGATTTCGGCCTGACGAGGCTCATCGAGGACAACGAGTACACTGCCAGGCAAGGTGAGGTCTGCAGCGGCTGGACAACTGGCTGTTCGTCTTATTTTCGAGTATATTGACTGTGTATTATTAACTTAGATGGTTCCTTCAAGCTTGGCATGTTCCTTGATACTCTGTGACTCTGACAGCAATCCTGTTTTTTCTTTGTCCTTCCGTAAGATGTAATCAAAAATGGCTGCAAGCCTGCAGCACTTTTCCAAAGTCATGCAGTGTTCGTTTGCTTATCTGTAACTGGAAAGCAAATTGGGTCCAGCAAGTTTGGTAGGTTTGATCTGCTTCATGGGATCATGTGAATGTAGTTTGGTGCCCGATGCTCTCTGCTGCCACCTAGTGGAGAGTCCCGTCGGTAACGCTGTATGTGGCCCCTCCCTCCACTGCTACAGGAACCAAGTTCCCCATCAAATGGACTGCTCCGGAGGCAGCTCTGTTCGGCCGTTTCTCCATAAAGTCAGATGTCTGGTCCTTCGGCATCGTGCTCACAGAGCTGGTGACCAAGGGCAAGGTGCCATATCCAGGTGAGGGGGATTCTGGGAATAATTAACCGAGGCTAGGTGCTAATTAGCGGTCCACACTGCTTCACCCAAGAGAAGGACTGGGTTGCAGCATTTTACCCCAACAGTGGCACAGCTGCAAAGTGTTAACTTTGAATGCATTTTAATTGTATGGATAAAAATGTGTGATTTCCATAATCTCTAGTGTCATAGTCACAACATTATGTCACCTTAATGGTGCCGAAGTAAAGGACACAGCAGTAGTGAAGGTGTGTGAGCGTGAGTGAGGGTCTCTGAAGCACAGGGTCTCTGCCTGTACAGGTATGGGGAACCGTGAGGTCCTGGAGCAGGTGGAGCAGGGCTACAGGATGACCTGTCCCCCAGGATGCCCCGAGTCTCTGCATCACGTGATGCTGTCGTGCTGGAGGAAGCAGCCGGATGAGCGGCCCACCTTTGAGTACATCCAGGCTTTCCTGGAGGACTATTTCACTGCCACAGAGCCACTATACCAGCCTGGGGATAACCTGTAGCCTTACTATACCATGGGGATAACCTGCAGACTGACTATACCACGGGGATAACCTGCAGACTGACTATACCACGGGGATAACCTGCAGACTGACTATACCATGTGGATAACCTGCAGACTGACTATACCACGGGGATAACCTGCAGACTGACTATACCACGGGGATAACCTGCAGACTGACTATACCACGGGGATAACCTACAGACTGACTATACCACGGGGATAACCTGCAGACTGACTATACCACGGGCATAGCCTGCAGACTGACTATACCACGGGGATAACCTGCAGACTGACTATACCACGGGGATAACCTACAGACTGACTATACCACGGGGATAACCTGCAGACTGACTATACCACGGGGATAACCTGCAGACTGACTATACCACGGGGATAACCTGCAGACTGACTATACCACGGGGATGACCCAAACGGCTGGACGGAGATCCTACGGCATCATATAACCTGTGGATAACCCATGGTCTCAAACAGCTGTCTGGGGGACCTATAGACTCATGTAGCATGGGGATGAGCATAGACCCACACAGCTGCACAGAGAACCTATGGACCATACACCTGGTGATAACCTATGGACCATACAACCTGGTGATAACCTATGGACCATATAACCTGGTGATAACCTATGGACCATATAACCTGGTGATAACCTATGGACCATACAACCTGGTGATAACCTATGGAGCATACAACCTGGTGATAACCTATGGAGTCTCACAACTGAATGGTCAATCCATGGAGAAGCACAAGCTGGGGGTAACAGGAGCCTCACAGAGCTGTAAGGAGACATTATGGAATCATATAATGTGGAGATGGTAATCTATACACCTATACAACCGTGGAGTTAAGTAACATAGACTCCCACAGCTATATGGAGGACCAATGGAGTATAGACTATCTATACATGTAGACACTCACAGCTGTTTGGACAGACCTGAGGATATTGTAAAGTCATATAGCATTGTGACTGAACTATAAAAGAGCTATGAATTTAAACAGAGATATGTACATAGTCATAGAGCCCCTGTAAGTTTGCTGCTCTGTGTCTCTTCTCAGTCTGCTTAACTGTTGGAAGCTCTACTCTACTTTCCTTTGGGAGGAGACACAGAAAGACAAAACTGGGGTGAATCCTGAGTGAAAGGCCGATTCCCGGCTATACTGTTCGTTTTAGGAATCTTGCTTGTACCATCATCATGGGGTTTGTTTCTGTGCCAAGTTTCAGTTCTGAGCCTGCAATCAGACCTCTATAAGGTCCTGACCGTCTTCGTCATGCAGACAGGTTTTTTTTTTTTTTTGTTTTATATTGTGTCTTTTTCTGGTGTACATTTTAGTGTAACCAATAACATGGTGGTACAGGTGTACAATGCGTAAAGCACCCAATGACTCAGTGTAATACTTCAGTCCTGGCCAATCAGGAGAGTGTTACAGGTGCTGTGGAACTCAGGTGGAATTCCCTGGAACATTGGTATGTATTGATGGGGGACTGAGGAGTAATGACACGGGTCACTATGTCTGAGTATGGAAATGAACGTGATTGACGGCTCTTTGTGGTGCCACCCATTATGGGGTTTATGAAGCGTCACTCTAACCCAGTGCTGTTTTAAGGTTAAACATTAAAATGGGGTCATTAACACACAGGTCCCGTGTTACACCATTGACTTGACATGTCATGGTCTAATTAGCTGGCCTTGTCTCCGGCGTTAGCTTCCGTTCTGTTAAGCCCCAATGAGAGGTGGATCTGCTACTATCAGTTCTGACCCGGGTTGTTTGTAATAACTTTGAAAGAGTAAAGGAAATCTTATCTCTAAGGACATATTGTGAACACAGGAGCTTAAATAACATGGGAGCGCACATCACCCTGTTTTTAGTGGGTTGTCTTAGGTCAAATAAAGGGGCTAACAGACACGCATTTGTTGGTGCGGTGCAATTGTAGGATTTATTAGCCATAGCATGTTACAGTTCTTACCGGTTTTTATCTTTATGACTGAGGATCTATTATGCATAAAATGGCTCTACAAGCATGTTGTGTGAACACCTGTAAAACATTTTTAAAGACTTTTGTAAAGTGTCATAACAACGGCTATTTGTAAAACCATCAAATACAGTGTGAATATGTTTTAAAAATACATGAATCAAAAGGATGTTTCTTGTCTTCACATCTGAATCTGCATAACGGAAGCTGTTTAATAGGAAAACTGGGATTGTGTTCTGTTGAAGCTGATTACTGTGTAAAAGTCGTGGTAACTGATATTCACTGGCTCAATAGTAGCCCATATTACTTTTTCCACTACCTTTTCTGCAGAGTAATTAAGATTTTTTATTTTCCTTCAAAAAGAATATCTCTGGGAGACCAGATAGCTCAGTCCGCTGAGCGGCTGTCTTGCCCGCATGTTGATCCCTGGGAAACCGGGGCAGGAGCCCCAGGTCCCCCCACAGCCACCAGCCATGGAATGCGTTTCCTTTCCCCTCATATCTCGTGCTTGGGAAATCAGCTAAGACATTAAGTGGAGTATGTTAAATTCAGACACTAAATCCATATGAAGTTCCTCTCAGACATGTGATTTGCACATCAAAAAATGTTGGCCGGCTGCCTGGCTAATATGCAAGTTTAAATTCTGATAAACATCTCAATTCCTAATTAAAGAAGAGGCACTGTTATTTGTTATGTTATTACAGCTTGGCGGGCATTATCGCTTGGATCTTTCTCTCAACACGTACTGTATGAATTTCCATACAGTTTGCACGCTGCCTGCCAGCTGTGGGTCTCTCGGGCCTTGAGCCAGTGAATCAACATTTTGGCAGAGGAAACACGTTAAATTATTCACCATTACATCCAGCCGTCGCTTTTGTCTGAAGCAACGTGCAGGGCTATACAGCAAATGATTGTAAGTGCTAATGACTACAATAAAACCGATATAGTTCAGAAATACTTAACTACTTACTATTTTTATCCGTTTTCTTCTGGTATATTACATGGCAAAATTGTACTTAATACTTAAATTTTTTAAAATTTTATTTAGTACCTCTGAATAGGGACTGTCGAATGATAAAACGCTTATCAAAACAATTAATACGACATTGACTGTTTTTATTATTTACAATGAGCGAACATACCTGAACACTAACATACTTTCATTTGTCAGTTCTGAGTTTTAAAATGCTGGACACAGACTGCAGGATGTCCTTAAACAGATTTGTAGGAGAAAACAGCATGGGCAGAAACAAGCAATGAATTGTCAGTTTTCATGACATGTTGTTCGCGAAAAACCTGCCAATAGAATACACATAATTGAATAGTTCTGCATAAAACATTTATTTTCAGGGAGATTGGTTCATGTTACATCCATGTATACCTGCAGCAAAGCATTGAGCTGAATGTATATTTGAACAATGGCATTACCTTAGACTCCTGTGTGTGTTTGTGCTGTGTGGGCAAAATCCTAACTGCTTTGATCCTGTGGCTTAGCACGTCTCTCACAGAAGCTTGTCAGTTTTACACTCATTTCTTATTTAGCGTGTTTTAGTTTATACCGGGTATTGGCCCTGCTTCTTGTTGTTGTGTCGGAGCGTGTTTTAATGGCAGAGTTCACGCCAGGTATTAGCCCTGCTTCTTGTTGTTAGAGTTGAAGCTGTTACTCTCAGAGATGACTGGAGAGAATGGAATGAAAATATTCCAGTTCAGGAAAACTAGGTTACTTTTTGCATTTGGTCCTGTTTGTGTTACCCTCATTTTATTTCAATAAAGCATTAAAACATGCCTTAAATGCTGAATCTACATGGACATTGTGGCAGAAGTATTTATTCAGGACTTTAACGGGCGGTGGGACATTAAGAATATTAATAATAAAGATCTTGCCACACAAAAGCGAAAATCAATTTTGCAGAAAATGTAATGGAATGGCGCCCTCTGGTGGTGTGTTTATAACATAATCACATTTACCTCTGAGAGCTTGCTGGCACATTTCTACAGTTGCAGGTGGACAGACTGAGGTCAACCTGGCGAGACTACAGAAGGTTTCTGCTGTGCACAGCACTCAGAAGCCATATGCCCTAGCTGTGAACGTGGATGGATCTAGAGTTATTTGCTCTACTAAGATGAAACATAGGGTCACCCTAGTTTATTAGTCTAGCTTAAGACATTGTGCAACAGAACTGCTCTCAGTAGCCTAATGTCCATGGTTTAGCGATCAGGGTTTAATCAGCACACCCAGAAAGAATTGTGTAGCACACAGTACATTATTTTACAACATTACAAATGTTATTTTACAAATTATTACATAATACAACACATTTAATTAATGGGAAAGTACATACAATCGAACAACAGGGTATTTTAAAATTATATTAACTTTATACATTACAAACATCATTATTTTTCCCCACCCATACCGTGAAGCTGGTGCTGTAATAACATCAAGTGTATTTACATTGTAAATCAGATGTCTGTCAGTCGGGCAGGGGCCGGTTTGCAGTCTGCAGGGTAGCGTGTTGACACAGGCAGAGCGGTATCCGACATACGCGTACAGGCTGATTCATCTCTCTTCAGGCGTCATCGTGCCTGCGGGCCAATCAGAGACGGCATGTAAGAACTCAACCGCCCCTCCCACCTCGCCCTGATTGCTTCGCTCAGAGTTCCCCTGCTGACTGTCGGAGCGCAGCGTAGCGTCCACTTTACGTGTAAAATGTGTGTATGCACACAGAAAGTAACAAACCCATTTAAAGCACTAGGTCAGAGATTTCAGACTTCAGTCCCAGGGGCCATAATGTCTGCTGATTGTCAGTGTTTCAAGACTTAATTTATAAATTAGTCACTAAGATAAAAAAAAAGTCCCTCTCTTTCACTCACCTCCTTTCTAAAGCGGATTGACAGGAAAACACAAAAACCTGCAGGCACTGCAGCCCTCCAGGAATTTGGTAAATGGTGTTCAGTGTATGCTGGTTTTTGTTTTCTTTTGAAATTTCACAACCAGTCCAGACACAAGAAATCAGGTCAGGTGAGTTAGTAGTATAATCAACTGTTTGAATCGGTCGACTACATGCAGAATGACAACTAAAACCAGCACATCCTAAAGCCAGTCTTCAAGGACCTGCGGTGAAAATGATTGTACTAGGTTAAGCCCACAGTGCAGTTCTCAACCCCCATTCAATGTGCATTCTGGTTTTCCTTCCAGACTCTGCTCATTTTTCATTACTATTGACAGTATTTGTGAAATTACTTCCATTTTTTCTAAATACTGTATAAGAAATTAGTTTTTTGTGTTCCCTAAATTACAGCTGTCACTTATATTCTGAGTTATGTGCATATAGCTGAATGAGTAACTGATCTAAATAAGTGCCCATTTGACTCATCCAGACATTTTCAGTTATATATGTACCACATCCTGCAGTTTGAAATATGGTGCAGCACAATGATCCAGGTCCGGTAACCGACGTCAATGAGAGTATGGGCATTTAGGCTGTAGCAGACAATTCCCTGATTTCCTCCGAAAGCGGCTTCCCTCATGCCGTGGCAAACATTGTTTTATTAAAGGTGCAGCATCCTTATTTTGGCTGTACAGCTACTGAGCAAATGAGGTCTCGTTACTTTTACAACTAGTTCCCTGAATGTCTACATCACCACTCTGTGCATTGTATTACATCCTGATTTTACTCAAAGAAATAAGAACACCTGGAGAGAGCCCCTAGCTGCATATGGCTGAGTGAGTAATTGATCTGTTTAAAGCAGAAGTAAATGGAAATGATGAAAATGTACACATGGCCCACCTTGGCACAGGGGGCTGTCATAGCATACAGGGGTTAATGTGGCCTGACATGCTTCCATGTGCGGGAAGCAGGGGGGTGGGCGGGGTCCGTGCTCACCTGAGCAGCTGCTTGTACCTGCCCAGGGCCTCCTGGGCCACGTACTGAATGAAGGCGGGGTCCTGCACCTGGAGCTCTGCAGGTACAGTCAGAGTCAACCTGGGAGAGTTCAGGATGTTGACCTCTACTGTGCTGTCCGCCTCTGAGCTGGCATAGCCCTCCGCTGGGACTGGAACCACCTGGGGACAGGTGATCAGAGCCATCACTCACCAAAGTAACCAGCATAGTCATCGCCACAATTATCATCATCATTATCGTCACTATCGTCAGCATAAGACACGACTTTGCCTGCATCATGAACCCTTGTGCCATGGGTCTGTTTATTTCTATTCATTATGGAATTCATAAATCTCTAATTCGTGACAATTTCTTGGCTCTGGATTTAATTTTTTTCAAATTTTAAGCCATGAGCATGAAGGCCTTTCCATCTGTTTCCATGTGAAGTCACTGAATCTCTCTTCAGCTGTTTGTCATCACAACTCCAATTGTGTTTACCAAGTTTGTGATCTTTAACTTGGTTTGATTGTTTGTCTGTGTGCAGATAGATGAATACGTTTTTAAGTACTACAATTTCTTACTACTGCCAAAAAGTTTAGAAGTTTTTTATGAGGCCTTCAAAAAAGAATCCCCCACTCACAGAAAGTATATTGGGGACCCCATTGTGAGGAAGGGGGGGGACTCACAGTGGAGATGTTGAAGATGTTCTCTGGCTCTCCTGTGCTGTTGATGGCCAGCTCCGCCACCCAACCGAAGTTGGCGGCCATGTTGCCGAGCCAGGTGATGGTGTCCTCGGTGTGACGCTGTACGATCTGCAGAACCTCCTCGTACTGCTGGCTGCTCACCTGCAGCAGCTGGGAGACCTCGCTGAGCTCCACCTGCAGCTCCCGCACGCTCGGACACTCTGCACGACGATGGGCAGAGAGATCATCACATACGTTTACATGAGGGCATTTAGCATTTAGCTAGTATTCACAGCAACGTACACACTATGCATTCATACAGCTGGGTATTTACTGTGGCAATTCAGGTGAAATACCTTGTTCAAGAGTATACACAATGTCCTACTAGTACATTTGAGACACAGGGCTAAAGAGAAGCTGTATCTATGAAGCATGAAGAGCTGGATCTCAGTGCAATTTTGGCAGCTATATTAGACCAGTGTTCCTCAATCCTAGTCCTTCTGGTGATTTCACATCTGATGTCACAACCAGTTTATACGAGGGAAAACTATGTCAATGTGACCAACTGCTTTAATGGATCAAATGAAGATGTGTGTGTGGACAGGGAGCAGCACAGGCTGCAGCTTTCCCTGTGCAGACGGACACTCACCTTCCAGCAGGGTTCCCTGGCAGGGCTCACACTGGCTGCTCAGCTGCCAGCATTCAGACGTCTGTCTGCGCAAATCTCTGCACAGCTTTCTGCTCTGTGAAGGGACCCAGCGGGGGAACGTCTCTTTCTCTGTGACATAGACAAACACAGGGACGCGCAGGTGAGCCGTGTGCCCCGGATCGCCACTTATACACCAGCACAGTTAGGTTACTGCTGTCATACATAATACCTAAGAAAATTCTGCCCATCTACATGCCACACCACACCAAATAAAAACTATTAGGAAAATTGTCATGATTTCTGTGTACCACTTGGGTCAATAACAATAAAATGTTGTGTTATTTATATACCACAAAAAAAAAAAAATTGAAGGTGAAAGCCAAGCAAAAACGATAATCTCACCTTTTGGCAGGTCCGCCTCTTTAACGGTCTCATGGATGTCATCGAAGGTCTTCGTCACCACTGAGCTGAACTCATGGAACACGCTCCTTCCGAAATCGAAGAAAGACTCCAGCACGTCGTCCAGGCCGATCCCCCGGAAGAAGTCGGAGTCCCGCTCCCTCTGTGATGGGGAGAGAGGCGCGTCCCCTTCTCCTTTGCCCTCCTGCCTGACGGACACGGGCGCAAAGATCGTCCGGAAGACTTGGTCGAACTCCTGGTGCATGTTGGAGACCAGCACCACGCTCTTGTCGTAGAGGGTGCCGACCTTACGTAGCAGCCGGTTGAAGGAGTCCTCCACCTGCAGGACCGCTACATCTGGGTCGTCGGGGCTGCTGTTCACCATGACGTCCTGGGTCCCCAGCGAGGCCATCCTCTGGAAGAACTGCTCCACCTGATTGGAGGACAGAAAGTCATTGCTGCTTTTGTTAAACCAGGTACCCTTGCATGCCAAGGAGTGATGGGGGCATGAGGTCTCATTGAAGCAAAATGGGAGGAGCTACCATACAGTACCAGTGACTCAGGGATTTGGACCAATGACTGAATTAGCTATGGCAAGAAAAGCCTGGATCAAATGAGTGATTGACAGCTGAGTGTAGCCTCAGTCAAATGGGTTTCATGAAACCAAAATTCAACTCATTCTATAACTAATGCATTGTAAGGTAGACTAAGGTCACATTTATTGCCCGAAATAGGAAATTTATTCTGTTGTATGCACAAACATACGTCTTTTACTTTTTTTTTTTAGTTTTTTACTCATACATTTTTAACTAGGAGTAAATAGCAATAGACGCCAACATCCTAAGTATGCATGCACATAGTAAAATCCATTCAGCAGAGTATTTCCTGTCCTTTCTATCGTCCAGTCCAGCTTGAGTTCAGCTCATACATGTTCGCTCCTGGCAAAAGCAGTGCACATTGACAGTGATAAAGCGATCCACTTTCAGGGACAAGGTCCATATCTTCTAAACAATCACATCAACTCAGCAAACATTCAAACCTGCACTAGACTGTGAGGGAGTTTGTTTAAAATATGTTACACTTCCACAAATATGTTTCCAGATAGTGTCCTGAGACTCTGACCAGTGTCTAAACTGGCACAGTCCTGGTATGACAGGTATGGTCAGTGCTGTTCCCACACAGTGAGAGTATCTTATAAATCTCTGGAGATCCAAAGAAATCAAAATTTCTTGCATTCTGTAATTCTGCCAAATTGTTGACCTGAACCTTGTCCTTAACAAAGTTAAAACATCCCAATTTCTGATCCTCAACTTCTGGCTTCTAGACTAGACTGGATATTTGTCGCCATCTAGTGGCCTTTACTCTGAATTGCTTACACTAATTTTCTCCACTCACCACTTTGACAGGCTTAACATGGCCAAGATCCTGAGAGTGGACCCAGTGGAATTGCAGAGCCTTTTATAACTGATTTTAAAGACTGTTTCTCCTACTACTACTCCAATGCTTCCATCATTTTTTTTTCTCTTAACCAGTTTGGGAATCCCTGCTGGTACATCCCGAGCAGCTGTTTCACCACCTGCACCCCCATGTAAAGTAGTCACACTGTAGCTTGGGCACTTGTGCTTTTGCACATGCTGCAGTACACACAGTAGGAGCATATGTGATGACAACCTGAAGATCCCTGTTCAACATAAACCTGCAGGACACAGCCTACTGGTCTCAGCTGTAGGGTCCAGCATACTCTGAGTGTTTTTTCGCTGAGTGTTTTTACAGAATTCCTCAATATCATCTTTTCCAGGGATTTTTTTACAGTTTATCTGCACTGAAATACAAACTGATAACGTTTCTATGCAGATTTTCATTGAGATCCATGAAAGCATTTCATAAATTGTTCGTTTTCTGCCTGTAATTTGCTGTCCTGTACCAAAACATGTGAAGGTGAGAATTATGTGACTGCTCATTTGCTGCTTGTTGCCATAGCAATGGGAAAGAGGTGGAGTCCAATAACAGACCTTGAAGGAGAAGGAGGAGAAACCACGGCGACAGGTGGTGGTGTAGAAGGTCTTGCAGGCCTCCTCCAGGCATGGCCGGCATTCTTCCCAAGATGCCTTAAGTGACTCCTGACAGTGCTGCTCCGCCTCCCCCAGCTTCTTCTCCACCTCGTGGGCCTGCTGTGCTGCCCCCTAGGAGACAGGAGGAACCATTGCTTTCACAAGATATTCCATTGGTTCCAACTAGTGATGGAGAATGAGGCTACAATGAGCTCACTGACTTCTTTTAACCAATCAAAGAGTTTTTGCGCTCCATGACAGAATACGATTGGCTCAGCTCTTTCAGGGACTGGTAGTTCATTCAAACTAATTGATGGGAACACTGACATTTGACACATTCTCACCTTTTTCTTCTCGCTGCTGTTTCTAAGAGTCTTCATGAGGTGCTCGTGTTTTCCTCGTTCTTCTCCATGAGCTCCTTCATCTGCTTCACTCCCATCAGCGCCCTCTTCATCTCCTCTCCCACATACTTCCCTCCTTCCAGAGACAGCTCTGAGCCACAGGATACACACAGAGCGCGTCACTGATATTAAATCCAGTCTGCATATACAACACTACATCATCAGTGTAAAAAAATAGGATAAATGTATATCTGTTTATATATAAATGTTTGAGTTCAGTACATGAATACAAAGTTTGCACTGTTAGTATGTCACAACTCTGTGACTGATAAAGTTTATTTAAAGCCTTATGGGACCAATTATTAGAAGTAACAGACTGAAGTTTACACTTTCAAAGAACACCTATGACAACATTGGTGTGACCACAATAGTACAAATGACACAAGCAATATTGTTATGCATGAATTCATTTGTGGAAACAGTGTAGCTATCTGACAAACTAATAGGCTTAAGTATATACACCAACCCAGTGGTTGTTTTTTTATTTTGATGGTTTTATAACCAGGTTACAGAAAGAAGTCTGCATATTCCAGTTGCTCCTTAACGTACCTGAGGACATACAGCCAATGCATTTGTGAAATGATGGCTGATACTTTTTGGCAAATACTTCAGGAGCAGAGAGAGTGTACAATATCATTTTATTGTGAATGTTTGATCTCTGTTGATATGAGAACTTGGTACGTGTCATTTTTGCAAATGTCCTCTCTTACATAAAGTAGACCTCTCCTCATATTTCATATGAGTAAGTGCTTTCTGAAATGGGCCCTGGCTGATTTGACTCACCTTTCAGGGTGTCCTCTGAAACACCCCCTCCCAGCTTAACCTCTCCTGCCCCATGCAGAGCCCCCAGGGACGCCAGGAGAACCAGACACCCAATCACAGTCCTCATCTTCTCTCAACACTCAGACAGAATATCCTCACAAATCAAGATCTGGGGTTTAAAAACAGCAAACAGTAATCATATTAGTCCCTGTTTATTCCATGTTCAAAACAGTTCTGTACTAAGGAGAATGATACAAAGGAATACAATATTATTTTTTTTGTTTTGTTTCATAAGAGCAAGAAAAACCCGGCAGAAAATCTGAAGGTTCACAGTTATTCTCAGCTCATTAGAACAGCTGCTGTGAAAACAAAGCTGCTGCTGCTTGGAAATTAAAGTTCACTTTATGGTATAAACATTTTCATTTCAGTATGACACTAATTTGTGGAAATATGGAGCACTACAGCATTGTTGTACTTTTTTTTATGATAACACATTTTTTGATTGACAGTATATTGTTGTATCTGTGCAGGTGTCCATCCTGCTCAGTCTGAATGCACTACATTGTAATTCACTCTGGATAAGATTGTCAGCTAGAAAATTGTATTCAAACAAAAGCCTGCTGGTGCCAGCTGAGATCAGCAAAACACTGCCCTGTCACAGGTAGGCTGCCAGAGAAACTCCCAGAATCTGTGGGGCCAACCCCACGTGCTGGTCTGATCCCATTTAGCTTTCGAGGCTAAGGAGATTTGAGCTTGGTAATGCCCCAAAGCAGGCGAGTAACGCCAGCGAGGTTCTGCCCCACGGTGACCTGTGAGTGTTCTGATTGGCTGGGAGAAGAGTAATAGGAGAGGTGTGCTTAGTATATGTCTGATCTGTTAAAGGACCTCATTGATGGTGAGGGTGCGATGGCACATTTAAGACTGAATTAAGAACATGTACGTAACCTAAAAGTGGGGTCACAGTACAAAAGCGTACAAGCCATCAGATACCACCTCTGAATTTACATCATAACTAAGCAGCAGGCTGCTTGAATGCAAATACGCTCACATAGCATAAACTGTTATTGCAGCTGTGGTAACAGGCAGTTATAGCAGAGAAGCTTTTGATTGTTGAATTGAGGTACACGTGACGTTCACGTAACATATATGTGCCTAACGCTCATCTGTGAGCATATTTTCAGACCTGAAAGCCAAAGATAAACTGCTTTAGGCCCCAGAGCATGTGACTCAGTCTGTCCCAAGACCTTTTTGTGCCCTGAAATCAACAGGATGACATCAGTTCACAGGCATTAGACAAGTTCAAGTGAAGGTGCGTGGAGTCAGACAAAGACCACCAAACTCATTCCATTGTTTACCCAGATACATCGACAGAGGCACCATAGGTTAAGTGTTTTGTTCAGGCAGATAGCTACGGTTTCCCAAGGGAGTCTAGAGCATGGAACCTTCTCGGATTATAAACCCAGATCTTTTGAAAGCACTGCAAACAACTTCCTGATGAGTCAAAAACATCCATTGGTACCAATGAGCCAAGCACGTTGGTGGTTTATGAAGCCTTATGAAACCTTTCATATGGATCAGCATGAAGCTGAATAAATAAAAGAAAGCTGGTGAATAAAACAATTTCATCATCCAGGGATATTGCATTAAGTATAGCTTTATTACAGTCTGCCTCTGACACCACTGGCATAAAACATTATTATCTCCCTAAAACCAAATAACTTTGCAGTCGAAGAATAACTTTAAAATCTACATGAACACCAGGAACACACTACTTTGCTCATTCTGTGCTTTTTTCACAATTTCCTCAGAATCAACTTAAAAGAAACCGCTTTTCAGGATGCAAATACACATGGCAATGTTTTTTTTTTGAGAAGTATGTATTCTAAATCACAAGAATTAAACTCCGACCCAGATATTTCTGCAATAACGTCAAATCACACGACTACCAAAGACTGACAGACGGTTCGCTGGGGGGCTCACCTGCAGTGCGGGAGAGTCTGTGCTATCAGGTGAGGCGGCGTGCTAGTGTTTGAGGGTAGCGTTCGCTCAGCCAGGGAGCCCTCTATTTATACCCTCTCAGTCAGCTCCGATCCCATTAGCGCCTTTACACTATTGCGACCATTAATCATTAATCCCACCATCAACACATCAGCGCGCCACAGTGTGAGTATCTGTTTGGCTCTCAGATAAAGTGGATATGTGTTTGATGTCATTCAGTTTTAACCCACTTTTACTGAGATATTAAAACACATATCACTGAAAAGTAAACAGCCTTTCTACAAACCCAAAAACTGGAACACATCAGCACCCACAAAATAAACACAAAAAAACATCCACCACCTGGGAGAGAAAGAAAGACAGAGAGAGAGAGAGAGAGAGAGAGAGAGAGAGAGAGAGAGAGAGAGAGAGAGAGAGAGAGAGAGAGAGAGAGAGAGAGAGAGAGAGAGAGAATAATAGAGAATAAGACAATAATAGATTGCATGTTTTTTGTGCATTGACTGGTTGTGTGTGTACTTATGTTTTATCTAATATCAAACATGAGTATAGACAATGATATGCACACAAGGAAGCTCTCATATTCAGTCCCAACAGTCTGCTCCTTACAGCTATATCCACTTCATCCCACACTTAACCTATATAAATACCAGAGACTCTCAGAGAAATGTTATTTAAGGTACAGTAGGAGAGGGATAATGACCTAGAGACAATACCAGCTTTACCTTACGTGGCAAATAGGACTCTACTGTACACAGAGATTGCAGGGGAAAAACATAATAATTTAAGCGTATCTTTAAACTTCTTCATTATCTGAGAAGAGCTTTGTGATCTTCTTTTGACTGTTGCAGAATCATTTAAATCCATCTTGTTATTCAAGCAAAAGATCAGCCGCTAATCCAAAAACACTTCAAAAGTAAATTGATTCTTTTCCATTAATCCATTTGACGTTTTTCTTGGAATGATTACTGAAGTATCTATGGATCGATCAATTGTCATTTTAAAACACTGATTTCAGTTTGAAAGGCAAGTTCAGACTGTACGCATATGACTCCCCCATAAGTGTGATGTCCAGGTATTCTTTCTTTCTATACTTCATACGCAAGAGCAGTGACATCATTGTCAGAGGGCTCGTCATTGCCTTCTGAGGAGCGCAAAGTCAACATACGATTAGCTCATGAATCTTGCAGGCACCCAGTTGTCCAGGAGAGGTCACTAGAGTGCAATGTGACTGAGGGATTTGACCAATTTACCTAACTGATTTCAGACCTCCAGCCATAGCCGGTAATGATACGGCATGACTGGTGCTCAAGCACAGGGCAAGCAATTTTCACAGAGACCAAAACTGATTATTCATTCTTGTGCTGCTGTGCTGGGGATGTTTTTGTGTTTCCACTGATGTTGTGGAGAGGTTATGTGCTACAAAAAACAGAGTCTGTTGAGACTTGGCTACACTGTAGCAGCAGGAGTTAGTGCGCGCTAAGCTTCACTCCAGCTGTCTCATTACCGTCAGCCTACCTGAGACTCTAATTAGTGTCCTTGTTGCCAAAAACAGGCCTCTGTTCACACCCACACCAGGACTGCTGCCAGCTATAGGCTCAGAGTCAGCTAACCACACCCTGCTCAATAGATTGTACAGGCCCGTTTGCTAATGCTGCTAGTGCGTAGAAATGTTCAATCGCTATGGCTCATGCTTATCTCCAGTTCTGCTCACATAGACTCGCCCATCTCTGCTGATGCTACAAGGCAAACCCACCCATCTGTCACATGTAACAGGAAAAAGAGGAGGTCACATGCTGAGTTTTTATGCAGGATGGATCCATCTGACAACCCCAGATTGAAGACTTGTGATCTCCTGGTTTGCAAGTGGGTAGCAGAGTTGCATAATATTTTGGGGGTTGTAATTGAGAGGTTGCAGGTTCAATGTCTAGGTAGAATGCTTTGGTTCTACCCTGTATTGTAAGGTATCTGTGTCTCAATCTATTTGAATCAATAAATATCTCGCTGTACACATTGATAGTGTATAACACAGATGCTCTAGATAAAGGCATAACATGTAAGAATGGGTTTACCCACAATCCCCCTTGCCTCTGACACTGACTGTGTGTAACTGAAATTAAAAAGAAATGACTGTAAGAATGGATGCGTCACTGTCTCTGTCTCTGTGTACAGAGGAAGGCAGAATTACTGGCTAATATTTCCCTTCAGAGACAATGAGCAGGGCAGCAGGGGAAGTGAAGGAACCTGGATGTACCTGAGCTTCTCTGGTGTTCATGGCCCTGCGGCCTAACAGGCTTGTCTGCTAATCTGATTAAGGTGTTTTGGCACGATGTTTCCTTAAAAAAAATCTCTTGAATTAGCAGCCAGCTATTATTTGCAAAGCTGCAAATGGATCTGGGTCATACTAACAGAAGGGGAATCATGAGTAAGCTAAGTGTAGGAGCATGTGATTAGTTGATAAGTAATTAGAGGAGCATGAATCTACCTCATTTTACTCAAAGAATAGTTATAAAACATACAGAGAGCTGTGATGTCAACATTTCAATATTTTGATTCAACCACCATTTGAATTACCACTGAGTGCGTTTGCTTCCCATGAATATTATTTGCACTGGCTGTAATAACGTCATGATTGAGCCTGTAAGTTTGATGAAAGGCCACTGAGCAGAGTGAGGCTGAGCTGTAATTCAGAGAAGTGGACACTAGGTGGTGACAAATGCCCTTTCGATCTCTAGACAACCACGTCCCGGCTTTGCCCTGGCAACAGCAAGATAAGAAATCATTTAAGATATGAAGTGTTTTGACTCTGCTTGGGACAAGTTTCAGATCAAAGATTTGAGCCTGGTTTGTCCTGAGTAGTGGTTCAAAGTTTGTTCAGAGCCAGATTGTGAGTTTGGGGATTGACTAGGATGACAGACGTAATAGCCTTGGAACTGAAATGGTCGGATCTCAACGGATCTGAAGGCAATCTCGGTTTACCATCTGGGAGCAGCACTTACTGTAGTGACGGTCACCATGCCAGGGCCACGGCTCAGACACTGGTCAGGTCTCAGGGAGAGCCTCACAAACATGTTTCCTCTGCCTCTGTACCTCCAGCCAATGAGTTCTCATTTACCTTTGACCTACAGAGCTGATGTGATCAGGTAAAATATTGGAGAAATATTGAATGCAGGTGGTTTTCTTCCTCTGAGCAGCTCTGCTGTAACTTGGCTTACAGCAGAGCAATATGAATCAAGCATATGATGTTACAGAATTAAAATAACAGGGCGAGCTGGGTAGGGCCTCATACTGAAAGGATCCAGGATGGTAATGTTGGGATTCAGTGCTCCAGTGGTCCTGGAGATAGGCATGAGGAAAGAGGCAGAATGGGGAAAGAGCCAAAGGAAAACATGCTGACATCATCACTCCTTCATCAGGGTCAAAGGGTTTTGTTGTAAAGGAGCAGTAAGCCATGCAGTTCTGTACGCTCTTTAAACCAATAGACACAAGGGGCCAAAAAATTAGTGAAATATTTTGGCTCTGAAAAGATAATATGGAACGAAAGCTGCGGGAATTTTTATCTTGCTGCCATAGGGAGTCATCGCATATAAGCACAATCACTGTATCACAGTTTGGTCGTGTTTGTATATCTATGAATGGAAAACATTCAATTAAATATTACTCTGATACATTATGCGTACACTTATTAAACTTTTTACTGCATCACAATTTGTTTATGACAGATAACCAGTTACAATTCTTAACATTAACAGCTTACAGAAAAAATTACTACCATTAAAAAATTTTATTCCTACATTTTAGTAAGTTCATTAAAATTCTCACTTCCCTTGCAACATTGCTATTGAACCAATGATAGACAATGATATTTAACCTCACCTTCCTCTACAAGTTTATGTAGGGGCTTTATATGTGTGATTCCCATTTACATTAAGTAAGAAGTTACCTTGCATGAGATTGTTCGATGAACGTGCTTTTTGGTATGAGAGCACCATCTAATGTCCATTCAAAGAACTGATCTGATGTTCATAGAACTGGTCAGCCTACAGCCTAGTGGCTAAGGTACATGGTTGGGACCCCTGCGGTTGGTGGTTCAAGTCCCAATCCAGCCACAGCGAGCCTGCCCATTGCTGTTGGGCCCCTGAGCAAGGCCTTTAACCCCACATTGCTCCCAGGGGAGATTGGCCCTTGGTTAGTCTAATCAACTGTAAGTCACTTTGGCTAAAAGCGTCAACTAAATGACAGTAATGTAATGTAATCTTAAACAGAACACGTAAATTGGTTTGTCTCTTGATTCATCATGAGATATTTTAGCTCTGTATCACATCCTGTGGTTTGAACATGCTGTTGTCCAAAAATCATCTACCACAAGCCGTGATATACATTCCTGTGGATATAAAAAGTGTGACGTAGTTTATCTGCTTCTAATCTTACTGAAAAAAGTACAGGGTATAACTTTTCCAGCAAGGTCCCTGAACTCCTTCTGACATCACAACCTGTTTTTTTTTAATATCCTGTGTATTACAGCCTTGTGGTATAGTAATAAACAAAAATAATATTTCAAAAGGTATTTATAAGAAGATGAACTACTAGGAAATAAGATGAAATTTGACACAAACGCATTTACAATTTTCATTCAGGCAAGTGAACATACATGTAATAGAAAAGTCAAAATGAAATGAATTAAAATACTCAGTGTTGACATTGCTACAAGAACTGTCCTATGGAGCACTTAGCAGAGGCATGCAGAAAAGCAGGCTCTTATCTTATCTTATCTTGCCGCTTGCCCCGCCCCTAACACACGCAGACGGACCATCAGATCATCCATCAGAGAAGAGGTGAGCGCGGGTGAGCGGTCCAGTGACATGCGGTGCGGAGTTTCAGCACAGGATCGAGAGACGCTTTTTAAAGGCACAGAGTCCGCTGAACTTCGGTTTCTGAGTTAAAACACTCAGACCTGCAGCTTGTCAGTGAGCCTCTTTTATCACAGAAAAGTTTCTGGTGTTAATTTAACACTAACAGTGTAAATATGAGAACAACTGTACTCAGATGTACACTGTTGGTGTTAAATGAACACTGGACATTTAGTTGTGCAGTTATCCTGAAAAGCAAATATTTAGGGCAAGACTTGGAAATTTGTTTTACTGTTTCCACCATGGATGAACTCTGATTGTAATCTTAGTTCTGTCTTCAATGTTAAAAAAACAGAAAAAAACTCAGTAAATTTACATGTGTGTAAAAGTTTGATTAATTAGGCCTGATTACTTCAATCATTTGTGACCAGTCCTGTTTTAAAAATGGAATGTAAAATATGTTACAGATATGGAATTACAATGCTTTTAACTTACATTGCGCCATGCACACAGTTACTGTTGCATCAAGTGCAACTAGCACCATGTTTAATTTGATTGGTTGTGAATTCCTAAGGAAGGTAAAATACTAATATAACACTGAAGTTATCATAAAGTTATCATAAATGACTGTAAAGCCCCTGCCATGACTGACAGGTGAGTTCAGACACATTTCTAACAGTGCTGGGGTAAACAGACATGGTCATCAAACGGGCACACAGTGCGTAGTGGAGACTTTTGAATTATCTGTAATAAGCTTTGGGAAAAACTGTGGAATATAAATGTTTTTTGTGAGAGAAATACCAGCTAATTTGGTAAGAGCTAAGGTTGGGCGTTGGCACTGAGGAGTTTATAAACTGTTGTGTCATCAATATAGCATGAAATATCCACGCCCTTTGGCTCATGGCAACCAGGAACTTGGGGTGGGAATACCTCTAATTTGAATAAACAGCTGGGAGTGCTGACATAGCAGCTAGGAAACTCTGGAAGTCAGGATTCAGAACTAGTTGAATTCCTCTCTATTTGCTCAGTAGCTCTACAAACAGGGTAGCTTCCTCAATGGAATTGGTGAAATGCAGGAACACATATCAGGGCAAGTGGTCCAGCAAAACTTCCAGCCAAAGTACCTATATTTTCATTGAAACATCCCTTTTTTCAACTGTGTGGTATTATTGTCAAACTGCAGGATGTGATGTATAAGCTAAAAAGCGTTGGGGGAGTCCAGTGAGCCTGTAAAATTCACACTGCACAACTTCCAGGGCTTCACAACCACCCTGTGTGGTATATTACACTCTGTCAGGTGTTTCAGACCAGGTGCATAAAGGGATTAAAGTGTCACAGCCCATGCCTCAGGAGAAATTACTTTTACTAGAACACCCTGCAACACTAAAGATTAAGATAGAGATTAAGACTAAGGGTTTGCTGATAGCGACCAATGGAATTCTGGCAGAAGTATTTGATGAAGCATGCAATAAAAACATTATTATATGGGCATGCCACGGTGCTTTTAACATATTGAATGATATCACTTTCTGGAATGTACGCTGAGAGAATAGCTTTCATCAGTGGTGCCATTTTCGAACAAAGGATGGAGCGAATTCAAATTTGTGACAGCGCTGAAAATAACAAAACACTCAAATGTTTAACTCAAAACACAGTAAACCTAGTTTAGATGAGATGATGTTAAATTCTGAGAGCAGAGACTCTGGGGGTAATCGCTATTATAATTTTTAGTGACCCCAATTGTCTTGATGAATAATCTAGGAGTAATCTAGACTTGCATTTGACTCAGGGTGAGTATGTGACTGGAGTTTTTTTCCGTGTGGTTTGTGGATTCCCTGCGCTGTGGCAGAGAGAGCAGAGGATGGTTCCCCTCCAGCAGTGTGCTCACACGTGTTACTCACACATGCTTACTGCTCGTGTTCAGGCTTGATGGAAAAAATGCTTTTTGTACCTGGAAACCTGCAATCATTTCCATTCACCTCTGAAGCTTCCAGATTAATTTCAGCCACACCCCTGGAATGGCCTAGATCATCGGTGGCATGGTTAGTCATTCATACATCCTGTGGAGAAATGTTTGGTACCTTTGATACTTTAGCTAATGATCCTGAGCCATATTTATTATCAAGTTGATTTCATTTTTTTTTCTTTTGCAAAGTTACAAAATGTGCATCCAATGGCATGATGGTTGCTTTAATAGTTATGAATGCTTTGTATTATTATTATTATTATTATTATCATTATTATTATTTTGTTTTGGAAAGTCAAACGTAAACAAGTTTTGTGTGAGTAGAAAAACATTGTGTGGGAATATGTTTATTTAAGATGCGGTATTGACAAACCCGACACATCTTCTAGACCTCAAGCATAATTCATTTAAACAGTCAGTTTCTCAACTAACAAACTCGGAACTGTCTGACTTTGGGTAAGTGAAAGTGAAAGAAAGTGCCGAGTTCTTGGAAGATTTAAAAAATTCACATTTGGGTTCCTCTGACTTCTGAACCGTTCCCAGTGAGAATAATTAACAGTGTCTGACTGAGCAACTTTTATTATCTCCCGTTTTGTGTACTTGTGTCATCGGCAAAGCCCCCGCTTTCATAAAGAAATCCTATCATCACTCTGCTAGAGGGATTCTCGCGGGACTCCTCTCTGGGCTAATTAGTTATCGATCTCAGTGACATATGTAATTAATAGACGGCCGATATTTTCACATAGTCAGCATCCTTTTGCATTTTAGCCAGCCTTGGAAACAGAGCTGGTTGTCCGTATTGATTTTATCCCGTGTGATCTTGAGGGACAAGCTTACCAGTAAAATATTTTGTTTTCATGAAGTAATGCTTAATTGGCAATATTGTTTGTAGCCTGAATGTCTCTGCTCATTAGTAGTGCAGGATGAAAGATAGAAATATAGTCAATATAAACTCAATGTTTATTGACATAAATTCTGTGTCAAATATCTTATTCCAATAATGGGCCCTTCACCCTAATTTATTGCATTAGTTAGTATGTGTATGCTTAAAAATAGCATGGCTCTATGAGGAAATAAATCCAAGGAAGCATTTGTTTGCACAAACACAGCACCTCTAAATAAGAAATTAACTTGCTTTGCTCTTGGTACTCTGTCTTTCTTCAATGGTCTTTTTTAAATACTTGTTGAAGATTTACTGAAAATTTAAAATTTCCAGCTACTATTTAGATATAGCCTACATTAAAATATAATGGTGAGGTTAACAACTGTGACTTTTCTCACAGTGGCCAACACTTAAATATAATTACTGTACTTTAGGACCTCATTACATTAACACACTCTCCCTCATCAGTCTTAGCCTGACTTTTTTATAACTTATTAAATCCTTTTCAGTTGAGGAATGTGAAACACACACACACACACACACACACACACACACACACACACACACACACACACACACACACACACACACACACACACACACACACACACACACACACACACACACACACACAGGAAAGTTCTTAGATTTTTTTGGATGTACTGGTAATTCCATCCATTGGATAAGGTCATTGTGATTTATTTCTATCTTTGTCATTTCCCATGAGTAAACTACTGGGTGGCCAGGGGCTCTCACAGAGACTACATGTGAAGAAATGTGAAGCAGTTTCAATGGAAGCTGTGTCTTTAGAGGCTGGCATCTGGGTGTCGATGTTGAATTTTACACTAGAACTGATCCAAGCCCAGGTGCGGGGAGACAAGGACATGGTTTTGGAAGGTCGAAGATAAGCCTCACAGCACTATATGAAATGATTTACAGTGATCTACCGATACGGGCAGGACAGCACAGAATCCTTGGAACAGCAGCTGAGATGGACATAGTGTGTGCTTAGAAGTATGACATATTATATCACTTAGTTATGTTTTCCAATTCTGCTTAGAAAGATGGAGCAGGAATGAATCACTATGGTAATGTCTTCAGCCAACGTGTTGCAGGCCCATGATGGACAGACTTCCTCATTTCACCAGAGGGAATACTCATGAAATTAGAACCAGAGTAATGCTGTGCGGCCTCCCTGACTGGTTTGACCGATACGAACAGGACAGCTAAACCACATCTGAAACACAAGCAAAAACATATATCATGTCAAACGGGAAACGATTTCAAGAGAAAGCCAGAACATTTGCTTCTACGGTCAAGTTACTAATACTTTCACTGGCATGGCAATTTTCTGACTTTGAGCAGCACAGTTTTCAGGGTGTGACATATTGGTTAAAAGCTGTCATGGTGCGTCAGGTGGGTCTCAAAATCAGTTTTTGCAGCCTGGGACCGACACAGGGCAGTTAGTTATTCAGAGTTTGTGGAGAGAGGCAGGTACACGGCAAAACGTCTGGTGTTAATTCAACACTAACAGACTACATATGAGAACAACTGGACTCATATGTACACTGTTAGTATTAAATTAAAGTTACATTTTGCTGTGTATGCTGGCAGGAATTGTAGAAACAGGCTTGCACCAGTCCAGATTCGTCGCCATGGAGAGTCATATGCATGCTGGTTTTCGTTCCAGCCCGTTGCCATTGACTTCATTGTTTTCAGTTGTTAATTTTCATGTACGTTTTTGTGCATCATCCAAGTTTATGCACAGAATAGGAGCTTAAATGATAGATGGGGAGAAAAAAAAACAAGAATTTAGATGAGGAAAATATCTCATTTCACTTTGTATGGATTTTGAGTAAATCAACGGATCGTTGCGTCAAAAGGCTGGAGTGAAAGTCAGCATAGACACTGTCCTCCGTGCCACTATGTTTTCTACCACTGGTTTACACACAGTGATGGTTCATCCTCCAGCCACAGGTATCTGCTGCCAGTGGTGATGGACACAGGAACCTGTCAGACGGGCGGAGGAGGGGAAGGAGAGAGAGAACTGAGCATATTGAGAGAAGGATGAACAGTTGGAAAAACCTTGGCCAGAAATAACAGACCCAAGTGAATATGCATAAAAGGAGAGGAGGAAGGGCTGCTGTTCCCTGTGGAACTCCTGCTGGGATGCTGTGAGAGGCTGAGAAGGAGGCTAACCCAGCAGCGCCGCTTCGGCAAGGAGAACCAAGGGTGAAGTGACAGAAGCAGCTCGGACCACACCCTCAAATTATCACCCGTACAAGAGTAGCTAGATCCAGGAACTAATCTACCGCAGGTGGAGGGGGTGCAGCTGCACCTGGGCCCAGTAGGGAGGGGGGTGAGCAAAAATTAATTCATCTGAAGGAAGTCAAATGCAAATTTTTGTATTGAACTTGTCCTGACTATTGACTGGTGTGTTGTGACACACCAGTGTCTGTTTTTCCCTGCATGCTTGGCACAAAGTGTAAAATAAATGTGGATTCCAAGATGAACAGCTTCTCAATAATTTACCATGCAATGCAGTAATTAATATATTATTCCGTACACAAAAACAAAGAAACAAAAAACAAACTTTCTCTGAAGTTCAAAACATGACAAAGAAATTGGAATTCCTTTTCACGTCCATTTTAAGGAACAAATGCTTTCTCATTAAATATTTATAAATATTCAGTATTTATAATTACTAAGTTTATGTATGACGTCATTTACCATCGTAACGGTCCCGGTTAGTCACGTGATGTCGTCACGGTCATCTTTTCACAATACTATGGACCTCCCACCACTGCTTCAGAGGAAGTGACGTCAAAATATCTCAGGAACAAGCTTTGGTAGAACGTGAAGAATTTCCGGAGACGCATACCGTCTGTTTCAAACATACGGGATAGAAAGATAGTGTTGAAAAAAATAGAAAACAGTGGTCATTTGAATACAAGCACATCAGACAAAGGAATAACGAAAGCGAGCGCCAAGGCAGCTCAAGTGGAGGTAAGGCCATCATTTCACTGAAAATACGATCGACCTTTTCGCTGTTTGTGTTGATACTTAGCGAGCTCGCTAACGTAGCTAGCTGCTGTTTTGTATCGCAGTTAGGTGGCTTGCTGAACGTAGCTAGCAGAACGGTTGGCTAACTAGCAGTAGCCATCTATGTAGCTAACGCTACACTGGCATCCTGATAGCTACCTCCTATCTATAAATGTTTCAATGCATAGAATGCTCCCGCGTTTGTCAACAGATGATGCGAGCCAGACATAGTATTGCGGTGGTGTGTATGAACTTAGCCCTCAGCCATAGAGCTAGATAGATCTATGTTATTCTACTGATTGTTTAATGTTGGCTATATTAGCTTCTCTCTCTGGCGCTTCACCGCTGCATCAGATTAATGAAACCATTTCGGTAAATCACAGTAACGATAATGCACGTACAAATGGTTTTTATATTGGGGAGGACCGTATCCAGACTTGCTTGAAATTACGCAGCTTGTTACATACTGCCTCGCATGGTTGCAGTATTGATTGTTATCGGTGTAGGTCACATTGAACAACCACAATTCAAGAATGTTCGCTGGATCAGTAAATGGGAACTGTGCTTCAGAGTATTTGTATTTACAAAATGCGTCTTTTTAGTTTTTGTACCAGTTGGGGAGAATGTACATAAAGCTTTCTTAAACAAACCCTAAAGGCTATCACATCAGACTTGAGGAATAGTAACCATTTAATGCAATGATGAGTCTGTTTAGGCGCAACAGTGTAATTTCAGAAACTCCAAAGATAGGTTAATGAGCTCAGAAAACATCACCCGTCTGTCCCTGCTTTGGTGCCCCCCACCCTTGCCCCGATTTACACAAGAGTACTGGAGTAAGGTCAATTCTGTTTGCAGGTGTGTATATAACAGTATATTCTTGTGGAAAAGTCCTGATCTGAAGCATTCTGTTGTAAATTGTTGAACGTTTGATCTGAAAGCAACATTCTCACCTGAACTAAAAACAGTTTAGAATGGTGTGTACCCATGTGTGAGATTAGAGTGAGTTTTTTCTTTGAGAACATACCTGTTCTAATGTGTAATGCAGAGGGGTCAGTGGCAACAAGTAATACAGGAGTGTTAAACTAAACAATGAACTTGAAGCTAAGTGGTCGTGTTTGAAGCAATGTGACTTACTGGAACTCCGGAGAATGTGACAGTTGATATCGTAACAGAGACCATGAGAGGACATTGTCTTCACAGTCTAAAATTTCTTATCAGTTTGCCAAACCTTCTGGATGATAACCTCATCACCAGTCGTGGGACGGCATCTTTAAGAATGTGTATGCAGTGTGCCACTGAGTGGGTTACTAAATATTCAAAATGCATATTTTACCATTCATGCACCAGGCTTTCATCATTTTCTTGAAAGATTGATGGCTGATTCTTGAGAGTTCTGTTTTATGCCTCTAATTACTTATGTAATACTTAAATGGCACTAGAGGGCAAGCATAGATGTAGTTAGCTGTCACATGACCTGAACATACTTTTGACTGAAAGTAAGGCTGCCAAACCCTGCTGCTCAGTTTTTTTTTTTTCACCTGTCCAGTGAGTTTTTAACACATTGTCGCTGACAGGTCAGCCACATGCACGTTTATGTTGTGTTGTAGTAAAAGTGTCTGTCGTCAAGACTGCAGACTCGCATTCTCTTGTGTTCATCCAAACATCAGTCTTACTGATTTATGCTGTTTTTAGAAACATCAAACCAGAAGCAAGCAAAATCTGTTCCCATGGTAGCTTTGCAGGAACAGTGCGCCCGCCCCTCATTTGAGCCCACATGTAGACTATTTCCTCTCGTTTGTTGACATGGGGATCCCAGACGAACATGGAGAACTGCCTGACCAGGTTTTGACCTGTGTCCCATTGGGGATTATAGAATTGGTGTAACCCGATTCTGGCAGTACAAAAACACTACAGATTCGGTGCAGATTTTCTGGGTGGTGTTCAGACTGTGAGCGTGAAAGTTCCTCCTTGCTACAGCCGGGGGTAGCATGCTGGTGAGGCAACGATTAGCACTGCCTCACCGGGGAGAAATCTTAGGTAAGCTGTTAACTCATCGCTCTCTAGTCCCCTCTCTTGGTTTGCAGGGCACCTGCGGGATGTGAACTGAACATATGTTGACTAGCTGTGTTTCTGCAGCGTAGGCGATATGCTGACGAATGCAGTGTGAAAAGGGCAAAGGATAGACACTGTGTGAATCAGGGGTCACCAAGTCTACGTTACTGCTTCCTGTTGGGTCTGTGGGGGCGGAGGGGGATGTGTCTGCTGTCTTGTTTCACTTTTGAAATCTTAAAATATAATAAAAATATAAAAAACAACTGCATAGTTTTGTGATTGGAGAGGTATAAAGCAGAAAAAGGAAAAAATCACATGTACATTTGTGTTCGTTTGCAATTAGCAAGCTGTAAACATGAAGCCATGAAATGATTATGAAAGGTATATCAACTGTACGTTAAGTGAAAGAGAAAGAGGCTGAATGTAGAGGCGTGAGAAGCCGTTGACCACAGAAGGCAGCCTTCCTGCTCTTTTTCCAGTATTTGCTGCACTGTATTTGAAGTAGCCTTAGGAAGTGACTTTTCTGTACAATATTTAAAACAAATTTTGAACAGCCCTCCCCCCCCCTTTTAGTTTTAGTCAGCTTTTGTGCCGGTGGCATTATCACTTTAGCATTTGCATACCTGATACACCGCAACTGCAACTAGGACTGTCAGGATTATGAAATCATACAGTATGTTTAACAGACTGCTTCCAGTTTGCAAATGGTTCATCCAGATTGAGAACTCTGTCACTCTTTACCTGGAACCCCTGAACCTTTCCTCCCCCTCCCGGCTCAGGGCAGTCGGCTAAATTGAAAGTGTGGGAGGCAATTCTTGTAGAGAAAAGGGAGAGGTGTGCATTGGAGGGTGACTGAATTTTGGGAGAAGATGCATAGACTGCATTACAGTCTTTCCTCTTTGTATATACAGACCATGTTCTTCACACAGTTACTTAAAACTGAAAATGACAGAAACATAAACAAATGCATTACTGTGACACAGGCAGCAATAGAAATCTGTGGTTGTCATGGTGATCCTGACAAACCTTGCTGAAACCTGTCCAATCCTCAGCTGCACTCACCTCTGAGCAGGTCATATTTCCCACCCTACCACCCAGTCTACATGGTACTACAGGAGAAAGCTAGCACGAAGCATAAGAGACCTGAATCTCTCATTGACAGCAACTGGTTCTTGACAACATTAGTTATTTAGTTGACACCCGTATCCAGCATAACTTTCAGTTGATTAGACTAACCAGGGGCCAGTCACCCCCAGAAAAAAAAAAAAAGTAAAATTTAATCTCGTTTCACCTACTTCTTTCTTCTGACTTTCTGACTAGTCCCACCCCTCTCTGTGACAGACAGCGCCTCACCCTACCTTTGACATTAGATAGTTTGGGAAAGGTTGAACCATCTGACGTGGTTTTTTGAGCTGGTTCATTTGAAGCATGCGGTTCTTAAAGCTCACTTGTGCGTGGGCTAATATACAGAGGGCATGTAATGATGTGAAAATGGGTAACCACACCCAAAGCATACACAAAAGTGGAGACCACGGGAATGCATATTTTGCCATGCCCATCCCTAAACTTTATGGACTGGGAACTGTGTGCCAGACCTGAGTCTCATCGCCATTATGCTGGCACGAGTCACATGCAACAAGAAATCAGAGAGAAAATGTGTTTGATTGATAGCATCTTAAGAGGTTTGAAAAGTTGAACTACATAGCAACTTTCGTTTCACCCTCATACACGAAGGAGAGAAATTAGTATGTGAGCATATAAAAAAGAAACATCCTCAGTTCATATGTGTGTGTGTGCGCATGTGAATGTGTGTGTACGTGCATACTGTATGTGTATGTGCAAGCAACAAGAAATGGGTTGATGGCCATATTGTTTTGCCTTAGACTTTTGTAACAGCAATATACGCCCAATAATGATACTCGCAACCAAATGTCATCGGAATTTATGAGGCTGTGGGTGGAAAATGGGAAATGGTTTTGCCAGTTTTGTCATCTTGCTGGGCATCTCAAAGCTTGTTCTTTGTGTTATGTTTTTTGTTTTGTATTGTGCAGCCATATTTTACCAGTGTGTTATTCTGGGCCACACAAGTTAACTGTGCTATTTTTACCCCGCCAAATAGTAATCGGTAAAGAACGTCATTGCAGTTGTGTACGCCGTTGCCAAGTCTAGCCAGAATAGCTGTCATTCTGCAGTTCCGCAGGATCCAGATGGCGCACTCCGGATGACGGTCCGATTCTTCTTTAACCCGACAGTCAGACTGTTTGGTTCTCTTTTGCTCCAAGTTTTCAGCAGTTTATCTGATGAATTGTAAATTCCATGCCACTTAGCCCAGGTCCAAAATGACATCAACGATTTCCTAACAGCAAATAAGTACAGTACAGGGGCCCGGGTAAAGTATTTCTGGTACTTCCGTGAAACAGTATAAAGTTAATGATTTTGAAATAAGTTTTGGCCTAGGCTGGTTTTGGATAGATTTTAGAATTGAAGCTACATTTAGATTTGGTCCCTGAGCTGAGTGTGGAAGATTCAGTGATCTCTGATATGGCCCCAGCACAATACCTTCAACATGTAGGCTGAACTTGTTTCATGAGGCCTAGCAGTGCAACAGAATAATACAAAAATGAACTGAAGTGGAAAAAGAGCGGCTCATTTGGAGGCTTGTAAGGTTTGGTTTGGTCTGGTCTGGTCGCTATTGGAGTGACGTGCAGTAACAGGCAGAAAGTGTTTAGAGATCAAGGCCTATCTAATGTCCTTATCCCATTTCTTTGTATTCTAGATTGACTATTTTTGAAAGGACTGTAATAATCTACACCTTGCATTGCATTACAGACACTCTTATCCACAATGACTTACTCAGTGCATACAGTTTTCTGTGTTAGCCATTTATACAGCTGGACACTTTTACTGGAGCAATTTTAGGTTGAGTTCCTTGCTTAAGTAAGGCAATACTGTTGTAGAAGTTGTAGTAATACCAGCAGCCCAGCTCCCAAACCATTATACTTCATTGCTGCTCTTTTCATGCCATGTCCTATACGGCAATAAGGCTACCACGTTAACACAAAGCAAATCATGGTTTAGCCCACTGATGAGATACAGTATAGCCTACCGTTGTCCATTCTTTCTGTTAATGAGAAACATTGGTTACGTCTGAGCCATGTGCTTTTTGGGAGTGTAGGACATCCAAATTAACATGATAAACAGGCCTAAATAACTGTGTGCAGCATAAACCATAAAATGAAACGACCAAGCCCATTTAATCTATCAAAACATAACTCGACTCATTTCTCAGTTATTCTCCAATAATAGAGTGGCTGTCTGCGGCAGGGGAGCAGGGAAGGTTGGATGGCAGCGTTTTGAGGACAGTGTTAATGAGTGAGGCGTTTAATGCCGGTCACAATGCACCGTTCAGATGTCCCGAGGCACGGGCCTACTCTGTGACCTTTAACTGGGAACCAGCAGCAGCAGCATCAGCAGCAGCAGCAGTCACCTCCAGTCCAGAGAGGGAGGGTCATGGAGATGAGAGGATGGCAGTGCAGTCAGATGGTTACGGAGATGATCTCAAGGCAAAATTAATCAGAGTATAGGCCAAAGCTGGATTTAATTGTGGCCTGAAAGTTTGAAACCAGTCTATGAAGTACGTGTTCGATGCGTGATGCTGTCTGTTTTCTCCACTGTGTTCACTGTGTGCTGAAAAAAGCAGTAAAATCTGTCTCCAGATGTCCAGGACTGGAATAATTTAGTGTGATGTCCAGCCTCACTTTCAAGAAACTGTGTGTTTACTGTAGAGTGTGGTATAGCTTCCCTGCTCTCACCGAATTTATGGTTTGTTTTCAGTGAATGGTTGCTGGGAGAGAGGAATTCTGTTCTTCGTCTCGCCCCTTGCACAAGTCGCCCTTGAAGTGCGTCTCTCACAACACTGTTGATCTTTAGCGCTGATTTGAAGGTGACGCTCCTATTACGAGAAATAAAGCATCTGAGCTATGCGTCACGGACATCCGCGCGGAAAAATGATGATCGACAGCCTGTTTTCGCTCCTTTCACGGCAAAACGATGAAGCTGGCATCTCGGCCAGCGGTGGCCATCTGCAGGTTTCATTTCCTGTCGCAGGCTCGGGCCTGGCCCTGAAGCGCATATCGGGTTTTCTTATCTGTCCTTCTCAGATGTTGCTCAGTGACTAAAAGCTCGAATAGCAGCTCTTCAGTTACAGGCCCTAGATGTAGCCTAGCCACAATCCTGCTACATTCGTGCACTGTCACAATAAAATGAGAGATATATATATATATATATGGTGTGTTTAATGTTAGGCTTTATGCATAAACATTTGTGTGCATGCAGGTACTTGCACATGTATATTGCAATAATAGCCACCTGGATATTGCAATAGCTTCCCAGGGGGCATTATTTTGGGTGACATCACATGTAAAATATTATGATCCAAAGCTCTTATGAATATTTTTCTCAATTTTTTCATAGTAAAATTTTTGACATCCCTTATTTGAAAAAATACATTTGTACAGGTCTCGTATTGTCAGTAGATTTTTAAGGAGTTCAGGATGCAGTGTGTGCCCAGTCATTCACTTGCCTCTAGTGACTGTCATCCAGTAATGAAAGCTCAGCTGAGTCACGTCACTCAGTTTATTTGTGAGCTTATTTGTGACGGGACTGATCGGTTTAGCGTGCTCGGAAAGTATTGCAATCAATTCTGCAGCCTTTTAAGAGCCTTTTAAAATGTGACAGACTTCAGATTTTATAGTTAACAGTCACTTCATTGTTTTTTTTTTTTTTTGTGTCAGCAAAAACCCCCCAGCTTACATGTTTAAAGTATGTTAACGTAGGGAGTGTTATAGAGAGGCCGAGCAAACAAACAGAAATCAGACAGGTAGCTGCCAGATTGCAATCGTATAAAAAACATTTGGCTAATGGCCGCATACCAACAAAATCATCAGTATGTTCCAGCAAAACTTAGCTGTAGAGCTTCTCGCAGCGACTGTCCCAGGACAAGCATTCAGAAACAAAACCGTGACAGAGGGGAAAAAACCAGATGAACAGCTCACAGCCCTGTTGACTGACCAGACAGCTCCGGCCTCAGACGGACAGTGTGTTGACCCGGGCCTTTAGCCGTTCTTTTACCAGCCCGTCCCGGGGAATTAGCCGCGCCTCATGGAAACGAAGAGTTTCCACGGCCCGTGGCCTAATGCTCTTTTGTTCCACTTCTTTGGGTCTGTCATTATGGGCACGTTAGCGCCAGGAGTTCATCCCCCCCCCCCGACAGCAGTCTGTGCACTGCCATTAATAAGCTTTCCATCCTCCCTCTGTCACTCCGACTTGCCAATTTGTTGCATGGCAACCATCAGCTAAAAAATGCTGAACGAAGAGTTGGCTCCCAAGTGCGGTGAAGACTGGGGTTTTCTGTCGATGTTGCTGGAAATAGCAGGGTAACTGCCCTATACCACCAGACACAATGCTACACGTGAGGCATACTGAATATATATGTAATTAGGAAAAGCGAGGGGGTAATTATGTCTCTAAATGATCATTCTGAATGGGCCATTATGGCTGTCGTAATGGCTGTGATGCGCTGTGATGCTGCTGTTCGCTGATGTTCTCGGCAGACAAAACTTTTCTGGAAAAATGTGTATTTACATCACATAAAGTTAATCAATGTTACGCAAGTGTTGGTAACATGCTGTTTTGGATGAATTGTAAATCCATGAAACGGTTACGGTCAACTACTGATTAAGCTTTGCCTTTGTGTAGCAGACTCAAAAATGTCTGAAGCATACGGTTTCTTTGTAATGCTGACGATATAAAAACCTGATGTGTGACTGAATGAGAGGTGAGAGGCCCTGCAGAGACTGACCTGAGAGGGAAACTCCCACTGTCAGCACCCCAGCAGTGGATGTTGTCACTTCCTGTTTCCTGTCACTTCCTGTTACCTATCACTTCCTGGTGCTAACCCAGAGCAGGATTGTTTCTGAGTCAGCCATCAGGCACTTCTCAAGCGCCTTCATATTTTGGCACATTATGTTGTGTCTAATATCGCATTACAGGAACAAAAACTCAGGTCCTGTACATTGCATTAAATTAAATTGTGTATAAAATAACATGATAGCCAAATCTGACAAGCCAGGGGAAATATTAGAAGTACACCAGCCAGCCTTCATATTCAAACCTGCTGCTCTCAAAAAAGCCAAAGATGGTCTTAAGCTGAACCTGGCTGCTTCTGATAAAAGATTACAAATGAAGAAATGCAGGAAATGGTTATCATTTTATCAGCATCAAGACCGTTCTTCCAAGCATGACCGGTAGTGATGGGACAAGCACAGCTCAGTATCACCAGAACTACCTGCTGAGAATATCACAGGCTTATAAACAGGGAATTCTGGGATGTGAGGTGCTCCAACAGAATCCTGAATCTGCACAACGAACAATATCCAATTCAGGTTATTTATTGAATGTCTCTTTTGAGTGTTAGATTTGTTTATTTTTAAATAGTTGGACCACTTACACCCATCATGGGTGTCTGCAGGGTGAATTTTGCTATATTTTATTGTGACAGTTAACAACGGTTAGGTCAGCAGACTTTCCACAGACTGACGTGTGTGTTGGCCCTTTGACGAATCAGAGTGTACAGTGCAAAGCTGCACAGAGTGCCGTAGACTGCAGTGAAGAGTGTATGAATGTTGAGGCAAGCATAAGCAAGTGTTTGATTGACAGGCAGCAGCATTCGCTTTCAGAGCTTACTGAGTAACCCTGGCAGGGCCCAGCTTTGCTCTGGGCCATCCGTATTTGCTTTGGTCCACTCTGTCGAGACCTGGCACACATGATCGATCAGGTTAATTTCCCGGGCTGATACACTGTGGCACACCTCTCCAGTGAAGACTATGCTCTTCCACTCTCACTATAGCACTGCTAACGCTCGCCCGGTGGCCTCAGTGCCAGCGAATTTTGAGGCACTGGTGCTGAATTGTTTAAGTGTGTTGAATGGCCTTTTAGTGGGATCCTGCTAAGTATTAACAGTCTGGGTCAGCCAGCGTCAGTGGATTCCCCCTCCCTCCCCCTCCCTGCACGGCCCCCGCTCAGTGTCTGAGCCGCGAGCCTCTTACTGGCCACCTCTGCACCCTGACCCCCCCTCACCCCACCCCCCAGCCCGGCGATTTGTAGGGAGCAGATGGCAGTTATGTCCAGTGATTAGGGTCATAAACGCCTCCCACTGGCCCGTTAAGAGGAAACCCGGGCAGGTTTGTCACAACGGCCTGTCAGAGGAAGCGCTTGACATCCGGGTGCCGAATCCCTCGAGGCCTACAAACACGCGTCGGCACGGCTGAGGCGACCAAACACGGGCCGAAAACTCCAGCAGCCCACGCGGGGCCGTGATTCTGACGGCGGTCTGACGGGCACACGCCCACACGCCAGCCTCTGGTAAAAGGGCACCCGGGCAGCCCTGCGGATATAAATGGCAAACCGCACGCAACAGGACTCCCTGCGGAACCAGTAACTGATCTCATGTTTGTTATGGTGACTGTGGAGTATTTATTCTTTCTTTTTTTTCAGGCTGTGGTGAATCAGTGCTGCTCTGTATTTTCTGCAGGCAGCCCACACAGCCTGGATGTTAAAGTCTTCTCATTGCTGTTTAAAAACTGGGACGATAGCACTGATAATTGTGCTGCATGGTTTAGGGCTACAAGCCTGTCAGCGCTTCATCATGTGACATTTGAAAGTGATGTACCAGGGCGCTCTGATTTGCTGGTAGCATTTCAGTCTCATTTCTCATTGAATGTGTGTGTTCGGCTGGTTGAGAGGTCTTTAACACTGTGTTGTCGATAGAAGTTTTCTGGTTCGAAACACACTGGCTATAAAGCATTTAAACTGCCTGATAGCCTTGGGGCAAGCTTTAATGTTCTGATGGGTGTGTAGTTATTACATATCTGTGCCTGTGGCATTGAGGAATTTCTGCAGTTATCCTTGATTTATTTCTGTTTGTTTGGCTTTTCCACATGTTTCTCCAGTAGGGCCTCACACAGACCTTCCCCCTGTGTCAGAGCGTCAAGGTCCAGGTCCAGGTTCAGGTCCCCCCCCTTTTGAGTCTGGGTTCTTTGTTTTTCCCCTGGGGAAAAATCACTTTGTTCAGTGCTATGTCACATTTTGATTTTCATATTTCACTGTGACACTCATTTATATTGATTTATTTGGTCATTGATCAGTAATGCTTGAAGCATCTCTTAGCCACAGTATCAGGCCTGCTGCTGTGTAGGAGCCAGGGTACAGTAGGCTGCTCGCGGGGCCTATTTAGCTCCTGCCTGACATACAAGCATTGCTCCTGTCCTCTGAATAGGGCTGCGCTTGTTGTGAAAAGTAAACCTGTGATACATCAGAAGGGGACACATGACCAGTACAGGCCCAGTGGTTCTGTAGCGCAAGCCGCATGTACGGCTGTAGGCAGCAGAGCTGGCAAAGTGAGACTTTTAACCTGATAATGACTGCTGCTGTCATGTGATTTCAATAGTTTGAACCTCAATAAACTCAATTTTATACCAGAAAAATAGAGTTGGTTCATGGTGCGGGTTTCTCCACCCATTATTTTTGTAATTGATGAAGCCTCAATCCCTTCGACATTAATGGGAGGTATATTACAGGGTGTTTATCTTACTTAATAGTTTGTGTTTGCCTGTGTGGTCGCCTTGCCAGTTCGCTGAGTGCACCATTCAGTCTGACTGAAGCTAGACTGGGGAAAAAGTTGACTTTCGGCAGAACACATGACCCACGGTCTCTAAACAAAGCAGAGCAGGGAGTTTGTTTATGGAAGTGGCCTCACAGGAAGTGCCTCTCATTTGCGTACACACGCTGCAGACATACCTGACCACCAGTGCGTCAGATGACTCTGGCTCACAGCCTCAATGTGAGAGTGTATGTCTGCCAGTCCTTTTGAATATTCCACCTTTCTCTCTGGAACGGGCATATTTTACCAGAGAATGTGGCTGTCGCCGTAGATGTTTCTGGAGCCAAACGAACCCTAGGCCTGTCTGAAGGGGCAGGGAAAAGTAGGCAGTCGGAAGCCGAGCTTGCAGTGCGGTTGAAGGTAAGATACAGTTGAGCGCGGATGCTGGTTTACTGGTTGCCATGGTTACGCAACAGGCTGTAGCAGTGATGTGCAGACAACTCCCAGCTGAAGCTCATCGTATGTTAGTGTGTTGGCCCTATGAGTTGGGTGTAGGATGATGGAGAAAGTGTAGCCATGTAGCTATGTTGCCCCCTGCTGTGTGGGGTCCAGTATGGTCTTCATAAGGTTTTTTCCCCCTAAAATGGTAATTATTTTGGCTGTGTGTGCCTCCATTTTTGGGCAGGTGCAGCAGAAAGCGGTTTAGAGCACTGTGCTCAGCTTGATTTGGTTTGTTCTTCATTCGTTTCATTCAGTGTTGTTTTTGCCAAATTATTCTTCTTTTGTTTTCTGAGGGTCTGCTAGCATTTTCACAGCAAAGTAGTTACAGAAAGAGCTTCTGTAATGTTGTGCCTGGATTAGGCCGAACTCCAGAGTGTGTTCAGGCCTAATCCCTGTGTTTACTAAGCGGTGGTCCAGTTAACATCTGGACATCATTAGCCTGTTATTCAGTGCTCATTCTGTATTAAACGTCCATTCTAGAGTAAAACAAATTGACTACATACATACATCAACATGACCACACATACTCGTACACCCATGCAGACACAGACATGCGTACATGCACGCACACATCAACACAGACACACGTACAGGCACTCTCACTTGCAAATGCATGCACAGATGCACACACGCTCACATGTGCATGCTCACTCAAAAGCTCTCTCTCTCACACACACCCACCCACACACACACATACGTGCATATTCACTTTCACACACGCACACACGTACACGTATGCTCACTTTTGTCCTCAGGTGCGCGCGCACACACACACGCACGCACCAGCTATTGACCCACATTCTTTGATGAAATTCTCAGCAGCTGCTGGGGCAGGCTGGCTGTCGTCCCATTTGACAGTTCCAGGCCCTCTTAGTGGTAGCTGTCCTCCATATGGAGCAACAGCACACCAGTGCATGGCACCTTCTCATCTCAGATGCCTAGAAAGCTGTTCCACACTTCATATTTGCTGAATACTGCAGCATATGACTGATATGAATCTCAAATCAAAATCATCATAGCTGTCTTTACCCGACCTTTAACAAGAGAGACATTCCCTTTCCCAGCTTTCAGTGTAAGAGCATATAATAATAAAACATATTCTAATGCTGAGAACGGGCCGATCTGCCCCTCTAGGCCTGTCATTTATCTGAAGTCTACCATCTTTGTTTAAAAACTGGTCTGAGCTTCACCCCCCGCCCCCATTTCATTCCAAGAGGAGGGCCAAACTCCACTGACTGACCGGCCGCGACAGCAACCGGTTTGATTTATGGCATTCGGACGCCGTTGAGTCAGGTAACATTCATCACGGCGTGCGTTAGGGCCGCTGATGCGAGCTGTCGCACTCTGTCACCGTGACCTACCTACGCTCCCTCAGTTTGCAGTGCGAAGGCCTCAGCGACGGTAATCAGCTTAGCCTAGGAACGCGCGCCATGTACCAGCCCCTGTCTGAGCCTGCTAAACGTGAGCCGTGCGTCCACACAGCAAACACCACGCATTTTACTATTGAGGCCGTCAGCCAGTAGGACTTATCTCCGTTGAACCGGATTGTAATTGGAAATTAACTTATGTACCAGTGAGTTTATTGTATTATCATTTACTGCCCAGCCTGTAAATGCATTTGTTTTTCAGTTCAATATAAAAATTATTTCTAAAAATGTGCAATGGGATTATGTTCCTGATATATATGCTACATGCTTTAAACACATATTTTGAGTATTTCATTTTTTTTCCTCCACCTGGTATTGAAAGTTCAGTATTTGTGGGAAAGTCTTTTTGGCAGTTGTAATTATAGGCAAGTCTAATTGGCAGCTGTATCTGTAGGTCATTCTCCTTGGCAGTTTTATTTGTAGGCCATTGTCATTGGCTGTTGAATGTGTAGGCCATTTGAATTTGCATTCTTATTGGCAGTTGTTTCTGTTGGCAGTTCTCATTGGCAGTTGAGTTTGTAGATGAAAGTGGCTGTCAGCCTCGACTGTCTCTCACTCCACAGCCCACCAGCTGATGTGTGATCTAAGTGCCAACTAATGAGAAAGTCACGTATCTGTGAGAGACTCCTCCTCGCAGCCTTAAGTCACCACTCCTGTAGAGATCATGAGTGGGGTCATCATACTACATTACATTCAGTCTTTGAGTTGATGCCCTTGTCCAGAGCGACTTGCACTTAGTAATTTGGGTGAAATACTTCACCTCACTCTCACGTACTGTACATGAGCCATTCCCTGCCTTTGAATCAAACTCACAAACTTTTAATTGTCAACCGTGCTCCTTAACCCTTATACTTCACCGCTACCGCAGTATCCAGCAGTAATGAATGTCACACACCTCAGTCAGTTCCAGTAGTCCAAGCTGTGCAGTTAAGTTAATTTAGCACCCACTTACTGTGGGCAAACAGCCTTTCCCAGCTGCACCAATGAACTGAGCCGTGATGTGCACCGCCCTTCTGCAGGGTTAATGTAACAGGCTTTGATGCTACATGCTGAATTACATTGTAAAAATAAATGCTCTCACTGTTTGATGGGATGTCAATTAAATTGTTTGTTGCTATGTGAAACCAAAAGCCTTTAAAAATAAGTTGAGAGTCATGGGAGTAATGATTCCGATAAATGACTGAAACTCTTTGAATTGGTTTCACTTTGAAACTTGGGGAATATTTCACAGTTCTGAAAGAACTTTGCTTTCAGTGTGACCACAGGTGAGGTTTCACCATTATGCTTTTAATATAGTAGAGCAAGCCTTTTCGAGTTTCAGTTTTAACTTCTTACTTTTGTGTTTGCAGGTTGATAACGTAGCTAGCAACAGCTTCGGACAACCATGGTGAAATATTACCAGATTTTAGGAGTGCAAAAAAATGCGTCCCAAGAAGACATCAAGAAAGCGTGAGTACATTTAAATTTGATATGGATTAGATGCACTTAACCAGAATAACTGGACAAAGCTTACACTTTTTATGCACTGTTCATTTAATATTTCCTGAAGTAATTCAGTCTAGGTGTCATGCTCTAGGGTAAAATGGCAGTGCCACAACTGGGAATTGAACCTGCAACCTCTAAGCACCCAGTAACGCACTGCCAGGTGCTGTTCTATTTTTATTGTTTTTAATGATGTTGGCAGCCCAGTTTTCAAGGAGGTTATTATATAAAGTCACAAACTTTATTATGCGTGAAGGGAATTTGTCATTGGACATTGCAGTAAGAAGTCGTGTCTTTGAAGGTGCAATAGATCCCTCTCTTAGAAGTTTGGTATTGAATGTCTGCCTGTGGGTTGTCACACATGTATATGCCAGCAGTTTGACAGTACTGTATTTGAATGCATAAATCATCTTCAATATATCTATATTCTCTGTTTGAGACCCCTGCTATAGACCAGATGTAAATAACAGGTCTCAGCGAGGTGAAGGCCTGCTGTCGTCATTCTTCCAGAGACAGGGCTGTGTGCTGCATGTTTTAATGTGGAGGGATTTAAAAGAACGCTTCTGTGCAGGCTTAGTGTTGCTAATTTACTAATTGCTAGGGGTATGAGGTATGGGGATAAACACATGGGTCAAGGCAGTGACCTACACACACACACACACTCACATGTAAGCCCAGGTTTTTGCACAGCCCGCAGACCCTCCCCCGTGTGGAGTCTGTTTTACCCAGCACCCCCTGCATTCTCTAGCCCCGCCGCACTGCTGACGCCGGGCTTTCCTCCCCTCAAACGCGGCGGCTCTCACGCGGCCAAAGTCAGCCGCTTCTCTGTTTCGCTGTTCTTCACAAGCGTGTGAAAAACGGAACGGGGGTTTGACCTTGCTGCGGGGTAGCATGCCGTGTGCAGAGCTGGAGACGTGCGCCCCTCCCTCCATCTGAATCAGTCCCACAGCAAGCTGTCGCACCTCTCTCCGCTGTGCTGGCTTTCACACAGGTAAAGGGCAGCACAGAGTACTTTACAGTAAACAGTGATGCAGCCCACATTAAACTGGCACAGTGCAGTGGTGACAGACACAACAATTTACTGTTGCGTAAAAACCATTTCCATGGTTCTAACAAATCAGTGATTGACAGTTAACTGTTGTTCTACCCCTTTGCTGGTTTGATTCTGCTTTCTAGCATTATTGATAACAGCATCAGGTATCCCCTGTATGTTACAGGTTATCCGACTATCTTTGTAATTTTATGTTTTTATGTATGTACTCATTATAATTGAGATTTCAATATCAGTGGAGTTTGTTGTAAATAGGAAATGGTGTGAAGTGGAGGCCATATGATGGTAGATCTGGCTCCTTGTGCTGACGGGCCAGCAGTAAGATCTGGCATTGCTCATACTGCTATGGACTGGGAGCAGCATTATGATTCCTGCCACATGCACAGCCTGCATTTTTACTCAGAATCCATTTATGTAGCTGGATATTCAGTGAAGTAACGCAGGTGAAGTGCTTTGCTCAAGGGTACAGTGGCAGTGCCCCTGATAGCTCCGAGTCCCAGGCCTAAGTGTGATCCTGTCTGTCTGCTCCCTCTCTGTCTCTCAGGTACAGAAAACTGGCCCTAAAGTGGCATCCTGACAAGAACCCGGACAATAAGGAAGAGGCCGAAAGGAGATTCAAAGAGCTGTCAGAAGCTTATGAAGTCCTGTCAGATGGTAAGGTCTGAGGGGAGAAACGTTTAGAGGTGTCAAAGATCCACTTTCAGGCCCCCCTCCGACTGGCTCTTTCAGATCATTACTGATACACTCTGATGCTTTTCCTGTTTACTGTTCTGCTTGAAATTCACACTCCCTGATGAAAATGTCTTCTGCTCAACAAATATTGGAAGTTCCTCTCTCTTGGGGAAAAAAAAAAAAAAAAGTTCTTAAGCCTATCAATGCAGTGCACACATACAGAGCCAAAATACTTGACTCTTGTGGAATTTGGAGTTTGTGGTAACAGCGTTTCGCAACACTGAGTATTTGATGTAGACAGGATTAAAGTGAGATGGATCACTCTTGATTTCTACATTGTAATAAATATTATGGTATTGGTGAAATACTTATTGCTTAAATGCTACATGGCAGCCAGCCAGTACACACTTTTTAAGGATCTGCAAATGAAGCTGACTTTAACTGCCACAGGAGTCCATTAAAGTACCTAATGAAGGGCTCTCACTTTGCCCTTGGTTTGGAGAGGGGATATCCTGTTCTGATGCATGAGTGCACTGTGGACGGTAATGGAGAGGTCTCCGTTACCTGAAACTCCATATCCTGTTTTATATGTGCTTTCATACTGACGTTAGGAGATGTTGGTACTGCTCAGCCCGGTTGCCCTCAGGCCTTGCTCTGACAGGCCGCGGGGTGTTTTGGCTTGTCTGGTTACTCTGGGCTTGATCGAACAGTTATAGCAGTTGAGCGTTGTCATGGTTACCTCGCCTGGTTCCTCACCTGGCTGTGGAATTTAAGGTGAAAAACAAAGAAATGCCCAAACTTTCCAGGACCAGGGTTTGGGGAATGGCGTTTCTTTTCCACATTAAACAAATGTATTCGCCAACCATCTAGGAACTGCTTCTGGAAGGTGTCTTACATTTTTGAGAGAGGAGGGTCTGTAAGATAAAGGTAATGATTTATTTTATTTGCTCAGGTTGTATGCTTCACTGGGCAACGGTATTTAACAACACTGGCGTCAGTGTTAATCACAGACCCTGCCGGGCCTGGCCCATGAGAAATGTGTGTGATATTTGCTGGTGTGCTAGTGCTACGTTCGCCTAAAATTCCAAGCAGCTTTGTGCTCTTGTGAAATAAAACTAAAAAAAGATTTGGCAGTGTATGGTAACACTTTCTTTTTTCCATTACACCACACTACAGCAGCACCCAGTGTAATTCCCCCAACTCTGATAAGACGATTCTGTTCTCAAGCAAACTGTTTTTTTTGCAGAGCCAAACAAATCTCAATTTCACCTGCTTGTACTCAGTCAGCAGTCAGATTCAAAAGATTAGACCTGACCCGAGTTTGTACTTTTATTTGAGTCTGTATCTGATGTGAAGGGAGGCAGTTTAGTTCCTAATAGACTGTTGGGGATAGACCCTATTGACTTCTGTTATCCCCTCTGAGGAAACATAAAAATTCAACATCCTTACATCTACAGTGATAAAAACAGTAATTACTACATTGAAAATGTCCAGGCTGTGACTGTACCTTCTGTTCTAGAACAGTAGGCTTTTTTTGTCCCCTACTAGAACAATATGTAGTCTCAATCAGTGTGGGGGAAACCCGAGAAGATATTGTACTAGTTCTGGTTATTTGAGTATCTTTTCTCACTTTCATTTGTTCTCTTTGTCACCTATTTTTGGCACAAGTGCATAAATGCATATTTGTGCCGTAGAATCTCAGTAATATGAAGCACATGGTCACGGACAGATTGGTCCGCCAATTGCAGTACGAAACTAAAAGCACTGATGCATAAAAGGTGAGCTGTATAATTATACAAATCAAACTCTCAGATGATTTAAAGAAAAGAAAACACAAAAGGACAAATAGGTATGTGTTTATACTGTTGCCAAAGAACACAATCTGGGAAAATCAGGAGAGTATGAAGTAAGGAGGGACCATTAAGCATTTTTGCAAAAGAAGCCACAGAGCCGGTCAGTGAAAATCAGAGGCAGTATTTGAGGAGCTGACTCAGAGAAATGCATTTTCCATGGAAATCCTAAAAATCCTAAGCTGACTTGATTATTGGTCAGCTTAATCTTATTGGTTAAATTTTATTTCAAGTTTTATTTTTAAAAAATTACAAACTTTTGACTCCATTTGCAATGCCGTCGTACCTGAACAGTTGACTGACACACTTCTTTAGTAGGTAGATGTAACAGGTTTTCTCCTGCCAGGGTGAGAATTGTAGAATTGTAAACATTAATGCACTTTTTTCCCCTCCCTCTGCAGCCAACAAGCGGAACATATATGACAGATATGGTAAAGAAGGTTTAACTGGGAGTGGTGGAGGAGGAGGTAAGAGATCTTTGTTCCTCTCTCAGTTTTTGTTATGGGCCCAAGGGCGAGGCAAATCCCCAGAATTTCATCAGCCAGGCTGGATGCAGTCAAGCAGAGTTCAACAAAAGTTAAAAAACAAAAAAATAGTTTCTTTCTCAACTTTTTTTTTTTTGAGAAAGAAACTTTTTTTTTGGGTCAAAAATAGGGCATTGATGTAAAATGTATTTTAGTTGTTTAATTGAAATAAAATTGCATTTACATATTTAACATTACATGCTTTTGGGACTATGTAGTTGAACATTTCCAGTCACCTGTAAGCCAGTGACTGTCAATTCACCCCATAGTCCACACTGTACTACAGAAGAGCCAGTGACTATTTTACAGCCTAGAGGTCACACTGTACTACAGAAGAGCCAGTGACTATTTTACAGCCTAGAGGTCACACTGTACTACAGAAGAGCCAGTGACTATTTTACAGCCTAGAGGTCATTCAGTACCACCCAGTGAGTCTCTGTCACTGACTGCAGCGTGTACACTGTGATTGCTTAGCATGACATCAGGTGGAAACAATGTAGCTATAACCCACAGAAAACCATTCGTTGAAGTTCAGACTGCTAAACCTGCCCACTTCCGGGGCATAGATAATATTTTCCAACCAGTCACCTTAACTGAAGAAAGACAGGTGTAAGGTGAAGACGCCGATTTAAATATAAACTCTGAGTTACGGGACCGAGAATCTGGTCAAAGCTTGATGTCACATCCCTGGCCTGGTGATCTCTGCTAAAGTGTTCCGACAGTAAAGTGAGATCTTCGGATCTCTGGAAATGCAAACTGACCTCGCTGTTAGATTCCTGCTTCCTGCGTGCAGATTTGTCCCCAGAAAAATGCAGTTAGCGGAGGAGGCTTGCTTTGTCAGCAAGACCTGAGCTTGAGTTTTTTTTTTTTTAATTTATTTTTTTTGGTTTCAGGCGGACATTACAATGGTGCCACATTCCGCAACCCTGAGGACGTGTTTAGGGAATTCTTCGGGGGACGGGATCCATTTGCTGACTTCTTTGGTGAGAGCCGTCGTTGACGCTGCACACCATAGTGCACAGTGTTGTAATCTCATCACCATAGAGTATGATCAAAATTGTCATTTTGTAATCGTTAAATCTGTCAATCAATACCTAGTTGGTGTCCCTGTTGGGAAATGTGTTTTATAGACTGATTTAAAAAGGCAGACAGTAAACTCAACACAACATGCATTGACAAGTGTGCAGACTCGTGAGATTAGTCAGGAGCTCTTTTACCATCATAAATACCTATAAATAACGTCTTGTCCTCAGATCAAATAAAATATGCCATCATCAAGATGAACAAGCGTATTTTATGTGCGTGAGCTATAGAATTTAAGTGGATTTTTAATGTATACTGTTGAATACAGGGATGTTGAATTGTTTTTCAGAGTCACAGTGAATGATGGTAAAAGGAAGAGCATCTACATGTTGTACTGTATCCACATTAAAAACCTACGCCATGCCTTTAAAAACAATTGTGATATGGGTTTGCTCAGATGAAAAGAAATGTAATCAAAAGGTCTGACGATGATCTCAAGTGTAAAGTTTTCTTTTAACTTCGAAAAGGAACCAGCTAAAAACTAGTGCAAGTTTAAAATACAAAAACACAAAAAAAAAAAAAAAACACTTGGATTAGGGGTGTTTAGAATGAGAAGTTTACCCAAAGAGAGGCAGAGCTGAAGGAAGAAGAGCAATGTAAGGAGAAGGAGGAGGAGGAGGTAGAGAAGAGGGCAGAGATATAGAAGACAGAGGTAAATACAGTGCTGCTTCTGTCTTTCACTCTGTTTGTTGTTCGCTCCTCTGTTCTCGGTCCGGGATGACTAAGAATCTTAAAGGGTGCCAGTCTTTTGCTTCAGATTTTACCAGGCTTCATCCGCGCAGTCTTTGGAGGGGGCATTAAATGGAAGTCCTGAAGGGCCACAGCGTCTGCAGGTCTTTGCAGTTTCCTGTCAGTCAGCAGCCATTTTGGGCCTGGGAAACCATTTATTTAAATCACTGATTGGACTCGTTAGCCAGTTGGTGATTTAAAGGAATCAATTAAGATCTGAAACACGCAAAAAGAAACCAGCAGAAGATGGCATTCTTCTAGGACTGGGTCCTGACAGCTGTGAGTTAGAGTCATATGTAAAAGAAAAGAGAGCTGATTTTAATGAGTAGTCACACAAGCTATAGTAATATAGTAATATGTAACTTTGCAAAGTGAGTAGTGCAGCTATGAGAAAGAGAGCAGGGTGCAGCAGTGAGGATCTGAGAAAAGCAGTGAGGGCAGGCGGATGAGGAACAGGACCCTGTCAGGAAGGTAATCAAGACCCCCAGCTTTTGAGTGCTGTTTACGCTGGAACGGTCCTAAAATCGGCAGTAACTTATTTAGTAACTCTGAGAATTTGCCTCTGTGTAACAAAGACTGTTGATCTCCCCTTGCACATTATATGCATATTTTTAAGTAGAACTGCAAACTTTCCAGCAGTGTGTTGTCTTTTTAACCCTTAACTGGTACAGCACATAACCCATGCATGTATTGTACCTTTAAGGTGTCATTAGCAAGTTCTGATATACAATGAAGAATGGTTTCTTTATTCCATTATTTTCACTTTACACTGATCTATATACATTTTATCATACTGTATGGCAATTCCCCTCTTTATTCGCATGTTTTTCATTCTTAGTTGGGTTTTAGTATTTAAGACTAATGTCCCCCAAACAGTGGTTTTGGCACTGTGCCACAGTGCTCCCTTTCTAGTGCCACATAGTGAAAATAGACATGTCAATTGGTGACAAATTGTGGAAATGAAAGCAAAGCAAAATTGTGCCTTTTATTGCTGTGGTCCTAATAGTGGTTAGCAGTTTCACTTCCAGAATAATACCTTGATACATCACCTTGTAAAAAAAAAAAAAAAAAAAAAAAAAAAAAAAAAAATTCTGGGGGAACCACTACTAGTCTGCTTATGATGAAATTGAATATTGTTCATTCTAGTTCTAGTACCTGCTTATGGTGAAGTTAAATGTTTTTCATTCTAATTCCAGTACTTGGTTTGCCCTGATTTTATCCATGTTGCTTCCTGGTGTCAGCCGGAGTGATTTGAAAAATGCAAAGTTGTATTCGGTGTTACTTTTTAAGCTCTTGGTGCACAGAGTTCACTGGTACCGCGAAGGGCAGATTTATGGCGATGGAAAAGATTGCGTGCTCCCCGGGCGTAAAGCGATGCTGCCCTCCAGGACTGACTCATCCTCCCTGAATCTCCTGTGAAGAGATCGCCCCCTCAACCCCCCCCCCCAAGAGCTCCGCTGCACGACAAGGGCGCAGACCAGGAAACCAGCCCGAGAAACAAGCGTTCGCCAGCGAAACCAGTGCCAGTGCCGCTGTCATTCTTTTGTAAAGCTAAACCTCCTCGGACCGTCGCAATGTTATGAGAAGAAGGTGGCAACAGACGTTAGTCTCCCCTTTCAAAGAAATGGAAGATTCCACACATTCCACAAGTGGTCTACATTTACATTATGCCATAATGGGGGTATTTCAGACCGTGTTGCTTTACTGCGGGTGGGCGGCAGGATGGAAGTGAATGTACTAATATGTTTGAAACAGCCCTCGGGCTGGGGTCGGCCACAGAACCTTTTCTATATTTAATCTGTGTGCACAACACTGCAGCTGCCGCTCGTCACTCCGTGACCTCTCGTTGGTATACCATCGCCGCGGGCATCGGGGGCGCTAAACGCGACAGCTGCCCGGTACATGTGTGATACGCGCTGGCAGTGCCAGAGGTCTGAGCGGGGGTTTGGAAATGAGGTCCTAACCTGGAGAGGGGCGAGAGGGGCCGCCCCAGCAGGGGCCTAACCTCTGCGGCTTCGTTCTGGAGCGGACCCCTGTCAGTAAGGGTCTGGAGAGGCCTGTTAGCGGCATGGCTAATTAGGGGTTTATAATGGGGTTTATTTATAATGAGGGGCTTAACCTGGAGGGCAGGGCTGAACACAGGGGTGGCTGTGTGGCTCAGTTCTGCTACCTGGGTTTAAGCACCATGCAGCGAGCTGGGATAAACCCCAGTGGCTGTGCAGCTTGGCTTGTCAGGCTCGTGACTACGGACCTGTTTAATTTCTCACTCCACTGCGGAGTCCAAATCTGCTTCGCTAATAAACAAACAACCAGTTACTACTTGTTGATAATCCAGCAATAAAGGGGGTGTGTAAAATAATAACAAACCTCCGCTGGCAGCAGTCAAACTGCCAGAAACGTCGGCCAGAAGAGCTAATAAAGTTGTATAGGCCCTTTGTCAGAGACTAACGGTGTCTGGACTTGAGTCTAGGGACTGTGTTAGTTCAGTAGTGCTGCCTTAAAACATGATTAAATCAGATTAGTCAGAAAGGTATGTAGCTGACAGGCAGTCTTCAAAGAGCAGTTATGTATGGTGATATTTGAGTGAGAATGAGTTGGAGCAATGATATGCTACCTGCAACAAACATTTGAACTAATCAATGTGTATTTTTTGTGCAAAGCAAGACCTTTTCATTGGTTCAAATGAGTTTGTGATTGACAGCTAATTTTAGCTCCTCCCATTTTGGTACAAAGGTACCATATTGTACCAGCAATGGTGGTAGCATGTCTAGTATTTATTAGCATGCAGAATTAAGGATGCAATGAGCCGTTGCGGTTGTCATTACTGTACATTGCATTGTTCTTTCTGGATCAAAGGATGCTTTGTGCTGTGAAAGCAATGCTGCGGTTGGAAAAAAACAAAAAAAAAAAACCCACGCATTGTGTAGACCCATCGTCAGGGCAACGCGATAAGGAATAGTTATTTTGTGGTAACAGGGACAGTTTCATGACGGTTGCATCACAGTGTCAAACAGGCGCGACATTGACTCACCCAACAAGGAGAATTTGCTCTGATCAGAGTTGCTGGAACAGTGAGATATGAGGTTTGGGTTTGGCGACCCCCCCCAAACAGGCACGGTTCTGACCCCCCCGGCCCTCTCCCCACAGGTGGCGATCCTTTCGCTGATGACTTCTTCGGTGATGGACGTATGCAGCGGGGGAGCAGGAACCGAGCGGCCGGGAACTTCTTCCCCGGGTTCGGCGGGTTCCCACCTTTTGGCGCCGGCTTCTCAGGGTTTGATTCAGGTCAGGCGGCAGTGAGCCCTGCTTCTGTCTTTCTTTTCATAGTAATAACAAACAAAAAAATGTTTGACTGGAAAAATCGTCGTACTACGGTAGTAGCAGTAATTCCCCTGTGTTGAGCGATTGCAAATGGCTGATCGATGCCTCCATTTTCCCTTCCGTAGGATTCACCTCTTTTGGTCACATGGGTGGGATGGGGCAGCTCGGACAGCTGGGGCAGCTCGGGGGTGGCGGCTTCACTTCCTTCTCCTCCACGTCGTTCGGGGGCGGGGGGGGCGGTGGGATGGGGAACTTCCGCTCCGTCTCCACCTCTACTAAATTCATAAACGGCAGGAAGATCACCACGAAAAGGTACTGCCTCCGTGTGACCCCACAGCGTGCAGGGCGGTTAGTCTGCCCCAGTGAACCATCCACAGCTTAGATTTCCTCTTCTTTGCCTTGCCAGCAGGGAGACAAAGATGAATTAAAAATGTCAACGTTACTATCCAAGTCTTGTTATTATTTCATTAAATAATGAAAAATGTACATTATTTCACTTATTTTTTTAACTGTTGGTGTAATGTTTTGGTTTACTTTTGTGTGTGCCTTCATACCTGTGTGCGCCAGGCATTTTTGCGCCCTGTGGCTACGTTTGTTGCTGTGTCACTTCTTAAAAAGCATTGTTTACGTAGATGAAATACTGAAATAATATGGTCTTTCTCTCCCCCTCCCCTCCACAGAATCGTAGAGAATGGGCAGGAACGGGTGGAGGTGGAGGAGGACGGACAGTTAAAATCTTTAACCATTAATGGTAAGGAACAGCTCCTGCGATTGGATAACAAGTAACCTCCTGGCACAGTCTAAGCACATAAGAAAAGAAATGGTGGCTCAAAAAACAAGTGTTACAAAAAAAAAAAAAAAAAAAAACACATTGTTCAGATGTTTGTCCAACTTTCTTCCCTGTCCACATTTGTAGGTCAGTTTTTTTTTTCCGCATTTCATTTTGATGTAATTTATGATGGGGAGCCTGTGGCAATGGCGTAGGTGTTACTTAGTCTCGTTTACTTGAGTTTGGGACCATTATGTTTGTAGGACCAGAGGATTTCTGTCTGTGTTTGTAAGAGAAAAAAAACATTCTTTTGTCTGTAAGCACTTTTGCTGTATTGCGTTTTTATTTTCCTTCCACTGATGCATATGGCCTTTTTGCAAAAACCAACTGTACATTCGAATAAAGCATGGAATTGCTTTGTCATTTGGACATTAAACTGTTGAATTGGAAAAATTAACCCTGGCTTCATATTTAAACCTGTTCACAACTTTCTAACCTTTGTTAGTCATTTTTTTTGTAAATGCTGGTAGAATGCTAATAGATTAATGGTATTAATATGCATTTTACTTTTTTTTGTTTTCAATTTGAGTGTTTTTCATTTCTGCATGAATGCCAATCATAGCTGTTTATATTCTTAATGTTGTTGCATAACCTGACTTAAAAAAAAAAAAAAAAAAACGAGAACTGAATATAAAATGAGATATAAATATATCCAGGGGGATTTTTTTGTGTACTTTGTAAAATGATTTGGGGAACAATAAATTTTAAGTTTCCATCCTGTTTTTGGGATGTTGGAGTGGTGGAGTCTATGTGATTATTCCGATTAGGGGATTGAGTGACAGCGATGTGGTCTGTGAACACAGGGGCTGGCCACCCTGATCCTGGAGTGCCAGATCCGTCCCGGGTTTTCACTCCACCCGGCTCTGGATTACAGTCTGAGCAGTTAGTGAGTGCCTGGAGCGGAATATGGAGTTGGAGTGGCGGAACTCTTCCTCCCACTCCAGTGCAGGTCACTTGTATTGATTATGCTTGATATGGTCTAAGATACTGTGATTATGGGTTTGGATGGAGCAAAGCCTAGAAGCGATTGTGGCACTCCAGAACTAGGGTTGCTGTCGACTTATCGTGTTCGCGCATTGCTGGCACACGTACCCACTCACCGGGTACGCCAGAAAAGCCACCCGCTGCTGTCTCTTATCACGTGCACGCTGTCCGTGTGTCCCCAAAAAAAGCAAGAGGTCACCCACGTTTCTGCCTGCTCACCACTGATTCTCACAGCCTCTTCACCGACACGCACCCATCTCTGGCCTTCTCCACACACATCCACTGCCACCTCAGCGCCATCATCTGGATAACCTTCTGGTCTGCTGTAGCCAACTAAACGTAGTGTTCACCGCTAAACTAACAAGTGTTTTCATGTGTTCGGGGTAGGGTTGGTCCCCAAATTAAAAGGTAATTTTTTTTTTTTTTTAAATGTGTTTTAGTTATGATACTTGAGTGAGACGGGAAGAAAAAAAGATCGACATGGTGAATTCCTTGCGATCTTTGCACTGTATGTATTTTGCTGCAAATGTAACCAAATGTTTTGAACCATATTTTCAAACTGTTGAGTATGTGCTGGAATCCTGTGATCAGAGCAGTCTTAGGATGTCAAACTGAAGTCTCTGAGGCCTCCAGTGCTGCCATGGACAAAGGTGCATTGACCTTATAGCCAATCAATGATTTTAATCAATTAAGTGCTTTAAAACGACAGCAGCTCAAAACCAGCAGACACCGTGGCATTCCGGCACTGCGACTACCTGGAAGTAGTGTCTATATTAATATTAAACCTGTCACCAGGTAATCAATACATATGACAAATCTCATCTGATGTGTCACACAATTTTAGTCCATGAAAACATTACTGAATCTTTGCTAATGGAGAACCTATATTTCCTGGGTTTATTGAACTGTTTGAATTTGGCAGTTATTTTGAGTTATAAACACCTTCATGTCCACGTATCTGGTTCTGAACAGGAGGCATTCACTGTCATTGTGAACAATATCTGTTTTTCCTCAGGTCACAAATTTACAGCATTTTAAAAACTGCCGTATGTAGTCCTGTGCCATAGTGTGGCTCAGTCCTGTAACCCAGGGTCCTTGAGTCACATGGCCAGGGTAGTGGGATGAAGCTGGCTGGGTTCCTCCTCTGATGGCTTCATTACCTCCTTCCAATGTTATTTCAGGAAAATACAGCTTACAAGATTTCATATAGCTCTTTCAGTACATTAAAAGTAAATTAGACCCTGGCTCTTCTGTAGTTCAGTGAAGCTTGTAGGATGTAAAATAGTCACTGGTTCTCCTGCAGTACCTTGTTGACTTTAAAAATGTAAAATAGTTGCTGGTTCTGTAGTACTGTTTTGACTGTAGGGTGTAAAACAGTTACTAACACTCCTGTAGTTATTTGTGGCCTGTAAGTTTTAACATAGTCATTGGTTCTCTTACAGTACTGTGTAGACAGTGGGGTGTGAAATAGTCAGTTTTTCCTGCAGTGTTATGTAGACTGCAGAGTGTGAGATAGTCACTGGGTTTCCTGCAGTGTTGTGTAGACTGCAGAGTGTGAGATAGTCACTGGGTTTCCTGCAGTGTTATGTAGACTGCAGAGTGTGAGATAGTCACTGGGTTTCCTGCAGTGTTATGTAGACTGCAGAGTGTGAGATAGTCACTGGGTTTCCTGCAGTGTTATGTAGACTGCAGAGTGTGAGATAGTCGCTCAGGCGAGTCTATCAGAGGAGTGCTCACACTTCAGCTGCAACGCTGGTGTGTGGGTGGTGGAGTGAAAGCTCGAGAGGCTGCAAGCCGGAGAAAAATGAGAAGAAAAGGTGCTTTTTCCAAAAAAAAAAAAATGATGCATTTTATTTCTATAGCTGTTCTCAGATAGTTCATCATGTCAGCTGTAGAGCGGTGCATATCGAGTCCACACTCATTCCTCCGAAATTACCCTCAACAATGTGCACAGTGCCTAGTGTTTCTGTACTTGGTACAATGTAAATGATCTGTACCCTGGGGGAGAGGGGGTGGTTAAAGCCAAGGACTGAATTTAGATTCAAGAGAGCACATAATTTGGATTACATCTCCACACCTAAATTCAGCACTGCCCCTCACCATTAACCCTAAGTTCAGCAGGAGTAAATAAGGTAGGTCTCTGTCAGATGTCCATTTTTGTGATTCTGTGCTACGAATTCATGTGTTTTACTTCTGAACACAGCCCATTGTCTGTGTGCACCCTCAACAGTTCTCTCACCCACAGAATGACTTTTGTATTTCATTGTTAGGCAGGAATATGTGCGTGGGGCGGTGGAATGGTGTCACTATGGTTCAGTATTTTTTTTTTTTTTTTTTTTTTTTTTTTTGCTCTGTTCTCTTTTCAAAGGCCACAGTTCACAGGGTTTCCACAGTTCACATCAGCTAGAAATACCTCTATATCTATATCCTTTGATAAGAAAATCATGCCAAAATTATTGGGTATTTTATGAGTTAAAATTGTGTGCTCGCACGTGTGTGTGTGGGTTTGTATCAGTATGCATCAATGGCTGTAAAGAAACTTTTGTTTGGTTGTGGTTTTGTGTTTGTATGTGTGTATGTGTGTGTGCATGCGTATGTCTGTGTGTGAATGCAGCCATAGGCTGCAGAGGACCCTTCTATCCAGTTTGTGGACCCTGCGCATAATCCTCCAGCACCCTGACAGATTCACCTGTACCTGAACACCATATCAGATCAAAAACTCTTTCAATCAGACTCCGTTGCACTCACATTATATTCAGTTCCTCCCCACTTGGCACTGTCATTCCGTTCTGCAGTCACAAATAACCCAGCCTGTAGCATCTCAAGGCACAGTTGCCATTTAAATGGTCAAGTTTCCCCCTTGATCTTAAGCATCTCCACTTGTCATTTTTATCACTGGTATATTTTTATTTATGGCTATTACGGTCACAATGGCAGTGATGTTTCCAATTCAAAAACCAGCAAAACGTGTGAAATGCAGGTGTGAAATGTCTTTGCATACTTTATTAGTTGTAGTATTATAGCTGTAATGGCCATAATTTTAATTTGGTCAGTCATAAGTAAGTGCTTCAGAGTACATTTAAATGTCAGGTTGTTAAATGCAGAATGGGGTTAAACCCCATTAATTTCTGTTGTACAACTTATGAAGAAATGATCTTTTATAGTGCAATGGCACCCTCTGCTGGTCATTCTTTGTACTTGTTGGAAACGTCCTTTAAGTACAAGCGTATATAATATATACATATTAATTTTCTGTTTAACGTAATGTAATTAAATTCATTTATATATGAAATCATAACTGAAAGATAAAACTTAATTATTGCATTTTTCATTCATGAAAACACGCAAGTATGTGTATCCTAAGGGTACAAACACGTACAGACACACACAGACGGACATAATTGGATTCTTAATAAACCATTGAAATAATGGTATTTAAAATCGACATGCTCAGTGTAAAGAATTATTATTATGAAACATTGTTGCGATTGCCCTGTGGGACTCAGCAGAAGCAAAATATCAAATCACGGGTGTTCTGGCTATTTTCCCAACCTCTCCCCTCCCCGTCTCAGCTGATGAGCGGTTGAGCGTTGTCTAAGATGGCAGGATTATATAACTCAGGAAGAGCCCCCCCCAACACACACACACACACACACACAACTTGTGTTTAATTATCCATGAAGGACGCTATACAAATGTTATCCATTATAATTGTAGTTAACACAGGCTTTTCCGGCCAGCAACCCAATGGTTCTCCCATCTGTGTCATCGCAATGAGAGAGGCTGGTGGTCTGACTACAACTTTTATCATTCTCATATGGTTCTACGCCTAACTTTTATGGATCATGTTCTTTTCTACTTAACTACTCGGCAGGTAACACTTATGAGTTCTGATACATGAAACCCATAGTAGTGGTGTCGTGTGAACTGATAAAGCACTGAGGAAAATCGAATCCACTGTCAGAAACGTCCTGGACCAATCAGGTCGTAAAGCTTACTCGGATTCTCTATCCAAGAATTTAGTCTAGACGAATGGTTACATTATTGTAATTGTAACAAAACTCTTGCCACACAGGGAGAGGTGAATCGGTGTAGCCGCTGCTACATTGTGGTGAATCATTTAAGAGTTCAGTGAATTCACATCGTAAAGGTTAAGACAGACGGTTGCGTTAACCTGTAGAGTGCGTGCGGTTCACAGATGCAGAAATGTGCTTGGACCAGCACGCCTCTTAACCTTAGGACCCAGAGAGAGCAAACGGGCTGCGCTGGGGTGGAAGAACGCGAATAACAAATCCTCACGCTTGAATGATTATGCCTAAATATCAACCAGTGTGTTTAGTTTCACATACGCCTTTAATTCAAAGAATAATTAAAAAGAAAATAAAAACTTTAAGGATATTATCTCTGGTCTCATTTTGCATACCTCAGTCTTTTGTCTGAGGGAATTAACTATAATGGCTTTCTTGCGTCCCCGCATGTTTACGTTCTTATAATATCGGTCTTATCGCTCAAGTAATTGCCTTATAATTAGAAACAAATATTGATTGGCAAAGCCGAGAAGGTTTAACAATGCAAACACAAGCGGAATCTCTTCTCATCGAGGTAACAAAGAATTATTTTGCTTGTTTATTTCCCTCTTTTTTTCTCAACTTCAAGGTGTAATCTTAAGCACTGCTTTCCAAGCCGTACAAAATGCTATTTAAAGATTAAAAAAGTGAATACATTGCAGAGGATAGAACCAAAGGTGAGCAGCAGACCGTGAATCCTGAAACGCTGTGGGCGGGAATGTTTGTTTTGATTATGATTCCCTGAATGGAGCGCCGATGTAAAGGAGGCAGACAAAATAAGAGACCAAACGTAAACAATGATGAATATCCACTAGCTAAAGGTAAAGCTAAAGAAACGTGTTGGAACTGACAGCACATGGGTTTGGAATAATAGTCAGCTTAGTGAGTCTAATAATATTGTGTCAGAACAGCACCTGTCACAGTTAGCAGTTTTGAGTTATTTGACAGAACGGTTTAAAATATGTCCTTTCCCAAATTCATTCAATCTAAGGGCATTTTTACACTCTAACTATAGTAAAGGGTTAGGGCTTTTTAACACTGTGAATTCAGTCTTTTTTGTTATACATGTTTGGTTAAGAAAACTGCATTCCCACCAAATTCACATTACTTAGAGCAACAATCTGATTCTACTTCTACTACCACTACTACAAGTACTACTACTAATACTAGTAATCATCTTCATCATCATCATCATTATGTGGATCCAACAGAGTTTGAAATTCCAAACATGTAAAGATTTTGACATAAATTGTTCACCCTGAGGTTAACCAGATAGCCTGTAGTTTACTTATCATACTTATGATAACATTTTTAATCTGCCGAATAAACACATAAAACACAATAGAAATGCACAAGCCATGCAAAGACCATTCATATCTGAAGCTGAGATTCCAAACTGATATCAGTTTTTCTATGATATGTGACTATCTGGAAATGCTTCATTATTAAATAGCGGAGCTGTGGAAAGTGATTGAGATGGAGAAGCACCCGAGAAGCATCTGTCCTCTTTCTGTTACCCTACCCCTTTAATCACACAACACAATGCCACAGCAATCTGCCCACAGCATCAGAGAATAAACCTTCTCCTCTCCTGTCCTCCATGCCTCTCTCATTCAATATAAATGTAAATGGCTGGATAGAAAAAGAATAAAGAAAAAAGAGCCTCATGTTTATTTACATGACTAATCACAATAAAGAGTGTGGCATCAAATATGGATGGGGTATGAATATATGAGGCAGGACATGAAAGGACAGCGGCAGCTTGAGGAGCCCTGAACTTCCGAAAGCCCGTTTCTTTGGTCCTCCGCGCTGGCACATGACCCAGTTTTCACATCCGTGCATTTCTGTGCGTTTGAGGACGAGAATCTAATTTTGGCACTGTAAATTAAAAAAAAAAATCATGCTCATCTTGCTCAACAAGCGAGTAGCTGGCCTTTTATGATGTACAGGCTAGGATTGTTTTTTTATGTACTGACAAAAGGGAACACTGACCTTTGAGTTGCTGACATACTAATAAGCTAACTGTGTTACGTCATTCATTTTAAGTGCGCGTGGTGGGATCTAATTAAAGGTATGGTATCTTAAGGTATGGTACTGAAATCTTTTTTGATCTTGAATTCTTTTTTATGATATTTAAAGCAATTGAATGCTGTTTACGCATGTCAGAAAAATATAATTTCTTATAAAATTCCTTTGAAAATACAGCCTTGCTGATTTTTTTTTTTTTTGCAAAGCTGCTACTCATAAAAAGTCCCAAAAGGCAAGTTGCAGATGTCAGATCCTTGAATAGAAAGCTCACATCATGAGCTGTAAGCTGTCCCTCTGTCAATGGTTCATGGTTGTGTGACTGATAAAGTTTATTCAAAACCTAATGTGACAAAAACGTAAGTAATGCAGTGCAATTACAAAGCTCCTTTGTTTGGGAAGCCGTGTAGAATAATGGTTAGGAAAAGCTGGGCTTCCAACTCAGAATTAGTGGATTTTATTCCCAGGATGGGCGCTGCTGGTCTACCTTTGAGCAAAGCCCTTAACTACTTCAGTAACTAAAGGCATATAGTAGACATAGTAACTTTGTAAGTCTTTCTAGGTAAGAGCCAATGGTAAATGCTAATTTGTTTTAGGAGATAAAAGTGTTGTTTTCCAGCAGAAAGGGAATTATGTATTCATGGTAAGTTATTGACTCAGGTGCTGGCAGTACTCAGTAGGCACTGAATTCAGCAGGTCACTCTGCCTTCACTGTTGCCCCTCCCCCCTTTAGGTGTGGATGCCCTGGAGGACGAGGGCCGGTCTCGCAGACAGCACGCACTGCCTGGCCCCGCCTCCCTCCAGCGTCAATCACGGAACCCCATCCAGATCCCCACAGAGGAGGAGGAGGAGCCAGCAGCGCTCGGCCTCTCCCAAGCCAGAGGTGCAAAACGTAAACTTTCCACATCCTGGGATGAGAGAGGGGGAAAAGAGGAGAGTGTGAAAAGACACAGAGCTGGGGCAGACGAGCAAAACAGGAAGAGTAGCAAGGGGCAGTGAATGGGAAGGAGAGAGAGGAGAAGAGCAGGCAGAAGCAGCAACATAATGAAAAGAGGGGAAGGATGAAAGAGGTATAGTGAAAGATGAGAGGAGCAAAAAATACACCACTTGAGAGAAAGAAAAATGAAAGAAAGTGTTTTCTTTCGTTTGTTTTATTATTGTCAGGAACGGCCTTCTCTTCCTGTCACCGCGCTCACTGAATGAAGCATGCTCTTTCGTGGATGGCGTTTTTCTTTAACAGATTTAAAAACATCTCCCTCCTTACTGTCCAGTGCTCAGATGAGTGTGGTAACTTGCACAGTGCCTTCATCTTCATTTAGCTATTTCATATCTTTTGAAACATTGGCATCAAAGCACTGGCTGGACGTTTTCTGACAGGTTGAACTTTTTTTCTGTACGTTTCCTATTTCTTCCTCTCTCCTCTGACTCTATGTCAAATGAAATAAAAAATAATGTTTCCTTCATTTGTTCTATTAATGTCAGGAACAGGCAAAGTAATAAAGCATGGAGAATACAGCAAATGCAACTGGTTTCTAGTGTGACTACCACAACTGACTCGCACACTAACTTGACAAGCTCATAAGATACAGCAGCCATCAGTCATAACAAGATAACATCTTGACTAACTTCACAATAGCAATGGGGAAGTGAAGTTGCACTGAGCAAAAATGAAAGGATTTACCATTAACTATTAACAACTCAATGAACTGGACCAATCACCAATTTGACTGTAGAGAGAAAAACTATTTTGACTGTCAATGATTGACAGTTGTGAGTGACAGCTGTGAGAGATTTCAGCTCCACCCAAACAGGGTTCACGAAATCTCATTTCAGCCATTACAACTTCACAGTACTTCGGTATATTTCCATTATTATGACAAAACAGATTCAATCTTTTATCCACAGAGGGGCTTTTGATATTATGCTGGATTCTGTTGGATTCGAGACCTCAAGGGAACTTGTTAGCATCACATGTCATTTTTCAATGACAAAACACAGGGCAATGCGCCCCAGCTGTCATATTTTACCATAAAATACTGAATAATATTTTATAGGAAATCTTGACAGCTGTGGGGCACTGTCATTCTGCAGTCCTAATGCGGTCAGACTCAAGGGAAAAGTTAAATTAAGCATCATGCACTTTGTCCTTAAACTTGAATACAAATTAAATAAAATAACAAAATACAGAAAAAAAAATTGTTTTATATAATTAAAGTCATGGTTGAATTAACTCAGGCCTTATTGTTGTCGCTGAATATTTATGTTTTTCTGATAATACTTTTCCCAAAAATGTCAAATTTATAAATCTTACTTGACTTTACCTCAAAACCTAAATCTTTAGTTTGCTGCAGAAGTTTTTGTTTGATTTATGTCTGCAGTGAAAGGAAGCACAGCTGGAAATTGAAAGTCAATGGCACACAAATATCAGGAAGTATTGTTTTAAGTATTGCCAGATTCAGCTTGCCGGATCAAGTAATAGAAGCAGAGCTCTTTGGAGTGCAAAAGTCCAGGCTGGACACTCTCTGGGCTAAAGGTAGATGAGTCCATATGAGCTCATACAGCAAAGTGTAACATAGTCATTATGTTCCACATTCAACATGTTCATGGCAGCAGGAATGCTTTTTTCTTTTTTTAAAAAAAAGTGTATGTTGATATGAAAGATTTTGCTGTGTGGATTATAATTTCTAGTGAAACATGGTCTGTTGGTGAAGTGTGCCTTAACCACACCTTTCATTGGTAGGATACATCGACACCAAGAGGAAGAAACCCAGGCCAAAAGTAGAGGTTAGAAAGAGGAGGACCCCCAGACTGCCACACTGGAGTGGAACATGGTTTTAGCAACCAATCATAAGCACCGGCTTCTGGGTGAGGGGTGGAGCATGGTTTTATTAGCCAATCATGGGAAGCCTCTGGAAGAGAAGTTTAAGTATAAATAAAGATAACAGCCCTTCTGGAATCAGTTCCAGTCTGTGATTTCTTTCCACAGTGTTTTAAGCACTTCTGCATAATCTCACTCTATGAATCTTTCATGTGTGTACTCTGAAAGGCCAAGTCTCAGCATAATCACACTGTCATCAGAGCCCACTGCTCAATGTGTACACATATACAGCATATACACATGCACATACTCCCAGATCCAGTGATAAAGACTACACAAACTAGTTAAAGTTGCAGTGACAGTCACAAGGTAAGAACAGCAATAAGGTGCCTTCACAAAACGTCTGCTTTATCTCTTGATACAGTTATATTTGTTTCCACATCGGGAGTCACAATGCATTGACAGTCAATGAATTGCTTCACTTTAATGTGGGACTGGGTGGTTTTATTGCCTGCAGTGTTTGCATTGGGTATGTGCCGGCCAGGAGCATTAAGTGTTAAGAGGTGGATACCTGATTCATTTAGCCACCTGTGGGAGAAAAGACGACACGCACAGAGAATTGTTTGAGGGTGCTTGGTCATGGATAGGCATAACGTGCCTCCATTTTCTCTGAAGCACAATCCGCATGCAGAATCTCGGGCAGCCATCTGCAGAGGACCTGCTGCTGAGCCAATCACAGAACAGGAGGTCGCAAAGTGAGGCTCATTTGAGTGCCTGCGTGAAGTGAGTCACCGTGCCAAAGAAGACAGATAAGAAAATAAAGACAATGCATTCATTGTTTGCTACTCAGAAGTGGAGGGCAGAAAACATGGATTTTTATGGAAAACAAATTACTTTGATTTGTAGAGGTTTAAAGCAGAATCTCAAACAGAAACACAGGCTGATTTAATGGTTTTATTATATTTCATCATTTGAAAAATACCATTAAACTTACTGGAGTGAAGGTAAAGCACTGGTATAAGTTCATCGAGCTCAGGTGTTCCACTTGAAATAAAGGGGAGAGAACACGAGACAGCAAACATTTAACTTAGTTGCATTTAACATATTTAACTGAGTCTACCCAGAAGGGTCTCAAGTTACATCATGTGTCACCTGTAACTTAAAGATTTCAACCAATCAGTGTATTTTGTTATCAAGGGAAAGTGTCTTTTGATTGGTTGAAACAAGTCCATGATTGACATCTAATTTAAGCCCCACCCACTTTTGTTACAATACCTCACACACCCATTACTAATAGTGAATCTTTGCCTACAGACCTCTCCTTAAGGAGAAGGCTTTACAGTTTAATATAACAATTCCAGTCTTTTCAGCTGGCTGCTGCTTGCAATCTTTGAATCAATCACTGTACAGGTAAATGGGGAGCCGAACGATCACAACCCCATCTCAACCTTGAAATGGCAGCCTGAATGCCATACATGATCAAACTATTAAACTCAGGAGTTTTTTTCTTTTTTTTGCATAGTAGTTTCCAGGTAGGGCTGGACTATGGAGGATAAAACACAGGCAGGCACAGACACACACACACACACACATGCACATACACACACTCACATATACACACACCCATGCACGCACGCACACACACACACACACAATAACAAAAAGAGGGCAAAGAGCGCCACAGGGCTATGGAGAGACATAAATGTACACTGTAAGGACGTAAGTCTTCACATGCAGATAATTTATCCCAGAGACAGAGAAATGTATGTGAGCAACGTATGATCCTGCATCATACTTCAATCTATGTGAATAATACACTGTGTCAGACTGTAGAATCCTTCCTTCACCACACATTGAGTACATTGAAATCTTTCCCTCCTCAATCAGGTCACAGTTTTCCAACAGAGCAGAGAGTGTTTAGTCCTGTGGTTCAATCAGCAGGAACTGGCTCATAATCATTCCCTACTACACATAGAAAATAATTAAAGGGGGCACCAGGATTTGAACCTGGGACCTCTTGATCTGCAGTCAAATGCTCTACCACTGAGCTATACCCCCATTCACAATGAAAGGAAAAATATATGGGGATATATTCCTGACATTCTAATATTATTCTACTAAATTTATGATGAAATATACAAATTCAAAGTTACATTGTTCCAGAATGCACCAAGATTTACCTTGAGACATTTTGCTTAACTGTCAAATGCTCTGTGACTGAGTCATACCCCCACTCTTCTGAGCTTCTCTTTTTGGGAAATGAATCCCTGAAATTATTATATTATTCTCACCCTTCAGGATGAAGCATGAAGACTAAGGTTCATGTTGGACAGGGTGCCACAGGATTTATACCTGCAACCCTTTCATCAGCATTAAAATGCTCTACCACTGAGCTTCATCACCCCTGGCAAAGTAGTCTCTGTGTATATGAGTGCGCGTGGGTAAGTCTGGGTTAAATCAGCACACTTTAGGACCGCATCTTCATAGATATTAATCAAATTTGGCATGCTGATTTGGTCATATAAGAAACCCGTGCAACCAAAATTGCACGTGTCTCGGATCGCTATTGAGGGAGATGTGGGCTAACAAAGTTTGAACTAATTAGCATGACTCTGTGACTTTTACTTGCCATGTCTCCCATAATATAGGTCACAGAGAAAAGTTTCTCATGTGTGATGATTTGACCTGGACTAACCTGTGTGTGTGTGAGTGTGTATATGTGTGTGTGTGTGTGTGTGTGTGAGAGAGAGAGAGAGAGAGAGTGAGATAAAGGGCAGTCGGACTGTAATTTCTTGTGAATTCCTTTCAAGCACATTATTTCAATTTTATTAACACAATGTTTAATTAGTTATTGTGCTTTAATATGTATTTATCGATACAAGCGAGAGCAGAAGTTTGTATGAAATCCTGAAGCAGATAGACGGACTGTGATGCAGAGCTTGCCCTGGGATTGGCTGAAAGTTGTGATAATCTAGGCCTTAGCACCGTTCAGCCTCTGTGCCCCGTGGCTGTATCAGCACAGTGCAGTGTGTCCTGTTGTGAGATGCTGATAGAGATCTGAGTTTATGAGCTCTCGCTCACAGGAGACTTAGCGAAGCACGGGAGATGTGCCGTGCTGTGCAGTGCCGTTCCATTCCGTTCCGTTCCGTTCTGTGCCATGCCGTGCCGTTCTGTGCTGTGCTGTTCTCTGGTTGGAAACTGTGGAAATGTGCACACTGACATCAGATGGGGCATGGATGTTGATCAGCCTATCCCTTTAAAAGAAAAATCACTGGATCAAAATGTAGCTCTTAAAACTGCATATTTTAAATATTTATACATTGTCTGTTGATGCACACAAAATAAAACATAATAATGTTCAGAAATACAGAATCATTACTTGAAACTGTTTTGGATGCCTACACACTGGGAGTTACCATCCAATCAAAATCACCTGCAAAGATTCCAGACCAGCAAACACATATAGAGCTATGGCTTCTTGTCAAAATGTAAAGTTTACACAGCTGAACATGAGGAGGCATTAATATGAGTATGGCCTTATATATTTTTACAGACCTGATTTTCCTCCTTGTCATGCTTATTTGTATGAACAGTATCAGCCTCCAGTATTTGTCAAGTCCAAAACATTTTAGCTTTGACCTGGTTTCTTCTAACCACACACTGCTCCCAGAGGTGTACAAAGTGCACAAAAGTACACAAGGTATTCCTGAGGATAATTGCACACAATAGTTTGAATAAGGCTGCACTATCTGCATATGCGGTAATACAAATCTTCTTTCTCTTTACTTTTATTCTCTGTTCCATAACATGTCCATCTTGAGAGGCCAACACTAGATGGTGGTATGTCATTTCCTCTGTGAGAACTATTTTGGCAGAAGGGAATGAGCCCCATTCAGAGCCAGGTGGATTAAACTAACAGAGCACCTGATCCAAAAAACAGAGCCTACAGTCATGGGTCTAGCTGGGGTCAGGGTTTGGTATGAAATATGGGACTCTTGTCAATACCCCACAGCCAATCAGCTCCCTGCTGCATCCCCCCAGCCCCAGCCTCTTGCCTCTGCCCACACTGGCTTCTGGGTACTCAAAATAGATCAACAGAGGAGAGCCTGACAGAGATCTGTAGAGCAAAAACAATAGAGAAAACATCTTCTATGTTCTCCCAGAAATAAAACAAACAGTTGACTTTTCCTCAGCGAAAGACTACCCTGAGTGCGTGAGATGAATGGCTTAAGGAAATGTAAACATGACAATATAAAATATGCAGGGTAAAAAAAACTGACAGCTGGCAACGACTTCTACATTTGGTTATGCATATTTTTAAGAGAATGCCTGTGACAGCCTGATCGGACTGGTGTCACTGCTGTATGCTGTATGCTACGAAACATCAAAGCCTAAAAGCATGGCATTACTCAATGCTCTCTAACCTGCCATTTCTCTATCTATCTATCTATTGGTGTCTGTGTGTGTGTGTGCGCGCACATGCGTGTGTGTGTGTGTGTGCTCAACTTCCATCCATCTTTTGTAGTTTGGCATGACATGGGACACATTCAATTTCAGTGTACTTTCATTTTACCCATTTCTTAACAGAGAATAATAAATCAAACACAGTTTCTCTATAGGTTGTAACTGCTATGAATGTTAACCATGAGACAGACTCATTTTCATCATGTCTTACCTCATCTGAAAGACAGCGATCCTTGCTTGAGTTTAATTGAGTAAGCGCAGTTTTATTTGTTGATAATCTTAGGAAGTCATAAAAGTTATGAATTTTTACATTTTTTTTTATTTTGTTGGATGCTCTTCAGAAAGATTTCATGCGAGAGAAAATGTTTATAATGTGTTACATTAACATGCTTTTCAGAACTCTAAGTATAGTAGAACGTTTTCAAGCAGATACTCTCAACAGATCAATAAAAGAACTCAAACATTCTGAGGAAGAAATACTGATATAAAATGATACCAAATTACGGCTAAACTTTCACACATTTTTCACAAAAACAAATAAAACTGTACCCCAAAGCAACCTCCGCTACATTTAATGTGGGACTTCAAGAAATAATTCTTGAACTGAATTTATGGGAGAACGAGAGGGAATAGTTCATATTTTTAAACTTGCTAGCCTAATAATATTAACAGTGGTATATTGTAAATGTCATATTCGTCCAGTCTCTGTGGAGAGTTTGTTCAGGGTGAGGTGAAGCAAGACTTTTATTTAAAGAGAGATTTATTTCCTGGGAATAAACTACATTTCCACTGAGTGTGATTTGAAATCAGAGAAAAGTGTTATATTACATATTATATATATCATATTTTTCCTTATTTTTTGAGGAATTTCCTTGTTTGTGGTTCCCCTCAATTTGTTTAAGTATTCCTGTGCCTTAGGCCAGGAAGTCAAATTATTTCTGTGGAAAATAAGTGTGTTATGTGCATAGTACAAGACCAGTTTACCAAAATCCAGTGTTTTCACTATGGTAGTGTGACTGAACAAATGCAAACACAATGTCAGTCTGAGACTTCAGTGGTTTTTACACAACATCACATCGATTCCCTTTTGTAGATACGATGCAAATTATTCAATTTGCTTAAATATGGGAGCACATTCTGATTCTGAGATTGCATGATAAGCCCACTGGAGTCAGATCTTGATATAAATTAATGAGGGCTCTTCAAGGCAGACAGAACTGTATTTCAGTGAGATCTCCACCCACGCTGGCGCTCATTTGAATTGTTTCAGTTAGATAGATTCTGAATTCCGAATTTCAGTATGCAGAAATACGCACTGCTCGGTTTATTAGGGTGATGCAGCGGTTTCCAAATTTGGTCTTGGGGACTCCTGTGCACAGGTGGAAACCCCTGGCTTCAGAGAGCACAGGTACCACCATCTATTTGCTCCACCCATGACCTAAACCAGCTGATTTCACTGATGAACGCTACCTGGCTGAAGAGCTGTGCTAACTAGCATCAGCTGGTTTAGTGAAAAAAATATGGTGGTGCTTCTGCTCTCTGAGCCTGGGTTCTACATTGTGTATGTTGGCTCTTGTTCTATCAGCAGTTTCATTGTCATGGGTTTTTAATTGTTCCCAATTAGACTCTTTTAATCTTAGAAATAGTCTCATATTTAACATCCCTATACCTTTAATCAGTTTATTCTCTTATTGATACACAAGGGAAGTTCCGAAGTTCCTTTGCATGCCATATATTTATTGATTAAATTTTAGACTGACAGGTGCAGCAGTGGAGTCCTAATTAGTGAAGTTTTGGACACCTGGTACCTGAAACTAAGCCACTTGTTGGATGATGAATTCAAAAGAAAAAGAAATGGCGACAGTCTAAACCTGAATTTTAAATTAATATAAAGAAGACTGACTTGTGCCAACTTCACCTAAAATGCTGACATACATGGGGGTCTGCAAGGCTAAAAACTCTTGCCATGCCAAGGAATTGAGAACAAGTTCTTTCTGGGACCTCTAGATCTGCAGTCAAATGCTCTACTGCTGAGCTATACCCCCACATGCATTGCTTCCTATAAAAGGCATGCATGATGTAACATACACCCAAAGAGTTAACATGCGATGAAATAGCATGAAAGCCAAAAATAAAATCTTCCCAAAAACCTCTCTGGGAAATCCCACAAGTGAAATGAAGACTGACACATCATGCATTGATTAAATATGTTTTTGTCAATAATGTCTTTTAGGCCCTGTCTTTGTATTCTTGCTTAGCTAGCTAAAGGTATTGGGATAATATGCGTGATTGGGGTGTATTGAAAACGCTGAAGCTGTGCCCTCAGGTCCTGGACGGTGTGTTAATGGCCCTGGGATTCTCTTCTTAACCGGCAAAGTCAATGCCCAAGACTTCATTCTGCAGCTGCTTTAGGACAGTGAGACAGGAGTCCGAGCCTGACCCCCAACCAGCCGTCCTGTTTCAGACCTTCATCCTCAAACAATACACAACATCCTGCCACCAGGTGCAGCTACGCCTCTTTTGCCCTTTAAAAAGTATGACATTGCAAAATAGCAGCAACCATGAAAAGAAAAAGTGACAAAGAAAGGGACAATGAAGAGGCTAGGAGAGAGATGACAAAACCAAGAAAGATACATTTGATTTTGGCTGACCCTATGTCCAAATTTTGTACACTTTTGATGAAAACTTTTTGAATACCGCCAATCAAACAGTACAAATAAAAGGAGCTTTGTATTCACACTGTGCTGCCAGCCTTGGAGCCGTAACCACAGAACCTTTTTATTATTATTATTCAGTAAACCAGAGCCTTTTCTGTCCGGCAGAATAGAAAATCAGCGACCTGATGAGGAACTTCAGGGCGGGTTATGACACCCCAACTTTTACGAAAAGCAAAGGCACCCTTATTCTGAGGGAAGTCAGGTGAGATCTTCACATCTGCAGCTGATGGCAAGCATCGGGAGGAGGGATTTGGTGAGATCCAGCTAGTCTTAAGTACACCCTAATTGCTTGTGTTTGGTATGGAAGGTGACCATGGATGTGCTGAGTTCTCCTTTTGCCTCCAAAACCACCACTTTTGAAGACTAAAATTTTTGCCCAGACACAAAACCCAAGCAAATCATAGGGGGCACCAGGATTTGAACCTGGGACCTCTTGATCTGCAGTCAAATGCTCTACCACTGAGCTATACCCCCTGGCCCTTGTGATGGGTACCACACAGGAAACCAAACAGTGACATATTCAGTGTTAAGTAAGCTCTAACAGGGTTTATATGTGTCTGAAAGGGAGTAAATGTACTCTTCAAGTGTTGATTTAACACTGAAGATTTTGTGTTCAATGTTAGACTTCTAGCTGCTGTCAAGCAGTGAAACAACTCTCCTTTTATTGGTGCTTGTTCTCTGTTTCGTGTGTGTGTGTGTGTGTGTGTGTGTGTGTGTGTGTGTGTGTGTGTGTGTGTGTGTGTGTGTGTGTGTGTGTGTGTGTGTGCGTGTGTGTGTTTCAATCTATCTATCTTTCCTATTCTTTCCTAAGTTCAATCTTTGGCCCTGTTCTCTAATGTAATTTTTGTTTTGCCATTTTTTCATCCCAAATGCCATTTTTGTTGATCACTGTTTTCTCAGTATTGCTCCTGGTCGTATCCCTCTGACACCCCTGAATCATTTTAAATTTTGTTTTCAGAAACCTTCCCCCCATTATCCCATATCAGTGCTTTATTTGAAATTAGATTTTACCCTCCGCTATCATTTCTCTATCCGGTACTTTGAAAAGCATTCTGGAACTATTTTATTTTCGAGGGCACAATATTAAACCGATTGATTATTGAATGGCCAACCACATCCTGCAAAAGAGTCACAGCTCTCGTTACTGGTTATTTTGTCTGAAAAGTTATAAAGTAAAGTTGTCTGAAAAGAAAAAAAAAACAGGGTGAAAGCAATCTTCACCTGACAGGCCATTGGTCCAAACCATGGCGTATGGAGTGAGCGCTCATATTGTAATGCTGCTTTCAAAAACTGAGGCCCTCATCCTCAAAGGTGTAAAATTAATTTAAGGATAATGACTGAATTTGTAAAGCCACTTCACTACATCAGCCACTACACAGTTATTAATGTGTAATAACCATGCTATAACAACATTTAAGGTGCTGTTGAGGCCTATTTGAATACCATGTTATCTCATATTATTTTCTCAGTATTTACTTCTACCAAGAGGTTGACTCACATCTTCACAGATAACTGTCAGATGACTACCTGTGTAATTTAATAGTGCTGTAATGGCAGATTAAACGCACTGTAATCGGTTTGCCAGTGTCTGGAAAGTGACACTGTAGCGTAAATGTCACACAGTTGAATCAACATGAGCATAAGGAGAGCTTAAAAGAGGGACTAGAGGAAGTAGCAGCAACAGCTGGCACTGACTTAAATGAACCTATTAATGGACTGGATGATTGGAGCGGTGGAGGCCTCGATCTAAGCCTGCCGTCTTTGCCAGCTGTGAGAGGAAGCATCATTTTACCTGCTGGTAGCCCCCTTTCCCCAGCTGGCTGAGTGGGATCAGTCTTCCTAGAGCCTCATAGACTTAGTGAGGTGGGTAGGTGGGGTGGGGAGATTGGTGGGGGGGACTGTTGCTGTTGCTAGGATCCCGTTGCTAGGATTGCCGCTTGTCTCCAGGCTCCGTAGGAAACATGTAATGAATTATGGATGGTTGATTTTCTCAGAAAGCACCTCATCTGTAATGCAGATGAGCCTAATGCCCCCCCCCTCTCCCCCAGCACCCACACCCACACCCCACCGCCGGCCCCGCCCCCTCCTTCTAGGGTTCATTAAAAAAATCTGGAGTTTCAAATCGGGCGACTGGCATTTGTATCGTCTCCAGTTGCCACAGCATTGGCTCCGGAATACTGATGTCAATTCTTATGCAAAGAGCAGGTCAAAGGTCAATATCTGTTATTTGTGCTAGATAGGCATGCTGGCTTTACAATGAGCTCACTGACCCATGGGGTTCCTTTAAGCTGGGTGACAAAGCGCAGGCCCCAGAAACAATGGCCATTATCATACAAATATTACAAAGGCACAGGCAATTTCAAATATTAACATTTTCTGGATTAGGATTAAATTATTATTATTTTTTTTTGTCTACTGTTAAATACCTGAAGAGAATAGTTATGGATCAGACATCATCAAAAGAATTTATTTTAGGATTAGTATTTATACTGCATTCATTATCTAAAGAAACCACTTTGCATTTGATCATTTAGTTTCAGTAGAGAATTCCTGTAAAAAAAAGGCATACAGTAAATTAACACATTCTACATAAAGCTTGAATTCTACATCTCACGCTCAAATTCCATATAAACACAGCTGCCAACCAAACAGCTAAATGCGAAGCAGGATGACTGATCATATATAGCACCAGCTGTTGTAATATGTGCCTGTCAAATACAGGAGTGCAGTCAGGTCTCACTTTGCCCTTAGGGGGCTATAGTCTGAGGGGATCTCACATGAATAGGCTTGTGTGAGTGTGTACAAGAGGTGCCTAGAGTTAGGGGAGGGTCATTAGCTTTACCATTTGCCAAATTACAACCTACAGCATTGCATGAGTGCATTACATCAATGGGGCTCTCGTCCTTCTTGAATGTCTGACAATGATTGGCCAACCCATAAATGTAGGTGGTAATGACTAGGTATTGCATAACCATATTTAACCAATATAAACAGCAGTCAAACTGACATGTATGGCAATGAAAGACTGTGTTATCGATGTGTGAATGACAAATCAATTCATATCTCAGATGGCAAACCAACAGATGCGTATACACCAAGGCAATATTAAGATTTGCTGAACGAAGATTCTAGAAATAATTTTTTATCAACTGTTCAATACCTCAGGAAGAGAATAGATATGAATCAGGTGGTATGTCATGAAGCAGAGTCTATTTTAGGTTTAAAATGCATAGCAGTCGTAATCCAAAAGAACATCTGCGTTTATGAATTATTCTCTGCTAACAAACTCCAGTAAAAAGGCCATTCAAAGAGCATGGTGACTCTGAAAATGATGGCACACTACACCTCTATATCAAATATATCAGTTAACCCATCATTTGCCAAGGAAACCAGTACATACATAAATTATTATTTTGCTCTCCAAACGTATCTCATATAGTTCTCTGCAGCTTTGGTCTTGGTGTGGGTTGTTAGGTGATAGACGTCCCTTCTCTGTGTAAAGACTGTTCATGTGTTAGGGGATTTTCCTCCATATTTAAATAGAACTCCTATTACCTAACCAAGCAATGATATGTGAAAGAAGTAAAAGTAGGTGTCACACTATAAATGGATTAAAGCCACAATTAACTTTCAATCGCTGACATATGTCAGCCAATCGAAAGGTTTCTGGCTTTACAACAGAGCACCTTGATAGGTTAAAATCAAGTGAGTTACTGGTAGCTCCACCCATTTTTAGAGTCACAATAGCTCACTCTCCCATCACCGGTTGAAATATGTCAAAATACCATATTTTTTGTGTAGTATGTGACTCATTTTCTATAACAGATTTTTCTGATAAAATATGATAGTATAAACCACTCCCCTTTACACTGGGTGAGACAGTAAAACTGTGCTAATTATCATAAACAAAAGGACTGTTTTGCAGGCTGGGGGGAAAACAGGGAGAAAAGCGCCCCGTAAACCTGAAGACACAGAAGCGCACCAAGACATGGATGCGCTGCGGAGCGTGAGGGATCATCCCGGGTAAGACTGATACGAAGTGCGGGGGCCAAAGCGAGCCGCTCTTTCCATCTCTCTCCCTCTTTCTCTGCGTTTGCTTCTTGAGGGCTTCCCATGGCTCATGAACAGAGATGAAATGAAACTCGGGATCAAAGGCGCCCCGGATCACAAATTCTCGGAAAAAATTCACAATTGGAAGCGGGGAGGGTAAGGATGTTCGTGGGGTGAAAAAAAAATGTTTCTTTGATTGCTTTCCCCCAGCTCAAAGTCGTAGGCAGCTGAGAGAAGAATATCCTCAAGGTGAAAAAAACCCCTTAATGAACACCCCCATGTATTCCTCCTCCTTCTTCTCCTCCTCCACCTCTTCCTCATGTCGCACGCACATTCTACACTTCCTCTCCTCTCGTGCCTTACTCAATGAGCTCCCCCTCCCCTTAATTCTAATAATATTTTCATCCTAATTTCCAATTACGCATTTGTCGGCAATCTTCTTATCCTTAGTAATTATGCAAAAGAGGCTTCCGTGGCCACGCAGAAGAAAGCAATTCTTGTATGCAAAATGGTTGAAATCCCCCTCGTGTGCCGCGATTGAATGCGTGTTGATAAACTCGATCATGATGAGTGACAGCGTGTAACACCGGGGTCACGATGGCCACCCGGTGGACGACATTGATGAAAACGATCCGTTAAATGCCAGAAGTGTCCGTGCTGCATAGCGGGGATGAAACACTGTTAAAATGTCACTGTCTAGCTGTTGCCTATTAATAGCCTAACATGAGGCCTAATGACGAGCATGGGTTTGCACCCTGGTTGAAGTGGAAGCTTTGTCTTTTGTTTTTTTATGTTTTCATTCCCAGATATTAGCTGTACTGAAATTTATTCCAGCTCAGCTGAACCACAATGCACCATAACCTTTCCTGGCAGCCCTTATGTGTTATTTTATGGCCGATGCACTGTATCAGACTGTAGTTCTGACATAGAAAAGTCCCACTGTCAAGGTTAGGTTTTGTCATCCTAATTGTATTTCGAGGTTGCGGCCCTGTCTTTACCACTACCTACAGAGCACTAAAAAGACCATCTCAATGTGTATGGCTGTGCAATTCATTTCAAACCTACGGCTGGTGCAGCCGAGCATGCTGGGTAATCTTTGACTCAAAGAGAATCGACTCCAGAAACATGTCGTTTTTTCATACAATTCATTCAGTTCTTTGCTTGAAATATGTTTGTTTAAAATGAACATTAAACGTGATTATTGTGTGGCCCATTACAAAAACTCATCATGGGCAAAAACAAGGCTCCATGTCTACAAACAAACTCTAAAAATCTACCTGCCAACACTGACCAATTAGAGCTGAGTTCAGCAAAGCTGTTCATAGGTCACGGATATCCTGTTCTGGTCCCAGGCCTTCATTTTTTCACCTGATGAAATCTACATTGCGACATAGGAAACTCTGTGAACTTCTTGCCACTGTACCATGTGGACTTACACCACAGTGCTCATGGCCAAGATGGAGCAGTAGGTGATTTGACCTCAGCAGAAAGCTCATATTAGCCAGTGACAGGAGATACTGCTGGGTATGAGGGCTCCATGCCCTCAACAAACACCATGTGTCCAGCAAAGTTCAACATCTATATCCAGTTAATGGCCTGGACATTGAAACACTTGGAGGAGGATGTGACATCATTTGGAGGTATGGATGTCTTCCTGTTAGCATAATTGGATTCATTTCTGCCTTAGCATTGTCTTGGCTGGATGAAATACACTCTCTGAGACATTTTTCTTATCAAACATAGCTGGGGCATGTGTCTTGTGTCATTGGTTCCACGGATTTAAAAACAAATGTCAATTTTCTGAAAACGACGTCTCACTTATACAGTTTTAATTCTGTCATTTCTTTAAGAATAGAACCACTTAAAAAAAACCTTTTGCACATTGACTCACTTGTTTAAATAATGTGAAAAATTGCCTAATGTCGATATAACAGAATATAAAGCCTGTCCAACAGGGGCAGACGGTTCAGCACTACAGCTCGCACACAATAATATTCTCAATCGCTTTTGTGGCAAATTCAAATTAATGATAGGGTTTTAAGCCAGATACATATTGTATTTGCTCAGCTGTGCTAGGCGATGATAGGGGGACTCTACAGATCCTGGAGAAGCAGGAAGTTGCCGACCATGATGAGTAACATGTAAATTAGGAATGAAGAGAGCACAGTCTCACCTGCTCATTTCGACAGTCAATAAGGCGAGACGGGGAGGAAAAGTGGATCCACAGCGCTCTTCACTGGACTCTTCAGCCGGGACTCACCAGGAACAGAGCTATATTTAGCAGACTTGATGCTTTTCCTATACACAGTGTGAAGAGACAACGTTATCTAATCTATTGTGCAAAATGGTGCTTGCAATTTCACACAAAAAACTCATACTCCTTCTATAAGTTTTGTGATGGTAGTTCATGGTTCAAACATTATATTTCATTATGTCATTATATTTTTATTCTAAAAACTAGGTGTAGAAACCGAACATTTTGTCATAACTGATAGGTTTAGTTTGCATAGCTTTACTTACTCAGGTACATTTTAATGTTAGTTGTTCATTATGTAGTCATAAACAATGTTTCAGGTTATAACTACAAAACTTTAAAGCTCTTGCAGTATACTAGGGAATTAAACAGTATAACAAGTAACTTCTTCTGGAGAATCAGACTTGGGTTTTCATTTTACAGCACACGCATACCTGCCAGCGGGAACTTTCTCAGTTCAGTCATTAAAGCATTTGTTTTCCAAATACATTTTTCATTTTTACTGACAGCCAGATTCACAAACCAGGCTGAGAGACAGCAGCCTATTTTCTTGTCTTTCTTTCTTTCTTTCTTTCTTTTTTCTTTCAAAAATAAATCCTTTTGCTGGACTGAGCATTACAAAGTAAAAATAGTGTTTGCAAATCTGCTTGTTTGTATGATGACAGCTGAAGTGAGTTTTAGGGCTGGGCTTTGGTGAGAATGATAGTGAGAACGCTGTTCTTCTCGACCAAAATGGATAGCTGCTCGAATGTTAAATAAAGGTATTTGTTTTGACATGAGTGGGGTGTGAATGGACATGTGCCAGTTAAAATGTTGTGCAGTCCCAGATTAGAAGATCTTTCATCACACAAGAATGATTTCGTCATTGATTTTATATGGATATATCATGGACAGAAACCTATTTGAAAATATAAGATGAAAAACTTAGCTTGCACTTTTAAGTGAAAAATAAAACATGAGGAACAGCACGACTATATCATTTCAGTTTGGGCCACCCCTTAATTAAGGTAAGACGACTCTTTGATCCTGGACAGCAGAAAGGTTCAGAATCCAGATCTGTATTCTGGCCGCAGGCTCTTTCACACACCTTTCTAGAGACCCTTATTTTTGAGGTTTTAAAAGTGGCACCACAATTTATACCAAAGTAGTCTCTGAACTGCAGTCAGATCATACATTTGTCAGCCCATAATTATGCAGTGTATAATCACTGTATTAATCTTAACCATTATGTGATGAGAACACAACTGAAAACTACACTTCAACAAAACAAGGTTCTGCAGGGGTTATTTGCTCGTTTCTGGTAATACGCAGAGCCATTAACATACCGTGTTGTAATTTACGGCTATTAATGCCTCTGTGGAACAGAACCTATAATGGTTCTTTAGAACCAAACAGTTTGCTAATGGTTTGCTAATTACCCCATGAGAACACGCAAACAGCCTTCTGTTGGTGCTCTTTAGAACCTTTTTTTTTTTCCGAGAGTGCAAGCCATGCAGCCATTTCCAGAACAGCCTCTGAAATAATCACAGGAGTCGATTTATTTATGCTTCCCAAGCTGGCAAGGTTGAGTCCTCAATGATTCGTCCTGCAGGGCCTACACCCCCAACCCGACACATGGATCGAGCAGGAGTTCAATTATTCCGTAACTTTTAGTCATGCTAATCGCGTCCTTTGCCTCTCTTTTCCTGAAGAGCACAAACTCTCAGCTACCCTTCTCTCCCCAGAGGACTCGCTGTCTTTGTCTTTATTGTTGCAAAAAGTAGCAACTTGACCCTGAAAAGGAGGGATGGAAATGAGTCAGCCGCTGTCAAAGGCCTGCCTCTCCACTCCAGTGGGCGCAGTGTTAGCGCTGAGCGGCGGACTCCAGACCCCACGGCACCTGCACAGAGCTCAGACATGCTATAGCACTTCCTGTATGACATATGTTACTGTAGCTCTTGTCTTGGTAACACACAGCTGTACAGCTCTCACGCTTGATAAATGAATGGAGGGGGTTCGTTCATGTGGGTATTGTTGCACTATAAACCTCTGTGTAAGACTGAACATGAGGTCTCAGCTCGCTTGCTCGCTGGTAAGACAATGATAGCTTATTTGCAGGTAACACTAACCACTTATTTCATCTATTATTTGTTTCTCGGAGAGGAACTTCGACTATTTCTCACTTTGTCACTAGTAGAGAGTAATCTGATACAGTGAAGACCCGGATTAGACATAGTAATTTTTTAAGCATCTAAATAATGCATCACACTTTTTTCTTCTTGGTCATCAAAGACTCAGATACCCAGGAGCACTTCTTCGGTCAGTTGTAGTTCTTTCTTCAGCCAATGAAAACCTCCCTGCTCTTAGACACATTCAGAATGTCATAAACATTAATAGTGATACTGTATTCACTTATGCATATCTGTTGGTGGGATGGGCTATGCATAACATGCTAAATAAATGATCATGTATTGCTTACTAAACATAACTATGTGTTTGTTAAAATTATGGCAATATTTTGTGTGTTCTTGGCATATCCTGTTAGATAACTGTGGTTGAAAGCTACCCTGTTAAAAGTTGTGCACAGCATTAAAGAGATGACAAGACAAGATTGCAGTAGTCACAATATTCCACGGACAATGGGACTTTATTCACAAGTAGTTTTTTACAGAAATAGAGCAAAATATTTTCTGTCACTTTAGATATTATGTACAAATAACTCAATATAAACAAGGACTGAAAGATGTGCCATGGTCATAAAAATAATTCTGAGTTGAAGTGTGGGTTGCAGTTTTCTGACAAAGCAACACAGGACGTATACTGATAGAGTATAGTATATGGCCTTAATAGAGTGTTACCTTTGGACCATAGAGAGAGAGGGTTACATCACAATAGATATCACTATAAGCAATGTTTTAGTTTTAGTAAAAAAAAAAAAAAACTAAGAAAAACTCCTAAAATGTGATGAAAATATCCTTGGCCTGTGGTGTTCTAACATGCACTAAGCGTATTTATATATTGTGGCATAAAATTATATGCATTTTAGTTCAAATAAGAAATGTGTGTGATATAGGACTGGACACAAATCAATGTTTTTTTTTTTTTTTTTTGAAAACACCCAGACCAAAATCTATTTCAGGTTGAAAAGAGGAGTTCACGTGCATTAACACAGCCAGGCACTGATGTAACGCACGCAGTCGGCTACGCAATTTGCATTTCAAAAGCGGGATAAGCCCGAATGCTGGACCACAGCCTGCAAATTTTTGGGATTCCATTACGAGGAACGCCAGTGTAAATGTTTCTTTTTGTGAGGAAACTTTTGATCCAAACAGCGGTTAGTCCAGGGTGCTCGTTTTTATCCCTGGTTGGGCATATGCACATTGATCAAAATGTACTGCGTGTTCCACACTAAGAGCCATCGAGGCACTGGAGCTAAAAAAAAATTACACAATGAGTTAAATCATAGTATAATTTCTTACATTTTCTTATTTTTCAGAACTTTGTGGGTTTTCTGAAGTTATATAAATATACGTTCTGTTTGGGAACTGGCATACACAAATGCTAAAGTAACTACAATTCATTTTAAACTAAAGTCAACGCCTACTACTTGATATTAGGATTTTACTTAAACACACTGTCAGGTGACTCCCATAAGTTTGCTGATGTGATGGAAATGTGTACAGGAAATTCATCCATTCATTCAGTTTAGTGTTTTTGTCCTTCTTTCATAAATGACCTATTTTTTTTTACCCAGTAGTAGATTGTGTGGCATCAACAACGAAATTTGATGCCTTGGTTTCATAAAGCCTCTCTGTGACAATGTTGAAGGATCGTTGCCATGGTAACATATTTCCCACTGCAGCAGCGCAGTTTATGAGAGTGACATCAAAGCAGGTTTAAAAAAATATAGACAACTTATACAGAAACACGACGACACGACAAAGGGCACTACGCTTCGTTCTCTGAATTCTCATGGCACGGAAAGCAGAAGAGGAGCGTGTATTCTTTCTGTAAACAGCTGTACTTCGGTTTGAATAAAATCAGAGCACGGAGCTGGAGTAATTTTATGTTCAGAGAAAAAAAAATCACGTCAAAGGTTCAGCAGTAATCCGTAAATAAACCACTGCTCTATTTACACAAAGCCGTTATTTTTGTTGCTCAAACACTAATTGATGAATCCTTTTTTGAGTATTGGGGTTATTGTAATTACGAATCACGAATATGTAAATATTTTAATGGGATTCCAAAACATTAAAATAACAATGTTTTCAAATTCTAGCCGTCTGAAGATATGCATATTGCTTATATTTTAATTATTACTGAAGTTTCTCCACGTGTTAGATTTGAACAAATGCAGAAATGAGACTATATCACGTCTTTATATCACTTTAAATCCCCTTGGTACAGTCAACATAAAAACACACACAGCTATTTTCAACACTGTCTTCTCCATACTGTTCCACCCAACTTTTCATATATGTAACAGCCAATATAATGAGGCAAAGAGCACAAAAAACACAACCAAGACAGCCATGGCATTTGAGAAACCCAAAAAACCCAAAACCTTTTTTCAAGTACTTGGAATTTTCCTGAATCTAAGAAGGGTCGAAAGATGATAAAGATGCCCTGACCCAAAGAAAAAACAAAAAAAACAAGAAAAGAACATGATATACATACATCTAAAAATGTTATGCTTGCTGCATTTATAATTTCATCCACTTTACACAAAGAGACGTTATTATAATTTTAATATCTTTGAAAAGTGTTTTTGTTACTAGCACTATTGAGGTGTCTGTTGGGAAACAGCTCCTAAGATTAGAAGAGAGGAGAACATGGGCTGGGATTTTGGGGGTGGGGGGGTGGGTCACGGTTCTGGTACAACATTCACAGACTGAAAGTGGGGGGGGGGTGGGACAGGGGCCAGGGTCCCTGGGGGTGGGGGTGGGGGGCAAAGGGGGTCATGCTGCAGCTCGCGGCTTTCATTGTGGAAGGGCTTTTAGGATTGCATTCACCTCCTCCGCAACAGCTGTCAATGCAAACTCAAACTGCTCCTGCAAGGGGAGAGAGGAAGATGGAGAGAGAGAGAGAGAAAGAGGGAAAGAGAGACAGAGAGAAGGAGGAATGGAGAGAGAAGGGGGCAGAAAGGGAGACAGAGAGAGGACACAAGTTAATAATTTCTTTTAATTGCCAATTTTTTCTCTTTCTACACAATCAACACTTACTACATCTTGGCAGTATACATTTTAAAAGATGCCAAGCCAAAAACTATGATATTTCAACATTGATTCTGAGCTGTACTGAGTTGTCATTGAACTGCTTTAATATTTTGCTACACAAGTCTGGAGACCAAGATGAAACCTGAGATAAAACAAGCAGGGAAACGAAGGGGGAAACCGCAGCCATGATGTCATCGATCCCGCATCATACCGGCACCTCAAACTAGCGCCCATCTCTGTGGGTGATTCTTGGAGTCAGTCTTACAGCTCACATAAAAACCACTGTCCATTCCTGAACTATGCCCCTAAAGCCTGCCTGCACCCAAAATGACTACCGTTCAGAAACCTACAAATTTTGAGTTTTTTCTGCTACAAGTGTTTGTTGAAGAACACGGCCACAGCGATTTTAAAAAAAGTCAATCCAGAAATGAAAAGTGTTGTTCATGAAATGAAAATAGAATGCCCTAAAAATCAAGAGTCGACCATAAAATGAAACGATTCGATCTTTGGAATGAAAAGAGGCGATCATGAAATGTGAATGAAGAGTACTTTTAAATTTCTACAAAATACATACCGTTACACACTCTTCTCAACAAGTGATTTAATGAACATTTTTTTCTGATTTCATTAATTCTTACTTCTGCTTTATGCTGTATATTTTTCACTCTTTACTGTATAATTTCTGTATGTACTTACTTATGAATCTTGGTTTAATCTTTCATTTCAATCAATTGAAACAAATGTATAAGCACATTAAAAGTATTATTATTACTGTTATTATTATTATTATTAAAATGATCAATCTGTAATTCAAAGACACGCTTGGTTTCAGTGCCATTATGTGATGTAATAACCTCCATTGTTCAAACAATTCCACCACTAGGAGGAGTCAAACAATCAGTATTCAATACAGCAACACTGAGGCTAGGATACAGCTGGACCTGTGCTCACAGGTTTTGCCTGTTGATATCCTAGCCTTATCCAAAGTGATGTAAAAGGCAAAACTGGTCCCAGATCAGTGTATTGTCGTCCATGGCGAGTATGTTCATGATACAAGATGTAACACAGCATAGCTTAGGCTAACAGTGGAGCTCTCCTGAAATACAATGTAACAATGCTCAGTTCATATCTGCACTGTCAATGTTTGAAATCAAAATACGTTTTTCTTTTAGAGACGTGTATCGTTATTTTTATAATCCAATATTCATGTCTTTTTCCAGATCTATCATAATTTTTTCATGCATTTTTAAAACTAAAAATAAACACTGCTGTTCCCTGAAAATGAGGTTTGATTGCCCCTGCGCTGGTGCCGCTGGGTCCTGCCGGGTGGGCCTGGGGTTGCCGTGGGAACGCTCACTCCTCCTCGCGCTCGGGGCCTGAGTCCGTCTGACCGGATCGCGCACGCAGCGCCCCGCTACTGTCCAATCAACGGGTGAGATGAATGAGTTACTGACTGTCCTTTCTCTGCACGGCTGGAGTGGGATGAATGAGTTACTGACTGTCCTTTCTCTGCTCGGCTGGTGTGGTCAAGGGGAAGCGGTGGGGAAAGTGCTGAAGCTTTGGGAGGGCAGAGAGAGGCGATGCCCTCCCTCCATCCCACCTTCTTTACCACTTTATCTCTCTCATTTGCTCTCTGTCTTTCCTTCTCTTGCTCTCTCTACCCATCTCTCCATCTACTTTCCTCTCTCAAAACTCTCAACCACTCTTCCTCTGTCTTTCTTTCTTTCTAACTTTCTATCTACCTCCCTGTCTGTCTCTCTAATTCTGTCTGTTTCTCTCCATTTTCCACACTGTTTAGTTGTCTGTCTGTCTGTCTTTCTCTCTGCTCTCCATCTATCTACTCCATCTCCATCTCTCGCTGTCTCTCTCTCGCTCTCAAGCTCTATTCTATTCTGGTGTTTTTTGTTGCTCTCTTCATCTTTCTATCCACCTCCCTGTCTGTCTCATTCCCTCTTGTCTCATAACCTCTCTCTTTCAGCCTCCCACAAACATAAGCACAGACCTGGTGAGCGACAGAATACATTTCATACAGGCCTGTGTTTGGAATACTAAAATACCATTCCTCTGCCTCATTGCCGTGGTTACGTAAAAATGATGTTTTTTTTTAACAAAACAAATCTGAAAAGTTTTGTGAGTAATGTTACATAATTGGGGAACATCAGCCTCAAACAAAAGCCATGGTAAACTCTCTCATCAGGCATACAGCCTTACAGCAGAGATAATCGTCTGACTGGCGCAAAAAAACACAAACATGTCAGCACTTGTCGCTGATTGTGGTCCAGGGGTTAAAAGCGGGGGCGTCCTGTCTCCCGGCGCTTTGGCGGGTCAGCATTCAGTCTGCTGAAGTACCACCCCGCACCTCAACATCCCCCATCACTCTCCAGTCTGATTCAGCTGTGGGCGATTTGCGTCATTTCGGCGATTTCGCCCGCTGTGCCTCCAGGCCACATTCAGGCTCCACAGGAAGGTGACGGACACAGACGGAGGGAAGAACCAGGACTGGAAACACACTGGGCTGAAAACGAATAGCCTAACCTAAAAAACGAACCACTGCCAAAGCTGTCACGCAAAACAACCTCAATCCTTCATAATCAATGGTTAGGGGTGTCAACTGTATACGGCAGGTATGGAAATTGCCATACTTTAATTTCATGGCCAATTTTGTAAATTCCTTACATAAATCCATTCATTACTAACTTATAGTCCATTACTTTAAAACCTCTTCTCCATCAGCTAAAAGATGCACTAGTTCTGACTCTGCTATTGATCTCCCCCCTGTATTAATCCAAAGGTATATTGTCCGCGACTGTGAAATCAATGACATCACCCAGTGTCTTTAGTGGGTTTTAATTTTCTCCGACATGGCTTGGCACTACCTTAGGTTTCACTGAAATGATGCCACTGGGTGCAGTAGAAAGCAGAGAAATGTGAGGGAGAGTAAGTCATCACAGATGACAGCTCATACTAAAGCCATATATAACTTTTTCCCTATGACGAGGGTAGCTATACCATACATTAATCAAGCTTATTCTGATTACAGAATCAATCGATTTTTTGCTCTGGAGTGAATTTTTTCAAAGGACAGGATTTCATACGCTGCAAAATGTCCAGTGTTAAATTTCTTCCTATACTGTTTTTTAATATTTGCTTTATGAAAAACTCCAGGCTTCACTGACAGACAGATTGATTCTTGATTGAGAATGCTGATAAGCTCGCTAAGGTTTTTTCTTACTCTAACACTCAGCTATGAA